>OU830607.1:7500000-10000000 GCA_917563865.1 Phyllotreta cruciferae | reverse complement strand
GATATTTTAGAGGGTGATTTTTTGTTCAAAAATATGAAAAAAAGTTTCTATAAACATGATACGAGATACATGATGTTCAATTAAAAAAGAAAAATATTAATGTATTAAAAATATATATCTACTTGATTCTGTTGAAATTTGGCAATATTATTTGTTGTATTAAGAGGCTAATTTAGCCCTAAATAGATTAAAATTATTAAGCCCAGTGGCGGCCCGGGGGACACCTAAGCGAATATTATTGGGAAAAATTCCTTGTTAAAAAATGCAAAGTTTTCAAGATATAGGATGTTACATTAAAAATATTATTCATATATTAAAAAATATTTACTTGATTCTGTTGAAAGTTGGTATTGGAAAAGTTGCAAACTCTTTTCTAGAATTTTTTGTTTATTTGTTTTCCAAAGCAAAAATTTGATAAACCAATTTTGTCCAATAACATGCAATAAAACGGTTTTTATTTTTTTCTCCAAAAACGAAATGAGATACGAAAAAGAGAATACAAGAGAAATACAAGAGGTAAAGAAGTTGTATTTTTAGATGCTTAATGAAACAAAAAATATTAATTTTACAAAAAAGGCAGTGGCGTACATTTTTCCCAATAATATTCGCTTAAGTGCCCCCCGGGACGTCACTGAACTTAATAATTTTAATCTATTTAGGGCTAACTTAGCCTCTCAATACAACAAATAACATTTCCAAATTTCAACAGAATCAAGTATATAATTTTTAATATTTTTCTTTTTTAATTAAACATCCTGTATCTCGAAAACTGCATTTCCGGACTCATCATATTTATAGAAACTTTTTTTCATATTTTTGAACAAGAAATCACCCTCTAAAATATCTCCGTCTATTTTTCAAACACCCTGTATTAGCTATTGAAATAAAAGCACTTTCCTTGTGAAAAATAAAAAATTTCAGTTGTTATGCATATTAAATTTTACACATGGGAACATTTTACATTCAGATTGGGGAAAAAATCGTTACCTAAAAAAACCTTTTCCCAGTCATGACGTTGAATTTAAATAAAAGAGGTAACGAAACCGAATTAATAAGTATTATATCATGAATATGTACGCACGAAAATGTCTGGTTTCAACTAAAAAATACCTTTCCTCGCAATCCTAGATTCAATTAACCGACTCAGTTAAGCTATTAAACAGCGTACAATTATTTCGGACGAGTAATAATTTAAACATAATGTGGTATTTGCATGTTCATTCAGTTTGCACCCCTCTGTTTCGACGTGTTAAGGCGAGATTTGCCTCAGGAATGATTTATTCGCATGTAATCTAGCATCTTCGTTTCTCCCTGCACCGCCTAACTCTATACTCAATCATCCTTGCGACGCAGGATCATGTCCTTTGTGGGGATCCCCACTCAGAGAACTGAAACTTGCTCTATTGTGTACATGAATTAGTAAATTTCTGGCATTGTCTCTCCCCGAAAGTCTCCTTATTAGGCTTGTAAATTGAAGCGATTTTTCAAAGGTGAGTCTCTCATTGGTTTTTGCAAGTTTTAAGCCTTTTGAAAAGCAAACGAACTTCCCGCAAACTTGGTAAAGTTACCTCGCGGTGCATTACTCGCCTTACTAATCTCATTAATTTTCTTTGCCCCGGCCGGGAGAATTTCGAGCGAGTCAGCCGTCCCCCGAAAATGGAGACTAACCGAATGAAGTTATTTTATTAATAGCGCGGGGCGTTCGAATTTTAGCGAAATTGGATTAATAATTCATTTATGGGGGGTAATTTTAAAAATGGAAGTGCCCCCGGAATTGCTCGACTTTGGAGTATTCGAAACTTCGATTGGGGAGATATATTACAATATACAGGGTGTTCGAAAATAGAGGGTGATTTTTGTTAAAAAAATATGAAAAAAGGTTTCTAAAAATAGGGGTCCGGAAATGCAGAGTTTGCAAGATTAAAAGAGAAAAATATTAATATATTAAAAATGTTTTCTTGATTCTGTTGAAATTTGGCAATGTTATTTGTTATATTAAGAGGCTAATTCAGCCCTAAATAGATTAAAATTATTGAATTCAGTGGCGTCCCAGGGGGCATTCAATCTAAGCGAATATTATTGGGAAAAATGTACGCAACTGCCTTTTTTGTAACTTTAATATTTTTTGGTTTATTAAGCATCTAAAAATACAACTTCTTTACCTCTTGTATTTTTTTCATATCTCACTTCGTTTTTGGAGAAAAAAATAAAAACCGTTTTATTGCATGTTATTGGACAAAATTGGTTTATCAAATTTTTGCTAAAAAAATCGCAAGTGCCTTGGAAAACAAATAATCAAAAAAATTCTAGAAAAGAGTTTGCAACTTTTCCAATACCAACTTTCAACAGAATCGAGAATATTTTTTTTTTAATGTTACATTCTGTATCTTGAAAACTCTGCATTTTTGGACCTGCTATACCATATTTTTTCATATTTTTTAACAAAGAATCACTCAAAATATCTCCGTCTATTTTTCAAACACCCTGTATATAAGTATAATTCAAAATTTAAGTCAATATTACTTACCATATACCATACACCAATTTTAAAAATATATATAAAAACAACAAATTTCTATAAATTTATAATAGAGTATAAATGCTATTTAATTCTATAAAAAATTACCTGTACCTACCTAATATAAATATACCTATAAATATATTTTTCAAATTTCAAAAAGTATCTAATCTATTTAAAAATTCGATAATTCTCTACTATAGTCATTCAACTAAATAAAGCAATGACGCGCAATTTTGTAATGTAAGTATACAAAATGCTAGCAAATTCATGGTAACTATGTATGTAAAACAGAGTAAGTACGTATCGATCGTAAAGGCATGCAAAAATAAACAAACAAACGGTATAGCGAAGCAGAAGACAAACATATCGGTGAGAAAAAGCGAAGCAAAGTAGTTAGGTGAGAAAAAAAGTTGGCTTTATTTCTCACTCACCAGAGCTTGAGCTGCCGCTTGGTGCTGGAAACAACGAAGCATACATTTAGTAGGTACACAGAACAGAATATACAAGTAATGTCCAAGTCGCGAGATACGGATTTTCATCGGAAAGCGACGGGAAATGGGGGAGAGGTGCAGGAAAATTCGTTTCACGAAATTCGTTAGAGAGCTGGTGCTGCTACTATGTACAAGTCGATTGGAGAAGTTTATGAAAATCGTGTGCGTTCACCGTCTTTTTGGCGACTTTTTTTTACAATTATTAATCTACTTTTTATACAAGGTGTTCAAGAATTATGTACAGTATAGTCTACTCATAAATGAGGCAGAGTAATAAATCAATCTATAGGCCAATTTCCAGGCTACGCAGAAGTTACGCAGGAGCTACCTGCCCAACACAGAAATTAAAAATAAATATTGTTCACGATAATATTTTAATATTACTTGGATGGTTCACCCTGTATTGGTTTTGCAAAGATCACAACGGCGGATAACTCCTCCTCATTTATGAATAGACTATAGAAATTTACTGATTATGTAGCGATTGTGGTACTTAATCTGGACCACCTTGTATGCATACATAGAACATAATTCATTAAAATTTAGCGAAATATACAGGGTGAACCACAGCGGATGGCTGGTTAGACGTTTTGAGAGAAGTAGGATGGTTATGAAAATTTGGGTATTTAGATAATTTATTGGTCCTGCAAATTCAAAATTTTGTGATTTATGAGTGGCTATATAGCCCTTATTTTGAGACCAAACTACCAAGTATAACCCCTTTTTGTAATCAGCTCATCGAGTAGAATCTAAAAATGCAAAAATATACAGGGTGTCCCATTTAAAATATCAAAGTTACTGCTACTTTCCTGTAGAAGTGCAATGCAAATATTTAAAATCGATAGAGTCAATTACCTAAATAACCAAATTTTCATAACGATCCTCGCTCTGTTCTCCCAAAGCCTCTAACCTGCCACCTACTATGGGTCACCCTGTATAGTTTATGCAAAACAAAGTTAGATAAATGCATAAACTATACATTAAATTTTGTTGATTAGGTAGATACATGTAGATTTAGAATCAAACCAATTTGCTCTTACACTCAATTAATTTTATCATTTTTATCCCATCAGAATAAGACTCTCTTAATTACATTTCTTGTTACTATATTTATTTATTTACTACAAAATTCACTGTCCAATTAAAGTAAAAATTAACCCAATCCCAGTAGACTCGTAGGTCTCGACCGGACAGCGTCGACCCGAAAATTGCACTAATTGCACATTGTTGCATAATTAATTAGCAAACATCACGTTAGTGCTTTACACCGCTTTGTGTAGCTCATTTAGTTTTGCACCCGACTTATTTCGCGGATGGCGTTTGGGAATACGCAAAGGACCCCAATTAGAATCCTCGAAATGATCATAGCGGAATTTCAAGTTCGTAAACAATTACAATTGCTCGTACTAATTACGAATTGGCCGCCCGATTGGCAATCTACAATAACAAATTCGAACTATTTGAATTGGTTGCAGCGGGGAGTTTTAATTGCGGTTTAATTGCGTACCTGATCTGTAATTAATCGCAAAACTCGTCCGGGTGGGTTGCGCCAAAGGAAAGGTCCTTTCGCTGAGTTAAGGACCTTCTGATAAGAACCAGCCGAAGATAATTATAGAAGGCTGAAACGCTATCGACTAGAAATTTGTTTACGTTGAATTAATTTCGGGGATGGAAAGGTAAATGGAGCCCTTTTTGGAGGAAAATTGGTGCTATTTTTATAGCAAAAATTTTTTATTAATAATCTTAAGGGGCTATACCAGTGTAACCCATGAAAAATTAGGTGATTTTCGCGAATTTTTTGAAAAGAAAGTACTAGATAGAATGTTTTGAAGATTTTTGGACAAAATAAGGTATATTTTCAGTTATATTTTAAGATTTTTTTTCACAAAAATATTGAAAAATAACGGAGTTATGTGCTGTCTTCGGAGGTGCCAAAAAAAAGTTTCCCAACTGCTGACATGATTCCGGTCGAATGAGTAGGTGAAACAAAAAAAAACCAAAAAGGTTATTAAAGTTGAAGGTACTTTCTATGCAATGACCTACGATTTTTGAAAAATATCAAAAATTAACAAAATGGCGTAGTTCTGAAAAAAAGTTTCGCTTTTTGGGGTCAAAAAATTGTGGTTTTTTTAATGCCAAATTGACAATTTTCAACCAATCAAAAAGATCATAGGTCATTGTATAGTAAATATATTCAAGAATACTCAGTTTCAATTTGAAATCGATCGGTTAATTTCTTTTTGAGTTATGATGTCAGCAATTTTGAAAAATGTCGTTTCGAGAAAAACGCGTTTAAAGCTTCAACTATCCATTTATACCTGCGAGTGGCTACTCTTTTAGAACGATGCCATTCCAAAACTATTTAAGATACGACATTGCCACTATCACAGGATATTTTTGAAAGCATAAACTATCGAATAAGCCATAAAAAACAAAAATCGATTATTTGAAAGTGTCACACTGGTATAGCCCCTCAAACTCAATTTTGTGCTTTGTTAATCATTGCATAATTGTGTTAGTATTAGATAAAATTTATTGTTCAAATGAAATTGGAACTAATTGGTATAATTAGTGGTGAATATGAAAAACAATTTAGTGACCGATTCGTTTACACCAAATTCTAATTTTTATTGCACCTACATACTCTTTTTATATAAAGAAATATACCCCAAGAATGTTCTGGATGTTATAGGTTTCTATTTTTCTTTACAAAAACAATTCCACAGAATTTCTTCGTGTTCGAATCGATCAAAAGAAATATAAAGCGAAGGTTCTAATTGTCGCAATTTCTCTCGTCTACGAAGTTGGCTGTTTGTCCGAGTCTAGACCAGGCCGGTTTGAGGAAAGAACGGTTAATTCGCCATTAAGTTAGCGAGAATGGCTTTCCGGTTCAACAGGTCCGCAGCCATCTAGCTTAAATTGTCTCCGAAAGTGGTCGTTAGAGAAAGCAGGTGGAAGAAAAAACAGGAATCCGGTTTGTTCGTTCTCGCAAATTAACAGAGTGTTTACTTAGGTTAAGTGCAGTTGAAGGTCGCAAAAAAAACCAGCCATATTTCTGGATGAATTTAGTTTGATCCGCTGCATGCTTAAAATATGGGAGTTTGGCGGTATTGTGCATCGATTTTCTCCATTCCAGATTCGAGTCTAGAATTCTCTTCCACAAGGGTTTTGTTATAAGATGCAGCTCACTCGACCTGCATGTACAGCTCCGCTCTTCATAATTCCCCAGGCCAATAAAAGCTTCCTTGTTTAACGCGCCCTACCACATATTTAAATGGCCAGCGTCTTGAAAGCGCCTTATAAAGCTGGCAACATTGGTATGGCCCGGCCAGTCGAACTCGGACTTGATACTGTTCGTTTCGTGTTCCGTCCACAAACCAGTCACTTATATATACCAATGTTATTTCATGGAGTAAGAAAAGCTCCATCTGGGGATCTGGTCCAAAACTATTTGCCCGTAAAAAAAGTTGGCAGAAGTGTTAAATCATTTGTACCAATATGTTTTTTTTAATATTAATATGAAATAAAGCAAAGTTTTTAAAAATAAATCAAAATTTATTAAGCTACCATGAAACTAAATTCATAACAATATTAGTAATAATAATGAGTAAAACATGGAAAACCAAAATTAAAACGTTTCTCATGAACTCGTTTTCTTATGATGAGTAACATGGGGTCCATTTCACTGAATTCCGTTGATAATATTTAATGTATGTATCCACTTTTTAAACTGTTCAATATCCTTATTGGGATGGAAACAAATGCCGAATTTTATCATTATATTTGCAATTTTTGCAACACAACATTTTTTAATATAAGGCATGATTATTTACACATACACCACGACACAGCACTCAAACTTGAAACTTCAAATACAAAAGAAATGAAATGAAACGCATAGGTAAATGTCACTCAACTTAGGGATTCACACACATTTCAAACGCAAAATGTAAAGTCCCTAGGTACAATTGTATTAGATTGCCATCTAGGGATCTGGTCCAAAAATAAAATTTTTACTCCACCTTGAGCCATTTACGTGAAACGTCTATATAGTGACTGGTCTGTGGTCCCGTCATTTTGTTTATACCTTCGATGCAAGTCCGATTTCGACTGGCCTGGCCATAGCAATGTTGCCAGCTTTACAATGCGCTCTCAAGACGCTGGCCATCTAAATATGTGGTATTAAACAAGGAAGCTTTTATTGGCCTGGGACATTATGAAAGAACGGAGTTGTAATAACTACACGTGTACAGATGCAAAACGAAATGAAGTTATCGATTCAGAGCCGGTATATTTAGATTTGTCTTTCTTTGCATTTCCAAAGTCAATGCCGAAAAACCGGTCACGAAATTGGATTCTAATCCGGCATATCGACTGTAAAAGCGTACGAAGGTCGCCAGCGCGGAGCTATCGTAGATGGTCGAATTTGATGGTTTCGGGAAATTCGTGTCACTTTTCGTGTTGCCCCGCGAACACGGCCGTTTTGGCGACGAATGTCACTCGCCGAGCACGGATCGGCTTTATTGATTCGATTATCGTTCGCGTTATCGCGAACGGCTGATGGAGATCGGCGGCAATTTAATGGAAATCCGGTTTGATTTGCGTCAAATTAGCAACATCGTTATGAATATCGTTAATTATATTACCTATATTGAGCAACTAATTCATGTGGCAACCAATTTTGGGCGCACTAGAAATGCTGGGACATTCTGTATAATTAACGAGAGGACTAATCTTGGTGAAACCGATTTCATCAACCAGTCCATAAAGTTGGGTAATACTTAAACTGGATTTAGGAAGTTCTAAGTGCAATTTGCGTTTCACCTTTGCTCTAAGTAATACTTAAAGCTGGATAGTAAATACCTAAAGTCAGGACAGCTCACTGGACTTGCTTAAAGCATTTAGGAAATACTTAACTATATTTTTTATCTTTAGCAGGCTTTAGAAGAAAATCTCACGTGAGATTAGTAGATTTCTTAGTATTATTTGTTTATAGTTTAAAGAATTTTTGTGGTTGTTAATTAAAAAATATGCGAGCTGTACCTGATGAAGTTGAAAATGTAGATAATTTAATTGTGGAGGGTCAAATTGATAATATGCATATTAAAATAGTGACAGACATTTTTCAGCTCGACATTTAATTATTAATATTTTTTTAATATTTGAATATAGTGGAAGTTGATAAAATTATTTTATTTTATGTAGGTTATACTGTGGGTGTTCTGTTATGAGAGGTATCAACCAGTTCATAAAGTTAGGTAATACTTAAACCGGATTTAGGAAGTTCTAAGTGCAATTTGCGTTTCACCTTTCCTCTAAGTAATAGTTAAAGCTGATAGCAAATACCTAAAGTTAGGACAGCTCACTGGGCTTGCTTAAAGCATTTAGGAAATACTTAACTATATTTTACATCTTTAGCAGGCTTTAGATGAAAATCTCACGTGAGATTAGTAGATTTCTTAGTATTATTTGTTTATAGTTTAAAGAATTTTTATGGTTGTTAATTAAAAAATATGCGAGCTGTACCAGATGAAGTTGAAAATATAGATAATTTAATTGAGAAGGGTCAAATTGATAATATTCATATTAAAAAAGTGACAGACATTTTTCAGCTCGAGAATTAATTGTTAATATTTTTTTAATATTTGAATACAGTGGAAGTTGATAACATTATTTTATTTTATGTAGGTTATTTAGGTATAGTGTGGGTGTTCTGTTATGAGAGGTATCAACCAGTTCATAAGGTTAGGTAATACTTAAACCGGATTTAGGAAGCTCTAAGTGCAATTTGCGTTTCACCTTTGCTCTAATTGTAAGTAATACTTAAAGCTGATAGCAAATACCTAAAGTTAGGACAGCTCACTGGGCTTGCTTAAAGCATTTAGGAAATACTTAACTATATTTTACATCTTTAGCAGGCTTTAGATGAAAATCTCACGTGAGATTAGTAGATTTCTTAGTATTATTTGTTTATAGTTTAAAGAATTTTTGTGGTTGTTAATTAAAAAATATGCGAGCTGTACCAGATGAAGTTGAAAATATAGATAATTTAATTGAGGAGGGTCAAATTGATAATATTCATATTAAAAAAGTGACAGACATTTTTCAGCTCGAGAATTAATTGTTAATATTTTTTTTAACATTTGAATACGGTGGAAGTTGATAAAATTATTTTATTTTATGTAGGTTATATACTGGGTGTTCTGTTATGAGAGGTATTATAACTCGTTACATTTCTATACCAGTGAACGTATCAAGTTAAAAAAAGATCGGGTTATTTAATATGGGTTATAAATAAATCTGGGATTATATTTACCTCATTTCTCTTCTTTTCTCTCTACACAAATTACTTCAATTAGCACTTTAAATTTAAGTACTTCCTAACTTAGGTAAGAAATAAAACTGTCTTTACAATTTGGTGAAATCGGGCATTCTTTATTCTATACATTTTAAAATTCAATTGAACCTCTCAACTTATTTTCCCTATATGGATAAATTAGAACAAATTAACCCACTTTGCCCCAAGCCCCAACCATAAATGATTGTTAAAGCTTTGTCAAAAAAAATAGATTCGCTAACGACCGTGCAAATAACCAAAATCGACTCTTAAAAATATAATGCGAGCCATAATCGACTTCCTCTCGCGATTTTCCAGCGCGATTTCGAACCTGGTTCGGGCGAGGGGCCGAAATAAACATTACTAATAATCGTTCGTGTCCCATGAGCGCGTGTGTATGAGAATGAAATAGTAAATTTCAGAATCTCGAGCGTTCCCGATAGCAATCTAGCGCGACACGCGAGTTCCCAATTCGCCTCACGCCATTGTCGATGGTTAGCCGGCTAAAGTACGGCTAAAGTGCGGTTTACATGAGCTACATTCGCTGTTCGGATTCGGAGATCCCATTAGTCATACTAGACACTTCCTAGGTTTTAATGCTCGAAACCAAAAACGATTAAATACTCCCAGAAAATGCATTAAATACAGTGCATACGGTACATACTCCTCCTGTAAGTAGGGTTGCATAACTAGCGTAGGTGAGAAAGGTGTATCAAATATGAAACAACGATACTTTATGAGAGTTTTTGCAAATAAGCTGGGCACTGTTGAGTGGGATTTTTAATAAAAATCTCACCCTAGAAAACTGGGTTTAGGCGGTCTAATCATTAGCGCAATCCAGGCGGTTTATTTATGTTTCCGATTAGGAGTTTTCGGGCTGATTAATAGTTCAATTTAACTTTCAGCTTAGACTTTTCAATTTAACCGTAGTTTAATTAAAAGCCTTTTTTAACTTCTTTATGTTAAATCGGAAAGTGGAGTGGGTTCGATTTGAATTTCTGAATGCAACTTTTGGAGCTATGAATAATGCATGAAGCTGTTATTTTATTCAAACCGAAGCCCATTTTTTACGCATTAGTTCCTAGTAAAAAATAGGAATTCATGAATAAAAATCGCCAATGTGCTGGATTTATTTACCATTAAAACACCGTGCAGCTATAATTCAAAGGATTAGTAATTAAACGGTTTCGGAACGGACGCTTTGATGAATTAATAGGCTAATATTCCAACGTTATAGTTATTAATTCCCGTTTGCCTAATTTCGCCTGGATTGATTTTAAACGGAAGAATACCTCCACTATGGGCGATTTTCCAGACATTTAAAACGTAGCCAGGAAAACCGATTATAGGGAAAGTTTGATCGTTATCTCTCTACTGGTACGAGATACGGGCGATTTTCCCTTGAAAAAAGAGAATTAATACACTTCAAAGTGAAGTATTATACAGGGTGTCTCACGAATTGGAAACTAATTATCCGATTTTAATAAAATTTGGTATGCATATTATTAGTCAATAAGGTGAGTCTTTCAAAATTATTTCGACAGTCATATTTCTTGCGGTTGTACCGGAAGTGGATAGCAACTTTGATATTTTAAATGGACATCCTGTATATTTTTGCATTTTTAGATTCTACTCGATGAGCTGATTACAAAGAGTTGTCATACCTGGTATATTGGTCTTATAATAAGGGCTGTACAGCCATTCATAAATCACAAAATTTTGAAGGGTTAAAATTCAAGAAAAATTCAAGGAAATTTTAAGGAAAACTTAGGAATTTTGGATACATAGTACTAGAAAAATAAATTAGGAAAATGGAAGTCGTTTTTTTTTCGATTTTGGCATTCTGAGTCACCTAAAATTCAAAATTTTGTGTTTTTTGAGTGGCTGTATAGCTTTTATTGAAAGACCAAGATACCAAGTATGACCCCTTTTTGAAATCAGCTCATCGAGTAGAATCTAAAAATGCAAAAATATATAGAGTGTTCCATATAAAATAAGAAAGTTGCTGCCCACTTCCGGTACAACCGGAAGAGCTATGACTGTCAAAGTAATTTTGAAAGATTCACCTTATTGCCAAATATATGCATAGCAAATTTTATTAAAATAATAGTTTCCAATATACACATAGTTTTAACTCATCTGAGACACCCTATACAGTTGTGTATAATACTTTTTTGAGACACCATGTAAATATTTTCATAAAACAATGATTTTTTATGTGCATGCGAACACGACACATGTCGACTAATAGTTACGAGAAAACGTATGATTTTTATAACGCAAAATGTTCGTGTGGTTCTAAACTCTCTGTTAAAAGTATAACACAATGAGTATACTGCGAATTTATAAGTATGCGATACTTCCTTCGCGAATGCAGCTAATTTAAAGCACCAGCAGAAGGCGAGAGAGTTTCGCTGGGAAATTAAAATTAAAATGAAAAACCTCCTTTTGTTGGGAGACAATTAATTGCAAGAATTGCGGAAAGGGCTAAATGAAAAAAAATGGGTTCGCAATTAAGCCGTTCGTAACTACAGCTGTAACGAGCATGGCGGTGGAGTCCTCTGCTGGAACTGGAATCGATCATCCGTAAAATTAACTCGATTAATTCCGTGATTTCACCTCCAGTCGAATTGCCAGCGGAAGCGAATTATTCTGGCTGTTATCGAATCGAAAACGGGCCAGCGATGATTGAAAAATCGCCCCTCTGCCGCGTTTTTTACTTTCCTCAGCGAAAGCTCCTGCTACTCACTCCTGTACCTGCTCTGGTTGCCTGCGAGTTGGCGTAAATAAATAAACAGACGCGGAGGATGCGATGGAATATTTAAGAGTCAACAAATAACTTTCGACTTTGAGTGAATAATAGAAAGTTTCGAACAAAAGTTGGAGCTTTCAGAAAAGCTCTAAAAGATGTTTTATTTCGACTTTTTCGATAGTTCGAAGGGACTCGGGCGGGTATTTACATATTACATTATCGAATGAAAATCGCTGTTATTATTATTTACATAAAGAAAAAAAAAGGGAATAATGCATAAATCACTCCAAAAGGGTTTTGTATAAGAACTAAACCGTAGCACAGAGGTCACTAATTCCAATCTTCGGCACCTAAAATGCACAAAGGGAACTCATTATCTAGAACTTGAATCCAACTTACGATGCAATTATTCCACTTTTGTTACCTCATTAAGAACCTCTAAAGCTCTTTTAGAAACTTACCAACTATTGAAAACAAGTCGTTGAAATGCAGGAAAATTACCCCAACACCTTCAATATCCTTTCAGATGAATAATACAGGGTGTCCCAGCGAAAGGTAGCCCATTTAATCAGCTTGTAACTTTTAAATGCATGATTATAAAAACATGCGGTTTTTGCAGATATATATTATTTTGGTATAAGTTTTGGTATAAGTTGACACAGAAATTTTATATCAGCTTTACAGGGTGTTCTATCACAATCCCCTCTTTTTATTTCACATTAATCAAATTTAATCAAATGAAACACCCTGTATATATTGGCGTCATCTGAAAGATACACTCTTCTACTTTTCAAAAATGTATAACTTGTACACTGTGTCCCATTTTGGTCGCGACTGGGGGGTATCTCGGTTATTAGACTTGATAGGACATTGCGGTTTTCGCGAACCTGTACTACTTTTTTGTCAAACTTACAATGGCATAAACAGATTTTTTAAATCTCTTTTCATTTTTGAGTTACAGGGCAATAATGAAAATTCTGACTTATTCAGCCACCCCCGTATCTGCTATTGAAGATATTTTAAATGTGTAAACTGATTATTATAGATAATTTTACGTAGAATTCAGTGACGTTCTTAGTTTTTTTATGGGGGTTACCATTTCTGAAATATGACACCAACTTGTAATTTATTTAATGGGACACCCTATATTTTTATTGCCTATTAAATTTGTAATTTTTTTCTCTTTTTAATGATATGGCACATTCTATATTTTGAATTTCATTAGAACGCTCAAAAAAGAGAATAACTATTTTATTCGAAAAATTGTTAGGGGGCTGTGAGGAGTATTTCAGAAATGGTAACCCCCATAAAAAACTGAATTCTACGTAAAATTATCTATAATAATCAGTTTACACATTTAAAATATCTTCAATAGCAAACGAGATACGGGGGTGGCTGAATAAGTCAGAATTTTCATTATCGCCCTGTAACTCAAAAATGAAAAGAGATTTGAAAAAATCTGTTTGTGCCATTGTAAGTTTAACAAAAAAGTAGTAGAGGTTCGCGAAAACCGCAATGTCCTATGAAGTCTAATAACCGAGATACCCCCCAGTCGCGACCAAAATGGGACACAGTGTACATGTTATTTTACAAAACGAAGAAGTTATTTAACTTTGAACAACATGCAAATCGCCTTAATTAAAATTAAATTTACAACAAATCTTAAATTTTCCATTTTAAAGGATGCTTTATCAGGATTATTGAATGGTTTTTCGTTAGGAAACACATTAATCTCACACATTAACATTTTCTTTTTCAATGAAACATGTTTTATACGTTTCACTAATGTTATGTTTCTTTAAAGTTACAAGTTGATTAAATGGGCTACCTTTCGCTGGGACACCCTGTACAATATGACGATAATAATACGAGATGTAGACGAAATAACGTTGAGATATAACGAGAGAGATATTTAATTGAAATTTAAAATATATCGATATATATTTTTCTGTTTCTATCTTACCACTTGAATGAAATATGTAATATGGTTTATGCAGATGAAAGTACCAGTTTATTGTGCAACTTTTTAGGTAGGTGTCTATGCTAGTGTGTTTCTATATTCTACAGAAATGATTGGAAGAAATTGGATGGAAGAAGACATTTATGAAGAAGAAAAAGTGACTCTTACCGTTGGCATGAGTTGATCAGTACTCCTAACCCTGGTCACTTTGTTCTTATAAATAAGTTTTTTAATAAGCCTCTCCATCGGTTGGTTCCATTTCATGAAACTAACGTAGGCGATGTAGAAGCAGAACAACACCAGCGCCTCGTACCAGTGAATATAGCTATCTCTGAAGAAAATAATGAGCGCAATCAGGCTGACGGAGTAAAAAAAACAGTCCCTAAAGAGCGGCCACCACGTGAGCGACAGAACGGTCTTGGAGAAAATTGCGCACATCCCGATAACGAAGAGAATGTTGAAGACGGCCGAACCGACGATGGTACCGATGCCGACGTCGTCGAACGATACAAACACGCCGATGACGCTGGTGAACAGCTCCGGCGCCGAGCCCCCGGCCGCCATGAACGTCGCCCCGGCCACGTCGTCCTGTATATCCAATTTCTCGATGATGACGTCCAAAGCGGGCACGAAGAACTCGTCGCAGACGATGGCCAGCGCGACGAACATGTACACGACGCCGAGTACGTGCAGGATAATAGCCCCGTTGCGTCGTTCCTCCTTGGTGAAGAGGTCCTTGGGAAAGAGCGGGTCCTTCTCCACGAGGACGTGAAGGGAGTCATTGTGGCTCAAGGCGGGCACGGGGGGCACGGTGTACACCAACGTGGTGGTGCTGCTGCTGGCGGTCGTGGTGGTGGCGGCGGTGGTGTTGAGGTTCTCTTCGTAGTCGTGGTTGTAGTAGCCCTCGGGAGCGGCGTCGGCGTGGGCAGGTGGCCCCAACAGCGCCAAGAGCACGCAGAGGAGCGCAACGCGGGGGGTCATAGCGGCTGTAGAAGTTCGGTCATTGCCACAGCGAGGCCGGGCACGGACTGGAGAGCGTTCGATACGTGGAGGGCGCGCAATCTGCGCTAGTGCACCACCCGGCGCGCGATCCCTTCTTCGGTGGGTCCGCGCACTATCTCGCTCCGCCATGCCATGGCATGGTCTCCTGTCGCTTTTCCTCGGTTTTCCTACATTTCTACGAAGGTTACGCTCATTTCGTTCGAGTGCCTTTCCGTTACATCTTGGATAAAGACTATTTCACTCATTTTTCTCATACTAATGCCTACTACTCTATATACTATCGTTCCAATCCTTACGTTCCAATTATGTCCAGTTAATCCATTAACGTCCACCTATTAATCCTCCTATCACTTCAATCTCAGGCTCATTTCCTCTGGTTACTCACGACAAAACCTAATTTACCTCAACTCATTGCTTCTCGCATTGCAAACATTCTCTAACTCTGGTTTCATTGCTAGAACCAACAATTAATTTTAATTTTTTTGCCATTATTTCTCCTGCAGGTAGAGTTACCTCATCTATTGTCTCGCAACTTTTACTTCTACAAAATACTCCTACCCTTGTTTTATTTCGGGGGATGCTACAAGCTCTGGATACTAGATGTCTCACCAGAGCTTCCAGTCAATGCGAATTTACATAAAAAATAATTTAGATGATTAGTTAATTTATTGATATATTTGAGCATCACACGTCTTAGGATATTCTAGTCGAACTGTATACGAAACAAGTTTTGAAAAATCTTGAAAATTAAAATATGCGACAGTAGAAATGAAATTTCTTAAGAGAAATTTACAAATGTGTTTTTAAATGCAACAAAATTAAAAATCATTGATAATAAAGATGATTTTCACTCTAAAATTTTGTATCCAATGACTTTGGTATTAGATAGAACTTGATTACAATGTATAAACATTGTACTAATTTTGTATTTTTATCTTTAATTCTTTAATTAAAATTTAAATGTCAAATAAAATATTAAAACCGGGTGAATCGTGAAGATTCACAATTTTTTCGTAAAATGCAATTTATAATAATGCATTATTTTAAATGATAGACACTAAACAGATGAATTCCACATTAAATTCCTCTATCAATTCATCCCTTGTTATGGTCACACTGTACACAAAAAGTGACTAAATTAATTTTTTTTTTATTTATATATATTTTTTCTTATTATTACCATTCACTGTGTACATGATTGATGCTCGCAAATTGTCAGACATTTTTGAATTTATTTGAACTATTTTTGATAAAAATTGCGTCACAAATTCTTTATCAAAATTTTCGTCCTCCAAATCCGGCCCAGCCGAAATTTTATTTTGTTATTTGAACGTTACCCAACAAAGCGGGCACACATGCCTATAATTAGTGAAAAATGGTAAATTTCCTCAACATTTTATTTCGCCACCTTTACAATTCTTCTTTCGCAGATCAAACCACTCGTCCTGATCCTCTGCTTGAGCATCATCACTCACACAGTTCTCAGCGAAACCAGAGTCAAAAGGGACTGTTGCTGCAACAACGACAGCTACGAGGACTGCGACAGGTCCTCCTGCTCGTCATCCTGCAACAGCAGACGCAGCAGCTGCCACCGCAAATCATGCAGCAGCAAACCCTCGATCGATACCTCCGGAGAATCTCGTGAAAAAGGCGTACCTGTGCTAGTACCATATCCTTCTCCGCTACCGGTATCGCAAATAGTTCAACCACCAAGCGGTGGTACTATTGTTAACAATACCAACATAAGCAACGGTACTGTTGAGTTGAACCTCATAAACACGGTGAACACTGTAAATAATATATCTGTGCCCATTATTGTCAATTCGACGAACCAGAATACGATAACAGTGGTGTTAACTCCCGAAAGCGAAGAATATGAGGAGGGGAAAGAAATAGAAATCGTTGACCACAATTGTTGTAATATTCCTAGGACTCAATGCGATGAAGACAATAATAATTGTACCAAGGTGACAAAATGGGAATGCTCAGACTTGTGTATAGGAAAATGTGGTAAGTAATAATAAAACGTTTGGTACACGCAAAAATATTTTATTTATATTTTTTTCTTTCATACGAATAGGAGGAAAATGTATTCCCGTGCCAAAACCTATTCCCTGGCCGATACCTATTCCCGTGCCACATCCTATTCCCGTGCCACATCCTATTCCCGTGCCACATCCTATTCCCGTGCCACATCCTATTCCTTGGCCACGTCCTATTCCCGTGCCACAACCTATTCCTTGGCCACGTCCTATTCCCTTGCCACTACCTATTCCCATGCCACAACCTCCTATATATTACCAACCATCGCCGTGTGCCAGAGCTGTGGCAACTACTCCTGGACCATCGCCATGTTCCATGCAACGGCAGATCGTTAACCAGAGGCCCTTCGTCGTACCAGCTCCGTTTGTTCCGGATAATCCCGGAGAAATGCCTTGTGAACAATTCGGAACTAACGGTCAAGTTTCGCCCTGTCAACGAAACCAAATAGTACGTACTATTGTTCCGGAAAACCCAATTCCGTTCACAATTCCTTGTGAACAATTTGATAGGAACGGTAATGTATCGCCCTGTGAACGAAACCAAGAGGCACATACTATTACTCCGGACGCCATATGGCCTTGTGAACAATTTGATAGTAACGGAAATGTATCGCCCTGTCATCCAAGGCAAATACAGGAATGGAATAAACATACTGCTGCATATACATGTCAAGTCAATAAAGTTCCTCAGGTTCCTCCGGGTAACACCTACTACTGGAGGAATTGCTCTACAACTGACGGACGCCAGTTTTATCTTCCTGCGCAAAATACTCAGCAAGTAACATCAGGATATTCGATGTATTATCTACCGCAAAGTCAATCGAACCAGGCTCAGGTCCAATACGCTCAGACCAATCAAGCTCAGGTCCAATACGCTCAGCCCAATCAAGCTCAGGTTCAATACGCTCAGCCCAATCAAGCTCAGGTTCAATACGCTCAGACCAATCAAGCTCAGGTTCAATACGCTCAGCCCAATCAAGCTCAGGTCCAATACGCTCAGCCCAATCAAGCTCAGGTTCAATACGCTCAGCCCAATCAAGCTCAGGTTCAATACGCTCAGCCCAATATAGCTCAATACCCTCAGATAAACAGGCAAATGTATTATTACATGCCACAGGTGCAAGGAAACCAACAGGTGCAAACTTATCCATCTGGACAAAGTTACTATTACCCGCAAGTTAAGCAATACGATGAGAATCAAATTTTGCCTGATTACTACAATTCGCAGTCGGGAACTGCCGGATCAAATGACAAATTCATTTACTATCCTGGTCAAGTTGAACAAACAACTTCTGGTAGTAATTCTGATGGCATTCGCAATCGGAGATCAGGGATATCATCAGGAGGAGATAAAGAAACGAGCTCAGCAGAAGTGTAGGCATTTCATAAAATTTCACAATGTATCTAGTTAGTATCTAAATAATGTATAATGTATAAAAGCGATGGAATGAACTGATTTTCTACTCATTAAATATTTAAAGTCAATCTGCTTTGCTTATTTGTATAATGTTTTCAAAACGGCGGCGTATGAATATGATGATTTTAGAATCTAAAAAAGAAACATTAAATTAAAATGTACAATGTACTAACATAATTGTACTTGCCCCAGTTAAGGTACGAAGCGATAACTTCATGAACCCAGCTTGAGTTACTAAAGGTACTTGCGACCTTGTTATCATTATTAAAATTGTATTTTTCAGCTCTTTGTCAAACTCGTTCCATGGCGTCATGTAGCAAGCATCCCCTATTTTTTGGCTCTAAAATAAAGCCACACAAGATTAACCCTGCCATTTTTGCACCTAGAGAATTATACCTTCAGTGTTAAAATTTCCCCGAACCAGCAGTAGCACAATATTTCGCAGAACATCCCCAAAAAATAAAATAATAGCATGAAAAATTCCATCGAAGAGAAGTCCAACTGAAAAAGTTAAATACTAGATTTTATGTAAAAATTGGAGCTTGAGTACTTACGACAGTTAATCGAAAACCGATGAAACAAATTTCTATAAGGCTCTTTAGTAATTCGCTGAGTATTATGTTAGAATACAACTTTTCGATATCCTTAACAAAACTAAAAAATATTTTTGGTGATTTGGTAAGAAAATATAGGGTGTATCAAAATTATAGGCCATAAATTAAACCACATATTCTGTGGCCAAAAATAGCTCGATTGGACCTAACTTACCTTAGTACAAATGTGCACCAAAAGAAGTTACAGCCCTTGGAAGTTACAAATTAAAAATCAATTTTTTTCAATTTCTCGAGAACATTTTAGTATTTTTTTTATGAAAATGGACAGGTGGTTCTCCTATTGCAAGAGCAACATTCTACAAAAAAATTACGAAATCTGTGCACCCCATAAAATTTTTATGGGGGTTGTGATTCCTTCAACCTCCCCAAATTTTTGTGTACGTTACAATTAAATTATTTTTGTCACGCCATTAGTTTAACACATTATTTTGGAAACTTTTTTGTCTCTTAGTACTTTTTCGATTAGCCAGTTTTGATGGAGATATGGCTCTTTGCGATTATGTTTTAAAAATTCTGGGAATAGAAAAAGTAGATTATAAGTGAATTTTCAAGTCAATCGAACGTTAAAAAAATATTTATTGAATCTAATTAAATATTCTGTGCTTTGTAAAAATGTTTTGTAAAAATGCGTTTTCTTGAACACCTATGGCAACGTTTTATCAAGGAAAATCGAATATGTTGGAAAATCATTGGCTTCTGAGAAAACATTTTTACAAAGCACAAAATATTTAATTAGATTCAATAAATATTTTTTAACAACCGAATGACTTGAAAATTCAATTATAATCTACTTTTTCTATTCTCAGAATTTTTGAAACATAATCGAAAAAAGTCCGTATCTCGATAAAAACTGGCTTATCGAAAAAGTACTAGGAGACAAAAAAGTTTCCAAAATAATGTGCTACACTAATGGCGTGACAAAAATAATTTAATTGTAACGTACACAAAAATTTGGGGTGGTTGAAGGAATCACAACCCCCATAAAAATTTTATGGGGTGCACAGATTTCGTAATTTTTTTGTAGAATGTTGCTCTTGCAATAGGAGAACCACCTGTCCATTTTCATAAAAAAATACTAAAATGTTCTAGAGAAATTGAAAAAAATTCATTTTTAATTTGTAACTTCCAAAGGCTGTAACTTTTTTTTGGTGCACATTTGTACTAAGGTAAGTTAGGTCCAATCGAGCTATTTTTGGCCCCAGATTATGTGGTTTAATTCATGGCCTATATTTTTGATGCACCCTGTATATTCAAGAGTACTTACTCGATCACTTTTTGATGATAAATAATATTCATCTTTAATTTGCTTTTAACCATAGCTCTATTCCTAGAGAAACTCAAAGTTCTAAAGTAATAAATCAAAATATCCAGCTGGCAACAAACTACATCAATTAAAGCGTAATAAATGCAATCCAAAGAAACGTCTCCCAAAGCAGAAATCGTTTCTACGGCTATTTGAAACAAAAACGTCGCATAATACAAACTAACTTTACTATAATCGTAAGGAATCCAAGTCATAACGGGTAAAAATTTCCTCTCGGCTTGGAATAAGAGTATCAAAAAATGCGCAACAACAAACAAACCAAGCAAAGATCGGCAAATCAAAGCGATTTTATTCCTCTTGGCCTGTCTGACCAGCAACCTCTCCATCATCTTCCTGGACACGTCCTTCACGTGGATCTCCTGCAGGTACAATCGAACCTTCTCCAACAAAGCAGCCTTCTGGTGGATCTGCAGCAGCTTGAAGAGGAACGTCGACTCGTTGACGACGAAAATGCAGGAGTCGAGGAGGTCGGAGAAGCTGCACTGGTGCAGCAGGACTTGCAGGATGGCCGATGTCAGCAGCAGAAGTAGCATGAATAAAATGGGAATTTTTTTATATAATGTCAGTTTATTCCGCGCTGGATAAAAGCCGAAAAGCTGTAAAATGAATACCTCCTTGTCGAAAGCTTCGGCGAAATTTAGGGACTAAAATATATTTAATTAGTCCGGTAATAAGTTTAAAAAAAGTGCATCTTACCTTCATGATTCCTGCAAAACTATTGCGATTTTAGATTAAACTTCGATTATAAATGCGATCTGCAATTATCCGAAATTGTCGTAAGATCAACCTTTAGAATATACGAGGATGGATCAATATATACGCGAATTTATTGCATGCGAAGTTTTATTAATATCTATTATTTCAAAACCATACAAAATAAGTGCATATTAAATGAAATTTATTATGATTGAATTGAAATTTATTAGGTACAGAATAAATTTGCAAATGTGTTACAATTCTAGTAATTTAACCCGGTATATTTCCCATACCTTATAAATAAATAACCCCGCTCCACGATTTCATAAAACTTACCTACTGATTTGCATAAGCAAGTTCGAGTCGCTTGCAAGTAAATTGCACGTAATATGTGCAAAAATTTAAAATTGAAATACCGCAATTTCTTTTCTTACTCCAGCATTTCAAATACAGGCTGTCCCACCGAACATTATTACAAGAATATTGTTAATTAGATCCCATCAAACGTGCTTCTTGACTTCGTACATCTTCCTCCTGGCCTTCTTGAACGCCATCAAAACCTGATTGACGCTGCGAATCAAATTGGACGAGTTCAGTTTCTCGTAAACGAACTTAGTTTGAACGTCCCCGTCGCGAAATTCGCTCATAAAGGCCTGCGATTGGTGCACCACGTTCACCCTAAACTCTATTTCACCCGTTCCCATCGTATTCACTCCGAATTTATTGAAAGTTCCCGTCTGAAAAAAGCAACAAATCACCAAAGAAATCGCCATTTATTGACTAAATTTGTAGGACAAAATGGTACTTACATCGCATAGGTCTGTTGGTAAACCGATCCATCTCACGTCCTTGTAATTGTAGGCGTCGCCTACGAAGTACCTGCGTAATTTCCCGAAGCAATTGCTGTAATCGAATCGATAGCAATTCAAATTGAACTTGTGGCATCCTGGTGAGGATATTGGTATGGATTGGTAGGTCATGCCTTCGGTTCTGTAGAGGTTCCAAGGGGACTTCGAGACGACTTGGAAATAAATGCAAGGGCTTCTTGGTACGCCTGAAAAGTTCAAAATATATGATTTTTAATTGTTGTTAAGTAATACGATTGTATGTACTTGTAGTGTCGAGTGATTGTATGTCGTATTCCAAAGTTATGTCGAAATTGTGGCTGAAGAAGGCAATATTTTCTTCGTTTTTGCGACGACAAATGGATGTTACTCCGGCTAAATTGGCCTCGTTTTCGCAGTACCAATGCTCCGGTAGGTCGATGAAATATTGCAGGAACAAATCCTCGTATTCGAATCCTTTGGAAGCCAGTATATCGAAGAACAGGTAAACAAACAGTCGATTTTTTGGTGGCAAGAAGAAACTGTCTCCTATTATCTCCCTAGTCAAAGAAATCTTCTTTTCTGATACCTATAAAGAATAGAATGTATACAGGGTGTACAAGGATGGGACAAGGCTTAACCACAGACTCTTGGGGCAAAAATAAGACGATTTAACAGAATTTACCTATATCCAAAATTGCTTACTAAAAAAGTTATAGGGTTTTGAAGTTAAGATTAAAAAAGAGATTTTTTGATATTGTGCCAGAATGGCTTAACCTTTTTTCGTGAAAATTTGTACAGAATATCTCTGTTTGGTGACATATTTATGTGTAAAATCCTTTTATTTATTGTCCATCTTTCTCTGATTTAAGGGGGTGGCCAACCCCCTTAAAAGCCCAAATTGTTCCCCCCATGTAATTCATCTAATTTTTGAATCGGAACTAGATTTATTGGTTTATTTAAAATGATTTTTTACTCTATGTAATTTTCTATAAAACCCATATTTTTGGAGATAAACCTATCTTTTTAGCATTCATACGATTTTTGAAATTCAGATTTTCAGCACATTATTGACAAAAAAATTTTTTCATCGCACCTTTTTAACAAAATAAGTTATTTTCAACAAACAATCTATCAATTAATCATACAACTTAGCACATAACACAGAAAAAAATAACATTCAAAATTTTATCTTTTAAAAATTTATTTCTGTAATTTATAATAACAGTTCAATACGGCCTCCATTAATGATTAATAAATAGATTTTTGTTGAAAATAACTTCTTAATCTGTTAAAAAGGCGTTATGAAAAAGTTTTTTTTATAATAATTTGCAGAAAATGTGGATTTGAAAAATCGTATGGATGCCAAAAATGAGATTTACCTAATCTCCGAACATATGGGTTCTATAGAAATTTAAAAAGAGTAAAAAATCATTATAAATAAACCAATAAATCTAGTTTCGGTTCAAAAATTAGGTGAATTACATGGGCGGAACAATGAGGGCTTTAGGGGGGTTGGACACCCCCCTTAAATCAGAGAGGGGTGAACAATTTAAAAAAAGAAAATTTACACATAAATATGTCACCAAACAGAGATATTCTGTACAAATTTTCACGAAAAAATGTTAAGCCATTCTGGCATAATATCAAAAAAATATCTTTTTTATTATTAACTTCAAAACCCTATAACTTCTTTACTAAGCAACTTTGGATATAGAAGGTAAGTTCTGTTAAATCGTCTTATTTTTGTCCCAGCAATCTGCGGTTAAGCCATGTCCCAACCTTTTTGCAACACCCTGTATATAGGGCGTCCCAAATAACTGTAATAAGCGTACTTTTCTAAAAATCTCGTTTTCTTTGAAAGCTTCATTGTCGGGTATATCTGGAGAGGAGTGCTCCAGGAAGTAGCGAATTCGCCTCAATTTCTGGCCGAGGATGCTGAGGGTGTAGGGTTTGGTGGTGGTAAAATCTGGAAATACTGATACAGTTTTGGATATTTTATCGTACCGAACGGCGCACAAAACGATTTCATTTTTTATCCATGTATCCTCTGCATACTCTCTGAAAAAAACAACAAATTTAATTTTCTAATAGTTAGTTGGTTATCAAATTTACCCTAAATCTGCTATTATAGACATTTTTTCAACCTTATTTGGTATTATTTTATTGTGTACAGCGTTCATTAAAGACTTTTCCAAGTCGTATTCAGTCCATTTAGTATCATATTCTTCAGTCAAATGACAATCTTCCATTAATTTCTCCAATATTGTGCCACTCTCGTTCTCCTAAAATAGAACATTTACCTTCTGCTGCTGATTAGGGGTGGCATTTTTATCTGTATAAAATGGGGCGGTAATGAAAAACAAATTTACCTACTTGTATATAGGTAAGGTTATTGTAATCTCCGTCAACGCAAGTGAAAAATATGGAATCGTTGGTGCATTCGCCGTTGGTAATTTGCTGGTGGTATCGCTTTTCCGAATCCGTGGCGCAATTCGCGATATCCGAGAAATATTGAATTTCCATTTTATTGAAACATTTCTCCTGCCACGGGAACTCTCTAACGTGCCACTTTTCCCCGTCTTCTTCATCGTTTTCGTTTGCCTCGATTGCCTCTGTTAGTCGAATTCTACAATTTACAGTGATTTGTATATTTTTCTTAAGGTGTTTAAATACCTACCTAATTTTGAAACTTTCTATTCCATCTGGACTTTTGTAATAGCCGGTGTATCTTATTAATTTGTCATTATTTTTGAGCATTTTGTGTTTGTTTGTAGGTTGTTTTGTTGTGTTTTCTACACACTGAATATGTTGCTAGGATACCCTTGCATAATACAAACTTGAAATAATATTGAAGCAGTTATTCTAAAAGGATTAAAGAAAGGGAAATTTTTGCATAAAGAATTTAAAAAAAATAATAATAATATATAAACATTTTTTTGTAAAATACAGGTATCATTAGCCATCTATTATATATAAAATTATATTACTGTAAATTTTCTGTAGAGTTCATCAATACCCTGTAGCATCCTGGAATATTCAGCATTTAGTTACACAAACGCTCAATAGATGGCGAAAATGTTTTGATTTTTTTAATTATTTTTTTTGAGATCTAGATAACAATTAATTATATTTTTTCTACATTCTAAATGAATGAAAATACTTATACATCATTATTAAGAATATATTATAAGGTGAATAATGAGTTATAAAATAGTCATAAGGATGTGAAGAAATTTAATAGAAAAAATATGCACGAATTCGAATTTCGAAAACTCCATTATAAAACCGAACGTTTCGAATTCCCGTTAGAATCCGCATTTTTGTTGTACAATTACATCAGAATTTATTAAACCAGAATACACGAGACGCTAACCAAATTAACGTCCTCACGAAAAACATCTGTCGCTTATTTATACGATTATTACAACAGAACAAACTCGAATATCAAATACGCCGAGAGCAGAGCTACACAAAACAAACAAGGAAATCGCCATGGATATTCCAATACGATAAATAACGTGCCTATAGGTAAGAAAACTATCATTTGAATCCAATCACCGAATTCCAAAGCATTAAATTTAAAGTCCAGGAGGATATGGTGTTTATAAATTCTTAGCGATAAGACACAGAAAAAAAAACAATCTTCAAATATAGTCTATTCATAAATGAAGCGGAGTAATAAATCAATCAATTGGCCAAATTCCAGCCTACAAAGAAGCTGCCAGCACAACATAGAAATTGAAAACAATTAACTTTCAAGATAATAATTTAATATGACTTGGAAGGTTCACCCTGTATTAGTTTTGCAAGGATCACGCCTCATTTACGAATAGACTATACCTGGTGCTTGGCTAGGAAGTGAGTCATATCTATTGAGGTTTTTCTGCTATGCTTATGGAATTACATTAAAATCGACCAATCCTCATAGCAACGCTTCGGTGTCAACATAAAGAAACTTTGAAAGAAGCAAAAGCGAAGAGAATGTCAACGAACGGCCGCGCGAATGGGAAAGTGCACATGGCAATCAATTAGGAAAATTTCAGTAAAATTAAACCGCCCGACCTATTTTCGCGTATAAAGTTTCAATAGGAAATTGCAGTAATTGTGTTTGTGTCGCTTCCACTAATAATTCAAAGGCCATCAATTCGTTTGATAGCGAATTGCGGCGGTAAATTAATGTGGAAATTAATTAAAAATGTGTATACTTTTACTGCAATTCGGCATCACAATGCATTGTGCAACGAGCTTTTAATACACCACTAATTCTTTTCCATTAATGGCCTACCTATTGAGCATAGAAAGTATCCATTATCTACATTGGCTTAATAATTTATTATCCATACATTTCAAAATTCAAACAAACATCTCTCTATTCAAAACAATATTTACTCCAAGTTCATAATGTATTTTCCAGCTCAATTCTTATCCATTCGATCAACTCGAACAAGACTATAAAAATAGCGAAACAATTTAAAGATGTAACCGAAGCGAACAGCTGCGATTGTCACTTAAAATAGATAATTAAGGAAAATGGTCGTACTCTATAAATAAAATAAATTAAACAAGGCAAATATGCCGTCGAATAAAATCATGGGATTTGATTTGTGTATTGGAACAGCGACGAGAGGAAAATAAAATTCATTTCGCGTGTTGAAATCGCGAGTTTGGAAATCTGTATAGTGCAACAATAGATGCGTTTTCATTAATCACTCGTATCGCCATTAAAATAGTTCAGTGGAGATAACGTTGAAGTTTTAATTGATATACGTTATAATGAGGTGCGTTACGTAAATTCATTGATTTAGCTGGAATTTCATAAAAATTTCCTTGAAATGGAACGAGATTAACTCATTGAACTCTCGCCGTACTTCCGTGTCTTATGCGATCGATTTTTTATGCAACTATATAGATATCTATTTTCGTTTTCCTCTATTTATCCATGACGCATTTAACGATAATAAACAACTAGTAAAATGCCAGATACAAGGAAAACAAGCTAAAATCAATAGTACCTGCGCCTTGGGAGGATATTAATAAAATACACACATTTCGCAATTGCTGAATTTCAATTCAAAAAAATATTTATTTTGATGGAATTTGCCCCTACATTACTCTAACATACACAGGGTTAAAGTATACATAGTTTAAATAGTTGCAAGTGATCCAGAAAATGCTTAGGATAGGGGGAACGAAAATTATATAAGTAAGAACTCACTTCATTTACCCCCTACCCTAATTAAAATATTTTAAATAGTAACCCTAAGTTGTGATGTTTCCTTGCGGGAAGCCTGTAAATTAGTATATTGGATGTACCCTATACAGGGTGGATTATTTAGAAGTGCATAATTTGGGGTACTATTTATTTATTGTCAGAAAAATGTGGTGCATAGAGGGTTGATGGGGGCGAGTTTTTTATTTTATTATTTAAGTTTCTAGAATCTTTTTTGATACTACTTTAGAGATATATTATATAAACTGTATTATCGACTATTTTTAATATCTAGTAACTTCATTATCTATATTTTTTTATACAATGTTCAATTTTTATCGATAAAAACTTAATGATTGAATGAAAGGGCAATAACTCTTCGTTTGTTCAAATAACTGGATTTTACGAGTAAAAAAAACTTTGTAATTATGTCATTTTAATGATTCTTTATTTGTTCATAAAGCTTATAGAAATCAGGAGTTCCAAAAAAACGAAATCAAAAATTTCACCAAAAAAAATCATAGTTTTTTTTATAATTTCTATAAAAATTAATTTATTGACCAGCCGTCGTGTTAATTGCCCATGTAAGTACGTATCCTTCAAAATGTTATTACTTTAAACAACAATTTTAGGAAAATACTTTCCAAACGATGAACTTTTAGAATGATACATCTCCTTTAATATGAAACTTAAAATTTCGCTGAACAGACGACTTCTTCGCAAATAATTTTTTTCAACTGATTATCGAAATTACTGATTAGATATATGATGGGTAATTAGCTAATTTAGCTGGTAATTGCTGCATTTTTATTAATTGTAAAATTAGTGCAATTCAACTGATTTTTGTGGTTTTTACAGGATGTTTTTTAGAGATAACCAGGAAATTTTTGAAGTTAATTAAATGGGTATTTTAAGAAAAATGATATTTTAATCAGTGGAGTAAAAAATGGGTTTTTTTAGCAAATTCAATTTCCTGTAAATAAAAAAAATCAAAATTAATTTTGTGCAATATGTAGCTATATTTAGTTTAAACTTCAAATGAAAATATATTGTTTTCAAACACCCTGTAGAAGCAAACTACCCTGTATATAACCTGACATTTGGACAACAAAAATTATTAATTACATTAACGGTGCGAATAATATCTATAGCGTATTTGCAATATGTTAAACAATAAACCAAATAGTTCTTTTCTAATTACTTAAACCTCCATGCAGCTATTAAATTCGTACAAAACAACCCTGCAACACGATTTTCACGAGAGCTTGCTACGATCCATCCGCTTTAAACTAACACTACTAACAGTCCTCGCTCCATCTCGCTCCGACGCTCGGCCGGGGACGGTCCAAGACGAAGAGCGAATACGGTGAAACGAATCGTGAGCGCTAGGACGTACGTCCCCTGTTTGTTGTACGAAACGTCGAGGCGAAATCGAAGCGAAATCGGCCAGAATTTTCGAATTTTCTTAGCCCGAGACCCCGCTGGAGGGTTTTCGAGAGGAAAAGCGCCGGTGTTTTTCGAAAATTCCGAGAAAATTCGCGGTTTTGACGGGCTGGATGACGTGGCTTTCGCGCGGCGTTGCCTAATGTGGTGACAGTTTTTCCCGTTAGTTGCTTTCAATAAAAATCCATTTTATCGTCTATTTATTTGTCAAATTTTTCAAAAAGTTGTCAAATAGCTGTCAAAAAGAATAATCAGATTAGTCATCTAGTAATCTAGATTGCCAGTGCTTTTACAGAAGTTATTTTGATAAAATTAGTTTTTGTACACAAAAAATCATCATTATACAAAAAGATGAAAGCGCAAAATAAAAAAAAGTTGTTCTTAAAACGCATAAAACTTGGCTAAAAAATTTGACAATGAAAAATTCATGTTTCTATAGTAGTAGGAAATTCCCGGAAGAGAGTGAATTGTTGTAGAACCGGCAACAGTGTTTGAACGACCGAAGCAGCTGCGTCGCGTCGTTGATTACTCTATCGCGTTCTCTCTCTGTACAAGCGGCAGCCCCTCGGACTCGCCAACATAGACTATCCCGGACCTGTTTTCGTGCGATTCACGTTAAACCCAAACCAAGATGTCGAATATGGCGCTATAGCAGTCGAATTAATATAGAAATCGCATTTTTTAGACGTAGAAAATACGCGCAAACTACGGGGTGTGTAATTCCGCGAGCGCCTTTTGTGATAAGTTCGTTTTCGACGCCAACTGCGAATTCGTTGGGTCGGAAATCCACCACGTTTTCGAATTTCGACACGTTTTTTTCCTCGTTAAGTTAAATTCGCTGATTATTGTGATAAAATGCTTTCGTTCGGTTATTGTGAAGAACGGTGATACCGCGTTTCGATATCGTACGTGGCAGAGTAATATAAAGAAACGGAATTTCCGGTGATATTGTGTCGATATTCAACCCTTTACCTACGATTCGAATTCCGCCTAGTTTCCCCTAAAATATGTGCGTCAAATAAATCGAGAAATCCGCTTACATAATTAACCCGAAACGTAAACGCCACAACGCGAAGATGGCCATGGTTAACGGACAATGATGTGAATCTATCGTATCTCTGCAGTGTCGCTGTTGTGAGTTTCCCTTAAATTTTATTGTGCTTAAATGTGTATGCTATGGAAATTCATTCCATGAGGATAAATGATCATGGGCCAGTTCAGACAAATACAATGTCATACCCTCAAAGGCAAACTCAAAATCATAGGTAAGTTTTGCGTTTTATTACTGTTCTATTCCACTCTTGCACAATTTCTATTTCTCGAGCTCATCTAGTCGACTTTGTTTTTGACGTATTTGATAGTTTAATGTCTAATTGACATCTGCCTACTGAGATCAATTCGTATTTTTGGTGTTGAAAATCGTTTTATTCAATGCCTACTTTCTATTAAATTAAATACATTTTGGACCTTCAAATGTTTTCATGACTACTGTGGAGGTTCTTTAAGTTCATTGAAAAGTCATAATTGTGGTAATAAATGTGCTTATTTTTTTTTTAATATTCTTCTATGTATTTTTCTAAATATTGAACTCTTATTTTACTATACTCCAGCTCAATTCATTTTTTTGAGGAACTTTGGGAATTTCGATTGTTTTTAGTTTTTCCAGATTTTTAGAATTTGTTTCCACTATTTTCCAAGAATTTCTTGTTATTTCAAAATTTCTATTTTTAAAATACCTACTTTGTATTTCAAAATTTTTCAATCTTCCTCCTCTAAATTTCATTCCTTCTCATATTTCTTTAACAATTTTAAACACGTACAAAAATTATGAATTATATCAGTTTTTGAGCAATTTCAAATTTTGATCATTTTTACTGATTTTCCATGATCACGATTTCAATAATGAAGTGTTTTCAAAATTGAACCTCTTGAAAAGCACTTGAAATTTATTTAATAGATTTCAATTTTGCAGTTCCTTTGTAGATAATTATTTTTATTAAATCAGATAAGGGAATTTATTTTTTAATTAACTTAAATTGCATTTTTAAAAACATTCCAACACTATGACTATTTTGTTAAAAAAATCATCGGTATTTTTGCAGTTATTTTATTTAAATACTGAAATTTAAATATACGCATATTTTCCAAGTTTTAAATATTTTTTGAACAATTTTCATTTTTGCTGATGAAAAATATTTTATTTTGGGATGAAAATTATTTTTAATATTCTTCATAATACAATTACCCGAAGACGAAATTTTGCCGAGTTATAATGAAAAATTTATCGCCGTAAATTCTTTGAATATTTTCTGTAAATTAGATTATATTTTGCTTCAATAACATCCCTTCATAAGCTACAAAAACAATGTGATACAATTTTGCAAGAATATTTCCTTGATAAGTTTTTCCGCATCGACTTCATCGAATTTCGTATAATAAAACTACTTTCCTACGATAAAGGAAAATTTTTATGGCATTCCCCAGTTATTCCGATTCCATATCGACTTTTTTCCTATAGGGTTCCAGTCTCGTTGTGAATGGCACTTGCGATAAAAAAATAGCAATTCCTTTATACGCCTGGTATGCGGAAAATTGAAAACTATAAAATACTGTCTATACCAGCCATATAAAAGAAAAATTGTGTTACTTTATATAAATCGTATAATTTCGAAGGCAATAAAAATCCCTTTTTTACCGCTTCGCCCCCAACATTTCTCGTGCCTTCTGCTAATAAATTCCAATTCGTATATAATTCTAATTCATTATTCATAAATTTATTTGCAATCCACCAGGTACATATGCATATAGTTTGTGCAAAATAAAGCTACATGCACGTCACCATAAGTTTACACCGGCGTTGGTCAATTGGTCCCCACGGTCATTTTTGTCAGCGGGGTTCCATAATCCTAATGGAATCCTAATCCATATCCTAATGGAAAAAATGCAGCTTTTAGTGTTAAAAAATATTTAATATCTTATAAGCATTAGTAATTTAAAATATATACAATTGGTACAATATATATTAAAAGAAAAATTCTGTACAAAAAAAAGAATTATTTTAGTTTTAATATACGAACGGATTTCAAAAAATAGTTGGCAACATATGGGAAACTTTATTATTAATTTTACGAAATAGTTATTCTTCACAAAAAGTTCTGCATCTAAAATCCAAGATGCAACCATCAAAAATCAAATTTTATCAATCTTATACGAGGTATGTCAAAAAATGTGAATTTTGCTCAAGAGTAAAGTACTTTAATATTTTACAATATCGAAATTTGTTATTATGAAGAGTACACCTAATTTTCTAGAAGTATTCTGAAAGGATGGGATTTTCCCTGTATTGAAATAGAAAAAAAAAGACAGAAGTCAAAAAATTTCCCCTAATCATAAAAATCCTCATTAAATTGTACTACGAAATGAAAATACATAATCGAAATTTGCCAGAGAATTTAGAAATTATAAATATTCCCATCGGTCCTTCCTAGAAACCCTTAATCCGGTATTGGGGACCAATTGACTGATAGCTTTCGAGTCGAAAAAGGATTATATTTGGTTAAATTTGACCGCGGGGACCAATTGAACTCCACCCGTTTACACCTATTGGTGTAAATAAATATTGACTGTTGTCAAACTTGTATAAAGTTCACAAAATGTAAGATTTTTTTTTGGACATAATGCTTGTCAACCATGACGACATTAATGACGTGCATCTAGCTTTGTTTTGCATAAACTATAGATAGATACATATATTTTTTTCCCAACTTTCTGTCTCGGTTCGTTCGCTTATCCATCAGAATCAAAATGTAATTGAAATGTCACTGCATTTTCCAGCGAGTAGCTCGTTCAACTAAACCCTCTGGACGAAGATAGATAAGGTCGAAATGCATCGAACCGTCTATCCCGTCATATTTGATAAAACCAACATCAGATCCCATCTGATATGGTAGATATTTAAAGATACGGTGTGCAAATTAGCTCCTACAAAACCAGCTCTGGCTTATGAATTTAAACCTTCTTGGATATACAGGGTATATATTTTGTAATGGATTAATTTTTTATGTTCGAAATTAATCGTTGTCTCGAATTGTTTTAATTATATGTGTATGTAGGACGTGAAATTAATATCCCGTCCAATTTTAGCCTACGAAAGATGTTTCCTTGAACTGTTCGCGGCTCGTCCGGAGTTTGTAAACGAGTTCGATTTTTTAAATATTTACTCGATCATATCCGAAATTAGTAGTTAAAAGAAGCAACAAAAATTTGAAATATTGTAAGATAACATCACCAGTGTTTCTTGTAGCTTCTTCCTGTTTAAATTTACAAATCCCCTATCCTAATTTAAGCGAATTCATGACGAATCATAATTAATTCGCTTTTATGAGGGGATGCTTAAGGATTTCTACAATATATTCGTGAATAATATCTACACCAAAATATCTTTAACTCGTTCAATTATTCATTATGCGATAATACTAATTTTTTATTCAATATCAATATATCGTGGAATAGACGATCAGGATATTCTCCTTCCGATTGGTCGAAAACTCCTCCGTATGCAAGGCGAACTGGCGGGTATTTAACAAGTAATCGTTCCACATTTTTAAAACTATGGGAAAAGATTGGAAAATTTATGAATTCCAGGCACGCCATACTCGCTGCCTTTACATCACGAACATTACAATATATAAATAATAAATACAAGGGAGTTGTTGAGTTGGTTTTCCTACGAACTGACCCCATTTCGTATGCACTTTGAATTGGCGTATTTTTATCAAGTTATAGTTAAATTTATAAGTTATTCATTTGTTGAGGATATAAGTATATTATTAATACTTAGGAGTAGAGTTTAAAAATTAATCAGTAATGCTAGTTTCGAGGTTGATGTCCTTCATTTATAACGAAATTATTAGTACCTACTTTTACATGAAAGTCTGGAAAAAAAATTACCACTATATCCTTAATTTTTTTCATCATGCCAGTGTAACATCGCCCACGCCACACCTGCAATTTTCGCAAGCCCTAATTGACGTGTATAATTTTAACACGATTGCATTAAAAATGCAATATTACAAAAAAACTTCATACCCATTATTACACACATTACACTCATGCAAGAACTCTTAATAGCTACTATTATACTACATATTATACAAAAATAGCTTTGTACAGGATTGGAGCGTGCAACAAAGACAATAAATATTACTCCTCAGCTATTCTTATAGGTCTGTAAGTAATTTTTTTTAAAGTTTGATGTTCTCTAACTATTTAGCCCCTGTCCTATGTAAATAGTTTTTGTTTTCGTAATGGAGCCATTACGCTATCTGCGTTTAATTAAAATGCTTTTACATGAGAATAAAAATGACTAATGCTGTAAAAACAAATATACAGCGTAGAAATTACATGTAAAATTTATCGAAAAGGCCAACAACCACTGTATAAAAATGGTCGTGTCGGTGTGTGTACACTGATTGAAAAAGCAAACAAACGGTGGCGTTGTACTGAGAGCTAAGAAAATAAATGTTTAATTGGAAATAACAACAAATAATGGCGATTTTATTTTTAATATTCGAAGGTTGGTTTTTGTTTGACGTGACGGATTCGATGAATTGGGATTTTTTTGCCATTCGTTACATAACTCGTATGTTCAATTTCCTTATCTTGAACGTCCCTAAATTTTGGGGTAACTGCATTTCCTTTACTTTATATACAGTGCAAACGCCCCGGAGGAAAAACCCCCATGATTAAATTCAGATGCCTACCAACCCCTGCGCATATTTCGCTGGATATTGAATGGTCCACCGCTTATCGTTTCGTGCATAATCGTATCGATTTTGTGTCGAATTGCCCCGACAAATTCGATTTCCCCAACGCTAAAAACTGCCGATCCTTGTCGGTTGTATCGCCGGTAATAATAGCTGCACCAGAACATAAGAAAAGACATAAAAAAAGTAAAGGTGAGCCCCGGTCTCGGTGCTTTGGCATCTCTTCAACTGGCATAAGTCATCTGCTGTAACTGTGTAGTTCATTAATACATTCTTGACGAACGTCATTCTTTTCGAAAACGACGATATTAATGACCTCACGTCGCTTTTAGAATTGAAAATATTTTTATTTTGGTCTGCTGGATTCTAGACTCGAATTCCGGGTTATTATAAAAATCTGTAAATTTAGAAGCGAAAAATACGAAACATGACCTCTCCTAAAATATAATGGTGATGCTATTATTTTTATTGTATTATAACTATACATCATGTTTTCGACTTTTCTACTGATTAATCGAAATATTTTTTGATGTAGCTTGCATATAAAATTCGCTACATAAAGGAGGGTCCATATTTAATAACATGTTATCCCAACATTGCTATATCGTAGTGTTATATAGCAAGTGTGGACGCTGTTTTGATGCTTTATAAATTTTCAACAGCGTCCACACTTGCTATAAGCAGGGTCCACATTTAATAAGATGTTGTATAGCATTGCTATACAGGGTGTCCCAGCGAAAGGTAGCCCATTTATCCAACTTGTAACTTTGTGATATATAACATTGGTAAAACGTATAAAACATGTTTAATTAAAAAAGAAAATGTTAATGTGTACGATTATTAAATGTGTTTCCTAACGAAAAACCATTCAAAAATCCTGATAAAGCATCCTTAAAAATGGAAAATTTAAGATATGTTGTAAATTTTATTTTAATTGAGACGATTTGCATTGTTTTTGTTCAAAGTTAAATAACTTCTTTGTTTTGTAAAATAACATGTAGAAATTATACATTTTTAAAAAGTAGAAGAACGTATCTTTCAGATGGCGTCGATATATACAGGGTGTTTCATTTGAAAAAATTGGGTTAATGTGAATTGAAAAGAGGGGATTTTGATAATACTCCCTGTACAGCTGATACAAAATTTCTATCTCACTAAAACAAAACTTATAGAAAAATAAAACATATCTGAGAAAACCGCAGGCGTTTAAAAGTTACAAGCTGATTAAATGGGCAACCTTTCTCTGGGACACCCTGTATAACACTGTGATATAGCAATGATGGTATAACATGTTATTAAATGTGGACCCTCCTTAATAAATAAATTTGCAAGTTATTTTTAACCAGAAGAGTATCAATTCGAATAAATTATCATTGTAAGAAAACTAAGGGTATCTCATAACATTTGACACAGTTTTGAGATTATTAAGTGTATTTATACGAGCGTTTTGATTTATTTTGCAGCGAAATAAACATACGGTTTAAAAATAAATATTAAGTCGAGAAAAATATATTCTACTCCAAATTGTAATTGATGCAATTTAAAATAGTACTAGAAATTTTTGGCAAGTTGTCCATAACGGGGACAGATGTAATCACAATCGCAAATAGAAAACTTTTGTAAACAATCCACATATTCTCTATAAGTACACATAAAGTTTCGTCTAAATACTAAATCGGTAACATGAAGGTAATCATAACCGGCTTCCGTTATTTAATAAATTTCACCCGAGCATGTATATACACTTGTTTATTATTTCAAAACACCCATAGAGCTTATTCCGATTTTATTTATAGAAAGTCTTTGACTTCTACTATCTAAAATTGTAATAATTATTTACATTTTATTACGAACTAGTTAGAAAGCGACGCTTATCAAATAATTCAGTTCAAAATACTCTCCTCCGAGATATCCAGGAAAAAAATAACAAACTTATTTGAAGGCTCTCGCATATCTGGAACAATTACAATCAACCCATACTGGTTATGTAAACCAACAGCGTGTATTTACGACAGTTATGTGATGTGGCAACAGCGCTTCTTTTTCATAAAAGGCAACGTCGTTTGAGCACTAAGAAAGGCCTGACCCAGCTAGGCTGAACGGAGTTTTTTATCTTTCAGAGAACGGAATCATTGTTTTGCTTAGTTGTGGCGTACAAGGCCTTGGTGTATACAATTCGTTATTTGGTTCATTACGGCTCTACACCCAACTCTAATGAGGCCCATTTTCTCCATTCACATACGTACAAATACAGCATTTTGAGTTAAATTGAATGCATGTTCGTTTTTTTAATGAGCCCATTAATTCGTGTGTTATCCTTAACGAAAATGACTGTTCATTTCTGTGATGATTGAAGTCATGTATGCTAGATTTTGTAATTTCTAGAGTGAGGAACAGAAAGCGTTGATCATCAGAATTAATATGGTTACAAATGCCACGTTAATTAGGCTTCTAAAAATGGAAATGCACCAGAAAAATTCCAAATATTATAATTTTTAATTGCGATTGTGCGTAGATGTTACAAAGTATTTTTGAATACGGCAATTAGTTTGAAAACTTCGATACAACTCAAAAAAATTAAAAATAATTGGCTTGTTTTTCGGTTAAAGTTGGTGAGTTGATATTTTTTTGGGCTTAATTTGGAATAATGTACCAAACGACGTGGTGGACTCGAACTCTTCGAACTCGCTGCCAATCCGACGACGTCTTTCTCCTTCTCGTCCGGTATCCTCGTCCTCGTCTAGCTCCGTTTTCAGACAATGCAATAGTTGGCGCTGGTCTTTTTCGTCTCCTTGGAGTTTTACGCTCGATGGCGTATTTTTGTGGCACACAGAAGAGAACGAATACGTTGACCGAGTTCCATTCCAACCCGGCAGGAATTTATGGGTTTTTTAATTTCCAGTAGTATCTTTCATTTGCAGCGCTGCTCGCCGAAAGCGGCGCATAATAAGTTGTTTACTGTGGAGTTGATGCTAGTCCAAGGGGTGGGCTTCCAGAGAAGTGTTTTTTAATGATTTGTGTAAATCATCTTATTTTGTATGAAGGGTATAAACAAAGTCTATGCATTGTGACAGTTCAAAAAATATGCATTTTGCAATTAGCTCGACTAATTATTGTAAGTAAAAAATAAAGCGATTTTGTTTTATTTACGTTTAATTAGGCGAAGGCAAGGTCACTGACATTGAGTAACATTTATTCTATCAATAGTCATTATCAACTGATTATGATTCACGGGCGTAAATGGATCAATTGGACGGGCGTGGGCGATTCGAAATAGAAATTTCCAAGAATAATCAGTGAAAGTTTAAAATCCAAAAAACAGCTTATTTAATGTTTTTTTTTTTGTTTCAGGTAAGCATGTTTATTTGGGAATGAATCACTGAATTTTCGCGTAAGTAACCAATCTAAAAACGTTCGGGCTTATCTCCAGCAATTACTCGTGGTCTATCTCAAGGTTCTCGCTATTGTTTATGAATTTTTATAGCTGCATTTTGCTACGATTAAGGATTTCCCGTGGTCCCGCTAGATAAAAGCGCGATAAGAACCCTTTTTCGACCAATTTTCTTCGCGTACAAAGTACATTTGCCAAACAAAAGTGAAGTTACTTAGCGATTGTTGGTTCGCTAATTATATGGAAATAAATTCTTAACCAGCTCGTGGCGGGAGAGAACTAAAATTAGTATGTCTCGACGTGAAAAGTAGATGGTTATTCACGACATGTCAAGCCGTTCCCGAGCGTATGTGCCCCGGGGTTAACGAGTTACATACATAAAATAATGAGGGAATCGCGTCTCGCAGCAATGTTACATTATTCGAAAATGTACAAAAGCAATAGATGAGATAATTGTAATAATACACCGCGAAATATGTAGATACATATAAACATTCCCGCAGGTAGACTCCTACAACTGGAATTATTGTAATGTTTGCTTTTATTTTCCATTTTGCAAGGCTTCGCTGGTAATGCCTATACCGCAGTTTATTATTAGAAGCTAAAGGAATGCGATGGATCTTCATGGAAGGTAGTCTGCTTTATATTGTATACCAGGCATACAAAGTCTCGGCTTTTTGTTACTTTAACAAACTTGCGCGGTGTATTCAGCTGATTTATAGAGATAATTTGAATCCGTAACTCCTGAATAATCTCTGGTTTAACAGACCCGTCTAGTGGAGTTCCGTTACGAAAATAGCTCTAAATCAAAAACGCCTTGTATAAGTTGTCGTAAAAACTTGTTTAATTACAAACAGCCGTTTGCCGATAAAAAAAACAGTGGCACAAGAGTATCCAAAATTAATACACCAGCGTTCTTTTTTAACTCGAATCTTCATACTGCATCCATTTTCTTATTGAATTTACGACACCTATAAATTCTAACTACACCTATAACTTAACAAGATACATTCTCATTGTGCATCATTGAATGGAGCTCGATAAATAACGGGTCACTTTCTCGATATTTCAATTCCATAGTTGACCGTTGTCTATGAAATTCGTCCCATTAAATCGACGAAACGGACCAACGTAAAGTTGCGATAGTCAGTAATGGCCGCACTTTGCCCATAAACAAACGTGTTCTCGCATGGAACGGGAATTTATGTTGAAAACCTGACGTGCCTCAAACTAGGAAAATCTATTGTTGTGACTGATGCACGCTCTCGTTCGAGGAGCACGGAAACGAATTTTCCTCGCTTGTATTTACCATTCAGGGATGGCTTGCTGGGTATTTACAATGTTGCAATGTTTAGTTTTGCATGAATGTTGTTTTGGTTTTTGCTTTAATGCTTGTGTAGACTGGCAATAAAATTACGAAAGTACTTGCGAGAGTGACTTCCAAAAGTTTGTACACTTAAAGCAAAAACTGTCGCAAGTTACTTGCTAATCGAGCTGAGTCTTTGAGGTTGAAATTTGTAATGTCAAAAGCAAACCTAATGAAAATACAACGGATAAATGAAAGGCTAATTCAGTTATCGCAAAGTTTATTTAATCGGAATCTCCATGGAATAACACTCGGAAGTGATTGTTAATTTTATATCGCAGATATGCTGACCTTTTTTTGCACGTTCCGCATTTTAATATTGGTGGTTTCTCCGTATATATTGACGAATTTTTTTGCCTTTCCTCCGAAGATTCGTCTTTTTCTGGTGGTTCATCTTTTATGCACAATGCAAGTTCATGTTCATCCAGTGGTTCATCTTTTATAGAGATTTCTTCTTGTTTCAACAATAATTCTTCTAACTTTTCTACTTCATTATCATTCTTCGGCACTTTGATTTTATTTATATCAGTCTCTAATTTATCATCATCACTAAATGGTTCTGTTTTGATAGTAACATCATGCTCATCAAATAGCTCATCTTTAATTAAAACTTCCTCTTGGTTCAAAATTAGTTCTTCGGGTTCTAATTTTATCTTGGCTATATTTTTTATTTCTGCTTCGACTTCCTCGTTGCTAACAACTGGAGATTTGATGGTTTTAATTATTTTCGATTTCTCATCCACTTCGTCATTATCATTCTCATGTATTTGGCCTGGAAAATAACATTTTTTTAATATCGTTTATTGTAGAAAGAATGTATAGAGAAATATAGGTTCGTGTTATTTAAAAATAGGCATGCGATATGTAAACGTATTACATGCGTAACATCGAAAAACATTTTTTGCTTCCTGAGTAGTTTTAAAATACTTGTTTTGAACATTCTAATGACTAACGAAACATTTAAATGCATAATGTTAATTTAGATTACGTTCTATTTTGATCCCGATGAATTTATTCGCTTGGCAAAACTTATGTGATAATCTTGAACCCTTATAAACTAACTAAAAGAATTCATATAGCGTAGGTATACTAATTTATGAATTATTAAATTGTAAGTACATGGAGTTTCACAAATTTTCTAAGTTTAGTTAAAGTTTGTTGAATTTAATTTCGAAATTTTCAAAGCTAAATCTACTTACACAACAGTTCGTCTATATTAATTTCCCTGACGGGCCGGTAGTAGTTGTGATCAGAAAGGTGGAAATTGCTGGGTTTCGTGGGAAATATGGTCGGTATTGCGTGATGTACTAAACGTTTTCTACTACCTCCTATCAACATGGAAGCCTTAAAATGACTCGAGCATATGCGGTGAGTCCTGTGCAAGGAGTTCAAGGATTCGATGGTGTTGCAAAGGTCCTGCCGACCGGCTGCAACGGCCCACAACCTCGCCCTGTAATAAAAGTCCTCTTCAAGTTTCTTGTTAATTCGAGACTTTAAAATTGTATATTTCCTTGAAACTTCACAGAAAGATGTAGGTACTTATAATAGGTTTGTATTCACCTAGAAATGTGGGTTGTTGTTTGGCTATTAAAACTTTCTTTGCTCGTTAAATTCTTGAAAGTTTTAGAGCTTTTTAGTTGCATAAAACTAGTTGACAATTTATTTATACTTCTGATGTTAAAGAAGTTTTTTAATAATTTGTCTTTTTGTTTTGTGTAGCAAATTTACTTCGATTTTAACTTTGGTTATTAGTGCTTAAAATTGCACAGGATTGGATATTATTAGCACATAACTAGATGACACAATGCGAATATTTCACATCTGTTAAATAATTATTTTTAGTAGTAGCCAAAAATTCCTGAAATTCATAAATACCTTGTAGCGTCAGCTGGAAATCGATAAAAACCGTATTTACAGTTCTTATAATTATTCCAACAATTCACCGCAGCACAGGTACCCGATCCTCTCGTATAAACCTTCATTATTTAATTTCTTGTGAGCTTCAAACGTTCGTAAACACGGAGAATGCAGCAACGCCCGTGTATCTTCAGCATTTCTCTCTAGAAACTGAACGATGATAAAAAGTTGGCCAAGCCGGGCGACAACATGTCGGATATCTTGATAGTTGCGCGCGAAAAGACGCGTTGAAGCAGCGCAGTAGTTTAAGCGTTGTTGCCGGCTCGTCGCGTATTTCATTTTATCTGCTACATTTAAGTAGAATAGAGTTTTTAGTTTTGTTGGGTTATTTTCATCTAAAATTTCTCGAAATTAATGATTCTTTTAGTGTCTTTGTAGTATTAAAAATCGGATGATGCGCTAAGGCAGTATACAGTGGAATTAAAATGCTTTTAAACTTTGTTCCTTTTGTTTCGAGGAAATTGGACGTTTTATTTTGCTGAATTTCTTCAATATTTATGAAAAGAATATTCGTGTTTTGTATCGTAAAAATGTCGTTTTTGGTTATAAATTTGCGGTTTACTGGCTGGTATTTTCAGTGGAAAGCTCGTATTGAAATGCTGATTTTACTTGGGCAAGGGATAAACCGTTTGATGAGGCTTTTCCTGTAGTATATCTCTATCGATTTTTATAACGAAGTGCGGTAGTACAAAGAAAACGTTTTCACCGCTTTATTTTTCCTTTTATCTTCGCTCAAATCACACAATTTCTGCAACTTTATTTATTTTATTACATAGAGTATTGCGCATTGTAATTTCCCTCAAGTTGCTATAAATTTATTAATTTATAATCCCCTTTTACACCAACTCATCTTTAACTTTCACCGCAGTTTTTAATACTAGATATATTTTTAATAGTTAACAACTCGTTAACATACTTATGAATTTCGTAATGGTTTTGCCGTAATAAACTTGTTTCCGTTGGAAATTTCTAGTCCTTCCACGAAAGCTAATACTTCTACGCCAATTTCGCGCATATATTAATTTTCACTTGTATAAGTAACAATACTTCTCGGCGATTACGTTACATTGTAAAACTATTTCACTGCTAACGACGATACTTATTTCAAGAACACAGCGCTTTAGGGGCGTTCTGAACAAGTAAAAACCCGTATAAATTGTACCGTGTAAATTATATCCTCGCGCTGTAGAAAGGAGAAAAGGATACACCTTGTCCTAATGCGTGGTATAGTTGTTGCAGGTTTATTTTATTATTGTATTTTTATTATTGGCTTCCATTCATATCGAACGTTGATTGTTCGTCGCCACAAAAGAATCTTTTCTATTTTCTATCGGCGGAACAATTGCTGTCATAATAATCGACTTCGATTAGAATATTGTATCGGTCATTGCTGCTCGACGAGGCAACAATAAAACCATCGTCATTGTTCTAAAATGTCGAAAAAAAATCATTGTTACGGCGAATCCATTGTTATCGTTAAAGTTGAACCGAATTCCCGTGCAATTCATCATACCGAATGAGAGCGAATTTCAGAGTCTGTGCGATTAACATCCGCTGGAAATGGAAGTGCACCTGAACCAGTTTCCGTAGCATCGACGATTCATGCTGAATTTTTCTAAAGGAATCCTCAAAAATAACAAATTGTGATCAATATTTACTACTGGTTTATAGATTGAATGGAATCAAAACTCCAATTATTAAGAACTACATATACAGGGTGTCCAGAAACTCTCCTGACAAACGAAGACCGGGGATTCCTCAGATGATTTTAAGACAATTTAACCGAATTAACATAGTCCGAAAATGCTTCGTAAGGGAGCTAGAGCTATGAAGATGGCGCCTTGTAATTAGTTTTTTTTAAATACCTCCAGAACGCTTCTATTTAGAAAAACGAAAACTGGTACGCTTATTTATCGTCCATAAATGAATCGATTCCATCAATTGCGAATTTCTCTAGTACAGGTCATAGGCGTCCGTTTTGGGTAGGTCAACGGTTATTTTAACGCATAACTTTTTTGTCTTTAACTTTTAAGCATTTGTGACACCAGATTATTAAATTTTCAGGTCTTCTAGTACTAAAAGGTACTCTTACTTTAAGTCGATAGGATACACCGTTTTCATGAAAAATCACATTTTTCGTTTTTTCGTCATTAAAGTTCAATTATTATTTTTTGCACTAGTTGGCTCTGAAGTTTCAACAGAAGTAAAACCTACGTTTTTCATTGTTAAATTGTTGTACCAGTTTTCGTTTTTCTAAATAGAAGCGTTCTGGAGGTATATTTAAAAAAAACTAATTACAAGGCGCCATCTTCAAAGAGCTCTAGCTCCCTTAGGAAGCATTTTCGGACTAGGTTAATTGGGTTAAATTGTCTTAAAATCAAGTCAGGAATCTCCGGTCTTCGTTTGTCAGGAGAGTTTCTGGACACCCTGTATAAAACGAGATAATGGCCCGTATTCAGCCCCCCATTTTAATGTTAAATGCATGTTTAGCGAGCGACTTTAATGTAAACAATGTCCTTAGTTACTCCATATAACAACCATGTACAACTGTCAAGTTAAAGGTGCTCGCTAAACATGAATTTAACTTTAAAATTGGGCGCTGAATACGGGCCAATCTAGATAGAATATTAAAGGTTCTAATGCATGAAACATGTCTCTCTTTTAATACCATTTTTTTAATCTTTTGTGGTCCAGATTTTACTCTTTATCATCAGCACTAAACAGGGAAATGCACCTGACATTTTGGTCTATTCGGTGCATCGACTTGTTTATGGGAATCTTAGCGTGACCTACTAGCGATCTAGCGCCGTATAATACACGAAATTTATTCCAAGTCGCCTTAATTGAACCATAAATTTTTCGGTTGATACATTTCGGTCGAGTAGTTTTAGGAAAATACGATCCTCCCAACGTTTCCATTCGAACGAGTGGCATCCACATTGAGATATCAGCTTTAGAATGCTTTATAAATTAGAAATTCATTGCAATATTGCCACAATTAATGCGTAAAAAATGTTGTTAGGGGAAGCATTTGCGAATTTTAAAATGACTTTTTGGGGCTGTTTTAGTATCTTTCTGTACTGACTTCTGAACGTGAATCAGACTTTCAGACTCTATTCAACCGCCCCAAGCTGATGTAAGGCAAAGGGTAGGGCGCAAAAAATGGAATTTTAGCGAAAGGGGAGATTCGAGATCGGAACCCTAACTGAGTTGACCTGCGACAAAGGCGCTCTCTCCCGTGTTATGAAAGAAGACGAGCCGGATAAAAACTCTCGATGAGTCAGAGTCAGTCATTCATTCTGTTAAATCTGGATGAATTGCGACTGGAATGCTACTATATCAAGCTTTTGCTCTATTTTTTTAGAGAATTCGTTAAAAATAATAATTTATGTTTCGGGGATTGGGATTGATCAATTCAGCGTGAAGTTGTCCAGACGTTGAGTGTATAATGTTTGGATTGGATAAATAATTTCCGTTTCAACTTCTGTCAAGTCGGGTTTTGCAAAAACGCAAATTCGCTCAATTAGGCGCAATTATCTCGTTTCCGAGGAACGACTAATTGACTGTTCAAGGGGGTGTTTGTAGACCGCCATCGACAAAAAATGAATGGTTTTCTTGATTGAAGATAAATTGGTGTAACTATAGCGATGGAAATTTCACGTTCAATTATGAATGTTTCAGTTCGGATGTTGTTGAATGAGAGGAGAAAAAAGCTAATTTTTGCAAGTAACCATATCGCAATTTATAATGGTTTCTTTAATAATGCAGCACGTATAGGTATAAAAAGGAATTGGGATTTTTCTTTGCGTACGATTTTTAAATTGCGAAATTTCCTTCTCCATTTAAACTCCGTTTTCTTTATTTATTAAATCGTAATTTGAAATTTCTCTAATAAATTACATCGAATTCCCATCGTTTCTTTCCCAAAATTGAATTTCAAGAATGGCGAGTTTTTCTCGACCAAACCAGTTTCGCTCTAACGTAACGAAGCTATTCCAGTTCCCCTGACTAAAATTCAATTTATAACATGGCCGATAAACCTGTTATATAATCATTAAATATTATCTTTCGATTAAAATGGTTTCATTCGTCATTCGAAGCGACACGTGCGCACAGATAAATCCAGAAAACTAACAGGATATATTTTAAAACGATGTTAAAAATTAGAATTGTAAACAAAATCCGCCGAATTTCGTGGTTTTCAATTATGAAATCACCCGGTAGGTATGTGCGAGTTGATCGAATTGATACGCGTACGTGAGTACAAGGACGCGATCAACTCGTGAGAGAAAATTACAGTCAGGACTTCAATGAATTTTTGAGGTTCAAGGCGACGTCGTCGGTAAATAATTTATTATTTAACTATTTATAAACGCTTTTGAACCGAAAAGTTGTGTAACTTTTATGAAATTAAGAGGTGGGCAGCGGGATTGTAAAACAGAAAGAGGAAATTAGGTTCGCCTTGTGTCAAGGCGAATAACCCACGTTTCAAGGAATAAAAAAATCTAGTACTAAAAAAATTGTAAGTCGATGAAATGAGTTGATGTATTCGAGTATCAGCTTGTTATAGTTCGTATCCTGTTTGATTGAAAAAAATTAAGAAAAAAAAATTAACTTGGCCTGGTTGTAGATGTTACAGGTGAACGTTAGTTCAACTAAACTACGAGTCAACTTTAAAAAGAGTTCATTTTGGTTCTCGTTGAGAGTGCAAGATCAACATTAGTTTGGTTGAACGCCGTTCAGGTCACGATTGGTTGCACAGAACTCCCTTTTTTCATCTGAAATAGAATGTCACATGCCAAAATTTATAATTTATATTTGAAAGTTGGCCAGTGTTGATTCTATTTTGATGTCACTTTTGATATTTTGTTTATTTTGAATTATTTGAACTGGTACTTAGAACTATCTACATTTGGGAAGTTCTTGATAATTAATATCGAATCGAAATCTACATTTAAATTCTATATCGGACCATATCTTAAAATAACTAGGTCTATATTAGAAGATTTGTAGTCTTCCAGGATGTAAAAAGCCATTCAAAATTTGTAAAAAATCTTCATCGTCGGTTAATTCTTCTAATAATACGTTCATTTTGAATAATTAATTGTATATTAGAAATTCAATCTCACTTATCGTTAAAAACGCCTTTGAACGCAGTTGAAGGACCGTTCCAGTAAACCTCCCTTTGAACCACAGATCAATATAGTGACTGACTACAACACAAATTTGCAAGTAAACTCGGTTCAACGCGGAATCACAGTTGAACTACGCAACTACAACCGGGCCCTAATGTTGCAATTCCAGGCTCCTTTGGTCCCCCCAAATCTACGTGCTTGATTTATCTAAATCTAATACAAAAATTCTATTTAAAAATGGAAAAATTTCAAATGCGTATTCAACTGGCTTAACAGATTTCTTCGAATGAAAACCTACGTGAACGGCTTCGGCAAACAGTCGTTCCTTGGAATTAAACTTATATCTACGCGAGTGATGTTGTTTACTAAATTGGGCACTTTGGTAGTAACGTCCTTTTATCTTCTTTTTATTACCCCTCCGCTATTCATTATGTTCTATTACACGTCCTAGTTACATCTGCAATTTAATCCTTAAACAAATTTTTCTCGTCCGTTGCGAAACAAAACACGCGAAATTGCGATGCCTACGTTAATTTATTAAAATCACCCAAGGGAGCGAATTAATATAATCGGATTCTGGTTTCAAAATGAATTATGAGGTTTTATTAAAACGTGTAGCCTGTCGAGTTCGCTCGAGTGGAATCGAAAATTTTGCAAAAGAATAATTTTTCCTTCGGAATACGTTTTTTCTCGTCAAAAATCGACGGCGTAAAACCATTGAATCAGTCAATGACCTGTGTAACTTTATAGCATGTGAATTTAGGTACTTTGGAATACATACATAAAATTAATAGGTTTATATGCACTTCAACTTTCTACTTTTGATATCTTCATGTCGGAATACACCTAACTGTTTCGCGTTCTTAATGCATATCTAATTTCGAGCATATCCATTTCGTAAAAATTCGATAGGTAATCCATTTCAAAAGCCTACCTGTTATTCGATTACACCGTGTCTTAATTAAAAGTCTGAAAATAAAATAAAAATAGAAATCCCGTTTTAGTTCAAATGAATTATTACCGATGCCGCTGTTGTTATTTGCATTTCATGTTACGTGTGGGTTAACTGCACTAAATATAATTAACTTCCAGTATGTATTGCATTATGGATTAATCATCGTTTCGTAAAACAATGCACAATAAAACGGTGTACAAATGGATTTTTAAAATTCGAACTCGAACTCGTAAATAAGGAATGTTTATCGAGCTCTGCCTAAATTAAATATGTATGTAATTAAAATACTGTGATGATACACATTTTATCAAATTTTTGACTTCTTTAAGCCCTTACAGAACGTCCTGTTCCTTTTCAATCTTAGCGGGTCGACCGTCTGGGTTCAAATGATTTTTTTTATTGAACTTCGTTACTTTGATAAACCTATCACAAGTCAGTTACCTACTTATCAAACTCTCAAATCCTTTATAAAACGAAAACATTGTATTATCTTCACAAGTACGTAAAATAAAATTAGCACATCTGGCGTCAATAAGCCAAATTAGAATTATGTATAAAGATGTGTATAGACTACCTAACACTCCAGATTACTGAGCATTGCGTATCGAATTTTTTATATAAATTTACTTTTACTGGTATTTAGAAAAATGTCAGCTTGCAAAATCCTATATGACGAAGCTATATTTTTTATTTCGATCACAAAAGGGCATTGTTATCTCCGAGAGGATTTATAAATGTACCTACGGAAAACGTCGCCCCCTTATACAGATAAATGGTTACATTATAAATTTTGTTTCCTCTTCGCCAGAGAATTTCGGTAATAAAAATTTGAATATTTTCTTACACGAAATAGCGATTGTTAATCGAGCAGTTTCAATGGAAGTTAATTAATTATTCACAAGCTACAGAATTACATCATGACGTTAAATAAATTCAAGACCATACAATAGTATGTACAATCTAGCATGTGTTCGTTTTATTTTTTAGAATTGCTATGATTCAATTTGTTGAGATTTCCTGTGACAAATAAGTAGATATGTTATTTGTTTAGATTATTAAGTATGCGTGTATGTTCACATACAGGGTGACCAAATAATTTATACCTTTAAAAATATCTTTTACTTTACTAATTACTTTATTTCTGTTTTTTTCAGGTAAGATCCTTGAGCAATGATTCTGTGATGAAAATTAAGTGAGTGAATTTGTGCAGTTTTTAAACAAATTGTGGATACTTTTTTCGTTTTCATTCGGTAAATTGACCCTTTTTTCCAATTAGCAGTTTTCGGTGTTAATAGCAATAAACTTTTAAGATTTTTGAATTGTTTAGCAATCTTTGTTCTCCAATGAACAAAGCGATATTTGCAAACGAAATCTCAATTTAACACATCTTGTAAAATATTTACGTACACAGTTGAGCGAGTAAATAGTTTGCGAAAAAGAAGTATTTACCGTTAGCATAACGAGCGTAAAGCATTAAAACAACATGCTACTTAGAATTAGCAAAATACGTCGCGCATTTAAATAAGTAGATTATGAAAACTAAAAGTATATTTATGTTGTGTTTTCATTAATTAATTCGATAAAATGGGTGTAATTGTGTCAGAGATAAATTTCGAAAGTTGGTCTCCATCGGCGTTATCAAGCCTTTGGGAATACACCAGATGCTGATAACGTGACAGTTACAATTTATGCGGAATTATCAAATTTATCCTCGAAATGATAACGTTGATGAATGCCAGGAATGCTAATTCATTTGCAGCCTATTCTTCCTTCCTGAATATACCTCAAAAATTAATGTTGATAGTATGATCATAAAAAACTATTAGCCAAAAAACGTAATCTAAATATTCGTTTCGCGCTCATAAATTTTCCAATTTTGCCGGAATGGATTTTTTTCGTCGAGCGTTGGGTTTCGCAATTCAATTTACCCGTTCGCCATTCGATCTTATATACATTAAAGGCTCATCGATCGGGCGAGATGGCGCGAAGAGATTAAAACGGCAAATTCCGCGGGGCGACCTATGCAACTATTTTAATTGCGACCGTGCAGTTGTTAGCATGCGGATTCGTTTTCGTTATTTGCGATTGGTATCGTCTTCCGCAACGACCGTTTACGTCAAACGATAGATAGCTCCATTTCCAGTGGGAGTTTAATCGAAAACGTGAGTTTTTTTTAGGCTATGGTTTCTGTTTGTAAATGCGGGTTGTATACTGCGTAATTTGAAGACTGGGAGGGTTGATTGAGTTTATATATAGTTTGTGCAAAACAAAGTTAGATGCACGTCATCAAAAATTTACTACGTCACAAATAGGCAGTGTTGCCGAACTTTTTGAAAGTTTACAAAATCTGAGAATTCTCTAAAATTGTCAACAAAGATTTCGAGAGATGAAGTACATTTAAATATAGGGTGAGTCGTGAGGTACATACATTAACAGTGTGTACTTTAACTTATGGGTAATATCAAATCAGTATTAAAAGTTCCATCCTCTTCTTTAAGGAAATACAGGGTGATTTTTGAATTTTTACGAAACTTTATCGGTGAATTTGATTTGGTTCGTTTTTTGGTAAAAATAGGGGAGAGTAGGGATATAGTTGTTACAAGGGCAAGTTGTTACAAACCCAATAAAAATGGATATATAACAGATAGGGAATAGTAATTCTGGCTATTAATACTTGCCATGAAGCCCAAACTATGAACGAAAGTTGAATTCGATAGTTGCACGATAGTTGCAGAACCCCGTAAATCCCCGAAATCGTTTTTTAACCTCATAATTGTAAGTGAAGTGTTGGTTTTTCGTTCAAGGTCTTCACTAATCGGTAGGTAATTTGATTTTCAAAAACTTGTTGTTTTGAGGCTTACATATCACTCTTTCATTAGGGCTAATAGTTTTTCCTCCAGAAAAGAAGCGAACTAGCCAAAATCAATACAGATCCTCTAAACGAATGTTGGGGCTAGTGGTTACAAAATTTAAGGGGCACATTGTTACAGTAAAAACAAACCCCACTAAGAAGTAAATTCCATGAGAAACCCTTGCATTTGAACCTTCAACTGCCTTCCACGAAAGAATAAAAACTTCAGGCAAGACTCCTCTTCTGAAGAATTTGAAAAAGAGGACTCACTGTCTTAGGTATATTCTTGAAACTCTACTCAGAATCCAAATTTAACGAATGAATTCGTTATCTACGTTGCAAGAAATGGGCACAAGTCTCTTGTAGAGAAGATGACAATTTCTACGTTTGTATTCATTGCCTTTCTGATGGCGATTAACACATTAAAGATCATTGTTTTACATTTGCATTTTTTGGTTTGAATAAAAGTGTTTAAAACTCATTGAATTCCCATAATATTCATTGTAAAAATTTTCCCCTAGGTATGGCAAGTTGTTACATTTTACACACCCTCATAAACGTTTATTTTAAATGTGTTTTTCAACATAAATTGTTGGATCTAAATTCAGGAATGTAGAGCAGAAACATTGGGCCGTATTATTTCAAAATTTGGCGCTGATTCAGTAGATAGTTTTTAAGAAAAAAAATCAAATGTTAATTTTGTAACAACTAGCCCCACTCTCCCCTATACATTTTGAACCTGTATACATTTTTTTTATATTTCACCCTGTATACACTTTTTGCAAATTTTCATTTGGTTATTGTAGAACTCTATAGTAACTCTAAAGCCTGACATTCGGAAATTATTGCCACACTTTTATTAAATTGTCAATTTACAATCAATTCTGCTTTTTAACATTTTCTACCATCCCTTGTTAATATTAAACAAAATTCCGTAGGTATTAAACCTAATTTGTCTTAAACATAACAGGGCACAATGCTTGTAAAACATGACGTCGTTAGTGACGTGTATCTAACTTAGTTTTGCACAAACTATAAATGTTACAATTCCCTCAAAATTGCCGTCATTCGTATATCTTTTTCTCTTTTTAAAATTGCAAGGGTTCATTTTAGAGCGGCACGCTCGATGTCAGTGCATTAAAATTCGTTGTTTTATTGAAGCTTGCCAATTCTCCTCGCGCATAAAGCATCGCGAGTCGCTGTAGAAGATGCATTTTTGCAACCGTACGATATGAAACCGAGCACCGGGAACGCTGACATCGCCTCTCGCACGGCGAAAAACTTTCCGAAGCGAGATGGAACGGGGAAAACGGGGAGAAAAAAAGACCGAGAGTGGCGAAACCCAACCCTCGCCTTCCTCCGCGAAGTAGATTTTTGCTGATGGTGCGGGGCCTGCACCGAGCTGGCTCTCGCTCCGAGTTTCACGCCTTTTGCTTGCAACACGCAGCGCTTCTTTCTACCTTTCTCCTTCGCTCTGTCGTCGGGTCTCTGTCGCTCGGTCTTTTCGTTTCCATAATTTCAGGTCCTGATGTGCTAGTTTTCGTAGAAATTTCTAAAGGCTCCAAAGGATGTCACAAAAAAATACAAAATTGAAGTAGCTAGGTACAGACCGACAAGAATAGCTCAAAACAATCAAATTAATATGCTATGAATTTTTAGGCTTATAAAAAAATTATTATTTTATTACCTACTGCTAATGCACCATAACAAGATAGTGAGTAAAGTTTATAAAAATCTCATTCTCTCATTTGTAATCGGGATAAACAACCAGCGCATAATGTTTCTTTATGAATAAAAAACGTTTGTACATTTATAAATTATTTAATGATAACTATAAACCATATAACGAACTTAATATTTATTTTTCGCGTTTTTTTATGGTTTTATAAGCGTAATTAAATATAAACTGATGAGTCCGCGACCTTTATACGTCCTAGCAGGTCTGCTGACTCGTACAAATAATGATTGCTGATCGTGTTTTTTTTCTGTTAGAGCTGCTTGAGTTGAGTTGACTTGTTTTCTCTATTACGATACGTTTATTAAACGCACAATAACATTTTCGAGCGATTTGTTATTACGGAATTAAGTGCAGCAAAATCACCTGATCGGTTTTACACATGGAAAGAATGTAGGGGGAAAATTGTAAGTTGTTGTCTAAGCTGAAAACAATGCGGTTTTTTAATAGATGTAAGAAAAACTATAATAATATATTTGAATAATTACATGTACATAAATTATTCACGTTTAATTGCTTATTCATTATTGCAAGTCGGAAAAATGCAGGAAAGAAAGTAATGTCGCTTTGAAATTACTAATTTATATATTTTTTCAGACGATTTGTCTTGGATGAATGCCTATAGTAAATTTATTTTTATCTTATTGTACAATAAATGTCGTCACGGTTATTTTTAAAATGAAAAAGTATTTTTCAAGGTTTCGTTTTTTTTATATTAATGAAAGAGGAAGACATTACTTAGTGGCGTAAAAAAATTAGCCGTGGATTAATTGTTAACGAAAAGGAAGTTCGGTGTTATTCGATGATTTATTAATGTTACAATTTTATCGTCGAATTTAATTAAAAAATACGCCTAAATCAAACCAAAAATTCTTAGAATATTCATTTATGTATACTAAGTTTTTCACCGAAAAACTACTCATTAAGAAAGTAACCTATGAATGAATCAGTCAGTATACAGGCTGGAGCTTTATTAAAATTATTATATTACTGAATGGTGCAATTTTAAATGAAGCAAGTATGCCGACCTTAATCCTACTCCGGTTTAAATTGACCTAGTCGGGAAACTTTAAATTCACAAGAGGGTCGATTGTATTTTGCAATCATCAAGAGAACGTGTTCCTTACTTTGAAACGAGGGGATGCCTGCCCGGAATAACGGGATCTTTTCGTATTTGCATTAATGACGGGTTTTATTACGTCTAACGCACGCACAAAATGTATAAGGGAATAAAACCGTTTAGTTTATTGAGCAGGGTAGAGTAGAAATTGATGGTATACATGCTATAGTGCAAATTTGTATGAGTGCAACAAAGATAACATACATTAGTCGCATATAAAGGAAAAAGATAGAGTTATATTGCGATATTGTGGAATTAATACTTTCTCAGTCTAACCAGTGTTATTTTAATAATCTCTCTTTGTTGTAAATGTATGTCTAAATGTTGAAATTTTTAAAATAATTAGGTGAGATTTTGTACTTTTAACTCGATTGTTTCATTGTTTTTCATGGCGGCTAATTGACAGTTAAGAAATATGAATTGTTACAATATCTAGATTACTAAATACAAAAGTTACTTATATTATTCAGTTTGCTTGTTGTACATAAAATAATAAACTATATTTTTGCATATCTAATAATTTAAAATTCTAATAGTAAAGTTTTCCAAATCTACGTTATTGTCTGGGTCTACGTTATGAATTATTTATTCTACCTGGCTATCTAGAAGCAATTACAATAAACTTTTGTTTTTGCTTCGCCACGTAAATAAACCATAATTATCAATGGATTAAATTGAAGATAACAACATTCTCATAGGATGATTACGTGGCTCAGAACGTTCATTAAAATTAGCGATGGGTTATTATTTGATTACCTATTAAGCATTGAGAACGTAAATTATCCATTGCACATTCTAAGCTCTTATAAAATGCCAAGGTCACACGTAATTATAATTATAACGAAGGCAATAACTTCCCGAAGAAAGGTTATAGCTAACGATCCCGGAGCCCGTTATTTGGCCGATACGCATTTTTAGAACGGAAGTGCATACACTCGCTAATGTAGGTCAGTAAAATGCATCATATAAAACTTTTTTTTAATAGAAATCCCGCTCGCTAAAGATTTATAGTAACGTTTATTATTAGTTAAATATAGCAATATGTTTGTATAGTTTGTGCAAAACAAAGTTTGATGTACGTCACCATAAATTCACTGCGTCACAAATAGACAGTGTTGCCGAATTTTTGAAAAGTTTGCAAAATTTGGCAACATACTATAAGAAACTTTTTATATTTTTCTTGGGTCCATTTAATTCTACTTTTTAACATTTTGTATCATCCCATAAACATTAGTGACGTACATCTAACTTTGTTTTGCACAAACTACACCCTGTCCCACGTAAGGCGGGCATTAGAAGTATTTCGCGAATGGCTGTGTATAAAATTATGAAATTTTGTATCCAAGGGTTTTTGGATATAAGGAATTCATCTAAAATATTTTCAAAAATGGCCGACTTCCGTTTATACAGTAAGTTGACCGTTACTTCGTTATTTTAAATGGGACACCCTGTGTATTTTTGCATTTTTTGATTCTACTCAATGAGCTGATTACAAAAAGGTGTTTTAGTCTCATAATAAAGGCTATACAGCCACTCAAAAATCACAAAATTTTGATTTTAGTTGGCTCTGAAAGCCAAAAACAGTTGAAAATCGAGAAAAACGGCTTACATGGTCCCATCCTAACTTTTCAAGTACTATCCAATGGTACACGAAAAATGTTGATTAACATTTTGAAATTTTTGATCGCCTTGTATAAACTTTATATCATGTCATTAGATAGTACTTGAAATGTTAGGATAGGACCATGTAAGCCATTTTTCTCATAAAAAATTTTGTGCCATAAAATCAAAATTTTGTGATCTTTGTGTGGCTGTATAGCCTTTATTATGAGAACAAAATACCAAGTATGACCCCTTTTTGTAATCAGCTCATTGAGTAGAATCCAAAAATGCAAAAATATACAGGGTGTCCCATTTAAACGGTAAACTTCCGGTATAATCGGAAGTCGGCCATTTTTGAAAATATTTTAGATGAATTCCTTATATCCTAAAACCATTGTATACAAAATTTCATAATTTTATGTACAGCCAGTCAAAAAATATGTACTTCTAATGTCATCTGCCTTACATGAGACAGGCTTAAAAATGATTATTAACTACCTCATGATGTGTTAAATCTTAGCTTATTATATTTTTAGTAAAGTAAAGAAGGTTTATTTCACAGACTTGGTTTTGTACATTTGAATATGCTTATAATGATGCCTTTACGAAAATTTTGTCCAAATTAATAGATAACCGAACCCACAAAAATACAGAATATATCCAGAGAAATCAATAAATTTTGTTAATTGGGATTATTATACATACAGGGTGTCCCAAAATCCCGTATAATAAGTCGATTAATAATAATAAATATAATAATAAGTCGATTAAGCCAAAATTATCTATACTACAAAGTGTTTCGTTTGCCTGTGAGGAAGCTTCAAAGTTAAAAGAATATTTTCAATTAAATTTATTTTAAAAACTCAAAAAACACTTCATTCGATTTTTATAAATTTGCGTTATGTCGCTATTTTAATTAAAAAGCCATTGTTCAAAGCAAAAATTACACCAACTGAAATCATGAAAGGGTAAAAACCACCCTAATCCTGCTATAAATGACATCGTATTTTTTGCGACACCCTGTATATTGTTATATTTATTTATTTAAAATGTGTTTAGAAACTTACTCTTCCTTCGGCAATTTTTGCTATGCCATCATACTGGTACATTCTAGTCTGAAGTATTTAATACGTTTAAGGCGTACGAGCAACCGGGCCTATATGTTATGTTTACTGAGGAATTATTTGATCAGTTCCTATTTTATGTATACAGGATGGGTCAAAATTATTTGGACATAGTTATATATTGAATTGCGTGTTTGATCAAACCCGTGTCCATATCCCAAACAATAACGACTCACCCTGTATAACTTAATAGTTTGTAAAATAACGTTTCTTCCTACATAGACTGTATTTTATAGTAAATAATAAATCAAAAAAAATACCATCCAGTCGGTTCGGTTCGACAGTAATCAAAGCGCAATTACAACGAACTGAAACCGAAAATCGTGAAGCCCGAGCCGGAGTATCTCGGATCTCCGGCATCACGCGACGCGACTCCCACAAAACGGTGCACGACCTCCGACGTTGCCGCGTCGCGACGGCCCGTACGGGACAAGTGCAAGGCGGCGTTGCTGGTTCGTCTGCGACCGATGGCGATAGCCATAGCCATAGCATAGCATAATAACAGGCCGTCTAGCAGATGCCCCCCCGTTGCTGCCTAAACTCCGAACCGACCTTCGTTCGCTCGAAATGCAATTATTAACGCCGGTTGTGTTGTCTTCGTACACATACACACTCGACAAGTCGTCGATTATATTGTTTAGAATAATAGTGAGCTTTTCATTTCGTTCGCTAATTAATTCGGAAACTTCCACTGTTAGGCTGTGGAGTCAGGTAATACACCTGAGAGTTTCGTTTGCTGAAGGACCAGTTTCGCTGGTAAATAACCCACACGAATCCGACCTTTCCTTTAAAGGACCATCAAGGGACGGCAAATATGTGCATTGTGAGGTATTTTTTCTTTAATGAAGATTGGTTATCATTGTTCGGAAGCGACCTGACTCTGCAACTGTATATACCAGTGTGCCAGTTGAAGGCACACAAATATAGTCTACCTATCCTCTGATGGTGCTTTGAAATTGGATAAAATATTTTTTATAAAAGTGAAAATATTATCTATCTTCTAAAACACCACAAAAAACATTCATAACACACTACATGCCAATGTGAAATACGAGGGGTTTGAAAGGACGCTTTAATTGTCATTTTGTGAGTGCAGCTTATGAACTATAAAATAGAGGAAAGGATGCTAATTTGGAATAGGTACTGCATTATAAAAATATAGAAAAACGCCAACTATTAACGAATACCAGTATAACGTAGTCTATGTATTAGGAAACAAATTAGGGGTGGTTTAGAAACAGCCATATTAACAGATCCATGGCAAAGTACATCGTCTTGAAAGTACTATCGAGAAACATTTCCAAGCAAGTAATAAATCGGCTTGCATTTTGTCTGAGACATATATTTTTATGTTTAAATTTGCACAAATCTTCAGTTTAGGGTATCAGTTGTAAAAATCAGTGCTTAAATTAGAAATGATTCTAAACACCAATTCATAAAAGTATTTTGAGATAAAAATGGTTATGTTGCTAATTTGGAATACGATGATAGGTGAAGTTAATTTGGAATATTCCAAAGATATGCCCTCTTGGGTTAATGTAACACAACCTAAGGAATATGATTGTGTTTGTTTTTTCTGTAATAGAAAATTTACCGAAAATCAAGAGGTTGAGCAATGGGTGCAATATTTTATGTGCAAAATCTGGGTGCACAGCGAAATTGCTGGCTATGACTCGGATTGCTAATACATTTGTGATACTGCAAGGACTAGAAAACAATAAAAATGATTTATAATTTAGATATTTCAATTTAAAGCTAAATAACTAGTTAATTAAAGTCAATTATCAAGGTGATTGTAATTTGGAATAGCCTATTCCAAATTATATTCACTTTGGGTAAACTACGTTAATCTGCAATATTATGATTATCCCAAAAATTATCCTACTTATAATAATCCAAGATGGTTAAATGTTTTATATGAATAAAAGATAAGTGTATCTGTCTTTTAACGCAGTTCAAACTCTTTTATTTCTTAAACATTAATTAATACGATTTTTTTTAAAAGTGGTACCTATTCCAAATTTGCATCCTTTCCTCTACAGTAGCATACTGGCGCGCAGTGTTTATTCGAAATATGCCCATTCTACCTACCTTGGGTTCCATTCGAGCGTTTGGCTTAGGTGGAATTTCTCTTCAGACCCTCGTCTGTTATCTACCGAATGCCTCGCATTTACTTCGAAAGTTGAAGGACATTAGGTCGTTCTCTGTCTTCTCTCCTTTTAACACCTGCTGCCCTTTTATCCCGGACCCGCACCGTTCTCTTCCATTTACCTTTTTCCCGGATAATCGATACACAAAGCGGCATTGTAAAAATAAAACCCCTACTAATTTGATGGAATGAACTTTTTACGCCTCCCGATTGAACGTAGAATCGAGTATGTAAATGTCTATTGCATGGAAGAGTTGATGAAGATTCTCCAGATGCATGCCTGAATCATTCCTGCGGGGTTGATGTTCGGTGCGATTCGTTTAATATTCATTCGGACGGATGTCTTCATGCGCGATTATTATTATAACTGGCTGCACAGAAGCGAGAAGGTGCACAGAAATAATCTGTCTACCATAAATAATCGCGAGACGTCCCGTGAAATTAGACTTACTAAACGGGCGGATTTGGTTTGTTGCTGGAAAAACTTTCTTTTTAAGATAAAAATGATTTATCTCCGAGCAAGGGTTTTTTATTTCTGTATTGTACATATGAGTAATTTTTAATATAAACTTGTTAGACCAAATAAATTGCGCAACGGAGCAATGTCGAAGTGATACCAACAATAAAAAAAACAGAAAGGCTTCTTATTAAGTTTTTTTCGGCGGCTTCAAATTCCCTCGTAAAAACGTAATTTCAGAAGGAAATATCATTTATCATTTTTTTTTTTGTATAATTAAATGGCACAACGTCAGCGTATTTTGGCTGAAATTTATCTTCTACTTAAATGGAACAAAAGAAAACGAAAATTCTGTACCTCCATTACTTTTATGTACTTTTAATCCAGGTTGTCCCTAGTCATCGGGGAGTGTTGGCCATATTTAATTACTACATTCTACTTTCATCGGCACGGAATAGTTTATGACATTCCTCGCCTACCTTGCGCCTTAATTTATATCTATCGCATTTACAATAGATGTATTTAATAAGGAGTTATAGAGCTCTTTAACGAGACGGGTATTAATCGGGTTCAAAGAGCAGGGGAATGCGAATGTATTGATCTTTAAGAAGGGTCAAACGTTTACTGGTGAACTTGACTTTGAGAATTCGCGTATTTGTGGGAAGGTGGTTTTTGATTAACGAACGGGTAGTGTGAAATTTAATTGTGACAAAATATGTACGAAATTGAATTATTGCATTAGAAAGAGTACATTTGTTTTTAGAATGCGTCTGGCAAACGAGGCAGACACTGATTAATATAATGTTAACTTTGTGATTTATGTAACCGGTCTAATGAATGATAGTTTGCCGATGATACTGCACATTGACATGGATTTACAACAATGCCTATGTGCTGGAACAAAACTCTAAAAACACGCCTTTAGCAGATAATAAATTAGAGTGCAGTGTAATTTCCCAGTAAATCGAAACTGCAAACGATCCTTTCCAACTATTGGTTATCTCATTGGTAATTGACAGTCTTACTAAATTAATAACGTATCAATTAAAGAAAGAATTTCCCATCTTCTCAATTAGGTAATTTCTTATCTAACACTAAAGCAGTTTGATTTGTTTCGTGCGAAAGAAGCTTTATACAGGGTGTCCAGAAACTCTCCTGACAAACGAAGACCGGAAATTCCTCAGATGATTTTAAGACAATTTAACCGAATTAACATAGTCCGAAAATGCTTCCTAAGGGAGCTAGAGCTCTTTGAAGATGGCGCCTTGTAATTAGTTTTTTTTAAATACCTCCAGAACGCTTCTGTTTAGAAAAACTAAAACTGGTACGCTTATTTATCGTCCATAAATGAATCGATTCCATCAATTGCGAATTTCTGTACAGGTCATAGGCGTCCGTTTTGGGTAGGTCAACGGTTATTTTAACGCATAACTTTTTTGTCTTTAACTTTTAAGCATTTGTGATACTAGATTATTAAATTTTCAGGTCTTCTAGTACTAAAAGGTACTCTTACTTTAAGTCGGTAGGATACACCTTTTTCATGAAAAATCGATTTGAAAATTTTTCGTTTTTTCGTCATTAAAGTTCAATTATTATTTTTTTGCACTAGTTGGCTCTGAAGTTTCAACAGAAGTAAAATCTACGTTTTTCATTGTTAAATTGTTATACCAGGTTTCGTTTTTCTAAATAGAAGCGTTCTGGAGGTATTTAAAAAAAAACTAATTACAAGGCGCCATCTTCAAAGAGCTCTAGCTCCCTTAGGAAGCATTTTCGGACTAGGTTAATTGTCTTAAAATCATCTGAGGAATCTCCGGTCTTCGTTTGTCAGGAGAGTTTCTGGACGCCCTGTATACAGGAAATCAAAGCAACTGTATAAACACAAAGTAACAACAGGAATTCAGTAAAACAACAATTAATTTCAATTCGAACGAATTTCCCGCAGATATCCCTGCGATGGCGATATTGTGTAAATAATGCACTGTAACCTGCGGCGCACAAGGGATCATTAAATTCCCATTAAAAAGGTATTTTAGGATACAAAAAGCGTATCTTAACGTTTCTTTGCGAATTAGCCGGGCGGCGGGGCAGATAATTTTCCGATATTCAACATTGTTGTACCTACCCGAGGTTTCTGTATAAATTTACATTCGAGTAACCGCTAATGCCCGGTCATTTAGCTTGCAATGTACGGAGGAAAGAAATTTTCTAATTAGCATACCAACAGCTAGTTTAAATAAATTTATTTAAGTGGTTATACCTAATAATATTTAGCTCCGTTATATAATTAATAATGGATTTAATAAAACCGATGAGATAATATCAGCATAACTAAGCTTCACAGCGCACCTATATAATTAAGATAAAAATGGTATTTATTAGTTGTTAATTACCACCGATGGGAATTTAGGTGAGTAATTTTATTCGAGCTAGAACGATTGAAAGAATTTCCATTAAACAACGGTCGATCTCCTCCCGGCCCATCTGGCGGAAGCTCTGCGGAGCTCTCAAACGTCCAGGATTTTAATATGTACGCACTTGTTGAAGATGAAACGGAAGTTAGATTGATTGAACTTGAAACTTGGTAGATTATTAGCATGCGGAGGTATTCGAAGGGCAGACGGCCCACGATCCCGAAGTTGCCGGGAAGTTTCCCATCAAATTCGATACGTGATTGAATCGCCTTTAAAACCATCACGGTCGATCGATGTAATTAGGATCCCTGCTAAGTTTCCTTCAAATTTTCGAGTCTTTAGTTATCTAGCCAGTCGAAATTACGACACTAAATGATTCGGAGTAGATACCAGAGTCGATTCAGAGTAGAGTATAGAAGTAGCGAATGCAAAAAAATAGTGAATCGAGTTAATGTTAAATATTAATCTAATTATTATTCCTATTTATATGGAGAGAATAGGATTACGGTGTAAATTAATGCAGTTTCGTTTCTATAAAGGACAATCCACATTTAATAACATGTTATACCAATATTGCTGTATCGCAGTGTTATACAGGGTGTCCCAGCGAATGGTAGCCCATTTAATCAACTTGTAACTTTGTGGAACATAACATTAGTGAAACGTATAAAACATGTTTAATTGAAAAAGAAAATGTTAATGTGTACGATTATTAAATGTGTTTACTAACGAAAAACCATTCAAAAATCCTGCTAAAGCATCCTTTAAAATGGAAAATTTAAGATTTGTTGTAAATTTTATTTTAATTAAGGCGATTTGCATTATGTTGTTCAAAGTTAAATAACTTCTTTGTTTTGTAAAATAACATGTAGAAATTATACATTTTTAAAAAGTAGAAGAGTGTATCTTTCAGATGGGGTCAATATATACAGGGTGTTTCATTTGAAAAAAATTGGATAATGTGGATTGAAAAAAGGGGATTTTGATAATACACCCTGTACAGCTGATACAAAATTTATATATCACACAAAACTTATAGCAAAATAAAACATATCTGAGAAAACCGCATGTTTTTATGATTAGGCGTTTAAAAGTTACAAGCTGATTAAATGGGCTACCTTTCGCTGGAACACCCTGTATAGCAAGTGTGGACGCTGTTTTTGATGCTTTATGAATAATTAACAGCGTCCACACTTGCTATATAACACTGCGATATAGCAATGTTATAAAATGTGGACCCTGCTTAACAAAAATTTGATGGGTCGATAAAGCCGTATCAATTTAATCGGATCGAGCGGTTTATTTTTGGCGCCGCTTCAATTGCGTTTTTCGTTTTTAATTGCGAATCGGAACTTGAAACAACTCACTCGATCCGTTTCGATGTGTATAAAATCGGTACCACGTCGTGTTCCCGAAAACATCCCGTTTTAGCTCTACCGCATGACAATGAGAAATGCCAAACCGTGTGTGTGTGTGTGTTAAAACGCAGACCCCGGACGAACTCGAGCCGACCTCCCGAGTCGCAATGTTCCAGCACAGAACCGTACAACACACCTTTTTCCTTATCTGTTTTCTATCTTGCTTCGTTCCCACCCACCGGCGCTGTTTGCGCATATGTTAGGATGCTCCATGTGGGATGTATGCTAGGCTAGTACCCGTTTCTTTCTTTTGATGTCGTCCTCGCCTCGACTTGTGGTGTTTGCGTTGCGCCGATGCGGCGTTGCCGTTATCACGAAAATTTTCCTCTACATCTACCTATCGGGAAAACTGTCTCTCCCAACTTTCTAATTTTATTTCGTATACGGTCGATGATCGATTTCGTTGAGATTTATTTTTTACTCGCATATTTAACTGATGATGATTCATTTGTTGTTTGTTGTTAAATTCGTTTTTAATTGCAATATTAAAAAATGTGGAATTTACTCTGCATTATCTATTATGCGGTTAATGCGGCAAATAGAACTGGTTTTGCAAAAATCGAGAAAATACAACTTATGCATCTACTGCATCTACCTAACTGCTTATTCCATTTATAAAAAAAACACTTACCTATCCAAGAAAGCGACATTACAAAATCTTAACGCTTTGATACGACAGACCGTACACTTTTTACCGCGACTTTACGGACTTTTATAAGTAAATATTTGATTGGATTATTGATTGGATATCGTCTTTCACGAAAATAATCCTCACCGACTTTCTAAACCAGTTTCAACTTGTGCAGTTCATGGGCTTATTAAAAAAAAACATAAAGTTAAAATACACGCAATAGCCACGGCACATTCGTGCCGGGAATGGACTTTTAATTATCGTTGTAAAAATTGTTTATATCAATCGCAAGGATCTCGATATACGAGCGAATGTAACGGGCGTACTCGGGAACAGCTGCTCCGGCATTCCGAAACGTCTTTGTCAGTGCTACAGCTATAATATTTGATGAATTCTGATGGTTCAAGCTCTAACCCGCAAACTTTCTGTATTAACATGTTATGTCGCTGCATGCTCCAAGTTTAGGGCAATATGAATGTCCCTTGAGGTGCATAACTCTCTTTATGTTGAAACTGTTGAGAATTACGGAATTCACGTAACGTAACGGTTATTTTTGGAAGCGCCCAGCTCTATTACAATGCAATCTTTCCTATCAAATATATAAAAATAACAGATATTAGAGATGGGAGGTTTCGATGAATAGTTCCAATGCACTAAATCCATCAACTTTAGAACAAAATATGACAACTACTAATGTTTTGTTCCGCGTTTATTCGTCCATTAATTACATATAGCTTTCCGTTTGGGGCTTTTGTTGATGCGATTGTGGCTCGGAGTAATCCAGGTTTTCCAGGATTCGGGTTTCCTTTTAACCGTGGTCTGGTCGGGGAGCCATTTGTTAGTGTCTTTGGCTGGCGCATCCGGCGGTTTCACCGTTGATTGATGCCTCGACGTCGTGCATAATTCACCGTGTTATTCGCTGGATGAATTATTCGAAATTACTTTTGTATTAGAATTTGAAATTATTATCATCATTCGACGTAACAATGGAATTATTTTTTTCTACGGTTCGCCGTGTTTATCTCGTATTTTATAATATTTTTCTCTACGATAAACGTTTTTGTATCGAGTCCAGGTAATATAGAAATATCGCATTTTTGGAAATCCTTCCTAAAACAACAATCGAGCGGAAGAGGGAGTATGTATAGGAAAAGCCGTTCAAAACAGCCATTCGAACAAAAACTAATATTTTCTGGTTTATTGGACCGTTTTGTCGAACCCGGGGGAAAAAAGGAAATCTTCGAATATCAGTACGTCGATAAATAATCTGGGACTGCCATTCAAAATCGCACAAACACATCCATAATTTCCACAGTCGCCGGCCGACCTAGTGTACTGAAAAACCAGTGGAAACGAAATTTATTCGAAAACAACCAGCTCTCTCTCGCTGGCCGTGCCATTGCTAAGCCACGTTGCCAACAATAACCACAAGTTACAAATACATCTTTACCAAAAAAAGCCACCGAAATTTACAAAAATTAAATGCACAATTTATTCATTGCGTAATGTATGCTAGTTTATTCGTAGATGTGACAACGTTGGCTCCTACCTGGTGATGAAACGATAGCATTGACCCTAGCAGCGACGTTGCCTAATGATATTACAACAAATTTTATGAATATTAAGCCTCCTTATTTACGCTATTTCTGTAATTTTCATTTAATAACCGTATAGTTTATACTAACATTAAATGTGAAGCAACGGCGCTGATAATTTTAAATGTTTACCTAATTATTACAAGTTTTGGGGATATTTCGTACAATCGCGGCAACACCGCTTTACTACGAATTACCGAATGGGCGGAGCGAACGGTCGTTATTCGCGCAAGTTGGGTGGGGGAACCGTACGCGATTGGTGAGTTCCTGGCGGCCATTATAACAAAACCCCCACCCTTGGTGAAGTCTTCGCGCGAGAGAGACGGACGCAGGATGTCGTTCGAGCGAAAGAGAATGACGGAAATAGAATTGTTTTCAATGAGCCGGGCCGTGTTGTGGTTGTAGAAACTTACATTGATGTTTGCGAAGTTCCTTTTTTTTCGTACGGCTTGGACGAGTGGACTGGATTCGCGTTAAGTCGCCAGTGCTGCGAGGGGAAACCCTACGAGTACGTCGCAGCGATACTGATGCCCGTGGAGAGTGGATAAAGAGCGAATTGATGAGAAGGAAGCCTCGTTTATATTTTTATGTTTCCTACTGTATTGGTTGGTTTTATTGAATATTTAATTTGTGCATGAAATTCAATAAAATTGAAACTTATTTGCTCTAAGGCCCGGTTGAAGATGCATAGTTCAACTGTGGTTCTGCGTTGAACCGAGTTTAATTGCAAATTTCTGCTGCAAGTACGCAAGTCACTATTGATCTGAGGTTCAGAGAGAAGTTTACTTGAACGGTCCTTCAAGAGAGTTCAAAGGCGGTTCAAGAAGGTTATAACAATGACGTTTAGTTGTTAACCCCAAAAAGTGATATCAATTTCTGATATACAATTATTTATTCAAAATGAACGTATTATAAGAAGTAGATGAAGATTTTTTACAAATTTTGAATGGTCTTTTACATCCCAGAAAACCACAAATCTTCAGAAATAGACCCAGTCATTTTGAAATATGGTCCGATATTGAATTTAAACGCAGATTTCGATTAGATATTAATTATCAAGAACGTCTCAAATGTGGATAGTTCCAGTCCAAATAATTCAAAATAAACGAAATTACAAAAGTTACATCATCAAAATAGAATCAATACTGCCAACGTTCACATATAAATTATAAATTTTGGCATGTGACATTCTATTTCATGTGAAAAAAGGGAGTTCCAGTCCAAGTTAAACTAACGTTCACCTGTGACATAATGTGTCAAATACTGAACTTTTTCCCCATTTCAGACAATTTTATAATACACTATTACACACCAGACACATCAAAAAATTATTAATTATTTAAAATATTCCGTATACCTGTCTATTATCTTTTTTTTATTTAAAGTACGGGAATTATCGCAGATATTTTTGAATAAGAAGGTACAAATTGCGTAAAGGTCATGGAAACTTGTGCGGCATTAACACATAAATTTAATAAGAACACGGAATATAAATTGCATTAGCATAAGTCAAATTACCCATCAGGAGAATTATACAATCGTCGGGGCGATCCGAATGAACAATTAACATTTCGTTTTGGAGGCGAACCGTGAAAGGTCGCGCGAAAAATGTTTCGGCCGAACGGGAAGCCTATTCAAAGAAAGGATATAATGTTTGGTTAAAAATAAATCCGGTGTAATTGCGAAAACCAGACGAATGTGTGTACAGGAAACCAGAGAAAACAATCGGTGAAATTGCTGGAATTGTTCCTCGAATTTTTTTATGTGGAATTTGGCGAATTTTATTCGATAAAATGCTCGTATTGTTTTAGTTTATAGTAGATTTTCCTGTAGTTTAAATTCAAAAACAAATCTCTTTCGGAAGTCTTGATGCTTAGAAGCAACTTTTATTATGCAATGGTGATTGGATAAGTGAAGTTTTAACCCTTGAAATTAAATTAAAAATAAACCATCATTATTTAATACAGCTTCGTTTATTACATAAACGTCGTTACTTATTGTGTTAATGTAGATACCCGGTTATTTCAGTACTATTTCGTCTATTAAAAATCATTATTACAAGGGTAATTTGAAAGTTTTTAATGCCCAATTAAAAACAGAATTTATAAGAAGATGACAAGTTTATAGGCAAACAGGATTTACGACAACACTCCCCAATAATTAAGTTATTAATATTCCGGAAAACAACGCCCTCTATAACGAACATGTTTTCCTTCCTCGATTTTCGTTTCAACACATTGATTAGATTTAATTATTCATCGATTCGCCCGAAAATATCCGAGCATCTGCATATTTTAAATTTCACCAGACACATAGCGTAGGTATTAATCAGCCGAATCGCGACCTTATAATGTAGATATAAATTTTTAATGAAATTTCTGAAATTTTCGATCGCTATACGAAAATAGCCGGCCGAGCGGCTTTGTCCCTTTAGAGCAGCTCCTCTTTATTAAGATCGGAGCGATTCCCGAAAGTTGGAGCGAGTTTCGGAATCCCCGCATCAGCCGGGATGCCCCAGTTATCGATTGATTTTATAATCGCTATATTTGGCACAGGGAATTTCTCCGCCAGCTAGACGAAAACACTATAGCTTTCCCCGTTATTACCCCCAGCCCACTGCGTTCCGAAAGGGCCATTAGGGATATTTCTAGAAGCGCATTTGTGGAAATCGTGATCCCGATTTTAGGCACATCCAAATGGAGGACTAAAATAATTAATGTTCTGCGGGAAGATTAACAAAAGTACAACGTGTAGGCTTTACTAACTGCATATGGATGAGGAAAAGTAAAATACCCAATTGTTTAATTAACTGTATTATTTAACATAACAAAACTAGAACAGCGAACTACAAAAATTATCTTGCTTCTTTACATTGACATCACAAGTGAAGTAACTGACAGACAGGTCATGCCAACTCACAAACCTAATAAAACAAAAAAACATATTTGTTGATCTTTCAACACTCCTCCTCAACAAATATTATAGTGAAACATTACAAAGATTTTTAGGACAAAAATTATCAATACAACGAACATAGGAACCAAAAAAAAAAACAACGTTATTTCAGAACAACGTTTCTAAATTTTTGATACAAAATTTTTCCCAACGGTTTTGTAAAAATGTCCGCTATGTTATCCGAAGAATTTATATATTTAATAGCAACTAAGCCAGATTTTACGTTTTCTAAAACATGATGATATTTGATATCAATATGTTTTAGCCTTTTATTATTTTCATTATTTTCGGTTATCTTAATTACTGCCTGATTGTCTTCAAACAACATAATCGGACCTTTCAAATTTAACATAAAATCATTAGTTAACATTTTTAACCAAACTACTTCAGTAATAGCAAAGCTTAATGCAATGTACTCTGCCTCGCAGGACGACAATGCAACAGTACCCTGTTTTTTAGAGTACCAAGATACTACACAATCATAAATTGTTACAATATAACCTGACGTTGATTTGCGATCTCTAATATCGCCGGCCCAGTCGGCGTCAACAAAGGCTCTAATTTCCGAATCTGTATTACACACATAAGTAATCGATAGGTCTAACGTATTTTTTATGTATCGCAAAATTCGCTTTAATGCCTTAAACAATTCGGTACTCGCACAATGTTGATAACGGCTTAAAAATATCACCGATACACACAGATCAGGACGAGTTCCTGAGACTGCATAGAGTAAGCTACCTATAAGTTGCCTACATTGGCGTTCTATCGCTTTACTTTCCGATTTTTCTCTCTTTAAAATATTGAAATCAAAATTCTGTTCAATTGGTGTATCCACGCCCTTACAATTAGACATTCCGTACTTTTCCAAAACATTTTCTAAATATTTCTTTTGGTTAATAGTAGTTACACCAGTCTTTAAATTTTGATTTATATTTATTCCTAAATAGTTATTGGCTAAACCTAAATATTTAGTTCTAAAGTTTTCATTTAACATGATTTTGAAACTTTCTATTTCGAGATTATCAGTTCCAAATACAACTATATCATCTACGTATAATAATAAAAACATAAAATTGTTGTTTTTGCATCGACTATACAAACATAAATCATTTTTTGATCTCATAAAATTCTGTTTTATCATGAATGAATCAAATTTCTCGTTCCAGTATTTAGGCGATTTTTTAAGACCGTAAATAGAACGATTTAACTTACAATAAGTCCCGTCTGGAAGTTCCATAAAAACTGTTTCCTTGATGTCACCGTGCAAGAAGGCTCCGGTCACATCTAGTTGGTATACTGGTAGCTTCATTTTGTTGGCAGTTATCATGAACAATCTAAATGTAGTCAACCTTGCTACGGGAGCATAGATTTGCGAATCACATTCTGTCTGTTCAAAACCTCTGGCCACTAAACGCGCTTTATACTGTTTTTCCCCATTCCGATCACTTTTTATTTTGAAAACCCACTTGCTGCTAATCACTTCTGCATTTTGTGGACAACCAGCTATTTCCGTCCATGTGTTATTTTCCTTCAAAACGGTTAATTCATTATCAATAGCTTTCAGCCAATTTCCGCTGTCTTCTCTGGATAATGCTTCATCGTACGTAGCAGGCTCATTGTAGATCGATAGGAAATTTGTCTCATAATCACTATTATCATCAAACTGTGTTTCATAATCCTGTAGCCAAACTGGTGGTTTTCTAGTACGTTTATTTGTTGGAGTTTGGCATAGATTATTTTCCACTTCCACTTCTGAATTTTCTCTTGGTTCAATTTGCAGATTGGGCATATTTTCTATATTTTGAATCATCTCATTTTCTTGTTCTTCATCTTCTAGAGTTATTTCATTACCATTTTGTGTTTCTTCTTCAATATTCCATATTTCGTCGGTATTACAACCCATTTCTTCTCTATTATTATTATTATTTTTTATCATCTTCTGACTATTCTTTATGAATACTATATCTCGTTTTATTTCAACCGTTTTCTTATGATGGAAATACACTCTATATCCCTTCGTATCTTCTCCATAACCTACAAATCTTCCTATTTCGGATTTAGAATCCCACTTCCTCCGTTTCTGATCCGGAACATGCACAGCTACTTCGGATCCGAAAACTTTTAGCATCTGTATGTCATACATTTTTTGGTTAAACCATATTTCGAAAGGAGTTTTATTTTTGACTTTACTCGGCCCTGTTCGATTAAGTACGAACACAGCAGTATTTACCGCTTCTGCCCACAGATTTTTGTCGAAATTGCCTTCTAGTAGCATGGTTCTGGCTGCTTCTACTATTGTCCTCATTTCCCTTTCTGCAGAACCATTTTGCTGAGGGGTATACGCCACACTCTTCTGATGTTGAATTCCATTTTCGACCATAATTTTCGTCACTCCTTTATTTACAAATTCTGTGCCATTGTCACTTCTAATTGTTTGAATTAAATGACATGGAAATATTTTCGTTTTCATTACAAATTCACGAATTTTGCTCTCCACTTCATACTTATTTTTCAGAAAATAAACTGTTCTAAATCTTGAGAAGTCATCTTTCATTACAAAAAGGTATTTCGCACCACCAATTGACGTAGTTTCCATTGGGCCACAGAGATCCAAATGAATTAATTGTCCTGGCTTCACTGTTTCTGTTTTACTCGATTCAAACTTTTCTTTATGCTGTTTTCCTTTCAAACAAGGTATGCATGTTATATCGGTACCACCTTCAAAATCTAGGTTACTTCTTTTGAGAATACTAACTGTTTGATCCATGTTCTGGTGCGCCAATTTACGATGCCATTCTACCAATTTCTCTTTTACTTGGCCAACATTGGCATATGCAGGTTCGTTGTTTACCTTGTATCTAAAACACATTATATATATATTGTTTATTCTTTTCGCTATACCACGAATTTCTTCTTTTTTAATGAAATTACACTGCTCAAAATCCATACTAATTTTATACCCATTTGTAGCGGCAGCGCCCACACTGAACAAATTTGCCGTCATTTTAGGAACATATAAAACGTTATTAATATTTGTTTCAATCCAATATTGTCCGTTAAACGTTTCAAGATTTACACGACCGACACCCTCCGCCTTAATTACCGTACCATCACCGATTATTACATCTCTTGGCTGAACAAAATGTTCATAATCAACGAATAAATCTTTATTATAGCACATATGTTCTGAAGCCCCACTATCAACAATCCAATCAGGAATATTTGTCTTCCCATAAAAGGCCAGAGTGGTGGCCGAGAAAGCATTACTCGAAGAATCATGCTCGTAGCTTTCACGTCTATTATTATCTATATTTGAGTTTCGATTTTTATTTTTTAGAAAATAGCAATCCCTTTTAATATGTCCCCTTTTTTTACAGTAGTCACAAAACTTGACCTCAACCTTACAATCCTTTTTATAATGTCCCGGCTTTCCACACTTGAAGCACTTTCGGGTCTCTGAACGTTGCCTGGCTGCTAAAGCTGTACTCCGCTCCTCCTCTTGCTGATTCGTTTTTCTTTGTTCCTCGACGAGTAGCCTTGCTGTTAGTTCGGTCAAACTTTGCTTATCGGATGGTACTGATTCCCAAGCTGAAACAAACGAATTAAAATCCTCTGGCAGACACGTTATTATTTTAGTAATAATCAGCTTTTCCGGGACCTCCCCATCTGCTTGTTTGATTTGACTCGAAATTTCCTCTATTCTTGCCATGAACGTAGCAATATCTTCACTTTGTTTGAATTGTAAACCAAAGAATTTCTGTTGTAACAGGTGTAGAGTCATATCGGATTTTTGTTCGTACACTGTATGCAATTTATCCCACATGCTTTTGGAAGTTTCACACGTCATAACTTGCAACATCGATTTGTCGGACAACCTCGTTACTAACACACTTTGAGCTTTCGCATCCTTTTTAACCCATGCTGATTTCTCCGGTTCCTCCTCTGGTTTCAATAGAGATCCGTCTACAATGTCGTAAATTTCCAACGCCTTCAGGATAACCTTTATTTGGAATTTCCATATTGACCAGTTCGATAACCCTTCTAACTTTAGGCTGGAGGCCCCTTGACCCGACGATCCTGCCGTATTGATCAATATATTTTCCATTTTATTTGCACGTTTTCACTTATTCGCTTTACCGCGATTTTTTTCTTGCACGCTGCTTTTTTTTTTGTTAAATCTAATCTCACTTTTTGTTTTTGCTTGACCGCACACTTTTATTACGGCTATAAAACTTTCCTCATCCCACTGGGCCCATAACCTGTAGGCTTTACTAACTGCATATGGATGAGGAAAAGTAAAATACCCAATTGTTTAATTAACTGTATTATTTAACATAACAAAACTAGAACAGCGAACTACAAAAATTATCTTGCTTCTTTACATTGACATCACAAGTGAAGTAACTGACAGACAGGTCATGCCAACTCACAAACCTAATAAAACAAAAAAACATATTTGTTGATCTTTCAACAAAATGTCTACAAAGTATCAAAAATTTCATTCTTAACAGATTTTCCAAATCGAAAATGTATGGTATAGTTTGTGCAAAACAAAGTTAGATGCCCGTCACCATAAACTTACTGCGTCACCCAATAGCGGTGTTGGTCAATTGGTCCCCACGGTCAAAATATTCCTAATCCGATTAGATAAGATTTTACATTGCATGAATAACTATCATTTGGCTAACATCTTCTGGTGTACTTACATAGCTGAGAGAATTTGGACAAAATGCAGCTTTTAGTGTAAAAAAATATTTAATATCTAAGCATTAGTAATTTAAAATATATACAATTGGTACAATATATATTAAAAGAAAAATTCTGTACAAAAAAAGAATTATTTTAATTTTAATATACGAACGGATTTCAAAAAATAGTTGGCAACATATGGGAAACTTTATTATTCATTTTACGAAATAGTTATTATTCACAAAAAGTTCTGCATGATCTAAAATCCAAGATGCAACCATCAAAAATCAAATTTTATCGATCTTATACGAGGTATATCAAAAAATGTGAATTTTGCTCAAGAGTAAAGTACTTTCATATTTTACAATATCGAAATTTGTTATTATGAAAAGTACACCTAATTTTCTAGAAGTATACTGGAAGGGATGGGATTTTCCCTAGATTGATATAGAAAAAAAAGACAGAAGTCAAAAAATTTCCCCTAATCATAAAATCCTCATTAAATTGTACTACGAACTGAAAATACATAATCGAAATTTGCCAGAGAATTTTGAAATTATAAATATTCCCATCGGTCCTTCCTAGAAACCCTTAATCCGGTATTGGGGACCAATTGACTGATTGATTTCGAGTCGAAAAAGGATTATATTTGGGTAAATTTGACCGCGGGGACCAATTGAACTCCACCCGAAGTAATAAATGGAGCAACAACCACGAGGCAAAAACAAAAGCAAATTATTTTCTGTTGGTAATAAACTTGATCTGTTTTTAAAAACTGGACACAAAGCCTATGTCACATATGACGACGTTAGTGACGCGCATCTAACTTTGTTTTGTACAAGATATACATGAATTTAACGACAATAATAAATTTCGACATCGAAACGACCTACATCTGCAGCGGACCTTGAACTACGCGGACCTTCGGTCTCAGCGCATTGAGCCGTTCGTCGTGAAAAGAAGAAAAATAATGGCGTTATTCAGAGATGCCGTGAGTCACTTTCGTTTACCTGGCTGCGTGCGTATCACGTAAAAAAAAGGCTGGGCGCTGAAGGTTCTTTTGAGATTTTTAATTGCGGCAGATGAAATTGTAATGCTCCTTCGCCTTGAACTTGAAGGGTTCCGATGGAGAGCGAGCGAGATGGTGTGTTATTTGGGTCTTCTTCTACAATTAAAAATAAATGAGATATTAATTCGGAAACGCGGTTAATCAGAAATTTCATTTTTCACGGTACTGTAATTACTTACCGAACAATGTGAATCATACTGTGGGATCTTCGAAATTTTTTGGTATTTCGAAGCCATTTTTCCTGTTTTGTCTAATTAAAAATGATATGTGACAAGACAGGCTACATTTTACTTTACTTGAAGCAGAAACAACTATGTAAGAAACTTGCCAATCATAAACTAGAAAAGTAGGTATAGGTGTGTATGTGTGTAAAATAAAACTTCTATACAGGCTGTTTAGCAATGTCCTGTAAATTAAATGTTAATAATAAACTTTGTTGGGTTAATTTTATGCACGACACGTTGAAAATGACGGTAATGTGCTAATTAAATGTTGTTGTTTTTTTAAATACGAAAAGGTAAACAAATTTCTGCAATTGACAAGTTTTAAATTGTTGCGTATTAAATTTATTAAACTATCGCCTTGTTTCCTTTATTTACGCATCTGAAAAAATGATTACACATATAAAATTTTCAAATAATAACAAACCGAGATAACACAAATTTCTGGATAATGTTATTTTCAAAGCATTTGTGTTTCGTATCAACATTAATTTATCAAACCCGCAAAACCGTAAATTCATAGAAAAAACAAGAAATTTGTTTTTAATTATATCTACATTTTGAAATTTTTCATCGAGGCAAATGTCAAGGTTTAGGAAAGTTTCAAAGCTCACTCACTCATTCGAGAATCGCTGCTTTAAAAACTTCGAAAGTTGTTCCAAACATACAAAATTTGTTTAGTTTAGTTTAGAGTTTAGTAAAGTTTTCTTATCTGTACAGGGACATTTAAATTGTTACTGCAATTTAGTAAAAAAACCCGAAAGCACGAAAGGAATAAATTAATTTACAGAATTAAAAAAAGCGCTATTTCCATAATTTATTTATGCAAAAATATAGGTTACTCGTTACAATCTTTATATGTAGGCGATTGGAAAAAACTCTATAGCGTGCAAGCGTTGATTAGCAATAAAAATAATTGCATGAATATTGTATGAATAACGCAATTTCTTACGAACAATTACGTTTCGTTTTTTTCCTAATTATTGCAGTCGCGTTCGTTGAACTTTGGCGTGCATAGATCTGTAATGTATTTATAATGTAGCTTCTCGAGAAGAGACGTCTCGTGCTGGAAAACTTTCAACCGTACTTATACAATCGAATCGATTTCGCTTCGAGTTTAAACTTTGTTTTTAGCGACTGGTTGCCCTATCATGCCTGCTTAGGTACGGCTATAATAATAGGTATATATGTTCGTAAATTTTACATTCTATTGTGGACCTTTACTACACTGTTATTATTAGATGGGTTTCCAGTGTGTAGTAAGTCGTGAAAAGTGAATTTACAATAATGCCAGTCTATAACTCTTTGTTTATGATTAGTGCTGGTAAATGCGTTTCCTTATCACAGAACTTTAGTTTATTACGTTGACGTTATATTATAAATTACACATATACATTTGTCATTAGATTAGCAAACTTTGCTCATCAGGTAACGTACTGTTATTATTGAATCAGAATAATAACTAATTAAAGCGAATTATGTGATTTTTGGGTAGATAATTTTTTGTTTCTTCAACGCCTAACTAAAATAGAACAATGGCTTTGCTGTTAATTAATCTCAGCCTTTTGTTTAATTTTTTTTATTCTACCTAAAGTAAGAGATCAACAAACTGATGCGTCGAGCAATCAAGTTGATACTCTATCCATAAAGTGTTATTCAAAGTGAATCCTTTTGATGTTTTGTTTTACGCTTCGGGATTAACGTGCACCTTGATCGTCGAGTTTGATAAGACGAGTATGTAAAATTATCACAACATTAATTTAACCTGTATCCTAATCATTACTGCAACCTGCATTGTATTAGCTTTATCTGGCTATCAAAGAGGAAACACAATTACCTACGAAGTGGGTAATTTATTATTAATTTTTTTTTGTGTTTCAACAAAAGCAATTGATATATGGTTAAGATGTGCTGTTGGAGTTGCAGCTATTTTTTTGTTTGTTTGTTTTTTCGAGACAACGAGGTCAAAGATTTAAAGGCTTTGTTATCGTGCACAATTTTCCGCGGATTTTTATTTCTTGTTTTTTTTCCTAAAAGTTTTATTGCGTTAGTTTGTACGACTGTTTACTTGATCTGGTGTTTGTAATTAATTGTTTACTAGAAGTTAACCCTTGCTTATGAAGAGTTAGTCGTTTTGAATGCTGTTATAAACACATTTATATTGATGTGTAAAGATTTTAGGATGTGATATTTGCTTGATGCTACCTGCTATTATTGTTGAAGACTGTCTGAAAAACACCATCATATTATTTTTCAGAAAACCGCTCGAAGGTTACGTATTTTTACAATCGTCGATCGTAAAAATATTATTGTTTCCGCTCCTAAATGGCGCGGTCGAAATAAATGTTCATAAATTTTTCGAAACGCGGGATATTTCCCGACCCGCATGTGTCGTAAATCGCCGGCGATAATTGCGATAAAATAATGGACTTTTTCCTTTTTTCCTTTTCAGACCCAACCACAGTCAAACGGCGACGCATTCGGCCGCCGACATATACAAGCCATCCAGGTCCCCCATATCGACTGCAGCGGCCCGCTACCCTTACCCATCCTCGCCCCAGCTGCAGCCACCGCCCCAGGTAAGCCAATTTTTTTTGGTTTCTTTTTTTTTTGGAATTAGCACCACAGATGATCGACCGCGATTTTTTTTTATTGCATGATTTTTAAATGTGTTTTGGTGTAAAGTTATTTTAATTATAGGAATATTAAAGCCAGTAAAAACGATCAAAATATGTTTAGTGTAATTTTAGATTTTATTTAATCGAATTTTGGTGTTTGAGTATAATTTATTTACCAATTTAGGTTTCTATTAATAATGCTTATTAATTGCTTTATTAATTTGCTCTCTGAATTATTTCATCATTCGGGTGCAATATTCAAAGTTTCCTTCAAATTGCATAAATAATTGTAAAAAAAAATGGTATTTAAGTACACTATGTGTAATATCGTATTAATTAAGCATAGTTTGTGCAAAACAAAGTTAGAAGCTCGTCATTAAAGTGGTCGTATTTGCCAAGCATTGAACTTTTTAACACTTTGTTTTGCACAAACTACAGGGTTATTCACGGTAGCCGTGCATTAGAAATATTTGGCGAATGGCTGTGTGTAAAATTATGAAATTTTTATTATAAGAGTTTTTGAATGTTAGGAATTCATCTAAAAAATTTTCAAAAATGACCGACTTCCGTTTATATCGGAAGTTGACCGTTACTTCGTTATTTTAAATGGGACACCCTGTATATTTTTGCATTTTTGGATTCTACTCGATGAGCTGATTACAAAAAGGTGCCACACTTGGTATCTCAGACTTATAGTAAAGGTTATACAGCCACTCAAACATCACAAAATTTTGAATTTAGATGGCTCTGAAAGCCAAACAGTTGAAAATCAAGAAAACGGCTTACATGATCCTATCCTAACTTTTCAAGTTTGTACTATCTAATGGTACACAATAATTTTTGATAAATTTTTTGAAATTTTTGATCACCCTGTGTAAATTTTATATCATGCCATTAGATAGTTATTGAAAAGTTGGGATAGGACCATGTTTGTAGTTTTTCTCGTTTTTCAACTGTTTGGCTTTCAGAGCCACCTATAAATCCAAAATTTTGTGATTTTTGAGTGGCTGATAACCTTTACTATAAGTCTGAGATACCAAGTGTGGCACCTTTTTGTAATCAGCTCATCGAATAGAATTTAAAAATGCAAAAATATACAGGGTGTCCCATTTAAAATAACGAAGTAACGGTCAACTTCCGGTATAAACGGAAGTCGGCCATTTTTGAAAATATTTTAGATGAATTCCTCACATCCAAAAACCCCTGTATTAAAAATTTCATAATTTTATACACAGCCATTCGCCAAATATTTCTAATGCACGGCTACCCTGAATAACCCTGTATATGTGAGACTCTTGTAAATCTGTTTTTTAACATTAATTCCCAATATACATTGGCCGGTATTCAGCGCCCCATTTTAACGTTAAAAACGGTTTTAAAGTAACTCTAACTCCTAACATAGTCCATAGTTACTTCATAACAACAATGTAAAAATGTCACTTTTGTTAGCGTTACTCTAACTTTAAAATGGGGCGCGGAATACGGGCCAAATGTCATCCACAAAAATCACCCCGTATATTATTAAAGTCGTATACACGTTTCCATAGAATGCCCCACCTCAACAGCAGCGCTACCAGCAAGCGCAGCAACAGCAACAACCGTCTCCGGCTCCGGTACCGGTGGCGGTGTCGCAGCCGCCGCCTCCGCCCATCATATCCAGCGTCTTCCATCGCGACTACCGGCAGAACAGGATATCGCTGCTGCACCCCGAGTACGGGCCGGGCGGCCGCCACAGGCCCGACCACCACCAGCCCAACGTCCAGCCGGGAGTGGTGTGCGTCGACGGCGGTGGAGGAGGCGGCGGCGGCGGCGTGGCCGGCATCGCTGGCGGTGGGGGACTCGCGAGCGGCCAGCAACCGTTGAAGAAGATGCGCCTGCAGGATAAGGAGGGCGTGATGCCGCTTATTATAGATACACGGGTGAGTTGGTCGACGATCTGGGATTTGATTTGTTGTTTTTTTTTTGAACGATTAGTGGTCACTTGCACCAACCAGTTAAGGAAATCTTACATCTTTAACTTAAGTAACAGATTAGGCTTGCACCGCTGTAAAATGATGACTTAAGTTGAATTTAAGATTCTTAAATTTAAAGAGCCCTTTTTGGCCCCTTAAGTTCTTCTTAACAAACTTAACCTAATTTTTATTATATTGCCTTTGGTTTTGCCAATGTAATGGAATTATTTAATGAGCGTCTGGAGCTTCCTAGAGCTTGTAGAAAATGGTTTTCCTAGGAGAACATATGATAGGTAAATAAAAGTTGAATTCTCAACGCGTTTGCTTCTCAGCAAAATTATAATTTGGGGCTCTTCCTCCTACTTTAGCCTTTGCTTTTGAGAATTTTCTCATTTTTTCCTCCTTTCCATTTTTATAATTTAGTAGTAGAATTACACCTTACACTCCATCACGGTTTCACTTGCCCAATTATTACATTTTATAGTTATAGTTAATGCTAATAAACTGCCACCTATACCTATAAAAATCGAAACTAACCTATAAAAATCTTTTTCCTGCAAAATCACTGTAAACAAAATATAAAAAAAAAGAAAAAAAAAGAAGTAAAATACACTGTTGCCAGAAACTCGTCGATCTTAGTTAAGTTTGTTTTAAAAATAGTTGGTGCAAGACGAAACATTTTTAGGTCTACTTAAAATTTAAGAATTTGTTGGCCAAGTGCAACTTAAATTTAGTTTGGTGCAAGTGGGCATTACAAACGAACGTATCCCTTTGGAACTTGATTTTTGTTCGTTTGTTCTACTTGACAATTCGTGTGATTTGTTGGATTTCATTGGTGGAAAAATTCAACAAGCAACAAAAACGCGTCATATTTTAGCAATTGTTTTATTTTTTTGGAAGTGAAATTAGCAATTCAATGGAAAATATCAGATACATTTTAAAATCTTTTATGACATTAATTTTGCTTAAAATGTACAATCTCCTGAGTCCTAACGATTAACAAAATGCTGTGCGATATGGACGAGGTAAACTACCAGTTACCACTAAAAGATTTTTTCAGGTTTATAATTCCCAGGAAATCTTAATTTCCTCCAAAAAATTACCCCCAATTGATATTAGCAACAACGGAACTCGCCAGAAAAGCAGTGACATTACTATGACAGAAAAATTTAATTGGAAATTACATCACCGAAAACCCCAAAACGTCCTTTTAACCTACTGCTTTACGCGTTTATTTAATTCGGGTTTTTTGGTTGCAAGGAACAGCCGCCGGGGGCGTACAATCCACCGGTCGAGGCCATTTCGCCGACGTTTCCAGACCAGCTGACGCAGGACGACCAAGCATTCCGCACCACCAAAGACGAGCTCATCCAGCAGATAGGCCGCGTGGACAGGGAGATCGCCAAGGCCGAATCGGCGATATCCATATTGAAGAAGAAACAGGCCGAATTGGAGGAGATCGCCAACAAGCCGGCCATCAAATCCGAAGTGGAAGAGGACACCACGCCCAAACACCAGAGCTTACTCCAGGTAACTAACGCCACGAAATCTGGTGCGTTTGTATACGTATCTAAATCTATTTTCTTGTAGAAAATCTACGCGGAGAACAGGAAGAAGGCCCAAAGCGCTCACGCCAGGCTGGATTCGCTGGGGCCCAAGGTGGAATGGCCTTTGTACAATCAGCCCAGCGACGCTCCGATTTACCACGAGAACAAGAGGAGGAACGTGGCGTTCAAGCGAAGGCTGCTGGACTACTTCAAGAAGAGGAACACCGAGAAGGAGTCGAGGAACTCGTATTTGACGGACACCTACAGCAAAATGATGCAGGATTGGTTGAGGAAGGTCGACAAGATCGAGTCCAGCACGAAGAGGAAGGCGAAAGAGGCGAAGAATAGGGAGTTCTTTGAGAAAGTTTTCCCGGAATTAAGAAAACAAAGGGAAGATAAAGAACGGTAAAATCTGTTCTTTTTTTATACGCAAACCTCCTTCACAGCCTCATAGTCAGTTTAAAAGTATAATATAAACAATTTTATCGATTACTGTTATCATTTCTTACGGTGTTTGTCATCATCCAGCAACCCTTAACGACATCTCCATCACCTTATAAACTAATTCCTACGGCGTTGTCGTAACAAAATTAATATAGTTGCTATTTGGATTTTAGGTTTAACAGAGTGGGCTCTCGAGTGAAATCCGAGGCGGACATGGAGGAGATCATGGACAACCTGCAGGAGCAGGCGATGGAGGACAAGAAGATGCGTAGCTACGCCGTCATACCGCCCATATTGTTCGATCAGCGCGAGAGGCGGAACAAATACGACAACAACAACGGCTTCGTGGAGGACATGGAGGCCGTGTACAAGAGCCGGCAGTTTCTCAACGTGTGGTCGAACACCGAGAAGGAGATATTCAAGGAGAAATACCTGCAGCATCCGAAGAATTTCGTCGTTATAGCGTCGTATTTAGATCGAAAGTCGGTCGCCGACTGTGTACAGTACTATTATTTAAGTAAAAAGACAGAGAACTATAAACAATTGTTTAGGAAGGCCAGGCAACGGACGAGGAGTTCTAGGAACAATGCTCAGAAAGTTAATAATAGTGCCAATACGTCTGTGGTCGATATTTTGACGACAGGTAAGGATTTGTTCGGAAAATTCTTGATACAAAAAGGTATTTTTTACCTTTTAATTCTCCTCTATACCCTGCAATTCCAAAAAGATTTGTTTTGCGAAAGATTGTTTAAAGGTTGTGACGATTTGGTATTTTGCTTCCCATTAATTTGAATGTAAACAGTAATTTGCTCGATTTTAATTATCAAATATTTTTGCGATACAAATCTGGTATTAATAACCATAGCAGATGCCACAACGTGTCGTTTACTTTAGGTGATCAATACCCGTTTATATTGCGCATTTTACCAACAGAGGGCGCTTGTAGTTAGGCCCTTAGCTACGACAGGAAACTAGTTTTCCCTTTGAATAAAATCAATTTCATGCGAATTGTAAATTAGTCGGAAAAGGAATCTTCACAGATTTGTTGTAAGGTTTGGTAAATATTCAAGTTGTGGCACCAGAAGGACCAATCATTCATCTTCATTAGCATGTCTTAGGTCCGGTTGTAGATGCATAGTTCAACTGTGGTTCTGCTTTGAACCGAGTTTAATTGCAAATTTGTTTTGTAAGTACGTCAGTCACTATTGATCTGTGGTTCACAGAGAACGATTCTGTGAGCGTTCATAGGCGGTTCAAGAAGGTTTTAACATTGGACGTTGAGTTGTTAACCCCAAAAAGTGAGGTTGAATGTCTTATATACAATGCATTATTTAAAATGAACGTATTGCTAGAAGAATTAACCGAAGATGAAGAATTTTTATAAAATTTGAATGGTTTTTTACCACCTGAAGGCCACAAACCTTCAGAAATAGACCCAGTCATTTTGAAATATGGTCTCATATTGAATTTAAATGTAGATTTCGATTAGATACTAATTAACAAGATCTTCTCAAGTCGGTGGATATTTTCAGTCCAAATAATTCAAAATAAACGAAATATCAAAAGTGACTTCAAAATAAAATCAATACTGCCAACGTTCAAATATAAATTATAAATTTTGGCATGTGACACTCTATTTCAGTTGAAAAAAGGGAGTTCAGGGCAACCAACGTGACCTGATCGACGTTCTATCAAACCAATGTTGATCTTGCACTCTTCAACAAAAACCAAAGTGAACTCGGTTCAAAGTTGATTCGCTGTTTATTCGAACTAACGTTCACCTGTGACATCTACAACCCGTCCTAGCATTCTTCGTAAATATTCCCAAAAATATTTCAACTTTTAATAATCACAGTCTTAATTTCCAACATAATTTAATATTGTTGTATTTATTTGTTGTAGGTGTAACGACCCGTCTCCAGCGCGAGCAGCAAGCCAGAACCGTGCAACCGTCTCGAAACGAACCCAGCAGCCAACCGACGCCGCAGAACGGCGAACAGCCGGCGACGGCGGCCACGCCGCCCGCCGCCTCCACACCCACGCCCGGCGCCACGACCTCAACGCCCACCACGTCGTCGGTGGCGAGCCCGCCCGGCGCCGCCACCACGACGCCGACGACGGCCGGCGCGATGCCCACCGCCTCGCCCACCACCGCGTCCACCTCTTCGGAGATGGCGTCCACCAGCACTTCTGTGATTTCGAGTAGTAATAGCGGCGCCTCGTCGGTGGTGGTGACGCCCTCGGTGACGGCGACCAACGCGGACGGGGACGGCGCGACGCTCGCTCCGAAGGCGGCGTCGCCGGCGTTGAACTCCTCGGAGGAGGCGAAGCCGAAGACGAATTTCCTGGGATTCGCAGGCGCGACGGCGGCGGCGACTGCGACGTCGTCCGATGACGCTTCGACGGCTGGGAATAAAGGTGTTTATCCTGCGGGAGGCGAGGATGGTGTCAAAACGGGAAACGGGAATTCGATTGGGCAGGACGGTGTTAAACAGGATATGCTGGTGGATGGAGTGTCTGTTAAAAAAGAGGTGGAATCTCCTCAGGAAGTGATAAGGTGAGACTTTACTATTATTTTGCAATGCACATTGCATTTATCCACATGGCTATTTGGCTGTAGTAGATAGGTGTCGAATGACTATAAAGCAAAAGGCCACAAGCATTCGAATCCAAAGGGGTTTACTTTTTTAAAGTACGACAAATCGGAAATGATTTCTCTTTTTAATAATTCGAATGAATTCGACAATGATGGCGGGGTTCGGTTAGCATAAGTAAACGATGCCGGCGGTTACGGGAGAAATAAGAGATATTAAATTCCCCTTTCGATATTTCTGATTCAATCGGCGTAATTTTGACAAACACAATTTTGATTACAATCTAGACGAGTGTTTCGGCGCTCTTCGCCTCCCCAATACCTCCGCTCTCTGCCGGGACCATTCCCCCGGGACTCTGTATTACTGCTGAGTGCACAATTATTGAATAAACTTGCACATCAATTCTGCAAATTGATTACTCTAATAGGATAAAATGTTAAAACTTTTTTTTTATTCAAACGACTCCTCATTGTTTATTTTTTTCCTGTAAAGGTTCATATTTAAAATAGTATGGTAATTATGTAGTTATTTTTTGTAAAATTTAATTCTTATTTTTTTTCAGTGAACAAAACATGACATCTACATTAGGTGAAAACAAAAAGAAGAAGGAAAGGAGAAAAGAAAAGGATTCTCACATTGAAACTAGCGACGAAGAAGCTAATAATTTACAAGGTAAGCTTCTTTGCATTATTTAAAAAAAAATTGAGTATGGTAATTAATATAAATTTTGTATTACGACAAATTTTAATGGACTAATTTTTGATTTAAATATTCGTTTGTCGATCCCAATTGAAAAGAACTAATTAATTGGAATAATCCGATGAAAAGGATTTTGAAATTAAATCCACCGAAATTATCGGCGTAGGCCGCTTGTACAAAATAATCGCACGAATTAATCAACGTTGTTAACTTTAAATATTTAATTAAAATGATATGTTTAGTTCCAATTTAATTATAATACACATATTTACAAATTATTTATCGGAATTGAGGGCCTCCACATCTATGGCGCTGCAACTGCTGTCCGTATTCACGGCGTTCTCCACGATTATCTCGTTGTTTTTGTTGGTGTTGTCGGCCATCTCTTCGGCGTGACACAACTTCCTGTGCTTGTGCACGAAATAATAACTGGGAAATTTACTGCCGCACGTTTTGCACGGATAATACTGCACGTTCATATCCAGCAATTTCACCTCCCGCTTGGCCTCCTTCGGCGTCGCCTTCGGATCCACCGTGATGGGATTCAAGTGCCTCCTGGCGTGCTTCTGATAACAATACTGCGACTTGAACGTGTGATTGCAGTAGACGCACGTGAACACCTCGTTGGTTTGATTCTCCGACTCCTCGTCCAACTTATCCCTAATGTTCTCGTTCATTACCTTATTGAGCACGTCGTTTTGGTTCACCTGCTGCCTCTGGTACACTTCCACAGTCGGTACTACCCCGTAGTTTTTGTTGATCACCCTGTGGAATTTAACCGGCCCGTCGCAGCAGGCGATGTCGATCACCACCTTCTCGCTGGCGTTGGATTGCCGCTTCCTGTGCTTCTGCTTCTCCAACGGTTTCTTCTGGTAGGGCGTCTCGACGTCGGCGTCGTCGCTCTTGGAGGTGGACGGGCGTTGCGGCGACGGCGTCTCCTTGGAGTTGACCGCCTTGAAGGGGGTGTCTTCGGACTTTTTGAAGCCGCTGTAGGTCGGCGGGTTTATCTCTTGCGTTGGCAACGCCGCTTTTCTGCTGGGTATCGGTTTGATGACGTTTGATCGTAATTCTGGGGGTTGGGTTTGGAGCAGGAACGACCGGCATATCTCCAATGCGCTGGGCATGTGGAGGATGTGAGTGGCTAGCAGGATGTTGTAGATGTTTGTGATGTTTAGGTCTAGGTAGCCTGTGTACATGAAGGTTAGCAGGGAGGAAAATTCGTCGATGTTTACGTTTGGTACTGTGATTGGCGAGGTACCTGCAAGAGAAACGGTTTTAGTATAGTGAAGTGTGAGGGGTGGTGGAAAATGGTACCTTGTTGATTGGCTATGGCAGCTTTGAAGAAACCGCTGTGGGTGGTTAAAACGGCTTTGTGAGCTGAGAATTGCGTTAAATTGGGTCCCACTTGGAGGACGACGTCTGGAGCGCCTGGTATGGTGGAAGTTGAGGATAAATTTAGCGGCGTTGGGGGTAGAGCTGGGTGAAAAGGCGGCAAACCGCCGCAAGGGCCTAGCGATAACCATGCTCGGTAGAATGAGTACATTTTTATTGCTGAAATCAGAGGGTTTTTTTTTTGGCAAAAATCATTAAATTACCGATGAATTGGTCTATAATTGAAGGGTGTGATTTTATTTTATTTGGTAATTGAGTGTCTTGGGTTTAATCTACTTTATTTGATACATAATTGACAGTAATTGACATGAAAATCCAATTACAGCAATAATAACTTTTATAAAGAATGTATTTATAACCACACAGTAAAACGTAAATTTGTTTATAGCATCATAAAAGATTTTTTTAAAGTTCAGTAAAATTATACCAAAATTTCGAAAATTAGAAACAGAAAACTACTTTTTTAAATTAAATTAATTCTATACTTAAACAATTTCCCTTTTATCCCAAAATTTGTTAATTAAATTTTTAATTATCTAAAATTATCCTCATTTAAAACATTCACTACACATCAATTCAATTAAAATAATTTACACACTAAAATGTACCAGATTTAATTTTAACGGTTTGCAGAAACTAAACCAATTCATTACAACAGAAATAATTACTACACAAAATATTTTATTTAAACCCCTAAAGTTGAATAATAAAAATCCAATTTACTCACGTACTAAAACGCACTAATCACCATTTAATTTTCAAGCAACACCAATAACATCAATCGACGTATACACGTATAAAAATAAAACGCCTCAGCGATCCCGCGTGACCGCGCCACAATCAAAAGTTATCATTACACTGACAGCCGTCTTCATGACATGTCAGAACTTTATAGCCATATTTCAAATATTCCAGCCCATCTGGAAAGCACGGCGGTGGTGGGAGGCGGATCCTCACCATTCCAGACTACGGTGGCCGGTCGGGATTCTTTGCTTTCCGCGCATTCCGGACAATTGCGAGGGTTAAATTGGTAATTACCGCTATTGGAAAGGCCGCGTACGCCGGGTACGTGTGGCGTCGCGGCGCTAGCACAAGGGGCGGCGAGGGGCACACTCGGGATTAGTCGGACGTTGTGTACGGATGACGTTTCTTTTGATATGCGAGATTAGCTTTCTAGATGGAAATTTGCAATTGGTTGTTAATGCATAAAATTTATTAATCTACTGACAACCTTTTTTTAATGTTTTGTTGCATTGTGTAAATATCTATTATTTCAATGTGGAAAATACTTCTACCTACAATCCCGTTTCTATTTCAATACGAGCTCTCTGGTATGAATAATAGAATCGGTTTTCATCGAGATCAACTAGCAGAAAATAAGCCTTCGTTATTCCCCGTTTTAACAAAGGAAGAATCGAGCCTGGTGTGCCGCCAATTCCCGGTTTAGAACAATCGCGACAGCGACTATCCCCATAGGAAATACATTATAAACGTCTAAATTCGCGTGGAAAATCTTTTCATTACCCGTCGCCCGGTATCGTTTTAACGAGCCTGTAGGATTCGCCCGGCTGCCAGGCGTATGTGTGCCGTGTTTATTCGAAAGGAAATCCTCGAGAGATTCCGAAACGCGGGGGTAGAGTCTATTTGGGAACAATGCGTGGCCCCCCTTTTCTCTATGGCTTTGTTTGCTTTTTGGCTAGGATGAATTTATCGTTTTGTCAGTCGTTTATCGCTGGAAAATCGCACGATTTAGAGGGATAATCGATGATTAACAGGTATTTTAGAATGTCGATTATTAACAATAAAAATTGCTACAGTCGGTGCAACACAAAAATGAACGCACGTCCTCATAAATTTACTACGTCACAAAGAGACAGTGTTGCCGAACTTATATAAAGTTTACAAAATCTAAGAATTCTCTAAAATTGTCATATGTCAAAATGACAAAACCAAATTGAAAATTAGCGGTTCCTGATTCACGTTCCTAAACTACCGATGTGTTCAAGTACTCACTACAATTATCATCAAATTCCTTTATCATCTGAAATACATTTAATAGGTCGAGTGAAAAATTTTGTGTATAATTTTGTCGTTTATAAGTGTACATCGTGAAATATCAGAGAAAACTTTCGTAAAATATGAAATATTTAGTGCTGAAATTGTGTCATTTATAACATGTGAAGAAGATAACTACGCAAGAAATTCTTATTTCTTCATCATTTGGCCGAATAGTCATTAGTAGTGGAGGCTAATAAACTAGAAAGAAGAAGAAGAAATGAAAAATTAAAAGTACTGATCGGATGACATCGGCAACTATGTGACTTGACAGTCAGTGCCTACCAACATACAACATGAATAAATTATTTATTTTAAATAAATACGTTGAATTTTTGTAATATTAATTTTTCTTACATGATTGTAATTCCGTTTTTAAACATTTTCTATCATCCCTCGTTAATATTAAATTAAATTCAGCAGGTATTAAACTTAATCTGTTTTATGTATTTATTTTTAAAAGTTGGACACAATGCCTGCGTCAAATGACGTCACATTAGTGACGTGCGTTCATTTTTGTGTTGCACGAAATGTAAAGTCTATTGATAAATCAGGCGGAGTAATAAATCAATCAATTGGCCAAATTCCAGCCTACAGAGAAGCTATCAGTTCAATACAAAAATCGAAAAAATTAATATTCAAGATATAATATTTGGATAAATATTACGTACTAAAATTTACAAAAGCAATTTTCGATAATATCCATTACACTATATTTAGTGTAATAAAGAAATTACAATCCATATTAGCGTATGTTAATTATTTTTGATGTAAGTGGGTATTTAATTAGATTCTAATCGAACGTTTTATGGTGAATTACATTTGGAATGCCATAAAAATATAATTAATATGCCCAAAGATAAGGAAATCAATCGGGTTTATTACGGTTAATATCGCCCCATATGAATTGTGGTCTTGTTCTATCTGGGGTACTTAATCAAAATTACCACGAATGAGCACGACATGTAGCGTACAAATAATATTTTTGTAAACGTTTTAATACGTCTCTCCTCCTGCCCGGTGCATTAAAAATTGAAGGAAATAAAACATTATTGGTACAGGTTGCGATAATATCGAAACAATTTCGTTATTGCTTCTATTAGTAAACTTCCATATTAATTTGTGTGTTTTTTTTATCGTTATCTTCCTGCGGTGGACATGAAATTCATTTAATAAATGCGTGTAGTTAATAATAATAAGTTCCAATTTTTTTAGCATTAAATTTACATAATCATTCCGTAGTTGTTCCTACTTCTTTCGGAGTTTGTCATCGATTTATTAAAGGAACTAAAGAACTAGTAATTGTTATGGAATGATTCTCGATTTTCGGTGCAAATATCTTGCATTGTTTGTCATTATTCGCCTTCAATAACTGCTCTAAAACCGAAGTAATTTGGAATTGCTTTTCTGGGACTGGATATCCGAAGTTGGAGTTTACCTGCACCCCGAGCAATTAGTAAGTTACATCTCGACGGGCGCCTGTTCACTGTTGATTTTATCATGTAATTAGGATTATACGATAGAAACGTAGCCGATACGCCAAGTTACCAACTTCCAATTTACCCGACCGAAGGATAATCTCTGCGCGCTCTTTGTTTAAACTTCATTAGCGGAGACCTTTCGTAGAAATGCTATTTTAATAGGTGTGTCCCGATTCAAAAATCGATCTAGTCGGGTTTTTTTTGGTTTTGTATTAATTACAGGAATGGACGATGCGGTTATTTGGTCAATTGCTCGTTGAATTTGCGAATCTATCGATACTAAGAACATTTGTTTGTTGGGAAAATATTTCCTTGGTATTCGAAAATTGAAATACGCATTCTGCATGCCCCGCAAGAAAATAAATATATCCAATAACAATCGGGCTTCGATTCGAATGCAATTATTGATATTAAAACTAATATTTGCGATTCGAGGATTATTGGAATTGATTCGCCCGCGTCCGGATGATTATATTAAATAAATTACTGTCGTACATTTAATAAAATTGATGCCTGTTTTATTGTGTTAGTGTGGCATTTCGTACGTACAAAACTAGTTATTTTTAGACAAAACCTGCATCGAAATGTCTCCAAGGGATTCGCGAATGTCATGATGCGATTTGAATAATTTTGTGGTGTCCCAGTATTGCCAATTTACGAGAAATTTACTTAAACAACCAAAAAAATTTGTACCAACTTGGCAAATATTAATGCGTAAGAATCACTTTATTAGTTTAGCATAATTGGCTGGTCTTTCCCTCTATCTGCAGTTCGGCTTGCATCTGTGCGAAATTCGCATGTGTATGCAAAATGATTAATAATTATAATGCAAACCCATATCAATTAGTAAAATGCCAGGTAATCAAAAACAAATCAAATATATATGTGGCCGTTGGTAATTTTAATCAACGACGAACTTGTTTGACGGCGCTTTCCCATTGCGAATGCTTACAATTATTTTGCATTTTTCACGGTGAAAATTTTTGAAATATTTTTTGCTCATTTTGCTGTATTGGGCTTTTTTTTTCGCTGCGTATCGATTGGAATTTTGGCGAAAAATAAATAATTCGATTTTATGATTCAGAAACGTTGAAAATTAGATCATCAATTTTTCGCCCGCGAACGATTTTACGGTTCCATCGGACCGTGAAAAATTGGCCCCTTGTTTAATTAATACCAAATTGTTCAATAGAACAAAAATTTAAAAGCGCAACCGGACAATTAGTCTAAATTTACCAACACACAATGAATTTACTATTTTATTGCACACCCTGTATTTTTATACCGCTGTCGAGATGAAATTACTACTAAAAAAAAAAAAACAGCCATCATCAATTCTTTTAAATTACCCTCGAGTGAATTGCAGAAAATCTGATTGATTTTTAAGTTTTTATTTCGTCTGGCAACCTCTCGCCGGGAGATTTCCATTCGAACTTTGCCTGTAACTTTCCCTTAATTAGCGATTACGAATTAATTGGGATCGTTAAAAATCGCGACGGGCGTATTTCGCGAGAGCTCTTGCTCGGTTTTCAAGCAGCGGCATCAGACTGAATATAAAAAGTATGTATTTTAATATTTACACAACGACTCTTAATTAATTTATATTACCAGTTAGATAAATTTGATGTACAAAATAAACAGGCAGTCGTTACCGTGGCGAACGGAAGCCGCTGTTAAATGAACGTAATTACTTCGAATTACGTCGAATGTATTTAATAAGACAAATTGAATGAATATACTTAGGAATTGTTTACTTCAGCGCGAAATATCGGCCTGGCGTGGGGGAAAATCGACCAATTTAAGGGTGGTTTTTATTTTTAAATTTCCATCTACAAAGGTTCATCCGTTTTTGTCATAATGATAATTTACATTTATTAAGGCTGTTTTATCGGTTATGACGACACAGTTTGTTATGATTTTTCTTACACGTCGGCACTGTTTACCAAATTTTTTTCGCTTCATGTCAGCACTGACATTATTTCACTCTATCCTTCAAAGAGATAGGTCGCCTATTTCACTCGCACATTTCACCGATTTAATGCTATTCAATACAGACACGCACTCAGATTTTTTCTTCGTTGAAATATACCTAACAATTTTATTTTATTATTTTCGTAACTTATTATGCAATATACTGTCGGTTATTGCAATTTTTAATTTAATTACAATATAGTAGAGTTAGTAAGAAAAAAGGAAGATAAAAAGTCGGGGGCTCTAAATAATACGAGTACATTTTTGTACACTAATAGTTTGCGAAACACGCTGTAGAAATAAGAGCGAAAGCGATATAGTTTCAAAAATTCGTAAAATTTGAAATCGGTTTCCCATTTCTTATACTTATTTTTTACTTTAACAGAAAATTTTATATAGAAAAAAGTTTACATAAACTATTTTCTACAAAATATGTTGGAATTACATTTTTTATATTTTTTATTTCAGATGGATTTTTATTTATATTTCCAAAAGTATGAGGTAAAGTGAAAATATAATTCCAACAATTTCTTCGCAAGTTCACAATTGACTTCTCACAAAAAATTTCAACAAAATTTGACGCTAAATAAGGAGATATTTGGGAAACCGTTTTTATATATGTAACAAATATATGGTGATAGAACAGCCTTAATAGACTGGAGAACTTATGAATTTCCTAAATAAAAAAAAAAATATTTGAATTAGATAATTAAAAGGGACGTTGGGTATTAGGGTATAAATATTACCCTACTCGTCGGGATTCGGTGAAATTAAAGTGCCGTCCGCGAATTTCTCTTAATAAAATATTCGATGTATTTGCACAATGTCCCTTATTAATGTAATAAAGTACCGGGTAAATAAAGGCGGTTCATTCGGAAAAAAGCGCTTTAGGCATATTTCATTTGAGATAGATAAAGGAAAATAGCATTTTGTTTGCTCGTATCGACAGCGGGAGTCTGTAGGGTATACGGCGAAGCAACTCGATTTCTACATTTCCTTCTTCCCTTTTGTAAATTGCGGTTGTTCCCGGGGAACATTCACATTCGCTGTTTGAACTTTATATGCGTAAATTTAATCATTTTTTTATCAACGCGCACTCGCATTATTTCATGTATCACAATTTTGTATTAGAGAAAGGTTGTCTTATTAAAAATTGAAAAATCAGGTTTTCCATTCGATCTAAAGTAATAAATTTCCTGAATTAATAAAAGTTGAATATTTCATGAGTTGATCCGAGGCGATGTTGGAAGCGGAACGTCTTCCTCCCTCATTCTTTGCGAAACAGATGTAATTTCAGATAAATTCATAAATGAAACGGTTTTCATTACGTCCGAAACACTTAAATGTAATAAAATATTCTCAAAGTTAAGCGCACTGTACGCCAACATCTATTATATGGCCGGCCCAAATTGGATATAAATATTTAATTTAATTACAGAAAAGTGTGTGTACTCTTCATTTGCCCGGACTTGATTTGATTCACTCAGGTCCTTTTTTTTCCGTATTTTATTTTCATTCACAATTTATCGCCATAAAATGATGAAAAATCCGAACGGGTTCGTTCGAATTTGAATTTTTCAGCGGTTTTAAATCGAGCGCCATTTTTTGCGCGACATCTTTTTTAAAAATTTATTTTTTCCCACTTTTCGAAATGATTTCGATTCATTTTGAGTTCCCAAAACGCGCACGAGGGGCGGCATTTTGTATACAATTCGAAATAATCCTGTTACACCACTGAAGCTTTGTAGTATTTATTCGGGGATTTATCTTTTCTGTTAGGTAATTGGCTTCTATATTCGCAAGTTAAACATTATTCAGGTTATGATATTCTCTCTATATCGCTGAAACGTACGGCCTGTAATTTAAATTCACTTTGGAATAAACTCACCGACGAGCTAGGAGTATTTCGAGCAGAACAAAATCGTTTAACTTAAATAAATTAATCACTAATTAACTCCCTTATTTGTTTACAATAATTTAATTCGTTGTTTGTACCGAGTTTCTAAGTACACTGTTTGCTTTTTCGCAAGATTTGAGTGGTAGAACCGTTCTGAAATTAAAAAATGGTAACAGTTCTGTACTTGTAAATGAGAATTGAATCAATTTGTGCATACATAATTCAACAGAACACATGTGGCTTGTTGGCGAATCGAATCGAAAATGAAACGTCTAATCAATCCATAATACTTTGAGATGGGAAGCGTAAAAATTCATGAACTAGCCGTTGCGTAATAACAGTCATTAATCACGTCCCATCTGAACAATTAGCGAAATTATCAAATTTCCTACAAATGGACGTGCAATACGTACGAATATCGCTTTTATTGACACATCAATCGTTGGCAATATTGTAATTGTTGGACCATTTGCGAAAACGCCCGACCTGAGGGAATTCCATTGCTCACTATTAAAATTTAATTATAATCTCGAAATCCCCTTGCAACGAGTACGCGCGACAACTTCCGACGTTGTTGTTCTAATAAATTATCATTATAACTTCGGGCGAAGTAAACTTTAACTCTAAAGTAGCCCGTGTTTGTTGTAAAAATAGAACATTGTATACTTTAACTTTGATCCGTTTCGCGAGCGAGTAAAAACCGGAATAAAGTACTTGTTTAATAAACCAATTTGAAGTTGCTGAATCGATTGTAATTCGCCCCGTGCAACTTCAATACGTCGATTGGGTGCTTTAATTTCATCTGAAAATAAATGATAAACTTGTAATTGCTGGATTAACGAGAATACTGTATGTAGTATTTACATTTAACTGTTGATTAATCCACGCTAATTAAACCTCAATTAAAACACTTCTTTATTTATCTTCTAGCCACCCTATCTGCTCTTATTAGACATACGGGTAAATACCGCGATGCTTTTAATATACAGGGTGTCCCAGCGAAAGGTAGCCCATTTAAACAGCTTGTAACTTTTAAACGCCTAATCATAAAAACATGCGGTTTCTAAGATATATTTTATTTTGCTATAAGTTTTGTTTCAGTGATATACAGTGTGTCCACTTAAGTTCGCACCATATGGGACACTTTTATTGTTAATACTTATTACGAAAAAAAATTATTCTTCATAAAAAGTTCTGCATTGTGTAAAAACTAAAATACAACCATCAGATATTAAAAACTTTCAGTCGTATATGAGGTTTGTCAAAAAATGTGATTTTTGCTCAAGAGTAAAGTACCTTTATTTTGTACAATATCGAAAATTATTATAAAGAAAAAATGTTTAGAATTAAAAATAACTTTCAAATATTCAATATTGTTTATTTATAAAAATATTTTTTTTACATTTTCTCTGTGAAAAAATTGAAAAAATTTCGTGAAACTGTTGAAAATTTAAATTTGCACTTTGTTGCATAATTAATTTAGGATGCACCGGCATTTTTTAAAAGTAGTACCGGATTTCACATTTCACTTTCCAAAGTTTTCACAGAGAAAATGTAAAAAAAATATTTTTATAAATAAACAATATTGAATATTTGAAAGTTATTTTTAATTCTAAACATTTTTTCTTTATAATAATTTTTGATATTTTCAAAAATAAAGGTACTTTCTTGAACAAAAATCACAATTTTTGACAAACCTCATATACCTCGTATACGAGTCAAAATTTTTAATATCTGATAAATGCATTTTAGGTTTTGGACAATGCAGAACTTTTTATGAAGAATAACTTTTTTTCGTAATATTAACAATAAAAAAGTTTCCCATATGGTGTGAACTTAAGTGGACACACTGTATAAATTTTGTATCAGCTGTACAGGGTGTAATATCAAAATCCCCTCTTTTCAATCCACATTATCCAAATTTTTTCAAATGAAACACCCTGTATATATTGACGCTATCTGAAAGATACACCCTTTCTACTTTTTAAAAATGTATAATTTCTACATGTTATTTTACAAAACAAAAAAGTTATTTAACTTTGAACAACATAATACAAATCGCCTTAATTAAAATAAAATTTACAACAAATCTTAAATTTTCCATTTTTAAGGATGCTTTATCAGGATTTTTGAATGGTTTTTCGTTAGGAAACACATTTAATAATCGTACACATTAACATTTTCTTTTTCAATTAAACATGTTTTATACGTTTCACTAATGTTATGTTTCACAAAGTTACAAGTTTATTAAATGGGCTACCTTTCGCTGGGACACCCTGTATTTATAATGAAGCTTTTTATTAAATAATTTGTTATACACAACTCGTTAGATTTTCATACGATTCGGCGACATCCTTTCACACAAAATTAGTAATATCTGATGGCAGGTACTCTGCATATTGCGTTGCTCATTTTATTATTCATCGTTAAGCGTCGATCACCATTACTAAACGACAACAAACGAACGGTTTTACTCGCCGGGATAAGTCCCCGTTACAGCGTTGTACCGTTTGACACGTTATATCCGAGCCCAAGAGAACCGTTCAATAAATTAGCGCGAAGAGACGGGCTGATATTAACCGGTTTCGGCTCCATCGATTCTCATCATACACGTTTTTATTCGTTGCAGATAAAGCAGTGCAAGGGATCTGCGTGGTGTGCCAGGCCCAGCTGGGGCCCCAGCTGCATTCCAGGCCGCTGATACCCAGCCAGGCGTCGATCTACGGGCTGCGCGAGGAGCAGGTGCCGCCCAATTCGCGGGTGTGCAACACCTGCCGCTGCAAATCTGTCCGGTCGCGCTACACCCACTGCCCGCTGCCCTCCTGCCCCAACTCCAGGGGCCGCGTGAAGCGGCTCCGCTCGCTGCCCGATCGACTGCAAGACCTGCCCTTGGACGTGAAGGAGCCGCTGCTGGCCGAGTTTCGCGTGCCCAACGGCGTGACGAAGTGCTGCTCGGCCTGCTACAACCGCATCCAGCGCCGGCTGGGCCCCATCGAGGACTGGTCCGAGGAGGAGTTCAACAAACTGAAGGCAGCTCTCGCCGAATTGGGCACCAACTGGCCGCTGATCGGCGAGCGGTTGAACAAGCCCCCGCAGAAGGTGAAGATGTTCGTCAACGCGAATCGCAAGAAGCTGAAGAACTGTTTCGGGGAGGACAGGAAGCCGGCGTTGTCCACGGACGAGGAGAGCGGCTCGAGCACGTCGAGCTGCGACGAGCCGCTGATCGACGGCGACCGGCATTCGAGCGATACGGCCAGCGCGGCCGAGAGCCCGCCCATCCAAGGCCTCGGCGATGGCGCCGTGAAGAAGGTGGACTACGATTCGAGCGCCACGGAGACGGCGGACGAGGCCCAAACGCCCGATCACTATCAGGCCGCCACCATAACGCCGGTGGCCAACGACGGCCAGCCGCTGAGCGTCAAAGATCTCGTATTAAATGTGATAGAATTCTCGTTGATGAAAAACACGGGGGGCCAGCACCAGACGCAGAATCCCCCCACCAGCGGCATGGCGCCCACGATTTCTTCTATACTAAATAACGATTCCAATGAAGTAACCATAGTTAGCGAATATAACCTTAACAATTTGAACAACCAGCAGCGGCAACAGATCCAGCAACGGTCCGATTTGAACCTGGCTAAATTGGTGACGCCTCTGATTGGGGCGACGATAACTCCAGTGTCGGGGCCGGTGCAAGCGCCACCTCAACCCGAGCCCATGCAAACCTCCCGAGACGATTTGATCGTGCTGCAGGTCCAAGACGGCCGCGAACCGGAGACCCTAGATCTTAGCATTAAGAAACCGAGAGAACCCCCGCCGCCGGCCCACAACAAGCAACACCAGACGCCGCCGCAGCCCCAGCAACAGCAGCCCATACACCGGTCCGATCCCTACCTGTACCATCCCGGTCGAAAGAGCCCCGCTTTTTCGATCAGAAACCAATCGAAAATCTCTAGTCCGAAACCAGCTAATCCCAAGACGGGCTCGATCACGCTCGGCACTCCCATCATGTCCCAACCGCGCTACGAGGTCCTCAGGCAGATGCCCGAAACTAAAATGGGATCCATCACGCAAGGTACGCCGGTCATTCCGCACAACATGCAAGAGAAGCGCGTGTACGATTATTACAATAAGAGAGGCGTGGTGCAGCCGCAACAACAACAACAACAACAACCGCAAAACCAGCAAATCCCCTATCCGGGCCAGTACAGACAGCCGGCGTACAACGTCGAACAGCAACTCAGCTCCAGGCAGATCATCATGAACGACTACATTACGTCGCAAATGATCGGCAGAAGGAACGAGAAAACCCAGTATTATCCAGCCAATTCACCCCATCGCACGCCACCACCTCCGCAACCCGGCCAGCAACAACGCCAGGGCGTCATCCAGAGACACACCAGACCGCAATATTTACCTCCAGGTCACGAGGCTCTGTCCTCTTTGGTAGACGTAGCTGTACAACAACCTTCTCTGCCAGTACCCGGTGCCCACGAGGGTTTGGGGAAAACGATGGCGGACAACATCCTGGAGCAACCGCACCGCTACCAGTTGACGCAGCACCAGCAACAGCAAATCAGGCAGCAGCAGCACCGCATGGAGGAGCAGCGACGGGCGGCGGCCTACCACCAGTCGCAGCAACAGCAACACCAGCAGCAGCAAGTGCAGGTGCAGCACCAGCAGAACAGGCAGCAGCAGACGCGCTCCGACAGCACCCTCACCGCCGCCAGTCTGATAGACGCCATCATCACGCATCAAATAAACCAAACGGCGGAGGGTAGCAGGGAGGTGGTGACCAACGCCAGGGAGCAGCGGCCGAGCGATTTGCTGTTCCAGAACTTCCACCGCAGCGAGCCGCCGCCGCAGCAGCCGCAGGACAACGGCGACCGGCCGCCGTCGGTGATCAGCGTCGATTTGGACGGCGACGCCATGAACAAGAACCTCACGGTGAAGGAGCTGACGGACTCGGTGATCAGCCACGATTTCGGCGCCAGGCAGCCGTACTACCACCTGCAGGAGAACGTGAACGAGCAGTGGAAGCGGCGCATCCAGCAGCAACAGCAGCGCCAGCAGCACCACAACGAGGACAAGCGGTCGCAGACGCCGCTGCAGGACGAGCGGCAGATCATACGCATCGCGCAGCCGCAGCAGAAGTACATGGAGCGCGTGGAGCCGGTGTCGCCGCCGGAGAACAACCATTGGTCGGAGCAGAACTTCCGCAGGTACCCGCAGAACCAGCCGCAGATCATCGACTACGTGAAGAACCGGATCGTGGAGGTGATGCGCACGGAGGACGATAACAAGAAGGACGCGCAGGACGGGTCGCATTCGCAGGATAAGGAGCGCAGCGACAGTCCCGGGGATATGGTGATCGACGAGGAGAAGCACGAGAGCGATTTCGGGCAGCAGCAGCAGCAGCAGCAGCAGCAGCAGCAACAGGGGCAACAGCCGCCTGCCGGGTTCTATTCGTTCATACATAAAGATTCCACTGCCAATGATGGTTCGAGGAATATCGAGCCGAAACCTTTGTTGAGTGCGCAGTACGAGCCGCTTTCCGACGAGGATTAACGTTTGAAGATAACTGTGTTTTAGACGGTTTGTTCGATAGAGGTTTTCTTCTCGTCTGTACATATTTTTTAAGTGATAAGTGATATTTTAGGATATGTTTAATGTTATTTACACTTGTAATATTTGGCCCTCGATTGAATTCGTTCTTATTAGTTTCGTTTCGGAAATGAACGCGTGGTTTGTGGTACTGAAATTGCTTTTTTTTACGTTTGACTGAATATCTTCAGATTGATGATGAATTATTGAATTTGTATTTAGCGTATTTTTATGTGTACCGTCTTTGAACCCGATTCGTTTGAAAGGGGTTTGCGTGAAATCACTCTGGGGATATATGCGTGCAGGGTGGCAATCCACATTTAACAGACAGTACTTTTTTCTTGAATTATCAGCCATATTAGTACTCATAAGAGTAATTGAGCATTAACATATTATTAAAAAAATCATTAATGACGAGTTGTTTTGCAAACAAATTGTAAGTACTGTCGGTTAGAAATGGAAAACATTCTGTAAAATCGTGAAATAGAAAATACAATGTGTCTATTAGGTATTACTTTGAACTAAGACGGGAAAATTTGTTAAGCTTACTCCGGTAATATTTATGAGAAAAAAAATAGGGATTTTTATTTATTAAATAAGTTACAGTTGAATTTACTTTAGAGAAACGAGTTTTTTGAATTACTATAATATGTATAAGAATATCGGTTAGTAAACACATTGTAGTTATTCAGTTTTACTTTTGATGAAGGGTCTAAATGTAGCGTCCAACAATTAGTAATTTTTTTTAATTATATAACTTGTAGATATATATTTTACTTTTATTAACTGAACACAAAACCGACTATTGAAAAAGTTGTACATATTATGTGAACATAAAAATCCTAAGTGTAAGTCGATAAACGATATACTAGATATGGTATGTAACGTCTAAATTATTTCAATTGGTTTTTATGCGATTGTGTCCAGTTCTTTGCATTTCCAATGTTTGTCATTTATTTTTTTATTTTTTTACGTCGTTCACGATTAGCCTGTGCGTTTAACGAGCGAATTTTAATGATTTTGCGTTAGTGCAATTAATTTCTGCTATTTTTTTTAATTGTACATTTTTCTCGATGTGTACATGTTGGTTTTTTTATTTTAAATATATTTTTGGGAATGTAAATAACTAAACTAAGTAAAATATTTATAGAAGTGTAAGGTATCCCATTGTAAATATTTGTGAATTTTTTTTAATTTTTCTGTTTCACAAGGTAATTTAAGTCTTTACGCTTTTGGCGTCTAAAACTAGACGAACTGATCATTTTTCTACACTATAAAAAATGCTTCCAGAATATGTACACTGTCAATTTTTTTAGTTCATAATTTTCAGATAATGACTTGTTATTTTGTTGAAATAAATGAATATCAGTTGGAATTTGGTTTGTTTTACCTATAATCCTATTTTATCAAAAATAAATCAATTTAAAATACTTTATTTTTATTGTATATAAATAATTTACATAATACAATAGTACCCTCAAAAAGTCAATGTCTAACAAGCGTTTTTTATTGAAAAAGAACAACTCACTGTAAAACTCATTTTAAACTTAAAAAAATAACTTCACAGAGGACTTTAGTCAAAAAAAAAACATAAAACAAGTTCACAGAATATTAGAAAATATTTCTCTGCAGATTTGTAAACTTTTATAAATAAAAATTGATGTGTATATAAATTTGATATCCATTTAAAATTTGTTCATTATAGAATACAATGTTTCGAAAACTGATGCATAATTTAAAAATATTTCTTTTTTGCACATAATGTACAATGGTAAGTAGAGTATAATACTCCCAATCATTATTATAAGTAGGTTTATAATAAATATTAAGTTAACTGATGACCAACAATACTTTGAGAACAATACAGAGTGTACAAAAACAAACATGATCATCCACTCTGCCTATTATAACGCAATAATTCGATTAACAAATATCAGCGTTTACAATTCTGCTTTACCTATTTTCTATTCAATTTATGTAAATTAAAAAAAAATAACATTACTACTTATTACTCCTTTCTATGCTGCTTTCTATCGACGAATCCTTGTCCTTACTCTTCAACTGTTGCCTCCACATATTAGCGTAGACTCCCTCCTGTCCAATGAGATGCTCGTGCTTACCCCGCTCGACAATCTCCCCGTCTTGCAGAACGAGAATCTCGTCAGCGTGAATGATGGTGGATAATCTATGTGCCACTATTATCGTCGTTCTGTTGGCGCACATTCTGTCCAGCGACTCCTGAATTACATTAGAAACGTGAATGATAATAAATAGAGTCACGGGAGGTATTAGTACCTGTATGTTCCTTTCGGTGTTTGTGTCCAAAGCACTGGTGGCTTCGTCTAGGAGAATTATATTTGGAGCTTTCAACAACGTTCGAGCTATCGCTACTCTTTGTTTTTCGCCCCCGCTGAGCCTCAGCCCTCTTTCGCCCACTTGCGTTTCATACGCGTCGGGGAATGTAAGGATTTTCTCGTGGATATCCGCACCCTTAGCGGCGTTTATCACATCCACCTCGGTCGCCGTTAACCGACCATACTTGATGTTGTATCTTTACAAGAAATTAGTGAATGGTAGAATTGCCTTCGGTTATTATAGAACTTACTTTATACTATTGTTGAAGAGAACAGTGTCCTGCGGCACTACGCCTATAGATCTCCTCAAAGATTCCTGCGTAACAGTCTTAATGTTCTGTCCATCTATCACAATGGAGCCAGTCTCGACGTCGTAAAATCTAAATAACAGCCTAATTACTGTACTTTTGCCGCTACCCGAAGGGCCCACCTACAAGAAAAAAATTCCAAACTTAATCTACCATCAACAATAACTGAAGTATCCACTCAATAATAAACATTAGTCGATATTCAGCGCCCTATTTTAACGTTAAATGCATGTTTAGCGAGCGACTTAAACGTAAACAATGTCCTTAGTTACTCCATAACGGGCTTATATCATTTGCGTGCAGCGGTCAGTTTTGTCCTAATCCGGCAACGCACTTGCGCGCAAGGTTGCAGCAGGTAGATAGTCACTTGCGCGCAGCGGTTAAATTCAGGTAGTTAAGTACTTTAGCCGAACACCTAAATTATTCCATATTAACTTATGTATTTAATAATGGAATCGAATCTGAAAAATGCCAATTTGGAAATAATACCTACACAGTGAAGTATGAAAATAAATCTACTATATAGGTTTTTGTTATAAGATTGGGACATGGCTTAAAAACAAACTTCTGAGATGAAAATAAGTGATTTGACCTAACTTACCTATATACAGAAGTGCTTAGTAAAGAACATAGGTACAACGTGTTAAAGTTAAAAATAAAAAAGAGGTTTTTGATTGAGCCGTAACAGTACAATACAGAAAATTTGTACATAATTTTTGTGTAATTTTTTAAACCTCTTTCAATCCCTAATTGTTCCGCCCAAGTTATTTAACTAATTTTTGAATTGAAACTAGAGTTAACGGTTTACTTATAATGATTTTTACTCTTTTGGCGTTCATATGATTTTCGAAATTCCTTATTTTCAACAAAAATGTATTTATTAGTCACATAAAACTTGTAGAAAACAATAAGACATATTACTTTAAACGTTAATGTTAAAAATTTTAAAAGCTTGAATGAAACAACGTCCAGTTGTATATAAATTGATTGAATTCTCTATATGAACTGAACTCATTATAATCTCATTAGAATAAGGGTCGTCGGATTAAGGGATTACTTCAATTTGCGCGGAAGTGATGGGTACAGATTATTGCCATCAGGTAAGAAAACTTGACCGTGCGCGCAAGTGATGAATCACCTCCATAACAACTGATGTAGAACTGTCATGTTTAAGGAGCTCGGTAAACATGACTAACTTTAAAATGGAGCGCTGAATACGGGGCAATGTACTTACTAGAGCGACAGTTTTACCGGCTGGCACTGAAAACGTAACGTTCTTCAACACCAATTTCTCCGGCAAGTAGCCGAAAGTAACGTTATTAAATTCGACTTCGCCCTTTCTGACGATGACGGGGCCGGCCCCGGGGGCGTCTATCACCTCCTGCTCCTCTCTTAGCAGATCGAACATGTTCTCCATATCGACAAAGTTCTTCTGAATCGCCCTACAACAAAATACACATCAAAAATCCACTCGACGCTCATCCAGTACTGCCCGTTTACCTGTAGTAAGTACCGAACCAGTTCAAAGGAACGTACAACTGGATGATGTAGGTGGCGAACAGGACATAATCACCGGCTTGCAGGGTGTGTTTGTCCACGACGAGGTAAACGCACAGTAAACTGCCAGTTAACAGCCCGCCGCAAATGATCACGTTTTGAACGGTGTTTAATATGTTTAAGGTGATGCTAGATTTGAATTCTTCACCCTGAAACAATGTTATTTGTGCGTGTAATGAGTGCTGCCTACTTCCCAGGCGTTCAAATCTCGGGGGTATCTCGGTTATTAGACTTGATATAGGACATTGCGGTTTTCGCGAACCTTTACTACTTTTTTGTCAAACTTACAATGGCGCAAACAGATTTTTTAAATCTCTTTTCATTTTTGAGTTACAGGGTGATTATGAAAATTCTGATGTATTCAGCCACTTCCGTATCTCGCTTGCTATTGAAGATATTTTAAATGTGTAAACTGATTATTATAGATAATTTTACGTAGAATTCAGTGACCTCCTTAATTTTTTTTATGGGGGTTACCATTTCTGAAATATGACACCAACTTGTAATTTTTTTAATGGGACACCCTATATTTTTATTACCTATTAAATTTGTAACTTTTTTCTCTTTTTAATGATATAGCGCATTCTATATTTTGAATTTCATTAGAACGCTCAAAAAAGAGAATAACTATTTTATTCGAAAAATTGTTAGGGGGCTGTGAGGAAAACCCAAAATAAAATACTTTTAGAACAAAAATAGTTGTTGAGAATATTAAATAAAACATTTCTACTTAATTTTTTGTTTTTCCGCATAGCACCCTAACCATTTTTATAATAAAATAGTTTTTCTCTTTTTTGTTCGTCTTAAGAAAACACAATCGGATGCTATATCATTAAAAAGAGAAAAAAATTACAAATTTAATGGGCAATAAAAATACAGGGTGTTTTATTAAAATACATATGGTGTCATATTTCAGAAATCTTAATCTCAATAAAAAAACTAAGGACGTCACTGAATTCTAAAGTTGTCTATAATAATCAGTTTACACATTTAAAATATCTTCAATAGCAAACGAGATACGGGGGTGGCTGAATAAGTCAGAATTTTCATTATCGCCCTGTAACTCAAAAATGAAAAGAGATTTAAAAAATCTGTTTGTGCCATTGTAAGTTTGACAAAAAAGTAGTACAGGTTCGCGAAAACCGCAATGTCCTACATCAAGTCTAATAACCGAGATACCCCCCAGTCGCGACCAAAATGGGACACATAATGTACCTGATAATTGAGTACAGCCTCCCTGAAAGCGTCTACTTCGTATTGTTCGGCCCCGTAGTACTTCACAGTTTCGAAATTAAGCAGCGAATCGACGCTTCTGGCTCGCGTAGCGTTGTCTGCCAAGTTCATGCGCCTTTGGTACTTGGTCCTCCATTCGGTAATAGTAATAGTTAATACTAAAAAATCAACGTTTTAACGACCACGTTTCGAATGACATGCGATTTAATACCTATGTATAATACCATGGTAGTGAAAACGATTAAACCGAACCAAACGTTAAACGCCGCTACGAAGAAAATCACAGCCACTAATATATCTACAATTGTCGGTACAATTGAGAATACAATGTAATTCAGCAGGTTATTAATACTGTCCGTTCCTCTGTCCATGACTCGGAGGACTTCTCCAGTTTTCCTGCCGAGGTGCCACCTCAACGATAAACTGTGCAAATGCCTGAACAACTCCACCTAAAAACGGATTCAAATTAGTAATAGGTATCATGGTGTACACCTTGATTGCACAATCTAATACGGAGTAGGGGAAAGGATGCTAATTTGGAATACAGCATTATAAAAATATAGAAAAGCGCCAACTATTAACGAATACCAGTATAACGTAGTCTATGTATTAGAAAACAAATTAGGGGTGGTTTAGAAACAGCCATATTAACAGATCCGTGACAAACTGCATCGCCGTGAAAGTACTATCGAGAAACATTTCCAAGCAAGTAATAAATCGGCTTGTATTTTGTCTGAGACATATATTTTTATGTTTAAATTTGCACAAATCTTCAGTTTAGGATATCAGTTGTAAAAATCAGTGCTTAAATTAGAAATGATTCTAAACACCAATTCATAAAAATATTTTGAGATAAAAATGGTTATGTTGCTAATTTGGAATACGATAGGTGAAGTTAATTTGGAATATTCCAAAGATATGCCCTCTTGGGGTAATGTAACACAACCTACGGAATATGATTGTGTTTGTTTTTTCTGTAATAGAAAATTTACCGAAAATCAAGAGGGAGAGCAATGGGTGCAATATTTTATGTGCAGTCTGTGTGCACAGCGAAATTGCTGGCTATGACTCGGATTGCTAATGCATTTGTGATACTGCAAGGACTAGAAAACAATAAAAATGATTTATAATTTAGATATTTCAGTTTAAAGCCAAATAACTAGTTAATTAAAGTCAATTATCAAGGTGATTGTAATTTGGAATAGCCTATTCCAAATTATATTCACTTTGGGTAAACTACGTCAATCTGCAATATTATGATTAACCCAAAAATTATCCTACTTATAATAATCCAAAATGGTTAAATGTTTTTATATGAATAAAAGATAAGTGCATCTGTCTTTTAACGCAGTTCAAACTCTTACTTCTTAAACATTAATTAATACGATTTTTTGAAAGTGGTATCCCAAATTTGCATCCTTTCCTCTACTGTGAAATCTACCATTGTACACTTATATTGGGTGATTTTGTATACTCGCCTCGACTTCCCTAGTCGTATACTGTTGTATTCTAATCCACAAGAAGGATCTCAAATTGTTCAATAACCCCATGCCGCCGGTGCCGCCACCTTGTAAAAATTTAAATCCCACGTATATGAGCACCCAATCCCATCGGAAAACCATTTGGCTTTCTTCTACGCTCATTGTATCAACTGGAAAAAATATGCGTTATTCAAAATGAGTTGTAATGTGACGTGAAATTGCAAACTTACCTATGAGTTTTTGATAAATAGGAACGTACAAATTTATAACCCTCCCGCCTGCCAGGAGCAGGAAGCAAATGAACACGCGAATCTGCAAGGCCATGTCCTTTTTGGGCCACAAAAACGGCGAAAGGACCTTCACTTTCTTCCAAAAATTGCTCCATGTCGATCGGTTTTCGCGGTCCTGCAACAATCGTCGATAGACCGTGTTTAGTAAGAGGTTCAATTTAGAGCAGAGGCGATCGTTTAAAATGTACCTCAAACGTTAGATTAATATCGATATTACTGAATTTGACGTTCGGTTTCTGTTTCTTGTCACCGTTCGGCGCGTCCGCTTTGTTCTCGTTCATTTCGAGTTTTGTTCATTCGCTCTCATATCCAGGCAATTTGCGTTTGTTTATACATTCTATTTGAGTAAGGCTTTCCAAACAATGCCTCGCAATAATGCCTAATCAAAAACGGTATATCGCTTCAGTAGGAAGACATTTTAGTTAAAAACTATCCCCTTATCGAAACCGGATAGATGCTGAATTTTGCGAATGATAAATATACTGCTCCAAGAAATTAACGCATGCACCACTCATAAATTTCTAAATATATTTTTGTAAAATTAAAATAAGTAATCAAACATTATATTTCAATAATTTTAATTAATTTACTCTCAAACAAAGCATTTTTCAACGATGTATTCCTAAGAATAGGCCGTAAGGAAAAAAATAAGGGAAAAAATACAAAATTATGAATACGAAATTTTGAAAGAAATAAGAAGTGCAGGCGTCGAATTTCGGGATTCGCGTTGCATCTTATCAGTTTGACCATAAAAATATCGAAATGCGTGAAAGGTCTCTTCCAACGGGAATAAATCAAATCAAACTGATTTTAAAGTCGATTTATCTTTCAACGATTTTAGTACTATAAAAAAATTATCTGCACGAACAAGTACTTTATTTAGTTGTTAAAAGACACAATATACAAGCAGGGTATTTTCAAAAGTATTAAAATATTGTTCAGTTTGTTTAAAGTGGTCATATTTTTCACAAAACATTAAGTGGTGCGTTAATCTATTGGAGCAGTGTATTTCATTTACAGTCTGATTTAACTTAAAGATATTACCTAAATGTAGGAAAATTGGATTGCTCCCTTAAAATGTTCAACAATCACAGCTCTTTTTAACCAATAAACAATATAAATCAATTATGATTTTTACTAATAAAAATGCGATACACTTGAGATTAAAAAATTAGCTTGCTATTGATAATTTAAATGTTAGAAGGTGTTGCACAATTTCACGATTATAATTATAAATAGGTCATACGTCCAGATAAACAAGTATGAAGTAAGAACTCTATCCAGAACGCAAGCGCGAACCAAACTAATCTATATTTTTTCTATGAAGAAGATAAATTTATGATATAGGATGAAAAATAAATAGAGTTTAATTTGCATTAAAAAATTTAACAAATTTTAAATATAGCTATAGCCCAATCATAAACGAGGCGGTGTATTCCGTCGTGATACTTGCAAAACCAATACAGGGTAATATTAAAATATATTAGAGAGCATTATTTTTATTTTTTATTTTGGCCAATTGATTGATTTATTACCCCGCCTCATTCATGAATAAACTATAATTCTATCACATTTATTGCTTAAAAAAAGAGTTGTTTTAAATCCAACAATATAAATAGTTGCGCTAATTTTATCTGTATTACATACGAACCCCATTATTCAACAATTTTAGAATGCACTGATGCGGTTGCATTTATCGAATGTCAAAGTTCGCGAACTCTCAAAAAAGTAGATTTAATGATAAATTCTAGTATTACATTTGTAAGTGCATGCGAATTTAAATTATTCGATGATGTAATGTAGTGAATTTCCCAGAAATTGCGGAATTTTTTATACAAATATGTATGTAAATTTTTTATAGTGCTTACCTTCCATTTAAATCTTCTAACAGAACGAACAAAAAGCTTAAATAACGGTTTAGAATTATCCGCGGGTTCCATCTCTATTTCGTTAACTTTACGGCCGAAATTCCGTTTAAACTATAAACATTTTCCGAATTTTTGGAATCGTTAAAAATGTCTTCTTATAACTCAAAGAATCGTCTGTGTATTAATTTTAATGTCAAAGCTGTGTAGATTACAGTACGAAATTCATTCTTTACTGGTAGCAAATTCCAGTTGAAAACAACTTTTTGTGTTGTTATTATTAAAATTTATCACAATTTTTATAGTTGTTTAAGAATTTAGCAAGGCCATATCAACACGCTGAGCCAATTTTTATATAGAACAGACCGATTAAAAATATCGAATTGATTTTATTGAATAAATTGAAAATATTAGATAAAAACGACACACCATTTCATCCCAGAAATTCGTATACAATTGATCGAATTACTCACCTGCGTAGAACCCAAATTTCTTTGTGAATCATTCAAATGGAAGTAATCAATATTCAACATGATCCCAGGTGCTTTGAGGCCCAGCATGAAAATAGTAAGGCAGGTTATGTACCTCAGCACAAACAAAGTCATTTCCAATTCATCCGTTAAACTAAGAAATAATCATTAAGTACATAACATTGCTAATTAAGAAGCGAACTCACTTCTTAAGTTTAAACCACCATTTCCTTTGCTCCAAATTCAAGAAAGCCAAATTCTCGGATATTAAGGCTAAAGTCCAAAATATTATCAACATTATACCGTGACCACTGGTGGGTATGGAGGGTAACAAATAGCATCTCTCTACGTTTATTATCCAAAGAGAAAATGGATAAGCAAAGCATGTTAGAACCAGCGAAAGAATCTGAAAAACAATAACTTAAAACAATTCGTTAGATTTTATGTTTCGTACAAACTCACCATATACCCATAAATAGTTTTATCTTCGTAAACTGTAGCCTGCAGAACGAACCGGATGATTTCTAAAATGGGCAAAAGTATGGTAACGAATACTTGTAAATAATAGAGCTTTGATCGGGAGAGGTGGTTCGGTGAGGCCTCCGTTCCATACTTCCTGTAGATACACAAGTGAATTGTTCCACCTATTAATATGTAAGCAGCTAATATCGAAGAAGTGAGGGTGTTCATGAAACAGTGAGATGTTCCATGATCGATCCAAACGTCCCATATAGAAATGTTCGGAGGGCAATATGATATGTTTAGAACCATTTTTATCTGAAACAAATTAGCGATTGATAATAACATGCTAAATATTCCAAACGGTTTGGAATCTTCCGAATAATTAAAATGAGTGTTTTTGTGAGATAAATTAGAAATGATTAGAAATGAGGAATTTGAAAAAAAAGGATAATTTATTTTTCTTACTTGAGTATGATGATGAAAGGATGTTTGAAGAGAGATATAAAGATATGTTTAATAAAAATATAAACATTGATCACAATTAACGTTAGTATATATTTTTTAACAAACGATCAAGTTTGCTATCAGCAGGTTCAAGTGCTAATAAATTGTTTCTGTCGAAACAAATAGAAAAACAAGTAATTGTAATTAATATTTCTTTAAAAATAATATAACTAATTGAAGAGGAAAGAAATATAACTAATTTGATCTGAATATTTAATCATGCTATTCCCCAGTCGAAACTTGTTGAGTAATAGTATCAATTTTAATGAATCGACAAACTATTAGATTACATCGAATTATTTAAAACGAGAAAGCGTTTATAATTACCAAGGACTTTAGGTAAATCGTGAAATTAGTAATGAAATAATTAAAATAAACAATGTATAATACTACGCAAATAGGTTTTGTAAGAGACAACTTCAATGTCACCAAAAACTTGATTAATCAAAGTAAATAATGCAGTGTAAAAATTGCAGAAATGAAATACTCACGTTGATACACTTACCACTTTTTTATAACATAGTATTTCTAATTAAGTATTCTTGTTTTATTGTTTAGTCATATTGACAGTATTGACAGTGACTTACAAAATAATAATAAAGATCTTGAAAGAGGTTATGTTCTGCTTCTTTTTTGTTAACATTATTATCCAAATAATTTACTAATTTGAAAGCATTCAATGCTATTTTGTCAAATAAGATGATGATTTTCAGTAAAGTTTTTTAAAAAATCGAAAATTAAAATAGTTTAACTGGGTTGCCTATGCGTCAGGGTCCGTTTTTGGCGCCATCTTTAGTCTACGTTCTGATTAACTGATTCTGCTGAGTTAATTTTCGTACTCTTTTTACTTCACGGCAGCATACGGATAGGCGATGAAGTGCGAAAAAGAGGGAAACATGTATTGTTAAAACATACGCGATAGTGTAGATCAAGCAGTAAGAGAAACGTAAAATTAAAATAGTTGACGTCGAATGTTTGTACGTGCATGTCAAACTGTCAAAACAATAAAAAATCGGAATATTCGGAGTCATTTTTACTCGTTTTTTACGAATTAACAGACATAATTAACAATGTGAACATCAACAAAAAGTGTTTCTGTGTCTTCTCAGTGTTGTTTACTCAGCTTAAAAAGGATATAAACAAAAAAGAGGTGTGTGAAGGTATTTATTTATTGTTAAAATTTTTGTTCCAGTTTCAAAAATTCCATGTTTTTGGCCGTTTTTATTAGAGATAAAGGGAATTTAACCATTTGTCTATTGATACATTTCATCTTCAGCCTTGCCTATTTATTGATCTGCAAAACCTAACCTCAATCCAATTTTCTTAATTTCATTTTTTGTTTTTATTTTCTTATTCTTTATAAATATTAAAAACGCTATACAATTAATTTATGTGACGTTTATTTGCTTACAAATTGTTAATAATTCACTATTTTACCCATAGTAAATTATTTCTTTTATACCTTTTAAAAATTTATTGTTAATTTATTTCCCATACATTATTTAAATATAAAGAGTTAATAAAATTATAAATGAGTCTTCATAAGTCATAAATTTGTTACTTATATTCATCATAAAATCAAAATTTAAATTATTTCTTTATTCAGTGTGCCACATTATTAAAATCGGCTTAAATATATAAAAATATACAGGGTGTCTCAAGTAAATACTTTGAAAAAGTTCATTAAATTTAGTTGAAACCAATTTTAATACATAAAATCAAAGCTCTCTAAACCTTCTATAATCATTTATTAGTACATTAACGATTAAATAAGGTTCCGCACTGTATATTTCCTGAAAAAGTCGAGTGAAACATCAATCACAAATAATCAAATTTCTTTCAGTTTTCCTCTAAAATCGGCAGTCATGTTCAATTTCATCAAGAAGGCCACCGTCCCCGGGGTGACCTCCGACAAAGAGGAGAAAGAGAAAAGAAAACGGGATAAAAAGGACCGGAAAGAAAAACAAAAACGCGAACGTGCTAATATGTCGGCCGAAGAACTTTTAAGATTGGACGAGGTATGAATGATAAACCGTCGTAAACAGTTAGGTGTTAATGAAAATGCTTGTATAATCTTATCTATTGGGTTAGTGTTATGATGGTTTATTTTTATTTATTTATTGTTGTTGTATTGCGAATCTCTGTTTGTTTTAGAAGTACCTAATTATAATGTTACGGGCAATATGATATGAAATATTTAAATTAAAAAAAAAGAAAAATTTGTCTGTAACAAGAAATCTATTTTTTATATTTTGAGTTTTTGAGATTTCTTTAAGTTTGTCTTGAATAGTTTTTGTTGTGTTCAAACAAAGAGTAATTTAAAAATTTTAAATTATTCATTTTTTATCACTCTATGGCATTGTGTTTACATATTGAAAATATTTTGAAGTGTTTATAATTGATCGTGAACAATTATAAAATCACGTCATTTTGTATAGGAAATATTTCATTGTCATAACAAAGAGCCGTAATTTAAGTACATTTGCGGTTCTAATACGTTATTATTACAATTATTAGCGAAATTAATATTATCAACAACAATTATTGCTAATTACTTAACATTTTTTTAAGCTTCATTAGCATTTTCATTGTTAAAAACGATTTCACTTTTTAGTTATTAACGCAACGGAACTAGTTCAATTTGGCAAAATTCCACATAGCTATTATTTTATTCGGCCATTCCTATTAATATTTTTTCTATTTTCGTCCAGCAATGGGTAGGAGGCTATCAAAATAAATTAAAAACATTGAAAACATTTTTGACTTCCTTGTTATCAAAAATAATAATTTCCAAACTTTCGAAAATAGAGGATCATTTTTTCGGCTTGTAGACTATTATTTGCAACTTTCTCGATAAAATACATTGTTACGCAAAACCATAGTAAGAAAGAGATCATTATTAAGTAGTTTTACAACGAGCGATAGTGAATGTATTCCACTAAACACGCATCATATACGCGTATACATGGCAAACCTACTTATTTTGTAAATTTTTGGTCGATAGGAGAGGCCAAATAAAAAGAAATCCAACGACACAATTATTAATAATTTACGTTTTTTTGCTTGAACCACAATTTATTGCAAATTCGAAACGATTTTTTTAGAAAAATTATCAATGTCTACAACATGCATTTCGAGAGGTAATTTTAAAGTAAAATGTATTTTATCAATATTTTTATCTCCGTTTTCTTATCATAAATCAATAAAATATTGATTTTTGTATCGCTTCTTACTAGTTTGTATGTAATCCTTGTGTAATTACATTACCTGTGGGTACTATAGAAGCAAAAAGTTGTGCTTCTAATTGGATGATTGTCATATACAGGGTGTATTGTAAGTTGGTACTTTTTGTTTTAAATGTGTATGAATCTCTTAATTCTAAGCAACTTTTTCAAATAAACTTTTTGAATATTATGAATAACAAAGAAGATAGAAAATTTTAAAATTTCGAATATTTTCCAATACGTAGCTGCTTTATTATTAAATAAGAAATTTATTTATGGCAGTCACCTGTCAAATAAATGCCGAAAAATAAATAAATTTCATATCTAATGAAGCAGGTACGTATTGGGAAATATTCGAAATTCAAAAAAGTAAAAATTTTTAATTTATTTATTAAAAAAAAAAAATTACAGGGTGATCAAAAAAATTTAAATTTTTTATCAATTTTTTTTCTGTAGCATTAGATAGACCTTGAAAAGTTAGGATAGGACCATGTAAGTCGTTTTTCTCGATTTTCAACTGTTTAGCTTTTACAGCCTCCGAAATTCAAAATTTTCTGATTTTTGAGTCCTCTATTATGAGACCAAAATACCAAGTGTGACCCCTTTTTGGAATCAGCTCATCGAGTAGAATCCAAAAATGTAATAATATACGTGGTGTTCCATTTAAAAAAACATAACTTTGATATGTAACTTTTTTTGGGACATCATGTATACTTGAAACTAATTTTAAATCATAGCCTAATTAGACATTCACCAAAAGTTACATTTACAAAATTTTCATAAAATGTAGCGTTAATGAGATATAGACCGAGTCGTATGCCGTGAATAACCCTGTATTTTAAAAAATTTATTAAAAATTTTTATCTTTGTTTTTCAGAATATTCAAAAAGTTTATTTGAAAAAGTTGCTTAGAATTAAGAGATTCCTACACATTTGAAAAAGAAGTATCAACTTACAATACACCCTGTATACTATACAATTTCACTCTGACGCACTTTTTCCTAACGTTTCTGCTTCCATCATCAGGTCAGGCGCTCTTTGAAAATAAGAGGTCGCCGAAAGGACAAAGAGAAGCTCCCTTCTGGAATAACGGCCGATTACACCGCCAGTTTTCTCGCCAGTTTAGAGCGAACTGAATCGCCTTCATTCAACAATCAAGGCTCGTCGCCCCATCGACACCACAACGACGGCTACACCCAATCCGACAGCTCCGAGACCAGCCTCAACTCGCTACAGAACCACAAGAACGTGCTACCCCTGCCGCCCAAGCCGCCCAAACGGGGCATCTTGAAAACGCCCAAGGTCAACGTGACGTCGGAAAATAACACCGAAGCGACGGGCACCAACGGCTACGACGCCACCGACAATCATTCCAGCCTGGTCAGGAACACCCTGCAGAACGAACTGTATACCTACCAGAACATATCCAACCACAACGGCACCAACGGCAAGAACATGAACTCGCAATTGCTCGTCATCACTTCGACGTCGCCCAGCGCTGACAGTTTGACTGATACTACCAATTCTTCGTTCGCCACACCTCCGTTTTCGTTGAGTCCTGTGGGAGAATCGCAAGGATTTCACAGGTTGGTACATACCTCAACCATTCCTTGCTTCCTAGGTCCATGCTCAAAATCTCTAGCACCTCCAGAACCTACAGCACCTCTGGAATCCTCCGGGAGATCCTCTAGGGTATCCTCTGGGTATCTAGGGTATCTCATCTCAGGTTGCTTCTTCATTTAACTTTTCAACTTCCCAAGTGAATAATTGTTATCTACGTCCATACTGCAAGTGTCTAGGATCTTTAGCTCTTCTAGCTCTTCTCTAGCTCTTCTCTAGCTCTTCTCTAGCTCTTCTCAGGAGTTATCTGACCTCAGATTGCTTCTTCATCTAACTTTTCAACTTCCCATATGATCGATTGCTACCTACGTCCATACTCCAAGTCTCTAATGCCCACTTGCACCAAACTAAACTTAAGTTGTACTTGCCCAAGAAATTCTTAAATTTTAAGTAGACCTAAAAATGTTTTGTCTTGCACCAACTATTTTTAAAACAAACTTAACTAAGATGGACGAGTTTCTTGCAACAGTGTATTTTACTTCTTTTTTTCTTTTTTTATATTTTGTTTACAGTGATTTTGCAGGAAAAGATTTTTATAGGTTAGTTTCGATTTTTATAGGTATAGGAGGAAGAGCCCCAAATTATACTTTTGCTGAGAAGCAAACGCGTTGAGAATTCAACTTTTATTTACCTATCATATATTCTCATAGGAAAACCATTTTCTACAAGTTCTAGGAAGCTCCAGACCCTCATTAAATAATTCCATTACATTGGCAAAAACAAAGGCAATATAATAATAATTAGGTTAAGTTTGTTAAGAAGAACTTAAGGGGTCAAAAAGGGCTCCTTAAATTTAAGAATCTTAAATTCAACTTAAGTCATCATTTTACAGCGGTGCAAGCCTAATCTGTTACTTAAGTTGTAACTTAAGATTTCCTTAACTTGTTGGTGCAAGTGGGCATAAGACCTCCAAATTTTCTGGGAGATCCTCTGGGGGATCCTCTAGGGAGACTCTAGGGTATCTCATCCCAGATTGCTTCTTCACCAACTTTCCAGCTTCTCCAGTGATCGTTTGTTCGTTTTCCAGATGGTCGAGGACGGCGAATTTCGACGACACGAACCTGCCGCTGCCGGACATCGTGCCGCTGGTGCTGCCGGCGCCGCGCACGCTGACGGTGCAGCGGCAGAAGCCGCCCCGCAACGATTTCGGTTTTTCGTTGCGGCGGGCCATGGTGCTGGAAAGGTGCGGCCCGTGCAACGGCAACGGGGAATCTGAAGTGAACATGAGAGCCGTGATATTCGCGGAACCGGGCGCCATCGTGCAGCACAACAACGAGACGGGGTTGTTGCCGGGTGATAAGTTGTTGGAGGTGAACGGTACGCCGGTGGAGGGTCGGGCTAGAGAGGATATCATCGATTTGATTAAGGCGTCTGGGGAATGCGTTACTCTTAAGGTGAGTGGTGGTTTTGGTTGTTATTGGTGAGTAATGCTTGAACAACTCCAATCTTGCCCTACACTACTCCAATCTTGCTCGACCTACTCCACTCCTGCATCCTGCTCTATAGTACTCCAATCTTGTCCTACACTACTCCACTCTTGCTCTACACTACTCCACTCCTGCATCCTGCTCTACGGTACTTCAATCTTCTTCTACTCTACTCCAATCGTGCTCTACTCTAATCCATCACTCTGGTTCAAATACATGTTCCAAAGGTGTAAACTTCTGTTTGGGAACTTGTCCAATATTTCGCATTGTTTGGTCCACGATTTAGTAAAATTCTTATAATTAATTGCAGTTGATTGTTGATTGGTGGCCTTTTCCCTGTCGGTACGTCAGTTCATTGTATTTGAAATGAGTTAGCCTAAAAGAATTTTCTGTTCTACACTACTTCACTCTTGCATGTTGTTCTAAAGTACCCCAATCTTGCCTTATACTACTCCAATCTTGCTCGACACTACTCCACTCCTCCATTCTGCTCTACAGTACTCTAATCTTCCTCTACTCCACTCCTGCATTCTGCTCTACACTACTCCACTCCTGCATCCTGCTCTACAGTCCTCCAATATTCTTCTACACTACTCCAATCCCGCTCTACACTACTGGAGTAATGATGGATCACTCTGGTTCAAATACATGTTCCAATGGTGTAAACTTCTGTTTGGGAACTTGTCCAATATTTCGCATTGTTTGGTCCACGATTTAGTAAAATTCTTATAATTAATTGCACTTGATTGTTGATTGGTGGCCTTTTCCCTGTCGGTACGTCAGCCCATTGTATTCGAAATGAGTTAGCCTAAAATAATTTTCTAGGTTAAAACATGACATTTAACTTAGGCAAATCGTTACTGAAAATGTAGAAGGATAGAAAGCGAAACGTGTTAAGCACATACAATTATAACGGTACTGTGGAGGTACTTGCGATGAGGTGTAGATGAGGAGAATCTTGTAAATGAAACGATCCGAACTGAAAGTCTTTCGATATGCAAATTAAATTTGGTTACGGGTTGAATGTTAGATAAATTTCAGGAGTCGCGTTTCGTTTTAATTCAATTAGGATTTTTAAGGTCGCTGCATTAGGTATTCGTACTTTTTTTAGTACGGTGATGAGCACAATAAATTAGAGAATAATGGCGAAACGGAACAACAAACGTTTACATTGTTTTTTCTGAATGAAAATTAGTCATTATCACTCCATGAAAGCGTTATTTGGAGCGTGTCCTTCGCCTAGTTTTTTTTTTAATCGGCTGTTAAATAAACTCTTTAATTAATTTAAAATCGAATGGAGGAAGGTTTTCCACTAAATTATGACCAAATTGATCATTTTTTAATGGATATGCTCCATGGAGCAAAATTTCTATGCAGGCATTTTTTAAGGATAAGAATAATTTGTAATTCCGATCGCAAATACCGACATAACTTATTCTAATTTTATCTATTATTTAATAATTCAAGTAGAAAGTCGGCGCTTTCAATAGAGGCAGTGTTAAAATCAAGGTTAAATTTTATTTAATATCAATAAATTATTCGATATTAATAGTGGGATATTAATGTAATTGAAAATTGCATCAAAATGATACATTTTGAGGTAAACGATCTTTAATCACAAAGTAATTGTAATTAATAACAACCGTTTTATTAATTTACAAATAAGCAGAAGTGCGGATAATTGAAGGTATAAGCGAAGATAATTACACTTCAATTCGTGTTTAACAACACGGCCAATGCCCAGGAAAATTATGGGCTTTTTGCAACCAATGACCAGCTCGTAGAAGGGCTTTGTACCCGCATGTTGCAAATTTAGAATAAACCTAACTAATATTTTGCCACACTGCGCGAAACGAGCCTAGTAAAATGAAAGTAACATTACAAGATCAAAGACATAATTATTCCAGTTCTATTTATAAACCGCACTCATGTGAGATATCAGCGAAATCCTATCGGTCAAAGTCAAAAATCGAAAACTCCAAAGGGTCAAAAACACCGCATTACTGATGGCGATGGTACTTATTCGTCGAAATCTCGAAATTTTCTTCGGAGAGATCGCCGTATCGTGTTGTTGAGTTACGCAAGAACCGTGTACGGAGCTGGTATCATGAGAGGCCAAAAGTTACATGTGTTTATTTTATATCTCGTTAACCATGTAGGGAGGTGGACATAAAAGTGCATACAAACGTGCGCCCGCCGGCGCAGTAGAATTTAATCAGCGGATATTTGATTGATTTAAAATGTACTTACCAGCCCATCAGGAAGTAATGAAACGCTAAAAAAAGGATTATATGCTATCTAATTTTTTAATACTATAGGTGGATGGGTGGGAAGCCTTATGGTGGTATTATCGATAACGATATAACCGGAATACATACATGCTTATCTGCGTTAGGTAACTAATTATTTGCAAGGTGAATCGATTTATTTTTATGTTTACTTTTTACAGTGGGACACGCTGTATAGCTCGTCTAAAATCAATTTGCTTCAACTAGGACCCCTATTTCCCATGCACGACTTGTCTACAGTTCCAGTTGGGAAACTTAGAAGGCAATTAACTCGTTTATTACGAAGAAATTGTTTTTTAATTGTCAATTGCACGTATTTTTCTCAATGGCAATCGCATTTTTCCGATGGATATTTTAGTCGAATTATTTCAGTCAACACTTGTTGAAAAATTTATTCGTCAGTCGCATTTGGAAATTCCACAATCGGCGTTGTTTTTTGCGACATTCCTAGCGCGAGGACGGTTTTTTTTTCTATTGTTGCGATTCAATTTCTATTTCTTCTAAAATAATTGTAGCGGTTTGAGCGCGAAATTTCCCGTAACGCGCCGATACCCTCTCCTTGCATCAATCCTTTGAAAACAACACACAATGCAGTTATGCAACAATCGTCTCTAAACAATTATCACATGAAGTAGTGTATGAATCTGCTTGTAAAAATATTTCTATTAACTTACAAGAGCTTACTGAAAGGTCTTGTAGGTACAATGGAGAAGAACACGATGTGAGATACGCGGATTTCGGCAAAAGATACGATTAGAAATGATTTATTAGAGCTCAAAACCGTTTTCAGTTGCTCAAAATGTGTTATAATTAAAAAGATATAGGCCTTTGTAATTTAAAAAATTCGGGTTTTGACTCATACCTTATCAACCAATCATAAACCACTCACGTCTTGTTGTATAGTAAATAGTATGAATTTTCGAACGCAGTAACAAAGAATGCACAAACGAACAAAAATCAAACTGTCATTTGTCAGATTTTTCTGAAAAATGCACAAAACAAATTACACGAATTGCAGTTCGGCACAAAACACTTAACTGATAATATTGACGTTGACAAGAATGTTGCCAAATAAATTTTTCAGGGCCATTATTTGTGTTTTTAACACGAAAATCGGTTACAATTTATACAGATGAAGATGTTATTTCTATATTAATATATCGAATTATCCATTAGGTAATGGAAGAAATGGATAAATCAGAAAATGTTTATTGCAATAAATATGTATACAAAAAACGCACATATTGCGGAGTAAAGAAGAGTAATAGGAAACGTGGCAAACTTGCTAAATGTGACTTCTCTTTGAAACTCTCGCTTTGATTGGAGCAGAGTGTATGACGATTGTGTGATGTTTTTCAAACTTTAAAAATTAATTGCGGCCTTATTTGGCCACAGAAAAAAAAATTAAAATTTCATTATGCGCCTTTTTAGAACACACGTTTTTGAAAAAAAAAAATAAAAAAAAAGTCGTGGTCTTCTCCATTGCACAGTCCTTGTGTGAAATCGAGGTGGACACCATGGTACATTTTGGATATCGAGACGTTAATACAATTGGTGCGGAGAAAAATGCTGTATTGTCTCACCGTGACTCATTGTTTTGTGTCACTGGAGACGCTCTGATGATGCATACGAGTTAAAATAACAGAAATTAATGCGTGTTTGGTGCCGGGACCTGCGACGAGGTCACATTCGTGATACCCATATGTCCAATTAATGTAATACAACAACCGTTTAATTGGACCAAATGCATGCGAGACGTACGAATTGGTTGTCCTGCGCCAGGTTGCAAAGAAATTCCTTTTTTTATTAACACAAAAATCCCCAGAAAAGCCTTCTACAACACTGAATCATTGCATAAATTAAAATGATTCATTTTAGTAACCGCTATTAATTAAACCCCCTCAACAACCATGGAGGGAGTTTCTTTAATTTCCCGGCGATTTTACGACTTTTGGCGGGCTTTAAAACTTAACAACCCCTACGAAACTACCCCATGAACGTTCGTTTTAAATAACAGTATGATGATGATGCATTGTTTCGTTGCAGGTTCAACCCGTAGCGGAACTTAGCGAGTTGAGCAGACGGTCGGGTCACGATGGGGGTGAAATCCATCTTGACGATTCGAATATACGAGGGGGTACGTTGCGAAGGTCGGGGAGCAGACGGTTCGATAAAAACGCAACGGTAAGTTGATACGTTTTACCATGTCGTGCCCGTAGATTTTTCGTTGTTTACTATGTATAGGGTGTCCCAAATTGGGATTTTGTAAGAGCTACAGTTGTGAAAATGTATGATGTGAATTTCTCTTTTCATTTTTGAGTTACAGGGTGATTATGAAAATTCTGATGTATTCAGCCACTTCCGTATCTCGTTTGCTATTGAAGATATTTTAAATGTGTAAACTGATTATTATAGATAATTTTACGTAGAATTCAGTGGCGCTCTTAGGTTTTTTTATGGGAGTTACCATTTCTAAAATATGACACCAACTTGCAATATTTTTAATGGAACACCCTGTATTTTTATTAATTTTTTTCTCTTTTTAATGATATGGCACATTCTATACATATTTTGAATTTTCTTAAAACTCTCAAGAAAGAAAAAAAACTATTTTATTCGAAAGAGGGTTAGGGAGATATGCGGGAAAACAAAAAAAAATCGTAGAAATGTTTTATTTAATATTGTCAATGACTATTTTTGTTCTAAAAGTATTTTATTTTGGTTTTTCTGCATAGCCCCCTAACCATTTTTCGAATAAAATAGTTCTTCTTTTTTGAGCGTTCTAATGAAATTTAAAATATAGAATGCGCCATATCATTAAAAAGAGAAAAAAATTACAAATTTAATGGCCAATAAAAATACAGGGTCCATTAAAAAATATACAAGTTGGTGTCATATTTCACAAATGGTAACCCCCATAAAAAACTAACAACGTCACTGAATTTTACGTAAAATTATCTATAATAATCAGTTTACACGTTTAAAATATCTTCAATAGCAAACGAGATACGGGGGTGGCTGAATAAGTCAGAATTTTCATTATCGCCCTGTAACTCAAAAATGAAAAGAGATTTATAAAATCTGTTTGCGCCATTGTAAGTTTGACAAAAAAGTAGTACAGGTTCGCGAAAACCGCAATGTCCTATATCAAGTCTAATAACCGAGATACCCCCCAGTCGCGACCAAAATGGGACACAGCTAGCGTACTGATGTTGGATGATGAATTTAACCGAAACTTTTGGGGTACTCATAACTTTATTCCTTACACTTCGAAAACACATTTTTTTTCAGTTTATGATCTATTCATTTTGAAAATTACCAATTAATTAAGGTGACAATAAATCGTACTTTATTGATGATTTACAAGTATAATGATGCGATTTTTGTAGCGCCACCTGTTCTAGGAAGCGAGCCGCAAATATCTTGTAAAGCCAAGAAACTGGTTTGGCTTAATAAGAGTATTACGGCACTTTATAAATATTTAAACGAGTTACGTGAACGCGAAATGCACAACATTAAAGGTTACTAGGTAATGTTGTGATTTTTTTTATCGTTTCCGACTTTTCGTTTCGCTTTTGTTGAACTTTTGACTTTTGATAATCTTGATATACACAGTGGCCAAAATGAGACACACTGTAAGTTTGGTATTTACAGGAGAGATATTTAATTGCTTTTCGAAATGTATCGAATCAACATTTTCGAGCAAACATAAACAATAATTATGGCATCGTATTTTATACAAAATAGTAATTACGCAGGTGATGTTTAATTGGCCCCGCCGGAGATCAATCAACTTTCCAGCGGCGTAGCAACGACAATTTTCCTCGCGATTGAATTATTATACTGTTGGATTCCTGCGAGTGCGACGAACAAGGTCGCGATTTTGTTGGGAATTCAATTTCATGTAAAAAATGCCGTGATCGTACTTGTAAAACGCTTATTACTTACGTGAGGTACAGTTAGAATCTCGTCGAGTACCTGCTTAGTACTTACAGGTAAATCCAATTTCACCTACGCGTTTATTTACTGCACTCGGTATTTCATCATACAGTTAGTGCTTACAATTTTTGATTTGGTATTTACAAAATAAAATTGTTTATTTATGTACTTTTACATAAATACTACAATCTTAAGTACACAGGATATTTTGCAAACAATGTTAATACATATTTTATTTTGAAAACTAATTATTTTTTAGCAACTTTTTTTATTATTAATTACATAATTTATAATTATTGGTTTACTACCGACGTGTTTGAGGTTTCCTATAAGGAAGTGTTCCACTGTCGGAGGCACATTAAACTTATTTACGATAATGTAATTTTATAATGGACACTTCCTATCTATTATTACACATATTAAATTAACGGATTAATGGAGCTTTTTTGATTCGTTTTAGAACGTTTAATCGGTCCATCCATCAGCGCTCTGCTCGTAAATTAACTGATTGATCGTAGGAAAAGAATAATATTTGATAATGGTGTGTAATAATTGAAATATTCGCTGTCTATTTAGCTCTGAATGAAAGATGTGCAAGTGACTGGTTTCTTAATTGAAACTTGGCGGTTTCCGTGAATTGTTCTGGAGAATAATATGTTTGTTCTAACAACTAAATTTATTACTGTATGCACATTAATGTCTTTCAGAATATCCCTCATTGCGTAAATGATGGTAGCAGTTACAACATTTTTTCCATACAGGACAACTTACAATGTAAATTGCAGTTTAAAGGGAACTTTTGTGTAATAAACTCGCTCTTTATAGTGCATAAGATAAGTATGTGGGAGAATATTTTGGTGCCAGTAATGGAGTATAAAGCCACTATACATCTAATTTCGAATGCTACGCGTATAATCTTTATATGCGGGTCACAAGTTTATTGACACATTAACTAAAATCTATTTCTCGTTCTGTAATGATATCGACATCCCATACGTACGCTGTCGTTTCATGATAATGGCTGTGGATGTCTGGTCTATTAAATTGAAAATAACCCATATTTAATTGTAGAATTCAAAGCAATTGGGAGGGAAACTGGAAAGTGTATAGATTTAAATGTGTTTTGTATGTTTCCTTATTTCAGATTTATTTAACAGCGCTTTGTGTAAACATATGGCGGGTTTTATTGCTTTACTAATAAAACCGTTATCAATAAAATCGCAAGGGTAGTAAATTTACTGTCAAAATCAACGTCAACATCAATTTATCTAACTTATAAACACACTAATTCCTTATTGTCTTGATTGAGAAACCCATTTCTCGATCATAAAATAGTAATAAAGCGGCATGTTACGTTTTACTGTCATTTATACAGAAAAATCCTTGAACGTTTGTTAAGATCAAGGGAAGAATGTCTTTGATTGTTTCTAGTTGAAAGCGTTCTGTTACATTTTTCGAGTTATAAATGTAAGAAATTACATAACTTAATTTTTTACCATTATGAGTGTTACATTCAGGAAGCTAGATAACTCGTTAATTATTCATAATGATTACCAGAAAGAAACAGAAACCACAGAGATTAAAAAAATGTCATGGTCTTAGTTTATTGCTAAGAAAAAATTAATATTTACTTTTTTTCTTTATTTCATATTTTTTTGTAATTAATTTGATCACTCTCCAGTATTTTTTTATACAATCTCGTTTTTGTTGAGGTAGGTAGAAGGACAAATAATTTCTTAAGTGATCCTTAACGTGTTGTGTATGCAATTCATTATACACATGTGTAGTGTTAGTTGCCTATACTATAGTAGTGGGTATTTTAAATTTATATTGTACAACGGCATGAAATGTGTGTTGCCTATTATAAGGATGTAAGTTATTTGTGTTTTTTAAATTTAGTCAGCGTATTTTTGAATATTTCTAAACTATTTATTCATCCTTTATCAGTTTTAAGTGTTCTATTACTGGTTCTATTACTTTTTCATAAATTTTGACAGTTCAATCTAGAATTAATGACACTTGTATTTTTGAATTTTTCAAATATTTCAATAGGTGCCCACCCAAACCTACATACAAATAAGCGCAATTCACGCCAGTACGTGCATTACTGGTATTCGTAACAGGTATTTACAGGTTTATTCAATAAATATGCCAAACGCCGTTACAAACCCACATTTCTATTATGAAACCAGCCTACTTGTAATGTCGAAAAAAACACCGCTCGTTTGATATGGGATTTATGAATTTAAACTCATTGCGACTCGACTGCGACAAATCTAATTTATTTATGAATTTAATTATTCGAACGCGAACGGTAGATACATCACGATGCGAGCGATGCAAATGCCGATTTCGCGTTCACGAAAGTAAAAGTAAATTCCTTGACTATGCTTATTACTATTACTTATTATTACCAGAGATGTATAAACATCATTTCATGGCAGGATTGGATTAAGGGTTTTTTTTTTCATACTTAACAACAGCTGTCAATGTCAATTGTCAACGCCATTTGAGTGAATATCTCTGATTGGTTGATTTTACTAGTACATATTTTAAAAAATTATGACATCCAAAATATTTTTATTCAATTTTATTTTTTGTGTTGAATTTACTAGAAAAAATTAATAATGGTCAAAGTGTTGTGAACCTGAACTAGATCATGATTTATTGTCGCTGTAAGTGTTTTCTGGGAGGTAACAGAAATTATATGGCTAATTGAGTAATGAGCCAATTACATAGGAAATTACCTTAAATAATGAACGTTTACTGTATCATATAAAGTTGATTTATACGGATTTGCCGGCACTTGTTATCGAAAAATAAGAAAAATATTCATCACGATTCCGCTTCAGGTCGAGTTGCTTTACTTATTGCGTCTATAATTTATTAGATTTTTCATTTATTAGTAAGTAGTCTTTGAATCTGCTCCAAATGAAAATCTAAATCCAATGTTAAGGAGGGTCCACATTTACAGTGTGTCTACTTAAGACTTAAGATAGAACCATATGGAAAACTTTTTTATTAGTGGTTTAATGAAAAAAAGGTTCTGCATGGTCCAAAAGTTAAAATGCAACCATCAGATATAAATTTTTTAAAGCAGAGTGTACGAGGTTTGTCAAAAAATTTGAATTTTGTGCAAGAGTAAAGTATATACCTTTTTTTTGATAATATCGAAAATTATAATAAAGAAAAAATGTTAAGAATTAAAAATAACTTTCGAATATTCATTATTGTTTATTTAAAAAATATTTTTTTCGACATTATCTCTGTGAGAATGTTGAAAATTTAAGTTTGCACTTTATTGCATAATAAATTTAGGATGCACCGGCATTTTTTAAAAATGGTACCGGACTTCACATTTCACTTTTAACGTTTTCACAGAGAAAATGAAAAAAAAATATTTATAAATAAACAATATTGAATATTTGAAAATTATTTTTAATCCTAAACATTTTTTCTTTATAATAATTTTCGATATTTTCAAAAATAAAGGTACTTTACTCTTGCACAAAATTCAAATTTTTGACAAACCTCGTATACTGCTTTTAAAAATTGATATCTGATGGTTGCATTTTAGTTTTTGGACAATGCAGAACTTTTTATCAAGAATGCCTTTTTTCATAAAACCACTAATAAAAAAGTTTTCCATATGGTTCCAACTTAAGTAGACACACTGTATAACGTGTTATACCAACATTGCTATATCGCAATGTTATAAAGCAAGTGTGGACTCTGTTTTTGATGCTTTATGTATAAATAATTAACAGAGTCCACACTTGCTATATAACACTGCGATATAGCAATGTTATACAACATGCTATTAAATGTGGACTATGCTTAAGAAAAATTGGTATTTTTAAATTTCTCACATAAATAAGTTCTAATGGTAAAACTGGAACGTAAAAACACCTGTTTAAACAAATAAGGCGCACCAAACAATGTACAGAGAATGTCACATTTATGATAAATATGCAATTGAACAATATCTAAACCACCTGATATCCTCGGGCTAAGTAAAGTAGCATTCTTTGGAATATCCTCCATTATTGTCGAAGAGAAAGTATTTTCAAATTTCTGCATTATTCCTACGCACAAATAAGGAAGAAAAGGAACTTTTTTTATCGGATTTTCTATTAGTGTATTTAACGTTTAATTACCAACGTATTACTTTTGTAAATAATTAGATATATAAAATTTTTATTCTATTTAACAAGTATCACAAAGTCTTATTCTACAGCGCGGTAGCCGGTGAGGCGACAGCCTTTAAATTATTATTCTGTGATAGCACTGTATATCGGATAAATTCAAAGAATTTGTCTCACAATCGGATACCGCAGGAGAATATAAAATTACTTTTGTCGGCGTACAAACAAATTGTAAACGCCGTCACGATATAATTTAACGCTCGACGGGCTTAGTATCACCAGGGTAGGTTTTACAATTCCTCGGATAATCCGTCGAATTTACATATTCATGTGTGATTTTACTTGTAGAAAAGTGCATTCGGAAACAGTTTCTATCCTGTTATATTTTTAAATCTCGTTATTCGAGTGTCGTTAACACGGATATTGTATCGTACATTTGAAAAAGGAATATACACTCAAACGTTCCACTAAAGAGCTTCCAATTCCAATAATTCTTGTTAATCGAGTTCGAGCACTCGGAAGCCAATAAACCGCATCCGGTTTTTAGACTTCTAACAACGGAAAATTCTTCGAATTTTTCGAAAACGAAGTCTTATGATCTGGCTTTGTCGTCCGTCCGTCCGTCCGTCTGTCGCGAGTTTCAGCGGCTAAACGGTTATAGATAGAGACAAACGGACAACGGCATTCGATTCAGCATAGTCTCAAACCTCTCCCGTTTCAAAAAAAAAAAAAAAAAAAAAAAAAAAAAAAAAAAAAAAAACTTAACGTTACATTAGTTAGAAGTCTCTCTACGGCGCACTGGGCCGTTCGTCCCACTTGTTTTCTACTTCTAATTTAAAATGACTAGCTTCTCGGTTTATTTACGATACCGCGTTTCTTTCAGAAGATGTAGTAGGTTTTTGGAGTAGAACTCTTTAATTTATTGCACCTTGCATGTAGCCCAAATGTGTTACATGTTAAAAGAGCAATTAACTTGTTATCTACTTGATGAGGTTAACAAAAATCTGATAAAAATCTCAAATATCCACTTACTAATGAAATACAGAAAGTGGTCCAATTTGCATTATACTAAATCAAAAAAAGTCTATCTAGGTGGACAAAAGTATAAAAATACAATTTTTACTGTTAATCATGATTTATCAATGTTCATTACAATTGAATTCTGACTATACGGGGCGTTATTTAATTATCGGAGTGCCAACGGTATTTATGTCGGGGCATAAATTATTTGAAAATATACCGAATAATAAATATTCATGTTATCAAGGACGGTACGCCCATGTGGTGCATGCGTTTGGAAAAAAATTCGAAATACACAGTGGGGAGTTAATGCGAAATTGATGTGGGCGGAGGAGTAATATTATCTTTTTGTTTATCTTTTGTATTTTAATTACAACTTCTATTATAAATGCAAATGGCCGGTGTAACGCGGTATGATCGCTAATCGCCGGAGCATTAATTAAAATTGTTTAGGTCGTAAATACGCGTTTTGTATTATCTGTTTAATCTGAAGTTTAACCTATTCAATGGTAATAATTTTTGTTTAATTCTTAATATATCTATTATGGTTATTATTGCTGGGTTTGTTTGTTTGCTTTCGGCCAGAACAGTTGCGTAATAACTGTTTGAGATTCCGATTTAATATAGAATCTATTGTGAAGAAATTCTTTATTCAAATATTTTCTCTGAATTATATTAAGAAATTTTAATGAAACCGTAGGCGTTTAAAAAATATATCAATTTCAACCTTGGCGTCTTTTTAAGAGGTGAAGTTCATACCGATTTCTATGTTATGTAAACACAGAGGGCCATCAAACTCTAATGTTGCAAGGTGTACTAAAGAATTATTACAAATACAGTTAAAAGTACTTTAATTTACTGTAAAAGTTCAATTATTCAACGTGTACTTTTGCATTATTATCCTATTTCTTCCAGTCGAAGTATTAATTGCAATATCTTGCATAATAAGGACAGTTCAGTTAATTTACCTTCGCGTTAAACTTGGAGGAAAAGAAACGCTAAACTGTGAATTATATTAGAATTCCTATGCCTGTAGGTATACCTGCAAGGTATAGGTAAAGTTTGAATTACTGCCAACCTGCAGTATATGCCGGAACAAACGCGGAGCCGTGCGAAATCTGAAATTTACACGAACAAATCGTCCGTCTGAAATTACTGTTCGATTGCAGACGATTTACGCAATTCCTTTACATTGTTGCATTTCCCGATAATTAGAGTCGACTGGATACTTTGATAGTTGCACTGCGAGCGTTGTTTTTGAAACATTCTGTAGGTGTTATGCAAATTAATTATGTCACATTTTAATTGCAGACTTTTTTAGTATAATTTCCTAGTGGATAATTTGCTTGTTGTTGACATCGTTTAACAAACATAATTAATTGAAGGCGATAATAAGTGTATAAAAATCAATCATGTAAATGACGGGGCAAAAGCAGTAATGAATTTGTACTTAAGGAAAAAAAAATTGGGATTATTTTCAAGCAGGCTATTTTTACGTGGGCGTTAAATATTTAGATTAAAAAGCTTGAATAGATTCTAGTTGAATTCAAATCACATTTAGCTTTGGGCAACGATTTCAACGGCTCAATTCAATTTCATTTAATTTCGACACACGTCAGAATAAATATTTAATTACAGTCCGTTTGCGGTGAAATATTTATTTAAAGTTTAGGATTTATTTAATTTATCAACAAATAATTGCGTAACTGAAATGGTGTGAACATTTTTTGTCAATTGCGATAACAATTTGTTGTAGTATTGGAAAACACTCAATTTGGATTTTTGCAGGAAGTTTACATTGAAAATGACTGTTATTTACCAATAATTAAGTACTATAATAGGTGTACACTAGTAAATTAAACTAAATTGAGTTTCATTAACATAACTGGTACTACCTGGTAGGTTTTATTGGCAAAATATTGTAATGTTATTAATTTGAAGTAGGTACTTCAAAACTGCATATAACGAATTCAATATACCACACGTTAGTATTTTTTACATATATTTTTGTACAAACGAACATCGAAACAAGGGCGTTCGTAAAGGTGGAAAAATGGGACAACTATAGCCGTTATTTGTTCGAATCGTCGACAGAAACGACTAGAAGTGGGTGATGCGATAAATACGGTTGATAAATAAATAAGAATAAATAGGTGAATTTTCAGAATGATTCACCAAGGGAAATGTCGATGTGGAGGTGGGAATAGAACAAAACGTGTTTTGGTAACTTTTTTTTTAATAATTATAATACCTACACACACCTACTTTAGTATAGGGCGAATTGGAAATATTTTTTTCGCTCCCTCTATGATATAAAACACTTTCATTATTTTTACATTTTTAAATCGACATTAATTTCATATTATTTCGCAAGGAGCCGTCGAATTAGCGTCGCCACCTGTACAGCTTGTTTCTAAATAAACACATTAACTAAAATTACGTAGGATGTGCAATAAAATAGTATATGGGTGCATTCAACCTTGAATTTTGGACAAAGAAATCGAATAAAAATAATGCCGTATCCTTCCTCTATAGTTACACACGTATGTGCTTACCTGGTGTAATTCCATCAATTCTTTTATAAAAAATAAAGTATAAAGTATCAATACTCAATAAAAATTGGAAATCTTATACAACAAGATTTGTGTTCGAAACAAATTGTGTTTTCACTAAATATATTTTTAATTCAAGTAAATTTTAATTATTAATAAATGCTTATTCGGTTGAGAAAGATCACTCGGTAAACCTATAAAGGTTCGGTAGGCGATTTACATTTGCAAAACAAATGAACGTACGAAGAGGCGTGAAAAAATTTCTTTATTCATTAACATAAGCATTAAATGCTACGTTTAATTGGTATAGACTTATCACACCTTTATGTAACTTCATTGAAATCTCGAAAATTGTCGTTTTATGCAACATAATGTCCACTTAGTGTATGAATTTTTAAGTGGTTAATGTTATTTTTACTATATTTTACACCAAAAAAGTGAAAGTGTACCATACGTTATTATTCTGATGAAAATTAATTTTAGTATTCACTTTCAGTAGTTGCGAAATTTTTGATAAAATCAATAGAATTACCATTAATTGTCTTTGCCCTTTGGACTTCAGTTTTCTTAATTATTATGAACCTTGCATACGCAATAATTTATTGATCTGTAAGAATAGGTGCTTGATTCATGCGAGTGCCTATGAGTTACGTATGCAAATTTCTACTTGTATAAGGCTAAACTAATAATCAGTTTTGTCCAAGTGCAACATGGAGGGCAAATTGAAATATCAAGTAGGTCACGTTTCCCTAATTCGTTCATAAATATAATAACACAACAACACCATATATTTACGTTCATTATTTCTCATACGGACAGACTTTTATTAGTCACACGATAAATAATGACAACTCCATTATTTCAATATTTATTGGTTTTCTGCGAATAGGCAATGTATAAAACACTACAGGACATATGATTTAAATCAATTTAATACCCACCCTAGCCCTAAATCTTGTAAAGTATACGATTGAATAATTATCACATTAGTCAAAGGAATGAATTTATTTATTGTGTGCATTCATAGAAAGTTAAATAACAATAATTTCGAGTATTTCCCATAGGTACGAAACCGCAGGAATGTCGTAATGCAATCGAACAAGATACCGACAATTCGATTTTTCCCCGGCTAGTATGCACGTTTGAGTAACGACGCGTAGGCGTTAAAATCTTACCATTATTGAGATAAACGCGCCGTCGAGCGTTGCCTAATTGCCGATAATAATTTAATAACATTGTTACTTACTTTCGTTGAATGTATTTAACAACATCTCGCGATTATTAAGCCAGCCAATGGGCCGATAAATCTCACGTGCGAAATTGCAATTACAGATGATTTATTCGACATCCGGAATGGTTGTTACGTAGAATTTTTATATCGCGAAGCTATCCGATTAAAATAGGAATGGGCATGGAAAAATCGTGAACGGAATACCATTAGAAAATTTCGAATCAAGTAGATAGTATTGTCGGTTATTTTTTGAGAAAATTTAACTTCTCATTATGTGTCAGTAACAAATTGCTCATATTATACGCTCGTTATCTGCGGTCGTGATGGTATAAAATCAATTGGTTAAATGCACACGTTAACAGCTTATTTTTCCACTTTAACAGAGTAACAATCGATTGTTATCGAATGATTTTAAATTATAGTGAAACCCATCGACATTCATATACTTTGTATTTTATTTCTAGCACTGACATTTGAATAATGAGTTTTAATATAGTACTGTATGTTGCTAATTGTGCATGCATCTGTCTTTTATTCTTTATCCTGGAAGAGGTTTATTGATTGCTTTAAATCGTTTATTTGCCGTTCACTATTTCGTAGTAATAATGAATAATTGTTTTGCGAACTAATTACCATTGCAACATTGGTAGAAACTCAAAATCTTATCTACAAGTTCTTAAAGGGGTTATACCAGTGTGACATTTTCAAAAAATCGATTTTTGTTTTTTGGCTTATTCGATAGTTTATGCTTTCAAAAATATCCTGTGAAAGCGGCTATAAATGGATAGTTTTAAGTTTGGAAACTTTAAATGCGCTTTTCTCGAAATATTTTTCAAAATTGCTGACATCATAACTCAAAGAGAAATTGACCGATCGACTTCAAATTGAAACAGTATTTTTGAATATATTTACTATACAATAACCTATGATCTTTTTGATTGGTTGAAAATAGTCAATTTGGCATTAAAAAAACGACAATTTTTTGACCCCAAAAAGCGACACTTTTCTTCAGAACTAGGCCATTTTGTTATTTTTTGATATTTTTCAAAAATCGTAGGTCATTGTATTGGAGGTACCTTCAACTTTTATAACCTTTTTGAATTTTTTTGTTTCATCATCTACTCATTCGGCAGGAATCATGTCAGCAGTTGGGAAACTTTTTTTTTTGGCACCTCCGAAGACAGCACATAACTCCGTTATTTTTCAATATTTTTGTAAAAAAAAATCTTAAAATATACCTGAAAATATACCTTATTATGTCCAAAAAACTTCAAAACATTCTATCTAGTACTTTCTTTTAAAAAAATTCGCGAAAATCGCCTAATTTTTCATGGGTTACACTGGTATAGCCGCTTAAGATTTCCTCATTTTTTAACGCAACAAATGCGTACCTACTAAGTAGAAATTCGATTTGATGCGTGAGCAGCGGCATCGTGTCCACACAATCTCGCCAAGGATTATCAACGTACACATCCCGACGGCGCTTTTCTTTCCTTGGAGCTTAAGTTTCAGTTAAGTCGCGTTTTAGTTAAGTCGAGTCGGTTGGCCGGCGAACGTTGTCAAGCCTGCGAGACCGTGATTTCTCTACCGTTGATATTTCGTATGCGCTTGTCGTCGCGACGGTGCCCGGAAAACGGAAATCTCGTTCGATATTTTTTTATTCTTTTGTGAATCGCGGCTTAAATTAAGTTAGTTGGATTGGTGTTTGTTCTATAGTGGATTTGTGAAGTGTTGTTGTCTCGGGGGTTTGTTGAATGTACGCGGTATAGTGGAGTTGTTGGTTGGATTTAGCTCGTTGTTCGAATTGGATTTATTTTAATTGAATTTGTATGTTATTTAAGGAGCGTTTGTTTGATTGCTATTTTTTAAATGTTTATATAGGGTGTTTCTGGCACTTTAAATGATGCAAAGCTCAACTGAAATGAAGGGTATAAGAATTTTGAATAATTAACTTGTAATATTGGTGATAACGAGTGTTAAGTACTGGCTAAAATTATCATAATGGTTTAAATTTGGTACTAATATTAATTATAAACTTAATTGTCTCGGTAAGTCATTTTTGTGACTTCGTCGGTTTTCCCTCTTACCCTTCAAATATTCTCATTACTAGCTACTAATTAATTTTTTATGATTGGATAGGCCTATTTTTCACCAAAAGAATCACTAGGTATTTTAATTTTCTATTTGTCATTTTGTACTTTTTAGACTTCTAACAACGGAAAATTCTTCGAATTTTTCGAAAACGAAGTCTTATGATCTGGCTTTGTCGTCCGTCCGTCCGTCCGTCTGTCGCGAGTTTCAGCGGCTAAACGGTTATAGATAGAGACAAACGGACAACGGCATTCGATTCAGCATAGTCTCAAACCTCTCCCGTTTCAAAAAAAAACAAAAAAAAAAAAAAAAAAAAAAAAAAAAAAAAAAAAAAAAAAAAAAAAAAAAAAAAAAAAAAAAAAAAAAAAACATAACGTTACATTAGATAGAAGTCTCTCTACGGCGCACTGGGCCGTTCGTCCCACTTGTTTAATTTTAACATTGAATAGTAGTCTATCTACTTATTGCTAAATAATTTATTTTCATCAATTAAGTAGTACAAAGCAAAATTTTCGAAAAAATTAGAGCGAGGTGAAATTAATAACATCTATATAAGCTGCTAATTACTCATATTTTTTATTAGCTACTAATTAAATTAAAATTCGACAATTTCTCGAATTTCTACTAAGCGATCTAGTTTTTTTTAATTTATAAGCTTTTCTGTGAATTAATTTTGCATTAAAAAATCGTGCACACCACGCACTTCGAGGTCATTAACTTATTCTGTGTTTAGAAATTTTTTTGAAGTCTTTTTTTGATACTTTTTTATCTATAATTATGTTAAGTTGTGTCTCTGTCACATAAATTGCAAGGTAATAAAATTCTGATTATTTCTTGTAAAATATCCAAAACGAATAGTTAAAAACATGAAAGTTAGCTGAAAACAACGATTTATATTTTTATAACTTTTTTATTATTAATTAACGCAAAATACTTTATTAATTATTACCAGTGACGTGCATTTTCCCTTTAACTTGTACGGCACTGGTTTCACCCCGTTTATTTGCACCGATTCTATTGCACTTTTGTTTTTCTCCAACTATTCCGCTTCAAAAACATTTATTCATTGGGTACACTAATAAATTCAGACACGCATACAAACTCGTAGTTTACAAATGTTTTTCGAACTAATTACCGTATTCTTGTGTCACACAGTTTCCAAGTAAACAAAGTATGTAACGGAAGTTTTGCAATTAATATAGTACATAGGTACGTACAGAATGGAAATTATTTGATTATTAATTAAACAAAAACGTAAAGTGTGTCGTAATTCTGTTGCTTTTGGTAAAATAAGGACCGATTAAAATTATTTCCAATCGAACAATGAGGTGTTACACGAAGGAAATAATTGCATAATTCTTCTCAAGGTTCTCATCGACGACGTATAGATTCGCATACGAAAATAACACACGGTATAATTAAAGTGATAATTGCAAAAACTCGTCGGCCCACCGGAGCAAATGGATTTTGATGAAATAGATTAAGAGATTAATTAAAATAAAGTCCAAAGTCATTTTATTGTGTCGTGAGAAGTTCATTTTAATTTATTGATTAATAAAAATGTGTCGATTTTTACACCAATAAATTTTTAGCTAATGCTTCTCGATGTTATTCAAAAATTGTAAAATACCTATTTTATTTTTAAATCAAATTATACTGTCTTTCTGCATATTTTTTATTGATTTACAATTAAAATTTTCCCAAGGATTTGTTATTCTTTTAATACGAAGCTGTCGATGATTCCAATGCAAATCATTCGATAATTTTTACATAGGAAATGATTGAAAATTTCTATACGCATTTAATTACAGATTATACCATTCGAATTTTATATTATATCACTACGTATCATAAATAAATTATGATTTACTACATCAATATAATCAGTACGTAATTAATTATTGTATAATTGGAAGTTTTTTTACATAATGCCTTCTAAGAATGACATAATTAGTAGAATAAAAATATTTCTTATCACTAAAACGCCCGAAGAAAGAAATTTCCTTACAGTAGAGCCTTAAGAAAGTGTACGAACGAGGTGTCACTTGTCACTTACATTATTAAATTCAATAAAAATTCGATAATAATTTTACCATTAGAGTGTAGAAAGCAGTTTCCTGTTTCCATTTTTGCTCCAACATAATTGCCATTGAAAAGAAGTTACGCCTCACGATTCGTATTGAAAATGAGGCGCTCATTAAAACAGGCTCATTATAAGTATGTAACTTTAGTTAGTAGAAACAGTAGCATTTGAAAAACAACATTCGTTTCTCCTTGTATATTATATGAATCAGTTTTACGGTCGTAATTGTCAAGTAACTAAGCGCAAGGAAACGTGATATTCGAATCTGTAATATTATTTTTTATTGTTCCACGTTTGAGCGAAAAAATAAGGCTATTTAATATCTGTTTAATTTTGTTTAAGTGCTTATAGTTTGAATTACCTCTACTTCAAGTATATGAAATCAAATGGGATTAATTTTCGACCTTTTACCTCTATAGTTTGCACCAATATGGTTGGAAATTCGTGATATTTTTAATCTAATTGTGAAATCCAAATCGTTTTGTTTTTAAACTATTAAGTTAAATGTTATTGACTTATTTGAACCTGTGTAAGTTTTTGCTAAAAATTTACTTGAGCATACAGCAAAAATACCAGGCATTAGCAGTTTCCAAGGTAAATTGGTTAATAAAACGTTATCTCTTTATTATAACTAGCCAATATAGAATTACCTGTTAAATAAGAATTTTATGCAAATTCGAGAAATTGATTCAATGTTTGTAAACAACGCTCCTTAGTATACTTTCCTTACAAATTAAACAAATCGAGCTAGTCTTTTACCAAGAATTACTGTTTTCCATTTATAGAAATTTCTTTTTCCCCTTGCATCATTACCTTAAAAACCTCTAAAAATGTTCCTTAAGGCTGTTTTATCGGTTATGACTTCACAGATTGTTATGATTTTTGTTACGCGTCGGCACTGTTTACCAAATTTTTTTCGCTTCATGACAGCACTGACATTATTTCACTCTATCCTTCAAAGAGATAGGTCGCCTATTTCACTCGCACATTTCACCGATTTAATGCTATTCAATACAGACTCGCACTCAGATTTTTTCTTCGTAGAAATATACCTAACAATTTTATTTTATTATTTTTGTAACTTATTATGCAATATACTGTCGGTTATTGCAATTTTTAATTTAATTACAATCTAGTAGAGTTAGTAAGAAAAAAGGAAGATAAAAAGTCGGGGGCTCTAAATAATATGAGTACATTTCTGTACACTAATAGTTTGCGAAACACGCTGTAGAAATAAGAGCGAAAGCGATATAGTTTGAAAAATTCGTAAAATTTGAAATCGGTTTCCCATTTCTTATGCTTATTTTTTACTTTAACAGAAAATTTTATAAACAAAAAAGTTTACAAAAACTATATGTGGTCTACATCTGTCAGAATGATATTTTTAATATTTTATATTTCAACAAAATTTGACTATAAATAACGGAGATATTTGGGAAACCGTTTTTATATGTAACGAATATAGGGCGATAGAACAGCCTTAATGATTTAATCAGACTTGCCAAAGGGTACCAAGAAATTTTCTTCCAACTGGCAACACAGCTAAAGCTCCACATGAACGTATAAATTACTGACTTAGTACGCGAAATGTTGCACGTCGCCTCGACGTTCGAGAACTCCCTTCGTCGCGACGTACCGCCCCCGGGCGCCCGAAAGCACGGCAGCTGCAAGGGCACCGCCCACGGCAGCGGCAACTACGGCAAGGAGTGCGACCAATCGCCCTTCCAGCGCACCAACTCCAAGCGATGGTCAAAGCGCACCAAGCACCCCAGCGACGCCGAATCGATCAACTCCTGCGGGGTGGACGCGGCGAGTCCCTTCCAGCGGGCCTCCTCGGTGAGGCTGTCGGCGAAGAAGGGCGAGAAGAAGACGGCCAGCGTGAGTTCGGAGAACTTCAGCGAATCCGATTCGCTGGATTCGCTGGGCGAGAAGACCAAGTGTTCTGAGGCGGTTGATGGGGCTTCGAAGAAGAGCCACAAGGTGGTGAATAGGTTGTTTAATACGGTGACTAAATCAGCTATGGCGAAGACGGCGAAAATGAGGCACTTGGATATCTTTGATGTGGATGATAGCAGTTGGATAGGGGGTTTGAGGAAAGGTGGTAATGAAGAATCTATTAAGAAAGTACCCTATGAATGTGAAGGGTTTTTGAATAGATCCAGGAATGGTTCGTTTCGTAAAAAATCTATTGATTCGAACTCTGAGATGAGCAAGTGTGTGGAAAACGGCTCTAAAAAACAGGATAGCCCGTTCCAGAAGTGTTCAAGCAGGAGCAGCTTCAGAAAAAATTTAACCAAGAAACTTTCCAAACTGAAAACCATCGGATACGATGAGATAACCTTTATGAGCAACAATAAAAAATCGTTGGGGTTTTTTGTAAATGTCGACGTTAACGATTGCTTCAAGGAGTTTAAAGAGCTGCTGGAAAACGTAGAATATAAGGTTAGTAAGTGTAATTGGTCACATGCAGGTAAATTAGAAACCCCAACGTCGAATTTACACCTACTTATTTATATTATACTTTACCATGCGTGGTCGCACTATTCAATTAACTTACCTTAATTACTGTGTATTTTACGGATAAGTAGTTACATTGGCATATATTAATTTCGAACGTAAGTGTTTAACATACATTCACCCACATTAGACATTTCACCTCGTAAACGACAAATTTCACTCTCGACAAACATTCCATTTCTACGTAAATATGTGTATTCAAATCGCAAGTGCATCGTCTTCGCAGGATCCAAAGAGAAATGATTTATTTGTAGTGTGTTAAATAAACGAAATTTTACGATTTTACTACATTTTTGCGTTTCAAAATGTAAGATATTGGGAAAATTTTTGTGTATACATCCTTCTTATGTGGAGTTTCAAATACGGATCTGTAAATTCGTATTTCCCAATAACGAGAGCGAAGATAAAGCTTAAATTCTGAACTAATTGGATTACATACATGCCTGCAATCATATTTTGCATGTTTGATTTAGGTATCTCGATGGGTCTCAAGAGGCTACGTTTTGCTTTCACTCTTTTTATTGAAATTTCTAACAAACAGATACAAGAAAACCGAAAGTAGGTCACTTAAAGAGTACGAGAAAATGCAACAAAGTTATTCATTGAAGTAACTGCTTTTCTGAGTGAAAATTTTTGTATATTTGTTACAGGCTAAGACTGAGGAGCATTTGGTGAACGAGAAACTATGGCTGGACGCGGAGAAACTGTGGCTGATGCACCGCGGAGGTTTCGCCGCTGCGAAAAAGGAAACCACTGGCGAACAGGAACCGGGAAAAACGAAAATTCGCCTCGAAGCTACAGGGGAAATCCTTTCAGTCGACGAAGATGACATCGAAAAGGTAATAGGTGCTTATTCCGTACGTTTAAAATTAATTCAATATGTTTTAGGCTAATCCTCCTCAATTCGACAGAGCGGAAGATTTAGCTTCTTTAAGGCATTTAAACGAATCCAGTCTATTGCATACTTTGAGGCAACGTTACGCCATGAATTTAATACACACTTATGCAGGATGCGGAACAATGTTGATTATCAACCCCATGGCACCCCTTGCTATATATTCAGAAAAAGTAAGTACATACAGGTTGAATTTGAAGTACAAAATTTATTATTTTTCCGAAACGTAAAAGGCCAACGTTGTTTACGTTCATGAGAAAATACCACCAGCTCCATTTAATACTAATTTCATTTGTAACTCGACTGTTATTTACTCACAACGTTATTTATTTTACGTTAACGTACATAAATACAACGTGGATACAATAAAATTATTTGCCCGCAATCGTCTAACACAAGCCGCATATTGTTGGAACAGTTTGTTCGTTCGCCATAAAAAAAAACCTTAATCATTGTTGCACAAACATCGTAAAACGTACTCCGAGACAGTTTTATGTAAATGCACCTACATATCCCACAGATAAAGAATCGTATTCTTCGGCTTTTAATTGCGTCCAAACCGGTGAAAAAGGCGTTGCAGTCGAGCAAGTAAATAACAAAAGGTGTCTGTTAACTTTTGTATGTTAATGGTCAATACCAATTAAAGTTGCCGAATTTTTAATACCACAATTCGCATTGTATTTGTGTATTGTTTTCAGGTGGTGTCGCTGTTTAAAGGATGCAAATCGGAGGACATGCCGCCTCACATTTACTCCACGGCGCAATCCTCCTATCAGACGATGCTGTCGACGCGTCGGGACCAAAGCGTGGTGTTTATGGGGCGATCGGGCTCCGGGAAGACCACGAATTTTAGGCATTGCGTGCAGTATTTGGTCACAGCCGCCGGATGCGTCAACAAGGTGCTTACGCTGGAGAAATTGAGCGCCTTGTGGACGGTGCTGGAGAGCTTCGGGAATTGCAAAACCAGCATGAACACCAACGCCACCAGGTGGGACCTTTATCTCGAACTTATACAGCGAATTACACTGGTCTACATTAATTGTGCCACATGAACTTTTATAGCTAATTCTGCTTTAGCCATCTACCCTCATTGGTAAACTGCAGTAGTTTTGTTTTGATTGGCCTCAGATTTTGTGTGGTGTGTTGTTAAATATAACCAATTCTACAGCGATAACCGCAAGTAAACAGTCGCAGAATGGAGAAGACCACGATGTGAGATATGCGGATTTCGACAAAAGATACGATTAGAAATGATTTATTAGAGCTCAAAACCGTTTTCAGTTGCTCAAAAGGTGTTATAATTAAAAAGATATAGCCCTTCGAAATTTAAAAATTTCGAGTTCTGACTCATAAGTCATCAACCAATCATAAACCACTCACGTCTTGTTGTATACTAAATAATATGAATTTTCGAACGCAGTAACAAAGAATACACAAACGAACAAAAATCATACTGTCATTTGTCAGATTTTTCTGAAAAATGCACAAAACAACTTACACGAATTGCAATTCGGCACAAAACACTTTACTGATAATATTGACGTTGACAAGAATGTTGCCAAATGAATTTTTCAGGACCATTATTTGTGTTTTTAACAAGAAAATCGGTTACAATTTATACAGATGAAGATGTTACTTCTATATTAATATATCGAATTATCCATTAGGTAATGGAAGAAATGGATCAATCAGAATATGTTTATTGCAATAAATATACAAAAAACGCACATTTTGCGGAGTATAGAAGAGTAATAGGAAACGTGGCAAACTTGCTAAATGTGACTTCTCTTTGCAACTCTCGCTTGGATTGGAGCCGAACGTATGACGATTGTGTGACGTTTTTCAAACTTTAAAAATTAATTGCGGCCTTATTTGGCCACAGAAAAAAATAAAAATTTCATTACGCGCCTTCTTAGAACACACGGTTTTGAAAAAAAAATTTAAAAAAAAGTCGTGGTCTTCTCCATTAAACAGAATTAAATGAAGGGTACAGGCAAAGAAGGCGATATGTCAATTTTTGTCCAAATTGAGTTAATTTTGCCATCTATGAGATAAAGATGTAAGCTTTTCCTCTAGAAACTATCATGACTAAAAGAGCGATCATTCAGCAGATATAATCCGTTTTATTTTTGCCATACAGGCTAAAAAGGCGATACTTTTTGGGAAAAATGGCTTTTTTTTCTGCCAAAAAATCTTAAAAAAACTAACTGAGTCGCACAATACCCTAATAATAATATGTAAAAATGTATCCTGTTGCTTTTATAAATTACTTTTTAGAGCTCTTAAAACCTTTAAAAGCGTTTTTCTCAAAACTATTTTTTTTGACATTTCGCCTCCTTTGCCTGTGCCCTTCAAATATGCTAGAAAATCTTAAATAGTAATTTCATAATAGAACTTTTTTACGTTTTTTGTATCAGGAAGTGATTATTTTTTGAAATTTTTAAATTATATCGGTTTATAAAATTTTTGGCCTATAAATTTTTCTTAATAACACATTTACACTAATAGTCACTCATCAAAGTAAAAAATATAAGTGAAGTCCGTGTGGCAAGACAAAGTTCAAATTTTATTCCTCAGTGTTATTATTCACTAATTTCACCTTAAAAAAACACGTTTCGATGCTGAATTTTATGTATATTATATCAGGAATAAATTATAATTCAATGCGTAGATAGATAGAAAAAATGCGCAAGTACCAATCTTGTGTTGGTACATTTTACTTGACTCACCCGTTACTATCTCGAGTTAAATGGTGACTGAATTATATCGATAGCACGTTCATTTTTTCAGGTTCACGCACATATTCAGTTTGGATTTCGATCAAAGCGGTGCCATATCCTCGGCCAGTTTGCAGGTGTTGATGCTGGAAAAAGCGAGAATCGCCAAAAAAATCGACAACGAGACCACTTTCCACATTATGCAGCGACTTTTATCCGGTGTAGAAGGCAACGTTAGGAAACAGTTGTACTTAGACGGCATCACAGGCAACGAAACGAATCCTTTCATCAGTTTGCTGCAGAAGCACGAGGACAAGCAGCGAGCCCAAATGGAGTTCGTTAAAGTCTGCAACGCTTTTAACGTGTTGGGTGTCACGGAAAACGAGCAGAAATTGGTGTTTTCCGTGCTGGCCGCCATTTTCCATTTGGGTTGTGCTGGTGCTGTCAAAGGCAAGTTCATATTTTTACTATTTTGCTCCAGAATCAGCTCCTCTGCTTCATTTTAAAGAGTGTTTTGATTGAATTTAATATTATTTTAGCCGGTAACAATAATCGTTACCAATTCGCCAATCCTCAAAGCGCTCAACGAGCTGCTACTTTATTGGGAACCACCATTGAGGAATTGTCTAGAGTGATATTCGGCCTAGCATCTGGGGGAATGTGCACACCCAACCAACCCAGAGCTCCTTTTAGAACCCCTTCACCTACCGACAAAGGTCTAGATAGAGAAGCTATCGGTCTAGAAGCGGTAGAGGGCGTTATTATCGGTCTCTACGCTGAAGTGTTCAATTGCGTAGTGTCCCTCATCAACAGGTAGACTATTTTCAACAATCCACCATCAATTTGTGTTGATGTTTATGTGGAATTTTAGATCGATTTCGTCGTCGAATTACACGGTGTCCTCGATCCTGCTGGTCGACAGCCCGGGTTTCCAGAATCCGGCGACGTGCGGCCGACAGGCCGGCGCCTCCTTCGAAGATCTCTGCCACAACTACCTCCAGGAGCGCATCCAGTTGCTGTTCCATCACACGAACCTCGTGGCCCCCAAAGACAAGTACTTGCAGGAGAACATCGATTTCACGTACGACGAAAACGAGAACGAGAATTTGATCAATCCCACGCCGCTGGTCAATTTGCTGGATAAAGCGGCTCAGAACAGCGTGATCAGAACGTCGCAGACTGATTTACACGAAGGCATGTGTCACTCTATTATAGCCCATAGTAATTCCTACTATAACGTTTACTAAAAGCGTCTGTTTTCAGGCGATAGAAGAGGCCTACTGTGGCTTCTGGATGAAGAAGCGATGTATCCAGGCTCATCGGACGAGACGTTTCTGGAGCGATTGTTCTCGCACTACGGCGAAAGGGACCATCAGTTGTTGCTGAGGAAAGCTCCAGGAAACAACCAGTTTATTATTCAGCACCTGCAAGGGACCAATCCTGTGCTGTATTCAGCGAAGGGCTGGCTCAAATGCAGCAGGGAGAATCCGATCGCCAGGGCGGCTGTGGGTTTGTTGCAGGAGAGTTGCAAGTGAGTTTTGATCTACTGCATTCTCTGATTTAAACGACCATCGTTGTAATTTTTGCGCACGCTTTGGTAGTCCGGTGATATTAGCGTTGGCTCACGCCAGCTCTCTTATCAAGGACTGGTTCGAATCTCAGCTGCTTCCGCAGGAAATAGCTGTTGGGAAGAACCGAGTTGTAGGTGTCTAATAATCGATGTCTAAGATTATGTTTGTTGCAGGGAAGATCTTAGCGCGTTGTTCGTCAGCGTACGAGGACTCGGTCCGTCGAGTTTCGGCGGTTCTGTGGTAGGTTTGGACGGTTCCCAATCGTTGCGAAGGGCTTCGAGTATCAGGAGGACGTTCACAGGCGCTGCAGGAATAAAAAGGAAGAGCGTTTGTTTGCAAGTAAACGTTGTACAATATTTTTTTGGGATTCTATTATTGTGACTGGTTAATTTTCAGACTAAATTCACCGTTGACGGTCTTATAGAAACGCTGCGAAGAACTAAATTGCGATTCGTCCAATGTATTTTACCTCAACACAATGCTGGGCTTTGCGAAGCCAATGCATCTTTGATGGCTGTGAAAACCAATGGGCAACCCGAAGATTCGCTTTTGAATGTGCCTCTTCTCAGGTCGCAAGTAAGTATAAATTTTACGTCAGACTTTTACCGTATCTGATAGGTAGGCAACCCCTCATACATGTTTTTAATATCATTACAAGTTCGTGTATAATGGGTTGCCTAACCAACAGGCATTAAAGTCAATATTACTGGTGCTTTTCTCAGCTTTAAAATTGCTTTCGGTAAATTAATGTGTTTTTGTTTTTTTGTCCATTTTAGATAAGAGGCGGACAAATATTAGATGCTGTTCGATTATACAAACAGGGCTTTCCTACCTCTTTACCTCTAGGCGAATTTAGAAGAAAATTCCATTTATTAGCGGCGGATTGTAAAACTTCCGGGCCGATTTTGGATGAAAGAAAAGCGGTGGAAGATATGCTGGTGGCGTTAGATTTGGAATTATCGAGTTATCGAATTGGGCTTAGTCAGGTAAGGATAATTCTTTCATTAATTTTCTCTGTTTCGCTAACTACTCGTGTGTTTATATTTCTTGCGACTATCGTTTAAATTAATTTAAACTTTCATATCGGTGGTTAATTCGATTTAATTATCTCGAAATTGTAACGATAATGTGTAAAAACTGGTATTATCATAAAAGGAGGAAAACTTATAACTGCGTTTAGAGCATTGATTTATTCATATATTCCAAATAAATGACAAGTTTTTGAACAAGCAGCGATTTTACGGTTTTAACACTTTTTCTATTGACAATTTATACGGCACACCTCTCAATTAATTTGAAGTGAAAAAATAAACCAAAAACAAAATTGCATGTGTAAATAATCTTCATATAAAAATATGACTACCAAGAATTAGCTAATGAATTTGTAAAATATCCTCCTGGTTCCTTTTACATAATCTCCAGCAGCGTTATAACCGGGAAGCAATCTAGATATTAATTTTTAACTACCACATAAATTAAATTAATCGTCATTCACGTAACATAAATTGGATGAAAAATAGTTGGAAATCCATCCATACTTTGTAGGCACACATGAATATTTATTGGAGCGACTTGTTTTTTCACGTTAATTAATTACACCTATTGCCACATTACAATATGAAAGCTGCAAATCGAGTTAAGTGAAATGAATCTATTTCCAATTCGCGACATCTACGAGAAATTCGAAAATTAAATTACAACCAAATTAGTTACTTTTATTGCGTAATTGTGTAATCTTTACGCAAAAAGTTAATCATCTGTTAGCGCATCGCAACGTTCTATTAGCGAAATGATCCGTTAATTGTTTTTATTTTAATGTAACAACTCGTAATCATCGCATCGTGAAATCTCAACAATCTATAATCGTAATTTATAATTCAAAGTGACCGTAAATAACGACGATAATGGTTTGCATTATTGAATCAATCGTTTTATTATTAACGGTCGATGGACGCTCGCAAGGGATCGCGTTATTAGTAATTTAATTACTGTTATTAATTCGCTTCTAATAGATTTTCGCCACGCGAGAAAACTCTCTCTTGGAATAATAATTCGTGTCAATGTCGTTTTGTGGTCCATCAAAATTATTTGTTATGCAAAGATGTAATTTCATGCTAGACTAATTTACCTGTTCTATGTCATTGTCATATTCATATATTAATCAGCGGTTGATATTTGATAGACATATTTCTGTATTACGTTTGACATTTCCTTGGAGTTTCGAGTGAGCTAAAAATAAAAGCTGCAATATTTATTCAAGTACTCTCTGGTGTGTTTCTCATAGCGAAATAAAAGGCGTCGAAAATTCAAATCGAATGATGAATAGTTATGCGAGCATTACGACTACCGAGAATTATTATTTTTACATTCGGCCCGCATGATTTATGCATCAGGAAATGGCTTTTCGATTTTTTTCTTGTTTATACAAGAGAGAGGATCTCTGGATGACCGTAGGCGTAAAAGGCTTCGCACACCGTACGGTATTGACGTCAATTTCGATGGGTATTCGCTGTTAATTCCACTCCCAAGCGGCCCTAAAGCAACGGAAGACCATCGCTCGCTATCCACCATAGGATTTATTTAACATCGCAAACCTACCACTTATAATACTGTGTATAAGCGGCCGTCGAGGCTGGTTTAAACCAATTGAATGAAATCGTTCTTGGTTAATGTCGAGGAAAATTCTTCGGTCATCTAATAAATACTAATTTAATCACTTGATTTTATCAATAGAATTTATTTGGATTAAGTGTAAGCCTTGCAATTAAGGGGCCTTCTTGCATATGCACCAGTTGCATTTGTGCCAGGAAATTTGGCTTTAATTTAATTGGACTTGGGAAAGTTTTCTTTCTCGATTTGAGTTTAATTATGCTGGATTTTCACTTCGATGCGTCGCTTATTTCGAATGATCGTTAATAAAAATAGGCGCTTTCATTGAAATCAAAAATAGCTTTTGATAGCGACAGCTCATCTATCATCGCAGAGTGGTGTAATTGAACTTTCTAGAGCATTTTTTCGTCGATCCAGTTCGCCTAGATTTAATTAATTTATTCGACGATATTTTAATGGTTTATCTAGTAGAACATATTTTTGATCATGTTTATTATTGCAAACTTTAATGAATAGGTCGTTGCATTAAAATTTCTAAAGTCGGTTTAAAATTGTGAAAAATGAAATTTTGTGTTATTAAACTAATCGATCAAATATTGATTATGAAATTGGAGAGATATTGAAATACTATCTTTAAGGAAACCAATACAAAGCTATTTTCTCTTCCGCAATTATTTACGGTAGTCTTATGGTAAAAACAAACAATTAAGCTGTTTAAACCTCCAATAATATAATTAAATATTATTTTGAAGTAGGTCGACGTACTTCTGCCTAATGTCAAAACCGCATTTCTAATATGCAAATTTTCCCACAATGGAATTAGGAATAAATTATCAATTATGTATTTAATATATTCGTGAAAAATGCAAAAATGTATAACGGATCGTTGATTTACTATAAAATAAATGACATATGGAATTGACTCGTATTACGGTTAAATAATCGTGTAAAACATTAAACATGTCACAGATGAAATATTTTAAGAAAATTTCAATATTAATTTTCACACGAATTAACGGGAATCTACACATATTTACATATTTTTTTAATCGATTTTTTTTTTCGAATTTAACGATTATTATTGCATAAGGTCAGGAGTGTGGTATATTTTGATCATTAATAATTTCCCCCCTAGAGTTTTTTTTTTACATTCGACTAGCCAATTAAATTGTCATCTTAATCGTCGGTGTAACATTCGAAATGTTGCATCATTTAACTGTAAATTTCACTGGTCGAGTCTCGCCCATCAACAGTCCGATTGTGATGCAGCCATCAAAATTTATCCCGCTAATTAATAATCCAATAATATAACCAGTTGCTCAATTTTTTGCGGCCCACCTGTTCCGAAAGCACCGTAAATTCTTTTTAGTCTTCACGTCTTATTGACGTTTCTGGCCTTTCTCTTCTGACTTATTCGATCGGGCGAAACCGACTCTTCGTATACCTAATAAACAATTTAATCGTTGTCGATGGTAATCGTTGGAATCCTTCCCGTTTTCTTGCCGATGCAAAACCTAATGGGATATTTAGGTAGAGACTTTCGCTTTGTCCACGAATTAGGCGAAGCGAATAGTCGAAAATAATTTAAATTTTTTCGCCTTGCGATGGATTTATCGTCGAGCGTTGTCGTCGCATGCCGGTGGTCGAAATTCGTTATTTATTATCCGCCGAGTGAGAGTTCTTCGATTTTTTTTTGCCTTCAGTGAAAGTTACTTTGAACTAACATTGTATTTCCAACTGATTGGTATTTTATCGAAATTTTATTCGTTAACGAAACCTCTTTGGAATTTTCGGCACGCTAAAGTAGGCTAATAAGATGACAAACAACGACCAAGATCTTAAACTTTAAAGACCATCTTAATATTGTGATTGATATAACATTAAATCGTTGGAACAATTACAAATTACAACGTGACCGAAATGTAATGTGATTAAAGCGGTCGCGACTTGGACGGGGGGAGACCATTTGCACAAATGATGGGTCGTAGGTCATCGGTTGTCGATAGAAACCTCGAGGCTTTTGAGCAAAAGTAGGCGAATCGTTTATGCAGGCCATCATTGGTATGTTACGGTTGTTCAGAGGCGTTCGGAATGGATATATTGATATTAAATTTTGATGGGCAGAACGTTACGTAAAGTTTTTAATGGGCTGATGGAACTAGTTTTTTATTATATGTATAAGAAAAAACTAGAGTGTTGCTTTTAATTTGTCAAAGGAGAGAATTTTGATCAAAATAGTAGTGAAAAAAACATTCTATTACTAAGGCCTGGTTGTAGATGCATAGTTCAACTGTGGTCCTGCGTTAAACCGAGTTTAATTGGAAATGTGTGTTGTAAGTACGTAAGTCACTATTGATCTGTGGTTCAGAGAGAAGTTTACGTGAACGGTCCTTCAAGAGCGTTCAAAGGCGGTTCAAGATTGGTGTTGATTTGTTAACTCACAAAAGTGAGGTTGAATTTCTGATATACAATTCATTATTCAAAATGAACATATTATTAGAAGAATTAACCGACGATGAAGATTTTTTACAAATTTTGAATGGTTTTTTACATCCTAGAAGACCATAAACCTACAGAAATAGACCCAGTCATTTTGAAATATGGTCTGATATTGAATTTAAATGCAGATTTCGATTAGATATTATCAAGAACTTCTCTAATGTATTAGATAGTTCCAGTCCAAATAATTGAAAATATCAAACTAGAATCTATTGATTTGACAGATATAGAATCAACACTGCCACAACGTTCAAATATAAACTATAAATTTTGGCATGTGACATTATATTTCAGATAAAAAAGGGAGTTCAGTGCAACCAATATGTAACCTGAACGGCGTTCAACCAAACTAATTTTGATCTAGCACTCTAATGGCCATTTGCACCATCACGTTAAGGAAATCTTAAGTTACATCTTTAACTTAAGTAACAGATTAGGCTTGCACCGCTGTAAAATGATGACTTAAGTTGAATTTAAGATTCTTAAATTTAAGGAGCCTTTTTGATCCTTTAAGTTCTTCTTAACAAACTTAACCTAATTTTTATTATATTGCCTTTGTTTTTGCCAATGTAATGGAATTATTTAATGAGGGTCTGGAGCTTCCTAGAGCTTGTAGAAAATGGTTTTCCTAGGAGAACATATGATAGGTAAATAAAAGTTGAATTCTCAATGAGTTTGCTTCTCAGCAAAAGTATAATTTGGGGCTCTTCCTCCTACTTTAGCCTTTGCTTTTGAGAATTTTCTCATTTTTTCCTCCTTTTCCATTTTTATAATTTAGTAGAAGAATTACACCTTACACTCCACTGTTTCATTTGCCCAATTATCATAGTTTATAGTTATAGTTAATGCTAATAAACTGCGACCTATACCTATAAAAATCAAAACTAACCTATAAAAATCTTTTTCCTGAAAAATCACTGTAAACAAAATATAAAAAAAGAAAACAATGAAGTAAAATACACTGTTGCCAGAAACTCGTCGATCTTAGTTAAGTTTGTTTTAAAAATAGTTGGTGCAAGACAAAACGTTTTTAGGTCTACTTAAAATTTAAGAATTTCTTGGGCAAGTACAACTTAAGTTTAGTTTGGTGCAAGTGGGCATAAAACAAAAACCAAAATGAACTCGGTTTAAAGTTGACTCGCAGTTTAGTCGAACTAACGTTCACATCTACCTGTCACATCTACAACCGGGCCATAAGCGTCAAATTTCAAAATTTTGGTCTTCTACGTATCTGGAAAACAAATCAGTTTGTTAAGATCAATGCGCAGTGTATTCAAATGAATGGTACTGGACTTGCTAGTCTACTTTTCAGAAAACGAGGAAATAAATTAAGCATCTACATGTAGATAAAAATTAATTCGATAGATGCACTTAATCTTTTGACGAACGTCTTCGATCATTACCATTGACCGAGTTTCCTAGGGCGTTAAATCATCAAGAAAGTCCGCTTTCACGTTACATCGCCATTCCGAATTCAATGGGATTTGTCGCCGATATTATGTGGATGGTAAACCTTCGGTTGGGGCTTTACGCACCTGCCCGCCGCTCTTCGATACATAACCGTATCTCTTTGATTCGCCCGTCGATCCCTCGATGCGTGACTAGTTTTTCGATATCTGATCGACTCGACCGGTTCGATCGGACTCGTTCCGATCGATTATACCGTAGTTTTCAACGGAACCGCCGCGACGTACGTATGTATACGTATCGTCCTTTTAAGGATATCCCATTTACATTTTTTTTTCTCCCGGTGAACTTGAATCGACGTGAAAGCTGCGGGAAAACGATTCGAAGCGGTGAGACCGTTGGTATAATGTCATGGTTAATCCCTCGAGGAAATGCGCAGAGGATCACTGTAGAAAAATGCAAAATGCACCCATTAATTTTCCCGGGTGGAGTTCAATTGGTCCCCGCAGTCAAATTTACCCAAATATAATCTTTTTTCGACTCGAAAGCTATCAGTCAATTGGTCCCCAATACCGGATTAAGGGTTTCTAGGAAGGACCGATGGGAATATTTATAATTTCAAAATTTTCTGGCAAATTTCGATTATGTATTTTCATTTCGTTAGTACAATTTAATGAGGATTTTATGATTTGGGGAAATTTTTTGACTTCTGTCTTTTTTTTCTATTTCAATATAGGGAAAATCCCATCCCTTCCAGTATACTTCTAGAAAATTAGGTGTACTTTTCATAATAACAAATTTCGATATTGTAAAATATGAAAGTACTTTACTCTTGAGCAAAATTCACATTTTTTGATATACCTCGTATAAGATTGATAAAATTTGATTTTTGATGGTTGCATCTTGGATTTTAGATCATGCAGAACTTTTTGTGAAGAATAACTATTTCGTAAAATTAATAATAAAGTTTCCCATATGTTTTTCCAACTATTTTTTGAAATCCGTTCGTATATTAAAACTAAAATAATTCTTTTTTTGTACAGAATTTTTCTTTTAATATATATTGTTCCAATTGTATATATTTTAAATTACTAATGCTTAGATATTAAATATTTTTTAACACTAAAAGCTGCATTTTGTCCAAATTCTCTCAGCTATGTAAGTACACCAGAAGATGCCAAATGATAGTTATTCATGCAATGTAAAATCTTATCTAATCGAATTAGGAATATTTTGACCGCGGGAACCAATTAGCCCATTAAAATTTGAAACTGGGGACCAATCGACCTGTAGGATTATGGAACCCCGCTGACAAAAATGACCGTGGACCAACACCGATTTTCCCTAAGATAACCGCCCCTTGCGATTTTTGCTAGGCATGTTAAGGTATGGAAAGGTTATTAACCGTTTAAAAGCTACTTTAGGATATCCTCTCGATTCTTTTTTTTTAGTAGCAATTCCACCGTACGTACGTTTGCTACATTCTCATTATATCACAGTTAATTTGAATTTAAATTTACTTTCCTTTCAGGAAGTTTAAATTGGCTAAATATGAATAATACCGTTGCTTGTGCATTTGAAAAAAAAACGCTTGTCCGCTTAGGTGTGACAGAACAAAATTATTGAAGAAATTTCTAAAGTCTATAAATATTTATAATCTTCCAATCCAATAATTTTTAATTACACGTACAGCAATAATTGAAAGTAATTGAAAGAAACTACAATCATTTACCCCACTTTAAAATGTCCCAAAGTAATCATTTACAATATCATATTTATGCAAATAAATCATAGGAAATAAATAATGTTTAGGTTTACAAAATAAAGTTGATTACTTAAGTATATCCTATAATGATCAACAATTTAAGGAACACAAGAATTGGAAAGTTTAAACAATGGACGAATTTATTTCTGACATTTTTTTGCAAATCAGGCGGAAAGAAAGTTTTGTTGATAAATTTGTATCTATCCTTACACCTACTGCAATATTTTATTCGAAACTCACGTAACTTACCATAATTTCTATAAAAAATAGAATTTATGCTATTAAACACTACAACAGATAATCTAAATCACGTGTGTTCGTCTGTGCATAATAACACAAGATTATACTAACCGCAAACTAGGCTAGTATCCATCTAATTACTATATTGAGATAGAAATTCTAAAAGTAATGAACATTATAATGCCAATAAGAGAAGGAAAAAAAAATGAAATAATCGGTGAACTGATAGGTTTTTAAATTACACCAGAAAATAGAGAACGACATTAACCTAATTCGATATCTTTGCGGCTCTTCTGCATTTTACTTCCAAAGTAAATTAACTTTGAACCTAGTATTTTCCTTTCGGTGTTTCATTAAAATAGTGGTCGCCTTAGTTTCGCGAAAGAATCGTGATTACATTTAAATTGCATATTTAAAAGGCAAACAATTTCACGCTCTTTAACTGTTACACTTGCATAGCGTCTGTATTGATTTATTTTATCTGCTTTTTTCTACAAAAAATAGAAATCTCCTTTTTTGTTTTTATTGGCACAGAATCCACTCAACTGATCCAAAAAATCGACCATTTCAAAACTCATCAAATTACAGTTAGTAAGAAGCTTGCTTTGATGGGGTATCAATGTTTGTTTTTAAAAATTTGAATAGTATTAGCCGTTTAGCGAATGTTTTGATTAAAATTTTACGTTTTGGGTTTATCATAAATCGCTGGAATAAATATCAGGTTTACCCGGTATTTGCGGTAAAAGCATGAAGATAGCATTTGAAAGCTGCTTGATAAGCGCACCGTACCTAACAGTAAAATCGTTTGAAATTCTGAAAGGTGTTTACGATCATTAGTTATACTTGAACGTAGCATAAAAGGATTATATAAACGTAGTTTACAAGAAATTCGCAAACATAATTTACCAAATTTATGGAGGAAATATCGAGATAAGGTTGTTGGGGAATAACTGAAATGACATTCAAAACTATGAGGATGTACCAGATTGTGATAAAATTGAAAATTCTTGTAATAAGTAGCATAAAATTAATCTTAAATAAGTGCTGCTAAATAATTCAAAATAGATAAAAAATTATAACGTGACATTCGAACAGCTGCTCGATAGAAAAATTTTATTAAACACAGAAGGTCGCCGGAACGATTTGATTTGCATATGAAAACAATCAATATATACCAAAAAAAAAATACAATGTTTTGCATATTTTAATAAACCCGGTTTATTTACCTACGGTTCGCCCGCTTTCATGTTTACCCACTTCGCGACCGGGCGAGTATTTATTTTTTTCAATATTTGATCAAGCCAGCCCGATGTAAACCCACCGTCATTCCATTAGGAGGAATTTCCTCTTTTCAAACACCACTAATGAAAGGTCCACTCTTGTTTTCACAAAAAACATTCCTTCGCCGCTTCTGAAGTTGTACAGTAAATATTACACCGGGCGGGTTATACTGTTGATTTTTTCATTAATGTCAAGCGAAAATATCGTGTTTGAATGTGGGCTTTCCTAGAAGAATTTGCCATGAGAGAAAAGAGGAAAAATTTGGTTATTGTGTGCACAATTTAATTATTGTGGAAAAAATGGTTTTCTAAGAAGTCATTTGAATGCAATTTTTAAGTTATAAAGAAGTAGCTATATTTAATTGATCGATTTATTAATTATTTATTGATTTTATACAGGGTGGTTCAGAATTATGAGATAAAACTTTTAGGGATTATTCAGGGCAACGAAAGAAGACATTTGAGTATAATGTCCAGAAATGTCATCGTAAATCTTCAATAATTTTTAACAATTTAACAGTAACAAAAAATGCTTAACGGGTATTCATTTCAAGTACAGGGACGACTTTTTGAGAATTATTGTATTGTTATTTTAGACAAACAAATTAAAATAAAATGTATTAAAATTCGATAAAACAGATTTTTGCACAGATTGATCTTAAAGAGTCATATTAGTGTCGTAGCGCATTAGGGAGACATTTCTGGACATGGGTTCTTATACTCAAAAGTCTTCTTTCGTTGGCCTGAATAATCCCTAGAAGTTTTATCCCATAATTCTGAAACATCCTGTATACAAACATTGAATTTTCATAATACACTGCTCCAATAAATTAACGCACCACTTAATATTTTGTGAAAAATATGACCACTTTAAACAAACTGAACAATATTTTAATACTTTTGGAAATACCCTGCTTGTATATTGTGTCTTTTAACAACTAAATAAAGTACTTGTCCGTGCAGATAAATTTTTTATAGTACTAAAATCGTTGAAAGATAAATCGACTTTAAAATCAGTTTCGTTTGATTTATTCCCGTTGGAAGTGACCTTTTACGCATTTCGATATTTTTATGTTTACACTGATAAGATGCAACGCGAATCCCGAAATTTGACGCCTGTACTTCTTGTTTCTTTCAAAATTTCGTATTCATAATTTTGTACTTTTTCCCTTATTTTTTTCCTTACGGCCTATTCTTAGGAATACATAGGTTGAAAAATGCTTTGTTGGGAGTAAATTAATTAAAATTATTGAAATATAATGTTTGATTACTTATTTTAATTTTACAAATATAATATTTAGAAACGAGTGGTGCGTTAATTTCTTGGAGCAGTATATGTACATATGTATATATGTTTCTTGGATGATTTAAATGTGATTTATTACATTTTCTATCATCCCTTGTTAATTTTAAATTAAAATCTGTAGTCCCTGTCGCCCCCTGTTTCTGTTAATCTGTTCTATGTATTTATTTATAAAAGTTGGGCACGTTGCTTGTCAAATATGACGACATTGTGACGTGCATCTTACTTTGTTTCGCACATACTACAGCTACTTAATTTTTGCCTATTTACTGTCGATTTATTGATTATTTATTGATCTCTTACTGACTTGTTTCTAAAACTCGACAACCCAACCACTTCCTTCGCTAATAACTATCATTAGAAATTACGATTTCCTCCTTTTTCCTTAATTGCGAAAACTGCGAAACAAACAACAAAAAAAAACAACGACCAGACCTCCATCCGTCGCGTCTTCGACGCCCCGAGACGAAAAACCATTCCAATCGAAAATAAAACAAAACCGAGCCGAAGACTCGAAAGCCCGCTCGACCGGAGACCATCATCAGCGTAATCGCCCATCCTCCGCGGAAGAAGCGACCGCCGGTCTCTCGCTCGCTTCAGTCGGTTTCTTGCCCTTCGAGACCGCAGTGCTGGTTCTCAATGTGCACACTCGAGTCGAATATATCCGAAGAAATTCGCGTTTGAAGTGCTGTTTGTGAGTTCTATTTTGGTAAACCTGCTGGAGATTGTCTTCTAAATAATAGAGACTTTTTTTTGATAATATAATCGCTGTGGTATTGATTTGTTTGTATAGAAAGTAATGTTTAGATGAATGTATAAATTTTATAAAACTGTGTAATCGAGGTAAATTAGAATTGGATCGCAACGAGGAAAGTACCGAGGCATTCGAGCCCATTTTCGGGGAAACTGTTCACTACATCCTCATCTGCATTATCGTGTTGTGGGCCCTGACGCGCGGGTTCAGGTGTCGCAAAAATCGAATAAAATAGACGAAAAAATCGCACGAACAATCGACGCGAAAAATGCAAATGGCGTACCGAAAATAACTCGGTCGTGTTACTGACCTACAATCGGAATAGATGTGGAGGATTTCCATGTGAAAATCCATACGCGAGCGAAGTAGACCGCGGCGGATCGAGCGGGAGCGCAAGAAAGTAAATTCGCTAATTAATTATGTGCATCTGAATCGAGGATGTCTTCCGTCAAAGTTCAAAAGATCAATGCCAAGAGCGCGTCGACGCCTTTCATTAAGAAACTCTGCGAATCGCCGAAGCGATGGTTGACCGGCGACCGGGCCAAAGCCAAACGAGACATTGTGATCGTTCACAAACAACCTGATCACATCTACGAGAACATCAACTATCACAAAGACGAAGTAATTAAAAAACCAGACGACAATGTTACAGTGGTTAACGTGTCGTACGATAAGAATCAATCGCACAAACTGCGATTGATCATCGATAATTTCGATAAGATACTCGATGAATACGGTAAAATCGAGGATAAACCCAACGCGACTTCGACGCCTTTGAAAAGCCTACCGCCAGTTTCGAAGAAACCCGATACAAAAATCCCCAAACTGGTGAAAGCCAAAACTTGCAGCATAATCGAGTCCAAATGCATTCTGAAAAAATCTACAAACACCAGCATTCTCCAAAACGATCAACTCAAACAAAAAACCAAAAGTATGAGCAACATCGAACACATGGATCGAAATTTAAGCGTCTTTAACGCCACGTTACCGGCCATAAAAATCAAAGAAAAGCCCAAGGAAGTGCAAATACAAACCGAGGAGAAACCCAACACCACCAACGTCAAAGAAATCGTGAAGCGATTAAACAGTTTAACGGATTCTAAGGAAGACCTTTTTGCTAAGGAAGCGCCTTCTAAATCGGTGTCTAAAGCAAAAAGTACTCTAGACCTAACCAGCAACAAACTCACAATGGCTAGTCGAATACCGGTGAATACCACGTTGAGGAAAGCCTATCCCAGCATTCCCTGTGATCTAAACTCTTTAGATTCTAACAGAGGAAATGCTAGAAAGTTGTCATTGAACGGGAAATTCGCCAAAAGCAGCCACAATTTGAATGTTACAAAGCTAACAACGCCACAACGAAACAATAAAAGCGTTATGAATTTAACTAATCAAGGTAAAACAGTGACTAATAATGGAAAATTGTTAGCCAAAAGCGTGCAAAACTTGACGAAAATATCCCACGCAGCTCCTCTAACGAAAGCACCAAACACCAGAAGCGTGCAAAATTTGGTGCCCAAATCGCAGATTAATAGAGTTGTCAATATAAAAATAACGAAACAAATTAATAAAACCGCCGACGAAAAACCGAAATCTATCAAACCTACGGTTAAGCAACCGTTAAGTAAAGCATCTAGCGGTATTTCGGTGACAAAATCTATAGAAAAACTGACGTTAATTGGCAAAAACGATGATATCTCTTCGACAGACACTTTCGTGGTTTTCAAAGCGCCGAAAGAGAAGGTAAAACATGTCATACAAAAATTGGAAGAAAAGAAAACACCGCTCGCCAAATCTAAAGTACTCAAAACTGATACTTTCAAAATAACCAAACCGACCACCAACAACCAACAAAAACTTCCAACTTCCATCACCAATAAAACCACTTCGAAGAAACCAAGCCCAATCGTCAAACTCAACCCGAAAACCACCCAACAATTCCTGGAGAAACTCAAAACCGATTGCAACGAAACGCTGAAATATGAACTAGACGCCCAACCGGCCACGATGCCCAAAAAAGACCTGGGCTACAACTCGGATAACTCCGACGACTCCGGTAACTTATCCAACGAAATCGAACTGGACACCGAAGACACCAACTCCTCGTCATCTTTAAAAACCTCCCAAACTTCACTCAAAGGCCAAGACAGCGGCATCGAATTGCTCAGAAAACATATCGCATCACCAGACGCTAAGGTAAATTTGGTGAAGATTACTTGTGGACCTTTCTTTATTATAGCATTGTATCCATTATATTGTTAATCCTAAAGTTGTATTCATTAATTTAGACTATACAAAAGGTATTTGAATCATGTATTTTGCATGATCCATGGAGTTTTTTAGCTCTTGCATGGATCCAATTGCCTTCATTTACACCTTGACTCAATCTGAGTTGCACCAAATCCTCCAACCTCTCTCTATTTCTTCGATTTTTTCCAGATCTTCTTCAGGAATGGCGTGGTGTCGCAGCTGGAGACGCAGCGCGACGAGCGCCTCGCCGGCGTGGTGGTGCGCCTGCAGGCCCACTGTCGCGGCTACCTGGCCAGGAGGCGGCTGGCGCAGAAGAAGCTCCAGGACCTGGCGGTGCGCTGCATCCAGAGGAACGTCAGGAAGTTCATAGCCGTCCGCGACTGGCCGTGGTGGCGGCTGCTGGTGAGGGTGACGCCGCTGTTGAACGTCTACAGGACCGAGGAGGAATTGAAATCCAAAACGGTAAGTCGAGCTCGCGGAGCGAGCGAGACTATGCATTTAAGGGGCTATACCAGTGTAACCCATGAAAAATTAGGCGATTTTCGCGTTTTTTTTAAAGAAAGTACTCGATAGAATGTTTTGAAGTTTTTTGGACATAATAAGGTATATTTTCAGCTATATTTTAAGATTTTTTGTTCACAAAAATATTGAAAAATATCGGAGTTATGTGCTGTCTTCGGAGGTGCAAAAAAAAGTTCCCTAACTGCTGACATGATTCCGGCCGAATGAGTAGGTGAAACAGAAAAAATCAAAAAGGTTATTAAAGTTGAAGGTGCTTCCTATACAATGACCTACAATTTTTGAAAAATATCAAAAATTAACAAAATGGCGTAGTTCTGAAGAAAACTGTCGGTTTTTGGGGCCAAAAAATTGTCGTTCTTTTAATGCCAAATTGACAATTTTCAACCAATCAAAAAAGATCGTAGGTCATTATGTAGGGTGGTCCAGTTTATAATGGCATAACTTTAGGAAATGATGAATAATGTTAAAATAATGATAATTTCTCAATACTTATATAGCCGGGAAAGCTTTGTTTTCGAGATACTGGGTGTTGAAATTAAAAAAATATTATTTTGGATATGGTCAAAACGGCTGATTGGAAAAATTTTAATTTTGGCACACAGGATAAGCTAAGGATCCTTCATGAAAATAAATCATAGCTTACTTCCAGAATATTTGCGATGATAGTAGTCCTACGTAACCGGAGAAAATTGCAAATATCTCCAAAACGGTGCGTCGTTCAAAAAAACGCAAGAACACTTTTTTGTTCTAAAAAGCATGGAGCATCGAATAACATTACTGTTATTTGCAAAAAAGTCAGTGGCGTAAAGGATTTTTTTAAAAAAGGGCAATGGCATACCCATATCTCCGCCACTGGTTTTTGTAATTTATCACCATATTCCCTAAATCATGAAGGATCCTTAGCTTATCCTGTGTGCCAAATTTAAATTTTTTCCAAGCAGCCGTTTTGGTAATATTCAAAATAATTCATTTTTTTTTTAATTTCAACACCCTGTATCTCGAAAACAAAGCTTTCCCGACTATAATAGTACTGAGAAATTATCATTATTTTAACGTTATCCATCATTTCCTAAAGTTATGCCATTATAAACTAGACCACCCTGTATAGTAAGTATAATCAAGAATACTCAGTTTCAATTTGAAGTCGATCGGTCAATTTCTTTTTCAGTTATGATATCAACAATTTTGAAAAATGTCATTTCGAGAAAAACGCGTTTAAAGTTTCAACTATCCATTTATTCCAGCGAGCGGCCGCTCTTTTAGAACGCTGCCATTCAAAAACTATTCAAGATACGACATTGCCGCTTTCACAGGATCTTTTTGAAAGCATAAACTATCGAATAAGCCAAAAAACAAAAATCGATTTTTTGAAAGCGTCACACTAGTATAGCCCCTTAAATAGCTTCTTTTGAATATACATAGTTTGCGAATTCCTTCTCTAATTGAAGAATCTTGTTGGTTATCTTCATTTGCGTTTCTTCCTGCGAATGTTTATAAATGTGCTCTGGGAATGTTGTTTCTCGCTTGGAAGGTTCGTCAATAAATGGAGATTATTGAAAGATTTCTGTGCGTTGTAAAAAGTACAATGAATGGAATTGATAGGAGGCCCTTGGGTAGTTTAGCGTTGAATTTATGAGGATGTTAATGATAAATTTTAAAGTAAGAATGGGCAGACTATAAAATGGTAGAAGGTAAGTTTAATTGCGAATAGCGAACACGTAAATGCATTAACAGTTTTATTATGGCCTGCATCTAAGTTGTAAATTTCATCAATCGGCGTTTATTTAATGATGCAGGTGCTAAAGTCGATATTTAATAGAGTTGTATTGGAACTTTATATTAAAATGACCGGTTAGTGAACGCATCGATTTGTATAAAAAAATTCATCTAATTTTTGAAGGAAATTTCATTATAACACTCGATTTTTTTGAGTATAAAGTAGTTTATAAACGATAATAATTTTCTAATGTAGGCTCTTCTTATTTGGTAACAATCGATTCGAATACTCATCAACGCATATTTATCTCTGTTAGCGACTTGCACACCTCAGGATATGAATTGTTACTGTTTGAATCAAGAATTAAAATTGCAATAAGAAGGTATTTTTAACGAATTGCCTGCGGACAAGAGGATAACGATGTATACAATGAAAAATATAAAACAGCGTAAATAGAAGTTGAGAGGTTTATAACAAAAAAAAACTCAAAATACATCTAGTGTTATTATTAAGTACACACAGCATTAGAAATAGAATATGAAGTTTTCTTGCGCAAGTGGCGTCTTTAGCTATTTCTGTCGCACTGTAGCACTAGAAAATTTTAATTTGTTGATTTCTGAGCTTCTTTACTATTTTAATGAGTTTATGCTCGAACAAAGCGGGGCCTATTAATTTTATTTCAACATACTTTGGCTTCATAAATAATTTTCTAGTGTCTTTCCGTATGCATTTCAAAGAAAACGTTCCCGGTACATGCATATTTACCTGATTTACGGAACAGTTAGAATATGCCGTAGCAAAACGCTCAAGTCCATCTGAAGTGTGTATTTTATTCTTTTGTGGTAATTAAATAGTTTGAAAGCATAGCTTTATTAAATTAACGTGATTAGCAATTAAAGTTCGCATGGCTAGTATTTATGGGATTTGCATAAGTATAAGATATGGCATCGTGTTAAGTAAATTCATGTGTTTAGAGATGTGTATAAACGAGGATTATTTGATGGGAATTTGTCGTTAAATGAAATTGAACATTGCCTAATTAACAATATATGGGTATTTACGATTCAGCTACTTTCATGTGCGAATGCAGACTTTCCCTTTTTTTTAATCGCATTATCGAATCTTTGCATCTTTGCACTCAGTATATTTTTTCTCCTATTCATACGCCTATCTGGGAACGGAGATAAAATCGTTATTTGGAATTTTTCAGCTTTTTATTTCGTGACTTATCCCATCTATTGTATCGAATTCCGCGTTTATAGACAACGATGACTCGTCACTACATAACGTTCTTTTTATATTATTAATTTTCTTTTGTGAATTAACCGGTTGGTAACTATTGTACCAAGTTTTTACGATAACTTTGTATCGATGTCTTCTATAATCACATTTCGAATTGAAATCGAGATTCTATCGAGATAAGAAGCGATGACTTGAGAATATATAGCGATTTTTTTCAACGAGCCGCGGTTTTAATATTGTTATCGATATACATAACAACGGACTAATTTCATATTTAATGCAAGTAACGTTTAAAATAGACATTCGAATCAGCCAGTGGAGCAAATGCGGGTACGTTCCAGATTTATAGGTCACACATATCAATCGAGTTTTAGTGCGATGTTGAAACCCGAATTTTCTACATACAGGGTGTCCCAAAATGTGTTTAGTTGGACATTAAATTCCGATAAATTGACAAGGACATGTCTCACCTGCTTCGAGCATTTCTCGCTCGACCAACGCCGTACTTTCTCCTGCACTTGACGAATTGATTCCTGCAATGTAAATGTTCCGTTCGTCCGTTGAACTTCGAAAACAGTGTCGTACTTTTCGTAAAATCATTAACAGTACAAGCTCAGTCGAAGGTTTACTTGTATTAAACGAACGTTGAATGAAAATTATGTTGTCTGTCTTTCTAATGGAAAGTGTGATGTATATGCAGGAAATTACTATCTAATAATTTCAATATCCCATGAAAATTTCACCTATTAACAATCGTTTATCCCTCGTAAATGCGTTTTTGTTCGTTTAAGACTATTTAAGCCTGGCAATCGAGCCAATTACATTGGCCGACCCGAACCATTAACTTTCCCAATTGAACCTGAACCTGATCTCGTTTACGTGGAGCTGTAAAAGTCGAAGCTGGCTGCACCTCAGGACGGGTTTTAGATGCGACAGAAAATAAAAATCGCATTACTTTCGTTCGAGCGGGAAAAATGCAAGTGCAAAGGTCAATGACGAAAATTGCACGCAACCGAAACGGTGCAATTGACCTAGTCTAGAAAGCTTTCGCGTTGTGAAATTGTACGCATCTGCCGTTTCGTAATTTACGGCGGGTTTTTGCGTGCGAGAAAACGACAATTTTACTGCTGCATTTAATTATAGAATGCAATGTTTTTGTTTCTGCGTCGTTAGATATGGGAATACGGCGCGGAAAATGGATAATTTTTCATATTTTATACTTGTTTTGTTTTGCAAATAGTGATTATTTATACAGGGCGTCGCAGAAAGATTGAGACACGGCTTAACCACAGGCTCCTGAGACAAAAATAAGACGATATCCAAAATCCAAATAAGATATATCCAAAATAGCTTAGTAAAGAAGTTATAGGGTTTTGATGTTAAGAATAAAAAAGAGATTTTTTGATATTGTGCCAGAATGGCTTACCTTTTTTCGTGAAAATTTGACAATAATGGCCCGTATTCAGCGTCCCAATTTAAAGTTAAACGCATGTTTAGCGATATTTTAGCATGTTATACCCCCCCTGTAATTCACCTCATTTTTGAGTTGAAACTACACAGCTCCAATAAATTAACACACCACTTAATATTTTGTGAAAAATATGACCACTTTAAACAAACTGAACAATATTTTAATACTTTTGGAAATACCCTGCTTGTATATTGTTTCTTTTAACAACTAAATAAAGTACTTGCCCGTGCAGTTAATTTTTTTATAGTACTAAAATCGTTGAAAGATAAATCGACTTTAAAATCAGTTAGTGGTTTGATTTATTCCCGTTGAAAGTGATCTTTTACGCATTTCGATATTTTTATGTTTACACTGATAAGATGCAACGCGAATCCCGAAATTTGACGCCTGTACTTCTTGTTTCTTTCAAAATTTCGTATTCATAATTTTGTACTTTTTCCCTTATTTTTTTCCTTACGGCCTATTCTTAGGAATACATAGGTTGAAAAATGCTTTGTTGGGAGTAAATTAATTAAAATTATTGAAATATAATGTTTGATTACTTATTTTAATTTTACAAATATAATATTTAGAAATTTATGAGTGGTGCGTTAATCTCTTGGAGCAGTATAGATTTATTGGAAAATTTATGATTTTTTTACAATCCACATTTTAAGCACATTATAGGTATTACCAAAGAAATTTTTCATAACACCTTTTTAACAGATTAGTTATTTTCAACAATAATCTATCAATTAATCATACCACTTAGCACATTACACAGAAAAAATAAAGAATTAAAATTTTTAAGATTTATCTTTTAAAAATTTGATAGATTTAATTTATAATAAAAGGTAAATATAGCCCCCATTAATGACCATTATTATGCCCTCCGTCTGTGGTTTAGCCATAACCCAACCTTTTTTTTGCTACACCCTGTATAGGAAAAGTATTTTATTAAGTATATCTCCTAAAATAAACATTCAAATGAACTTTTGTATATTGAACCTTACACTTACAATGAATTTTGTTTGTTTGCAGAACGAATTGGAAGCGATCAAACAAAAATTGGAGAAACTCGAAAGCGAAAGAACGAAATTGAAACACGAAAATGACAAACTGGAAGCAAAAGTAAGTACAAAAAACCGTCTATTTTTCGTCATAATGAAAGTTCCATATAAAAACCGCTACTTCCCCACAAATTCTTATATTTATTTGATCTATTATATCTAATTATAAATGGCAATTGATCGATTGGAATCGTTATTCAAGTTTGTCGACGTCCAGGCGAGCAATTTAGGATTTTTGCCAGTTCCTTGGGGCAGGACGCCCGAAAGTTCGATCTCTGGCGCCGCGAAATTCTCCATTATTTTTCTAGCGGTTAAATTCTCGCGACGCTCGGGAGTCCAAAAATATGTATAAAATGAATGAAAAATCTATTTACTCGGCGAATTTGTATTTCAAAGTAAAGCACAATAGCGAGAAACCATGCCAACAACGTCCTGGAGAGCGCTTTATCGCGTTAATTGAAATAATTACTCATACGAGGGTCGTTCGATAATTAATCGTCTAACACTACACGAATAAGGCCACTAAGATTCGTTTATGTGGTACATGGTGTTGAAAAAAATTGAATACCCGTACACTACATGCAATAATGGACCCACTTTCTTGATATTCGTTAACATTACGAATAAATCTAACCCAAATTTACTGGTTACATGACCGCGCATATTTGGTGTACGCACTAAAACAATAATTAATGCACGAGGCACGTTTTAACGCGTGAATAATTACACGTGCCGAAGGAGCCTTGCGCTGTTTTATAACGGGCTTCGTATTTTTTTTAATAATACAGTAACGTATTTGTGTGATTGATTCGAAAGCAACCTGTTCCGAAGAACTAAATAGGTATAAAGAGGCAATTAAAAATAACAGAACGAGATCTGCTGAATAAAAGGTGCTAATTATGATTAGGTTAATTAATACTGCTATATTTTTTTGTAACACCATCTACATCGATTCTATCTGTTATATAATGGGGTATTATGAAATGGTTGCAAGTAAAAAATGAAAAAATAACATTGGCAATGTTCCACATTGAAGGCAGTTTTAAATCTGTTGGGATTCTAATTGCAGACTTAAGTTTGTTTTATAAGTCGACTACATATGAAATGTTTCTAAACAGTATTATTTGTTTAGGAATAGTATTTTTGGTCACTCTTGGGTGCATTGGTTGAACAAGTAATTGAGAAAATTAACCCAAAATAGGCAAGCGTTAATTTTTTGTATAAACTTTTTAATGAAACGGGTCGTTTTCACCATCGTTAATATTTGTACTATAGAATTTCCAAAGTTTTCCGTTTCCAAAACGAATTGTTTCTGTTTATAACGATCACGAATGTTTGTTTCAAATTGAAAATAACAATGACGATTTATTCTACTTTATGGAAACACGGATTTTAGTGGGTGTTTAATCTACGAAAATAACTCCAGGTTTTCCAAAAACACGTTCCATCGGATCGTTTATCGAAATCGACAATAAATAGCACTAAACCGCATTTCACGAAATTATAATAGACGTAAATTCTCCTGTCTAGTGCCAATAGCGGTAAGAGGCCGGTGCCAAATCTTCGTTGTCGAACATTTCAGTAACTGGCCTGTTGGTGTTCGCTCGCCTAGCCGGAAAACATTACAAAAAAAAGCGATGCATTTCATTCGATCTGTTGTATTGCCAACTACAAATTTCATAATGAATTGGAACTAATTTTGGAAAAACCACGGGCGCACCAAAAGCAATAATTTATTTATTTTTTCCTGCACTATTACTCCAAAAATTTGCCTAATAATTCTGAGATTTTCGAGAAAAATTGCCTTATAAAAGGCACACTAAACATATTTGTGTATATGGAGTATAACATTGGTGCATGTATGTAAATCTAGCCGAGCATCTTGAAAGAGTTTGATTAACATTCCCTTTGATTAAACTTTAAATTAAGCGATTAATTAAGTTTCGCGTGTAATTGAAAGCAGCGTAAATCCTGTTTGAATTACGCCACTGAAAAACTGTGGGTATCTTTAGCTACATGTTGCTCTCTGCCGACGTTCGTGGAAAATAAATTAACACCTATTCCTGTAGTGGTTGCCTAGCACTGATCGACGCCGGGTTAGCAGCCGGTCAATTTTTTTTTCGACTTTTTTTTTATTTAGTTTTTTTTTTGGTTTTTCTTCTCATTTCGTGTGCAGTTGTACTAACATCGCATCCACAGATCGTATTACTTGTCGTGTATCAGCAGTCGTGTGTTGTGAAGAGTGTGGATCAAGTTTAGTGTATTGGCGAATTCAAAATAGTTTGTAAACTAATTGATGTTTCTATATTGCTCTATTTTTTAACTCTTGGATGTTTATTGACCGTTCAACTTTCGTTTAACACCAATTAACGCATCTCTTGCTCGACCATTACGTGGAATTTCGAATGTGTTGTGTAAAGTACACCAAAGCAAATATTATACTCCACACTTGGATCTTAACGAGTTGTGTCAATACGATTCCGGAAATGCGACAGTGAAGAAGTCGATAAATATTGCAGTACATGAATATTAATTGATGAAAAAATGCCAGTCCATCCATCTTTTATGTCTTCGCTACAATCGAGAAAAATGGGCGCCTTCACCGAACCCTATCCATCTTCTTCACTACTCAACGGCTACGCCCTATCCGCCAGCAGCTCAGCTTCAAGCATAAACTCCATAAGCTCCCACAGAGGCCTACCACCACCAGCACCCTCCAGGAAATACACCAACATCAGAAGACCCTACTCCACAGGATTCGACGTTCCCAGCGAACGTAAGCCCGTCATGTTCCAAACCAGACCGCTGCGAAGCCTCACCGTCGTCTCCGACTCGCCTTCGAGGGAAACCAGCGCCAGCCCCACGCCCAGCAACTACAGCCTGCGGTCCACCAGGTCCTGCAGCGTGTGCCCGCCGCGGCGCGTCTACCCCCAAACCTACGACCCGGGCACCAGGTACGATCTGGACGACAAAGAGGACGGGCCGGTGGTGTTCGACGCGAATCTGACCTTCGTGCTCGGCTGCAAGGGGAAGCTGAAGCAGCACGTGCGGCCGGTGCCGGCCCACATGGAGGCGCGCACCGTCTCCAACGCCTTGACCGATAAGATTTCGGATTTTCTGTCGCGGACCGATCACGTCATGGACGAGTGGAAGGGCTTGGGGCGCAAGGAGGACGAGCAGCACAGCTCGAGGATGAGGAGGAGCCGGTCGAAGAACCTCGACCGGTCCAGGAGCGCTACCAACATCATGATTAAGGGGTTTCAGTATTTTAGCAGGGCGAGTAGTTGCAGTAGGTCGTCGGTGGTTAGGGATGTGGAGGAATCGACTGAGGCGGAAATTGATGAGGTATGGGTTGCTGTTGGGAAGGATTAATTGGAATTTTCTATTTTATCAGTTATGAGGACACAGATTGTTATGATTTTTGTTACGCGTCGGAACTGTTTACCAAATTTTTTTCGCTTCATGTCAGCACTGACTTTATTTCACTCTATCCTTCAAAGAGATAGGTCGCCTATTTCACTCGCACATTTCACCGATTCAATGTTATTCAATACAGACACGCAATCAGATTTTTTCTTCGTAGATACCTAACAATTTTATTTTATTATTTTCGCAACTTATTATGCAATATACTGTCAATTATTGCAATTTTTAATTTAATTACAATCTAGTAGAGTTAGTAAGAAAAAAGGAAGATAAAAAGTCGGGGGCACTAAATAATATGAGTACATTTCTGAACACTAATAGTTTGCGAAACACGCTGTAGAAATAAGAGCTAAAGCGATATAGTTTCAAAAATTCGTAAAATTTGAAATCGGTTTCCCATTTCTTATGCTTATTTTTTACTTTAACAGAAAATTTTATATAGAAAAAAGTTTACAAAAACTATTATCTACAATCTGTTGGAATTGCATTTTTAATATTTTATATTTCAGATGGATTTTTATTTATATTTCCAAAAGTATGAGGTAAAGTGAAAATATAATTCCAACAATTTCTTCACAAGTTCGCAATTGACTTCTCACAAAAATTTAAACAAAATTTGACTATAAATAACGAAGATATTTGGGAAACCGTTTTTATATGTAACAAATATAGGGTGATAGAACAGCCTTAATAATAAAAAACTTTGCTAAAGATATTGCAGTTTATTTGAGTACTTTTCAAAAGGTAGTCTCATTAAATAGGCGTATAGAAAGTGGGTATTTTTATTTCTAGGCGTATAATTTTGTTACTGGTGCTGTTGTGTTTACTTTGGCAATTAATGTTTTTCGTCGGGTAACTTCGAAAAGTGAAACTGTCTAATTTCTAATGATTGAATTTAATATTTTTAAATAGCCGGAATTTTTTTTATAAATAGTCTGTTTTTGTTGTTCGATAACGCGGCGATGTGTAGGTATTTCCTTGAAAATAGGTCACCGTATTGCATTTTTAGATTTATTTCATTGTGTGGTACAAAATGTAGATTCTATTCGAATTTCTCCAATGGAATTTCTAAATTTTATTCATATCGAAAAGCTAATCAACTTTAATTTCTATTAATTAATAGCTTTCTTAAATCTGGATGAGTAAAGAAGGTATTTTTTAGGAACTATTCGCCCATTCATTTACTAATTTAGTTAAATCAGTTAAAAATAAGTCTCGTTGAAAAATTATACCTTATACCTATGTACCTACTTCTACAGAATAGTTTAAAAATTAATTAATACACATTACCGGTTAATGAGCTCCAGTCGCTAGCTAATATAGTCTCCCAGGAAGTGCACGATTACCTTAATTTAAACATAATGTAACTCTCGTCTAAGAAACACAACGTTTGCTTTAAATTATTATTTATTTTATCGCCTCGAATTTATTGTTCACAATCTGCATCAAAAATATTAATAAACTTTATCAACAATAATCGTGCTAGTTTATTACAAGATGTTGCAGCATACATAATGAGTGTGATAAGCGTTTCGGTGAGTCGAGAATAATTCTCCTACAATTTCTCTATTAAAATGTACTTATTCGCGAAGATAAGATTTTATTTGTTTTGGAGAAATATCCACACGTTTCGGAGCTTCCATAATGTTAGCAATTTATTTAAAAAATGATTACTAATTAATGGATTTTTCCAGTTATCCGAGATGACCGCCGACCTGGCCGAAGAACACTCGACGGCCACGCTGGCGGCCGAACGTCTGGACTCGGAGACCTCGGAGCGCCTCAAGCTCGAGAAGGAGCTCAACGACGTGCAATCCAAGAACAAGGAGCTCCAGCAGTCGTCGGAGCGACTCGAGCTGGAGCTCCTCTACGCCCGCTCCGACCTCAACGGCATCTCCGAGGAGGACGAGGACGGCGACGGAGACGGCGGCGTCTACAAGCAGCGCTACGAGAGGGCCCTCAAGGAGCTCGAGTTCACCAAGAGGCGGCTGCAGCAGCAGCACGAGGACGATCTCGAACAGCTGGTGGGATTGAAGAAGCAATTGGAGAAGAAGGTATGTCAATAGCACTATAGTTTCTTATACACTGTGTCCCATTTTGGTCGCGACTGGGGGGTATATCGGTTATTAGACTTGATAGGACATTGCGGTTTTCGCGAACCTGTACTACTTTTTTGTCAAACTTACAATGGCACAAACAGATTTTTTAAATCTCTTTTCATTATTGAGTTACAGGGCGATAATGAAAATTCTGACTTATTCAGCCACCCCCGTATCTCTTTGCTATTGAAGATATTTTAAATATGTAAACTGATTATTATAGATAATTTTACGTAGAATTCAGTGACGTCCTTAGTTTTTTTATGGGGGTTGCCATTTCTGAAATATGACACCAACTTGTAATTTTTTTAATGGGACACCCTATATTTTTATTGCCTATTAAATTTGTAATTTTTTTTCTCTTTTTAATGATATGGCACATTCTATATTTTGAATTTTCTTAAAACGATCAAAAAAGAGAAAATCTATTTTGTTATAAAAATGGTTAGGGGGCTATGCGGAAAAACAAAAAAATCGTAGAAATGTTTTATTTAATATTCTCAACAACTATTTTTGTTCTAAAAGTATTTTATTTTGGTTTTTCTGCATAGCCCCCTAACCATTTTTCGAATAAAATAGGTATTCTTTTTTTGGGCGTTCTAATGAAATTCAAAATATATAATGCGCCATATCATTAAAAAGAGAAAAAAATTACAAATTTATTGGCCTATAAAAATACAGGGTTTTCCATTAAAAAAATACAAGTTGGTGTCATATTTCAGAAATGTAACCCCCATAAAAAAACTAAGGACGTCACTGAATTCTACGTAAAATTATCTATAATAATCTGTTTACACATTTAAAATATCTTCAATGACAAACGAGATACGGGGGTGGCTGAATAAGTCAGAATTTTTATTATCACCCTGTAACTCAAAAATGAAAAGAGATTTAAAAAATCTGTTTGTGCCATTGTAAGTTTGACAAAAAAGTAGTACAGGTTCTCGAAAACCGCAATGTCCTATCAAGTCTAATAACCGAGATACACCCCAGTCGCGACCAAAATGGGACACAGTGTAAGTACTTGTTGAATACTCAAGTGATTGGTTTTGTAGTTGGCGGACGCTTACGAAGAGGTGGAGGAACAGCGACAGGTTGTGGGCCAGTGGAAGAGGAAGGTGCAGAAATTGAACGGCGAAATGAACGATCTGAAGTTGCTGCTGGAAGAGCAAAGCGGCAGGAACAATTTGCTGGAGAAGAAGCAGAGGAAGTTCGATTCCGAGACGCAAATGCTGCACGACGAGCTGAAGAAAGAGAGGCAGATCAAAGAGAGGTTCTCCAGAGAAAAAGAGGTTTGCATAGCGGAGAAATACGCCGTAGAAAGCTCGTTAGCGGTAAGTACAATAATTCAATCAGTGAGTCAAACTTACGTATTTGTATTATATCCAGGACACGAGGCTGGAGTTGGAACTGAAAGAGGAGAAACTGATTGCTTTGCAAAGGGAATTCGACGAAATCACTTGTGGCGGTAAAACCGAAGAGGAGGTGACCGTGCTGAGGAAACAGAAAATCGATTGCGAGAGGCGTCTGCAAGACCAAGAAGAAGAGCTTGATGAACTTGCTGGTCAAGTACAGCTGCTCGAGCAAGCCAAACTTCGCTTGGAAATGTCGCTGGAGTCCATGCGTAAAGAGGCCAAAAAGGAAGCACAACTGAGGGACGAGGAAATGGAGGAGGTGCGGTGTAACGCACAGAAGAAGATTAAAAGTAAGTATTATAATAATTGATAATCTACTGTTTGTACTTACTTGTATTTCCGTAGCTTTCGAACAACAATTGGAGAACGAACACGAAGAGCGAACGCTGCTCCTGCGGGAGAAGCACGAGCTGGAGAGGCGTTTGCAGGCGGCCGCCGAGATGGAGCGGCACGATCGAGCGGGAGACGAGGCGCTCCTGCAGCGACTCAAGCGCGACCTGAAGCGAACGAAAGCCCTGCTCAGAGACACCCAAGCGCAGCTCGAGCGCCAGAAGTCCGAGGCGCCGGGCAAGGCGGCCATGCGCCAGATGAGGAACCAGCTGGAGGACCTGGAGTGCGCCCGCGCCATGGCCGTCAAGGCGAAGCAGAGCCTCGAGGGGGAGCTGCTGGAGACGCAGGCGCAGCTCGACGAGGCGCACAAGCAGAAGCAGGAGGCGGAGGAGCGGGCGAATTTCCTGCTGCGCGAGAAGAGCGATCTGCAGACGCAGCTGGAGGAGAACGAGGAGGAGCTGGCGGAGGTGTTGAAGAAGTTCAAGGGGACCGTGCAGCAGATGTCGTTGGACCAGATGGCGTTGCAGGAGCAGGTGTCGTTGGTGTCCGAATTGGAGATCGAACGGAACCATTTGAAGGAGCAGCTGGCTGAGATCACGACGAAGTTGGAGTCGGTGGAGAGCATGGGGGAGTCGTCGTCGAATTTGCTAGTCAAACGGTAGGGGTTTTAACGAAATTTATGTAATTGATGCGATGTAAAACTGGCTGTTTGTTTAGGTCTGAACTGAAGGTGAAAGAGCTAGAATCAAAATTAGAATTAGAACAAACCACTAGGTCGAGATTAGAAGTACAAATTAGTAGATTAAAAGAAACGGTGGAGAAACTTCAAGGCGACTTGGGCAACGCCAGACTGAAGGAGCAACAATGCCAGGATCAAATTAAGAAACTGCAACGACAAATACGGTATGGTGTTATGCTGATTTTAATATTCTTGTTGGATTAACTATTATTTTATTCTACAGGGAAGTGAAGGAAGAATTGAACGTGAGTTTAGCCAAAGAATCGGAGGTGATCATTAAAAAGAAGGAATTGGAGAAACGGTGCGAATCTCTCGAAGCCGAAGCCGCTACATCTAGAACGGATTTGAGGCTAGCATTGAAGAGAATCGAAGATTTGCAGTCGGCTATACAAGGGGATCTGGAAGACACGATATCAGACAACTCAGATAGGTAAAATATTACAATTAATCTTAATCGAAAAATATACATTGTGCATTTTTGTTCCAGCGAACAAGATACTTACAGTTCCGATGATTCTGTGAACAAATACCTATCTAATCACAAGACTTCGAAACTCGATAAATCATCAATAGGAAATGATTCTAAAAGGTAATTAACTATCATTTTGAATAAGTTATGTATAACTTACTATGTAAATATTTTTAATTTTCCAGATTAGCGAACGTTAGTCGTTCGAGTACATCCAGCAACATAGGCAAAGATCTCTCATATACCTGAGTGGCAGTGAATATCTGCAGAACTTTATCCATGACCTTCTGCAGGCAAGAAGAAAGCGGTGATATAGATAACGCTGTAATGGAATACGTCTGAATTTGTAGGGTTATATTGTATAAAATTGATGGCCTTATAGTGTTATGTAGGAATCCTATTTTTTGTTGTTTTAAATATGAAGAACACATTGTGACAGTTGTAGGGTTTGTAATAAGACTGAAGGCGACACTTACATCTTATCATCATCACTAATATTTTTTAATTAGAAATCCACTTAGAGCCCAACTGAACAAAATAGAAGTTCCCGTTGTTGTAGGGAGCTTTATCTTTAGAGTAATTAAAGCAAATTAAGAAGGTCCACTTTGCAACAGCAGTGGGTAGTCGTAATATCGTAAATAGGGCAGTAATTTTTCCTGTGTATCCGAACAAATGAATTCTTTTGATTGTTTACCTGAATCTATTCTAATTTGTAAATCACTTCATACGTTTTTAATAGACTATTATTTTACCTAATGTGAGGCGCAATTATCGAATTATTGAAATTAGCAAGGCGATTGAAGGGCAAAGTAAAATATTGGAAATTGCTGACTTTATATGGTTGTTTCGCTAAAAATACATGTAATTTCTCATTTTTTCGAAATTCCGCCTTCGCCAAAATCAAAACGTCGCTCATTTGTTTCGCCAATTTTTTTTATAAAATATTGGTTTTTGTTTAATTATTTTATTAGGTACATTACAATGTAACATATCGTATTTATGATTAACATGCACGTAATATAAAAAGTGGATTAGTTTATAATAAAAGACAATTTAGATTTAGTCATTAGAACAGTCGAACAGTCGAACATGTGTACTAAGACTTCTAAAAAATGATAACTGAAATGTATATAAATAGATTTAAAAATTTTATAGAAAAATTTCTTCCCTTATCGATTTTTTTGAAATTTATTTATATTAGTTAGTTTTATATGTTCGCTTAGTTCAGTGAAAGAACTGGGAACATCACATCAATTTTTCTGCTAGAGAACATATTATAAACATTGTTATAAAAATTTTTGTTTAAATTTTATATTGTTATTCGCCCTAAAATCGACCTGTAAATATGCTTAAATAATTACTTGATGTAACATAGTCCCCTTTCACCTGTATTTACTTTTTATAATCGAATGTAACTAGAATTCTACCATATTCATGTAAGATATAAATGTTGTGAAAATAAACTGTTTCTATATAAAGTATGGTGTTTTTTTTATTAACGTTATTGTTGATCACTGAAAGATCTGAAGTGCTCCCTAAAGTGCTGAAGAATCAACATGGTAGTCCGGAAAATCAACGTTTCGACTTTCTGGAATTTCATCTTCAGTGCCAAAATTTGCAAAAAGTACGCTCAAAAATATTTTCTCCAAAATGGTCATTAAACAAAAATTGGGCAAAAATCATCATTTTGCCCAGTAGACCTTTACGCGAAAAAATAAGAATAATTTTTGAGAAACGCACTTTTCGCAAATTTTGGCACTGAGGATGAACTTTCAGAGAGCCGAAACGTTGATTTTCCGGACAACCATGTTGATTCTTCAGGAATCAATTAATTTATAATATGGCGGTCAACTGGGCAGGAGCTCTTTCCTGTCCCTCTTTGGGTGGGGTTATTTGGGCAAAGGGATTTTTCCTATAGTCTGATTGTTTACCTGAATCTATTCGAATTTGTAAATCACTTTTATATGTTTTTAATAGATTATTTTTCCTAAGAGTACATACAGGGTGTCCCAATAGTGCGGTAAAGCTGATTTACTCCATTACGATAGATAGGAAAAATGTAAGGCACAATTATAGAATTTATCCAACGAACAAACGAAAAAGGGCAGGTAAAATATTGGAAATTGCCGACTTTGGGGCTATCATGGGACAGCTAGATGTCTTTAATTGTTTGAAATTTTTGCCCAGTTCATCTGCATTTGCAATTTTTGAAATATGCTTACCTAGCTGGAGTTTCGCGAAAAATACATACATACATACATGTAATTTGTCATCTGCCAATTTTTCGAAAACCCGTTCCGCCTTCGCCAAAATCAAAACGTCGCTCATTTGTTTCACCAGAAAATTTTATAAAATATTGTTTTTTGTTTAAATTATAAAGTTTCTGTTTAAATTATTTTATTAGGTACATTACAATATAACATATATGTTGCTATAGTATTCATATACACCATGTACGCATGTAAATCATTAACAATAAAAAAATGACAATACTAGACTACGTTTTGAAAAAACTGCACAATCACCTATCAAGTAGATAATTCCAGTTTTAGATGTATATCCATATAATGCAGACAAATGAAAAATACACGCCATATTTTTTTATAAGTATTTAGAATAAAATTTGTGCCTTTATGGGCGCGATTGCTGCTTTTTCGTATTTCATAGAAACCGCAGCAACGGCAGAGAAATCTAGACAGCTTGAGGTAAATAAAAACGCTACATCAACGCTTAAAATTGTGCCCTGAAAATTTAAATCATAGAGGCAATGATTTAACAGATTTTTCAATTACAATATTTTTCTTATATTTCCTTATTAATATAAAAACATTCGATCTCGACTCGGAGCCATTCCGACTAGGGAATTCCATTAATAAAAATAAAGAAATTCCGAGTTAGAGGGCTTCGAAATGATATAGAAAAAGACGAGCCGAATCACAGACCACTGTGCCGTTAGCTTTCGGAATTTGCTTAAGAAATATATTATAAAAAAGTGTTTGGAAAGCGGACGACGCAGTGCCTTTCATGCTGTTGCTAACAATTTTGAGCCCTTATAAATCGGATAGCTGTACTTCCATTTGATCAACTTAGAATTAGATAAACTGTCGACAACAGAATAAGATGTCTGTGATTGCGGGGGCTCCTCTCGACCGAAACCCCTCGGGCTCCGAGCCTCGCGCATTCACGCCGCTATTTTTTTTTTGTTCGCATGCACTCACTCGCACTCGAATAAATAATTTAAAATTATACACTTAAGTTTAATGGCAATATGACCCGTGATATAGTATGAAAGTTTATAAAAAGACGTTGAAAATATCACGGGAGATATACCGCATTATGCTCGTGCAATCGAAAACAAACGGAAAATGAAGTGAAATTTAGCATCTTAAAAAATGTTCATACCACTTACATTCAAGCGAAAGCTATATAGTCATGTGGGGATGATGGTAAAACCTTAGAGACTTTCTAAAAAACAAGACGAAAACGTTATTAGAGGAACATATATGTACAGAACTGCAATGGTTTCAGTAAATAAAAAATGTGTTTAGCAAAAAATGGAACACTGTTCTTTCCAAATGAAAATAAAATATATACGTTTTAGGCAGTATCTCGAATAACTTGATTCATAATCTGCCTGTTGTTCGATCAAAGGAACCGCGCCACAATCCACACTTCCATTGGTCTTTTATTGTGGCGCTTCGATAAGATTATGGCACACTTTCAACGTTCGGATCAAATCTCTGAAAAGACTAGTTTTGTCGAATCTTGTTTTGTTCAAGAAGCAGATTTTGTTCTTCGCCGAAAAGGAGTTTTTTTTGTGTTTTGTTTTCACAGTCAGCCCAACTGTAAGAGAGTGATTTGAGAGAACAGGCTTAACTGGTCGAAAACAGTTCAGGATAATGTACGGTACTTTTTTACTAGCTTGGTCATATGTTTGTACTTGGAACTAACCAAAATTAAAACTGTACGCTGGGTTCTTCTCACCTACATCACCGTTCAAGAAAAATACTGACTTATCAACTTAATTAAATCATAAATACTATACACAACATACATGAGGCTGGGCGCCTTAAATTTCGGAAATGTCACAAAAAATAACAACTTATCGACTAACAAAAAAAAAAAATAGATCACAAAGCTAAACACACTTACAGTACGCTACATAGTAATAAAAAAGCAAGATATATTGAAAAAATAGAACTATCTTTTATATGGTACATTTAAATTAAAAAAATCAGCTCGAATAAATGCAAAATGCAGTGATGCAGGTGAGAATGTCGACGTTTTTGGCATCACCGACTTAATTCCAAATGCGCAGGAAACTATCCCAAGACCCTGTCCCCACCGCCATACCGTTATCCGTTACTCCTAAACAACTAACGCGGTTATCGTGCCCAGCCAGAATACCTGCAAAAAAAAACAAACCAATTCAATTTTCGTACAAACCTCCACAAACAAAACGGCCCAAATTCAGCGCCCATGTTTAACGTTAAAAAGACACGTTTAGAGTGACTCTAAGCCTTAACAAAGTCCATAACAACAATGTAAAAAATTAGCGTGACTCTAACTTTAAAGAGAGGTGCTTAATACGGGCTATAGTATACAGGGTGTGTTCCTTAATGATATGATAATATTAAGGGTGTGATTCTTGGACCCATTTTAAGGAAAAAAGTTTATATGAACATATGTCCTAAACGTCTTAACTTTTGAGATATAGGGTGTTAAAGTTTTCAGAAAAAATTTTTTTATTCTAATAACTCTGATACTATTGTAGATATCTCTATGATATTTGGTATAGATCTTCTACGAATCAAAATGCTTTTCCTGATATACTTGGTTTATAACTTTTACCAGTGGCGTCCGTACGGGTTTTGCGGTCAATATTTTTGTAGAAAAAATGGTACGCCACTGCTTAATCTTAAAATATTTTTTTGGAATCCTCATTTATTTCTGAACAAATTTGTAGTCTTGATTTTTTTCTTCAGGGTCAAATAGTTAAATATCTGATGTGGCGATTGTTACGTGGAAATCGTCTACGCATCGGTTTACCCGTACGGACGCCACTGGTAAAAATTATTTGTACATCAGAAAATGCATCTTGATTTATAGAAGACCTGTGCCAAATTTCATAGAGATATCTACAATAGTATCAAAGTTATTAGAATAAAAATATTTTTTTCTGAAAACATCCTATATCTCAAAAGTTAAGACGTTTAGGACATATGTTCATATGAACTTTTTTCCTTAAAATGGGTCCCCTTAAATATTAGCATATCATTAAGGAACGCCCTGTATAGAAAACGGTACCGACCTGCTCTCTCCGTTTTCATCGAATCCCAAACGTTACAATTGAAATCGTCGTAGCCGGCCAGCAGTAATCTGCCGGACTTGCTGAACGCCACGCTGGTGATGCCGCAGATGATGTTATCGTGGCTGTACATGGCCAGCTCTTGGTCCGCCCTGATGTCGAACAGCCTGCAGGTGGCGTCGTCGCTGCCGGTGGCGAAGGCGAAGCCGTTGGGGAAGAACGTCACCGCGTTGATGTCCGACTCGTGGCCGGGGAACGTCTGTTTGCACAGGCCCTCTCGGATGTCCCACAGCTTCGCCGAAGCATCGCATGCTCCTGAAATTCCACCAAAGTCAATACCAATGCGGCGAGCGTGGAAATTCGTTTTTTTAATTTACCTGAGACGAATGTGCGCATGTCAGGTGATAGAGACAGGGACATGACGTCGCCGGTGTGTCCTAAGAACGAGGTGACTTGTTGGCCGGTTTCGATGTCCCATAGGGCGCAAGACATGTCGCCCGAACTGGTGACGATCTGGTTGTCGTCCAAAAAGCGGCAGCAGGAGAGGTAGCCGGTGTGGCCGGGCAGTTCTCTGCTGACTCGCACGTTGCCTTCCCTAGTTTTTAGGCTATAAATAGAGCATATATTATCTAAACCGCCGCAGGCTACGAAGTTGCCGGAAGGAGCGTAAGCGCAAGTCATCACCCATGATGATCGCAAAGGGATCGCATGGACCTGAAATCACAACAGAAACGATTAAATTTTTAGTCATAAATATAAGTATTCTAGTGATTTTATTTTTTTGAATTTTAGGTAATTCCGTTGAACGTAGGTAAACAGTTTACAATCATCGGGAATGAATGATGTAAATATTATCTGTATTTATTAGTAACTCGATAGCAATTTGAATGCATTCAGAGGTTGTTTGTATATTTGACCTGAATTCCCAAGTTTTAAATGACTACCAATACAAAGAAATCGCAACTATAAATACCGAAAATAATTGATCGGCTTTTATCTAATTTTTGCAGGTACAGATTTAAAATTGAAGCGTTTCCACTCACTACGAATAGTTTCAAAATCTAATGTAACCCAGATGTGTAACACAAAAAAGTAAATATATTCATTGAAAAATAAGATTCAAAACTAAAACTGAATAAATAAAATGACTGTTCCTGCTCACTAGACACACAGAAATCTAAAATTAAAATGAAGTGCTAAATACTTTCGACCTAAGAATCAAAAAAACTCAAAAGATACAACTCAATACAGGGTGTATCGTAAGTTGATACTTCTTTTTTAACTGTATATGAATCCCTTAATTCCAAGCAACTTTTTCAAATAAACTTTTTGAATATTCTGAAAAACAAAGATAGCAATTTTTAATAATTTTTACCTTTTTTTTGAATTTCGAATATTTTCCAATAAGTACCTGTTTCATTAAATTTGAAATTTATTTATTTTTGGGCATTTATTGGACTGCTTTATTATGACTGCCATAAATAAATTTCTTATTGAAAAAAGCAGGTACGTATTGGAAAATATTCGAAATTTTAAAATTTTCTATCTTCTTTGTTATTCATAATAATCGTAATATTCAAAAAGTTTATTAGAAAAAGTTGCTTAGAATTAAGAGATTCATGCACAGTGGAAAAAGAAGTATCAACTTACAATACACCCTATATTGAGTTGCTTCTTTTGAGTTTTTTTGATTCTTAGGTCTAAAGTATTTAGCACTACATTTTAATTTTAGATTTCTGTGTGTCTGGTTACACACTGTTGAGCAGGAACAGTCATTTTATTTATTCAATTTTAGTTTTGAATCTTATTTTTCAATGAATATAGGTGTTCCAAAATACATGGGTCAAAGTAGTTGTAGAGACCGAATAGCTTACCTTATTTGTTGTATGGCTGTCCCAGACAATGAGTTTACCATCCTGTGAAGCAGAGACAAGGTTTCGCGAATCGGAGCCCCAATGCATGGCGTATATCTTGGCCAAGTGGCCCCGAAGGGTACGTCTGGTTCGCATTTGCACTCGTCCGATCGGATCGAGGCTGGCAGTAGCTTGCACCAAAGACGTGTCGCATGCCGCTTTTCTGGCATCCTAAAACAAACAGTACATCAAATAAACATATATTCTTACTAGATCATTGCGATTTCGTAATGGTTGCTTCTATTTTATAGGCGAGGTTCTAATTTAAGTACTAAAAACAAGGTTAATTGTGCTGTAAAATTCTCTTCTACGAAAGATTTTGTTTTGTTCAATTTAAAAGTTTGGTGTAGTTAATTCGATGTAATTTTCTGTAGTATCAATTTAAACTAGCTCATTACAAGTGTTAGGAAGGGAAACAATCTGTGTCATGTTCCGTTAATCAAGCAATTAATATCGCAGTGAAAAATGGCACAATTGAAAAAGCTTGGTAAATAACACAGAAAGTAAAACGATGAAATGTACTGTATTATTATGCAAGCAATTTGAATAAAACTCTTGGTAGAAATTAGAATACTGCATATAGAATATATGGAAAAATGTAATTATCCAATTATACCGATAATTTCATATACATATGCACGTGTTAAATAACAAATATTTCTTTAATTATACTACTGCATTTTAATGGCACTAATTTAACTATTATTCCAATAAATATTAGCAATTTTATTGCTCGTTTTATTGTCAATGACCTTATTTTCCTGTGAAAATCAATCAAACTGAAAATTCTAGTCACATCCTTTTATGAATCACAAAATATGCAGTGCATTCTTAATAAATGTCAAATTGGATTTAATTAATGCCATATTCTCAAATTGTTTACAATAATTTTACAGGCATTATCAAAAACTTCAATCAATCTATAAAAATATTAAATATTTTTTTCTAAGTAACTAAACAATCGGTTAAGCACATATTAGTAATATATCTCACAACAAGCGTTTCTTATCATTCTGATAATTCCTCATACACGACCGCAGAATTATTACTAATATACAATGTGAGGTAAACGAATTTTTTTATCTAATTTAATAACAACATGGAACAAAGATCGCAACAATTAAAATTTATAATTAACGCGTAGGTAATTGTTGTTTTAATTTGAAATTTATTCATACACACAAAACGTATTAAAATTTAATTAGAAATCAGAAATAGTAGCATAGATATTCGTTATATAAAAATAAGCTTCTTAGAAAATTGTGTTTATTTAATGGAATTCGCTCTTATTTTTATCTGTGTCTTGTGATGCTAAAATTAAAAAAAATACGCTCAAAACCTAGTAAAATAGTATCTACTAATTTCTAAATCTAGTTTAGTAGAAAATTTAGATCAAAAACTCGTTAATTTTATACTCACTCTAATAGCATTTTTGAGGGTTTCAGCTTCTTGCCTAAGATTTTCCAGTTCGTTCATACTGTTTGAAGCAAAACGAATTTATTCCTCCTGAAACACAAACATGTATCAATCAACTCGAACAAATCTGCACTGTAGAAGATCAAAAAAATGTTTGGTGAATTCTTTTTGGCTTCCTCATACAATAAATCAGTAACATAAATCATTTCGATGAAATGCAGTATAACAAAACGGATAACATATTCTCAATTGGACATCCCCAATTTCATAAAAAATCGATTTTCATAGTGCTAAAACTTTCATTAGAAGCAACTTTGGAGTAAGATAAATCGTCATATTTTGACCCAAAGAATACACCCTTAGCGTACGACGCTCATGACGGGACACCCTGTATAAAGATAGGGATTTTTTAAATGTGTGAGATAGAAATTGTTGCAGTTATTGGAGAAGCTAAAGATGTAAAATTGAAGAACCATTAGGAAAAGAGATTGTGACAAAAGAGGGAAAATTTTTTTGTTATAAAATAGTTGTTTTATGTAAATTTTGTCGAAATAATCGATTTTTTCCAGTGGCGTAGTGATTTATCCAATTTTTGAAAAATATAAAAATTTACACCAAGTTTTATATTAATTCTTTTGTCGCATTAAAATTTTTCGAAATTTCACAATAGATTTTCAATTTGTAATGAAACAATTCGAAATATTCATTCGCCAGAGCTGCATTTCCCTCTGGAATAAGGATTAAAATTGTAATGTAATAAACCCAGTTCAATTAAATTGTGTCAACTAATATGTAGTACACACCCTGCAGTAACTAAAAACGGTAAAAACAAGCAATAAAGCAGTCGAATTTACGAAACTCTGCAACTGGCTTTCAACAAGTCGAAAAATCCATAAATTGGTTTCTTAGCACTCTAGCAGAGCTGGGTAAAGTAATTTAAAAAAGTAATTGCAATTACAATTACTCATGGTTTTTATGTAATTGTAATTGTAATTAATTACATTTTGTTTTTAAAAGTAATTTGGAATTGTAATTATGGAAAATTTTTTGGAGGAATTGTAATTTGTAATTGTATACTGATGTTTTCCAATTACAAATTACTTTTGTGAAAACGCTGCGAAATTTGTTAGAGAACACCACCTAAAGTAGGATAGACTCGTCCGCAGTCTTCCCCGCTCTAGCCGCCCGCATTCCTTTAGTCTTTATTACTACCAAAATTTTAAAAACGGGAGATGTGCCATCGCGTTCTGCGTTTTGCGTTCAGTTTTTCAAAGTTTTTTATTCTTTTGGAGGCGTATTTAAAGTGTTTAGTGAAAGAATCATTACATAAGGGTAAGTAGATTAATTATGCATAATATACGTATGTATTATTAGGTGTTGAGATGAGAAAACAGAGAATAGCGAACACAGAGAATTTACAATTAATAGTACATAGTACCTACTATCTAATCTAAATCTACTATAGGTTAAAACTTATTAGAAATAATAGAAATAAATTAAATGTTTGCTCTTTGTCGGTGTCGGTAAAATTGTGTAATACAGGGTGTTATTGAAATCAATGTACATATTTAAACTGTGAAGAATATTTGATATCAAAAAATGAATGGCACTAATTTTACTATTAAATCCAAACAAATAAATCTGGGGCAAAATACCCCTCTTCCGACCTTTACACTACGCCTTGTAGTTTGTAGTGCGCCTAGTTCTATGCGGTGTATATCTGACGTATCTGTTTGCAAATTAGTGAACTCTTAGTGACAAATAGATCATTCCCAGACCTATCTCAATAATGCAGCGGCGTACGTTCATTTTAAAATTATTTTTCAAAATTTAATAACTCCTTTAATAAAAGGTATTTTAAAAAAATAATATTTTTCCCCATTCTAGAAAAGTGTAATGATAAGCCCGTTTCAATATGTACATTCATTTCAAGTTTCAAGTTATGAACAATATGAACTAACTATTAGTTTTCTCTAAAAATTCGTCAATATTCAATTATAATTATAAATTACAAATAATTAAAAGAATGCGAATGAACTTAAGTATAAGTAAGTATAATTAAACCTAAGCAAAAATAAGAATTATTTTTTTATATTACAGATTAAGAACAAGAACAGAATGTCACAATCGGAATCGATGAACAGTATAGATTCATCATCAGATCCATTTCATAATTCATCTGATGAAGATCCGGATTTTAATCCTCTTAGTCAAAATAAAAAACAATCAACCATTCAAAATTTTTTTAAACAAATATCAGAGGACAATTATGAAGACGCCACTCCACTACCTTCCTCAAGCAAACAGTGTGATGAAGATGAAGTTCAGTGCAATTATAATGTGCTGAATGGGAAATACTTTAAAATTACAAATACTGATAAATCTAATATTGAAGCTCAATGCCAAATATGTTTACCAGCTAAAACAATAAGGGGTACCAAAGGCGTAACAACGAATTTTTTGAAACATTTGCAAAGAAAACACAAATCAGAATTTGAAATTTACCAAAAAGATAAAAATGAAAACGCAAAAAAAAGAAAATTGTCAGCATCTTCCAGTACCTGTGTTAAATTAAAAGAAAGTGCACGTCCAAAATTTACAAACCAAAAAGAGTTTGACAGAAGAATTTTAAGTTTCATCATAAATACCATGAGCCCAATTTCAATTATCGAAAACCAAAGTTTTTCTGATTTATTTAGCGGGTCAAGTTTGTCAGTTATGACAAGAAAAACAGCCGTAAAAAGATTGGATACCTTATATTTTGAACATGTAAATGATATTATACAAAAAATTGCAAATCAGGAATTTGTGTGCTCTACCGCAGACATATGGTCTACCAAAAAAAAGAGTTTTTTAGGAGTTACCTGCCATTGGATCAATCCAGATTATTCGAGAACATCGGTAGCATTATCCTGTGAACGATTTAAAGGCTCCCACAATTATGAAAATATCGCAACTAAATTGAAAGCAATATATGACAAATATTCAATAAAGCGTGAAAAGATTGTTGCTACAATAACTGATAATGCATCAAATTTTATAAAAGCATTTGAAATTTATGGTATTCGAGAAACACAACAAAGGGGAGTTGAACCATTCATCTTAAATGACGAGGAAGCCGGACTTGATGAGGACGAAGACGAAGATTATCCGATAGAGTTCGTTGAAATCCCAGATCAACCATTCGAAGTTGTACCCGACCAGGACCAGGACCCACTGGATATTAATGTAGATTATAGTTATGGTGCTGATATAATAATTTTACCAGAACATAAACGATGTGCAAGTCACACTATCAACCTCATTGCTACAACAGACATGAACAATGCCATTGAACGTAATATTAATATTCGCAAAAAGCATATGCATGCTATTTCAAAATGTAGGGAACTCTGGAAAAAGGCAAATCGACCAAAAACGTCAGAAATTATTGAGGCATGTTTGGGCCATACACTTAGTTCTCCTGGAGTAACTAGGTGGAATTCCTTTTATGATAGCATAAAGCAAATAATATCTGAGAAAACAAAATTGTATCAACTTTTTTCTAAATTAGAGTTGCAGCCCTTTACCGACAACGAATTCTATTACCTTGAAGAATACTGCGTGGTTTCTAAGCCTTTAGCAGAAACCCTTGACTTTCTTCAATCTGAAACTAATATATTTTATGGTTCCCTTTTACCCAGTATAATGTCCCTTAATAATAAGTTAAACAAATTAAAGGAACGGGACACTTTCAAATTTGGTGGAAGTGTTCTATTAAACAGTGCACTGGCTGGCTTAGAGAAAAGATTTAAAACTTTTTTTACATTACAAGATCACCATGCCGTTTTGAGTGCAATTTCTCATCCAGAATTCAAGTTACGATGGTTTACAGTAGCAGCGAGAACATCTTTTATGAATAAAGAGGACGTAAAAAAAATATTAATAGAAGAATGCGAGAAAATTCATTTCCAGGACAGAGGTGCGCAATTATTTTCTTCCCCTATCACAGAAGATTCTACCACCTTCAACACAAGCAAAGATTTTTTCGATTTTAACGAAGAAATAACTCCTTCTCCTGCAGAAAATCCAAATGTAGTACATTTGGAAGTACTGCAATACTTAAGCGATATTCGTAACAATATTTCTATGCTGGAGAGTTATCCTTTAATAAAAAAAGTTTTTTTTAAATACAATACTGTCTTGCCATCTTCTGGTCCAGTAGAGCGATTATTTTCCTTCGCAACAATTGTGAACGCTCCCAAAAGAAATGCCTTATCGGATACGAATTTCGAAAAATTAGTAATCATGAAATGTAATAAAGTGATGATTACAAAATAATTCTATAATATCTAACTAAGTAGTACCTACTACTATATTTTAAGTTTAAATTTTGTTCGTTTAAAGTTCGTTTATTTTTGTTTTTGCTTTTGTTTCCTTTGTTAAAATTTAATAATTTGTTCATTAAAAATTGAATAAAAAGAACAATTGTTATTTTATTTAGGTATGTGTCCTACCTCCTGTGTCCAAGTACGGTAGTATATGTATTTCCCTGAAAATGCATGACTATTGCAAATCTTGAAAAGTTCATTCATAATGATCATTAGAACCCACTGTGAGTTGTCCTTTTGTTTAATTCAATAATAACTAAAAAAAGCTTTCTTAACATAACAAATGATAACAGGATGTATAAAATAGTATTCTATTTTCCTTAATTTATATTGAATTATTGATCAATTTTCATTTTTTAAATATTATCTAAACATATATTTTAATAGTCTAATGATTATTCCGGATTAACACATTAAAATATTGTAAAAAATAATCCGTTTTTGTTAACTACTACCGTAGTTTTAAAACTTTTAAATGGGTTTTTGGTTCAGCCGCATAAATGTAATTTGTAATTGCAAAAGTAATTTCTAATTACATTATTTCAACAAAGTAATTGTAATTGTAACTAATTACTTTTTTGAAATCTACTCTGTAATTGGAATTAATTCCTTTTTTTTATTAAAGTAATTTGTAATTGTAATTGTTTTGAAATTACAAGGAATTACCCAGCTCTGCACTCTAGCAACCTACAGAAAATGTCGATATAAATCGTATTAGAAATACTCACGGATTAAAATTTATTAGGTACGCAAACGCCGCATGGGCGCGTACGAAAACCACCGGAAAACTAGCATTGGGGCTGTGGAAAAAGCGAATTTCGAAAGTTAATTTTGAACTTCCCGCCACTGATATAGGAAGAAATGCTGGACACACCTACAATTTAATCGAAACTCATAAACAAGGAGTAATCTAATTAGCGCATTTTACGGAATGATGCAATTCACCAGGACGGCGATCGCGGGTCGCGACCGTAAACTATCGGCTAATAAACCGAGAAAAACGGGGTTTTAAATAATAATTTGACAGCCGCCATGACAGTCCCTGCACCTGCTAGCCCGACATAGTTTAATGTCAATTTCCCAGCCTACTCGGAGAAATTAGGCGTCGATGTTCGTGCAATAAAAGCCGGCTAGATTCTACGAGGCTAATCGACTTACTTTCCAAAGCTTCGCGGCCGTCCTAAACCAATCACCTATAAAACTATCCAATGGTGCTCGGAAAATCACAACCACATCGGTTCACATACATGAAAAATAGATTGTCCACTCCTAATATGCATGTAGAATTTGTTTGTACAAATCTCACAGTTGGAGAATCATTACTCGCACACTCTACACACCGAATTTTCCAATTTTCACAGGGTTTTTCGCCACTATCGTTCCTTGGGCGCGGTGAATACGACCGGTACCGTCCCTTCCCGTCTATCGTAACGATTATGGACCCGATTTGTGACGTCAGAGCTTCCATTTTGCTTTTTACTTGCCATCTGTACGTCATCGAATCAATCTAGTTCGCCGCGATTTTACAGGAACCTGTAATTTTTTTCACAAAACACAAAATCGATTTTTTTCATTTGCAATGTTGCCAAGCGGACAATAAATCATCTTTTGAGGGTTTTTCGGGAAAATACACGAATTTGTAGTGCAAAGAAAAAAGTTTATTACACTGATTACATATCAATATACATTTCTACTAATACGAGAAATACTAACCGATCACATGAGGTCCGATACGGACGTATAATATATCTACAAAACATTAATTTAACGGTAAATCAAGAGTTATTGACTACAGAAAAATTCGCAAGGATTAAATGTATTATATAAAACGCTACCCTACATTGTCAGACAACTGTTTGGACGTTAAGTTTCGGTTTGTACATTCGGTATTATTAAATAATTAATTAACTTTCGCGAATCAACGCAAACGATATTTAAAAAGATTTCAATTCTAAACTTTAAAAACAAACCATCCAGCCGGATTAGAAGACTATCTAGAAACGCATTTAATGGTTCAGCCAATATTAAAATAATTTAAAAAAATTTCTTACATCTTCAATAATACGAAGTACATTAACATGTGATACAAATAACTGAAAAAAACCTGGTTTTAATTGACCAAAAAGGCAATACCAACGGAAAAATAACTTATGTTGATTGAAATCAAATAAAATCACTACGTAAAAATAATATATTAAAAAAATTCACCAATATAATTTCAATGACTAAAAATATCACATTGGTTTTACATTACTTGAACTGTAGGGCCAATTACACGAGGCCAATTACAATGCTTAAGGAGAGTCACGCTCCTAAAAATTTCGGACGATGGCCTTAATATGTCATCTATCATTCCATAACGTATTCCCGATAAGATCTTAATTAACAAAATTCAATACTTTCATTGAGATCAATAATTTTCTAACTTCCGAATAGATAAGTCACAGTTTGCCTCGGCGGAGTCGGTGGTTTCTATAACGATATCAAAAGAAAAACAATACTAACACTATCTAAAACTACAAAAATTTAAAATCACTAACTGAAAAAAACTCCAAGTAAATTAATAGTGGCGGTGCCAGACTCGTGTCCCAAGTTTTTTAGATGTGATGTGGATGTTTAATGAAGGCTAAGACCGGGAAAATGCATCAATATGTACAAATTGTGGTGATAATACAGGGTGTTTCATGGCAGTACTCAACTCTCACCGTTCTGTCACAACCACATCAAACCTAAAATAACAGTTATTGTTACAGTCACAAAAGTACTTTAAATTACATACATATTCTCGAAATTGTTTACATCAATGTACATTTATTGTGATTTTACGAAGTAACATGTACTAGGCCTTACAGGTATCCAGGCGTTCGATTTTCCAAAAATAATTTAATTCTTATAAAAGCTGGTTATAGTGTTATTTATATGAATGCTAGGTAGAAATTAAAAACGTTAGGTTTGTTCACAATGTATACCAAATTGACCAATACGCAAATTAGTCAATCATTGCGCAATGGGACAATTCAAATATCTATTGTGCAATTATTGATTGATTAAAATTGGTCAGATGCTGATTGGGAACAAAGTTTATAATAGTTGTTTTTGCTTACTTTTTATATTAATTAACCCTTATATTTATGCACTTTAAAATGAACTATAAAATTAAATTTAAAGATTAGAATTAATTATAAAAAAATCATGAAAATAAATACGTTGCAGATAAAAAATAATGTCAAATAACGTCGACTACGGTGTTGGTAGATACTTAAAAAAAATTCTATACTTTTGGCCTACTATCATATGTACAAATTAGATTATTTAACAAATCGTTCGCATCAACAAGAACAGATCCAACAAAAACACAAAATCAACGCCAAGTACGAACTCAAATCAACAAAACAACAATGTCAAATAATCCAGATTCACATTCAATCGCATCCTACACCTGCGAATTCGAGATCTTCCTTTCCAAAGTGCTCGCCGATTCGATACCGCTATCCTCGTCCCCGCTGTCCAGCAAACTCGCCTCACCCCTCACCACCTCAATCTTCAACTTACACCGCCCTTCATCCACCTCCTCCTTCACCAGACTCCTCTCCAACTCCTCATCGTTCACCACAGGATCCCTAGGATGATATGGCAACGCCTCGAAGGACACGTTCTCGTCGGGCGGCGTCTCCACGTGCTGCACCATAAACCTCCCCTTTCCGAACGTGGTGAAAGCAGGCTTCTCTCTGACGACGTGCTCCACGGGGCTGGGCGGCAGGTCGAGCTTCAGCTGGTTCCTGGTGTGCCGCAGGCCACCCAAAGCTTCGCCGTTCCTGAGGGAGCGCTGCTTCCGCTTGGCGACGGCCTCGGCGGCGAGCTGGCGGAGATCGGCCACCGGCGGCGGGCGGTAGTCGCCCGAATGGGGCGTCACGTCCTCCACGCCGCTGTCGGGCGTCGCGTTCTCGAAGGCCCAGCCGCCGCCCGGGAAGAACTGGGAGTGGGATTGGAACGGCTGGGTCGAGCCGGTGACGAAAAACTCGCCGTCGACGGTTGGGGTGCCGTAGGGTTCTGGAAATGAAGGGAAATCGTTCAATTACTTCAGCCATTTTTTTTGGGATATAATGAGTTTGTTAGTCGATGCAAAAGACAATTTTGTATTAATCACTAACGCCAATAAACTAAAAGCCAATTCAATATATATGGTGTATCAAAATTATAGGCCATAAATGCAACCACAAATTCTGGGGCCAAAAATAGCTCGATTGAACCTAACTTACCTTAGTACAAATGTGCACCAAAAAACAGTTACAGCCCTTGGAAGTTACAAATTAAAAATCGATTTTTTCCAATTTCTCGAGAACATTTTAGTATTTTTTATGAAAATGGACAGGTGGTTCTCCTATTGCAAAAGCAACTTTCTACAAAAAAATTACGAAATCTGTGCACCCCATAAAATTTTTATGAGGGTTGTGATTCCTTAAACCTCCTCAAATTTTTGTGTACATTACAATTAAATTATTTTTGCCACGCCATTAGTTTAACTACCACATTATTTTGGAAACTTTTTTGTCTCTTAGTACTTTTCCGATTAGCCAGTTTTTATCGAAATATGGGCTTTTTTCGACTATGTTTTAAAAATTCTGAGAATAGAAAAAGTAGATTATAAGTGAATTTTCAAGTCATTCGGATGTTAAAAAAATATTTATTGAATCTAATTAAATATTTTGTGCTTTGTAAAAATGTTTTCTCAGAAGCCAATGATTTTCCAACATATTCGATTTTCCTTGATAAAACGTTGCCATATGTGTTCGAGAAAATGGAGGCCATTTTTACAAAACATGAAATATTTAATTAGATTCAATAAATATTTTTTTAACATCCGATGGACTTCACTTATAATCTACTTTTTCTCTTCTAAGAATTTTTGAAACATAATCGAAAAAAGCCCATATCTCGATAAAAACTGGCTAATCGAAAAAGTACTAAGAGACAAAAAAGTTTCCAAAATAATGTGTTAAACTAATGGCGTGACAAAAATAATTTAATTGTAATGTACACAAAAATTTGGGGAGGTTAAAGAGATCACAACCCCCATAAAAATTTTATGAGGTGCACAGATTTCGTAATTTTTTTGTAGAAACTTGCTTTTGCAGTAGGTGAACCACCTGTCCATTTTCATAAAAAAATACTAAAATGTTCTCGAGAAATTGGAAATAATCTATTTTTATTTTGTAACTTCCAAGTGCTGTGACTTTTTTGGTGCACATTTGTACTAAGGTACTAAGTAGGCACTAAGGTAAATTAGGTTCAATCGAGCTATTTTTGACCCCAGAATATGTGGGTAGGGTAGGGTAGGGTTTTTATAGCCTATAATTTTGATACGCCCTGTATATGCGTTTTCAAGTAATGTCGATGGACGAATAGGCTAATAGGTGGTGGTTTCTAACCTGAATTGAGATCCGAAATACATGTTAATTGGTATAGATTTTCGTGATTTTTAAGATCGTTTGTTCTGTTAGTGATATTTGTCGTTTCGTCGTTCGCTTGTGAGATATCGAATACTTCACCATCAAATTCCCAATCTATAAAGGAAATTTTCGGCATTAATCGATATACAAACGCATAAAATATTCATAAAAGCAAGTTTATCGGATTTATAAATACTCCTATATAGTATCAGAAATAATTGCTCCAAAGGATTAATCTAATCAATTTGAATTTTTATACCCACCAGCAAACGAATTAAACTCCGGTTGTTTCCACAAATCTTGAGGTGGCATTATTGGACTTTCGGGTTCCTTGGGATACTCGTATATGCAATGGTATTTCTGCTTTTTAAACCACACGCCCTTCGATTTTCTCTGAAAATACACAATACAACTTAATATCAACCCATTAAAACAACACATCGATAAGTACAGTTCGACAGCAATAGCAAGAGACTCGGCGAAATAGAGACAAGTGTCTGTATATGCCTCAGCTATGTATGTCATTCTGTAGATAAATAAATACCTCTTCGGGTTTGTTTAACGTTTTCTCCGGAGATCTCAGAGCTGATTTGCTAGGCATGGCGAATTTATCCCAAGCCGATGGTACGAATTCTGGGGTTTCCTCGTCGTCCGAGAAACTACTGCTCACGTCGCTTTCTTCGTAAGCATCTTCAGCGATTCCTTCCATGGGTTTAACGGCATCCAACTAAAATCAAAGAGTAATCAGAATGTGAAGCCACTTCATACGAATCGTAGGCAAAAACTCAATTCGTTCGCCTCGATAATATTATAGAAGACCTTCTACGAGTATCTTATAATATTAATTTTGTACTCACCGCATCCTGGATGGCGGCTCTTAAGGTCTTTATCGATTCTTCGTGTTCTCCTTCCTAATCGTTACAAACACAATGTACATTTATTTACAAAGGGTATGTATAATCACAAAATTCAATTTGCTTTCTCTTTATTAGTCGTTTATTATAATTATTAATAAAGTTGAAGAAAATTATTGGAATTTGGATGAACTTTGCGATTATTTATGCGGTGATAGAAACTAATATGTACTAGAACACATAATGATAAGTTTTACAGCAAAAGAAGGGTATAGATGTGTGTGTATGTGTGGAGAAACTAACAATACAGTGAATTAAGGCTGTTTTATCGATTATGACGACACAGATTGTTATGATTTTTGTTACGTGTCGGTACTGTTTACCAAATTTTTTTCGCTTCATGTCAGAACTGACATTATTTCACTCTATCCTTCAAAGAGATAGGTCGCCTATTTCACTCGCACATTTCACCGATTTAATGCTATTCAATACAGACACGCACTCAGATTTTTTTCCTTGTAGAAATATACCTAACAATTTTTATTTTATTATTTTCGTAACTTATTATGCAATATACTGTCGGTTATTGCAATTTTTAATTAATTACAATCTAGTAGAGTTAGTAAGAAAAAAGGAAGATAAAAAGTCGGTGGTTTTACATAATATGAGTACATTTCTGTACGCTAATAGTTTGCGAAACACGCTGTAGAAATAAGAGCGAAAGCGATATAGTTTCAAAAATTCGTAAAATTTGAAATCGGTTTCCCATTTCTTATACTTATTTTTTACTTTAACAGAACATTTTATATAGAAACAAGTTTACAAAAACTATGGTCTACAATCTGTTGGAATTACATTTTTAATATTTTATATTTCAGGTGGATTTATATTTCCAAAAGTATGAGGTAAAGTGAAAATTTATATTGGAATTTATGTTGTAATTATTTCGAACAATTTCTTCGCAAGTTCGCAATTGACTTCTCACAAAAATTTCAACAAAATTTGACGATAAATAACGGAGATATTTGAAACCGTTTTTATATGTAACGAATAGAGGGTGATAGAACAGCCTTAAGTAAAAAATCTTTTAAGCTTGTATGAATCACAATTTTTCAAGTTACAAGTTCAATTGTGCATAAGTAGGTCAGGTAAGTGTAAATCCTGAAAACTTTTCTACGTTCTGTGGGTGGTTACCAATAAGAACATGCTTTCAGATAAGAGAACTCGAGTAAGATTACCGTTGTTCGTGTACAAGTATACATAAAATGGAGCAAAATAGACAACTTCATACCTTCCAAATAAACTCCCCGCTCGAGCTGGACCTCGAATCCGACCCGCTCTCCCATTCCTGCTCCTCGCTGAACGACGTCGACATCATTTGATTATCGGCCGGTCCGGTGAATCTAATATCGGTTAAAATCCCGTAAATATTATCATCATCGCTCCTATCCTCGTCGTCTTCATCGTGCCCGTAAATATCTATGTAACTGCTCTTATCCACCGAGTTCTTGTCGTTCTCCATGTTCACGATATTAACGTAGTCTTGATAGTCATTTTTGCCGGAGTTTTCGTACAAATCCTCCGGCCTATCGTCCGCTACATTCGCATACGAGCTTTCCTCGAGTTTATCGGGGATTGGAGAATTCTCGTAGGCGGGCTCCACGTTCTCCTTGTCCGAGCTTTCGTGATTTCCTTCGGCAGAGTCTCTACGCAATTGTAACACCTCCGGCTCCTCTTTAGTGTAGGTCAAATGATCCTCGCTGGTTTCGGTCTCCGTATCGGAATCGTCGCTTTTGGAGTTGCCTACAAGTAAATTATTCGGTGTAGATTCGCTGGTGTCTTCGCAAGCGGTTCGTTCGTTCGCTAGGAATTGTTGTGTGTACGTTTTATTCAATTCGCTCGAATCGCTGGTGGATTTGTCGCATATTTCGGCATCTTTATCGTGCTCGGAGGCGGCGCATATCAATTCCTCCAAGTTGAAGAGGGTGTCGTTCGAACAGCAGGAATCCTGGCTGGGGGTGTGCCGGTTGAAATGGCCTCGAAGGGGGCTTTCCAGTGCCAGCGCAGAATTGCTTTCGGGGGTCAACGTTTCGGTTTTGCCTGACCAATCGACTTCTTCCTGCTCTTTCTCCGGTCTGGAAAGAAAATAGAAAAATTACGAAATGTTTAGATGGTGTTAGATTCGGTGGGGTTACTTTGGAGATTCGTCGTATTCCTCTATGTAGCTTTCTTCTGGAATAGGTGAAAGGGGAGTGCACACGTTGTATCTCAGATACACTTCGTTTCTTTCGCAAGTGTCCCAGTCTTCTTCTTCTCTCACTTGTTCGGTATTCCCGCCCTAATTCAAAAAAAATCGATTAATAATTTACTCTCAATTGATTTCATCATGTTAGTACCTGAGCGTGGGGTAATTTACTCAGCAATTCGTTTCTGATAGCGGACATTACTTCATCGTCGATGCCGAAACCGATGTAGCTTTCGGTATTGCTCGGCGATTGAATTTCAATATTTCCACATAGGTCGCTGGTCGGTTGGGGATGCAGGAACCAACCCCCGCCGTTTTCGAATGTACCTTCGTTTAAATCTGAAAAGATTGTAGGGTAAATGTCTATATTAAAATAACTAAAAAGAAGGAATTGTATGTATGAGTAGCTTTATGTTCATATATCATAATGAAACTGAATAAAAACAGCATCCAGTTTAGGAAAGTAGATTCATATACAAAATATAAGAGACTGTTTAAAGCATAGGAGAACCGCGACAACCCACTGAACTGTACTAGATTAACTGGAAGGCCAATGGCTGAATATGCGCGTGGTAAAATTGTGACCAACATGCTCTCGAAAATCAGGAAATTTTTTAATGAAAGTGCTGTACCGCAATGATGATGCGCAAGCGCATTGGTAGAGCTTACACAGTGTTGGTGTTAGCATTTATAATTTTTTTAATTATTTGTTAAGGGGCTATACCAGTGTGACGCTTTCAAAAAATCGATTTTTGTTTTTTTGGCTTATTCGATAGTTTATGCCTTCAAAAATATCCTGTGAAAGCGGCAATGTCGTATCTTGAATAGTTTTTGAATGGCAGCGTTCTAAAAGAGCGGCCGCTCGCAGGAATAAATGGATAGTTGGAACTTTAAATGGGTTTTTCTCGAAACGAGATTTTTCAAAATTGCTGACATCATAACTCAAAGAGAAATTGACCGATGGGCTTCAAATTGAAACTGAGTATTCTTGAATATATTTACTATACAATGACCTAAGATCTTTTTGATTGGTTGAGAATTGTCAATTTGGCATTAAAAAAACGACAATTTTTTGACCCCAAAAAACGACACTTTTCTTCTGAACTACGCCATTTTGTTAATTTTTGATATTTTTCAAAAATCGTAGGTCATTGTACAAGAAGTACCTTTAACTTTAATAAAATTTTTGAATTTAAAAAAAAAAAATTTAATCTGCAAACGGGGGCATCCATATCTCAAATGGTTTATGGAAAAACCATGAAGATACCAGGAGAATTTCTAGGTATGCCATACAAACGGATTATCAGAACTTGAATGATTTTGTGTTAGAACTACAAAAAACAATGAGACATTTGAGACCTGTTCCGGTTCAAAATAAATCAACTCGTTCGGTATTTGTTAATAAAGACTTACATTTGTGCAAGTAAGTGTTTGTGCGGTCAGACAGGGTGACAAAAATTTTAAAATATTGATAAAAGGGAAGGAGTGCAATATTTCTATTGATAAACTAATGTCCGGTTTCACCAACGACAAATAAAATTTAATGGACAAATAAAAATGGACAATTTTGTACCACGTGGTACTATTAACGTCAAATTATTCATAGATTAAATTTATTTGGCGTTGGTGAAACCGGACATAAAGCCGGCCTACTTATTTGCTGAAGAAGAGATGTGCGAGAAAAGTCTAAACTTTGGAAAAAAACAGTAATTAAGTAAGAAACTTAATACTACTAATAAAATTGTTCACTACTCACCTCCATCCAGGTTCAGCGAATCGGGAGTTTGTTTTACGAACGTACAATTTCCATCATTTTCGTTTTCATTATCAGTACTCTGTTTAACAAACGTAGTATTTCCATTAGTTCCGTTTTCATCTACCACAAAAGTACCATCTAGCGGAACCTTCCCCGTTACTTCATAAGTAGTATTCACAACATCCTTCACATTATTCGAATCGTTTAATTGGTACGTGCGATTCAGCGGCGCTTTTTCACATAATATTCGAGTCTCGTCGCCTTCTACGACATCTTTGGCATCCTCCACCACCACCAACCCCCTCGCCTCCGAGCCGAAACTGTCGAAATCGTCGCCGTGATCGTCCAGCGTCGTCCCCAAGAAGTTGTCCCACGTCTCCAGCGAGTAGTTCAACGGCACGGCCCCCTCGTCCGAATCCTCGCCCTCCAGCGGAAACGGTACTATGCTGGAGAAGGCGTCGTCGCCGGGCAAGGACATGTCCCGCTTCCTGTGCGGCGTGCTGGTGAACAAATTCGAGTGCGTCAGCGGATTCGGCATCGCCTCCTTCTGCTCCAGGCTCAGATCGAATCTCACAGCGGGCGTCCTGGGTACCTCCTTCATATCTTCTTCTATTGTATCTACCGGATTTGGTACTTCGCAGGTGCTTTCTTCGCTATTAATCTCCCCTTCCTGGTGACTTTCTTCTTTATCTAAAGTAGTACTAGATTGCTCTTGGTTAGAGAAGTTAGCGCTACTTTGCAAAGCTACAATTTTAGTAATAGCGTTTTGTAAGATATCTCGTACTATTTCCGATATCCTTTCCTCTACGGCGTGTTCTACGAACGTTTTATTATCATTCGAAGGTACATGTGGTACAATCTCGCTATCGAAAACAAACGTATTGTTCTTTGGTACATCGAAAGTTTGCTCTAGCGCCTCTACATTCTTTAAATTATCACAAAACTCAGATCCATTGGCGATGGTATTACAGTCTACATCTCTCGCTGGTGCGTTCAATTCGACGGTGACGTAGTAAACGTTGACCGGCTGTATCTCTTTCAATTCTCGCATCATCATCGCCTCCTTGTCGCCGAGGCTCCTTCGATTAATGGAATCTTGTGCTAAAGGCAAGCTGTCCCTGCGCTCCTCCTGCAGCTTCCTCAGCTCCTCCTGGAAGTCGTCCTGCAGGCTGAGCAGGTTGCCTTCGCTGCCGAACGTTAAATTCACCGTTTCTAAAGTATTAGCTAGCCTGACGTTTTTGTAGTTGACTCTGTAGTCCAAGCTAGGCAGAGGCGTTTCGGATTCAGATTCGGAGTAATCCACGTGCGTTAGTACCATCAAATCCGTAACGGATCTGGATTTCTGTCGAACTTTCTCGGTGTAAGCGCCTCGTTCGACTTTGTTCCTCCAGTTTTCGTCTTCGGTCTCGCTGCCGCTGCTCGCGGTTCTTCGGTAGAGGTCGGTCTTCAGTTCGTTTTCGACGGACACGATCGCCAGATTGTCCAGCGAGCCGTGCAGATTGTTCATGCTGGGCGACGGGGATTTGCCGAGGTCGACGTGGTCGGTGTTGACTATGGAATTGGGCTTGCAGGACTCCCATCGCCTGTCGAATTCGTCGATCTTGAGGGCCGCGTGGGAGGTGTTCCGGTGGACGCGGAGCAGATCGGCCAGCATCAGGTCGATTTGGGCCGCCGACGGCCGGGACTCCGGGCTCGTCCAGCAGGATTTCATCAAGCCGAAACTGCAACGAGCAATAAATAAAAATGCGCAATTGTTGCATGAAAATGAAGTGGTTTTTTTGGTCACGGTGCGTCACGATTGTGGGTGTGAATAATTTATGCGAAAACTAATATTTATAGAACGGATGTATCTTTTAATATCTCTCCGGTTTTTTTCAGACGGCAGTAGACTGGGTTATTCGGCGAGAAACGATTCGGTTAAAGATGAAAATTCTAGTTACATTTGCGCTTCTTTGCGCTATTTTCGTAAACGCGGAGGCTTGGGTGGCTATGATACAAGCTGACCCGAAAACAGGTAAGCAATATACACGTAGAAAAATTAATTATTAACAAGTAAATCCGTTTCCCAGCGCACTTAGGCGATTGCTATACGACCCATCATGATTTAGGAGCTATGACAGCGGGCGAGCAAAAGAGAATAGAAGGACAATGCGCAGTTGCAAGATGCGGCGCAAATGGAAACATACAATTAGTAGGGTAAGCAATGGAAGATTCGAGTGTAAAGGCAAACGCGAAATGGATATTGTATTGTTTTTTCCAGATGCGGTAAAGTGATGGCAGTGCCGCCTCTGCGAGTGGTGCCGGGCGATTTGTCGCTACCGTACCCGCAATGTTGCCCGCATGTGGCCAAACCCGAAGTTACAAGCGGCATCAGCGCCAATCCCGCATTGGAGGAGCATAGCTCGAATACTTTGTGAAGGGTACCATTCTGATGGAGATGGAATACGTATAGAGGCTTTTTTGTTAATGATATACTCTTGTAGATAAATTTAATATGTAAATTAAAAATTTTAGGCAGCTTAATAACTAAAGAGATGTATAGGAATATCTCAGAGATGATAATAAATTAATGAACAGTTCTATCCTAAAGTTTATCAATCATGGCCGATTATGGTTCGACACTTTTGTAATCAAATGCAATCCGAAAATATTTTAAATTTAAACGTACTTAGACTGGTAATGAACAAGGTCGAATTCACGATGAGAAACTTAGTTTTAGTGCTATTATTTTTTATTGTCCCTGCCTACGGATCGGTCGGGCGGATTTACAACGAAATCGAAAAAGGTGAATATAAAAAATCATATTGTATCAAAAATACCTCAATCGATTCTTTAATGATGTAGATGGGTACATCTAAAAAAGTACCAGGGGCTCGATGCTGGAGCGTTCGTATTCAATACGAATTCGTAAAATTACGAAGGGTCATTTACGCATTCGAATTAGAGTTGGTATCCTGGAGACCCACTCGTAATGAGAATCGTAATCGTGTTTTGAATGCGATCACATATTTGGCAACGATGCGAAATCTGTCAAAAATACTTCAAAACAATCTCAAAAACTCAAACGTTTAAGTACGAGTGGTATAGTAAATAGTTAAAATAAGATATAGGTACTATATACAGGGTGTTTTCGAACTTGGGGTTTAATGGGTAGATAAATGCGGTCGTAATTAAGAGTATCCAAAAGTTGTCAATAAATGAGTATTCAAAAGAGTGTACAAAAATTGTATCCCAAAAAAGCTATACCACTGTTAAGCTATACCACAAGCGAGACTATAGAATAATGATTGTAAAAACGATGTAAACTTGAGATTTGACGTTAGGAAAGCAAATACGAGTGCCCAGCGTCACTCGCAGCTATCGCACGCACGCACTAAATGCGATCGGTCAAGAATACGAAATACGATTGCGAATGCAAATGCGACTTCGAATTTGACTTACGAACGCTCCAGCATCGAGCCCCAGATCTACTTGATCTACTAATAAGAATATAAAAACATTACAGCTCCGCCAGGAGGATGCTACACTTCATCCTATAATATAGGAACACTTGAAAAAGGCGAAAGTAAAAGATTAGTAGGTCAATGCGCCGTTGCATCTTGCGTTGATGGTAAATACATACAGTTATACGGGTAAGTTTTACCAACAAAATGAGTAGACGAAGCATCGCATCCCAACGCAAACTGCAATCATTTTTCCACTCAACAAATATTCCGATTGTTTTATTTAATAAAAAAAAGGTTGTATTGGATAGTCCGCTTCGTCCACTCGCCCTGTTTTAATAGTGAATATTCTTTTTCTTGGTAAATTTTAGTTGTGGTTTAGAAAAAATCGTCTGCAGAAATGGCAAACCAGCCAAAAAGTTACCGGGAGATCTACTGTTAGAGTATCCAGGATGTTGCGAGGTACTTCTGTGTCCCCAAGATGTTTAATGTAGAAATGATGTGAGAAAAATGAAGAATAAAGTTAATAAAACCTTTTTATGGATTTTTCGAGACATTTTTGAGCGTTTTAGTGTATTTTATATACGTAACAAATGCTCTTGATAATTTTAAAAATACGTAAATGAAATTATTTTTTAAGTAGCTTAATAACTTATGAGACAGATGAAATGATTATAATTAATAGACAATTCTAACCTAAAGTTTATCAATCATAGCCGTTTATTGCAACACTTTTACAATTAAATGCAATCCGAAAACAAAATTTTCAAATTTAAACGCACTTAGACTGGTAATGAACAAGGTCGAATTCGCGATGAGAAAGTTAGTTTTAGTGCTATTATTTTTTATTGCCCCTGCTTACGGATGGGTCGCGGTGCTTATCAACGAAATCGACAAAGGTAAATGTAAAAAATCACGTTGTATTATAAAATCATACCAAAAATGTATAAATATACATCAGGGTCCTCCAAAATAGATGATTAATTTTATTATAAATGAATGTAAATTGGGCGTCCTGAAATGATGTACAATGGTACAGCTAAAAAAGTACCAGATCTAATTGATTTACTAATATGAATATAAAAACATTATAGCACCGCCGGGAGGATGCTACACTTCATTCAACAATATTGGAGCACTTGAAAAAGACGAAAAGAGAAGATTAATAGGTCAATGCGCCATTGCAACTTGCAGTGGTGGTGGATACATAGATTTAATGGGGTAAATTTTAGTGACGATTTTTAGTGGTGAATATTCTTTTTCTTGGTAAATTTTAGTTGCGGTTTAGGACAAATCACCTGCAGAAATGGCAAGCCAGCCAAACATTTACCGGGAGATCTACTGTTAGATTATCCAGGATGTTGCGCAGAACTTCTTTGCCCCGAAGATGTTTAATGCAGGAATGATGTTAGAAAAATAGAGAATAAAATGAATTAAACGTTTTAGTAATCATTTCATATCATTTACTATTGCAATGCACCCTTATTATGGATGTTCCGAAAGGATTTTTAGAGCGTTTTCGTGTATTTATAGCTTAATAAATTATGAGACAGATGAAATGATTATAATTCATGGACAATTCTAAGCTAAAGTTTATCAATCATGGCCGATTATGGCTCAACACTGTTGTAATTAAGTGCAATCCGAAAATAAAATTTTTAAATTTAAACGTAATTAGACTGGTAATGAACAAGGTCGAATTCACGATGAGAAACTTAGTTTTAGTGCTATTATTTTTTATTGTCCCTGCCTACGGATGGATGGCGGCGGCTAAGAACTACATTGAAAAAGGTAAATATCAAAAATATTGTATCAAAAATACAATTCGTGCAACACCAAAATGAACGTACGTCACTAATGTGACGTCATTTGCCAAGCAGTGTGTCCAACATTTAAAAATAAATACATAAAACAGATTAAGTTTAATACCTGCTGAATTTAATTCAATATTAACAAGGGATGATAGAAAATGTTTAAAAACGGTATTCAATCATCTAAAGAAAAATTAATATTACAAAAATTCAACGTATTTATATAAAATAAATATTTTTTTCTTGTTTTATGTTGATAGGCACTGACTGTCAAGTCGCATAGTTGCCGTTGTCGTTTAATTTTTCATTTCTTCTTCTTCTTTCTAGTTTATTAGCCTCCATTACTAATGACTATTCGGCCGAATGATGAAGAAATAAGAATTTCTTGCGTAGTTATCTTTTTCACATGTTATAAATGACACAATTTCTTCACTAAATATTTCATATTTTACGAATGTTTTCTCTGAAATTTCACGATGTACACTTATAAACGACAAAATTATACACAAAATTTTTCACTCGTCCTATTAAAAGTATTTCAGATGATAAAGGAATTTGATGATAATTGTAGTGAGCACCTGAACACATCGGTAGTTTAGGAACGTGAAGCAGGAACCGCTAATTTTCAATCTGTTTTTGTCATTTTGACATATGACAATTTTAGAGAATTCTTAGATTTTGTAAACTTTATATAAGTTCGGCAACACTGTCTCATTGTGACGTAGTAAATTTATGGTGACGTGCGTTCATTTTTGTGTTGCACCGACTGTACCTCAATTGCTTCTATAATGATGTAGATGAGATGGGTACAGCTAAAAAAGTACCAGATATTTTGATTTGATCTACTTCGATCTACTTGATCTACTTGAGATTTTGATCTACTAAAAAGAATATAATAATATTACAGCGCCGCCAGGAGGATGCTACACGTCACACTACAATATTGGAGCACTAGAAAAAGGCGAAAGTAGAAGATTAGTAGGTAAATGCGCTGTTGCAACTTGCAGTGGTGGTAATTACATAGAGATATTCGGGTAAGTTTTACCAACAAGATGAGTAGTCGAAGCATCGCATCCCAACGCAATCTGCAATCATTTTTCCATTTAAAAAATATCCTATCTGTTTTTTTATTAAAAAAAAGGGTTGTATTGGATGGTCCGCTATGTCCACTCGCCCTGAGTTAGTTGTGCATATTCTTTTTCTTGGTAAATTTTAGTTGCGATTTACGACAAATCTTCTGCAGAAATGGCGAACCAGCCAAAAAAGTAGAAGATCTCCGGTTAAAGTATCCAGCATGTTGCCCAGAATTTATGTGTCCCCATGATGTATAATGTAGAAATAATGTGTGAAAAATGCAGAATAAAGTCAATAAAACGTTTTAGTCATCCATTTCATTTCACTTACTATTGCAATGCACCCTTAATATGGATTTTCCGAGACATTTTCAGTACGTAAAAAAATGCTTTTGATGATAAATTTAAAAATATGTAAATAAAATTATTTTTTAAGTAGCTTAATAAATTATGAGACAGATGAAATGATTATAATTAATGGGCAATTCTAAGCTAAAGTTTATCAATCATGGCCGATTATGGCTCAACACTTTTGTAATTAAGTGCAATCCGAAAATAAAATTTTTAAATTTAAATGTGCTTAGACTGGTAATGAACAAGGTCGAATTCGCGATGAGAAACTTAGTTTTTGTGCTATTATTTTTTATTGCCCCTGCTTACGGAGAGACGTGGGGGATTATGAGCGAAATCGAAAAAGGTAAATATAAAAAATCATATTGTATCAAAAATACCTCAATCGGTTCTTTAATGATGTAGATGGTACAGCTAAAAAAGTACCAGATCTACTTGATCTACTAATAAGAATATAAAAACATTACAGCACCGCCAGGAGGATGCTACACTTCATTCAACAATATTGGAGCACTTGAAAAAGGCGAAAGTAGAAGATTAGTAGGTAAATGCGAAGTTGCAACTTGCTGTGATAATGGATTCATAGATGGAATAGGGTAAACTTTAGTGATGATTTTAGCGATGAATTTTCTTTTTCTTGGTAAATTTTAGTTGCGGTTTAGGACTAATGGCCTGCAGAAATGGCAAACCAGCCAAAAAGTTACCGGGAAATCTACTGTTAGAGTATCCACTATGTTGCGGAGAACTTCTGTGTCCCGAAGATGTTTAATGTAGAAATAATGTGACAAAAATGCATAATAAAGTCATTATCATTTCATATTGCAATTCACCTTTACTTTGGATCCTCTCCAAGGCATTTTTAGAGCCTTTTCGAATATTTGTTGTGCAATTTTAGATGATTATTTGCAAAATTCCATTCAAGTCACTCAATTTACGAGTACACAAGGAACCAGTGCACAAAATACCAATTTTAAAGAGCGATATTTTTAGTTAATTTGTTCACACTTCGAAATAAACATACGCAAAAAATGTTGTTTACATTAACACAACAGGTCAGCAAGTTATCACTGCCATGTCACACAAACAAATTCCAAACTCCCAAAAGATAACACATACATTCGTTAAACCAGACGGCCAAGATGAAATCCGCTCTGTTCCTGTTTCTCTGCGTCATTTTAAATGCACAAGCATGGGTGGCAATCGTCCGAAACGATCAAAATAAAGGTAAAAGAAAGACATAATAAATTCAAAACAAAATCGTTAGTTTCCATTCGTTTCCAGCCCCGTTAGGCGGCTGTTACACCGCCGAAAGGAACATCGGATACATCGAAAAAAACCAATCCAAACGAATAGAAGGCATGTGCGCTATAGCCACGTGCAAAGGCGGCTTCATCGAAATGGAAGGGTAATTTATATGAAATTTAAATGAATTTAAATGAAATGTAATTTATTTCATTCCAGATGCACTACCATGACAGTCGACCCGTCCTGCAAGAAACTACCCGGCGATTTGCTCAAACCTTTCCCGAATTGCTGCTTCGAACAAATCTGCTCCGGAGAACAAGACACCGATACCAATACCTTCGAAGCCGACAATTTAATCAGCACGGATTGAACGCGAAACATTTACGATGTAATAGCTATAGAGATAAAATATTACATGTAACCTAAAATTAAAAATCACTAACGCCCGATTTCACCAACCAATTATTAAAGTTAGGTAATACTTAAACCGGATTAGGCAGTCCTAAGTACAAGTTGAATTTCACCATAGACCAAACCTATAGATGTTTTTCTCGTATAGGCGATTTTGGAAATTATTTTTAGTTTCTTCTAGTTTGTTAGATGGCGCTGCAGTTGCTTTCACAGCCAAGAAAAGAGACATGGCAACACGTTCCCATCGCAATACGCCTGTGTCATTAGTAATTACTCATTATTATTGTCATTATTTTGCATTTATAAAGTCGGTGCAATACAAAAATGAACGCACGTCACCATAAATTTACTACGTCACAAAGAGGTCGAACTTATATAAAGTTTACAAAATCTAAGAATTCTCTAAAATTGTCATATGTTAAAATGACAAAAACAAATTGAAAATTAGCGGTTTCTGCTTCACGTTCCTAAACTACCGATGTGTTCAGGTTCTCACTATAATTATCATCAAATTCCTTTATCATCTGAAATACTTTTAATAGGTCGAGTGAAAAATTTTGTGTATAATTTTGTCGTTTATAAGAGTACATCGTGAAAGTGCTGAAATTGTGTCAATTCTTATTTCTTCATCATTCGGCCGAATTGTCATTAGTAGTGGAGGCTAACCTAGAAAGGCTAAACTAGAAAGAAGGAGAAGAAATGAAAAATTAAAAGTACTGATCGGATGACAACGGCACTATGCTACTTGACAGTCAGTGCCTATCAACATACAAGAAGAAAAAAATTATTTATTTTATATAAATACGTTTAATTTTTGTAATATTAATACTTCTTTCTGTAATATTACGGCCATTTTCATAATCCACTTTAAAATTACTTTATTAATTTAAGATTTTAAAGCCGTCCAGTGAGTTTCATAAAACCACTTTAGCCGTTAAAGTCACTTTAATTATAAAGTGAGGTTTTACATCACTTTAAGGTATTTTAAACTACTTTAACCTATAAAATTGTGATGTTTTGCCATCCATGTTTTTCGGAACAACATAAATATTAAAATATTTAAAAAGTATAATGGACACGACCGATTCGGATATTTCAACTGATTCCATGATGGCAACAAGCTCGGACGAAGAAGAAAACATAGCGTTTAGAATTCGTCGTCCAAAAACTTGCAATAAGATAAGAATAAATACTTTCGACGCTTGGTCTACACAAATTTTTATAAACAACTTGAAGCATACTTTTAGCATCGAAAAAATAATTTATTCCTTAATTTCAACGTAAATATCGAAGCCCTGATAACCCTTACTCAGATGGCAAAGCTCCACAATGTAATTATATCTATACCTATGCATGAATATCAGTAGGGGCGGATTGAAATTTTAAACACTTGGTTTATTATAGATTTCCTTTAAGTAAGGAAGCGGCTATAACAATATTGACCCATATTCAAAACCAAATTTCTTCTCTTTCTTAAAATTTTATCAAAATTTTGACAACCAGGTTTGCCATCATGTATCACAAAAAGTAAAAACCAAACTTTACTTAAAGTAACCAAACAAGTTGATTATGAAAAAGCATGACTATTAAGTTCTTAAAGTGACTTTAGCTAAAGTGACTTTAAGGATTTTATTATGAAAATGGCCGTGAATATTAAATTCAGCAGGTATTAAACTTAATGACCCGTATTCAGCGCTCCATTTTAAAGTTAAAGTCATGTTTACCGAGCGCCTTAAACATGACAGTTCTACATTGTTGTTATGGAGTAACTAAGGACATTGTTTACGTTAAAGCCAATCGCTTAAAATGGGTTTAACGTTAAAATGGGGCGCTGAATACCGACCAATCTGTTTTATGTATTTATTTTTAAAAGTTGGACACAATGCTTGGCAAATGACGTCACATTAGTGACGTGAGTTCATTTTTGTGTTGCACGAACTGTAGTTAATTTTATTTTATTTGTCGTAATATAAGTACTTTGCGTAATATTTATATTATAGTCAATTAATAGAGATTTTAAGTATTGGTAGTGCATTTTTGTTAAAAAAAATGTTATCAATTTTAATGAAATATTTTTTATTTTATACCTACGTTGTCCTAGTTTTCTAAAACTCTTTGGGCGACCTATTCCTATAATTATTTAAAATACATGGTTTAAATAATGGCTGCGAAAGAATTTAAAGGGTGATTCCTAGTCAAACATTTTTTTATATATATAAAAAATCTCATTTTTCGACAAGGAATAACCCATTAAATTCTTTCTCAATCATTTATTTACACCCTGTAATTACAGAAACAAATCAAATAAAATAGTAATCATATGGTCTGTCAATGTGACATGTCGTGTTTAGTTTCTTCAAATTTGTTAGATGTCGCTGTTTTGCTCCAAAATTATACCATTGAGCTATGCATCTATAGATTTGGTCTATGCATTTCACCATGCTCTAAGTAATACTTAAAGGTGATACGAAGGAAAGTACGAGAGATACGAAGATACGAAGGTTAGGACAGCTCACTGGGCTTGCCCAAAGCATTTAGGAAATGCTTAACCATACTTTTCATCTTTAGCACGCTTTACATGAAAATCTCACTCGAGATTAGCGGATTTAAATTAGCGATTAACACTCACATATAATCGGTATATATAGCCGGATACGTAGGCCTTCCCAAAGTCACGCTGGCGGCCACCAGAACCTGCGAGACCACGTCGTCGTCGCCCAGCGACTTGTAGGGCTGCTCGCCGCATTCGCATATCTCCCACATGGTCACCCCCAGCGACCACACGTTCGCCTCCTGGGTGATGGGCTTCGGTTCGATGGTGGTGGGCGTGCAGACGAGCGACTCCGGCGCCCGCCATCTCACCGGCACCGAGGCCTGGCCTCGATAGTAGTCGGACGGGTAGGAGAAGGGACCCAGGCCGTAGTCGCCTAATTTTAGGGCCAGATCGCTCGACAGCTGGCAGTTTCTGCTGGCCAAATCGCTGCGGAAATGATTAATGATTAATTAAATGCGAACCAAATCATTCCTACTTCTTTAGGTTTTTACAGCGTTTGATCGATGAAGGAAGTAAAGAAGTAGTGATGAGCAAAGAATGGTTTATCAATTTTTTTTCGACTTACTGGTGAACGATGCTCCTTTCGTGAAGATGTTTCAATGCAGAGGTTAATTGACAACACCACAATAAGGGATATTCCGTGGATAGTAACTTCTCCGGTTCAGCCTTATTCGATTGCAAATAATGTTTTAAATCTCCCTGTAATTAACGTGGAACATTAGATAAAATGCATGGCTATTAATCAATTTTTTATAACGTCAATAACGACTGTAGAAATGTATTATTTTTGGAATGTACAGCAATAAACGGAATAATATGATCATAAAATGGGAACGTAAAATTTATATTTAAACCCACGAATGTTATTTTTGACCTATTCTTACTTTAACTACCCTTCAGTGAGACAAAAAAGCTGATAAATTCATAACTCAAAAGGACAGTTTACCTGAGGACAATACTCCTGCAACAACAGATAAGGTACAGTTTCCAAGGACCTGCCGATTAACGACAGAATGTTATCGTGACTGCCGCATTTGTATATCGCAGCGTCCCGCAAAAATAGCATTTTCTCCTTTTGACTAGAGGTTGCTTCTAAAATTCTAACGACTACCGGCGTCCAGGATTGTCCTTCGCCGTTTACGTCCTGCGCGGCTCCTTGTACCACCTAAAACATATCGAATTTAATACCATTGTTTCGGATAGAAGGGATTTATTACCTTTCCGAACCATCCCGTGCCCAACTCCTTGATGTATTTCAATTTGTTTCTGGGGAAATCTTCTTCGTTTTGACCTAAAATATATCACAGAAATATTAGCCAAATATCAATAAAGTGAGCTTTATTAATGATGTAATATTAGGTATCACGATTTACTTTAATATTGATGAAACTTTACCTAAATTATCACGATTAATCAAAGCAAGGTTGGTAATAAATTAATGATAAATTTAACAACACGCCCAAAACAAAATATTGCAGCTAATTGTTTTGTTGTTTTCACGGATTTGCAATATTACATCAAATCAAAACTGTTATGTAGTCAAGTAATTTACAACTTCATAGAAATTTTTACGATGCGCTATAAAATCAATCTAAACTGTTCCACTTACCGAACCATGATTTAATGTCGTAGGCGCTTTCAGTTGAATTTTCGACCGTCCTAGCCTGTAAAAATTAATTTTATTATCATTTAGTTCCGCGATTTCTTGCCTATTTGAGCGTACAGGACTTTCCAGATAAAGCTGATGGATTATTAAAAAAATTGATTTTTCTTTACTTCCCCTGCACTACATTTTTTTTCTAAAAGCATAATATTTTTAAGAGTTTCTTCCCAAAACATCGTGCATTAAAGGGTTATACGCAAAAATAAGACGTGTTTTCAAGAATTTATCCTGAAGAGACTTTTGAATGTATTAATTTGAAAATTTTTGTGGATATATACGCATCCTTCAAGAACGTAAACAAATTTTTTAATTATAAAAATGTGGATTGTAGAGCGCGCTGCAGGCGATTTCCGGAACCTCCTCTAAAAAAAGACGATTTACGGTGTACATCGTATCTCAAGATTGGATTATTTGAAATCAAAAAACCAAACAAATTTCGTTACATATTAGATTATGTAGTAATTAATCGTTCGGCTAATCAAAATATTGAATTTTCACAAAATGGCGGCTTCTCAAAAAAATGGTTTCGATTTTGTATGTAAAATTTAGCCTTAAACTGTTTATAAAATGGAAAATAAGTATCGGATTGACAAAAGGAACGATTAATTACTAGAAAATGTATGTAAGAAGGTTGTGTTAAAATTCTAGACCGATCGAAAAAGACGTTTTTGAGATATCGTGTACACCGACTTGAAAAATGCTGTTTTGAGAAAAACGCGTTTAAAGTTTTCAAACCCGGTTCACACATAGAATAAAAATTTACTAAATTTAGGTATAACTCCGAAAGTATTGCTCGGATCGACTTCAAATTTTGTGTGCATACTTTTGAATATATGTACATTACAAAAATGTAATAATCCAAAATCGAGTTTTTTGAAAATCATAACTGCGTATAACCCCTTAACAGTCAAAAGTAGTCTAAAAATAAACAACCACAAACATAAGTACATATTTTTTTATGATTAAATCACAAACTACTATTAGCTAATCTATGACAAATTACCTACTCTACTATATGGACTATTACTCTTACAAAGGAATTAAGAACGTGTTACGTTATTATTTATAAAGTTATTACAATTCAAAATTTAATTAATGCCCTCATCAACTTCTTGAAATGAATGTTAGTGAAATATAGTTTAATGTTAAAAGAGGGAAATTTGCAACACCAGCGAGAAATATTGAAACTCACATTTCTTTCATCGTTGGGATGAAAAATGTTGTTGTTAAAAGGCGACGTAGACAAGGGAGAAAATATGGTAAATTCGCCGTTTGCAATAGGATTTACATGCCCATGGTCGATGCTGGAACTAGAATAACCTACAGGACTGTTTTGAAATTTCTGAAAAGAAAAAAAATACTCTTTCATTTACCATACACACAATCAATAAATTTATTAATAAAATAACCAAACCGAATACCAGGTGGTCCATAATTTAGTGCTATTTATTAAACTTCTGGGATCTTTGAATCTTTGAATGGGACACACTGTATCACTTACCGCAAACAAATTTATCTAGTTCTATTGATTCCCTTGAATGGAGGCAAAGAATGTATTGAATTTTATTTTATTTAAAAATGAACTATACAGGGTGTCCCGTACATAAACCAACAAATTTTCGGAGGTGTCACTGCATGCACCTTAAATTATCTCGTAAAATAGATTAAAACAATGCAAATGTAAAAATAGAATTTGAATCCACTGTAGCAAGTGCCATCGCCACGACAAACGTTTAGATACGGCACGTTGATAAGTCGTTAATAAAAAGTGAAAAAAGGAAATGCAACGGCCACGCGTAGGATGATAAACAAAGGAACTTTATCTTTAAGCGCAATTTACAAAGGAACTAAAATATAAATTAAAAATGCTGTACGAACTCGACATAAACAAACCCTAGCTATTTCAAAATACGTAGCAAATACATGCAAACTATAATGAACAAACACAAGACGTATATCAAATAAAGACAGCTGTAATTAAAACAATTTTCCATTGATGCAAATTAAAATCTCATTAAGTAATTACAGGCGGTAATCGCCGATGAAGATCGTCTCAATCTAATTTCTTCAAATGCCTACCTACGCGATATACAGTCCGTGCAACGACTATAGTCTATTCATAAATGAGACGGAATAATAAATCAATCATTTGGCCTAATTCTAGCCTGCACAGAAGCTACACAGAAACTTAAGGCTGCTTTATCGGTTATGACGACACAGATTGTTATGATTTTTGTTACGCGTCGGTACTGTTAACCAATTTTTTTTCGCTTCATGTCAGCACTGACATTATTTCACTCTATCCTTCATAGAGATAGGTCTCCTATTTCACTCGCACATTTCACCGATTTAATGCTATTCAATACAGACACGCACTCAGATTTTTTCTTCATAGAAATATATTACCTAACAATTTTATTTTATTATTTTCGTAACTTATTATGCGATATACTGTCAGTTATTACAATTTTTAATTTAATTACATTCTAGTAGAGTTAGTAAGAAAAAAGGAAGATAAAAAGTCGGGGGCTCTAAATAATATGAGTACATTTCTGTACACTAATAGTTTGCGAAACACGCTGTAGAAATAAGAGCGAGAGCGATATAGTTTCAAAAATTCGTAAAATTTGAAATTGGTTTCCCATTTCTTATACTTATTTTTTATTTTAACAGAAAATTTTATATAGAAAAAAGTTTACAAAAACTATTGTCCACAATCTGTTGGAATTACAGTTTTAATATTTTATATTTCAGGTGGATTTTTATTTATATTTCCAAAAGTATGAGGTAACGTGAAGATATAATTCCAACAATTTCTTCGCAAGTTCGCAATTGACTTGTCACAAAAATTTGAACAAAATTTGACTATAAATAACGGAGATATTTGGGAAACCGTTTTTATACAGTAACGAATATATAGAACAGCCTTAATGTTTACGATATTTTAATATTGCTTAGTTGGTCCACCCTGTGTATTGGTTTTGCAAAGATCACGACGGCTATTCACTCCGCCTCATTTATGAATGGACTATAACAGCACTCAGTTTAAATACATTTATCGCTTACCTTCTCTGGATGCTGCACCTGATAGCGGCATGGCAAAAATTAAATACAACAATTAAACGGGAGCACGGACATTACGTGTGCAGAAAGCATGAAGTGAAAACGGCCGATTCGCTAATAATTTTTTACGCGTAAAATAAACAGTTTGCCGATCGCTAATTCGCATATTATTGGTATTAGAAACGCGAATTTCGATCCTATTATTCGGCTGATTCCATTTTCAAAACACCAAACGAAAAAATATATTTTCAAAGCCAAATTTTAACCAGAGTAAAAGAGTGCTTTAATTAAATGAAGTTTGAATGCAATTAAAATTGTTTAGGTACATAAAACATCTTCCTTATTTTATTAAAAAGCGCTCAAGACAGAATCAGATACTGGAAAACCACTGCCTCTTGTGGTTATGTGGTATGATATAATTCCTATTCTATTCTACTTATTCTTAACATTTTTATTAAGAATAAAATGTAATAAATGTTTTGTTCATATAACTTACCTCGAAAGCTTGTTTCCTCCTGCAGAACAGACAAGCTGCTACGAAAATCAAACAGCAGACAGTCAATAGAAGGGAAATAATGCCAGTTAAAAATTTGGTTTGATAATCTGGAATAAACAACAATTCCCATGAATAATTATTATATTATTTAGCGTCGACGGTTAATGGAATATTCCTTAATTATTTGCATCTTAAACCATTCAATTACCATTACTCATTCTTTAAATATTTGTTATTTAATATCTCATTAACTCCAGCTATTTTGTGCACTTACATTGGAGTGCAAATTTAACCAGACGCCCAGATTTTTATGAACTTTTTCTTTTTTCAATAAATGCGTTTTTAAATTTTACTTTATGCCTTATTAGCGATAACGTTTTTTTTCTTGCTTGAACTTGTTTAGATGATTTTTAACAGTTCAACACAAACTTAAAACACCAGTTTTTGGGAAAAATCTGGATGTCCAGTTAATTTTGCACTCCAGTGTAGTATGAATGGTAATTTATTTACCGGTTGGTTACGCAAATCTGGATAGTTTTCGATTCGTGCAAATATGCAGGTTGTCTTCGTTGAGTAACTGGAATAACTTTAAGATGAAGACAGCCAGGAGACTGGGATTTTATCAGTTACGAATGAATTTCCTGAAATTCTCATGAATCCCGATTGAGGAAATAGCATTAGTTAAAAATGTGCATTTTGCAACACAAAACAAGTACTCAGTCGATTTGCATTAATTTTAATTAAATAACAAACTTCTGCAATAACAATTTGTTTAAAAATGAATTGATAACTTTATCTTGCATAGAGTTTAATGTGTAACAAGCCGTTTGATTCAATGACGATTCTCTCAGACGATATAATGACTCACCTATCTCTTTGGAGCCAGGTACGGCAGGATTCCCGTTACATAACTGGAAGCACAACAAACAGAAACAAAAACTCGGCCATTTAAATGATATTTCCATAATTCGGATCCTTCTGGACTTGCTAAACATACACAATTTTATTGATCGACTGCGATTTTTTCGGTTAGAGTTTTGTCACATTTTAATTGGCACACGTTGAACACTGTCGCTCTCGAACCGCACGTTTAATATTTCGAACCTTAAAATAATATTGTTAATTTTAAAGACGAGGCGATGTTTCCATAAAATTGCAATTGATTTTTTTGACAGATGGTAAGAAATGAAACCTTGGAAATTGATGTCATAAAAAAACGCTTCCTGACTGTTATGTCAATTCGGGTTTGGGTGCGTTCGGTTGTTGGTTTTTTCGGAACGCAACCAAAAATACTTCTCGTCCCACAGAACATACAATACAAGAACCGCCGTAGACCACAAAACATACGATGCCCGACAGTATGATCTCCTTGTCTAACGCATGGGTGGTAGGGCGAGTTAAACAAGGAGCGCGCTTTATAACCATGCGATCTGGTTTGAGGGATCGGATCGAGATTGACTTGAGATATCTTTTTCTTCGTCGAGTCAACTCGATCCGGTATCTTTTTTCTTCGTCAAGTCAATTCGATCCGTGTTTGCAGAAGAGTCGATCGAGTCGATGTAAACGGGGTAAAAACACAAAACACGGATCAAGGTGACTACTGGACGAAGAAAAAAGATACCGGATCGAGTTGACTCGACGAAGAAGAAGATACCTCAAATCAATCTCGAGCCGAGCCCTAAAGCCTGCATGTAAAAGGGGTATTAGTAATGTAATGTGTGTTGCATAATAAAAAGGGTTTAACTTGTATTTCTGTAATGCTTGCTTTATTATACCTAGTTTATACATATTAGTTAATTATGATAATCATTATAAAATCGTTAACAAAAATTATATATTATATATCTACATATAGGTTATTTTTTTATTTGTTTGAACTTAAGATATATAGGATTTTTTAAACTTAATGTTAACGAAGTCCCTTCGATTTCTACGGGTTCTACTGTTTTCTGGCTAGGGGAAACTTCGAAGTTTTCTAATATCACTGACAAAGCGAATTTACTTTGCAAAACCCCCAATCTTGCAGCTGAAAAAAACATTTTTCAAAATATTACAATTAAGAAATAAGTGCCCTTTAAGGACGACGATTAATTAATAAAATAGCACTCACCGACGCAATTACGAGGTCCCTCCCCGAACGGCATGTACCCCTTGAATTTCGTATTTTTAATATCATCGAATCTACTGGGATCGAACTTCATCGACTCCGGGAATAAGTCCGAATCCCTATGGTAACCGATGGCGGGAAAGATGAGATGAGTACCCTTTTCGATGACCAAATCATTTCCGGGAACTTCGTAGTCCTTCACACACACTCGATACAAGTTGGGCAAAAGAGGATACAACCTAAGGGCCTCTGAAACGATTAATTTAATTTAAAATCACGAGATGTTACCTAGTATGTTTTATTACCGTGTATTAGTTGGTTAGCGTAAGTTAAATCCATGAGAAAATCGTAGGTGATCTTCCCACCGTGTTTTTCTTTCGTTAAAATTATTTCCTTTCTAGCCCTGTCTTGGAGCTCCTTGTTTTTGGAAAGTTCATACAAAACGGAAGTGGTGGTGGTTGAGGATGTCTCCAATCCACCAGTGAAGAAAACAGTCGACTGGATATCAAAACTCATTCATTAAATATGTCTCAACATGAGTCACTACGCGTATATAAGTACCTGTGAAATCATTTCATTCATATCGATGTCCATTCCTCCTTCCTGCGCGTCTAGCAGCATCTGCAGGAATCCCGTCGCCTTCACGTTGTTCTTCTTCCTGTACTCCACCGAATTGATGACGAAATCTTCGGCGAACACTCGCACCTCTTCCTGGATGTTGCTGATGTTGAGCGTTCGCGACAGGTCGGGATAGAGTTGGGTCATCAGCAGTTTGAACTGGAACCAGGGAGTGAACTTCTGGAAGAAGGCCAATCCGAACTCGTTGAACTCGGCTTGCTCGGATTTGAAGCTGTTGGCGGACACTCCGAAAACCATGAAGGCTGCGAATTAAGGCTTGAGAAGATGTTGTTGATGAATTTGTTGAGTGTTTCTTACTTATAAGGTCTGTAATGAATAAACTGAGAGTCTGATGTACGTTCACGTCTTTCTGCGTTTCTGAGCATTTGCCTAGATAGTTGATCATATCGTCTTTGCAATGTTCTACGTTGTTTACTAAGGTCCTCAATTTCGATGATGTTAGTACTGAAGTAAATCTAGACTAAAATTATGAAATGAGATTAGAGAATGATAATGGAAGACCACAATTAAACTTGCGTTAGTTGGTACACACAATGTTACTAGTCTGTCCAAAGAAGGTGTTATATAGAAAAAGGTGTTATAGAAGAAGGTGTTATAGAAGAAGAAGTTATAGAAAAAGAATTGCTTACTCTTGACTGTTTCCAATCATCTCCTTTTTGTGTTATCAAGTTTCTTGTGATGGGCTTATGCGGGTTTTGGTAAAATCCTCTATCTACGAATGATGCGAAATCTTTTGTCACTATAGTTTTAACGATATCAGGATCCATGACGACCAGGTTTGGAGTTAATCCGATGTAAACGCCTAAAAAATAAATAATACAATTGAAAAAAATACTGGTTACAGAAAACAGTAAGCAGAGGTATTATATTATTATTTTATTATTATATTACCTCCATACTGGACTCCCATTTTCTTGAAAGCTTGGTAAAACTTGTCGGTATCGGCACCAATTTTGATACCTTTCGGCAATTTCCTTTCGTAATTCCCGAATGGGAACACCGGTTTCAATTGGACTACACCTTTTCTCTTCCAATAGCTGTATTTGTGTTTTATGTAGAAATATGCTGCGATTATTAGCGTAACGGACGCTATAATCAGGTCGATGGATAATTTATTTGTTAGCCACATTATTCCTGAAAATATGAAAATTAATAGTTATACAGTAGGTTCAAAAGATAATAAGGAAATGCTATATGTTTTAACAAAAAAGACCCAATACTAAATACGAGAATATGGGCCAAAAATTACCTAATAAAGGGAAATAAGATTTATTTTTTATTTAAAAAAATCAAAACATTAGATAATATGAAAAGTAGATAATAATAAACATAGCACAAGTAACAATTATATTTGTAGCACCTATTATAGAGCACATACTTGCAATAAGTACATTAAATAATTACCTTTTATCCCTAATCCTATCACTATGCAATATTATCTAATACTAAAAACTATATACTGTTATTTATAAATATTGTTAATAAACGCTTTGTTGGTCCAAAATAAAAAAACACTGAATTAATTATCCTACAGCCTCCTACTTATATATAGTCTAAAATCATTCATTTCTGCAACTCACGATGATCATATGGGATAATTCTGAATCGAAGGACATAGAGATAAAAAAAAATATTTACCTAAATTAATTACCAACACGTGTAAACAAATAATCAAATTAAAGGTCCTGCGTGTGCATATCAAAAAAAGATAGGTAATTATTATTGTCTGGGATAACATTTTATTAATAATATGTATTGCATAATATTGGAGAATACCTATGATATGGTATTTGTCAACGGGTTTTCTTGTTTATCCTAGTAAACTTTATGAGAGCTGAATAGAAATGCTGAATTCTTAATAGAAAAATCTCGCTTGTAAACATAAAGTCAAGGTAATTTTTTTTTTTCGTGTAGCGAGCCATTAGGAATGGGAAGGTGACAAAGAAACTGAAAACGCTTCAGGCTAATGTCGATGAGTTTGAAAATATGTTAAATAATGTGAAGGAAGTAACAGAAGCATTTATAAATAAATAAGAGGAAAGATGATAAACGATGGAAGACAATCTTTATAATGTTTGATGTGAAAGGTTTCAAATTGTGGATTGAAACAATTTACTTGAAAAACAGATTAGGGCGATGCGATGTATGCTTAATTTAATCTAGACCTAATTAAATTAGATTCAATTTAGGATCTAATTAAATTTAATAATATTAATCCTTTATTCACCAGTAATCGGTGGTTCAAATAAATTGTTTCAATTCAACCAAACCAAGAATAATTTTAAAATTCCCGCCTAATAAATTACTTCAGTACCGTACATCAAAAACAGTGGGCAGCACAAATTCCACATTAATTTGTGAATGTTCTGTGCACTAGTGCACTGTCAAGTCAATTGTCAATCTTGTCATCACAGTCAAAATAATTTTGCAAAAAGCATTGGAAAGGTTATTTTCATTTTTCGATTTACAAATTTGGATCTGAAATAAATAAATTGAAATGGATGATCCAGAATTGGAACAAATTAGAAAGCAAAGATTAGCACAGCTACAATCCCAGTCGCAATATGTAAGTAGATTTCGAAAAAGGTCTTATGATACCAGCCACCCTATTACAATGTAAATATAGAGGTGATTGAACTATTTTTACTTCATATGTTTGCCTAATTGATTGATACAAAAAAATGGCTTGTTTTAGGGCGAAGGAGATCGTCAGAAAGAGGAGGAGAAAATCAAAGCCCAAGAAGACATGAAAAACTCGATATTAGTCCAAATTTTGGATCAGTCCGCTCGAGCAAGATGTAAGTTAACACAATGGCATTTTAAACATAAACATCTTAAAATTTTTAGTAAACACTCTTATGCTAGGAAAACCGGAAAAGGGAAGAATGGTCGAAAACATGCTGGTACGAATGGCCCAGTCGGGCCAAATTTGCACAAAAATAAGCGAAAAGGATCTAATCGGACTGCTAGAAAATGTCAGCAATCAAACTAAAAACAAGACTTCCGTTAAGTTCGATAGAAGGAGAGCCGCCTTAGATTCCGATGATGACGATTTTTAATACATTTATTTATAACAATTTAAAAAAGTAAAAATAATTGATACAACATTGAGTTTAATATTTTGTACACTTATAAATAAATAAATTAAACACATCTATTACATCAAGTGACTAGAGATTTTTTCGCTGAACGATTATTCATTCTTAAGATGAGAACCTGAAACTTATTTAAATTAAACAAATTCACTAACTTCAACATTTACTTACCAATTAAAGTATCTGAATCATCCAAATCTTCTTCATCGGCTTCATCCTCATCTGCCCCATTATCCATTACATCACCAAAACACATTAAATAAAACAAAGATGTGATAAACAACATCGGAATGGTAAATATCAGAGATGTTAGAATTGGATTTTCTTGCCACAAATCCACAACGCTAGTCTTCGCCTCGAAGTAGGCTCTGTAGATACGCGTCCCGAAACCATTACCCCCATAGGCCTAAAAAAACCATCTAGTTATTCGAAATCAAACAACATTTTTTAATCATACAATTGCAGATTGGTTGTAGATAGTCTCCAAAAACAGCTCCACATCGTGAGATGTCATCTTCGAACAATCCTCAACATCCGGTATATGATGGTAATGGTTCGTTGAATTTATTACCAACAAATTCGGCAGAGGTACGTAGTCCAAAGCAATATTATTCGCGAAATCCGGCTTTCCAATCCACCCGAATATAAACCTCTTGCGGTACTTCCTTTTATTCCCCTTGATGATGTTCTCCACCATGTCTTTGAACTTCGCCATGGAAGGTTCTTCGTCCAGTTTCTTTTCATCGACAACAGCTAACACTACATAGCGATTCAGTAGCATTAAATCATTCAAATTCCCTCTGTTTACTCTCAAGAAAGTGCCGAAACGTTCTTCGTTCACCCATTTACTCATCGAGGCGTTCAGGGACGAATCACCTGGTACTTTTACTTCAGAAGCTGCAAGGAATATATTCATGAATACATACATACCGTTCATGCAAATATTTTGTACCTGAAAAGTAGCTGGGTTCGTTTTCTTTGTAAACAAACAGAGCAGGAGTTTCGGGTACGTGCAACACTCGCTTAGCGACATCTTCGTGCAATAAATAAAAGCTAGCGTACGGTTGAAATCTCTTGGCAACATCCAGATATATCTCCCAGTAGTCGCTGCTTCGATTCCCAACGAAAGCGAAGAACACCGACTTGGATTGCTTGATCTTATCGAACTTTTCGGTAGTTGCAATTTCATTGACAGCCTCTCCGACTACTCGTGAAGCGAATGTTAGAATCTCCGCTGTGTTTCTCTCACCGGTGAAAGTGTGCTCGGAATCCGATTTAATGCTACAACAATAATCCGTAGAAGAGAAAGATTCGTTAAAATTAAAGATTTCTTACAATTTGATGGTGGGGTATCCGCGAATGCCGAACTCAGACGCTATTCTGGGGTAGTGATTGCAATCTATCCGGCCGACTTTGATGTTCGTGTGAATCAACGCCTCGCCGACTTCGGCCCAAACTGGTTCCAGTTTTTGACAATGTGCGCACCAAGGGGCGTAGAACTTTATTAACCAGTGTCCGCCGTTCTTTCGCAATTCCGAAAAGTTATCGCTCAATTCCAGGTAGGAACATTGCGATTTGGCGATTAAGCCTGCGAATAAAGCGAAGGAATTATTCAATCCTATCTTATACTCGTTCTTAGGTCGACTTACCAGCAAGCGATACTACTAAAAGTGATAAAAACATTTTCGATGTCTAAACGCAAAAGGGCATCGATTTTTTAAATCTAATTTGTGTTGTAAACCTAAAACTCTAATATCAACATTTCTGTTGTAAACATTGATTGACAATTCTGTCAAACGTCCAAAATCATTTTGCGACAAAAATGACAGAAAACAGATGACAAAATGACAGATACATGCCTTTTTTTAATATTAAATTAAAAATTGCTTCTAAAATAACAACTATTTAATTATTTCATAAATAAACTAGCTTATAAAACTTCAAAACAACTAGTAACACAATTTTTATACGATTTTGAGAAGATTATTACTGAACGTACTCACCCCCTCCTGTCAATTTTCCTAGGTATATAAATCTCAGATTAATAACTAAACATAGATACGGCATTCCCTATACTTCCCTATAGGTTTGTTTGACTTCTAAAATAACAAATGAATTGACAGCATTGTTGCCAGTTTTTCAATTAGGTAAAGTTTTATCGGAAAAAATTACAACAATGAAAATGATTATAAACATTTTTTTCATTCATTAAATACTTTTATTTTTAATTTCTTACTTACAGATGAAAAAATTATTATTTTATGCATTAAATATTTGTGACTACCTATTTTTAGGCAACGCGGTTTACATATTGGTGTATGTTGTGCACTTACCTTACCAGTTTCTGTTTCTGACTTTTTCTTTTTCTTTCAAAACTCACCCCTGCCCGCTGCTCGTCTGTCGTCTGCTCTGCTCATTTAATTTTTTTAATTTTCTTACATTGTGCACGTGGTTCTTATACTTTTGTTTCATTATTGTTTTACGATGAAACTCCGATGAAACTCGGATACAGGATAACAAAACAAGGTAAATAAAAGATGTTATACTATTAAATAAATATATTTAACTTTCCCCATATTACTAAACTCTATTAAAGAGAGGATTTTACATATTTTATTATTATACACCACATAAAACCACAGCATCTGCTCTTAAAGAGTTTTGACCATGTATAAAACCTTGAGGACTAGATGAATGTCTTGAGCAAATTCTACTATGCTTTTTTATAGTATTCTCATCCAGTTTGAGGCTGCGCATCCAAGCATCTCTTTTACTGGGGCATGCTGGAAACCTACATATAAACATGTAAAAAAGCATATTAAAAGTATCTACATACATAAAATCTTCTCGAATAAGTATGCATTATAAAATGAAATCCGTAGAATTGAAACCTGTTAGCAAATTTGTTACCTATCATATTTTTTTACTTTTACAACATTTACAAGTAACAAATAAACATTAAAAAGATTCCAAATAAAAGCTAAATACTAGATATATGTTCTTTATATACTTACCTATGAAATGAAGTCCCCGTAACAAATTTTGAACAACAAACGGTACATCTAACTGGCATTTTTAAAGAATCAAGAAACTACGAAAAAACTACTAAAAAAATCAAATAAAACTTATAAATTAGCAATCCGTAAATTCACCCAATTTCAAATTTAATAAAAGCAATAAAAGTTAATGCCGTCTCATTCTCATTCACAAAACTTGATTCTGATTGGCCGAGTTTTCTAGTCTTGTCAAAAATAAACCAATCACGTGCCGGGGCCAATACGTCAAAATATTTTAGACTAAGAGGGGGGTATAAAATGAATTTAGTCGAAAAAACTTAATAATTTAATTATTTTAATATGAATTTTTAACCAGAGGTTTAAAATAATGCTCTTGAATTGAAAAATGTACAGAGTTAAGTTGTTTCCTCAGCTGTTTTAGTAAATAATCCATATAAAGTGCAGAAGACATTTGGCAACGTTTATTCAAAAAAATCGAGAAGAGCCAATCACGTGCCGGGGCCAATACGTCAAAATTCGTCTAAAAATGTTACAAACAAACATCGACGGGACCGTATCTATGTTTACTTGTTCATCTGAGATATAAATAGAGTCTGAGGAAAATTGCATTGGCAACAGTGTTTATGTTCTGTGTTGTGTTTATTTGTGTTGTTAAATAGTGCGCAATAGATATCAAGTAAAATCGGGGATTTTTCCAATCGTTTCAACATTCTCAGACAAAGCTTAACAAGCGAAAATTAGCAGTGGGCAGTGGCATTTTGAAAAGATCCACAATGGAGCCTAAAAACAAAGACTTGGAAATCATCTACAGCTTACAATGGAAAAATAAATCGGGCAATGGTGGTGACAAGGCAAATTTTATCGGGATGTATGACATCCCAACGACGACACTGAAATGGGAAGTGTTCAAATCCTACTTGGTAATGTTAATGTCACTTTCAAAATTCGTAGTGTCCTGTTAACAAATTCATTTGCAGTTAAAAAACTCCGGCACTGTGGGGGACGATGTGAAAGTGTCCTATATTACGGACAGCAACAGAGAGTTCCCGATTGAAACGCAAACCGATTTCGAAATTGCGCTGTACGCCTTCAGGCGCAAAGGCAGGATGGGCGACATAGTCAACTTGAAATTGGACAGGGTTTCTGATCCGCAGCAGAACGTTTTGAGCAATCGACCCATTCAAGGCATTCAACCCTTTCGAGACGTTCAACACTTGAGAGACATTTCGAGGCATTTGAGCTCCAACGATGTCGAGACTCAGTTCGATACTGAAGCTGTTCCGATCGTTTCCTCCTGTTGCAATGCAGAAAATCCACCAGAATGGTTTATTTCCTACATGAATAAGGTAGTAAATAGATTATCGTAGCATTGTTTTGGTAAAGGAAAAATCGTTAATTCTAAGTTGCCTAAATGTGCAGGGTATTGTTCGTTTTATGGATAATTAAAAAATATGCCATTGAATTTTGGTCAAAATTTATAGATATTAAATAATTGCCCTTTTCCATAATCTGTAATCAGTAACGATAAGTGGTTTTGGGTATAATGATGATTAATTCATTAAAATATATTGAAAAAATCAGTTCAATTTATCACTAATATCTGTAGATTAATCATATTTTATTGTTTAAAAATAATGAGATCATTCAATTCACATAACATGTTCAATGATCTCTTAATTCTTGTTCTAAATATAATTTTATTATAATCTTTAAATATTTACTGCTTGACAGTAATATGACTCACTTAAATAAACAGTTTACTTCCAAGATGTTTTTTAAGTATACTTAATAAATTGTGTACATACAGAAAGTTCAGAATAACATTTATAGTTAAGCCAAACTTTGCTCATTTATCAATACATTTACAGCAAAATGGAATGAAGAAATTTTATATTTTTTGCTGTTGCAAGAGCATTCTTGCATAATAGAATATTCTTGCGTAATTCATATCGGCTATAAGCAATATCTTGACCTTGAATCTTTGAAATTTTGAATTTTATTTTAATAAACTTTCACAATTTTTTACAAATTAACAGTTCAAGAAGAACATGACAGAAGAAATCAACACGGCAATATCGAGCGCCCTATCCAATATCAAAACCCACAGTGTTAGCCAGCCATCTTGCTACCATTCAAGGAAATCCAAATCAGAGAATTCGAAAAGAAGGAAACTACAATTGCTTACCGGCGACGGCCCTCACGAGTACGTACACTCACCCAACAATCGAACTATTATCCCAATTCGTACTGTCCACAGGTCCGCTAAAGACTTGATAAAAACCCTGAAGTTGGAGAACAAACTCGAGCACAAACTGGAGAAGCTCGAGAACAAATCCAAGAAATTGAAGGAGAAGAAACTGGCCCTAGTTTCGAAATCCAGCGATAGCGATGTGGCTGTTAGTTCCAGCGTGAAGCGTCGACAGAGCGTCCCCTGCGAAGGCGATGACTATGTCTTACAGATGAACGCCACTCCGGTTAATACGCAAGAAATCATACCGCACATGTTGGGCGGGGAAATTTATCTGCACCAGTGGAAAGTGATTAATTCGGGAAAATTACAGTGGAATAACGATGTAAGAGATTTAATGTTAAAATTACATTACAGATTTTATTTACACAACTATTTTTTAGACTAACTTAATGTTCACCTGGGGCTCGAAGGCTCTCAAAGCTTTGGACACGGTTGTACCTGTACCCCATTTGAAATCTGGAGAAACCGGTACCATATCCGTTCGTCTACAAATACCTCGTAAGCTTCAACCAATTTATACAAAACAAATTAATTACAACAATTCTTTCTATTAGACTGCCCCGGTCAATACGAATGCTACTTCCACTTCCACCACAAGAACCGCAGATTCGGCCAGTGGCTGGGCTGCCAAGTCATCGTGGACCCTTTCGATTTGAAGGGCAACAAGTGCGTACTAGACACCTCCTACGGCTCGAGCTTCAACGTTTCGTCGAAGGAAACTTCGGCTATCGAAGATTACAACATTTCCAATCCGGTGACGCGCTACGACGCCATCTGGAAGGGGAACAATTCCGGTTCATATTCATCGGCCGGTTACTCGTTTAATCTGAACGATACCGTTGCCAATAAAACTGATTTGTTCGATGAGCAAGTTGGGAGTTTGCCCATGGAGAAGGTGGTGCGCGAATTGAGTTCCAGAGTCGAAGATATGAAGCTTCAGGATCCCACCGATACGAATTGCAGCAGCGATTCCGACAATCAAAGCATCGTGTCGTTGTCCGAGAGTAATTCATCGAAAGGTGAGTTATTTGAGCTCCTTGAATGGGGAATTTTGCTTATGGGGTTATACGCAGTTATGATTTTCAAAAAACTCGATTTTGAATTATTGCATTATTGTAATTTACATATATTCAATAGTATGCACACAAAATTTGAAGTCGATCCGAGCAATACTTTCGGAGTTATACCTAAATTTTGTAAATTTTTATTCTATGTGTTAACCGGGTTTGAAAACTTTAAACGCGTTTTTCTCAAAGCGGCATTTTTCAAGTCGGTGTTCACGATATCTCAAAAACGTCTTGTTCGATCGGTCTAGAATTTTAACACAGTCTTATTACATACATTTTCTAGTAATTAATCGTTCCTTTTGTCAATCCGATACTTATTTTCCATTTTATAAACAATTTAAGGTCAAATTTTACATACAAAATCGAAACCATTTTTTTGAGAAGCCGCCATTTTGTGAAAATTCAATATTTTGATTAGCCGAACGATTAATTACTAGATAATTTAATATATTAACGAAATTTGTTTGGTTTTTTGATTTCAAATAATCCAATCTTGAGATACGATGTACACCGTAAATCGTCATTTTTTAGAGGAGGTTCCGGAAATCACCTGCAGCGCGCTCTACAATCCACATTTTTATAAATAAAAAAATTGTTTACGTTCTTGAAGGATGCTTATACAGGGTATTTGCAAACTTGGGGTACAATTTTGAAGTGACAACGCGCCATCTTAGCGAATTTTGTGATTATTTAGTCAAAACCGTCAAGAAAAATATTTATCAAAAATTAATTAATAATGTTAAAAAAATATCTAAGAAATACCGTCCTGCATAGCAATTGCAGTCGCTCTCGACTCGCGCGGTACGATCGAACTCACCGTAAAATTAGAATCGGCAAAATCACAACAGAATAATGATTGATTAATTAATATCTCATTCAAATTTATTTATTAGGACCTTTATTTAATCAATATGGTCTCTGAATTTTTAGAATCATTCATGGATAAATTATAAAATTAACCCGGGTTTTCCAAATAATAAAAGAAAAAACATTCAACTCAAAAGAAATATATTTTGTTGTAGAAAAATGGCTTGAAATTCATAGTAATTATTCAAACTTATCACCGTCTTTTTGTAAGTACATACACACCAACTTGTTAAACTGTGAAGAACACTAAGAACTAACTAAACTGTGAGGAACACTAAGAACAAACTAAACTTAGAAGAACACCTAATAATATCAAATAAATCACTAAAAAAACAGTATAAAAAATCTATTTGACCGTGAGGTTAACAACCCTACAATACAATACGCACTAGAAAGCAATAGGCTACGTTTTTCGAAATGAGGCGCGCGGAGGGTGAAATTTGTTCGTCCTAGCATGGGTTTTTGAAACCGATCGGCTGACTATCGCGGCCAGGGTTGTATTCGCTCTTTGATTTTTTTTTTATAATGGCTCTATTTTGTTTATAATACATTGTTTAGAAAAACGAAATCTGCGAATCGGTTTCAAATTATGCGAACTATAACCCCCAGAAAATTGTCTCCCAATTTCGGAAACACCCTGTATATCCACAAAAATTTTCAAATTAATACATTCAAAAGTCTCTTCAGGATACATTCTTGAAAACCCGTCTTATGTTTGCCTCATAACTGCGTATAACCCCTTATGGCTGGAATCTTTTTGTAGGTATCCAGGCGGAATTTGTGGTGGTTCCGGTACCGGATTGCTTCAAGCTGGACGAGCCTTCGGTTGTTAAAACCGCAGATTTGATTGATACCAGTTCTTGTGGCGCTGTCTCTAAGTCGATTGCGACTGGAGCTTCTGAGAGTGGTTCCAACAAAGATTGTAGTCAAGAAGAGAAACCTTCAGGTAATGTCGATGGCGAAAAATCACAGGAAAATTTCGATGATAACAACAACGAGGATACCAAAAATAACTCTGAATTGGACAAGGAGGAGTTTCAAGATGCCATTTCACATTCGCCTAAATCAGATATTGTAATGATAACTTTGCCGGAAGTCAATCAAGACAATCAAGGTATGTTAACCGGTGTTAGTCAATTGGTCCCCGCGGTCATTTTTGTCAGCGGGTTTCTATAATCCTACAGGTCGATTGGTCCCCAGTTTTAAAATTTAATGGGCTAATTGGTCCCCGCGGTCAAAATATTCCTAATCCGATTAGATAAGATTTTACATTGCATGAATAACTATCATTTGGCTAACATCTTCTGGTGTACTTACATAGCTGGACAAAATGCAGCTTTTAGTGTTAAAAAATATTTAATATCTAAGCATTAGTAATTCAAAATATATACAATTGGTACAATATATATTAAAAAAAAATTCTGTACAAAAAAAGAATTATTTTAGTTTTAATATACGAACGGATTTCAAAAAATAGTTGTTATGAATAGTTATTCTTCACAAAAAGTTATGCATGATCTAAAATCCAAGATGCAACCATCAAAAATCAAATTTTATCAATCTTATACGAGGTATGTCAAAAAATGTGAATTTTGCTCAAGAGTAAAAGTACCTTCATATTTTACAATATCGAAATTTGTTATTATGAAAAGTACACCTAATTTTCTAGAAGTATAATGGAAGGGATGGGATTTTCCCTATATTGAAATAGAAAAAAAAGACAGAAGTCAAAAAATTTCCCCTAATCATAAAATCCTCATTAAATTGTACTACGAAATGAAAATACATAATCGAAATTTGCCAGAGAATTTTGAAATTATAAATATTCCAATCGGTCCTTCCTAGAAATCCTTAATCCGATATTGGGGACCAATTGACTGATAGCTTTCGAGTCGAAAAAGGATTATATTTGGGTAAATTTGACCGCGGGGACCAATTGAACTCCACCCATGTTAACTGTTAGTGTTGAATGATAATTACTAATAATTTGATTGTAGAGTACGCGTGCGTAATGGTCGACGGACAAAAAGTCATGATTCCCAAGCAAATGATAAGATCAGAATATTTACCTCCAGTTAAATCGACTGAAGGCGAAGAAAAGTCGATTCGATCGGGAAGTTGCAGTCCTTTCGCTGAAGTTAGATACGAAAAGGACGATGGCCAGTCGGTGGGCGAAACCAAAATAATCGAAAATTCTCGCGAGGCATCAGAACAGCCGGCCCCATTCGAAGAAAACGACTTCAATTCGCATTGCTCTGCAGCCGGTTCTTGCTTTTCCGAAGCCAACGTCGAGAAAAACAACAGATTGTTCATATTCCCGCAGGCTTGTCCGGGATACGAGGTCATACAAGGCACGGACGCCACTGAACTGGACGCTAACGAATACGATTGGACTAAATCCGGTAAGCTTACGGGTCCATTTTAAAATCTTACATTCGATACAATTGTCATTGGAATCGATAATTTACAGACTCGCATTATGCTTATTGTACAGAAACCAAGGACGCTCTAAAATCTACACTTACCAATCCTCAATCTTCAGCCAACAACAATCCATTTACCAACGGTAGTGGAATTCCACACGTTCCCAATTTCCAGCAAACGCCGCCGGAAGAGCGTAGGGTACCGTCCGCAGAAGAGATTCGTGTGGCTTTCGAAGAGACCGCAGCCACCCAAGAGAACTCTAAATCGGTAAATACCACATTAATCAAACACTCGAAATCTTGAATAAACTTATTTGTTGCTCGTAGGTGAATTGCAACACGTTCATCGACCGCGAGTCCTCGCCCCAACCGTCTGCACCCGTTCCGGAGACTCGATCCGAAGGGACCTCTACCGCCCCTCCAGTAGTGCACATCTTGCCGGAGGCTTTGGTCAATGGAGCCGTAAGTGTGGCGAGATCGGTGATGAATAGAATTGTGCCTCAAGTGAGTTAGGTGTTTGGAACTAATGCATATTATCCATCCGGTGACTGTGGTTCGCTGTGTAAGAGGCCAATTCGTAGTTTTAGATGATGAGTGGCCAATCATGGCGAATCATTTTGATGGATAATCGCTGTAGTTTATTTGCTGCTTCTTTTAATTTCTTGCTTATTCATTTTGGTTCATATTTAATCGATACTGTTGATCTTGTAAAAGTGCACTCGATGGGCAAGAGTATGATGATTTGTATAATTACGCCTAACTCAAAACTGTAGGTACTTTATAGTAAAGGAAATAACTTTTAAATTAAATTTCAAGACTAAAATCACCCAACCAGAAAAAATATTTGTTTTCTGCATGTTACAGTGATCTTAGTACATTTTTTTTTATCGCCTTACCATATCAATATTCAATTTATTAATTTGTTAATTGTATTTTTAGGCACCGGGAAGATGGGTGAACGGCCATTGGGTGAGCACTAACCCATGCTCGACACGCGAGGCAAACCTGCAAGCATTGGCCGAAATGGGCTTCTGGAACAGAGATTTGAATGCCACACTCTTAGCCAGATACAGCGACGATTTGTCCAGGGTAGTCGGCGAGCTCGTGCAGTAAACCAACTAATGACGGATACTCGATTCTCTTTAGCACAGGGTTTAAAATCTAAAAATACCGTTCGATGCATATTCGATTGATAAATGCGATTAGATCAACAACGCTGTTTACGTTCGAACGGTAATCTGTTTTGACTAGAGTACCGTTCGGAGCAGTTCCGAACGGTCCTGAACATTATGTTATATTTTCCTTGCTAATATCACCTCTTAAATAATATTCGCTATTTCCTACCCGCTTAATTTTGTATCATAATGTTTTAATAAACGATTGGTTCGAGGAGATGTTGTTCGTGAACTATTCGAATTTACATTAGATTCAACCGGTAAAGATATTGCTTTATGCATTATGCACAATCTATAAAACTTTAATAATTCCATTGTACTCTTTAGTTATTTTTTCCTATCAATGTTATTTACTTTAATAATGTGGGTTTTCTTCGAGAGGATGATGCTTAAGGAAGAAAGATAACAATGTGTAAGATTTCTAGGATTTTTAAATATGAATAAAATTTCCTTGATTAAAAAAAGTTGCGGGAATACGAGAATTTGCTCGGGAAACCCGACTTTGATCTAGAACTAGATTTGTGTATTTTAACTTAAACATTTAAAGGAAATACTATTTAAATAGTAAAAGAGGTAGTCTTAATGTGTCTCTTTAAAAATATATACATTCTGTTTAATTATACTGTATGGAATGGATTACAAAAAAAAACTCTGCATAAACGAATAATTAGGGACTTTTGTTATGAATGTGACTGGATTATTTCTATATAAAATCAGTGTATCGCAATAAAAATCCCTAATTATTTTAGATTTGTTCTGACAAAAGTGCTGGATAGTTCTGAATGTTTGAACTATTCTGTATTTGTTTCGGAACAATATTTAAAATTATTCCAGCGGACTGAGTTTATGAGACTGAATAAAGGCTTTTGATGGAAATTCGTGTCTAATACAGGGCCGTTTGATGTTTTGGAAACACTTAAAAATACAAAATTTTTACCATTGGAAAAATAAAGTTTCTTGGATGATAAAATTTTATTATACTTCTGTGATAAACCGGTAAAGTTAAACAGAATTGCGTGTGAATGTTGTATTAGTGACAGAATCTTAATATTCTCGTTTTTGAAATTAGTGGAAAGCATTTTAGTTGCGACAATTTAATTGTAAGATTATAAATTCTATTTTATTTAGGTCTATATTTGTTTTTACCTTTGGACTAGCCCTAAAGAATGTACGGTTTGCGTTTATGTAGTTTTGTGTTTTTTTCTATTTGGTATGCATCTAAAGGTGCAATATGGTTTTGGTTTCATTAGTGTTTAGTATGAAAACATATATATCGTATAATCTTGTGATACTGTAGTTAAAAATAAAGGATTAATAATTCTTTAGGTAGTTTTTACGTCTTAAAATGTCCCAATTCATTTCCTAAAACGATAAACATGCTGACGAATATTGCACTTTAATGTAAGCTAAAATGACTAGCAAAAATAGAAATAATAAACGTGTAAATATCGCAATCTCATTTTGATTACAGAAAAACATTACGACCAGTTAAACGAAAATTAACTCATTCGAAATAAACGCAATATACAGCAATTCTAATTTCGAGAAATTCATCCGTTACACTTTATTCCCCTTTCATTAATACGCATTTTATTTATGAACAGTGACTAATTGCCAGCTCTGAATACCGAACAGTTAAATTTACCTCGAATTCGGCATATTCGCTGGAAGGCTCTTTGTTGTATCCCTCGAAACGAATGAATGCATCAAAAAAGCCTTTTTTATTACTGTAAAAATTACAAAAACTGGAATTCATATTTCACAATATCTATGTACTATTCATTACAAGCGTTCGCGCATTTTTGTGTTAATGATTTTTCCAATAGGAAATATGCCAAAGAGGAAAGTGAAATACTTTCAGAGTTATTCATTTTTTTTATAACAAAATTTACCGACGCAGACCCTTATAAACAATTTTTTTAAGACCATCTGTTTAATGATATGGCAAAGGTTTTTGTATGGTGGCTACCAGGAAGGTCAAAGGTATTTGAATGTGTGGTGAAAAACTTTTTATTTTATACAGGGTGTGCATAAAAAGTTGGAAAAGTTAAACTTCAAAAATCTCATGTTTTTAAGGCTGTTCTATCGCCCTATGTAAGTTAATACTTCTTTTTTAAGTATGTATGAATCTCTTAATGCCAAGCAACTTTTTCAAATAAACATTTTGAATATTCTGAAAAACAAAGATAAAAAATTTTCATAATTTTTACCTTTTTTTTGATTTTCGAATATTTTCCATTGCTTCATTAAATATGAATTTTTTTTTTATTTTTCGGCATTTATTTGACAGATGACTGCCATTAATAAATTTCTTATTTAATAAAGCAGGTATGTAGGTATTGGAAATTTTTGGAATTATAATTTCACTTTACCTCATACTTTTGGAAATATAAATAAAAATCCACCTGAAATATAAAATATTAAAAATGTAATTCCAACAGATTGTAGACCATACTTTTTGTAAACTTTTTTCTATATAAAATTTTCGGTTAAAGTAAAAAATAAGCATAAGAAATGGGAAACCGATTTCAAATTTTACAAATTTTTTAAACTATATCGCTTTCGCTCTTATTTCTACAGCGTGTTTCGCAAACGATTAGTGTACAGAAATGTACTCATATTATTTAGAGCCCCCGACTTTTTATCTTCTTTTTTTCTTACTAACTCTACTAGATTGTAATTAAATTAAAAATTGCAATAACCGACAGTATATTGCATAATAAGTTAGGAAAATAATAAAATAAAATTGTTAGGTATATTTCTACGAAGAAAAAATCTGAGTGCGTGTCTGTATTGAATAGCATTAAATCGGTGAAATGTGCGAGTGAAATAGGCGACCTATCTCTATGAAGGATAGAGTGAAATAATGACAGTGCTGACATGAAGCGAAAAAAATTTGATAAACAGTGGCGACACGTAACCTTGGTTTCTTGGTTCTTATTTATCTACGTTGAAATTACACAATTTAAGTGAATTAAGATTATGCAAATTTATTTATTTATGAAGAACCAACTTATAAAACCGAGTTAATTACGAATAAGGCAGTAATATAACTTTTTTCTCCAAGCTCGTAAACACTTATGTAATTAAACGCGAGCCAAAGGGTGCCAAACTCCTCCAATTACACCGCTATTACCCTGCACATCTTTTTCAAACCAACCTCATCAAAAACGAACAATCCACCAGTCAAAAACCCCCCGCACGATTCCGGCAACCCCAATCACCAGCGCACCTACGCGCTCCCCTTTTCCCGCTTCAACCCTCTCCCTGGCCCTCCACACATCGTACTTGTTGAGCGCATGCGATGGCCGCCGTCGTCTAGACGCCTTCCACCGCGCTCGTCCGTCGGAACGCTGGTTAGCGGCGTCGTCGTCAGCGGTCTCTCCTCCTCGTTCTTCAATTTGTGCCCGAGTGCGTGGAGTGCCGGATCCGCCATGAGCGCCCGCCATTGATCCAGAACACCGCCGGTTATCAGGGTGAGTCCCCCCCAGCCACTTTGACGGACCTCTAGATGGGCCCAGAGGGTTGATTGGCACCCTTTGTGATGCTATCGCTGTATAGATAAGGGTAGTTTTTTGGGGCATGTATAGGGTGTACCAAAAAATGATGTTTGTGCGCTCTCTACATTTAATATAAATTGGTATACATACATAAAACAGTGCACCTGTAAAAGAGATAAATGGGCCACCCTGTAGGTTAATTGTAGGGCGAAATTCCGGGAGCTTTGGTCCGAGGGAAATGCGAATAGCTAAAATTTTCCGGTGCATTTCTGTCGCACGTCGCCGAATCGAATTAGGTACAAGGAATTTCCAATTGGAGTTCTGAAGATGCACGTCATTGTAGATGCGAATTTCGCTGGGGAACAATGCGAGAATTAAGCCGGTTTCACATGGTGAATCCTGCTGGGTTGCTGAATTGATGTCCTGATTTCGTACGTGCGGGATGATAATTTGCGTTGCTATTCATGCTTTAATTATTGGGTAACATGAATATAGCTGCTATTCTTGTACACAGACATGAAATCATGCAGTTAAAAGTGACCTTCCGAAATAATTGCATCCTATTCGAAATGCAAATTTCAGGAGTTAAGGGTTCATATCTCAAGCTCATAATTCTGCATGTAATTACCCGACGCCTTCCCTTCGGTTATATTTAGATAACAGAAAGGCGCACGTTTCCTCGAACAGGAAAGTTTCCCTCTAATTAAGTACATTTGCAAAAGAAAACCACTGCAAATGAATCCATTCAATCTTAAATTAGCCTATCGATTTTCACGCAAACTTCGACTAATATCTCCCCTTTCTGATACAATACGACTGATGTTGTTTCTAACTCACTACCCACGCTAATTAGGAACAACAATAGTCGGATATTCCAATCATAATAAACCAGATTTCCACTCGATTTACCCCGTGATAAACCAGGAAATCTCGATATTACTACATATACAGGGTGTCGCAAAAAGTTTGGGACATGGCTTATCCATGCACAGACTCCTGGGACAAAAATAAGACGATTTAACCGAATTTACCTATATCCAAAATCGCTTAATAAAGAAGTTATACGGTTTTGAAGTTAAGAATTAAAAAGAGATTTTTTGATATTGTACCATGGCTTAACTTTTTTTCGTGAAAATTTGTACAGAATACCTCTGTTTGGTGACATATTTATGTGTAATTTTCTTTTTTTTAATTGTCCATCCCTCTCTGATTTAAGGGGGGTGGCCAACCCCCTTGAAGCCCTAATTGTTCCGCCCATGTAATTCATTTAATTTTTGAAACGAAACTAGATTTATTAGTTTATTTATAAATGATTTTGTACTCTGTAATTTTCTATAAAACCCCTTATTTTGGAGATATTTGGCATTCATACGATTTTTAAATCCAGATTTTCAGCACATTATTGACAAAAAAAATCATCACACCTTTTTAACAAATTAAATTATTTTCAACAATAATCTATCAATTAATCAGACCACTTAGCACAGAACACAGAAAAAAATAACATTCAAAATTTTAAAGATTTATCTTTTAAAAATTTGATTTCTGTAATTTCTATAATAACAGTTCAATATGGCCTCCATTAATGATTAATAAATAGATTTTTGTTGAAAATAACTTAATCTGTTAAAAAGGCGTTATGAAATTTTTTGAACTTGTTGAAAATGTGGATTTGAAAAATCGTATGGATGCCAAAAATAAGATTTATCTCCAAAAATATGGTTTCTATAGAAATTTACAAAGAGGAAAAAATCATTATAAATAAACCAATAAATCTAGTTTCAATTCAAAAGTTAGATGAATTACATGGGCAGAACAATTAGGGCTTCAAGGGGGTTAGCCACCCCCCTTAAATCAGAGAGGGATGGACAATTTAAAAAAAGAAATTTTCACATAAATATGTCACCAGAGATATTCTGTACAAATTTTCAAGAAAAAAAGTTAAGCCATTCTGGCACAATATCAAAAAAATCTTTTTTATTCTTAACTTCAAATCCCTATAACTTATTTACTAAGCAACTTTAGATATAGGTAAGTTCGGTTAAATCGTTTTATTTTTGTCCCAGCAATCTGTGGTTAAGCCATGTCCCAACTTTTTTGCGACACCCTGTACAGGACAGTTCAATAACTTTCTTAAGTACACCGACATATTCACTCGATAAATTAAGCTCGAAGGAGTAATGTGTGTGCGAGTCCGCGGAGTAACGAGGAAGCTTTTACAATAATTAACAGCGTTATCCCGGAGGACCCCTGGGGGGGAAATACGCTCGATTAGGCGTTCCGGTGAATGGGAATCCAATCGGGAATGGTAGAATGGTCGCGTTGATGGATCCAGAAATGTTTCTAGTTCGGTTTGTTGCGGCGGCCAGCGCTCGAGTTTTACACAGAGCTTAATATGAATTGGCTTCGTTTGTTGCGGTTGTATAATTAGTTAGTGAGTTATTCAATTACAGTGTTTCCGTGCGGATGATGGCTGCAATTTCTAATTAGTTTTGCTTGTTTGAGAGTAGGTTTGTGCCCTTAGAAATAACAACTTTACATATACGAGATGCAGATAAAATGTAAAGTAGGTAGTCCCATCACCCTGTATAAATAATGCAGTATGCAGTAGTAACGATTCGCAGTTAAATCCAATATATATTTTTCTTTCCTGGCTATTGAAATGCTGTCAAGAAAACTGTTGGTAATGAAAATGTTGTTGAATTTCTCGGAATGTCAGGTCATCGGGATTTTTTTTATTTTCAGTTACGATACGCTCGAGTGGATAGAACAAAAATAATGTAGTCATAAACAATAGAAAACTAAATTTAACATGTACCAGTTTTATCTGTCAATGCAATTCAAACGACACGAAAATAAACGCCAATTTCGTTTGTAAAGGAAATTCGAAATATTTGGCTTCGTTTTGTAAATGCGTACATGTCCTATGTTTAATTAAAATCGATTTGAATCGCAAATAAAAACCGCAGTGTTTTTATACAAATTTATTAAACACTTTACAAAACAATATTTTAAACAAGGAGAATTCGTCGTTTTCTATATAAAAATATTTAAAACCCTCTGTACAATCACAATTCAAACTTAAGTAAAATAACGCAAAAAAATCATCGAAACAAACAACAAAAGGCCGTACATTTCTCATGCTATATGCATTTCCAGGCGATTCGTATGCGAAGTTTTATGGCCCATTCGGCCCGGAGACGCTCTTAAATATCTCTGGAGATGATCCAGATGGGAGCGATGTCATATGGGCGAATTGTTCAGTCTGGAAACTGCTCGTATTTATACTAAACATTGCGAATAAAACTCCGGATAAATGGAGAAACTTGCATATCCAGGCGACAAACTAACATTTTCTGCGATAGTAGAAACGAAAAAGTTGCAAACTTGTTTCGTTTTTAGAAGTATTTCGCGTTATGAAATAGGAGAAGTGTGTTAGTTTTCTCAGATTGAGAGTATTATGTTTTTTTTTTAATTCTACAAAATTAGCAAACTTAACGAGGGTATTGCTTAAATAATTAGGGGACTAGTATAATAGAATTAAATTATAATTAACGCTGTAATTATAACAATTCTTTACTTGCGATTTTTTTATTAGTTTACAATTTTTCTGGGAAATAGTTTTTGAAGGAAAAATTTTTAAAAACGATTGACTGCATAATGTTAATATACTCGTATTTTGTCATTTAGTTTGAAATAAATTCTATATAACAGAAGCTGAATTTCGAATAAAATTGATAAATTGGAATTTGATGCCGTCGAAAATATTACATTGAAAAGGCTATTATGTTACAAAACTACAATAGTTTTTTGAACATTCAAATCGATTAAAAATACATCTGTATATACATAAATATTCATAGATTTCGCTGAAAGTATTATCACACACTTTCAGTACTTAATATCGAAAAATTGCATATAAAAATCCCAATTATCCACCAAACGAAACCGATTGAATTGCTGAAAATGAGTAGCGCACATTGACAGCCAATTACGAATATCTAATATCATTTTACGGTGTTGATTTTTCAAATATTTAAATAGTCATTTCGTTTATTCCGACATTTCAAAACGGAAAAATAACAGCCAATCCCGGTTTAAAAAAAATAACTAATTTATTCCCCAAACTCCACTTCCATTGATGAACAAAAACCATCAAAATTTCGCCCATTTTTTCGACATTTTTACTCAAAAGCGGATTATTAGTTTAATCACAGTTGACTCCTTCATATCAACAACACGAAGGAACTTTAAAAAGGCTAGAAAATATCGAATTCGCTAACCAACTCCATTAATTAATGGAATTGTAATCGGGAACCCTCTCGTAAACCAAACTACTCCTCCTACGCAAACAATCACAGCCTATCAAAGCGACGGCCCCGAGCACCACTGAACCCCCGCACACGTTCGTCAGAACGTTCCTATAAAAAAATATATTACTCGGATCGCTGTGCAAATACTGTATAACCACAACGGCGAGGCCATTCGCCAACTTATCAGTGAAGCTCATCACTCCATAAACGAACGCCCCATTATTCACGTTCTCCCCAATGAAATCCGTGGTGACCCCCAGGCTGGTCACCAGCACGATGGACCCGCCGGCGCCCAGCAGAAACGCCACCGCGAAGATGTAGTAGGTCACGTACAAGTGCCCGGCGCCGAACTTGATCCACAAGGCCGCCGCGACGCCGAACGCGGCGCCCATCGAGTACGTCATCTTCCGCTTCAAGCGCCTGTTGATCCTTTCTATGAACAACGAGGTGAGGAAGCTGCCGATGAACATCATCAGCGGCACCACCGCCAGCGCGCTGGCCGGCATGTCCAGCGTTTTGTGCAGATACAGCGGCACGAACACTTGGGATAAATTCACGAACATCCTCGACGACATGTACACTACGGCTATTCTGTACAACTCGAATTTCTTGAACAAATCTGCTATGCTCGTGCGTATCTGCCCGCCTCTAACATCGTTACCAATCCCGTTATCCTCCTCTTTGGTGTAGACATGGAACACCACCGAGCAGAAGATACCAACAGCCAATATACTCCACACCACGTGCTGAAACTTCGCCACATCTCCAGGCCCAATCTTCGAGTTCTCTCCTTGATCCACATACAGCACTATCCAGGTTATAACATAGACTAGAACGTTGGATACCACGGTGAAGGAGTACCGGACGGCGGTGAGCTGGGTGCGATCGTGTTCATTGGGGGTTATTTCTGGTATTAGAGATAAGTGGGAGATCTGTACAGCGGCCCAGCCGAACTGGAAGATGATCACGAACATGCTGTAGTAGAACATCTCGCGCCAGGTGTGGGCGTTCTGGCATCCATAGCAAGGGGAGAAGATGAAGGGGAAGGTGCCGATGACGCAGATAGTGCCGAGGAGGTGCCAGGTTTTCCGCCTGCCGTAGCGGCATATCCAGAACCCGTCGGATTGGTCAGAATGGTAGCCCACGAATGGTGTGGATAGACCGTCCGCGATTTGTCCAATGAGTAATATAATGCCTGTCTGGCGGGTGTCGAATTCCAGGACGAATTGGAAGAAGACTAGTAGATAGGTGAACCACATGGAGGCGCAGACGTCGTTCAGCACGTGCCCTATGCCGTAGACTAATTGCAATTTTATAGGCAAACGCCTGTAGACCTCCGTGTATTCGTTGGCTATCACCGATGACTGTACCTCCTCCATTTTCCTCAGATTGGTTACTATTCGTACGATTTCTTTCAGTTTGTTTTGGTTCAACGTTATCTTTAATGACATTCGGTTAGATCATTGTTTCGCGGAGAATCTGTAAACAGAAAGGAACGAATTAAGTAGCGATCGCCTGAGTCATTCTTCTGGCGATTTGTTTTGATGTAATAGTATTGCATTATCGCGAACACAAAGTATTTATCTCCCGTTGATATTTATGTAAAATAAACAGAAGGTCGCAAACAACGGTTCACTGATAAGCGTATACTCGAAAGCTCCAGACATAAATTGATGATGATAAAATGGTTTCGATTAATTAATTTAAGGGCATTTTGATTATGAAATTGTGCTTATTAATTTTGAAGAGAAGACAAAGAGATATTAAAGTCCTATTTGGTAATACACAATCTGAATCTTCTGTTATTATAGACTTTATAAACTGAACTCTTGAGCTCTTAGTTTTACTACTGAAGGACTAGAGTCCTTAATCCTACCAGATTTTCACATTGGCTCGGTTTCCTAACAGAAACTGCACCTCTACCAATTATACTCTTAAGCTTCTTAAGTCTATAATGTTCTGTTTGGAGCCCAGAATTTGGTAGGTACTTCACTCAATACTAGTATAACACTGGGGAACAAAATTTGAACTTTGTCGTGCCACATGGACTTCACTTATATTTTTTACTTTGATGAGTGACTATTAGTGTAAATGTGTAATTAAAAAAAATGTAATGGCCAAAAATTTTATAAACCGATATAATTTAAATATTTCAAAAAATAATCACTTTCTGATACAAAAAAACGTAAAAAAGTTCTTTATGAAATTACTATTTAAGATTTTCTAGCATATTTGAAGGGTACAGGCAAAGAAGGCGATATGTCAAAAAATTTAGTTTTGAGAAAAACGCTTTTAAAGGTTTTAAGAGCTCTAAAAAGTAATTTATAAAAGCAACAGGATACATTTTTACATATTATTAATAGGGCACTGTGCTACAGGTTTATAGACTCAGTTAGTTTTTTAAGATTTTTTAACAGAAAAAAAATCCCAAAAAGAATCGTCTTTTTAGCCTGTATGGCAAAAATAAAACGGGTTATATCTGCTGATTGATCGCTCTTTTAGTCATGATAGTTTCTAGGGGAAAAGTTTACATATTTATCTCATAGTTGGCAAGATTCACTCAATTTCGACAAAAATTGACATATCGCCTTCTTTGCCTGTACCCTTCATTTAATTCTGTTTAATTCTGCGACTGTTTACTTGCGGTTATCGCTGTAGAATTGGTTATATTTAACAAAACATCACAAAAAATCTGAGGCCAATCAAAACAAAACTACTGCAGTTTACCAATGAGGGTAGATGGCTAAAGCAGAATTAGCTATCAAAGTTCATGTGGCACAGTTAATGTAGAACAGTGTAATCATTAATCTTATTAAAAATTCAAAAGTTCAAAGATATATCTAACTCTAGTAGATTATCGTTATTTTTTTATTGCAGATACTCATTATATCTAAATTAAATTCGATTCTTTATTCTTCGTGTTAGAAGCGATAAGAAAAAGATCGAAGGGAGACCAAATGAATTGTGTTATTTCGGGCGAGACAAGAGCGGGGTTTAGCGCTCTTTGATATAAAGTGGAATGAACGGTTTCCTTTATTTATTTCGAATGATATGGTATAAAAATCACGCGATCCCCTTCGAACGGGAAAACCTTGTTAGGGAATAAATCGTCACGTAGTCGATTTGTCGAACAATATATCCAATTTGTTCGTTATTCAGATGATATTTACGGATTTATGGTGATTAATTGGGAAACCCGATACGTGTGGTCTGCTAGTTGGATTTTCTCTTTGATACATTGCAAAAATATACTACTAGGGAAAATTTTTTATTGGATTTTTGGATATTCGAAAAGTACCTTATTTTATAATAAATTACTGTTGTTAAATGAGCGAATTTTCAACATATTTTGAAAAATTGAATATGCCAACTCATGAATTTATTTTTGGAATATAATTATGATTTTTTCCTTCGGTGACTCACTTATCACACAAATATTTAAAATAATAGTTTAATACGCAACAGAAAGGCCATGAGAACTGAACATGATAAAAAAATCCGGTGCAACACACAAGTTATTTTGATAACGAAATGCAAAACGGAATAACATTAAAAATGTTGCGACTTTCCAGGAAATATTAACCAGAAATGCAAATTTAGAACAATTTACAAGATTTTTTCAAAAAACATGACAATCAAGTTGCCTTGTTTCAAATGTTACTGCATAACCCATTAATTATACATCACAGCCTACAGGGTGGTCGTATACCCCACAATACACAGTACACAACTAAATAAATTTCAAATTCTCAGAATAAAAATCAACTACAACTAAAACTATGACCAAATAAATAAAAAAAACCAACACTTACTTCTTTACTAGACTTTCAAAACACTAAATTACGTGTACGAGCAATTAAATATAATTAATTCCTTACAGAAAATGCGAACATAATTTTGAATTGCACTATCGCAATGAAAACAACTAATCTTCAATCGGCTTCCGCTGCCATGTTTTTAAAATTAGTGCATTTAATATACCCATAAACCAAACGCGAACCACATGCCCTAATAACATTAAACTAACAACAAAACCATTCTGTTTTGCTTTTGGGAGATCGAGCGACCTCGCTGTACGTCAAACATCCACGGCACAGCTGATTCATTTATTATCGACCCGAGTTTTCCGATTGCTAACACTTGTGTATGACAGTGGGAGATCTGGCAACGTCGTATGGTATTTAGCCGGGAAATTTGTCAAAATTTAGTATTTTAATAGCGATATAACATGAATTATTGTGTGTAAATGTTCTATTTAATAGTATAATTGATTTATTCGTTCGTATGAAGTGGAATGTGGAGTTATATGTCAAAATGCTTTAATTTGATTGGATTAGAATCAAGTGGTGTTGCCGAGTGTATTGCGAAGTAGGAGATGTGCTTACTAACAGTGTATAAGCATGTCAGTTGTAAGTTTTGTCTTAGGAGAGATTAAAAAATTAATCGAAGAGGATAATTAAAAAAATTCACGATGAACTAAGCAATCTCTCGAGCACGATTTCTCATGAAAAAACGCGAATTGATCAGAAATTCCTATAACATGTGTGGATAAATGAAATTCGTGCATCTTTCAAACGAAAATTGCAGTTAATTTAATCGAATTTATCCCTATCAATTTGTCACAATTATCTCTTGAAAGATTCTATAACGAATCTAGACATATTTTTGCTACCGCGCGTATTCATTATATCTCTAGCTATTCCTGTTGAGCTGTAGAAAGAAAATTTTCTTGTTCACAAAAGACAATTCACAAAAGTCAACATAACGCTAGTAGATATTAGAAAAAAAATTAATTAAGAGACGAAAACTGTACGAAAATTAATCCCATTTTAAAGCAGAGAAAACTTGCGAAAATATCGAGTTCCAAAGCATGATATTTTGAAACGAATCCATAATTGAGCAGTTGGCAAACTCTCGTTCTATCACGAACTTCGACATCTCATTAAAATCCTACTAGGCACGGATCTTTCATTTATATTTATATTCAAACCTGAACTTTTTTAATATACCTGTCTACCCCAATGTTTAATTTATTTTTAACATTCAATATACAGTGATGGGCAAAAGTATGGAACCAATTGAATATCTCTGGAATGGTTTAGAGATAACGAAATGAAATTTGGATAGTAGATATTATACTAAAATTACGCATTTGTTGTTGATATTTTCAACAATTTTGAACTTCCGGTTAAACAGGAAGTGATGTCAATTTTTAATTTTTTTAGGAAACACCCTGTATATTTTTGCAGTTTTAGATTCTACTGGATGAGCTGATTACAAAAAGGGCCACACTTGGTATCTTGGTCTCATAATAAAGGCTATACAGCCACTCAAAAATCACAAAATTTTTAATTTAGGTGGCTCTGAAAGACAAAATTGAAAAAAACGGCTTACATGGTCCTATCCTAACTTTTCAAGTTCTATCTAATGACATGATATAAAATGTATACAGGATGATCAAAAATTTCAAAATTTTTATCAGAAATCTTTTAGTACCATTAGATAGTATTTGAAAAGTTAGGATAGGACTATGTAAGCCGTTTTTTCATTTTTCCACTGTTTGTCTTTCAGAGCCGCCTAAATTCAAATTTTTGTGATTTTTGAGTGGCTGTATAGCCTTTATTATGAGACCAAAATACCAAGTGTGACCCATCCTTGTAATCAGCTCATCGAGTAGAATCTAAAAATGCAAAAATTTACAGGGCGTTTCATTAAAAATTTAAAAATTGACATAACTTCCAAACGGAAGTTCAAAATTGTTGAAAATATCAACAAAAAATGCACAATTTAGTGTAATACCTACTCTGCAAATTTCATTACCATATCTCTAACCATTTCAGAGATATTTACATGGTTCCATACTTTTGCCCATCACTGTATAACAATCGTTGTCTTGGCTTGGGCAGCTATTCCCTCATAAATACCAAGTAATAACATGATAATTTGCTCTATAATGCACCAATATACAACGCATAATAATACCCCAGTATATTAATAATAATAAATAAAATTGTTGCAGGCGTTGTGGGGATGATTGTTTACAACCTAACCGATGTTTCGACCACAGATTCGGTATCACCGGTAACACTAAATGATCATTGGTCTCGATTGGCGAGGCTGCTCCTGCTGGCTTCCCTATCGACGCTCGGAAGCATCGGCAATGTCTTCATGATAAGCGCTGTAATGATCGAGGATTACCTCAGAAAACGCGGTGAGTAAATCCTGTGACCCAACGGTGTAAATGAACTACTCGTATAGCTTTATGAGCGTCTGTTTATTTTCATGGAAAATCGATAAGGACGGTTATTGTGTTATGTTTTCTCTCCTAATGGGTTATTGATTATTACCTACAACCGTACTCTGATGGGTATACATATAATTTTTTTATTGTAAAGAAAAAATAGAAAGAAGATTTAGATGTAGATTAGATTAAAATTTAGATTAGAATCTAATCTAAAAATTCCGAGACAAATGAAATTCTTCAATGCGTGACTAAAGCAATTAATTACAATACTTTCGTGAACGAGCATACTCAGATTGATTCTTTTTATAGTCAAATTAGGAACAAGCGTGCTATTTTTAATAAATCAATCAATCTTGAAAAAAAAAGCAAAGAAATCGCAGACACTTTTCCATTCACCCGACCATCAACCCCTTCGCTCAATTTGCATTTTTATTACACTCAACCGCCATTCCCCAATACTCCTCTCTAAAGAATTACGCCATTTCTACATGTGCTATATCCATTCAAAAGGCAACACCTTCATCGTCAACGTAGCGCTAGCCGACCTCCTGGTGTCCGGCCTGGTGGTCCCCGCCTCGGCCATCGTCATCCTAGCTGGCCTGCGCGACAACCTCACCGTCTGCAGGTTCCAATGGTTCCTGGCCACTCTCTGCTTCCTGGTGACGGTGCTCTCGCTGGCCGCCGTCGCCACCGAGAACTACTACCGGCTCTGCTTCTCGCCCAACTCCTACGAGAAGCTCACCAGGGGCAAGATCACCGCCATACTGCTCGTCTTCTGGACCATCTGTTCTTGCATATCCGGCGTCCAGTTCGTCAGCGATGTGTCGTTTGATTACTGCAGAAGGAAGTACCTGGGGCTCATTCCATACCAAGCTACCGTCAGCGTTGTCATGGTGTTCTTGCCTTTGACTGTCGCGTTGTTAGCTTACATCAGGGCTGGATGCCAAGTCAGAAGGTAAAGAGATATGAGATATTGTTTGGGGGAGTGGGTGTAGTAGAGGAAAGGTTGCTAATTTGGAATACTGCATTATGAAAATTTAGAAAAGCGCCAACTATTATTAACGAATACCAGTATAACGTAGTCTATGTATTAGAAAACAAATTAGGGGTGGTTTAGAAGCAGCCATATTAACAGATCCGTGACAAACTGCATCGTCGTGAAAGTACTATCGAGAAACATTTCCAAGCAAGTAATAAATCGGCTTGTATTTTGTCTGAGACATATATTTTTATGTTTAAATTTGCACAAATCTTCAGTTTAGGGTATCAGTTGTAAAAATCAGTGCTTAAATTAGAAATGATTCTAAACACCAATTCATAAAAGTATTTTGAGATAAAAATGGTTATGTTGCTAATTTGGAATACGATAGGTGAAGTTAATTGGGAATATTCCAAAGATATGCCCTCTTGGGTTAATGTAACCCAACCTACGGAATTTGATTGTGTTTGTTTTTTCTGTAATAGAAAATTTACCGAAAATCAAGAGGGAGAGCAATGGGTGCAATATTTTATGTGCAAGGTCTGGGTGCACAGCGAAATTGCTGGCTATCACTCGGATTGCTACATTTGTGATACTGCAAGGACTAGAAAACAATAAAAATGATTTATAATTTAGATATTTCAGATTAAAGCCAAATAACTAGTTAATCAAAGTCAATTATAAAGGTGATTGTAATTTGAAATAGCTTATTCCAAATTATATTCATTTTGGGTAAACTATAGCTGCTTTCTTTCGTTGTTGTAAATTGAATCAGGATTGTTCCTTCTACGATCACGATTCATTGAATCCGGATTCGTTTCATTACTTTTTAAGAAAACCGAAAGAACAACAAATAGGTTATAGGTTAGGTTTCACCGTTCAATCCAAACGAATCATAAATTTTTTTGGATTCAGGGGGGAAGGAGGATTACAGATCACGATTCAAATCAACGGCGGAGAGGGGATTGATCCGATTACAAGAGAACACGTTCGTTTGAATCCAACAGTGTTATAACGCGATTAGATCACCAATTTATGAGCGAAAGAAAGCAGCTTATATCAATCTGCAATATTATGATTAACCCAAAAATTATCCTACTTATAATAAACCAAGATGGTTAAATGTTTTTATATGAATAAAAGATAAGTGTATCTGTCTTTTAACGCAGTTCAAACTCTTTTATTTCTTAAACATTAATAAATACGATTTTTTTTAAAGTGGTATTCCAAATTTGCATTCTCTTCTCTAGAGGTTTTTTTTTATATTTTTTAAGATTAAAAGGCAGACCGAGCCAGCGAGCACCAATAATTCTTACATGGGACTACATGCTCATGCACTCAAACATGTACAGCTTCGTAGTCTTCATAGTATTCTGGCTCCCGTTCGGAGTAGTACTAGCAGTGGGTACCGTTCGCAGAGTACCAGACAGCCTCTTCTACAACCTAGCCTGGCTGGCCATCAGCAAATCGTGCGTTAACAGGTAAACCAACGAACTAAATAATAATCCCCCGATCACCAGTTGTTTACTTTGGTGTATGATGCAGCATCCTCTACGGGATATCCAACCAGCACTTCCGCAACGCGTACGTGAACCTCTTCCACTACTGCTGCTGCAAGACGACGGTGTCGTTCTCGAGGAGGCAGCGGCCGGAGGGGATCCGCCCGTCGGGGGACGTGCGGGTGCACATCATCCCCGGGTATAACATGTACTGCAGCCCGCAGCGGGGGCGCGAGGCCCAGGGGAAGAGGACCTCGTCGCGGGCCAACGGCCGGGAGGTGTACGAGTTATGATGAGACGGTTCGTGCTCTTCGAACCGAGGAGTATGGATTTAGATCTGTACCGATTGTTGGGTAATTTGTAGTACGTGGGCTGGGTGTGTTGTGCTTTTTTGCTAATGGGGTTATTGTAGATGTTTGTCTGATGGAGTTCTGATTAGGATGGAGGTACTGTTGGAATTGGGGATGATTTGAAATGTACCTGCATCTGAGGAAAGTTCCGATCATTTTTGATAAGACCAGGTTTCGGTTTAGGTTATTTTTTTATGGTACTTATCTACAGTTCGTGCAACACAAAAATGAACGCACGTCACTAATGTGACGTCATTTGATAAGCATTGTGTCCAAATTTTAAAAATAAATACATAAAACAGATTAAGTTTAATACCTGCTGAATTTAATTTAATATTAACAAGGGATGATAGAAAATGTTTAAAAACGGAATTAAATCATCTAAAGAAAAATTTATATTACAAAAATTCAACGTATTTATACAAAATAAATATTTTTTTCTTGTATGTTGATAGGCACTGACTGTCAAGTCGCATAGTTGCCGTTGTCGTTTAATTTTTCATTTCTTCTTCTTCTTTCTAGTTTATTAGCCTACACTACTAATGACTATTCGGCCAAATGATGAAGAAATAAGAATTTCTTGCGTAGTTATCACTAAATATTTCATATTTTACGAAAGTTTTCTCTGAAAGTTCACGATGTACACTTATAAACGACAAAATTATACACAAAATTTTTCACTCGACCTATTAAATGTATTTCAGATGATAAAGGAATTTGAAGATAATTGTAGTGAGCACCTGAACACATCGGTAGTTTAGGAACATGAAGCAGGAACCGCTAATTTTCAATTTGTTTTTGTCATTTTGACATATGACAATTTTAGAGAATTCTTAGATTTTGTAAACTTTATATAAGTTCGGCAACACTGTCTCTTTGTGACGTAGTAAATTTATGGTGACGTGCGTTCATTTTTGTGTTGCACCGACTGTATCTATTAATTACTGAAAGTACTTAAATCAGCATGAGCTTTTTTTTTAATAAAATGAATCGAAATTGAGTAAAATTAGGTGAAACGTATTTAAAAAGTCACCAATTTAAGATGAATATATTGTTAAATAACGAAAATATTATCATTAAATAAATTGTGCGATTATATTTTTAGAAGAAGAAACAAAACTAACAATAAAAATATTTACCGAAGGGTACTTACACAAAGTAATTACCTACCCAAATAAGTACCTATTTTGTAATCATTCCGTCAACAATAATTAATTAAAAATATTCCACTGCGCTATTACAAACCTATAGTATTAAATCGAAACATTCCTTCCAATAATTAAGATTACATTTCCTATCCGGCGATGAAAGAAACTGGCGACAACCGCAAGGGAAAATCCTAAAAGCTCTATTCGTAGATTTTAAAGCTCCTACTTTAATTAACACTTTGAGTCAGCACGCTTTTGCAGCCTCAAACAAGGTTATTCGCCTTTCCTAAAGCTTTAAAGTTCAATAAAAAACGTCTCCAAAAGACTGATTATTGTTAATAATTTTTGTTATACTTGCGCGCTTTTTTGTGGTAAATAATTTCCTAACGAGCTTTAAATTTGTATAATATATAAACGGGGTACTTTACTGATTTTTTTAGAGGGTTTTTATCGCTGTAAGCCGTTTGAAGTAGGTTGATCCATCAATTTTACTGGCCCTATACCGATTTATTGCGAATTTTATAACAGTTGTCGTTCGATGCGAGCAAAACACTTTGGATTTTATAACGTTCATGTTACAAGTTTATCGTTTCGCATTCAGTCGAGGATTTAGTTTACGATTGGTTTTCCATCGATTGAGGGTCTAGATAGAAATGGCCTTTTCTGTGCCCATACAATAAAATCGATTGTTTCTATACATAAAACAGAACGGAGAAAAGATGCACTCTATCGGGAAGAAAAACAATCATTACCTGTGCTAAATTGACTGTAACTTTGGTCGTAAAAGAAGCAATAAAGTTATTTTTACTGAGCGATAATCGAGGAATTGTAACAATAGAGAAAAAGAGTATAGGTAAATGGGTTATTAAATGAGTATTTTAGACGGATAATTGATTCTTTTAATTACATAGTTCACTCTCTTGGTTATAAATGAATCTTTTGGATCTAAAATTACCTCACTATAGGGGTATTTAAATTGATTTCCAGAACAGTAAATTTCTCTATTTAACCTGGAAAAAGGGCAATGCCAATTATATTAGACCATTATTGTTCTTTGAATCAGAATAATTGTCCAATTATGCGCTTGCAATCCGTCCGCTGCACTGCGTTCCTTATGCATAATTTAAGATGTAATTACTTAATACAGTGCAAAGTCCATTAAGCTCACAAATACACTCAAAGTCTTAGTTAGAGTAGGTACAGCTCCACAGAAATAGCTGAAAACGACATATGAAGGTACCATGTCTACAGCTATTCCTATCTCTCTGTAAGAACATGCGAAAAAATTACAAAAACTTTTTATCAATTGTTAATTACTTTTTGAAGGATTGGAATATATTTTCAGTTATCCGTTGATTCTATTAAATTGTTTGGATTTGTGCGTATGATTAATTTGAATTTGATGGATTAAACTTATAGTAATTCGAGAATTAATGTTGCCTTCTTCCCAACTGTGATCTTGTTGAACGAAGAATAGTCATCAAACTTTTTGAAAATAATGTGATAAGGGACCACTTGGATATTAAAAAAAATGAAGATTGATGGTTGATGTGATTGTATCTTAATTGTTTAACAATAATATGTATTACTTAGAGGAAAATGTTGCTTTTGTGCTAATGATACGATTATTACGTTATTAATTAATGCGTAAATAAGGTAAATTAAATATAAGAAAATAGGTGAATGAATTGGTGTATAATTCACAAAATATGTTTATTTTTGGTAAAAACTATGGAATACATCGAACATATTAATAATTTACAACAATTTATATTTAATAAATATATTTCTACTAAATTATACCACATTATATTTACTAAAATATCTTTTAAACGAACAGGGTGAACATAATTACATATACATATTATACTAGTTACTGAAAAAGCAACATTTTCATTAAAATTACTACCTATAATAGTCTTGTATAACTATCAACTGTATCTATTTATGTGTTCAATGTGCATTTTTCCGTTTTTAAAATATTATTTTCGTTTGCATACAATGAGGTGAAATATATTCTATTTTTCTTTTAATCACTTATTTTCAGAAATATTAAAATGCAAGAAATACAAGGTGTTCTTTTAAAACAACCAAGAATACTTTTTGGGACGTCCTGTATAAACCTTACAGTAGGCTTAAATTTACTAATTTATTTTTGTATTCATATGAATAATTCAATGACAAACTTTGCATCAAAGTTCACCTCATTGCATCAAAAATAATTCATTGAATTTCTGCTTACATCGCAGAAAAAGCGTTATTCTAAATGGGAAAAATATGTTAATCCTTAGAGCATACACTCACTCGATGGGACTCTAATTAATTATTAACGGTTTCATTAATCATTTCTGTAGCGGTATTGATTATAGAGATATCCTTTGTTCTCATGAATTCAACAAACTTCTATCTCTATAATATTTTGGACATCGGTGAGTGAGAGCTGCAGTAGAGCTAGATGTATCTATACTGTACTAAAATATATCAATGTTAATTGTAAGAATAATAATTTAAGTATAGAATATTATGTATTCCGGATCAAAGTAAAATATTTATCCTGAAAGTTCTCACGCTTTTTTATTATTAGCTAAAGGATAAGGAAAAATGGATTTATTTTAATGGTATCCTCGCTTTTGTCTAATAACTAATTATCGACTGAATTTAATGAAATTTTGCAAAAGTAATAGGAGAAAGACACACTTAATTATCATTAATTGTAAGTATCAATTCGAAGACTAATAAAATAGTTATAAAATAATTATTTTGAAAATTTAATGATCGTTGTGGGACAACTTTATTTTTCTATGAAATGTTTGCTTTCGACGCACAAGTATCTAATTTTTTATTAAACGTATAAGTATGTATACAAATAATAATTATAATAGTAAATGTTTTATCAGAAAAACTGGCTGTCTCATTATATTCCGATTATTTGGAAAAAAAGTTTATCTTTTAAAAATTAGAATATAATGAGACAATCCGTACATAAAATATAAATATACGAGCTTTTTATGTATTAAAATACCTATAAAATATGTGTATAGACTTCAATGTTGTAAAGTGACTGGAATTATAGATTTTGTAAGTTTTAATAAAAACGTTCTAAAACCCAAAAATTGTTCTAATTAACCCTTCCTTTTAGGCAAATTAATCCCCACTTAATCAACATTAAACTCAATAAAGCTTCATTCACAACCAACAAATTACAACTACAATTAATACATAAAATTATAATTATACCAACAAAAAACAAATAAAATTCTACACAGTTTTACCAATGCAATATTTGAGCATTTCAATCAAGTTCAGGTCAATTTTTCTAATTTTAACAAGGCTTAATGATTCAATTGATTGACGTTGTGTCGTCCATTATGAAGTAAAATCCTTCATAAACATGGACAAAGAATTTTCCTATCCAACAGCTGTATTTTGCATTATCGCCACAGAATTTTGCGAGAGATTCTCCTTCTGTGGATTGAGGAGTAAGTCCAAATTCATCAAAATCTATGTCCACATTTTCCTACATTTCAGCCATTTTGTCCCTCTACTTGAGAAATATCCTTTTATTTTCCGAAAATGCAGCCACAGTGATCTACCACGTCTTCATAATGGTCTGTTACGTTGTACCAATGGTGGGAGCTTTCTGCGCCGATATTTACTTCGGCAGATACAAGTAAAAGGCTTCCACAATATCTTATGTTACTGTTTAAATAACCAGAAATTTCAGGACAATCAGAAACTTTGCTTTCATCTACCTCATTGGGAACATCCTCATGTGCATTGCAGCTGTCCCAACCTTAGGCTTGCCCCCAACGTAAGTACAGCCAGTCCCAAACCGAAGATGTTTGCATTTGTAGGTCAATTAAGCAGACAAAATGCACCAGTTTTGTTCAGTTTACTTTCAGCCATCGGCCTGAGTCTAATAGCAATAGGCACAGGCGGTTTGAAGCCTTGCGTGGCAGCCTTCGGAGCCGAGCAATTCGCCTTGCCAGCCCAACAGGACATGCTGGTGCATTTCTTCTCTATATTCTACTTCACCATCAATCTTGGCGGCTTCGTAGGCATGACTTTGACTCCTATTATGAAGAAAGCTGTGAGCTGCTTCGGAGAAGACACCTGCTATGCCCTAGGGTTCGGGTTTCCCGCTGCCCTCATGATGCTGTCCATTTGTAAGTTCGCTCTATGCTCTAAAATTATTTAAAAATCACTTCTTTTGTGGGTAGATCCATAGGAAATTTAGTGGACCTGGCAACGTTGTACTTGTTTTATGGCTAGATCCATAGGGAATGTAGTAGACCTGGCAACGTTGTACTTGTTTTGTGGCTACATCCATAGGAAATTTAGTAGACCTGGCAACGTTGTACTTGTTTTATGGCTAGATCCATAGGAAATTTAGTAGACCTGGCAACGTTGTACTTGTTTTATGGCTAGATCCATAGGAAATTTAGTAGACCTGGCAACGTTGTACTTGTTTTATGGCTAGATCCAAAGGAAATTTAGTAGACCTGGCAACGTTGTACTTGTTTTATGGCTAGATCCATAGGAAATTTAGTAGACCTGGCAACGTTGTACTTGTTTTATGGCTAGATCCAAAGGAAATTTAGTAGACCTGGCAACGTTGTACTTGTTTTATGGCTAGATCCATAGGAAATTTAGTAGACCTGGCAACGTTGTACTTATTTTATGGCTAGATCCATAGGAAATTTAGTAGACCTGGCAACGTTGTGCTTGTTTTATGGATAGATCCATAGGAAATTTAGTAAACCTGGCAACGTTGTACTTGTTTTATGGCTAGGTCCATAGGAAATTTAGTAGACCTGGCAACGTTGTACTTGTTTTATGGCTAGATCCATAGGAAATTTAGTAGATCTGACAACGTTGTACTTGTTTTATGGCTAGATCGGTAGAAAATTTAGTAGACCTGGCAACGTTGTACTATTTTTATGGCTAGATCCACAGGAAATTTGTAGATCTGCTTCATTGCAGTTCTGTTCGTGGTTGGTAAGAGCTTCTACAAATTGAAACCGCCCAAGACGAACATCCTGCTGGAGTTCTTCAAATGCGCTTGGGTAGGGGTTGGTGCGGCGCGAACGGGGTGCGAATAATAAATTTAGTACGCCCTAGGGATGAAGGTGAAGCGAAGAACGTACTCCGAACATTGGCTGGACAACGCCAAAGGGAAGTTTAACGCCAAATTGATCGAGGACATGAAAATCGTGTGCTCGATTCTGCTGCTCTACACTCCTTTGCCCATATTTTGGTCCTTGTTCGACCAGCAGGGATCCAGATGGACCTTTCAGGTAAATCCCTACCTATCCTAACCCCTACCTAAGTATCCCTATAATTGTTTCAAGGCCTCCCACATGAACGGGAACGTGGCGGGAACGCAAATCACCCCTGACCAAATGCAAGTGGTCAACCCCATAATGGTGCTGATGATAATACCGGTATTTGATAGGGTGTTCTACCCTTGCATTTCGAAGTTCAACATTTTGGAGAATTCTTTGCACCGTATGGCTTTAGGCGGGATCATAGCGGGCCTGGCGTTCCTGACAGCCGGGCTGTTGGAGCTCGTGCTCGAGACCACCTATCCCGATCTTCCCGATAGAAATCAAGCTTCGGTTAACGTTATTAACACTTTACCGTGTAATCTTAAGGTGAGATTTTTATGGTGTGAGTTACAATTTTTCTAAACGAGTTTTTTTTAAGGTTTACAATCCTTTTAATGGCGTTCAAAGGATCAACGCAAGTGAAATATTTAGGTTTAAGAACGTGTTTACGCAGAATTATTCGACGTATACGTTAAGGGTGGAAGCCCCGTATTATTGCGGGGATATTTATTTCAGCAAGCATACGTTTGATATAAGTATTATTAGCGTAGAAAGACAGATCGATTCGATTTTAATTGGAACTGACGAATTCAACGCCATCAAGTCGTTCATCACCGATCCAGTCGACTTTGGAAAATCGCTGACGGGGAATCCCAGAGTTAGGTAACTTTGATGGATGATGAACATAATGGGAGTTAGTAAATTCGATTTTTAGGATTGTGTATATCAGGAATTCGAATTATTTCCACAATGTTACTATCACACTAAAGAGCGCTTCTGGATTGGAAGATGTTTATTTCGTTCCAGATTCTGTTAGATCGGATATTGCAGTTTCGGAATATCTGGAAATACCGCAAGGAGTGTAAGTGAAAATTGAATAATATTAGAGGCTGATGTGTAGAAAATAAATTCAGTATCTTAATATTGTTTATAAGTACCGCCATATACAGGGTGTCCCGTAAGGAATGGTCAATATTTTAACCATAGAATGAGGACCTCAAAATATGAATATTTTACTGAATAACTATGGGTCCAATGTTATCTACTACTATGATACAGGGTGTTGAAGTTAAAATTTATTTTTGTTTTTTTGCAATAATTCCTTTATTATTTAACATATTGGCTTGAAATTTGGAATGGTTATATTTTTAAGTTAGTAAATCATGACCATGTTATCAATTTTGAGATTAGATAAAGAGGGCGCCACATACACTTAACTGGTTGAAGAAAAGTATCCATATTTTTTTAATCCTGCCCTTTTTTAAATTTCTTTCAATTTCATATGATACACCCTGTAATTTTGAAAAAAAAAGGTATACTTGTTTTTATAGCATAAATTCAGCCTATATCGAGATTTTTGCATTTAAAATATTCTAGCCACGGAATCTATTTAATTTCCTATTTTCCTTTACCATATTTCAACAAAGAAGGCCTGAAAACTATGAAAAAATGATTAATGATTAATTAAATAAAAAAAAATTAACTGTTCACAACACAAATCATATCTTATATCTCATTTCCGAATTGGAGAGATGGCTTTGTCGCGGCATTTTCACTACTACTTTTAGATGGAATTTGATCAAGATAAAATTAACACAGCAGTCATTAAATTAAATCTAACAATTAATTATTTGACAACTGTCATTGTCATTTTAGTTTTCAAACCTACTATGTCGAAATATAGTAAAGTATATTAAATAAATAGCGTGGCTAGAATATTTTAAATGCAAAAATCTTGATATAGACTGAATTTATGCTAATAAAACAAGTTATAGGTATACCTTTTTTTTTCAAAATTACAGGGTGCATCATATGAACTTGAAAAAAATTTAAAAAAGGGCAGGATTAAAAAAAATATGGTTACATTTCTTCACCCAGTTAAGTGTATGTGGCGCCCTTTTTATCTAATCTCAAAATTGATAACATGGTCATGATTTACTAACTTAAAAATATTACCATTCCAAATTTCAAGTCAATATATTAAATAATAAAGGAATTATTGCAAAAAAACCAAAAATAAATTTTAACTTCAACACCCTGTATCATAGTAGTTGATAACATTGGACCCATAGTAAGTTATTCAGTAAAATATTCATATTTTGAGGTCCTCAATCTATGGTTAAAATATTGACGATTCCTTACGGGACACCCTCTATTTATAAAACATTAGGTGATTAGAAAGATTAGACAGATTTTTTATTATAAATGGTGTAGTATATTATAAGTTTAACAAGTACTTTACTGTTATCGCATTCCAAAAAATAGATACATTTTTAATTCAGCTACAAGATTAGTTCATTAACTAATTTTTTAGAAGTAATGCTGTAAATCAGGTTTGATCCATATTTTGGGGACTAATATAATGAATACCTATCCTAAGGGAGCTTGTTTTATTAGTTACATTTAACTAAGTCAATAAGTCAATAGTTTTGGTGATCTATGCATTATAGTAATTGGTTATTTTCAGTTATGAATGTCTCATAATGAGCGAGGAAACGAAACATTTGTACGAGAAGCAATTCAATTTGGCGGCCGGGGGAGTTTATTCGTTGGCGATAAGAGAAAACCGAGATGAAATTGCAGTTAATTAGGAAATATTGGAGTCTTTATTTCTCACTACATTTTAATTTTTCAGTTTGTGAAATTATTCACAATGTCCGTGCCCAACACGGTGAACATGCTGTGGCAAATACCCCAATATTTTTTAATATCTGTAGCTGAAATTATGTTTGGAGTCGCCGGTTTGGAGTTTTCATTCACTCAAGTAAAATACGAATTAAAAAATCTGAAAAACTACTTAATTTACGCCATTTTAGGCACCCAAATCTATGAAAACCGTAACAATAGCAGGGTGGTATCTATCTGTTGCTGTAGGGAATCTACTGGTGATAATAATCACTCAACTCAACATGTTCAAAAGCCAGGTAAAATTTATTCGCACTTACAGATCGATAGCAGTAGCTGCAGACGTAACTTGCGCGACTTTCCATTGACACTTCTAGTACCATTGCGCGTCGACTCCTCACGTCTGCGGCTATTGCTATCGGTCTGTACACATGTAAGAAGAGTTTTATTAAGGCGAAAATCTACTTTTTTTCAGGCGTACGAATTTTTCCTGTTTGCCCTACTCATCGTGGCCGATATGATGCTCTTTATGGAAATGGTATCCAATTATCGGTTCGTGAAAGCGCAGGAATCTTCTACAACAGTAGGCGATGAGACGGCTCCTTTCATCGAAGTGATCAATTACGACGAGGATAATTACGAATGAGTCAATTTAGCTGATAATATCGAAAATATATCTATAAAATTAATCGATCAAAAGTCAAAAAATTCATTTTCTAGAAAATAAAAGGTCTCAATTTGCTTTCTATATAGATTTCGATAGATTTCTATATCTATCAACTTTTGAATGAGCGGGTTCTTATCTCTTGCATCATCCCTCAGAAGTGATTGATAACCGCAATAAACGTGCCATCAAATAATCCTGATAAATCCGGCTCGACGCGTGATTACGTTTTCACACTTCATCTTCTGGTTCATTGTTTCGGTACTGATTATTGATATCGAGATAAAAAAATTATCGACACAATATTGTAGTGAAAAGTGTATTTTCGTGCGTCGTCGTCGAGAAGCTGGTTGGGTTATTGATGATATTATTGATGAATTGTATACAATAAAAATGAATGGTAAGTTATATAGTATGTGGTTAAATAGCTTAAGGGTTGGCTTGAATGAGAATAAGAAAGTTAATTAAATACTCAATAAATTAGTTGATTATATATTAATTAGATAAGGGAGGTAATCAATTTTGGTGGTAATTTAATGAAGTTAATTTATTAGATTTTGCAACAAAATAGGAGAAAAGCAAAATTTTTTGATGTGTAAAAATTTGCATTATTAAGGAAAATTAAGCATTAACAAGGCTTGATATTAAAAAATTGGCATCCATAAAAAACAGTAAATTAATGATGCAATAATTAATTACAATTGGAAGTTTTTTTGTATTGTAAAAAGGTATTTTTTAGGAAGTATTTTATAAAAAAATTATTAAAAATTGTAAAAAAGTCCCTTTACTTGACTTAGATAATAAATCAGAGATATACAAAAGTTTCATTCGAAATTATCTGAACGGATAATAAATTCTTGAGTATTTGCGTTACAATAAAATTATTACGTATTCGCCTTTAAATTTTATGAATTTGCGATCACGATAAATCTTGAACTCCGCAATTTTTTTTGGTTTTAGTCTAAAGGATGTCCCAAATTCGAGATGAAAAAATCGAAAATGCATCTGGTGAAATTTCTTAATTATTAAGTGTGAAATTGATTGGTGTTTTGATGCGTCGATTCCAGGTCAATAAAAATATATTATTGAGAAAATGGCACAAGGCTGAATTCGTCAATTCGCGAATCGCGAATCGCAATAATTCATTAAAACCCAATTGCATGCAATTGGCAAAACTCTATAAAATGTAGCATACCATAAAATATCACTAATTCTCAACGATAAATCGGGATTATCGATAATCGATAAACACACATCTGATTTTTTTTATTGCAAGTTTTTATACAATTTATGACATACTACAGTTATTAAATAAAAATTATACTTTCTACCACCAACAACATATCAACCCAAAAAGTTTGTTCTTGATCAAAAGATCTTGGTATAGCCATGATAACAAGATAATACACAATCAGCAATGAGGTCTGTCAATGTAATTTGTGTAGCAATACCAACATACTTAAAAAATGTATGTAGGTACTATCAGTTATAGTTCCAGTTTTGTAAAACGCCATTATTACGACATCAAAAATTTTCCAGTAGATATCGTTTCATTGCAGATAAATTACGTTAAATTATGACTAAAAATTACGAGATAGTGTTACTACTAGTTTTATTATGAAGTATCTATGAATAGTAGATTTCCTATTAATTTTTCTTCATATTCAAAAAATGTACCAACTTGCATCTCATAATTCTAGGGGAAAAGTTGGCAGGACCGATTCTTTGATCGGAATAAGTTGGCTTTCTGTAAAATGTAGCAATTCTGTAGTTTTTGGAAATGATCGAAATTCGGTTGGTAACGCATTAATAAATAATCTAAAACTGATTTATGCGATTATCCAATAAATGCTTGCCTAATAATGACTTTACATTTCAGAAGAAAAATTTCAAGATAACCCGAGTGGGAATTTCGATAATGAAACTTCATCATCACCAAAAGGAAGTTTGAAAAATGAACAGCCCACGAAAGTAAGTAATTTTTAGTGAAATATAATAATAAAATAACTAATATTATTCAATATAATACAATATTATTATCCATTTCATAATACCTCTGTCTTTTAAAAATGCGGTCGTTATGTAAAGAAAACTACTTTCTTTTTCATGAATATTGGATCTATAATTACCTATCTATAACTAAAACTAAAAGGAAATTACGGTAATTAACGGTATAAGAATTTATTTCGAAATTTACTGTAAGTAGATACAAGTCATACGTGTATTTTTTTCTATTTTTGTACGAATTAATTTTATGCAAAGCACGTTTGAATTCCATTTTTTCAAACATTTGCGTATTTATTTGTAATTTACAGCGAAAATTTTGAAGTACCATTATCGCGAAATACGCGCACGTAATTTTAATTTTTAATTATTAATTTAAAACCTTTTTATTGTTTCATTAAATACCTAATAAAAAATCATAACAAGGCAATTCATTTATAATTTACAGCCAATTTTATTTAAATTAAAACCTCTCTGTGTATTTCATTATGCAGCAGGTATATAAGTAGGTACATTATTTTCCAGACATATATTAATAATTTATTTCTACATGAAATTTCTATGCTTTATTATCTGATAAGATAAATGCGAATTATTTTGCGAAATAAAAATATTTTCGAATTAATTGTAACAATGAAATCGAAGCCAAATAAGGCAATATGAAAAATGTCGCAAACTTTATCAGGCTTGCGATAATTGATCGCAAGATTTTATTGGAAAGTTATCGAAAAAGGAAAGAAATTAAATTCTTGAAATAACAGCATTTCTAATAATCTCTAAAAAAATTTTTCATCGCAATATTTGAAAAAAAAAGAAGAGAACAATTTAATATAAATTTTGATAAAATTTAATCAGCTTTAACACACTAAACGCGTCTTCGTACAAATACAGACAATCATAAATTTTCCTAATAATTAACCGTCAATAAAAGAACATTCGTCGAATAATTACACAGCAATTATTTCAAGTTAAACAATCATTTTACAACTTTTTTATTGGACGTTGATAAAAATTTAAATACAATTCAAATAAGCCCGCAAACTTCTAACGCCACGATAAGACAACCTGTATGATCGCGTGATTTTCCCCAATTTTCCCAACAAATTGCGATCAATAGATCAAAATACTGCGTCTCGCGATATTACTCGATCATCAGATAAGCGGCAATTAAACTGCAATCGAATCCTCTTGCTCAACTATATGGCGAATTCGCCGCTTTGTGTTGTTATTATCAATAACAAAAACAACAAGAATATTTTAGTAAAAGGTTCGACAGTTTGCGTTCGCTCAGTCATTTACCGGAATATGGTGCGTGCAGTCGAATCGAAATTGGAAAGTCGCAATTGGACTTGACATACATTTAACTCGAAAATGATGCAATTTTATTAGTTCGCGAGACCGGTGCAAATCGAAAAAACTTATCTGCTGCGATAATTGTCGCGATATATCGGCTTTTGATGCGGCAATAATACGGGAAAAATGGAAACGAAAGCGCGAAAAACTCCAAAGGTATTTTTTTTTTTATTTTGGTGTTTGGTTTGTTTATTTTTCGGATGTCAGTGACTCTCGTAAATGAATTAATAAGTTTTAATTTGAATTGTAATCTGTATAAAAAAATCCTGTTTTTGTTGTTAATTTATTGTCATAAACGAATTTAAATGGTTTGTGGTGCTTCACACTCGTTTAAAAAATTGTAAGTTCGTAGAAAAATTAAAAATAAAGATAATACATTACGGATGTTGTTTAAAATAACACAACTAAATTGGCATTGGCATTGGCAAATTGGTCAAACGTAATTATTGTTGTAACAGGCATTATTTATAATTACTTCCCGATAAACTCTACAAGTTGTATAATCGTTTGTAAACTTCGCGTAAAAACTTTTTGGTAGTTTTTTTATGTAATTCCTCTGAATATACGTCTCGAAAAATGAAAATTTCACTCATTAACATGTAATTGTTAATGACTCTAATTTTTCAATTTAGGAAATTTCGTTGTTTTTTACAGCTATTATTTGCTTTACCTAGACTCGTGTGGAGTTTACATAAATTATTTCGTTACATCTTTTTCACAACTCTCAAAATTGTTTAATATCAAAAGTTTATTTTATATTTAAATGCTATCAATTTCATAATACATACATGCGTACAAATTTTATTAGATTAACTCAGTAGATAGAAAATTTGCAATCGTTACTTATAAGCGGACAATATATTCCTAACAATTTGGTAGAATTTAAATTTGATGGTTGGGGAAAGCTTAGGAATAATTGCTAATTAAAATTTAATACACACAAACAGACCTTGAATAGGATAACTGTAGAATTCATTTAAATAAAAATCGTTATGCACTATTCGCTTAGAAGGCCATGAATCCAACTATGTAAATGGCATATTAAAACAATTTTAAATAAAAAACTATCCATTGGATCATAAGCTGATAATAACCGAGTTATTATTGTTTATGTGAAACATTCCAGTTTGCAGTTTGTTTATAAAATTATTTGTGGTAAAAAATTCTCCACTAACCTGTGCACTCTGAAGATTTCCGCATTTCAACCACACAACATTCACAATATTTATTCAAAATATTTACTAATAAAGATAATAATACATTTAATCTTATTTTCATCGTACACTAGTTAATTTCCTCGTATGATCTCAAAAAAATTCCAAAGGATCCAGGTCTGGTGAACTAGGAGGCCATACTTACCAAAGATTGTATATTATATTTTTTTATTTAGAAATATATTCAGGAATACAATTGAAAATAAGTATATTATTTTGAAGAAACATGTGTAATAATAAAATCAACATAGAGCTATACATAAGCCGTAAAATAGTCCATATTACAATATTTTTACAATAATTTTAGCATTGAACATCGATAAGCTAATTTTTTGAAAAAAAATTATCAGTAAAGCAAATAAGCTGCATTGTTTGTTCAACCGCAAAAACGCTAAAATTAACAACATTGAATAAATACAATGGTATAACAAATTTAATTTATTTCAGAAACTCCCCTATCCCAAATCAGTATTCTTCATAGTGAGCAATGAGTTCTGCGAGAGATTCAATTACTATGGAATGCGAAGTAAGTGTACATTACAGAAAATTCCTAATAAAACCAACAAAGGAACACGCATTGTTATGTAAAAAACATGTTTTATTGATACTCTCATAAATATAATCTATATGAAATCACTTTTATCTCGCTGTCTATGGCCTGATTTCACTACTCATTCTTTAATGTTTATTACTTGCATATAGCGTTGTAATAATATTAATGTTTAAGAGACATTTCAAACCTTCAACATTCCAATTTTTAAAAACTATAGTCTATTCATAATTGAGCCGGAGTATCCGGTGTATATCCTTGCAAAACCAATACAGGGTGAACCACTCAAGTAATATTAAAATATTATCGTGAATATTATCGTTATTTTTTCCATTTTTGTATTGGGCAGGTAGCTTCTGTGTAGGCTGGAATTTGGCCAATTGATTGATTGATTGATTTATGCCTCATTTATGAACAGACTATAGCACTATACAGGGGTGTCGCAAAAAGGTTGGGACATGGCTTAACCACAGACTCCTGATGGGACAAAAATAAGAGGATTTAACCGAATTTACCTATATCCAAAATTGCTTAGTAAAGAAGTTTTGAAGTTAAGAATAATAAAGAGATTTTTTGATATTTTGCCAGAATGGCTTAACTTTTTTTCTTGAAAATTTGTACAGAATATCTCAGCTTGGTGACATATTTATGTGTAAATTTCTTTTTTTAAATTGTCCATCCCTCTCTGATTTAAGGGGGGTGGCCAACGCCCTTAAAGCCCTAATTGTTCCGCCCATGTAATTCATTTAGTTTTTGAAACGAAACTAGATTTATTTATAATGATTTTTTACTCTTTGTAATTTTCTATAAATCCTATTTTTTTGGAGATAAATCTCTTTTTTTGGCATTCATACGATTTTTGAAATCCAGATTTTCAGCACATTATTGACAAAAAAAATTTTTCATCACACCTTTTTAACAAATTAAGTTATTTTCAACAATAATCTATCAATTAATAATACCACTTAGCACAGAACACAGAAAAAAATAACATTCAAAATTTTAAAGATTTATCTTTTAAAAATTTGATTTCTGTAATTTATAATAACCGTTCAATATGGCCCATTAATGATTAATAAGTGGTTTTTTGTTGAAAATAACTTAATCTGTTAAAAAGGCGTTATGAAAAATTTTTTGTTTATAATAACTTGTTGAAAATATGGATTTGAAATATCGTATGGATGCCAAAAGTGAGATTTATCTCCAAAAATATGGGTTCAATAGAAATTTACAAAGAGTAAAATATCATTATAAATAAACCAATAAATCTAGTTTCAATTCAAAAATTAGATGAATTACATAGGCGGAACAATTAGGGCTTTAAGGGGGTTGGCCACCCTCCTTAAATCAGAGAAGGATGGATAATTTAAAAAAAGAAATTTACACATAAATATGTCACCAAATCGAGATATTCTGTACAAATTTTTACGAAAAAAAGTTAAGCTATTCTGACACAATATCAAAAAATCTCATTTTTATTCCTTATAGCTTGAAAACCCTATAACTTATTTACTAAGCACCTTTGGATATAAGTAAGTTCGGTTAAATCGTCTTATTTTTATCTCAGGAGTCTGTGATTAAGCCATGTTCCAGCCTTTTTTGCGACACCCTGTATAGCACTGTACCAATTATTCTTCACTTCCACAGCCGTGCTGGTCATCTACCTCACGAACATCCTTCTATATTCCGACGCCGACGCCAAAGTCATCTACCACTCCTTCAACATGTTCTGCTACTTCTTCCCCCTCATCGGCGCCATCGCATCGGACAGCTACCTGGGCAAATTCAACACCATCTTCTACGTATCCATGGTGTACGCCTGCGGCAGCGTCCTCTTAACCCTCACTTCCATAGACCCCTTAGGAATACCACAGAAAGTAAGTTCTCCACATCCTTGCGATTTTAAACGAATCAACCATCGTTTCTAAGGAATTCACAGTGGTGGCCCTGCTGCTCATGGCGATCGGATCCGGAGGGATAAAGCCCTGCGTGGCGGCCTTCGGGGGCGATCAATTCGTGCTGCCCCAGCAAGATTTGCAGTTAGCAGCGTTCTTCTCGCTGTTCTACTTCTCCATCAACGCTGGAAGTTTGATATCCACGTTCGTGACGCCGATACTGAGGAGCGACGTGCAGTGCTTCCATAAGGACAGTTGCTTCCCGCTAGCCTTCGCTGTACCCGGCGTCCTCATGGTCATCTCCATAGGTAAAACCACTACTTAACAAGCCCTGCGTACGTCTACAAGATTGTATTTTCAGTGGTGTTCGCGTTCGGCAGGCCTTTGTACAAGATCAAGAAGCCCCAAGGCAACGTGGTGGTGGACGTAGCGAAATGCATTACGGTAAGCTGGCTCCTTCTAGCTCGAGAATTTGGTCGGTGATAATTCGATTTGATAGAGCGCGATCGGGGGCAAGATCAAGTCGAAGGAGAAGCGTTCGCATTGGCTGGACTACGCCGAAGGGAAGTTCGGCGCCCAGCTGATCGACGACATCAAGGCGACGCTGCACGTGCTGGTGCTCTACCTGCCGCTGCCCATCTTCTGGGCGCTCTACGACCAGCAGGGCTCCGGCTGGACGCTGCAGGCCGTGCGCATGAACGGCGACATCGGCTTCTACACGATACTGCCGGACCAGATGCAGGTGGTGAACCCGCTGTTGATCCTCTCGTTCATTCCGTTGTTCACCTACTGGGTGTACCCTATGTTGGCCAAAGTGAACTTGTTGAAGACGTCGCTGCAGAGGATGGTGGGTTGATTGTGAGGTGTTGTGTAGTTTGTTATATTCTTGGATTTTGTAGGTTTGTGGTGGGTTTCTGGCAGCCGTGGCTTTCGCTGTGTCTGCGTGTGTTTCGATTGCTATCGAAAATGGGGACCCAGTGCTGCCGACGAGCGGTAACATCCAGCTTCGATTGTACAATCCCGGCCAGTGTGTGTATAATATGAGCGTGTCGGGGCCCTTTAACCTCGAGACTGATATCGGTAATTACGGTTACAAGGAGTTTAAGGGAGTCCATTTGGATAAGGCGCAGGATGTTAGTTTCGATTTCCTGGAGACTTCGAAAGGTGCTGGATGCGAAAGTTATATGAAACAAAGTTTCCATTTGGAATCGGCTGAAGCGTATGGTATAGTTTTCTTGGAGAATGGGCCTATTTATTTTAAAGACAACGTGACTAAAAGTGAAACGGGATATCCGTTTGTGAGGTAATTCGAATCAACTACAGTTCGTGCAACACAAAAATGAACGCACGTCACTAATGTGACGTCATTTGCCAAGCAGTGTGTCCAACTTTTAAAAATAAATACATAAAACAGATTAAGTTTAATACCTACTTAATTTAATTTAATGTCAACAAGGGATGATAGAAAATGTTTAAAAACGGAATTAAATCATCTAAGAAAAATTAATATTACAAAAATTCAACGTATTTATACAAAATAAATATTTTTTTCTTGTATGTTGATAGGCACTGACTGTCAAGTCGCATAGTTGCCGTTGTCATCCGATCAGTACTTTTAATTTTTCATTTCTTCTTCTTCTTCTGTCTAGTTTATTAGCCTCCACTACTAATGACTATTCGGCCAAATGATGAAGAAATAAGAATTTCTTGCGTAGTTATCTTTTTCACATGTTATAAATGACACAATTTCAGCACTAAATATTTCATATTTTACGAAAGTTTTCTCTGAAATTTCACGATGTACACTTATAAACGACAAAATTATACACAAAATTTTTCACTCGACCTATTAAATGTATTTCAGATGATAAAGGAATTTGATGATAATTGTAGTGAGTACCTGAACACATCGGTAGTTTAGGAACGTGAAGTAGGAACCGCTAATTTTCAATTTGTTTTTGTCATTTCGACATATGACAATTTTAGAGAATTCTTAGATTTTGTAACTTTATATAAGTTCGGCAACACTGTCTCTTTGTGACGTAGTAAATTTATGGTGACGTGCGTTCATTTTTGTGTTGCACCGACTGTATGTTATTATTGTACTAGAGAATTTACGTTTTGTGTCAATTCCAGGACGTTAGATTTTACCTCAAGCAATTCCATTACGTACAAAAAGGGATCGCGTTCTGTGAGTCCCCAAAATTACAGCGTTCAATATGAAGTCTCCGCGCCTGGAAAATATTCCATAGAATTAAACGGTGCCAATACAGACCAATCTGTGGAGTTTAAATTAGGAGGAACGTACGTCATCATGATAAACTCAGTAAGTACTACTCCACTAAGTCATACTTACATTGAAACTTTCCATACTTTTCCAGAAAGCACACAAATTCGTAACCACCGTTCTCACCGAGCCCAACAGCGTCCACATTCTCTGGCTGCTGCCTCAATACTTCATCATCACAGCAGCCGAGATAATGTTCTCCATTACCGGCCTGGAGTTCTCCTACTCCCAAGCACCCGTGACGATGAAATCGCTCCTGCAGGCTTGTTTCCTCCTGACTACAGCCTTTGGGAATTTAATTATAGTCATCATCGAATCCGCCAAGATATTCGATAAGCAGGTAAGTGATGGAGATGGTGGGATAAGGTGATGAAATTGATGATTTTTTTTGGTTGCTTCAGAGTAACGATTTCTTCCTGTATACGGGGTTGATGGTGGTAGATATGCTGGTGTTTACGTTCCTGGCTAGTAGGTACAAGTACGTGCAAAATGAAGATACCAATGAGTCTGATGAAGTTTCGGAGGAAACGTTGCCGGAAATTGAAGAGAAGATAGGGAAAAATGGCATTGACAATCCCACGTTCGTGAGCAATTGATAACTGTTTCAAAGTATTTACGAGATGCCGGAATCGCAAGAAATGTCCTGTTAGATAAGGGCGTTTGCTATTTATTAATCGAACGTAGTTTGTTCGTTTTTTACAAATTAATTAAGGAGCTATATCAGTGTAACCCATGAAAAATTAGGCGATTTTCGCGAATTTTTTTTAAAAGAAAGTACTCGATAGAATGTTTTGAAGTTTTTTGGACATAATAAGGTATATTTTCAGCTATATTTTAAGATTTTTTTACAAAAATATTGAAAAATAACGGAGTTATGTGCTGTCTTCGGAGGTGCCAAAAAAAAAAAGTTCCCCAACTGCTGAGATGATTCCGGCCGAATGAGTAGGTGAAACAAAAAAAATCAAAAAGGTTATTAAAGTTGAAGGTACTTCCTATGATCTACGATTTTTGAAAAATATCAAAAATTAACAAAATGGCAGTTCTGAAGAAAAGTTTCGCTTTTTGGGGTCAAAAAATTGTCGTTTTTTTAATGCCAAATTGACAATTCTCAACCAATCAAAAAGATCCTAGGTCATTATATAGTAAATATATTCAAAAATACTCAGTTTCAATTTAAAGTCGATCGGTCAATTTCTCTTTGAGTTATGATATCAGCAATTTTGAAAAATGTCGTTTCGAGAAAAAGGCGTTTGAAGTTTCAACTATCCATTTATACCTCTGAGCGGCCGCTCTTTTAGAACGCTGCCATTCAAAAACTATTCAAGATACGACATTGCCACTTTCACAGGATATTTTTGATAGCATAAACTATCGAAAAAGCAAAAAAAAAATCGTTTTTTTTGAAAGTGTTACACTGGTATAGCCTCTTAAGGTAAAAAATGCCATTTTTGGTCTATAAAAGCGGCTGTTTGTTCGTAAAATACAAGGTGATAGTGCTAGAAATGCAATTTTTTGATAAAATATCTATTTTTTCACCCTGTAAGTTCCTGCAATAACGAATTTACTTACCCACTGTACATGTATTGTTGTAAATATATTTTATTATTAAATTATTTCTAAGAAACGTTTTATAATTAATGAATTTCCACTAACGTAGGATTCAATAAAATAGGGGGCAAAAATTCGTTTTATTTGATGTCGATTTTAGAGGTAAATTTGGTGCCATTCGAACCGTCTCGACGAGCTGAATCGAATGGTACCTTTCTTAGAGCGAGGAAATGAAAATTAACCCCTAAAAACGAAGAAAAAGGTACCCAAAAGCGCTCAAAATATATAAAAATGCATTAAACCTATCCCCTACCCTAACCTACCCTACCCCAGAAGGAATTTATTTGAAATATTTCGGATAGTTTTAAAACGTTTTGTTGAATTTGGGTACCGTTTTTCTTCGTTTTGAGGGGTTCATTTTCATTTCCTCGCTCTAAGAATGGTACCATTCGTTCCATCTCGTCGAGACTCGTCGAATGACACCAAATTTACCCTTAAATCGACATCCTATAAAAAGAATTTCAGCCAAGGGGGTTACCAATTCAATAAAACAGCGAATATCTTAACTAATTATATTAACCAAAACAAAATGTTAACAAAACTTGGCTCAACTAAAATATTGTTCTCGTAAAATTCCTTATCGTACAGGAATGCCTATTTTTCGACTTTTTAACCTTAACTGAAATCAAATTCAATTAGTGAGGAAAAAGCTCCGTTACGCACAGACTAGGCCAAGTTCTCGCGCGTCCGCCCGCCAAACTCGTTCGAATAAAAAAATAAAGGCACAACAATGCTGACGATTTCGTTCCGATTAGCAATTTCAAATGAATCGAGGCGTTCGAAATGGGAAGAAATTCTCAGCGAAATTAATTGTTTCGGAAAATACAATATATACAAAGCAGCCTAACTCCTTTTGCTGAATAAGGCTGATTAGTCCTCCTTTGTAGGAAAATTGGGACGTTTTTTCGAGTGGTTAAATTATTGGGATATACGTAAAATTTACACAATTAATATGCAAAACAGAAAAAAAGTAATAAAACGGCGTAGCAGAGGAAATTAGATACAAATAGTGTACACAAGAATTTAAATATATTGGATCAGGCTCCATTAGATGGCGAAATTAATAAGTTAGAGTCAGTCTTTATTATGCATAAAAAACGTACGTATTTTATTTTCAAAGGAAATTTACAAAGAATATGCATTACTAAGTAAAATTAGAATAAATTTTAAAACAGTACAAATATTGATGTTACCGATGTTTAACCACTCTTAAAAAACGCATTGGAACAATTGTTGTATTACGTTTAAAATACTAAATAAAACTATTATTCGTTTAAAAAATAATCGTTAATTTTATGACAGAGATTCGTAACTTTCGCTGCCGGTGCTCAAAAAATTAGATTTTTTGTACTATTAACAATCCATAAACAGCCAGTATAAAAATTCACTTGTGAAGTATCAGTTACCTCGTTCTTAAAAAATCGTTTTTTCTTTCACATTTATTGTAAGGAGTGAGTCTACTTATCCACACGGACATGGACAAAACGATGAAAAAATTCTACACATTTCAGGTTTCAATACAAGTACCAAAATTATAGCTTTCGTAACTAAAAAACTAGAAATTTCACAAGTATTTTAAATCCAATATCAACGCTATTGCAATAATTATAAGTAGTCGAAAACATGAAATTCCATAATCAGTCTATTGGTAAATGTAAATGTTCACCGTTTTGCCGATGCACTGCACTAAGATTAACCATGTACATTACTTATTATTATATAATGTAGGTATGGGGCCTGACCCATGAGAATATCACAGAAAAAGCCTTTAACATGTCAGTATTATAACGCTAATGTTCAATTCAAATCATTCATCAAATGTTTTCGCTAATTCCGCCATTCAATCATCGGGGAATAATATCGAAGAAAATTCTACATTCTATGGATCAGACCATTAAAATGCTTACACTAAGATTTACAGCATAGGAGTATCGTGGGTCGTACTTTTTACGTACTACGCACACACGTGTTGGATATATTTTTCAATATTCGCAAATAAGATAGTTACGAGAAATCAATAAAATGTGTCCAGTTAACTTTCAAGCATAGTTTATTGTATCAATTCATTAATAGGCTGAAACTAAAAACAATTTTTCGCCAAGTCCGGAACATTAATATGAGAAATCTCAATCGCTAATATTGAAAACATAATTTAATGAAAAAAAAAACACCCTATATTATCAAACGCATCTGTGAACATCAACTCAACCGCATCGGTCCTTTATCATCATAAATTCTTCATAATTTCAACATTATATTACAGGAATTCAAAAAAGCGGACCCGTCAGTTTACTGCAATTTTCACAGATCGCCCGAAATATTACAATACCTAGTTAACATTTATCGGTCTGAAAACAAATTTCCCCTCTTTTTTACACGTTCCACACTATAATTAAAATACACAATAAGTTACGATAACGTCAGACCGCTACAACTTTTCAACTAATCAATCAATTAACTTTACGTTTAGCCTACATCATCATTAGTACTTTACGTGCATCTCATAAAATATAATCGAAAAGTCCCAACGGCCCGACTAATTATTACACTCACTTTTTCTCTTAGCAATATTTTCAGTTCCATCGTATTTACACCGCAATAAAACTATCGCTGTTGGGTTTTGCGCGTCGCCTTCCTCATCTTCCTGGGCGCCAGCAGGCCCCCGTTCACGGGCGAAGCCCTGCGAATAAAACATCGAGAGAATTAAATTTTGGAAGGTCAAAATCGCCCGAAATACTCACGAAAAGGCCATGGGTTTGTCGGAGAAATTGTAGGAAGGTTTGGCGTTCGCGTCGAAAGCTGCCGTAAACGTGAAGCCTCCCAATGGCTAAAAAAAATTAGAAAAATTAGTTAATTTAGTAACCTAAGATTGAGTGTTTTTAAGGGGGGGTTTAACCACATTAGGAGGTTTAAAAAACCGTTTTTATTGCATAAATCGGTAGAGTAATTATTCAAGAATATGCGAAATTCGAATTAGTTTAGATTTTATGAGTGTAGAACTGAATGCACATCGCAGGAATTTATTTGATTTGATCTCGAAATGGCCTTTTTCACATTTGCGTGCAGTTTAACTCAAAAAATAATGAACTGATAATTTTGAAAATTGATGGTATGATTCTTCATAAAATTACAAATTATATGAACCAACTTGTGATATGATATTGATTTTTAAGGGTATCTTTCTTTGCATAATTAGAGAAAAAAATGGTGAAAATCGAAGTAAATTTAACCCGCAGAACACCGTTTTATCCGTAAAACACCCGCAAAATTTTTATTTTCATTATTTTCACTTGTGAGGTTCATATTCTTAGAAAATAAGTTATTAATGTGAAATCAAAACCTTTTTGATTTCAAATGAAAATCGGAATCTGCACGGAATTGGAGAACTATACTTCTTCAACGGACATCACAGAGTAATTTTGTTAATTTTGGCTGAAATTATTCAAAAAAATTAACAAAGATTGCTTGAAATATAAATAAAATGTCAAAATTTGATTAAATCCCAATTAATTCTTCCCACCCAAAAAAAAAACTTGAAAAATCAGGTTCAAACAGTCAAATATGATTTTTCCTCCTTAAAACTTCAACGGACATCTCAGCCTAACTTTGTAAATTTTGGCCGAAATTACTCAAAAAAATCGACAAAAATTGTTCGAAACATAAATTAAATAGCAATATTACCAAAATTTGATTGAACTCCAAGCAATTCTTCCCACATAAAAAAAATATCCTAAAAAAAACCGTTTCAAACAGCCTCCTAATGTGATTTCCCCTTCTTAAACAAAGAATTATTTATACAGGGTTAAAAAATGCTGAAACACGTGAATTGATTTTATATTCGACGTTGCCAATATTTTGACAGTTATAGCACTTCCGGTTGTACCGGAAGTGGACAGCACCTTTCTTATTTTAAATGAGACACCCTATATATTTTTACATTTTTGGATTCTACTCGATGAGCTGTTTACAAAAATGTGTCATACTTGGTATTTTGGTTCCACAATAAAGGCTATACAGCCATTTAAAAATCACAAAATTTTGAATTTAGGTGGCTCTGAAGGCCAAACACTTGAAAATCGAGAAAAACGGCTTACGTGGTCCTATCCTAACTTTTCAAGTTCTATCTAGTGACATGATATAAAATACAGGGTGATGAAAAATTTCGAAATTTTTATCAAAAAAATTTTTGTACCATTAGATAGTACTTGGAAAGTTAGGATAGGACCATGTAATTCGTTTTTCTCGATTTTCAACTGTTTGGCCTTCAGAGCCGCCCAAATTCAAAATTTTGTGATTTTTAAATGGCTGTGTAGCCTTTATTATGAGACCAAAATACCAAGTATGAAACATTTTTGTAAACAGCTCATCGAGTAGAATCCAAAAATATATAGGATGTCCCGTTTAAAATAAGAAACATGCTGTCCACTTCCGGTACAACAGGAAATGCTATAACTGTCAAAATATTGGCAACAACTACGTCGAATGCAAAATCAATTCACGTGTTTCAGCGTTTTTTGTTTAAGTTACCGGTTTAACAGATAATAATTTTATTCCGGACTTTTGCCTAACCCTGTATAATTTACATATTACTTACTTGCGTCGAAGCGGCCGGCTGGTTACCACCAGCGCCGAAATTGAACGAAGGCGCCGACGCGGCGCTGAAATTGAACCCCGCCTTCGGCGCCGCAGAACTCTGCGGAGCGGGCGTCGGCGTCGCGGCGGCCGCGCCGAACGTGAATATCCCATTCTTACTGCCGGCGCTGTTGAAATTGCTCGCCGGCGATTTGGCGATCGATCCGAAATTGAAAGTCGAAGGCTGCGAAACCGGCGAGCTCGTCGAGCCGAAGTTAAACGAAGGCTTGGCAGCCCCCGCGGAGCCTTCGTCTTTCGCGAATTTTCCGAAAGAGAACGGCTTGACTTCGCCGGGCTTGGGCGCCCCAAACGAATTCCCCGGTAATGTCCCGAACGTGGGAGTCGCCTTGACTTCGGAGCTCTTGTTTGGTGTAGTTGATTTGTTTTGGCCGAATGAATTATTCGCACCGAACGAGAAAGCTGGGGACTGGATAGGTTTCTGTGCTTCGGGTTCTTTAGCCGAAGCGTTTTTCGGCGCTTCGAAGGAAACCGTCGATTTCGCTTCATTATCCTTCTTTTCGAAAGACGATCCGAAATTAAACGAAGGCTTCGGGAACGCCTCCACGTTGTTCGATTTAATCGGCAATTTTACGTTGCTAGTAGCACTCGCGACGGGTTTCGCCACAACAGGAGTGAATTTGAACGTTTTTTCTGGCACAATAACATCGGGTTTTACCGCAGCACCCGCATCAGGTAGAGCTGATTTGCTCTCGATTTTCTTCTTATCGCTTTCGTCAGTCTTTTCCTTCTCCTGCGCTTTGGGAGTCACCCCGAAGGAGAAGGTCGCAGGCGCCGCCACTGGCGCTGCAGGTACCGCCGCTGGTGCCGCGGGCGTTGCCACAAGAGCCACAGGTGCTGTAACAGGTGCCGCAGGTGCAGCTGCAGGAGCTTTAGGCGCCCCAGTCGAAGGCGGGATTCCGAAGCTGAAGGAAGCCGCAGCTTTCTGATCGATGCCGAAGTTGAATTTCGTCATCGGCCTCTTTTCTACATCCTTCACCACCACGTTGGTGCTACCGCCCGGCTTGGCGGCCTCGCAACATTGGCACTTGCCGCGATCGGACTTGTTCATGATCAAACACACCTGGAAAAAATCACATATAAATTTAATAAAATGACAGTCCTTATTGACAATTCGAGCGCTCTCTTAAAACACCTTCTTACTCACCTCGCATCTCCATTCATCTTCCTTGATCTTAAAGGAATTGGGCAGCCGATCGCCGGAGACCGGCTTGTCGATTCGGGGCGTCTCGCAGGCGACGCATTTGCTCAGATTTTCGTCGTTTCTGATCATGCACGTGGAGCATTCCCACGTGTTGGCGCGCGGCAGGAACTTGCCCAACGAATTCGAAGAAGAAACGGGCGCCGAGGATTTGGGATTGGGCGTCTCGCAGGCGACGCACTCCATACGATCATTGCCGTTTCTTATTAAGCACGTGGGGCACACCCAAACGTCGTCTTGTTTCGCGAATTTGTCGCCGAACGAAGAAACCTTCGATACGGTCTTCGAATTGGAGGCCCCGCAGGCGGCGCATTTGCTCTTGTCGGGCTGGTTTCTCACCAAACAACTGGCGCATTCCCACGTGCCCGCGGCCGGTTTGAATTTGTCGAATAGACTCGAATTAATCGAGTTGTCTTTGATGCTGGTTTGGCCGTTGTTTTTGTCTTTAGCAGGCGCAGCTGTAGAGTTTGACTTGTTGCATTTCGATAGAGGTTCGCTGAATTTGAAGTTGTTCACTGCCACGATGCTCTTGAGGTTCTCGGCTATGATCAGGGGATTCGAGAACTTGTATTGAGACGTATCTTTTTGCGAAGTAGAGTTCGTGTCTCGAGATTCGTTGACTCGGGGCTGCTTCGGAGCGGGGTTGTCTGCAGAGGGTTTGTCAGTAACATCTTCTCTAATCGGCGAAGCTGGCCGGATGACGAACTCGGGTACGTTTGTAACTGGAAGACTGGCGGTTAATTGAGTTTTGTTAGATTGCGCCGGAGTAATACTTTTTGATTTCTTAGCTTCGTTAGGTTTCTCGACGGCCTTCGTACTTTGGAAATCCTCCTTTTCTTTTAATCGCGGCGATTTGCTGGCGTTCGAGACGGGTAAACCGGATTTAGGTGATGGATTCACGTCAGCTTCCAAAGGTTTGTGTGAATCAGACGGAGCAGATATGGCGATTTGCCTGACTGTTTCCGTGCTAGTTTGCAGCTTAACCTTCTGCTTCATTTTCAATAAATCAGACACCGTGGGTACTTGGAGTTCCGTAGTTAAAGCTGATCGTTTCTGTTTCAAGTACGGATTGATCCCGATATGCGAACCTAACAGGCTATCGTCTGGTCGAAACCGTTTCGAAGCAACAGGTATCTTCTTGGCATCGTTAACAGGAGTATTATACTGTTCTAAAGTCTCTAAAATCTTCCTCGCCGTTTTACCTAAAACGAAGCCCCCGCCTTGCCGGTTCTTGTTGATCGGTTTGATGTGAACCGATCGCTTGATCGATGCTCTGGTGTCTTTCGCACACTTGCCAAACCTTTTTCCGTACGCCGAAGCGCCCCCGTACATGGTAGTGCCATTGTAAAAAGGGGAATTGATGATTTTCTCCGTCGATATAGTTTTATCGAGGAAATTCGGAGAGCCGAAGGTCGACGCGCTGAAGCAAGGCCTCCTGGAGCTCAACGATGTGTTCAATTTCGGGCTTACCGTTCTTTCGGAAAACAGCGAACGGTTCGTGATGGCCACTAAAACAAAATTCAATAAATTAATTAATTAGATATCGATGAATGATCGTATCCACTACATCTTCCGACAGGGTCCAGTAGTAATAATAGAAGCTTTCAGCAGATAATACTGTAAATATCTCTAATGACTTAACACACTATTACATTACAGCTTATCATTTATAAACAACAAAGTCGTTAATCCGCAAACAACAAACACCTAGAATGCGGGGCATGTTTCACAGTGTATTGAACTCACCTGGACTCTGAAATAAGGACCTGGTGTTTGGTGAATTCGTTTGTAAAGGTGACGGTTGTTTGGAGCTTCCCTCGCTATGGGACGCTTGCTCCTTACTTCCTATTCTAGCGACAGAAGAGTAACCACTTGTGGATTCCTCACTATCTGAGTCTTTGTTTCCGTTTAACAAGTCATTGTTGAACAAATTCTTAGCACTGTGCATGTTAGTCGTAACACTGTTAAGCACCTTGTGGGTTTTTAAACCGGATGGGCCGGCGACTGGTTCCGAAAAGTAATTATGCGTTTTACTGATTAACGTGTCACTGTACGAATGGTTGTCGATGACGGTGCCGGAGAAGAGGTTGCTGAAGCCCGATCCGGCCGAGTCCGGTAATCGGGCTCGCTTCGAAGGTGGCTGCATTTGGTGCGAGTCTTCGTCATCCTCCCGTCTTCTTATTGTTGATTTGCTGTTGTTCTGTCTTCGAAACCATTTGGACAAAGGTGTGTTGCTGATAATTGATTTGAATTTCCCAACGAGTGACTAAAACAAATTTGCTACATGAGATGCTTTGAAGGCGACAAATGGTGTTGTTCAAAATGTACATTCGATGCGGTAGGATTGTGGTTTAGAAAACATTGAAGATGCTATTTAGTTATTCTCGAAATCTATTTATAGTGATGAGAACGCGCGAACTTGTTAGGCACAAGAAACTTATTTAGTATTATTACCTTTTCGGCGTCGTCTTCGCCAATATTTGGTGAATTTTGTTCAGTACTGCTATTAAGTTCGTTCGCCATAATTGCACTAAAATTCTCAATAATGTATAAACATAAATACAACAAGAATATTTTACATTTTTTTAATTTTATGACAACTTTCACCACACGAGGAATAAATATGGCGTAATTTAGCTGTGGTTCGAAACTAACCTTCAGAGGGAAGGTTATTCGTTGACAAGTCAAACGAACGCAGCTTTAGTGCGTTCTTCGATTCAACAAAATTTTAATTTTCACACTAATATATTTAATATTCACATTTTTAATAATTACGAGCCATTATAAGCTAATATCATTAACGTTTTGTTTGCTTTTTACATTATTAATGTAAATATAACAAATTTATATTACAGCGCTCTTTATTCAATCGGAACGTACCTCAAAGTTGCAATTCTGCTTGTCATTTAACCGCGTTGCTGTCACCTATCAACCTGTCACTGCCACAAACGTCAACTTAACTGTTAATAGTGTCAATTCAGAACTATGTGTGTTTACTTTTTATTGATTAACATTAATAATTAATCGTTAGCAAATATAGTGTTACTGGAAAAAGAAAAGTGTAAATAACAACAAATTAAATGGCCGAGACACCAGCATCGCAGCGTCTCACCAACGATGATTTTCGAAAACTCCTGCAGACCCCTCGGTCGACTCCCCATACTCCTGCCCCTCCTGGTTCGGTCAAGGAGGCGATGAACAATCCGAATTCGATGCCTCCGCCTAAAATCGAAGACAAATCGGAGGCTAGGCGCAAGAAGAAAAGCTTCTACGCTAAGCTGAAGAAGCAGGAGGACAATAAAATGGCAGAGTTGGCTGAGAAGTACCGTGACAGAGCCAGCGAGAGACGGTCGGGGGTTAATCCAGATTATCAAGCCGACGATCCCATCGCGACGGCTCAGGCCTATAGAGCAGTCGCTCCGGATCTGAAGTCTGGCTTCGATGCGGCCGAACGGAGAAGGCAAATGATCCAGGAATCCAAGTTCTTGGGAGGAGATATGCAGCACACGCATTTGGTGAAAGGTCTGGATTACGCCCTGCTGCAGAAGGTCAGAAGCGAAATTCAGCAAATCGAAATGGAGCAAGAGATAGAAATGGAGAAACTGGCCACGAAAACGATGGAAGAAAAGGAGAAGGAGAAAAAGGACGCCCAGAAGAAGGAAGAAGAGGAGATGAAATTTAAAACTAAGATAGGCAGATCGATTTATTACACTATAAACGTTCTCAAATCCAGGCATATCGAACGTTCCGAACTCTTCATTCCCGGAAGGATGGCTTATGTCATCGATTTAGGTAGTTACTGTGCAATTAGAATACACTTTATATTAATATTATTTATTTATAGATGATGAAGCTGATAGCGATATTCCTACTACATTGATAAGATCTGTTGTAGACATGCCCTCATTCGAATTAACCACTACAGTCACAACTAACGATATCGTAATAAATAAACTTACTCAAATCTTAAGTTATCTTAGACAGGGTAAGATAAATTCTCCACACACCTTCCGTAGTCTATAATTATTCTATGGAACACTTTTTCTTAGGCAATCGTAAAAACAAGAAAAGCAAGAAAGGCCTTCCGGAAAGCTCCAAAGACTACGCAGACACCCAAGACAATACTGATAGCAAAAAGTCACAGAAACGATCTTATCAAGAAGATTCGATTTACGGAGATATTGGGGATTATGTGCCCTCATCGAAGAGTAGTAGACACCGAGAACATCGCGACAGAAAGTCGCATAATTACTTCGATAAACACGATAATGAGCCTGTGGATAATGCAGGGCCGGCTTACAGAGTCAACAAGTCTGCTGAGATCCTCAATAAGCTTCAGCAGGAGCCGGAAGGTTACGCAGAATGCTATCCAGGTAAATTCGAAGAGTTTGTTAGTGAAACTTTGGTTACAAATGTTATGTTTTTTTAGGGTTGGAGGAAATGAATGATGCTATAGATGATAGCGATGACGAAGTGGATTACTCGAAGATGGATTTGGGCAATAAAAAGGGGCCTATCGGAAGGTGGGATTTCGATACAGCGGAGGAATATTCCGATTACATGAACCAGAAAGAGGCGTTGCCTAAGGCTGCTTTCCAATATGGGCTGAAAATGGCGGATGGGAGAAGATCGAGGAAGCACAAAGATAAAAACGAGAAGGCGCATTTGGATAGGGAGTGGCAAAAGATTCAAAACATTATCCAAAAGAAAAGATAATTTTACTATTCATAATGTACTATTAAGATGCATTAATGTTTAGATTAAAGTGTTATTATTCAATTTCTTCCTCGTCACTAAAATATTCACTTTTTTTAATTTTTTTTCTAGTTGGAGCATCTGATGTATTCGGTTCTTCGTTACTGTAATTTCCAGTAGCTACTTTGTATCTATACTCTTCTAATTCTTGCTTTTCTTGCTGTAAATAAAGAAAATATTATTTGTATATCAGAACAATTTGTGCTTACAAACCTCCAAAGCTATGGCTGCACTTAATGTTTCGCAATCATTAACTTCATCGCCCTCTTTATCATTTTCTTCTTCTTTGACAAAGTTTTGCTCTTCTTCATCTTCATCGTCCTGCAATACAATTAAATTCATAAGCGAACAAATACAAATTAAATGAGCTCGCCTGTAATGAACTGTCCTGGCCACTTTTCTTCTTTCTCACACGAGACTTCTTAGGAGGCGGTTCCCTTGCCCCTAATAAGTTTTTGTTGCAATTGTAACTTACATGTCCGTATTGTCCACATTCGTAACATCTTGATTTATCTGTGTAAGTCTAAAAATGATTTTGTTTTTATTTATGCTAATTATTACTATTTCTCAAACAGACCTTCTTCCTTATGAACTCTTTCGTCCTGCCATTATCTTTCGCAATACTGGATTTTATTGTCCTTCCGAACAACTGTAATGATAGAGGGAAATTGTACAATTTTTTCAGACAGTTTAATAATAAAAATCACCTCTTTGGAATTGGTTTCTTCCACACATTTTAAAGCATCTTCCTGGGATAAAAACTGTATAAAGGCAACCCCTTTGCTTCGCCTTGTTGCTTGATCTTTTAACACAGTAACCCTACAAACATGTTTTTTAAGCATTTGAACGAACAAAATATTACTCTACTCACTTGACTATTTTACCATGTTTCTCGAATATTTTATGTAAATCATTGTTGCTCAAATCAAACGGTAGGTTTGAAACGTACACTGTACTTTTGCTAGGAGCCAGTGCACCACTCATAATAATTATTTTTTTAGTCTTTGTTTATAAACAATTTATAACCTTAAAAATGACAAATGTCAAATTTTAATAAAAAAGAAGATTTTCAGTGTCACAAATGTGAAGAGTGTCATGTCAAGTGTCAAGTTAACAAACAAAAAACGAGTTTTGGTGTTTGGTTAGATTTTATTGTTGTTGGTATTTTACTGCTTTATTTTGCTGCAAGTGAGGACAATTAGCAGTCAAATAGCAGCAATGTACGAAGAAGTGAATATTTCCAGTAGGATTTAAAATCCCCACACATGAAGGATAGATTTGAAACTACCAAACGTTTAGTAGCAGTTGCACTATTTTTGCTTTTCATTTGGACATGCCAGCAGCTCTTTGGAGAAGGAGAATAGGAGATTAAACAGCTTATCAATCATGTCTAAGCACAAAGTATCGTATTTTTTCAACCCAGACGTAGGCAATTTCCACTATGGCACCGGCCACCCGATGAAACCCCACAGACTCTCCGTTATCCACAGTCTCATCATGAATTATGGGCTGCATAAAAAAATGCAAATATACAGACCTTACAAAGCCAGCGCGCACGACATGTGCAGATTCCATTCCGACGAGTACATAGGTATTTAACAATTGAAATAAAATCGCACCGATTACAATCGAATATTCCAGATTTCCTACAAAAAGTCACGCCGCAAAACATCCAAGCTTACACGAAACATCTCAGCCATTACAACGTCGGAGACGACTGTCCGGTTTTCTACGGCCTCTTTGATTTCTGCTCGATGTACACCGGCGCTTCCCTCGAAGGAGCCATGAAATTGAACAACAATGATTGTGATATAGCTATAAACTGGTCAGGTAATTTATGAGAAAATTAGCTACATATTCGAAACACTTCTAAACTTCTCGTTGTAGGTGGACTGCACCATGCTAAAAAATTCGAAGCGTCCGGCTTTTGCTACGTCAACGATATAGTAATAGCAATACTAGAACTACTCAAGTACCACCCTAGAGTTTTATACATAGACATAGACGTTCACCATGGTGATGGAGTGCAGGAGGCCTTTTACCTAACCGATAGAGTGATGACGGTTAGTTTCCACAAATACGGAAACTATTTTTTCCCTGGAACAGGCGACATGTACGAAATTGGCGCAGAAAGTGGCCGTTATTACTCCGTTAATGTTCCTTTAAAAGAAGGAATCGACGATGCAAGTTACTGGCAAGTTTTTAAGCCAGTCATATCTGCTGTTATGGAATTTTACCAGCCCACTGCTATTGTGCTACAGTGTGGAGCTGACTCGTTAGCTATGGATAGGTAATGAAGAATTTCTATCTTCTTCTAACTATAACATGTCTTTTACTGATATTAAGAACATTCGTATAATTTTTAGGCTGGGCTGTTTCTCCTTAAGTACCAAAGGCCACGGCGAATGCGTCAAATTTGTGAAAAGTTTAAACGTACCAACGCTAGTAGTAGGAGGCGGTGGATACACTTTAAGGAATGTAGCCAGATGTTGGACCTACGAAACCTCTTTACTGGTAGACGAGCAAATATCGAACGAACTACCTTTCACCGAATATTTAGAATTTTTCGCCCCCGACTTCACTTTACATCCCGAAGTGGTGACTAGACAGGAGAACGCCAACAGCAAGCACTATTTGGAAGCTATCACGAAGTATGTAGCGACCTCAATACCTTTCGAAATGTTTTACTTATGCCTATTTATTTTATTTTTTAGGTTTACTTTTGATAATTTGAAAATGTGCCAGCATTCGCCTAGTGTTCAAATGCACGACGTGCCGGGTCCGGCTCTGACAGAAGACGAAAAGATGAAAGAAGAAGACGATCCGGACGTTCGGATAAGCCAGGATCTGGAAGACAAGATGGTCGAAGCGAAAAACGAGTTCTACGATGGAGATAAAGACAATGATAAAGAGGACGTGAAAACGTGACCAGCGACGGTTTTATAAAACTTACATTTAATTTAAAAAATAAACTTATATACAGCTTTCTTATCGACTACATATATCTGATTTCGAAATGTCCGTTATAATTACTATCACAACAATTTGGTCCTAGCTTGTGGAGTTCAGCAGTACAATTTTCTCGATTTGGTTTTTTCGTACAGTTTGTTTTTCAAATCGCGTTTCACATCTACGATGGTGTAGTTCATTTCCTTGGCGTAGGATGAGGAGTAACTGTGATCGTAGAAGGTTGGATTGGACGTTTTCACAGCCTTCTGTTTACCGGGATCCAAGTATTTTTTAACAAACGATTGAGCTGTGAAGCTAATCGTATCTTCATTAGTTTTCTTCTTTACTTGCATCTGCTCCTCGTACGTGTGATTTTTAACATGCTTCCGAAGGCTGCTCGGGTCTGTGTATTTTTTGGTGCATCCGTACACTTGACAAGCATACGGTTTCTGTAAAATACATTAAATTGTTTAAAATATTGCTTGTTTATACGAATTTCAAAGGGTACTTACCGTATCGAAGTGAGTCCTTTGATGCTTGGCCCTGTCCGAGCTGTTCGAAAAGCTCTTAGTGCAGCTGGAGAACTGACACAAATAAGGCCGCTCGCCCGTGTGGCTCCTCTGGTGGATCTTCAAGTTCTCCAATCTCGAGAAGGCCTTGTTACAGCCGCCGAACTGCAACAAAAATCGCCAGTTTAACGGATTATCATCGAGCAGGTGGCTCCCGAAATGTAGTCTTCTTTAACATGTGTTACCTACTTTCAGCGTTAGATACAAATTTTTTAGCCGCCGAATTCGATACGGCAGGTTACGGGCGATTTATTTGCCATGCGAAAAAAATTGCGGAAACGTTTTTTTAACAGCGACACATTTGGTGAATGGAGGCTGAACGGATAGCGTCCCATTCACGGGCGATAAGGAATGGCGAATGGTGCATGTGGAGCGAAATTAGATAGACTTTGAAACTGAATACGGGTTGAAAAAAATTCAGGACACTGACCTTTCGACGGAGAGGAATAGGATGGAGGTGCACTTGTCTATACTTGTCTATAGCTGGAGGAAGGGAGGCGTATGAAAGGGTGATTTTAAATGGTTTGTTTTGAGGTATTTTTTGTGATTTTATGAAGGGTCTTTCTACATTTTTAGTTGATTTTGGAGGGGTCAATTTGAGTAGAGGAAAGGATGCAAATTTGGAATACTACTTTAAAAAAAATCGTATTAATTAATGTTTAAGAAATAAAAGAGTTTGAACTGCGTTAAGAGACAGGTACACTTATCTTTTATTCATATAAAAACATTTAACCATCCTGGTTTATTATAAGTAGGATAATTTTTGGGTTAATCATAATATTGCAGATTGACGTAGTTTACCCAAAGTGAATATAATTTGGAATAGGCTATTCCAAATTACAATCACCTTGATAATTGTCTTTAATTAACTAGTTATTTAGCTTTAAACTGAAATATCTAAATTATAAATCATTTTTATTGTTTTCTAGTCCTTGCAGTATCACAAATGTATTAGCAATCCGAGTCATAGCCAGCAATTTCGCTGTGCACCCAGACTTTGTAAATAAAATATTGCACCGATTGCTCTCCCTCTTGATTTTCGGTAAATTTTCTATTACAGAAAAAACAAACACAATCATATTCCTTAGGTTGTGTTACATTAACCCAAGAGGGCATATCTTTGGAATATTCCAAATTAACTTCACCTATCGTATTCCAAATTAGCAATATAACCATTTTTATCTCAAAATACTTTTATGAATTGGTGTTTAGAATCATTTCTAATTTAAGCACTGATTTTTACAACTGATACCCTAAACAAGATTTGTGAAAATTTAAACATAAAAATATATGTCTCAGACAAAATACAAGTCGATTTATTACTTGCTTGGAAATGTTTCTCGATAGTACTTTCACGACGATGCATTTTGTCACGGATCTGTTAATATGGCTGGTTCTAAACCACCCCTAATTTGGATCCTATACATAGACTACTTTATACTGGTATTCGTTAATAGTTGGCGCTTTTATATATTTTTATAATGCAGTATTCCAAATTAGCATCCTTTCCTCTATATTTTTTAGTTTTTTTGTCAAACTTACCGGACATTTGTTAGGCTTTTCACCGCTGTGAACCCTCATGTGAATCAGAAGCTTGTACCTTGCATTGAAAGGCTTCGTTTTCCTGGGACAATCTGACCAAAAACAGGTAAATTCCTCACCTAAAACAATTTCGCGAATTATTATCAATATACAGAGTGTTACTAATAGTATTACCTCTTTTCAATTCCACGTGGCTCTTTTCAATGTGCTTCACCAACGACGCCTGCGATTCGTAAAACCTGTAGCAATTCTCCCATTTGCACTGGAGATTTACGGAATTATCGGAGTCCTCGCAGTCGTTTTCTGCCACGTTTTCCACGAATTTCGGCGGTAAAGTGCACAAAAACGGATCATCATTGAGCAGCGCATCACTCTGCGTTAAAATCATCTGATTATCAAACACATTTGAGTATTGGTGATGGTTTAAATGCTGGTTTTCCGGGCATTTTAGGTTCAGAAGATGCCCAAAATCGCCTGTATTCTGAGATATATTCTGGAATAAAATATAAGTTATAATATTTTAGGTAGCACTCGATTGATTACTTACTCTATTAGAGCTTTCCAAATCGTTCGAAGGAGTAGTTCTCAAAAAATTGTTGAAACTAACGTTGTTTTTGATGGTTCCTATCGGTGGTAAAAAATCACCAGGAAACTCTGGCTTAATGTTATCAAAAATGCTACTAAATCCTCCAATATCCGCGAAATCCTCCACGTTCTGCCTTTCATCCCACGGACAGGACGCAAAGTAATTACAGATAGAAGTAGAAGTCTCAGTAGATGAATTCTCCGTGGTGAACGTCTCCGTATCGAAACTCTCGACGCCGCTGAAGGTGAAATTCTGGTCGAAGTCGATCTCGAAGTCCTCGAAATCGAACTTGATGTCCACGTCGCTGCCGGGCGTGCTCACCAGCGAGTCCTCCCCATTGGAGATGAGGTAGTCGATGAGGTAGTCGTCGGCGACGTCCTCCAGGTCGGCCGCCTCCGAGGAGCTCTCGTTGAACGTCGACAGCACGTCGCTCTTGGACAGGCTCTGGCCCTCGTAGAAGGCCAGGTTGAACTTCTCCATCAGCTCGGATTGGGTCAGGTGGGTGATGGGGTCGCAGAGCTGGTCGGACATTTCGTAGGATTTCAGCATCTGGAAGGGTTGAGTTAAGGCCGATTCTCACTAGACGTGCATGGAACGGGCAAGGCATCGGCTAGGCACGGGCTCGGAACGCGCAAATTTTTTTAGGGCATTCATACTGTGCCGGTTTTGCCGGTTGGTTGTGTTTTGAGAAACGTTTTAGAGAAAGAGTTTGAGTAGAGTTTTGTAATGTACCAATCTTATTTGATACATAATAGAATATTACGAAAATATAAAGATAAATAAAACAGTAAATAAAAATACAAACTATACCTGAATAGGTAGATCGATTACCCGACATATTTGTATACAACAAATAAATAAATAAATATGAAATAAATATGGCAAAATATATAAATCAATAAATAAATGAAATCATTATGTAAAAATAGATATAAAGAAATCAATGAAATAAATATGGAAAAATATATGATGAGAGCAAGTTTTTTAAATATTATCAAATATCAAAAAATTATTTTGACTATTTATTGGGACAAATACATCATTAAAATAATTATTCTAAAATAATTAAAATCATTAAAAATATAATTAATTGAAATAAAAACAATATCCAACATAATATGATGACTGCGGGTTTCAGGCGGGAGTATTCACACTTGTCGGAAAAGGATCGGCACGGGCTCGGAAGAGAATGTTTGGGAAGAACGCCGCGTGCAATGCTCGTTGCTTGCCGAGACGTTGCCTGCATAGTGAAAATTCAATTCCGCAAAACCCATAAGAATCAATGATAAAGGTATCTTGCAGGGACCGTGCCGAGCCTTTGCCGAGCACATGCCTTGAACGAAAGTGAGAATCGGCCTTTATGAGAGTTTGCTGAACCAGGCGTAAATAAGGGTGCGAATATTTTATATAAAATTTTGGTTAATTTACCTTTAATTAAAATTTTTCAGCAACTTATTCAACAGTTCATCACAAAAAAAATCACTTTCACCGGTAAATAAAAACAGTCAATTAAAATATTGTATTGGCTCAATGGGTGCGCGAGCGAAGCGATCCCATCAAAACATCGCGAACAAATTAAGATGATATCCCGAAGTGCTATAATTTTAAACCCCGTGAGATTCCGATGGTAGGACAAAAAACGGTTCGTGTAGCCGACGAAGGCGCTCGTATAGGTTCAGCTTTACTGAGTCGTGAGTGTGCGGTGATTAGTAGACGAACATTAATTGCATTGGGCCGTTTTACACACGCACACATGTTAAATGCCGATTGTAAATTGTGCGTGTTTATGTTTGGGGGTGTTCACCCCTTTGTCTAGCTACTTGTTTTTCGGGCGGTTGGTTTAAAAAATTGCAAATTTTGGGTTATTTTGGGCAATTTTTACATCTCTTATTTTGACATTATTATCTAGCTCTAGCAATTCTAGACTTTTTCATATCATAAATTTTTCATTTTTTCCTTTTTTTTCCTCATGTTTTCCTTAATTTTTCCTTAATTTTTCCTTAGTTTTTCCTTAATTTTTCCTTAATGTTTCCTTAATGTTTCCTTAAATTTTCCTTAATTTTTCATTAGTTTTTCCTTTTTTTTGCTTATTCTCTTATATAATCTCTTTTCTCCTTTGATTCCAATCTACCCAGAAATTCCTCCACATTTTTTCTATTTTCAATTTTAATTTTTCTACCATAAAAATGAACAATCTTCTTCCTCCTTTTATCTTTTATTCCAATCTACACAGAAATTTCTCCAGTTTTTTTTATTTCAATTTTAATTTCTCTACTATGAAAATGAACAATCTCTTTTCTTCTTTGATTCCAATCTACCCAGAAATTCCTCCACATTTTTTCTATTTTCAATTTTAATTTTTCTACCATAAAAATGAACAATCTTCTTCCTCCTTTTATCTTTTATTCCAATCTACACAGAAATTTCTCCAGTTTTTTTTATTTCAATTTTAATTTCTCTACTATGAAAATGAACAATCTCTTTTCTCCTTTGATTCCAATCTACCTAGAAATTCCTCCACATTTTTTCTATTTTCAATTAAAATTTCTCTACTAAGAAAATGAACAAACTCTTTCCTCCTTGGATTCCAATCTACCTAGAAATTCCTCCACATTTTTTCTATTTTCAATTAAAATTTCTCTACTAAGAAAATGAACAAACTCTTTCCTCCTTGGATTCCAAGCTACCGAGAGATTCCTCCACTTTTTTTCTATTTTTCAATTTTAATTTTTCTACTATAAAAATGAACAATCTTCTTCCTCCTTTTATCTTTTATTCCAATCTACACAGAAATTTCTCCAGTTTTTTTTATTTCAATTTTAATTTCTCTACTATGAAAATGAACAATCTTTTTTCTCCTTTGATTCCAATCTACCCAGAAATTCCTCCACATTTTTTCTATTTTCAATTATAATTTCTCTACTAAGAAAATGAACAAACTCTTTCCTCCTTTGATTCTAATTTACCCAGAGATTCATCCACATGCTTCTGTTTTAAATTTAATTTTCTTGGCTATAAAAATTAACAAATGAATTGAAAATGAACTCAACTTATGTCCCCAAATTTCTATTAAATTGTAAAATTGGTTTCGAATTCCTCTGTTCCCACGGGCAGTTTGCGGTCTAGACATTTCAACCCTTAAATTTGGAAATCTCCTTCATGTGTTTCCATAAATCGTGGGGACAGTTCGAAACGTATCCCATATTTATTAGCCTGTGACAGAAAGGTGTTCCTCCTTCTTCTGGTGCTCTACGCATCGAACATGTGGCCCAGTTTAACAAAATTTATCGAAAAAAATCCGGGGTATCTTATTACGTTGCTGGTGCGTCAGGTTTATTAGGGAAACTTTTAATTTGATTAGATTATTTTTTTCTTGTAAGAAGAAATTTCAAATAAATAGTTGAACGAAACTGTTGAGTTTTTCCACTATCCCGACAGAGTCTTTTGTATTTTTTGTACAAACACAAGCGTTCTGTCATAAACATCACATGCACTCGTTTTTAGATCCTGCATGTGACAAAAAAAGGCTAGAATTGATATATAACTCGTAGTTGAGCTAGAACTCCGATATCGCGTTACACTCATCGTTAATGTCGTTTTTCTGTAAATCGGCGAGTATTAACCCCCGTCTAAACGAGAAAAAACGATCGCCACATGTGCGTGAAAGACCGAGCCTCGAAAATCTAGCAAGTGAAAGTATTATTGTCGAGACAGAAGGGCGCTTTCGTTATCGTTTTCTACTATATTCTTGTTAGAGGCTGCAGAAGCTGGGTTATTAATGGCCTTACGGCGACTGTAAAAGGGATGAGTTCGAGCGGGTTAATTGCTCGTAAAAATTGAAAAACTACAAATTTTTTCATCGCTAAGAATTGATTTTTACAAACTAATCGAAAGTGCTTCATTAACACCCCATAAAAGCTTCTAAAATGATAAAAAAGGCTCACTAAATGATAACATAAGCTTTCAAGAGTCACTAAATTTACTAATAAAGTTTCAAACTTACCAAATTACCAAATTTTTACAGCATATCAGCGAATAAATTATTTATTATCTGTAATACACTCAGGTGACATGAACTTTTTTAAATTAAAATTTTTCATAAAATTTTTCCAATTTGTTATACCTACTTCCTCTGTATAAAACGACAATTTTTTCGGTTTTTCAGAATTTTATATTAAAAAAGCTCCATACAATATTTTCCAAATATATTTTCAAATTGACACTTAAATGTCCATAATTACTTTGTCCCCTAGACCATTATGATGAATAAAGAGCGGAATATACGCAAAAAATAATAGCTAAATATATGCGCATATACAGGGCGTATCATAAGTTGATATTTCTTTTTCAACTGTGTATATGAATATCTTGATTCTTAGCAACTGTTTCAAATAAAATTTTTGAATATTCTGAAAAACAAAGAAGATAGAAATTTTTAAAATTTCGAATATTATCCACTATCTGCTTTATTAAATAAGAAATTATTTATTTATTATTCAATTTTTATTTATTATTATTATTTATTTATTTATGTCAAATAAATGCCGAAAAATAAATAAATTTCATATTTAATTAAGCAGGTACGTATTGGGAAATATTCGAAATTCAAAAAAAAAGGTAAAAATTATTAAAAATGTTTTTACGAATAAAAATTGAATAATAAATAAATAATTTCTTATTTAACAAAGCATTATTAAAAATATTTTTAATAATTTTTCAGAATATTCAAAAGGTTTATTTGAAAAAGTTGCTTGGAATTAAGAGATTCATACGCTGTTAAAAAAGAAGTATCAACTTACAATAGACCCGTATACATGCAACGATTTATTTAAAAATATGCAGTTATTTTCAAAAAAATATCAAAAATTTGTATTGATTTTCAAGAAAATATCAAAAATATTCAATGATTTTTCAAAAAATATCAAAACTTTGCAGGGATTCAATAAATATCAAAATTATGCAATAATTTTCAAAAAAATACTAAAAATTTTCAGTGATTTTAAAAAAAATATCAAAACTAAGCAAAATGACCTGTACTATTAAAAAATGTTTTATATAGTCCGTTCGCTGAAATCGTGCCGGTTTTGGATTAAGCGTTCAATGTTTACAGTCCCCAAAAAATACCTGTTTTCAGGGAAAACAATATTGTTCACAGTGTTTTACTGCAGATTAATGTTGATAAAATGACATAATTTTAAGCAGTTGGCGTTTTCCCCGAAAACAGGTATTTTTTGGGCACTGTAAACATTGAACGCTTAATCCGAAACCGGCACGATTTCAACGAACGGACTATACCTAAGATATTGTAAATTCTTTTCCAATAAATTAAATTTTATCTTTTCAAATTGTACTTATGTAAAATTGTAAAAATTGTAAAAACTTACATAAAATTACATAAATATCTACATAACATATGTATATGCTAAAACATGCAATTTTTTTTTAAATATGCAAAAACTTGACAAGACGTCAGATACATGCAAATGTTGCATATACATGCATTTTGCATATATTCCGATCTTTAATGATGAGTGTACTAGAATAGTTTTAATGTAAAAAATAATAAAATTATTATCCTATTGAATAATTAATTAATAGATACATTTTGCCCAAAACAATAATTTTAATCGAATAAAACGTGTGTAGAAAATGAATAAAAAAAACCCTCCTGTGTGCACTTTAACCTCGTGAATAAATTAAATATAGACTCGGGCAGCTCTCCTGCTTAATGTTACGCGTAGATATGGAGTAATTATGGCTTATGGGGCCTTTTTAGTTGTCTTATGCACGTCTTTTTGTGGTGCACGGCGTGCCTCGAACACGTGTTGGCATCGTCGACCGAACGCATAAAAAAAAAGAAAGAAATTGTACGGCAAAAAACTGGGAGAAGAGTGAAAAAACGTAAACTATACTTTATTCACATTAGGCCGTCTCGTATTTACATGAATTATTTCGAAAAGGCAGCTGTACCGTCGCTTCATTGTTTTTTCTCGGGCTCGCGACCGTTTTTAGAAGTACTCTCCGGGGGTACGGCGATAGTGAATTTCGAAAAAGTATTCTGTTTATTTTTAAATCGGTAATTATAAATCTCGGCGCTTTTGGTATTCGAATATTACGATGATATGACTGGATTTTATGATATATTTCGTCTACAGGATGTCCCATTTTGGAAAATAAATCATCATATTAATCTTCTCTAAAATGCCCCTATATTCTCGATTTTAATAGACTTGTAAAATTATTTTGTAGACTAATTACGGCCTCATATTTTTTGACTCGCCCTGTATAACACGATTAAAGGGCATGCGATTTTGTTTTCCTTACCGCTCCTGAACCTGTTGAAAGTGTTGACATTAAAGCCGTGTGTGTATATTTTTTATATTAAGGGTAAATAATTGGAAAGAAGAAAAATTACGGTAAACAAACTATTTTTTGTGCGAGAAAAGGCGAATTAATTAAATGTTTTCACCCGTTAGGGGTGAGCATCTGTTTACTGATTTATATACCTTTCAACCCTTTCAGAGACTCTTGTGTGATACAAACCTGATGGTTGAAAATAAATAAATAAATAATATTTTAGACGAGAACTTTAATTTATTAAGGGGCTATGCCAGTGTGACATTTTCAAAAAATCGATTTTTGTCTTTTTGGCTTATTCGATAGTTTATGCTATCAAAAATATCCTCTGAAAGCGGCAATTTCGTATCTTGAATAGTTTTTGATTGGCAGCGTTCTAAAAGAGCGGCCGCTCGCAGAAATAAATGGATAGTTGAAACTTTAAACGCGTTTTTCTCGAAACGACATTTTTCAAAATTGCTGACATCAGAACTCAAAAAGAAATTGACTGATCGACTTCAAATTGAAACTGAGTATTCTTGAATATATTTACTATACAATGACCTAAGATCTTTTTGATTGGTTGAAAATTGTCAATTTGGCATTAAAAAAACAATTTTTTTATTCCAAAAAAACGACACTTTTCCTCAGAACTACGCCATTTTGTTAATTTTTGATATTTTTCAAAAATCCCAGGTCATTGTATAGGAAGTACCTTCAACTTTTATAACCTTTTTGAATTTTTTTGTTTCACCTACTCATTCGTCCGAAATCATGTCAGCAGTTGGGGGACTTTTTTTGGCACCTCCGAAGACAGCACATAATTCCGTTATTTTCAATATTTTTGTAAAAAAAATCTTAAAATATAGCTGAAAATATACCTTATTATGTCCAAAAAACTTGAAAACATTCTATCTAGTACTTTCTTAAAAAAGAATTCGCGAAGTCGCCTAATTTTTCGTGGGTTACACTGGTATATAGCCCCTTAAATTATTATTTAATAAAGTAAAAACGATTATGAATTTCTTTATCGCAGTAATCAAGAAGACAAATTCGTTAAAAGGAGTGTATATTTTTTTCAGTGGGCTCGCTTTTTAACACCAAACAGATGTTTCGAATTTTAAATCGAGCACAATTCTATTATTTCTATGAAGGGATCTTTTCTAACTATAAATACGATGTTACTAAATGTCCTTGTCCCAATTATTAACGCCTTATGCAGTTTCCCTGGAGCTAACAAAAAAAAAACACCAAAAATTATTTATTTACTTTATTTACGATAAATGCATAAATACATTTCTATACAAATTGCAATACCATGATGTAAAAAACGTAACGTTCACCTAAATATACAGAAATTAATATTGTAGTCTTTATTGGTAACTTAATAATAAAGTCCCACTCTCTCTTCAAGCTTTCACGCCTCCTTTTTTCTACAACAAAAAAATCGCAAATGAGCCTCAAACCACCTAAAAATACTAATAAATCCATCTTACCGGGCTGCTCTTCTCTTTGGAATAAGACTCCCAGCAAACGTTCCTGGCGTTAAACGGACTAATCTGCTTGCATTCGCAATCCAACCCCTGCTCGAGGCTCATGATCTCCTCGATGGTGTTCTGAGAGGCCACGTGGATGAACTGCTTCTTCACCTCTTCCTTCGCACCCACGAAGTTGTTGCTCACAAACACGTTACCGCGGCTCTAAAAAATGTGTTCATTAAGTCAAAAATTGAGATGTTGTTAGGAGTAGTGGGGCTCACCTTCAGCGTGAAATCGATGCAGTAGTCGTTGTAGAAGAGCTCCTTGTAGAGCTCGGCGCTGCCTTCGGCCTTCTTCTTGCCGTGGGAGGCGGTGAAGACTTGCTCGTCGTTGAAGCCGATGATTTCTTTGGTTTTGGCGGGGTCTTTCACGCCGAAGTTCTCCACGGGGGTCACCAACGTGAGGGAGATCAGGTTGTTTTTGAACAGCAACGTTCTGAGTTTCTGCAACTAAACCAAACCAGTCAATACAAGGAGATTTTATGAGCGATTCCTCGGGCTTACCGGGTACAATTTGCCCACTTCGCACGGTTTGCTCGTCAGCACGATGAAAGTCCTGGTGGCGTGAGCCCTGAAGGGGTACTCGTAGGCTTCGGTGTAGGTTTTCGACTGCAAATCTTGCCCGAAGGCCAGCTCCACGTCTCTCACCACGCTCTCGAAGAGGTCCAAGCCAGAATTCTTCTCCTGTTTAGGCTTGTCGCCGAATTTGATCTCGGGGGCTTTTCCTTTGAACGTGAACTTGCCACCTACTGTTACGTGACCCGGCCATTTGCTGTCTCCACCGTAGGTGATCAGATGATATTCCACATCGCTGTAATGATGGAAGATTTGAGATGATTGGTCATACAATTAATGATGCTAATGAATGATTTAAGAATGGAGAAGACCACGACTTTTTTTTAGTTTTTTTTTTCAAAACCGTGTGTTCTAAGAAGGCGCGTAATGAAATTTTTATTTTTTTCTGTGGCTAAATAAGGCCGCAATTAATTTTTAAAGTTTGAAAAACGTCACACAATCGTCATACACTCTGCTCCAATCAAAGTGGGAATTGCAAAGAAAAGTCACATTTAGCAAGTTTGCCACGTTTCCTATTACTCTTCTTTACTCCGCAAAATGTGCGTTTTTTGTATATTTATTGCAATAAACATTTTCTGATTTATCTATTTCTTCCATTGCCTAATGGATAATTCGATATATTAATATAAAAATAACATCGTCATCTGTATAAATTGTAACCGATTTTCGTGTTAAAAACACAAATAATGGTCTTGAAAAATTTATTTGGCAACATTCTTGTCAAATTCAATATTATCAGTAAAGTGTTTTGTGCCGAACTGCAATTCGTGTAATTTGTTTTGTGCAATTTTCAGACAAATCTGACAAATGACAGTTTGATTTTTGTTCGTTTGTGTATTCTTTGTTACTGCGTTCGAAAATTCATACTATTTACTATACAACAAGACGTGAGTGGTTTATGATTGGTTGATAAGGTATGAGTCAAAACCCGAAATTTTTAAATTTCAAAGGGCTATATCTTTTTAATTATAACACATTTTGAGCAAGTGAAAACGGTTTTGAGCTCTAATAAATCATTTCTAATCTTATCTTTTGCCGAAATCCGCCTATCTCACATCGTGGTCTTCTCCATTACAACTGGATAGAATCCATATAGTTCAGGCAACGAATGCTCAAAAGAAGATATAGAGGGAAATGTTTGGAACACAATTTTTGACTTCTTAACTTTGTTTGGACTAGTTAGGAGGTGAGAATATCAAAAGTCCCCGCCCGTAGCCTTTGAGCCGAGGGAGATAGAGGGGTCTGAAGATCCCATTTTTCGTTTTTTTGCTTATATCTCGGAAACTATGCGTCCCAGCGACACGACCAATCTATAGAAAATGAAAGCTGATTAAATTTTCAACAAGTTTTACTTCGACAAGTTTTTCGATATCTTGTATTGTTTTCGATATATCAGCTATTGAAAGTCGGTAATATGGGAAAAATCATTTTTCAATCACATTATTTTGCTCTTTTTAAGCGGATAGCTCTTCAACGACGCACAAAAAAATAAATGAACATAGAAATGGGAAACATATTACAACAGTATATAACATTCAGTCAAGTTCTTGCTCTTTTGGGGTGGGAAGGAGCTTCATTCTCGTCTTCGTTTTCATCATACTAATATCATATTAAACAGCTTTCATTTTGTACAGAATGGTAGTATCGCTGGGACGCATAATTTCCGAAATATAAGCGAAAAACCGACAAATGGGATCTTCAGACCCCTCTATCTCCACCGGCTCAAGGGCTACGGACGGGGACTTTTGATATGTTCTCCTCCTAACTAGTCCAAACAAAGTTACAAAGTCAAAAATTGTGTTTCAAACATTTCCCTCTATATCTTTTCGTTGCTTGGACTAATAGGCCTGTTGACGGAGCTAATGGAAAATTGGGAACGTCAATACGAATTTAATACTTACTGGATTCCTTTAGCACCTAGACCTTTGGAAACCTCCTGGACCAAAGGCTTGACCAAATCGTGGTAAAGAGGCTCGTTGACTTTAGCAGTATCGATTATAAGAACAATATCAGCGGCTTTAGCCGGCAATTTAACAGAGAATCTACTGCCAATGTTGTGTTCTTCTTGTCCATTCGTGCATTTCACTAATAAAAGAAAATTTCTATCAGCACCAACCAAAACATCGAATCTTTAACAATCTTACTCAAGTGAGAAGGCACGCTAACTGGAATGTTGTGGCTCCAGCAGCTCACAGCGTAGATAGATGCTATCAGATACTCAACGTCGGCTTCCTTGGCTGCCAACCCCTGCGCGCAGGCCGCCTTGAATTTCTCCACGTCCACGAACGGGTAGCACAGCCTCAGGCTCGACTCCCAGCCGAAGAGCTTGTCGCATTCGGCGCTCTTACCAGCGGGCTTCGGCACCACCACGGGCTGGCAGTTGCCGATCTTGTACGAGTTGCCGAACTCGCCGTCGGAAGTCACGATCTTGCCGTTGGGCACGGTGAAGTCGTCGTAGGGCTCGTTGTTGCCCAGTCCCAGCAGGCCCTTCACTTGGGCGTGGTAGAAGCCGGAGACGAAGAACGTGCAGCCGAGGAGGTTGACGTCGCACTGGAATTCCACTCCAGCGGCCGATTTGAATTCCACCAAATCGTATTTCCTGAAGAGCTGCAGGTCGGATTTGCGGATTGGCAGATCAGCGTGGGCTGCAGGACGATTAAATTTTTGTTTGAGAACGAATCAAGAACGCACCTAGAAGGTTATGAGGTTGATTGAAGGTAGATTGAACTCACCGTTGTTCAATGTTGCTTTGGCGTTGGAGTTGTAAGTAATAGTGTCATGGGAATCAGCAAGAGTAATAGCAGATAGACGGCCGTTTGTCCAGGTACCGACGATGGTGAAGTTACCGTTGACGGCGTCCCTGGCCAGAAGGTATTTGCAATTGGCGGGGAAGTTGATGTATTTGCCATCGAAGGTGAAAATGTGAGAATTACCAACACTAGCGAATACTGCAAAACAACCGTGTAAGTACCAATTAACGTGTAAAATACAACCATCTTACGTGGGAATGGCGGTACCCATTGCCTGGGGTTGTTCAACAGCGACAAACCGAATTTAACGACGTCTCTGGTGGGATCTTCCTTGAGCAGGTAGTCGATGGGAGAGAATTTGATGGCCACGAGCCTGGGCAGTTTCCTGAAGAAGTCGAAGGAGATGGGGAGCTGCGGTTGTTGCATGTCGGCCGTGGTGGAGGTGAGTATGGTGAGGATCTTCCTGCCCAAATTGGCGAAGATGCCGATGAATTTGTCGAGCACGGCGATGTCGTCCACCGGCTGGCCCTTGATCTTCCTCTCCAAGTAATCGACGGTCAGGTCGATTATTTGGGTAATCTCTTCTTGTATGGGAATTTCCAGAGGAATGAGGTCTTTTATGGTAGCAGCGATTTCTTTGATGCCGCCAAGCAAGCCTTCGGCGTTCGGAAGACCGTCCTTTATGAGCTAAAACAATTCAATCAATCAATCTCTATTCAAATGCAATATACGAAACTACTCACATCATCCAATTGCGCTTTAAGCTCCTCGAGCAACGGAATACCCTTGAGCTCGTCGCCGATCCTCTTGTACAAGTTGGAGATGATCTTCCTCATTTGCTCGTAGGCCTTCTGGATGAACCTGCCGATGTCGTGGCTGAATTCCCCGAAAGTGGCGACCAATTGCTTGATCTCCGGCTGGTACTTCTCGAAAACGTGGCTGATGGTGCCCAGAATCGTAGCGACAATATCCACCGTAGTGTTGATAATGTCTCCAACAATGTCAGCGAATCTCTCGGCGACTTCCCTGAAAGCGGGAACCAGGTGCTTCTCCAGCGACTCGATGAAGGCCAAAGCGACCTTCTGCACTGCAACGGCCACCGCTTGCAAGACATTGGCCACTTGCACCACGATGGTACTGCCGAGATCTGCCAGCGAGAAGATGATAGTCTTGACCAATTCACCTAGTTCTTGCAGCGACTTGTCCTGTAGAATTTCCTCTTTGATCTTCTTGATCTCGGATACGTAGTACTGCTTGAGGGGCTCCAAGTTGGGAGCAGCCTTCTTGGCGATCTCCGACAACTGGTCGGCTTCCCTGTGGATGTCGCTGTTGATCTCCTTGCCGATGCCCTCGAGTCCTCTCAGCATCTTCTGCACTTGCGCTCGCGATTTGTCCAGCACCACTTCGATTTCCTTGGAGTTAATGTTGTAGTCCGGTTGGAGGAAGTGGGAGTCGTCCAATTTCAGTGTGGCGTGGAAGAGGTTGGTTTTACCAGCTCCCGTTACGTGATCAGCACGGACATCAGCCACTTGGCCGGGGATTAACCCTGCATGGACTACCAATTTTTCTTTAGGAGTGTCTGGAATCGAAGCAACAAAGAATATTAGTATTACTAGAGAAGAAATACAAGTTCAAAAAGTACCTTTGTGTGAAACAGTGTAAGTGATAGTATTGAACTTCTTGAGTTCCCAGTGGTGAACAATAGGTTTGTTATCGAAAGTAGATACTTCAGATTCGACGGTTTGATCATCTTTGCTGAGGTGGTACTTGCTGTCAATCTTCAGTAAATTAATATTCATCAATCTAACCAACAAATGCGATCCTCTTCTGCCTCCTCTGACGACCAGCTGGTTGTCATAGTTCGATTTGCCCACGTTGTACTTCACTCTTCCGCTGTACTCTCCAGAGATCGACGCTTTGTCGATGGTGAGGTCTTGAGAAGCAAGGAAATCGATTCCCAGTCCGGCGCTTTTCACGTCCAAGACGGATTCGATGCTGAAGTGGTCATGGTTCTGGTTGGTCTTGGGTACTACCTTGTACTCGGCCACGATCTTCTGGTTGGGTTGGGCGAAAATGTCGATGGTCAAGGAGATGGTGCCTTGTTTGTTGGGAAGTTCGCCGGATTCCGAGGAATGGACAGACACAGATAAGGGCTGCAATAATTAATATTAAACATGATGAACTATACCACGAAAGAAGATAGGTACTTACTCTTTGAAGTCCAGGGTGAGTGAATTTCACTTCTCCGTTAATAAGGCCTTTGGATTGATGAGGATCGGCGGATAGCCAAGCAATGATGGCAGCTTTCTGATTCGGGTTGTTCTTCTTGTCCAGATAGAAGGCCAGTTCGGCTGATACTTTACCACCAGCCTGTTTAACGTTCCTCGGTCCTTTAAGGTGGCCTTCGAGAGCTACTACTCTCTTGGGAGTGGTTAGAGACACGCCGGCTTCATCGGGATGAAGGTACACGCTGTACTGGTACTTGCTGTTCTCGGGGCTTTGGAAGTGAATGTCAACGGTGTGGTCCAAAACGTAGTTCACTCTGTTGGTTACTGATTTAAGTCCAAATTCGTTGGGTATACCAAGTTTGCGCAGATCCATTGTGATCTCCAGCACGTGGTTGAATTTATCCAGTTCTAAATTACAAGTGAAGATGAATTTTGCGAATTGGTTAGGACTTGGTATAACTTACCGTTGTTGTTGATTCTGGAGTCGTACTCGAAGTGCGCGCACTCCTTGGTCTTCTCGCAGAACGAGTCGGAAATCCTGAACTGTTTGTTGGTGACTTTAAGCTCGGCGTCGATGGCGTTGTCGCCGACGCCGGCGTCGAAGATCACCTCGAATCCCTGCTCGCCGTTCTTCTCGTGCGTCAGCTGCTGCGAGGTGTACTTGAAGTTGGCCGCCTTGGTCTCGTCCTTGATCTTCAGCGAGCCGGAGCCCTCGATGGTGTACTTGCCGTGCTCCTCGTGCGTGCTGTAGCTGGTGCTGCCGGTGACCAAGTTCTTGCCGTTGGACTTGACGTGGATCTGGATCCTCTTGCCCGCCTTGGCCAGCTTGTTGTTGGCCTCGAAGGTGATCTTGTCGAGGTTCATCTTCGGCGAGTTGATGTCGCCTTTGATGTGGAAGTTGTCGGCGTCTACTAGGTTGGCGTCCAGGCTTCCCTCCAGCAGGAAGTCGTTCCTCTCGCAGAGGAGTTTGTAGTTGAAGTTGAATTCTTTATCGCTGACTCTGTTGCCGTCCAAATGGAGTTCGAAGGCTTTGGCTTGGGGACATTTGAATTTGATGTCGATCAATGGAGCGATTTCGGAGAACCTGAACTCGGAGTCTAAAGTGGCTAGATGACCATCGTGAGTGAGGGCTACGTTGCTGGTGACGTGTTTGCCGTCTTCTGATCGCTTGGTGGTTACTTTAAGGTTGTTTTTCTTGAAGTTTTCCAGGGGGGTGTCGATTTCCGCGTCCAATTTGTATTCGTGCTCGTTGGGTCTGGTCAAAGTACCGTCGATTTTAATGTTCTTGTCTTTGCCGTACTGCAAACCAAGGTTGGCGTTGTATTGCCTCTTCGGGCCTTCCTCTTTGCGGCTGTAGCCTGCTGCGACTGATACTGGGCCAAGTTTAGTTGATTTAAGACTACCCTAAAAAGTACACAATTTCAAAAAATGAATACTAGTACTACAATTAAATTTGCACTTACTTTAAGTTCACCGTCTTTATCGCTGGCTCTAACATGGCCATCAGTGCTGAAGTCGACTAAAGTATTAGACTAGAAAAAAATAACACCATAAGTCTCATTAAAAATGAATCTACAAAATCCAAGTTACCTCATTTTCGGCGTAAACGCTGGCAGTACCGGTAACTTTGAGCTGCTCATTGGCTTCCCTGGGAAGCAAAACTGAGCCAGTCACTTTGCTTCTGAGTGCTTTCAGCGTTTGACTGGGCAATTTCAGGTCGATCTCCCATTCTCCAAGATAAGGATGTTCTCCTCCACGTACGTCGTACTTTCCTCCTACTTTACTCACAGCTTTCTGGCCATACGAATAAGTCACATCGTAATCACCAGTTCCCTTTGAGTACGAGAAGTGCAAACCGCATTGGATGGGTTCCTTCAGTACTGATCCGTAGATTTTGTTCTAAAACAACACAATTAATAGAGTTAAATAACACTGGTGAACAAAATTTGAACTTTTTCGTGCCACACGGACTTCACTTATATTTTTTACTTTGATGAGTGACTATTAGTGTAAATGTGTAATTAAAAAAAATCTATTGGCCAAAAATTTTATAAACCGATATAATTTAAATATTTCAAAAAATAATCACTTTCTGATACAAAAAACGTAAAAAAGTTCTCTTGTGAAATTACTATTTAAGATTTTCTAGCATATTTAAAGGGTACAGGTAAAGAAGGCGATATGTCAAAACATTTAGTTTTGAGAAAAAGGCTTTTAAAGGTTTTAAGAGCTCTAAAAAGTAATTTATAAAAGCAACATAGGATACATTTTTACATATTATTATTAGGGTACTGTGCTACAGGTTTATAGACTCAGTTAGTTTTTTAAGATTTTTTGGTAGAAAAAAAGCCATTTTTCCCAAAAAGTATCGCCTTTTTAGCCTGTATGGCAAAAATAAAACAGGTTATATCTGCTGACTGATCGCTCTTTTAGTCATGATAGTTTCTAGGGGAAAAGTTTACATCTTCATCTCACAGATGGCAAGATTAACTCAATTTGGACAAAAATTGACATATCGCCTTCTTTGCCTGTACCCTTCATTTAATTCTGTTTAATTCTACGACTGTTTACTTGCGGTTATCGCTGTAGAATTGGTTATATTTAACAACACATCACAAAAAATCTGAGGTCAATCAAAACATAACTACTGCAGTTTACCAATGAGGGTAGATGGCTAAAGCAGAATTAGCTATCAAAGTTCATGTGGCACAGTTAATGTAGACCAGTGTAATCAGTAAAAAGTAATAACTTACAGATATCGTTATTTCGCGTTTGTCGCCTGGTTTTTGGACTTTAAAGGCCAAATCGGAGTTGATGTTGTTGCCATTAGCATCGTCAGCAGAAAGAGTGTAAGATACATCGTACAATCCAGCTTCAGGTTTAACATTCCTGTATTTGGTGGTCAAGCTGAGCTTGCGACCGGCGTTGTTCTTGTTACGTCTGTACTCCAAGCTGGCGATGTCGTGTCCATCATAACCCCCGTCTCCATTGCGTTTGTAGTCCCCTTGCGCTTTGCCCAGCAGGTACTGGTCGTTGGGGAGGATCACCTCGATCTCCCCGCCGTGCTTCCCGGCTTGGTCGTCGTGGTTCTTGTTGCCCTTCAAGTTCACCTGCAGCACTTTCCCCAGCATGTCGAAGCTGTTCTTCGAGTCCAGGCTGCCGGAGCCGAGCTTGGTGTTGGTGTTCAGCACCAGTTTCTGGTTCTTGTCCTCGCCGTAATTCGGGTACAAGGTGAGGATGACGTGGTAGACGCTGGTCGGTTGGATTTCGAAGGTGCTCTCGAGCCTCAGTTGCTTCTTGATGGTGAGGGCGTCGATGAGGAGGTGGCCGTTGCCGTGGCCTTTGAGCGATTTCAGTTGCCCGTTGACGTCCAGGATGTTCTTGACGTGGACCTTGATGCTGCCGTTGGCGTTGCCGTTCTTGTTGGCCTTGAGGAAGACGTCGATGACCACCTGGTTGCCGCTGGTTACCTTGTGGTGCACGTCCAGTTCGTTGGTGTTGTACCGCAGGCCGCTGTCCACTTTGAAGGGAGTGGGGTGGGTTGGTAAGATGATGGTTAAATCTGCTCCTACGTCCACGTTGGAGGGTTTGATGTTGTGGGTGATCAAACCTTTGACCGCCAATTTCAGGCCGTTGAGGATGATTTCGTTGTTGATTTTGCTCCTTTCGTTGCTCTGTACTTCCCTGCTGGCTTTGAACTCGACTTTGTTGTCCAAACCGTGGATTTGGAATTCCACGTCGAAGTCGCCGTGGGTTTTCTTGTTGATGAAGGCTTCCAGTTCGGAACCGAATTTGATGTCGTTGTACTGCAAGTTCAAATCGTAATCAACACTGTTGGGGGTTTGCTCGTAGTCGCCTTGAAGGTACACTCCCAAAGCCGGGTAGGTGAGCTTGTTCTTGGTGGCGAAGGTGAAGTCGTTGGGGCCTTTGAACTTTCTGGTGATGCTGTTGGTAGCTGTTAGAATGTTCTTCTTGGAGGACAAGTCTTGGCCGTGGATGATTTGCCAGTTGCTGTCGAATTGCGTTAAATCCTCGGATCTCTTCGATTCTCCCTTCAGGTGGAAGTTGAATGTCGGGTTCAAGGAGTTCTTTACTTCGGTGTTTATTCTAACAATGTTTTTGTCCACGTGGTATTTACCTAAAGAAACGAAACGTGTTAGAATATAAGAGCAAAGGCTGTAGCACGTTAAAATAGGAGAATCGGCTCTCGGCGATTTTTTTTCAATTTTTCATGAGCCCTCGTTAGATACTCATAAAAGAAAATTTTTGAGCCAATGTTGAAATTACCAGCCTCTCCCACCCTTCTCCAGGGAGGCATGAACTTGAAATATGTGATTTTCATTGTGATTTTCAAATATCCCCATTTTTTTCAGATTTTTTTCATCATTTTTACATTACTAAAACTTGTTTAGAAAATTTCAAAATGGCGTCCTGTGTGCCATTTTTAAGGTGGGAATCCAAAAAAAAATTATTAATATTTTTCTTCAACGATGTACCCATTTTTAGCGATTTTCAAATCCGGGCACACACCTAAACAACATAAAAACCATTTTTTTGTTCAATTAAAATATTGAACAAATTATGAACTGCGCATGAGCCGTACGGTTGGCAAGATGGCAACTATGGCCATAATTGAACAAAAAAATGGTTTTTATGTTGTTTAGGTGTGTGCTCGGATTTGAAAATCGCTAAAAATGGGTACATCGTTGAAGAATACCTTGAAAAATATTAATATTTTTTTTTTGGATTCCCACCTTAAAAATGGCACACAGGACGCCATTTTAAAATTTTCTAAACAAGTTTTAGTAATGTAAAAATGATGAAAAAAATCTGGAAAAAAATGAGGATATTTGTAGTTAAAACCACTTCATATTCTCCAAGTTTCACCTTAATTGATTGAAAAATACGTAAAATATCGATAAAAACAATAAAATCACATATTTCAAGTCCATGCCTCCCTGGAGAAGGGTGGGAGAGGGTGGGTATGTCAACATTGGGTAAAAAATTTTCTTTTATGAATATCTAACGAGGGCTCATGAAAAATTGAAAAAAATCGCCGAGGGCCGATTCACCTATCTTAACGTGCTACAGCCTTTGTATATAAAAATGAATTTACCGTTGATACTTCCGGAGTTTTTGCCTTCTGAGAGAGTTAAATCGGTGAAGAAATCGATTGGTGATTCTTCTCCAATTTTACCGCTGACTCCGATGACTTTTTCGTTGGGTAAACGAATCTTCAAGTTGTCGAAGACAATCGTACGTGTATCACCGTGTTTCTCCAAAATAATCTTTCCATCAACATGCACCGGTAATTGCTGGTTGCCGCTGGGAGTTTTGTATTCCAGAATAGGAGTGTATATTTGCTTATCAGCCGATCCAGCGATGGCAATTCCAAGTTTAATGTAAGATTGCGCGTTGTCTTCACCAGCTTTCAGCAACAGGGATTTCTCTTGCTTGGTGTTGGTCAATCTACCTTCTACAAACACGTTTTTAATAGGCGATGTTAGGACAGCCTTCACGAATTTCTGAGGGTAAATTTCCCCTTGTAATTCCACGCTGAGCTTCTTCTTCCCGTTTTTCCCGATCGTTTCCACCACCAAATCTACAGAAGTAAAGTCCTTGTTAACAGCCTTAATGTGGTATTCCTTCAGGTCCTCGTTCTCGATGCTGACGGATATCTTGGAGTCCCCAGCCAGCGGGAACGGCAACACTGGAACCTGTTTCCCGGCCAAGTTAGGCCCGTTGAGCACCGCGCAGAAGGCCAGCCCGATGAAGGGGCTGAGGTTGTCCAAGCACACGGAGAAGTCCTTCACCTGGGCGAATTTGAGAGGAGTCACTGCGGCTGCACCAGCCGCCTCGCGAGCCTCGAAGACGATCTCGTGGTTGGCAGAAATGAGCTTCTGCACTTGCACTGGCAGGCCGAATTTTACATCCACGCCTTTCAGCTCGTTCTGGAGGTTGATCTTCAGGTCGCCGCCTGTCGCAGTGTAGAGGGTGGAGGCTACTTTGAGACCGTTTTCCACCACCATGGCGTCCAGGGTGAGTCTGCCGGTAACTTCGATGCTAGCGCTGGGGATCAGCTTGATGTTGATGTTGGTGTTTTTGTTGTGGAGTAGAGCGCGTACGTCAAGGCCGCCTTCAGCTTTCAGCTGGGTGTTGGAGGTTCCTTCGACGGCTAGACGAAGGGGGAAACCCATGGAGGTGGGGTAGTCCAGCTCGGCGTCCAGGAAGAGGATGTTCGTGCGGAAGACTTCCTGAAAACGCAATAGAATTATGTAGTTAGGTACTTAATTTTAAGTAGCTCATTTTATACTCACTTGGAAGTTTTTAAGTCTATCCAATCCTTCATTGAATTTCTTTACAATGTTGTCAATAATCGTTTCTGCGTTAAGACCGCGTTGGTATACGTTCAAATTCTTGTACAGAATTTCCGAACCAAACGCTTTAACGCTGATATCGAGATCCAGATCTTTGTTCAAAACGTTTTCTTTAATGTGAACCGCTTTGCCTATGGCGTCGATTTCGTGCCTGGAGACGTCGCGACGCGCCCTCAAACTCTCGCTCAGCTTATTGTTCAATTGCTCCCACAGCTTGGCGGGGACTTGGTTGTGGTTCTTCAACAGCTCCCTCAAGGAGGCGCTTCTCAGCACACCTTTGGGTCCGAAATAATGCTCTACGAGTTTGTCCAGGTTCTCTTGTCTGGTGTTCAGCTCCAGGAAGTTGAACGAGTGCCCGAAGACCTCGGCGGTCAAGTTCAAGCTGGCGGATCTGGGCAGGAAGGACTCCTGCGAGTAGATGATGTTGGCTTCGGTGGAGGCGGCCACTCCTAGTGTGTCCACTGCGTAGGAGACTTCTCCGTTGTAAGACCATTTCCTGAAGTCCACGGGGAACTTCTTGGGGACGTTGAAGTTGAGGAATTGCTTGGCCAGGAGCTTGTCCGGGTTGGCGGAGGCTTTCAGGTTGCGAATGTGAGACGAGATGAATCCACCAACTAAAAAATAAGGTATTAAAGAACTGTTATAATTAATAGCAATACCAATTTACCTTGGAAACTCGGTTCTTTCTCCAGCATAGCTTTGATAGCGTTACCGATTTTAGCGTTGGGGCATTTCGCTAAGGCCAAGTAGGCTTTGATTCTGATTTCTGAGTCTTGTTGGATGTCTTGCACGATGGCCAAAGCGCTGTTTCTGAGCTTATCCTTGCACGGATCGGAAAGGTAAGTCTCCAAAGCGACGGCCCTCAATCTGTCCGAAACCTGCTTGTTTTTGGCGATGTCGATGATCTTCTGCACGATGTTGTCGTTGATATGGCCGAAATTGCTCAGCGTTTTCAACACCATGATGATCTCGTTCTCCACTTTCTTGTCGGTGGTTTTGGCATTGCCCAATTTACCCGCCAATTTCGTTGTAATTTGGTTCACAGCGTCGACGTTCTCGCAGGAGTGATGTCTGCAGTAGCGTCCCACTACGTTACCGATTCCCAAGTAAGCCTCTTCGGGGAGGTCGTGGAGACTCAGCAATTGCTAGAAATTTGGAAATTTTAAAATCCACCAAATCGAAATAAATTTTAAACTTACAGCTGCGCTGTTGATCGATCCTTTACTGGCATGCCTGATCAATGATAAGCTGACATAAACCAATTTCTGCTCGTGCTCGTTAAACTGGTGCGTCTTCAGCAGAGTTAAAGCTACTTCAACTGCGTCGCCTTCGCCAGCTTGCAGCAGAGCATCCAAAAACACCTTCTTACCCACTTCTTTGTCGCCAATACCAATTCCAGATTTCACCTGGTTGTAAACTGATAGAAGATCATCTTTCTTCGCCGCCCTGACGGTTTTGATCAAAGTTATGAATTCCCTAGCCGTGTGTTCACCAACAACAACATCGATGGTCTTCACCACGTTGTTCACAGCGTTCATGATAGCGTGAACGTTGCTGGTTTGGGCCACCACCGGGTGAGGGTTGTCGAATATGATGGATTTAGGTGCAGATACAGCAGCTTTGTGGTTATCCTTCGAGCTGCTTACATAATGAAGCTTCGAAACTATTTCAGCTCTAGCTCCATTTTTGCCTACGGAGAAGGGTACATAAAGGTAGTTTTCGACGACTTGGGCCTGGTTGAGGATGCCGTTTTTGATCCTGAGCTTAGCATTGTAATCTCCGTTCAGGATGGGGCTGGACTTGATCTCGCTGTTCACGTTGAACGTGGTGGCGAAGAAGTCCTGCCTCAAGTGCTCCCTGTAGGCGCAGCGGTTCAAGTCGCGGCTCTTCTGGATCACCAGGTCGGCGCCCTCGTGGTGCTGGGCCACCTCGGTGGGGCACACGCCGAAGATGTCGGTCTCGTGGCTCCCTTTGAGGTCGGCCTGGAAGAGCGAGGCGATGGCGCGCTTGATGTTGAGGGAGTTCTGGGTGTCGGCGGGGTCGGCGCAGATGCTGTCCTCCAGCCGGCCGTCGTGGAAGTTGAGCTGGATGGGCTTCTCCACGTCGGGAATGTGGCCGTGCTTCTTGCCATTGCTGGTGGTGATCTGGACGTTCTGGAGCCGGAGGAGTTGGTTGCAGTCCGCCTGCTGGGTGAGCAGGACTACTGCTTTTACGTCGGTGGAGGACACTTGTCCTTCGGCGGAGGATAGCGATATGTCGATTTTTCCTTCGTAATTGTATTTGTAGGTTGTTCCGGGGGCGTATTTAAATGTGTGAGAATCTGGAATTTTTGAGGAGTTATTTTAGAAAAATTGTGTAGAAGATAAAAGATTTACTTACTTCCTTTGCAACCGGTTTTGCACCGATGATCTGAAAAATATAAGTTCAAATTTAATTATATCGTTCTATCCAGTAAAATACATTAAATATTGATTATTCCACGTTATTTTTTTCTAATAATTGTTTACAATTTTTAATTAACTCCAGTTATAATTAACCCCTTATCTACTAAATATTTTTATTGTTCGTAGTAAATTTTAAAATAAGTTAACATTTGCAAAGTTGCGATATCTTATTTTGCAAAGTATTTTTCTGCTTGCGATACACCCAGGTCAAATGTCTTTTATTTTATCTCGACAAGACAACTTATTATGCATTATACATTATACTTATTATGAAATAAATCGTTCATAAAAAAAACGAAAATATTCCTAAGTTATACACCCTGTCCCACGTAAGGCGGGTGTTAGCAGTATTTCGAGAACGGCTGTGTATAAAATTGTGAAATTTTGTATACAAGGGTTTTTTGATGTAAGGAATTCATCTAAAATATTTTCAAAAATGGCCGACTTCCGTTCATACCGGAAGTTGACCGTAACTTCGTTATTTTAAATGGAACACCCTGTATATTCATGTATTTTTAGATTCTACTCGATGAACTGATTACAAAAAGGTATTAAACTTGGTATCTTGGTCTCATAATAAAGGCTATACAGCCACTCAAAAAATCACAAAATTTTGAATTTAGGAGGCTCTGCTGAAAGCCAAACAGTTGAAAATCGAGAAAAACGGCTTAAATAGTCCTATCCTAAAATTTCAAGTGGTATATCTAACGACATGATATAAAATTTACACAGGGCGATCAAAAATTTCAAAATTTTAATCAAAATTTTTTGTATACAATTGGATAGTACTTGAAAAGTTAGGATAGGGACATGTAAGCCGTTTTTCTCGATTTTCAATTGTTTGGCTTTCAGAGCCAACTAAAATCAAAATTTTGTGATTTTTGAGTGGCTGTATAGCCTTTATTATGAGACCAAAATACCAAGGGTAATACCTTTTTGTAATCAGCTCATTGAGTAGAATCAAAAAATGCAAAAATATACAGGGTGTCCCATTTAAAATAACGAAGTAACTATCAACTTCCGGTATAAACGGAAGTCGGCCATTTTTGAAAATATTTTAGATGAATTAGTTATATCCAAAACCCCTTGTATACAAAATTTCTTAATTTTATACATAATACACAGCCATTCGCGAAATACTTCTAATGCCCACCTTTTACGTGGGACAGGGTGTATATTCGTGTGTGTTAGTATTCATTAAAGCGTTCCGTTCTCGGAATTTTCAACGACATATTCAGCAGATGAGCAACACACAATGGCTCTTTCTTTCCTTTATCTGCATTTTAAATGTTGGCATTGTCTTGTATATAACAAATAACCTCTGGTTAACAGCTTACCGGCTATTATCCACTTGATCTAATTGACGTAATAAAGATATACCCCAACTGGGACTAATTTAATCAACAGTATGGGATAGGTATAGGCGATTTATGGAGGATTTACTGCTGTTGAAATCCTTGGTTTTAATTAAGTTAATTCAGCTTTTCACCTTATGTGGTATTATTTGTAGTAGGAAAAAACCATTGAACGGATATTAAATTTTCCAATTGGAGCTAAAAATTTTCCTTATTGACCAATAAATACGTGCATAATAATTTTTATCAAGTTCAGAGTCAAGGGTTCAAAGAGTCCATCGCGATACCGGCTATTTATTCATTGATTTATTGCTTATTGTATTTATCTGTTTATTTTTACATGCTCTTATCGTCGATTAATGAAAATACTAGATCGTATTGAACTTTTCGCTAGATAAAGCTGTGGCATTCGCGAAATTTATGTTTCTAGATTCATTATTTTGCAATCGATAAACAACAGTTCATTGTACTTGTTAGTTTTGAATTTTGACAAATTTGAAAATTTTGGCAATTGTGACAATTGCAGGAAAAGCTACATGGGAATGAAAAACTATTGGGCAGGGTTTAAAATGTTTAGAATTACATTTGTTAAAAAATATCTTCTGGAGAAAATAGCACTTAAACTGAAGTTATAGTTAATAAAAATTTTAAAATGAAAAATGATTGGGAATTAAATTGATAAAAATAATCAGGAAAACACAGGTTGTAGTATAAACTTATAAAAGAGCTAAATAAGTTAACGAGCGAAAAACCAGGATTAAAGGAAAACTAACAGAAAAAATTAGCTGGTAATAGATAAAATTAATGGTGGATGAATAAAAGTATTGAGTAAATCTAGCAAAATAATTTTTTCAAGATATTTCTTCTCTATGTAGGAGAAATACTCATTTTTTAAAACTTTAAATAGGTTCATTCAAAGATTAATTAATTATATTAAATTGATATTGTTATCAGTATATTAATCCACTGAAATTAATAAAAGGATGACAAAGAATAAAAATTTCAGGATACTTTTTTATCCATCTATAATCAATAATCTAAAATTTAGGGGAAAATAATAAAAATCTCTTTAAAAATCTTTTAAACAATATTAGTTATGCATGGAATTTTACAGTATTTTCTGTTATTTTTCGTCTTGCGTTATTTATTATTATTATTCTCTACACCCCTTAGATAAGATGTAAAAAAAAATCCAATAAAATAAATTTCATTATCTTACCGGCGAGTGTTCGTTGAGACACTAAAACTAATGCAAAAAGGGCTAGGCCCCATCGAATCGGACCTCTTCGACCCATCCTCGCACATCAACTGAGCACCAATTATCTCCAGAATCTCTTTTATAACTTTTATACCAACTTTTGGTGACCTTTGACTCGGAATTGATAAATAATGAAATTATATTTTCTTTGCTTCGCTCGATTCCCGGCCATTTTTCAACATATATGAATTCAGGATTAAGGGAAATTGGTTAGGAAGGTCTAATAAAAATACTTCATTTCCAATTTCCCTATTTATTATATTTAAAAACCATCTAATTTTCAAACTTGTTTAGTCATAATTTTCATTTTACATTTGCGCACCCTTAAAAATCTAATAGTACAATTGCACTACTGAGAAACTTAAGACAATGAGAAATTGAATTAGAAAATTTTGTATTTTAATAAATTGTGGGGAGTTTCCCATTTTTTCTAATAATTAGCATAAATTTAATTGCAATTATGTAAGATTACAGTCGAGGAATAATTTTGATTATTCGGCATAACCTACACAACAGTGAAGTCAAAAGGTTGTAAAGATAATGCAAATAATGATGTAACTAGCCAATTTCCAATTAATTAAAAACCGCTCGTTCGAATATTTTTGTATTTTCTGCGTTTAGAAAAGGCTCTTTTTAATTTTTTAGATAAATCAGTGAAAATATCGGGCTAATTTGTAAACACCATAAATTTATTTGACTAAGAAAAAATGCTCGATTTCGATCGAATCATTAAGTCTTCTATGATAATTTTATCAAGGAAAATATTTGCTTTACTATTCATTATTTTGTAATGAACACTTCTATCTGAAACGGGAATTGTTAACAGTTTGAAGGTTAATTTGTAAAGTTTATTGTAAATCAAATAAATTGATTGGTTTACTCTTGTTGATTGTGAGATTTTTTCCATAAAAATGCTATTGAAGTGAAGAAATTTAAATTAAAAGAGCATCAAAATCTATTTTGTAAGGACTACTTTATTAGTCACAATAATAAGAATTTTTAAATATTTAGGTAGATATAATTAAAAACAAACAATATGTAGTTAAGCTTACCGAATATCTGATATTTTGTGCTTTATATTTCAAAAAATCCCCTAATAATTACTCAATTAATACGAATTTCTTCACTAATTGTCAACAATTCCAGGAACTTGGTGATAATTTTTGGGAATCCCTTTCAAACAAAGTAATTGAATGAAACACGAATAATATTTGGCATAATTTATTATTTGAAATACAAATTTTTCTAAACTTTATACAAAAATATTGGGGTCATCATTTTCTCATATAAAAACCCCCTTAATATTGATAAAAAATAACTACACAACACAAAGCGAACAGAAATAAAAATCATGTATTGATGAAATGATTTAAACGACCTCTTCAACTTTTGCACTATCTAATTTCATTACATTACATGCCAATACATAATTATTATGAACTCGAATAAGATCCGGCTCTGGAAAACTCTATTCGAGTAAAAATTCTAGGAAGTTTTCTTCGCCTCATCCTTATTTTTGTTTATAATCCAATTCTTATCGATAAAACTTCTGAGAAATTAATTTGGCAACAGCTGTAATGCAAATATGTAACAGCGAGGTCAAGGCTAGCGTCAAGCAAAATTTTATATAACAAAGAAATAATGGATAAAAAAAATAGAAAATGGAGAAATTCATTCCAGGCAATAAACCTTAAGCTCGTTCTTTCGATATGAAATTATTTATTGTAGCGCAAACACAACTAATATTGGTAAATCGAAGAATAATAAGATAATTTATTTAAAGACGCCTTTATCTTGAGTCACATTGATTATTCAAGTTCAATAACTGGCATCAACAATAAGAGCCATATTGGCGAGTTCTCGAACATTCTAGGTAACCACATTTATGGTATATCAAATTTCGGGACATCCGGTATTAGTAAAATGAAATTTTATTCAACAACTACCATCGCAATACATGAATTAAACCAACAATCAACACTAAAAATCTAATCTCGCTCGCCATTTTAGTCGATCCATTTTTCAGGATCAAAGAGCTGTCTCTGCTGTAATCCCTTCCGAATATTCCAAAGGACAACAACCGCTGCTGAGGCGAGATCAGGATGTGCCTTCTGGTCACCAGGAGGTCCTCTTCAACGGTGCCCCAATGGGTGTAACTCGGGTGAATGGGTCTCAAGGAGCTGGTCAATGAATTGGGATACTGCGTCCTGTTGTCGTCCTTGGTAAATGATGCTTCGACTTTGATGCTTTCGAAGGTAATCGGCCAGAATATCTCTGAGTAGTTGGAAAATCTGGTGAAGAGAGATTTAGATAATAGAGTTTAAAGTGTGATAGTTTTTTACCTTCTGGCGCAGGATGATAGGGAGTCATTGAGGCAGGCAACGACTCCGCAAGCTTCTATGCCAGCGTATCTGACTCCGGAGAAGGATCTTATTCCATTGAACGTTGCCAAACGGTATTTGTATCTGTGTTTTCCAGTTGTGGACTCGTTAAAGGTGATGGTAATGTCGAAGTTGCAGCAGAGTTTGTTGGGATAGCCGTGGCAAACTGTGTCTTGTATTGTGGAGGAATTTTCGTTCATTGGAATTGAGGCATGGTCTATAAAATATATGAATTAATTATGTCTTAATGTTTATCATCATACGTTTAATACCGTCCATTGATAAGTCTCTTAATAGGAAAAAATCATCTAAATCTTTGGCTATATTGTCAGTTTCATCATCTAATGGAGGAAGTGACTCCACGTTTAAGGCGTTATCATCAGAAATAGTTTCTATTATCAGTTTATTTCCACCGTTTCCTCCAATAAATGCTGTATTAAGTGGCCCCATTTCACCTAAATAAATACTTAATAGGTACATTTAATCACAGAAAAATTAGTTTGTATAAAGTTGTACCATTGTAAATGCCTGATCCACTTGCACCAGTTTTGGGATTATTAGCACCAGCTGCTAACAATACTACGTTGTTTTCTTGGGCCCACATTTGTTGTGCTTGCAATGCTGCAAATAATTTGTGTAAAACAAATCTAAAGTTTGTTGAAGAGGCTTCTTACATGTTAAATAGGGGAGTTCAGAAATCCAGTTGTTCGGGAATATTATGTTCTTTACGCCGAGATTTCTGGTCAAATTTATGGAAGGAACGCTGAAGATGATGTCGAAACATATGAAAAGCCCGAATGTTATGTTGTTTTTAGTCGTGATTGTCACGATGTCTGGTGTTTCGGTGGTTGAAAGTTGATATTCGCCGAATAAATTCCATTTTCTATACCTGGAAGATCGAAGAATGGAATGGTGGATTGATTAAGTGTGGGATTTTACCTTCCTGATACGAAACCGTGTTCATCGAAAACGACTAAAGAATTATAGTATTTTTTATCAGTGCTTGTGTCACAATCGGTGTTTGTTGAACAGTGTTCTTCGATTACATTTACTGCAATTGTGGTGTTGTATTCGATGGCGGCGCAGGAGAATAGTTTTAGGTACTGCTTGTAGTTGTTGTCTGAGGTATTGCAGATTATTTCGGTGAATTTTTCGGGTACTTTTGTAGCTATGTAAGAGGGTGGGAAGTCGGTGTTTAGAACGTGTTCTGGGTACACTATTATTTCTAATTCCTAAAATAAATACGTAATATTTCACAAGCTTTAAATTATTCTAAATTCCACTTACTGTGTTAATTGTTTTTAATAAATCTATTAATTTTATGGCGCGATCTGTTAGCTTTTCATATTCAGTGCCGTTTATGTAACCAGAAGTTGGATATTCCACAACAGCTGCATTATAAGTACTCCCCTACAACAAACAATTAATCTAGAACTTACAATGAATGTTAATATAAATTTACTTACCTTTTGGGCATATAAAATTAATACCACACAATTAATTAGATGGAATTTTAAAATCAATCCTACCATTTTAGTAATTTTTGGTATTTTTTTCAAATGTGAAGATCTGTTGAAGAAGTGAAAGAGTTAATAATGAGAATCTTAAGATTTTTTGGAATGATTGTAATTTTTATTACTTTATAACTTACCTTGCGTTTGTTTTTGCAATGATAAATTCAAAGGAAAATAATGGAACAATTACATTTTATCCCATCTAGAGATTATTGCAATAAAATCTAATTACTTGAGTGAGTACAATAATTTTTACTTTGCTGTTTTAAATGTGTAATTCAAGTGTGTGCTAAAAATATTTCGCTTGTCTCTGAATATTGTATATTTGATTGATGAGATTATAATTAAAATTAGAGAATTTTTATAACTTTCAATCCAATCAGATGAAGCTCTAAGAGTCCAGATGTGTTATTAAAATTACGTAAAAATACGTTCCAGATAATTAACACACTTCTAAAATAAAACTCATTAAGCTTAAGCATCACAAATCAACTAATTTATTAAAAAAACAATATAATCTTCATATTGATAGGATGTATAAAAAATATTTACAAAATATACCTAAATACTTACTTTCTAATCCCGAGTTAAATTGTACTTCACTTTAAGATAAGAGATATCTTTCTGTATTGTACCTATATTAGTGATATTTTACTACTCAGTAATAACATTATACCTGGTGAACGACAGACAGGAATGCTTAAAATTTGTTTATCTAACAAAGTAGACCCAATGGACCTTGAACTCGATTACGAAACGAAAAGGCCATACTTAATTTGCAGGAAATAAATTTGGAAATTAATTTGATTGTAAAATGAAGAGTAATTTTACGCTTTGCTTTTTCCCCATCAACAGTGCGAAATTGCTGAGCTTAATTAAATATGAAAATTAATGCTTACTTACCTGCTTGTAAAATTTAGGTTACTTGCATATTAATGGTGTAGTAATTATTCCTTTATATTGCAACGTAGCCATAATAGCCAATAGACTTAATGATTATGTTTATTCAATAAATATTTCGAACATAATTAATGGCAAAAATTTCTAATCTATTCTTTTGGAATGAAGGGAGGAGTAAATTAAAACGCATATTTAACCTTTACGAAAGGCACAATAAACATTTATTAACTTTGGTAACAGTTCAAATTTGTAATGCGCACTAAAATTTAGCCATCTTACAAATCGTATAGATTTTTTACTACTATTTAGTCTACTTAATACAAAAAAAAACTTCAAAAAAAATTGATATTCAACGCGAAAATTGTTCGATAGAATTTCAAAGTATAACTGTCAAGTCAACGATGGAATGATTTTATTAACTATCACAGTGTAATATGAATACTATTAATTTAATTTCGCTAATTTACATGTAATTAGCGAACGTTTTAATAAATAACCGATTACATTAAAAACATTAAACTAACCCTTTCTGATAAGTGCTCCGAACGGAACCATGCGATATAAACTTTATACATACTGTAATTAGATAGTCGGTGAAAATTCTATAAAAAATAATTTAAATAACTGCTTAATTTGATCGGTGTACTAGAAAGCAAGTTAAAAATAAGAGTCGTAGATAAATTTAACTTTTTGATGAATATTCTATACAAATCGATCAAGTATTCAGCGCATTTTAGAGACACTCTACTAACTTCACGTTGTTGTTATGGAGTAATTATGGAGATTATTTGCGTTTTTCAAACGATTTAGGCACGGTTGTAGATGCATAGTTCAACTGTGGTTTTGCCTTGAGCCGAGTTTAATTGCAAATTTGTGTTGTAAGTACTTCAGTCACTATTGATCTGTGGTTCAGAGAGAAGTCTCGTCATTTCTTGATGAGCTTTCAAAGGCGGTTCAAGAAGGTTTTAACATTTGACTTCGAGTTGTTAACCCAAAACAGTGCGATTGAATTTCTCATATACAATTCATTATTCAAAATGAACGTATTATTAGAAGAATTAACTGACGATGAAGAACTTGAAATACATAGAAGACCTTGAAATACAGGCCTAGTCATTTTGATATACGGTCCGATATTGAATTTACATGTAGATTTCGATTAGATATTAATTATCAAGAACTTCACAAATGTAGATAGTTCCAATCCAAATAATTCAAAATAAACGAAATAACAAAAGTGACATCAAAATAGAATCAACACTGCCTACTTTCAAATATAAATTATAATTTTGGCATGTGACATTCTATTTCAATAAAAAAAGGGAGTTCAGTGCAACCAACGTGACTTGTTGATTTTGCATGTTGCAATGTTGATCTTGCACTCTACAACAAAAAACAAAATGAACTCGGTTCAAATTTGACTTGCAGTTAAGTTGAACTAACGTTCAACTGTGACATCTACACCGGGTTTTAAAGGCTCTAAACGATTAATTAACGTTAAAAAGAGGCGCTGAACACGGGCCATCATACTTAGGATCAACATCATTACGATATTACCACCCTAAGTAAAAAAATCCCCCACAACAAACCACAACATCCATCCAAGAAACGAGCTCAAATTTTCTACTAAATACAAATCAAACTAATTCAAAACCGACAAATACTGCTCTCAGTACCCCTCTACAACTTCGTCTCCTCAGCATCATCAGTCTTCTCTTCCACGATGGTCGCCTCCTTGGCGAAATGCTCGACCTCATCAGGCACGTTATCATACTTGCTGATCCTATCCTTCTCCTTCTGCAGATTCTTCAAATCGTTCAGCAAAACATTGGACATGCCCTTGGGCATCGCCGACACGTCGCTCTTGGTGTCGTCGAACACGTCCACCAATATCCGCAGGAAGTTCTGCATCTTCTCCTCGGACTCGACGACGCGACGCTGATCGTTCAGGATGCCCGACCAGATGCGCAGCATCTCCTTCTTCGGCACGTTGTGAAACGATTCGTATTTGATCAATTTGATCAGGTGGCGCACGAAGAACAGCAGCGTGTCCTTCTTGGGGAAGTCGCTCACGGCTGCGATGATCTTCTGTCTGGTGTTGTGCTCCAACCATTGAGTATTATCTAGAAATAGAACTGGTAGAATAACAAGAAAAGAATACTCTTAGTATGGTCAAGCTCGAGCTCGCGCAGCTCGCGAGACTTCTTAACTTTTCACGAATGACCACTTACCACATATTTTGTTAACTTGCTCTACCACTTCTTTGGTCACCAAAGACTCACAACCTTCCCTTAGGTATCTCTTCAACGAGTCGGTTAATTCGTACACGTCGTTTTTGTATTTCTCCAAATCGGAGAGTTTCCTCTTCAACATTTTTTTAACAATTTTATTGGTCTTCTCGTGCGATCCGGTCTTCTTGTAAATCCCCTCGCACTCCAAATGGTTCTCGATCAGATCCACCGACTTCTTCAGAACCTCGTCTATACCAACAAGACTCGATAAATTATTGGTACCTAAAAAATCATCAATTTACTACTGCCACATTTCACCTTCTGTTGCCCAACTCACTTCGGTTTTTATTCGACGAATTACTGCTATCCGAGCTCTGGATGCTATCCTTAGAGTCCTGGCGATGGATCATGTTCCTGTTGGAGTCGAAGTAATCCGGCCTCCTTTTCCTGAAGTCCAATTCCTCCGGATTGTTGATGTAGAAGTTGAGCAGGGCGTCGAAGAGCTTGGTGGCCTCGGCGCTCTGGGTCACCAGGTCCTTGGTGCTGAGGTTGTCGGTGGCGAATATTATAGTAGGGCCCCAGCAAACGGCAAGGTTATACGTGTCCATTTTGTTCTGATCCTTGTACCTCACCACCTCGATCAGATGCTTGATGAGAGCCAACAGAGTCTCCACGTTGGCCTCCGGTATGTGGTTCAATATCGTCCGGATGTTCTCCCTGTCCTTTTTGCAGTAATTTTTATCCGCTTCTGAAACGCACAATCATACAATTAAACAATTATTATACATATTAAGCTTCTACTTACTGGTAAATTCCAGTAGATTTTCAGAAGTTGTACAAGACAACAAAGGCTCCTTCAATTCCCTAAAGAACAACTTCAAACTACCAGTAAGCACGTCGGGATCCTTAGCGTATATATCCAGAATATCCAAATTCCCTTTGTCCACCTCCAGCCGGATTTTTTGTATAGTAGCCAGATTCCCAGACGTCCTATACAAACCCAAGCTGGTGATATTATCCGGCCTTTCGATCAAATCCATGGTCTTCAAGATGAACCTTGGAACGCCATTCTCGGCGCTGTAGATGTTCTTCAAGGTGTTGCCGAATATAGGCTCGTTCTGGTAGATTCCCTTTTTCTCCAGCACCTCTCTGCTGCTGCGTTTGCCGAGCAACCGCAGCAGGGTCTTGGTGATGGTGGACTTTTCCGTGTCGATGAACGAGCCCACCTTGTCCTGGTCCATGAACAGCTTGGCATCTTTGGAGGAATCGAAGACGAGAGTGTAGGATTGATTACAGACGTCTTTCAGTTCTACCTCTCTTCTGGTCACCAGCTTGATGGTTTTTATGATTATTCCGTATTTCAAAATCTGTAATTTGAGGTTGATTCATAATGGGGAATTGTTGGTTTTAGCGAATTATACCTCTTTGTTTGATTCGTCTGTTTTGATGATGGAATTGTTTTGGTACTGAAGGTGTTCGTGTTTCTTCAGTTTCACCACTTTGTCGGGTAGGAGGATTTTCGTGCAGCCTTTTATCTCGAATTCTTGATTTCTAAAGACAATATTTCATATTAATATTGATATTAAAGTTTTTTTAGCATCATCTGCATACGTTTAACACCGATTTGACCTAAATTTTATCGAGCACATTTATAAATTAATCTTTGTTCTCCCTACTTGTTGCAAAATGGTTGGATTTGCATATGTAACTGTGAATACAACATGCATATTTTAAGTAAGTAGGTACCTAAATATAAAACTAGGTTGCCTTCCAATTTGGATATGTGCAATAAAAATATGTAATGAATGAACCAAGAAATGCTTAAATATCACAAGTTTAATTTATTGCAATTTCAACAAATCCATTTGTGAATGAATTATCATCATATTTACCTGAAATACCTTCTAGGATCGCCATCTATCGTCTTCGATTGCCTTAATTTACTGTCGAACCTGTGAGGTCTGATTTGGACATCTTCGTTAATGAAATGATCGTCTATCTTGGGAAAAGGCCCAACAGTCTTCGTAAGAGGTTCATCCTTGTTGGCTTGAAGAGTTCTAAGGACTTCCTGTAATAACAATAGCCACGTTAAAATGTCTGTGATTTTAGAGGTAAAATATGGATTCTTGAAATCGTCATCGGTACAAAGAATAATTAATTCGAAATTCCTGAGTAAGTAGTTTTCGGTGTTTCGTTTATCTAATTCGATAAAATCGTATTGTATGCATAGGAAATTGAATTCTAAATGAAATACAGGGTGATCTAGTGCTTAATGGAAGAAATTTTTTTTAACAAATAAAGGTCAAGAGATTGATTTAATTTTTTGTATTTTTAACAGCGAAACAATCACGTTCTATTTGATAACATTTTCATGTAGTTTGATTTAATTTATTACGACTGTTGTGGAGTTTGTTTTTACTCAAACCTTATCAGAAAAGATAGTGAAGCGTCAATTACGAAATAATGCCCTTGGCATGTTTTACACAATTATGACAGTAAAAATCGAATCATAAATGTTCAACTGGCGAGCTATTAATTTGTAAAAAATAAACGAGTCAAAGTTAAATTATTATATCAAAATAAATTTCCTGTTCAAGATAAGATTCATCTATCATGTTAATCAAAATTGCAATGACAGAAACAGGTTGATTATACTGAGTTAATAGAAATTTATGGTAATTTCTTCCAGATTCAATGCAAGATAATTTCTAAACCAAGAGTAGCTGTTACGAATAATGTAGTAATAAAAGTGTACTACTATACAAATATTTAAATTGTGTTTAATTTATGGAATTAAAGTTAAGCTAAACAATAACCAGGTATGTTTACAAGCGTACAGTAAATTTAAAATTTATTCGTTAGTAAATTAAAATTATGTTTCACGATAAGCCATAGCTATCTCGGTGGAATATAAATGCATTTCGCTCCTTCCCATGTAAATGACACCTTTTAAAAAAATGGTAAATTTAACATTACACGTCGCTTTACCGGTTCCTGCTGCAATAATGAAATACTTGCTCTATCGTTTCGCTTTATTTTAAAACCGTACGGATTCGATTACGAAAAATATCGCACGATTCGCGATTTTCACGTCGACGTTAACGATTCAACAGAAATAGTCGAAGGTTATTGTCGCTTAATGGCTCAAAAAAAGCTAAATGTATCAACAACAAAACTTCCATTTCACGCATTGTTATCGTTCGAGAAGGCTCCAAATTGCCACAAAATTTATCATTCAATTATTAAAGCATCAAGTTTGTCCCACGACATTCCTGCACACAACAATTAAACGTTGCAATTAACTCGAGTAGAAGTTGCACATTTCGTGTTTATAAATACATTTGTTTGTAGCAGATTAAAATTAGCTGCAATTAATAAGAAACTGTTATTATTTAGCGATTGATTGTTGTTTTTCCGTTTCAGTAGGTTACCGTTGTTTTCGAAAACAGCGCGATTCGTGCACAATTGGATTTATAATTAAACGGCCCGATTTCCAAAGAGTTCCGATGCGTACGGAGCCATAAAATTGAAACCGTAGAAAGTTACGCGTCGCAAGTGCAGAATACGAATTAAAAATCGCAATGTAATTAAGGCATAAATAGAATAGAAAACGCGATTTTTATCTATTCAATTCCCGGCTACTCGGTAATTAATTAAAATGATTCGTTAAAGCGTGTTTTATGGTAAAAACGTTCGTTAAATTAATTGAAAAATGAATCGTTTCCTATACAAAAGGAGCGTGTTAAGAGCAATGCGATAACTGCAATTAAATTTCAAATCGGAAGAGGAAGCTTCTGAGAATCGATGAAAACCAATTCAAGAATTGATAATGCTGTATAATCACCACGAATTATGCAGAATTGCTATTAATGCACCAGAGTTATGAACTGTTGAATGCAGGTTGAAAAATTCGCTCACACACCAAAAAATACTTACTAGTAGAGGAAAGGATGCTAATTTGGAATACTGCATTATAAAAATATAGAAAAGCGCGAACTATTAACGAATACCAGTATAACGTAGTCTATGTATTAGGAAACAAATTAGGGGTGGTTTAGAAACAGCCATATTAACAGATCCGTGACAAACTGCATCGTCGTGAAAGTACTATCGAGAAACATTTTCAAGCAAGTAATAAATCGGCTTGTATTTTGTCTGAGACATATATTTTTATGTTTAAATTTGCACAAATCTTCAGTTTAGGGTATTAGTTGTAAAAATCAGTGCTTAAATTAGAAATGAATCTAAACACCAATTCATAAAAGTATTTTGAGATAAAAATGGTTATGTTGCTAATTTGGAATACGATAGGTGAAGCTAATTTGGAATATTCCAAAGATATGCCCTCTTGGGTTAATGTAACACAACCTAAGGAATATGATTGTGTTTGTTTTTTCTGTAATAGAAAATTTACCGAAAATTAAGAGGGAGAGCAATGGGTGCAATATTTTATGTGCAAAATCTGGGTGCACAGCGAAATTGCTGGCTATGACTCGGATTGCTAATACATTTGTGATACTGCAAGGACTAGAAAACAATAAAAATGATTTATAATTTAAATATATCAATTTAAAGCCGAATAACTAGTTAATTAAAGTCAATTATCAAGGTGATTGTAATTTGGAATAGCCTATTCCAAATTATATTCACTTTGGGTAAACTACGTCAATCTGCAATATTATGATTAACCCAAAAATTATCCTACTTATAATAATCCAAGATGGTTAAATGTTTTTATATGAATAAAAGATAAGTGTATCTGTCTTTTAACGCAGTTCAAACTCTTTTATTTCTTAAACATTAATTAATACGATTTTTTTTTAAGTGGTATTCCAATTTTGCATCCTACACTAAAAATTACAGAAAATCCTTAAGCTATAAATATATGAAAGTTCTAATCAATTAGCGAATTTAAATGTCCATATAAACATCAACAATTACTTTATTGCACGTACGTATTTTCAAAAGTAATTAGCTAATTTCACTGGAAAGTAATAAAAAAAACTGCGATGCGTTTAACGATAGTCGGTTATTGCTCTAATGAATCGAATACGTCATAAATAATCGCAAATGGCGTGTGGAATACAGAATGTCGATATTGATCGCTCGTAAATTCGGATTATTGAACGCATGTGCTCGTTTTATTGTACATTGACGGCCAATTAAAATCGATTAAAAGTTTCATCTTGATCATATGCAAGTTGCCAATATGATTTTCGCTCGAATTGTTACTGAATTGAGCTAGTTTATTTTTCTGTGTAAAACTAGTTTGGTAGGTACTTCCAAACAGGCGTGGCTGGGATAATAAAATTATCCCGTAAAAGAACTAAAAACCATTACGAGCCCGACTTCTCTTAAGAAGAGCTTAAGAGATTAGGAACTTGGAAATATTTCACGTCTTAATGCGTTTACCGGAGGAGACTCTAATCGGTTTTTTTTGGAATTCTAATAAGTATACATAATACAGAGTCTTCTTCTTCCATATTTGAGCCTGTAGGCGAGAAATGTTAATAAAGCAACGCAGTTACTCATTAAGCCAATTAACGAGTCGTTACTTAATAATCTTTTCGTGATAATTCGCATAAGGAAATGCCCGGAAACTCGAGATTAAACAATCTCTTTATAAACGCCATTTTTACCGTATATAGACTTGTCGCCTACGCACCTAAATAAATTTTTTGTAACAAAACCTTCATACTATATACTCTAGATTTTTATTCTACAGTTATGCGGTGAACATTTTATTCTTCCGGAAAGCTTAATAGAAATTTCTATTACCCACATACCGTTGAAAAAACCATTTACATCTGGACATATTTTATGCATTTTCGACGTTTACTTCTTCCTTACATGACCGGTGAAAATGAATATTATCTCTTAAAAGGATATTGGCAATTCGCATCCCATTATACCGGTACTTTCCATTTCCGAATGGGCACGCGTAAACGCGAAATTTTCGCATTTAAATCGCTGAATAAATCCGGTCTTTTAACGGTACCACGAATTAGAATTAATTGCTCCATGAACCGATTAATGCGAATAATAAATAATGGCGATCAGGAACTGGGAGATGTACGTAACATATGTATGCGAAAGAAATTTATTTCTCGTTTTTATTCGCTCTGGAAATAGCCGAAACAAATCCTAATGCACGTCATCCTTTCAAATTTAAATGATTGAATTTATCAGCGATGTTTTTATTGCTATACCGTTCAATTCAAACCGACTTCCTCTAATTTAAACAAACATTTGGGGTACTCTTAACGTCATGTTTCGAGATCTATTTAATATTTATAGCGAGCGAAAGTATTAACAATCAGAACGGCGCGAAATTCGTCTATTTGCGAAATATTAACGCGGATTTGCGAAAATTTATCGGCCGTACTATTTTTAATAACATCGGTGTGTTCCTGTATTTTATGATGTAAATTGGCATCTCCACAAAAACGCGACCTTTGAAACTCTCGTTAAATCTGGAACAATTATTTCACTCGAGACGAAAATAAGTCGAATGTTCAACTATAAAATTTTTTAAATAAATTTCGTAAACATGCAAGTCACTATCGAAATCATTGGGTATAGTACACAAAAATAAAATTCATACCGCAATACATCTTCAATGAAGCAACATTTCATTAAAAATACAATAGATAAAATCTACTGAAGAAATAACGAATATTGTAATTAGTTCAACCAATAAAGCAATAGTAAAATTCTGTGAGAAATTGAAATTAGATTTTGGACAATCTGTATAAAACAAGAATCTCGCGTTCATCAAAAACTCTTCTCTCAATTCGATGATAAAAATTTAAATTCCTTTTCACCTGGCGTGAAAATAAATTTATTACCTATACATGGCGTAATCTGAGATTTTTTTCACTGCAATCGCCATTGTCAGTACAAGAATGACGGGAATTATTATTTAAAAGAAATTGTCTATCTAATTTATTGAACTGGGAACCGAATATTACGTGTATACTATGAATCAGTAGCGTAACAAAAATAAGAAATATATCTAAAATCCAATAAATATTCATACAGAATTATCATGTAAGCTAAATTAGTATTAATCATTGCGTACTAATGAAAAAATAAACGGCAAACCGCTGGGTTTTATTATCAAATTTGTATTTTACCGTAACTCCGCGTTCTCTTTTCCATGTTCCATGTTATTACGAAACGTCGAACTTGCTCAAATAAAAGTTGTTAATTACCCGAGCGCACGAGGTGATATTTTAACGAATAGAATTTGTAAAGTACTTTGAACGGGACTTTGTTGTCGCAATCTATCGACCGTGAAAAATATTATGTTTTATTGCTCAAAAACGGGATTCTTCATATGAAAGTTTCATTAAGAAATTTAATTAAAGAAAATTTCGAATTGTGATTAAAACAATGTTGTAGCTTCGAAAATTTAGTATTTAATAAGTTTTAAACGTACCTGCATAAACCACATATTGTTAAAGTATAACTTGCAGAAGTGATACGTTCGTGCTAGCTGAATAATCGTCGATGAATTGAATTGTTTAATGAAATTGGAACGAAAATCAGCAGATTTTTAAAAATTCGACGAGATAGTAAATATTTTGATAATTTACAGGTGCACTCTCGTACAATCACGACTAGAAATTTTTCAATATCGCAAATCTGCAACGAAACACGAGACTTTTCCAGTATAAGTAATCAGAAATTTCACACATAACTAACAATTATTATTAATTAATTTACTGTTATTTTTATATCGCAGGAATGAAGTAATTAATAAATATCTAGTAGTTTCGTATCCTTGTTTTTTTTTATATGTTTGCGAGCATTAATTACCGGCAAATTGTCGTTATTATTTTCAAAACAGTATAAACAAACGTCTAAATCGGCTTTGTTTACAAGAACGGCCGAGAATAATCCGCTTTCTCGCCCGTAAATAAATAATAATAGTTCAGTTTAGATGTTATGTCATCGAACTTTTCTTTTTCCCATCCGAAAATTGTGCGTGCCCGTATTGTTTTAACTTCCTTCGGACGTTCACGAATTTTCATGTCTTCGATTCGACGACGTGAAATTAGAAAATAATCACGCGTTGTAATAATAACATCCTCGTTTAACACGAAAACGGATAACTATTAACCTACTGTCGCGTTTATTTGTCGAATTGCGACAGAGTTTAATTCGAAAATTATGTAATTTCCACAATTTCATCGTTCGAGTATTACCTGTACGGGTTTTTATGTGCCATTGCACGCGACTGGTTCCTGCATTTCCAATAGAAATTATTATTTTTCAATTTTGTTGTTAAAATGCGGATGAAATTTTTGCGTAACGGTTTATTTTATTGGCCAATTTGTAGTTAATGGAACGATTTTTTAAAATGGTGATTTAAAATTTCTATTCCACCAGTTTGCTTTTTTGAAATTTCGGCAATTACGATATTTAGTGCACATTAAATACCACATTTCGAGCCACGTGTTCAGCTAATAAAATTACTTAGCAGGGTAGTAAAATTTCTAAACTGTACCAGAATCCATTTCGTTTTACTAGAAGTATTCTACTTTACAAGTACACAGATTTTATTTGATAACAAAATATCTTCTAAATATAACATACATTTGTATAAAAAATCTTTTTCTGAACAAAACTGTGCACTTTTCAACTTTATAACACCCTTTAAATACCTTCAACCTTTTTTATCTATAACAAACAACAAAGTTTTTGGTTAGCGAGACCCTAAATTCTAGCCATGATATTCACATACAAGACTCTTGGGTTCAATTTTTATAAAATTACACAATATACTGGGATGAGAACCCGCACCTATTTCGTTGTCCAAAATTTTAGCAAGTAAATATTTGTACACAAATATTCGAATTGTATTTTTAGATTTTTATGGGCTGTTATCTGCATATCTAAATAAATGGATTGTATCGAAATTTGCTCTCATCGATTTCCAATGCCATTTTGTTTATCAAGCGGTCGCAAAAACTAATAACTAAGTAATAAAAAAACTGCAAAAGTATTGAAAATTTTAACTAAACTGCAAGAGTTGGAATAGGAAACGGATCGTGTACGAATAACTTACAGGATATGTTAATAAAATTATGTAAAGAACGTAATAGAAAACATAGAAAATCAACTCGTATCATGTAACAGCGAGCAAAGCAGCAAGGTTGAATGCACGTATGACACTGAATTTAAATCTCGAGGAATTCTAGTAGATACGATTATGGTAATTTAGACATATATCATTAAAAAAATATTAGGTAGATATTTTGTAATTAAACTGCCTGACAAAGTCCATTGGACACCATCGAGCATCTCATTATAATACATAAATATTTTTACATGACATTTTATAAGAACATGAAAAATAATGGAATTGCCAATACATTACACAATTAGTACTCAATTATTTTTATAAAACAAGCTTTTTGAATTACTTATGTATTAAAAAAAATTACCTCTAATTCCAGCAAGTAATTCTTGGGAACGCGAGCGCCCAAATCCAACGAGGATATCATTCTGCGCGGAAATATGAAGAAATTACCAAATTGCGACAACGCACGTCCATATTGTCCGATTCACATTACACCTGAGGACGCACAACGTGCACGAAACGTCGAAATGCACCGGCCAACGTCTTTTTTCGAGCGCGTCGAGACCGCGATTGTGATTGTTTATAATTTCCCTAATCATTTCTAGCCTTAATAGAAGCGAGTCCAACATGCGCACTCCTTTCCTAATCTGAACGATCCGAAGCGATATAGTATGGTGGCTTCAATGAAATTTTATTCACACAAAAATTTATCAATAAAAGAAATTAAGACCCTATCTATAATTTACCATTATTTTATAATACAGGGTGTATTGTAAGTTGAGACTTCTTTTTCAACTGTGTATGAATCTCTTAATTCTAAGCAACTTTTTCAAATAAACTTTATGAATATTCTGAAAATCAAAGATAAAAATTTTTAATAATTTTTACCTTTTTTTGAATTTCGAATATTTCCCAATACGTATCTGCTTCATTAAATATGAAATTTATTTATTTTTCGGCATTTATTATGGCATTTATTATGTTGAACGGCGTTCAACCAAACCAATTTTGATCTAGCACTCTAATTGCCACTTGCACCACGTTAAGGAAATCTTAAGTTACATCTTTAACTTAAGTAACAGATATGGCTTGTACTGCTGTAAAATGATGACTTAAGTTGAATTTAAGATTCTTAAATTTAATGAGCCCTTTTCGACCCCTTAAGTTCTTCTTAACAAACTTAACCTAATTTTTATTATATTGCCTTTGTTTTTGCCAATGTAATGGAATTATTTAATGAGGGTCTGGAGCTTCCTAGAGCTTGTAGAAAATGGTTTACCTAGGAGAATATATGATAGGTAAATAAAAGTTGAATTCTCAACGCGTTTGCTTCTCAGCAAAAGTATAATTTGGGGCTCTTCCTCTTACTTTAGCCTTTGCTTTTTAGAATTTTCTCATTTTTTCCTCCTTTTCCATTTTTATAATTTAGTAGTAGATTTACACCTTACACTCCACGGTTACACTTGCCCAATTATTATAGTTTATATGTAGTTATAGTTAATGCTAATAAACTGCGACCTATACCCATAAAAATCGAAATTAACCTATAAAAATCTTTTTCCTGCAAAATCACTGTAAACAAATATAAAAAAAGAAAAAAAGAAGTAAAATACACTGTTACCAGAAACTTGCCGATCTTAGTTAAGTTTGTTTTACAAATAGTTGGTGCAAGACAAAACATTTTTAGGTCTACTTAAAATTTAAGAATTTCTTGGGCAAGTACAACTTAAGTTTAGTTTGGTGCAAGTGGGCATTAGTTTACTCAACAATTTCTAACCATATTGATCAACTTGAGTACACTTTAGTTAGTTGTATAAGTCTACATTTTCTTGTAATTATAAATGAATTCGTGATTACACCAAATAGATTTTTATGAACTAGCAATCGAAATTAAAATTGGTGATTTACTGGATTCCTTCGCAAGACAAGGCCTTTCCGTTGGCCTAAGAATGGTCTTTTTTTAAGTTTTACGACGGTTACTATAAAATTTTAATGGCGACACCAACACGCTTCTGCTTGGTCTGGTCATTACACCCAGTTTTTTTTATTCGAAAACAATAACACGGTTGATTTCAGATGGAAACGGCCCATTTCAAATTCACATCTTCTGATGATGTATTATAAATTTGATCGCTTGAACCTTACTAATAACGTAGGACACGAATGTAATCATTTACAAGCAAATAGCTGTTCATTGATAAAGTTAAAATCTGTGATAGAAGCGCTTTTGTGGCAACAGTGACAAGATACTAACCGAACGAGTACCTACGTAAAAAATTGTCAACTGTACGCTTTCGCTTATCTAGATCAAACAATCGTTGATGATCCTTTATGGAGCACGAACGTACTCGCGTCCAAAAAGGTACCACTTAGTACTTCTAGAGGAAAAACAATCATAAAATTCACCGCTCAAAAGATAAATAAGAGGCAAACCTTTCCATTTTATTAGCGCAATTTCACCATCACTTCGACCCTATTATTATTAATTCCGGGTACTCATAAAGTCATCGATCAAGTAATGTACAATTCACATACGTACAAGCATAACAACTTTCCTATTAGCCGATTAATTATTTCACTTTCCAACGATCTACGTGAAAATGAACGCCGCATTGTCGGTGAAAATTAATGATAGTACGTTCTTGTTTCAACTATTTTGTCGCTGAGCGTGTTGATACTGCGTAACAACGTTATTATTATTGAATTTAACGTATGGTTTCGATTAAAAAAATATATGAAAGTTTAGATAACGTTATTAAATTCCAATTAGTCTTTACGCTGTAAGGTAAATTGTACCAATAACAAATTATATTGTGATAATTATTAATGAAATGCGTTAGGATTAAAAAGTAGAAAGGAAGTGAGAAATTAATATAGCTATTATTACTTTTTTTACAAAATGCGTTTTTTAGGAGTTATAATGAATATTCCCAGTATACCTATGTATGTATCCAATTGATTAGACGAAGTTCACTGACTTGCAAAGTTTATTTACGTTTGAAAATGTCACTTTGAGTGCAGTTCAAATTTGTTACAGACTGCTAATATTTTTTTAGGATTTATTAATGATAAATATTTACACAGCTTGATTAATTTTTATATAGGTGTAAATATAGGTTTCATTAGGTTGTCTTTCAATTTTCCCATAAGTAACATACAAATGTCTGAGTAACAGGTATTAATATTAAAGAAAAATTAGTAAATTTTAATTAGGAATATGCGAAAATAGACATAAAATGAAGGAATTTCCTTAACGATATTTAATGATACCGATTAACAAAGTATACTTTGAAATTCGTTGATAAAAGTAATTGTTCAATATATTCAACTCGAGTAACACAACAAGATAGGCAACACTTTTTACAGCAAATGAAAGAAGTTGTAAAGAAAAACTTGCCGTAGTAAGTTAAATAAAAACATCAAAATTAAATAGTTCATTACGTGAAAATCCGCTTCAATTAGATAATCGAACGGAATTTATCTGTCATCGCACGAGAGCAAAATAATTTTCAATACGAATTCGTTCTAGCGTTAATTGCTTAAAAAAATAATTGCCTCATACCATCGTTAATTCCAGCAATTAGATAAAATGTATGTAAGTCATAACTTCCGAGAAAATGAGCTCCGCATTTTTCCAAACGTTCTATTCGATCATCGAAATTATTCAATTAAATTGCTCTAATTAATCAATATCCTCTCGTACTGATGAAAATTTTAGAGATAATTTATTGGGGGATTTTTCTTTCAACATGGCACAATATTTACACACTGGGAATTATTATTTAATGGCTTTATTGTAACAATTAGAAGGCAACAGGAACAATTTCTAAACAAACAACAAGATTCTGATTACAATGGTAATTAATATTATTATTGTTCCGATTCCATTGTATACAAAATAATAAATGCTTAATTAGTAGAAATTTTATTTCGTATATATTTGAACATTTTCTTTCGAATACTATGGCTCGTATTCAGCGCTTCTCTTTAAAGTTAGAGTCACGCTAACAATTTGACATGTTTACATTGTTGTTATGGAGTAACTACGGACTTTGTTAGGAACATGGGCCAATGTACTTAGTTACTCCATAACAACTGTCAAGTTAAAGGCGCGTGTTTAACATTTAAAATAGAACACTGAATACGGGTGTGTATCTCCTGATAGCAAAGTATAGATAAACAAACAACAACATACCTGCGTTTCCAGGATATTCTGCGGTTCCTCGCAGTAACTTTCGCGTATCTGATTCTTCCACAACATCACGTAGGGCGGCACCTCGGTCTCGGTATTAATTCTAACAGCAACCCCGCCAAGATCGGGCTTCAAGTCCAACTCCCGGGCCTCGTCGAACACCAAAGCGCTCAAACGGCACACCTGGGCGTACTTCAAATCGAGCTGCGGCGATTGAGCAGCCTTCGGCTTCGGCTTACCGCGCCTGTCGCAATCCCACAAATTCGCGTAGAGGTCCTCGTCGGCCGTTTTCATATCTAGGCACAGCGCCCGGTCATCGTAGGGCTCGTAGTACTCGATTTGGCATCTGAGACCTTTCAGCCAGCACTTCACGCTGAAATCGTCGCACATTTCGCTCTGGCTTGACTCACTGGCGGAGATAAAACTTTTGCCACATCCTTTCGCCGATAAAAGCGCCTCGATTTTCCGTGATTTTAAACAAATAACGCGCCGGCAGCGCGATAAAGGCGACGTCTTTCCATGTTTCAATGCGTTACTTAAAGATGGGGAATACTGAGGCGCTCATTGATAAGGTTGGCTCGTCGGGTAATTAAATTGGGGCCCGGGCGTAGCGTACGGGTTCAATTGCTGTTGCTGCTGCTTGACCAATTTAATTTTTTAATTGACTAATTACGAGAATGGTGCTGATATGTTGGGAGAATGGGTATGAATTGAATGCGCCCACATGTGCGTTGCGAAATCAATGGAGATGGTTGTGTTTGTTTTTATGGTCTGGATATTCCTTCTGCTGTCTATATTATCTTCGGGTAATTTAAACGCACTATCACAGAGACGAACTTATGTGTAGAATTAACAGTAGTATTATTTAAGAGCGCTTTTTGTGTACTAATTTCGAGTTGTACTACACACACATCCACATACACGTATATCCGATCAATTACGAATGTAATGAGTAAAAATTCCTTATTTAATAATCAATTACCTTACGATAAAAACACGCGTGATTCACGTATAAATAAGAAATTATTGAAATTTAGTTATGTACTAAATTTGTTTGCAAGTTATTCAACAATAAGACATAGAAAAAAAGGAAATTTAAAATGACTTACTTCATCGGGCAATCCAAAAGAAATTTTTCGATTTGCCATATTAAAATTATTGTTTTGTTTCCAGTCAATGACACACGCAACATCCGGTATATTGTTTATATAAATTAAATAATGCAAACCAGCTCATCAACGAGAAATTTTACGTTATAAAATAGAGTATTTCGACAGTCCAACTCTGTTAGAATATTATGCAGGAATATTGGGAAATACGTTTACGAGATTATTTTATGCATAAAAATTTCACTTACGGTTTCCGGTCATTTTTCTGTTTATTTTAATGTAAATGTTTATAAAACGAAAACTTACCCGATGATCTTCGAATTGTTGGGCTTGCCCAGGAAAAAATAGCTCCTGAAAATAGAAAATTTATTGCTAATTTTTCATTATTTAAATGCAATTTTTTGCAGAAACTTTTGATAATTACGCTGCAACGGAAATGTTTTTATCGTAAATAAACGATAAAAAAACAGATCGAAACACTTTTTATCTATCTTTGAAAGATAACAAAGATAGTATGTGTATTTGGGCCACCTTGTATTTACTCAATAAACAAAAATTCCCTATAATTTCTAGATGATAACATAAACAAATACCTGCACAATTACATGCATAAAGTATTGCATAAGTAGCAGAGTTATTATCTAATCGCAACAAATTAAATGATTTTTACCAATAATTAAGATACAAATAGGTAACATAAAAGATCACAAATTGTAGACTACAGTAACAGATAACTTTAGCTAAAAAAATAAAATAGATTAATTTAGCTTTAATTAATAGAAAGGGGGAAATGGAGAGTTGTTTCTAACTAATAAAAAAACAAGAAACAAAAATAAAATAAGCTTTTAAAAATCGATGTAGATAATATATTTTTTATTGCATATTGATACGTAGGTATTAAATAAATGATTGCAAAACAATTTTTTGATATTTCATCGATTTCAGTTTATGCAACCAGTGTAGGTATAAAAATTTAACAATAATATGCAATTGTAATAAATTAAAATTTGAATAGAATGCATAGGTAGGACTTACGTCTGATGATTTCGATAGAAATTTCATATTTGTCAAATCGTTCTTCGCGTATCCTTTTTTATTATTCTTCACATGATTATCTCCTACGCAGTTATCAAATTTTAAATTATCTTCACTATTAAAATTTGCTGTCGCTTGTTTTGTTTCATCGCGTGCTTCATCTTCTGTTAATTTTGATTCAATTATCACCAAATCTTCGTCTTCTCCTAGGTTATTTTGTAACTGACCTACGTCAAATTCCTTCATTGCATCGATATCAATGTGATGTAATATGTTTTTTCTTTTCTCCCAATCAGACATTGATTCATTGATACTTTTTTTCCTTAAAATTTCGTCTGCAGTATCTTCATTTTCTCCAATTTCGCTTACTTTGTCAAGCAATCCTGTCGTTATTTTCCTAGGAAACAACGGCGATGAAATCATATCTTTCGTAATTTTTACTCTACCAAGTGTTTTACTACCAAAATCACTTTTAAATTCGCTAACACGCGCTTGTTCTTCCTTAAAATGTATCTCATCATGATCACAATCATCACTATCACTATCATCTTCGCTTTCATCAGTACAAACTTCGGCTATTGCCACGTTTGGATTGCATTTCTCCGCGAAGCTGCTCCACAAATTGCTCAATTTTCGCGGCGATCTAGGCCCCGATATCATATCTTTAGTGATCTTGAACTTGCCGCCTTTCTTGTTCACCAACAAACTATCCAAACTGGAAGCCTTCCTCAGCGGGGAACCGCCCCCGAACGGATCCCTGTCATCGTACCAAGCCGAGCGCGTGTTGAAGTTGTTCTTTCTGTTATTCCTCTTCAACGAACCCGACCACTCCGGGTCGGCGAAGGGGCTCGATTTGGCGGCCATTTCAATTAGTAAACAACGCGAAACTGAACGATATCATTTTCGATAGCGCTGCAACCTGTACAAGATCTCTTTATCTGGCTTTATCTGATGTACTTTAATTGATAAATACGGTAATTCGGATGATTTTTTGTGAATCAGTGTTGTTATACACGATTAAATATTGCGACACACGCGCGGGTAATAAACGGTTGGTAAAGAATAATGAATTATACAAGCACCTACGCGTAGTGCATGTATACAATTACCGGTTATCCTCTAATGTAATTACTGAAAAAAACTAGTAATTCAATAGCAAGGTAGATAAGCTGATTTATAAATGGATTTTTAATTGTACAAACACAATTACCACTTTCGCGTTTATATAAATCAATTAAATCATAGCAAAATTGCTAAGAAATCTTGATGTAGCTAAATTCAAATAAAGTTGGTACCTAAAATGTTTCACCAAAGCCTCCCAAACATCTAAGCTTAGTCAATGTACAAATAAAAATGTCTCGTATGTTACCCGTGATTAAAATAAAGCAATAAAAGCGCAGGCGAAACGGAAACAACAAATAGAGCACAATTTATCGTTGTAATTGGCTCATAATTGTGATTGTTAACAGGAAGAAAATCTAGTATGAATGAAAATTGAAATAATATAGTACGTGTTTTGTTGGGACTAATTTGTACTTAAAGGTCGATAAATCTGAGGACACAAAAGGAATTTGATTATAGGATGTTGTTGAAATCATAATTATCTAGTAAATAGTACAGTCTTCTAATGTAAACGAAACATTCCTAAATACAGAATGAAATATTCTACCATACAACTTTTGTAATCGATTAAATTATTAAATGAGTTTAATTAACAAAATGCCTCCTTTTAATACATATACAGGGTGTCCCAGCGAAAGGTAGCCCATTTAATCAGCTTGTAACTTTTAAACGCCTAATTATAAAAACATGCCCTTTTCGCAGATATGTTTTATTTTGCTATAAGTTGTGTTTCAGTGATACAGAAATTTTGTATCAGCTGTACAGGGTGTTCTATCACAATCATCCCCTCTTTTCAATTCACATTAATCAAATTTAATCAAATGAAACACCCTGTACATATTGACGTCATCTGAAAGATACACCCTTCTACTTTTCAAAAATGTATAACTTGTACCTGTTATTTTACAAAACGAAGAAGTTATTTAACTTTGAACAACTTAATGCAAATCGTATTAATTCAAACAAAATTTTACAACAAATCTTAAATTTTACAATTTAAGGGATGCTTTATCAGGCTTCTTCAATGGTTTTTCTAATGAAAACACATTAATCTCACACATTAGCATTTTCTTTTTGAATTAAACATGTTTTATATGTTTCACGAATGTTGTGTTTCTCTAAAGTTACAAGTTGGTTAAATGGGCTACCTTTCGCAGGGACACCCTGTATAATGTCGCAATATATTAGAAATTACTCGTAACATATTGCTCAATATTCCAGACCATTCTTCGAGGCCACATTGCAGCAGCTACATTAAAATATACGTACCCTTTTGAACAAATCCGATAGCGATGTAGACCTTCTGTCTCGCCTCGAAAGCAAGTTCGGATTCGATAGCTTGATGTCCCGCCTTTCCGAGCTGCCTGAGGTTTCCAGAAACTCCACCGAAGAGCTTTTCCTGGGGTCCAATTTGGTCTGTTGCTTGCGGTACAACGAGTTGCATTGGAGTTCATTCAAAACGGCGGCCGAGACGGATTTCCTCGACAATCCGGCGTTGAAATCCGATAGGGACGTGGAGTTCAAGTTGCTCGGGAAGTTGACGCTTCCCCTGCCGAAAGCTACCCCATTTTCGTTGGCGCTCGAAGAATAGTCGGCTCGCTCGCTCCGTGAAAATTGTTTACCTTTGTTGTTGTTAAATGCGGCAGAACGATTTGGAAGAGACATGGTTTAATCATTGTTACAGCGCACAAACACTGGCGAACGATATTTCGCGATAAGGCTCGTCGATGTAGCTCTTAATCAGACGTTATCTCGTTTTCGTATTGTTTCAGTCGCATCACGCTTCATTGTTTTGAAGGAACCGCTTTAGACTTCGACCATCTTGAAACTTTTTTTGACATGACGTGACGTTTTGTGTTCTGTCATCGTGAAACTGTTCTTCGTTTTATAAATGGTCTTTTACTATGCAATATTTTTAATAAAGAATAGGTATCTCATTTGGAATTTCAAATGTGAATGATAAAAGTAAACGTAAAATAAGTCCATTAATAATTCGTATTTAATATAATATACATTTACAAGATTTACAATACAAACGTGTAATATCGCTAGACGTGTAAGTCAAAAATAGAAGAGAAACATTCAAGTATTTAAAAATATAAAATAACAAACCCTAATCTATGTATACTTTTATAAAAAGGATAGCACTCTCTTATTACCATCTGTTGCGATTCTGATAATTCTGAGTTCGGTTGCCCCATTGACTCGATTCAGAGTAACTGGGGTAGTTGCTGCGACTATTGCTGCTCTGAGATCTACTCCCTACAAAGTTAAAAAAAATCATTAATATCTCCCCGCATATACTCATCTAGTTAACATGTTGAGATACTCAAGAAATAAATTCGAAATAAAATGGCTTACGATTACTGCTATTTTCGTCACAATTTTTATATTGACTATAGTTCCCTTGATAACCGGTATCTTGATTGCTCGTGCCATTGCCTCCCATGAAATTCCAGCCGGCTTGATTGAGAGCTGCCGCTACCAGAGCTGGATTCACTGGAAGTCGACCAAGAGTATTTTATTTAATACCGTTCGAAGGGGATTACAATTATCCTGCTGCCTTTGATCTGTTGCCGTAGACTTCCTTCGTAAGTATTACTAAATATCTACTAAGCAACCGAAGCAGGTAAATTGCAACAATATTTCAAGATATTCAATTTAAATTGAATACTTACCTATAGAACCAAAATTAGACATTTCAATGTTACTCGTACTGCTTCCCGTTCTGTTAGATTGGCCTTGATTACTCCAATCATTAGTACTCGAATTGCTGTTAAACCTTTTAGGTTCATTACCTTCTTCGTTATCCCAAATTTGTCTGTTATTGTCACTTCCATTTCTCCTCTTGTTGGTCTCGAATTTTTTCGGTTCGTGTTTGGGAGCTGCATTCGAAACGTGTACTGATATTCCTCAAAAACGAATCAAACATCTTAAATCCGTTGTAAAAGAGAAAACGCTTAATTTATTGCAATGAAAATCGTTTCAGTTATCTGCTATAAACATGTAATTAGTTACCTTTAATAATGTGGTCTTCTCCGCAAAGGGATTGCGCTACTTCGGGATCTAGAAAGGTTACGAAGCAAAAGGCCCGAAACGGTTTCGGCATGAATATGTCCGTAACTTCTCCGAATCGCCCGAAATAATCTCTCAAATCTTCTTCTGTAATATCTTCAGTGCATCTTCCCACAAACAGCCTACGTGGAAGTTGTTTAATAACGCCTTCCTAAAAGAATATTTCATTTATTAGAACATTGCGAATTTAATTGCATAAATAGTCGAAACGTAATGTAATAAAATATGTATGCAATATTTTGATGTATGATAGTGATATGTACACTGTGTCCTGTGTCCCATTTTGGTCGCGACTGGGGGATATCTCGGTTATTCGACTTGATAGGACATTGCGGTTTTCGCGAACCTGTACTACTTTTTTGTCAAACTTACAATGGCACAAACAGATTTTTTTAAATCTTTTTTCATTTTTGAGTTACAGGGCGATAATGGAAATTCTGACTTATTCAGCCACCCCCCTATCTCGTTCGCTATTGAAGATATTTTAAATGTGCAAACTGATTATTATAGATAATTTTACGTAGAATTCAGTGACGTCCTTAGTTTTTTATGGGGGTTACCATTTCTGAAATATGACACCAACTTGTAATTTTTTTAATGGGACATCCTGTATTTTTATTGCCTATTAAATTTGTAAATTTTTTCCCTTTTTAATGATAAGGCACATTCTATATTTTGAATTTTCTTAAAACGCTCAAAAAAGAGAAAACTATTTTACTATAAAAATGGTTAGCTATTATGCGGAAAAACAAAAAAAATCGTAGAAATGTTTTATTTAATATTCTCAACAACTATTTTTGTTCTAAAAGTATTTTATTTTGGTTTTTCTGCATAGCCCCCTAACCATTTTTAGAATAAAATAGTTATTCTCTTTTTTGAGCGTTCTAATGAAATTCGAAATATAGAATGCGCCATATCATTAAAAAGAGAAAAAAATTACAAATTTAATAGCCAATAAAAATGCAGGGTGTCCCATTAAAAAAAAATACAAGTTGGTGTCATATTTCAGAAATGGTAACCCCCCATAAAAAAACTAAGGACGTCACAGAATTCTACGTAAAACTATCTATAATAATCAGTTTGCACATTTAAAATATCTTCAATAGCGAACGAGATAGGGGGGTGGCTGAATAAGTCAGAATTTTCATTATCGCCCTGTAACTCAAAAATGAAAAGAGATTTAAAAAATCTATTTGTGCCATTGTAAGTTTTGTAAGCGCAATGTCCTATCAAGTCTAATATCCGGGATACCTCCCAGTCGCGACCAAAATGGGACACAGTACTAAATTTCTTGAAGTAATTACATAAAGAATTTACATACAGTATTACCCAAATTTTTGTGTTTCTTACTGAATACATTCATATAGTCCAACACCCGTTCAACGAAAACTACTTACTTTAGATCTGGGTACTTTCACATCACACCACCTGCCATCAATCATATGTCTTTGTGCCAAAACTCTCATCTGAGACTCATACTGAGCAAATCTTATAAAACCGAATCCCTTCGAATTACCGTCATTGTCTTTCTTGATTTGGGCTACCAAAAGGTCGCCGAACTGCACGAAATATTTCATCAACTCCTTCTCATTCGTTTTCCATGCCAAACCGAGCACAATCAAATCAGTACACCTCAATTTACTTTCCAAACGCTTAGATTTCGCAGCTGGACTATCTCCCGCATCATCATTCTTACGTTTATTTTCTAAAATGGTAAAACTTTCTTTATGGTTTTTTTTTCATACAAAACACCGAGCATAAATTAAAACCTTCCCTTCGAGACGACATTTGGACTACTTAAAACCACTCTTGTTCAAAACCTTTCAAACTCTTCTCAAGTTTCGAGTAGGATGAAATGCATGAAGGAAATAAAACTCAAACTTAAAGTGACTCCACAAATCTTACATACTGATTAAAAATCAATAACATTCATCACATACGATTTGTTGTATTGCCTTCAGAGAATCCTCAAACCATTTTCATGTACTGAAACTAAATGAGGCTAACCTTTTGGAAACGAGCAAATAAATAACTTGGAACTCCATCCTCCGTCAGGCGGGGGGTGCAGGACTCCTTCCGAAAGCCGGACTCCTCTGTATACCTTACTGTCGGGGTCTGCTTTGTATTTCAAGCCCAAAGCTCCGGGAAATTGGGCCACTACGGTGCTGAGAAGAAGCGTACCGTCTTCTTCCGTGGGCAATTCGATGGGGCTCTCTCCTTCTTCTTCAGATACTTGTAAAAACTTTACAGGCATCTTAAAAGTAATCAAGTTACAATTCCTTTCGAATATGAAAATAATGCACTATAAACAAAACAAAACACTCTTCCACTAACTGTCATTAAATTTGACTTTAGTGACGGTCGAATGTCAAAATTGCAGTAAAAAAGAAGAATTAATGAAACATTCTTCTTCTTTCCACAATATTGGTTACAGGTGCCAGGGCTATTCGGTCAAATTCTGAAATATTGACGTTGACAGTTGGCATTTCGTATAAGTCATTTTTTGCAAATTGTCATTCCATTTTTACAGGATCGAATTTTGTTGAATTTTTGCATTCAGCGAGGAAAAATGGGTTTAGGCAGTACCGTTTATAATGCAATTTTTAAAAGAACATCGACAATGGCTTTGGCTATCGTCGTATCAGCCTTTGCATTCGAAAGGACCTTCGATCTGGTCACAGACACTATTTTTGAAAAGCACAATGAAGGGGTATGTATTACATAATTATTAAATCTTTCTAGAGATGCTACTGTTGGTTTACGCTTACTTTTTTGTTCCAGAAATTGTGGAAACACATAAAGGATAAATATGAAACCAACTAAGTTATTTTTTGTTGTATTAGTGTAGTTTATTGTAAATAAAAAATTGAAAAAAAAACGTTTATTTAATATTAAATTACCCCTGCTAAATGTAATTATAGTTGATAACTAACTTATTCTGTAACTTCCCAAGGTTTTTCAGGTCTATACTGATCCCATGGCCTGCTAGGTTTGTACTGAGGAGGTTCTTTAAGGCATACTCCGCCTTCTTCTAGGGCCTTTAAAAATTGGGCAGTTTTATCATTTGGAGCGTTCGGTTGAATAAAACAACTAATTTCTAACAATCCTGCTTGAAGGCATCTATGAGCTAGAACCTACAAAACGTAAACATCAATAATAATTATTATCACTTCTTGTCTATTAAAGAGTGATTGATAATTTACAGAAGACAATTTTGAATATGCATTATTACCCTTCCCAAGTTAATATAAGCTGAAGTATCCAGTGTTCTGTATAACTGTTTTTTGATAGGCCATTCTGAGGTGCTCGCAGTCAATACTTCTCCATTTTGAAAATGTTGAATACTTGCTGTTACATACCTTCCGGTGGTTTTTAAAACTAATCTAAAAAACGCATTTTAAATAGAATATTGATCGTAAAGGTTTGTTCGAGTTACTTGTGCCAATAAATTTTCCCAGGGGCGTCTACATGGTACCCATTAGGTTTGTAGCCGATCCGCATACGCTCTAGATTTCTTGGGTTTCGGTTCGTAAACACAGAGGCTACTTCGTTTTGAGGAAGATCCGCATAGTGGCGATTTTGTAGCGCTTTGTGTATTAAATTGTTGCTTTTCGATTTGAACATTTTTAAATTTTACAAAATATAACCTCAATCTCAGTTTATTAATTTCTTCTTTTTTTTAACTCCTAACTGTCTTCATGCTTATCCAAATTTAATGACACTTGAGTTGACAGCAAGTATTTTTATTTTTTATGTCAAAAAAGAATTATTTAAATACAAAGTATTTTTATTTTATTCTTAGAAATCGTACGTGCTAGTTATTTCCAAATTTGCGTATCTATTTTTGTGTTAATTTTTATATCTTATTCTTCTTAGTTTTAGCACTTTACTTTTTTATTATTCGTAAAACTAATTAGGAGTAATTAGTCCATAATAAATGTAAACAATAAGTTATTTGAACTAATAGCCAATTTGTTCGTCAAAAAATACAATATTGTTTTCACGCAGACGTAGTTACACGAAAGCGAAGTATTTAAAACTCGACAACTATCGTAGGAACGTTACTTAAAAATAAAATTCCCTTGGCTGGTGTTCGACTTCAAATTGCATTTTCCTGCATAAACGCAGGATATTAGAATAATTGGAAATTAATTTTCCACCTCTATCTACACAATTCCATAGAGCATTTTATAAATAACTCGTTAATTCGGTGCAATCCAAGTCCAGTTCAAAGTTCATGTGATTTATGTGAGTGAAGACAATATGGCCCTTTTGAAGAACACCATAACAAAATTGAGTAAGTTTTAAATAAACATATATTTAAATATAATAAATTTATTGACCTTCTTTTTTTCTACCCCTATACGTAATAATTAACTTATAAAAATTATCCATTAAAATAAGACAAAAAGGTTAAGAAGAAAGGAATATTATCTACCCATTGAATTAATGGACATTTTCAGCACTATTTTAAATTTCTAATACATTAGTTTTTAATGGTTTAGACATTCGTATGCATCGGTTAAAGGTTATTTTAATTTTATCAGGTGATTTACCAAATAAGTTGTTTTTACAGTACATGTATAGAACAATGTTTTTTTAAGTAAATACAAATGTAATTTAACAATATTGTTGATAAGCAATGTTTATTCTCTAAATGTATGCCTAAGGAGTATTTATTTTGAATTTTAAAGCTCGAAAAAATAACCCGTAACCTTTATTTTGGACAAAATACATTCGAATACTTACCATTAATTATTCTACTATTAGTTCACATCATTTCATTGAGAAAAATATCTAATAATTCCTAAAACAATGACACCAATTAATTAAAAAATCGCCTTGTTATTCATTAATTCAGAATATTAAAATGCTTCGAGCTTACCTTGAGGTCAAGCTGATTAAATAGATGTGTTTCTAACGGCTTTACGCGCTTAAAATGTAATAAACAAATTCACAATGGAGTTCCTATTTAGAAAACCTTTTACAATAGATTGCGATTTTTTCGGATCTATTCTGTAATACCTGACGTACTTGCATCGTTTTCCTATACCCTGCAGTTCAAGGTTCACTTATGATAATTAGATTAAATTGCCACCGAATATGTTAATTATGTACCCTATAGTATTATTTGATTAATCATACATGCAGTCTTTTAGTATCATAAATTAGGGCTATAATTAGACTATAAGTTAGCATTAGACTAACTCGAGCTGGTTTCAGCGGCGTTCGCCGGCCACAGGGGCATCGCCTCCTTGAGCGCCCTCTCGGAAACCCACCAGATGCTGCAGAAGACCTGCAGGGACTTCGCCGAGGGTGAGTTGAAGCCCATAGCTGCCAAATTGGACCGCGAGCACCTCTATCCCAGAGACCAGATTAGAAAAATGGGGGAGCTCGGCCTGATGGCCATGACCATACCGGAGGAATTCAGCGGTACCGGGCTGGATTACCTGGCCTATGCTATAGCTATGGAGGAAATATCCAGAGGGTGAGAGTGTTGTTGCTTACATATTGTGTTGTTTTTAGCTAATTTTGGGGGTGTTTTTTAGTTGTGCTAGTGCAGGTGTGATCATGTCGGTGAATAATTCTTTATATTTGGGGACGATACACCAATGGGGGACGAGGGAACAGAAAGAGAAATTCATTGTGCCATTTACGACAGGAGAAAGGGTACGATTTTTTTGCATACAAGGTCGGTATTCAGCGCCCCATTTTAACGTTAAAGTCATATTTAGCGAGCGACTTAAACGTAAACAATGTCCTAAGTTACTCCATAACAACAATGTAAAAGTCAAGTTAAAGGCGCTCGGTAAACATGACTTTAACTTTAAAATGGAGCGCTGAATACGGGTCAAGTATCCCGAAATAGTGAGAATATGGAGCAAGATTCACATTCATTTCTGCTATATGGGTAGAGCTATGCCTACATTATTTTGGGATATACATATTTATGTAATTGCTTATTTTATAGGAAATTACCAATTTTCATGTAATCTATATGACTCCAGGTAGGCAGTTTTGCGTTATCGGAGCCAGGAAATGGTTCTGACGCCGGCGCAGCTTCGACCATTGCCAAAGAAGAAGGGAATTGCTTCGCGTTAACCGGCACCAAATCCTGGATAACCAGCGGTTATGAGAGCGAAGCTGTCGTAGTTATGGCCACGACAGACAAAAGTTTGAAACACAAAGGTACAATTCCCAAATTCAATTCGATATGTTTGAACTAGACATTAAAGTATGGCGTTACATTTTAGGAATATCCTCGTTTATTGTGCCCAAACCGATCGAAGGACTCGAATTGGGGAAAAAGGAAGATAAATTGGGCATTAGGGCGTCGTCCACCTGCAATTTGATATTTGATAACTGTAAAGTTCCCAAGGAGAATTTGTTGGGTAAACAAGGAAGCGGATTCAAGGTAAACCAAGTTTTATTAGCAATAAGAATTTGTAAGGCTGTTCTATCACCCTATATTCGTTACATATAAAAACGGTTTCCCAAATATCTCCGTTATTTATCGTCAAATTTTGTTGAAATTTTTGTGAGAAGTCAATTGCGAACTTGCGAAGAAATTGTTGGAATTATATTTTCACTTTTACCTCATACTTTTGGAAATATAAATAAAAATCCACCTGAAATATAAAATATTAAAAATATCATTCTGACAGATTGTAGACAATAGTTTTTGTCCACTTTTTTCTTTATAAAATTTTCTGTTAAAGTAAAAAATAAACATAAGAAATGGGAAACCGATTTCAAATTTTACGAATTTTTGAAACTATATCGCTTTCGCTCTTATTTCTACAGTGTGTTTCGCAAACTATTAGTGTACAGAAATGTACTCATATTATTTAGAGCCCCCGACTTTTTATCTTCCTTTTTTCTTACTAACTCTACTAGATTGTAATTAATTTAAAAATTTTAATAACTGACAGTATATTGCATAAGAAGTTACGAAAATAATAAAATAAAATTGTTAGGTATATTTCTACGAAGAAAAAATCTGGGTGCGTGTCTGTATTGAATAGCATTAAATCGGTGAAATGTGCGAGTGAAATAGGCGACCTATCTCTTTGAAGGATAGAGTGAAATAATGTCAGTGCTGACATGAAGCAAAAAAATTTGGTAAACAGTGCCGACGCGTAACAAAAATCATAACAATCTGTGTCGTCATAACCGTTAAAACAGCCTTAAGGACATTTTCCTTTATTTGCACGTTCAAAGTAGACAATAAGTAGTCTCTTGCTATTCAGTTGTGTGTGATGTGATAATCGAGTTGTGTTATGTTAATTACAGGTGGCCATGATGGGACTGGATGCAGGAAGGATAGGAATAGCCGGTCAAGCATTGGGAATCGCCCAAGCATCCCTGGAAGTACGTTAATATACTTTTACACCATTAAAGAACAAAATCATCTTATACTCTCGTCGAATTTTATTACAGGTAGCTGCTGAATACGCTTCTAAACGTTTGGCCTTCGGCAAGCCTCTCACCAAGCTGCAGATCATCCAGCAAAAGCTGGCAGAAATGGCCGTACGTTTGGAATCGGCGAGATTATTAACATGGCGGGCGGCGTGGTTAAAGGACAACAAGAAGCCCTACACGAAAGAAGCTGCCATGGCGAAGCTGGCCGCTAGCGAGGCCGCCACGTTCCTCAGCCATCAGTGTATACAAATTTTGGGCGGGATGGGGTGAGTACTTGTTATCAATTGGTTACTCACAGAACTAAATTGGAACATAAATGATTGGATTTCATTATTTTGTTTTAGATATGTTTCGGATATGCCAGCGGAGCGCCACTACAGGGACGCTAGGATTACAGAAATCTACGAAGGAACATCAGAAATCCAAAAACTCGTCATCGCTGGGAATCTGATAAAAGAACTGGGACTGAATTGATTTTATACAAAGAAAAATTTGAACTAATCCATTGTAGCTCTAAAAATTAGTTTTGATCATTCGCTTCAGTTAATTTTAGTTTCAACTAGTGGAAACAACTCTAAAATTTTTTATTCAATCAACTAGTTTCCAATTCTAATTAAACATGAGATTAACTGAAGCTCGTGATTAAACATAGCTATTTTGTATCAAATAGTATAAGGTACATTTTAAATAACATTTTCGCAAGTTTTATAAATATATTTTAGATAATGTATACAAAATGCAGTACTGCAATTAAGACCGAAATAGATTTTATACTTATTAAAGGACCTTTTCAATTATCCTTCCCTTAAATCAAGAATATTGTTTCCGAACGCCAGACGCAAAGTGGTAAATGATAACTTACTTATCTGTATAATTTATTAGAAAACAAAATATCGTTACAGTCGCATTGTATTCATGCACTAATGTTGTTTACGTCTGAAACTGCAACCTTCTGTGAGCCTCGCCTTGCCTCCGGTCGACGTGCAAAGGATTGTCGAGCATCCTTTGCAAGGAACAGCGGATTGGGCGTGCGAGAAAATCGTCGAAATGGCATAGCAACCAGGACATTTTACGTCCATAAAGTAACTGTTCGGATGCTGAACCAACCTAAAAATTAAAAAAAAATAATTGTTTGAAAATAGCGAATAATTTAGATTTATTTTCGAATTAATGCTTAACCTAGACAAGGATAAGTCAAGAATAATATTTTTCAAAATATTTTAAAATATTACACAAGATGCTGAAAAATTGTTCCGACAAGATCAGACATGTCTGAAAGTTAAAACTTTTAATCCTTAGACTAAATAACACTGAAATATTTAGAATATAGAGGAAATATTAAAAGTATTTGTTAAGTAGAGTTTTAAATTACCTTTTCAATTTGTGCGATCGCTTCTGTTTTTCGGCAGAAGGGTGCAATAAGTCGACAGCTAAAGGCATCTAGAAAGACAAAAATACGGGTTTTAATGAATAAATTTTAGGTAAAAACGAGGATCGTTGCGTTGCGAACTTATTCGGCCGTTTAATTTACCTTTCTTTCGTTTATTTTTTCCGAAAAACGCAAAAATTACTTCAGCAGCACGTGTTACTTTCGGCAATCAACTATGTAAAAGAATGTGGCGTTGACAAATGACAGCGAGGTTCGCCAACTTTTTTTATCAACTGTCACTTAAAATTATTGCTTCTTTCTCTTTTTAGCTTTTTTATCAGCACGATCACGTTACCTGACCTCATTTGCAGAAGCTATTCAGACACCTAATTTTTTAAACAAACATTTAGGAAGTAATAGACCATTTTGTCACAGAAAAAGAAGAATAAATTTTGGTTGCACAAAAAAGAAGAAAACGAAAAACAACGTTAATTTTTTAAGGTTAGTTTGTTGTTTTCTGTACATTTTATTTTAGAATTTGTCTGAAATAAATGAGAATTCCCAATATAACTACATACCTTAAGTAATACTTAATCTTTCAAGTAATTTGTAGCCGATAAGATAGAAGTAAAATAACAGTATATTCAGGAATATTGTAAATCATGGACGCCGATTTGTATGATGAGTTTGGTAACTACGTCGGTCCAGAATTGGATAGTGACGATGAGGAAGAGGAAACTCATGAGCAGGAAGATGAAGATGAACAGCAGGAATATGATGTAAGTTTATTTTCACTACTTTAACAAATATTTACTACTTTGTAAACCGGCTTTTTTTGTATTTATGGATCCAACGAATGGTAGAATTTAGTAAGTAATTTATTTATTTTTCAGGATGAACAAATGGAAGATGAATCCCAGCCTATGGCTATTGTCTTGCATGAGGATAAGCAATATTATCCATCCGCATTGCAAGTTTATGGTCCAGATGTTGAAACGATAGTTCAAGAAGAAGATGCCCAACCGTTAGATGTACCATTAATTGAACCAGTCAAGAAGAGAAAATTCCAGTTAAAAGAACAAGATTTACCGGAAACTACTTATAATATGGAGTGAGTTGCTTATACAGGGTGTTATTTAATAAGTGCGACAAACTTCAGGGGGTGATTCTGCATGAAAAAATAATGATATTTGGCCAGATAAACATATGTCCACAAATGCTTCGTTTTTGAGATACGGGGTGTTAAAGTTTTTTCTTAAAAACAAAGATAATAAAAAAAAGATATAGTTAATTTACGCATTAATACGTAATTTTAGATTATCAAAAAAAAGCTAATTTGATCATTTGTTTGATCATAATTTTGACAGGAGCCTACTACCGTTTAACGTCACTACTAGATAACGATAGAGGAAATGAAAAATACACGTCAAGATGTTTTATTTTTTTATTCGAAAACGGCGGCCCGTACGAATTAAACACAAGAGAGCTTTTTTGTCATAAATTGAACGAGGAATTCATTCATAGTTGAATTTTCAATTAAAATGCCTCAATGGCGTACCAACATAACTTTTTTCTTTAAAAAATATTTATTATTACCCGGATGCGCTCCAATGATGAACATAAAATTTTTATTTTTATATCAAAAAATGAGTAATAGTTACCTCTCAAAACTCACCAAATTTTTGAATATCTTGCCTGGTTTCAGAGAAATAAATAAATCTTCGGTTTTTAAGAAGAAACTTTAACACCCCGTATCTCGCAAACGAAGCATTTGCAGACATATGTTTATATAGCAAAATATCATTATGTTTTCATGCAGAATCACCCCCTGAAGTTTGTCGCACTTATTAAATAACACCCTGTATGTCTATTTATTTAATTCGTTAAAATTTATGAAATTCTTCAGATTTTTAGCAGACATGATGGATAACACAACGCTAATTAGGAACGTCGCTTTAATCGGCCATCTTCATCACGGCAAAACATCATTCGTCGATTGCTTGATAAAGCAAACCCATCCGATTTATCAAGATTACGAGGAGAAAAACCTGCGATACACGGATATTTTATTCACAGAACAAGAAAGGGGTTGTTCTATCAAGTCGATTCCAGTTACTCTTCTTTTGCAGGATGTGAAAAATAAAAGTTACCTCATGAACATCTTTGACACACCAGGTAGACAAATGATAGAAATATTTCGTGTGTATAATTTAATCATTAAATTCTTTATTAGGACATGTAAATTTTTCCGATGAAGTTACTGCAGCAATGAGACTCTGCGATGGTATTGTTTTATTTGTCGATGCAGCCGAAGGTGTTATGTTGAATACAGAGAGACTTTTAAAACACGCTGTTCAAGAACAAATGCAAATTACCATTTGTATCAACAAAATAGACAGGCTTATTTTGGAATTGAAACTGCCTCCTCAGGATGCTTATTACAAATTAAGGCATATCGTTGAAGAATTAAATGGGCTCTTAACGTGAGTGTAGATCTACTTTTAAATTTCACAATATACTAATAATTATATTTGTTTTTTTAGGCTTTACTCTGGTGATGCTAATCCTCAAATTGTTTCTCCTGTATTGGGTAATGTTTGCTTTGCCAGTTCACAGTACGATATATGCTTTACGTTGAAATCGTTTGCAAACATTTACAATTTGTACTACGGTGAAGTTAATATCGATGAATTTTCCAAAAGGCTCTGGGGTGATATTTATTTCAACAGCAAAACGTAAGCAATACTTACCTAATTATAAAAAAAAAAACTTATTAAATGTACAACTTTTTAGGAGGAAATTTACGAAGAAAGCCCCGCATAATTCTGCTCAAAGAAGTTTTGTTGAATTTATCTTGGAGCCTCTGTATAAAATATTCGCCCAAGTAGTGGGTGATGTAGATAGCAGTTTGCTCGATGTTTTAGATGAATTGGGGATCAAACTGACAAAGAACGAAATGAAATTGAACATAAGACCACTGCTAGGATTGGTGTGTAAAAAGTTTTTGGGAGATTTTAACGGTTTGTTAGCATAAAATGTAAATACATTGTAAATTTAATTGGTAATTTGCAGGATTTGTTAATATGTGCGTAGAACACATACAATCTCCTTTGGAAAACGCTAAGAATAAAGTAAACCACATTTACACTGGTCCAAATACATGCAAGGTATATGATGACATGGTGAATTGTGATCAAGAAGGAATTTTAATGGTAAAATATGAAACTTTTAATGAACAAATTGGCGTATAATTATTTTTATAATTACAGGTTCATAGTACTAAAATGTACCCGACAGAAGATTGTACGTTCTTCCAAGTCCTTGCTAGAGTAATGAGTGGAACTTTGCATGCTGGAAGCGATGTTAGAATTTTAGGAGAAAATTACACCGTCCAAGATGAAGAAGATTCTAGAATTTTAACTGTTGGAAGATTGTGGATTTATGAATCTAGGTATAAAATTGAGCTTAATCGGGTACCAGCCGGTAATTGGGTACTAATCGAAGGAATCGATCAATCCATCGTAAAGACTGCCACGATAACAGATTTGACAAGTTCAGAAGATTTATTCATCTTTAGACCACTTAAATTCAACACGCAGAGTATTATTAAAATAGCAGTGGAGCCGGTAAATCCATCAGAACTACCAAAAATGTTAGACGGTCTGAGGAAAGTCAATAAAAGCTATCCATTATTGACCACTAGAGTCGAAGAAAGCGGAGAACATGTTGTTTTGGGAACTGGAGAATTATATTTGGATTGCGTAATGCACGATTTAAGAAAAATGTATTCCGAAATAGACATTAAGGGTATGTTATATAAAGTATGTTATGACTTAAATTAATGTCAATTATTTTTAGTTGCTGATCCAGTAGTGGCTTTTTGCGAAACTGTGGTCGAAACTTCCAGTTTAAAATGTTTCGCAGAAACTCCTAACAAGAAGAACAAATTAACCATGATAGCAGAGCCACTGGAAAAAGGTCTAGCTGAGGATATTGAAAATGAGAACGTTCAAATTGGTTGGAATAAGAAAAAATTGGGGGAATTCTTTCAAACGAAATACGATTGGGATTTGTTGGCCGCCAGGAGTATTTGGGCGTTTGGGCCCGATACTACTGGTAATAAACTATAAAATTCTAAAATATTTTTTATAACAATAATATTTTACAGGACCCAATATATTAGTAGACGACACACTTCCTTCCGAAGTAGATAAAGGTCTCTTGAGTTCAGTTAAAGATTCGATCGTGCAAGGTTTCCAATGGGGAACAAGGGAAGGTCCTTTATGTGAAGAGCCTATTCGAAACACAAAATTCAAAATATTGGATGCTGTGATAGCAAATGAACCGTTACACAGAGGAGGAGGACAAATAATTCCAACTGCCAGAAGAGTTGTTTATTCAGCTTTTCTCATGGCCACTCCCAGATTAATGGAGCCCTATTTATTTGTAGAAGTACAAGCTCCAGCGGATTGTGTATCAGCCGTTTACACTGTTTTGGCAAAAAGACGGTAACGTTTCCCTTTTTTCTCTTTTAATAAGTGTAAATAGTCAAGAGATTATTTTTTTATTGTATATTTTTATAGTGGTCACGTAACTCAAGATGCACCTGTACCCGGTTCACCTCTATACACAATCAAAGCCTTTATTCCAGCAATAGATAGTTTCGGTTTTGAAACGGACTTGCGAACTCACACCCAAGGACAGGCTTTTTGTTTGTCCGTTTTTCATCATTGGCAGGTAAATACAATAGAATTTTGTATATTGTATTAGTATATTATTGTTTTGCATTTTTTTAGATTGTTCCCGGTGATCCCTTGGATAAAACTATTGTAATCAGACCACTGGAGCCGCAGCCAGCGACGCATTTGGCAAGAGAATTTATGATAAAAACTAGAAGGCGAAAAGGACTCAGTCAGGATGTGTCTATAAATAAGTTCTTCGATGATCCTATGTTGTTGGAATTGGCTCGACAGGATGTTATGTTGAATTATCCTTTGTTGTAATTTTTAGCGAAAATGTGTTTAGTAAATAGTTTCTTATTCGTATTGTCAGTGGTATAGTTCAATAAATTTTGAGAAACAATTGATGCCCTACATATTTTTTTAATTTAAGTATACAAAGCAGTACATAAGTACATAATAGAAGCGTTCTAAAAAACAATTTAATGTCAGTAAGGTGATGAAACAACCAAAAACTACATTTGAAACATTTATTAAATTTGTACTTATTGTCAAAGATCATACACTATAAGGACACAATGTTCATATTACGTAATATAACTAGACTATTAGCTAATTGGATCGTAAATGTCGCTAATTTTCTAAAAAAAATCCAATAAGCTAACATCATACTGAAGTTACACACAGTCTTACGTTCTTAAATAAAAACAAAAATTGAATTTTTTTTTGGAATTTATTTTCTCTTTTTTGTTCATACACACCAAAAATAACTTAAAAATATATTAGACGGTAGTCTTTCAACAAGTATTTCTTTTAAAAACATAAAATCACAGACTACTTTAAATATCCGTTCGAAATGATGAGCAAAATAAAATTTATATGAAAAAAATAATAAAACTTACGCTGTAACCCTGGTTAAACTTTAACCTAAAACTTTCTGGGATTCCAGAACGAGTTAACGTTTCATTTTCTTTTTCTAAGACTTTGACTTCTTTACCTAATAAAAAATATTTTTATGATGCACGACATAAAATTCGAAAGCCTGTTTATCTGTAAACTTGTATGTTAGTAAGCAATTTCTCGAAAATTTCCGGGAATAATCGTTTTTAATCCTGCTATAATTTATATATAACCATATATAAACATAGAAAAATGAAAACTCTAAAAATTGCTTACCCGGAATAAGGACATTACACCTGTGGCTCGATAAAATTTTTAACAAATATACAACATAATGATTATGCAACCGTAAACATTATTATTAACTGTACAGTTTCCCTATTTTAATTCTTAGTACTTTATTTAACCTAATCTTTTGAATCTGCGTGAATTCATAGAATCCCATCGAAACGCGTGAGATACCTTCCAAAATGAACGGCTTTGAAAAGCGAGCACGAGGTAAATGTTAACTACTTGTATTTGTAAGCATTTAAGTATTTAGCTTTGGAAAAAACTAAATATAATCCGAAGATATCCCATACATTGAGTGTTTAATAAATTAAAAAAAATAATAAATTACAATACTCTCACTAATACCCTCGAGTTATCGTTTATTTAAATCGAATACATCAGTTCCCTAATTGTAATTGACGCATATCATTCCGTACAGATCCTTGTTGTGGTTTTTTTTTTCATCTAAATATCACCATTCTATCCTACAATTATCGCATATCATACTGTAATTTAATAACTAAGAGCGTCAACGCGCAAGAAATTGTAACAAAATGAACCTGCTTCGTATAAAATGTAACATTTTAGGCCTATGAGGACCATTCACGCAGATATTATTTGGAACTGTGTAGCTTATCATTTGAGTTGTCGCTTTTTTCTACTTATCTACAAAGAATAAGTCTTCAACTAAGGTAAAACCTTCCAGGATCTTGTTGACAGCATCCAAATATCTGCAACAGACGGGTTTCGTTTCTAAAATTTTAACACGAAATTTCGGATTTCGTTTATTTAATTACTTATACAAAGATGAATGCACGTCACTAATCTCGTCATATTTGCTAAACGTTGTGCCCAACTATTAAAAACTTTGTTTGCACAAACTATATGTGAGAAAACGCAGACAATCGGCAACACTGTCTATTTGCGATTTTTATGGTGACGTGCATTCCTATTTGTTTTGTACAAACTATACCTTATTTATATGGGTACGTAGTTTCCTTTGGGCGTGTAAAATAATTGCCCTGTTGCCAATCGTCTGAAGATTTCCCTAGCCAATAATCGTTTTTCCTTCTTAATTTTCTGCAAAACTCCCTTATTTTCGTGGGCTCTTCTCGACAAGTACGGCAACACCTCGTTTACAGGACCGTACGGTATGTATTTGTAAGACGAATAACCGGATTGACCTTAAATCACAACAAATTAATTATGTAATTAATAAAACCAATCTAATTTTTCACCTAATGGGAATGTGATATAATCGCACATAGCAAACAACTGCCCGAAACAGATGACTTTATCTTCTGGTTCTATGCCGTATTCTTTCATTTTTTCAATGGCGAATCGAACGGTGTCCTCGTTATGCGAGGCCACCATTATGGCGATCTTCTTGTCTTCGCCCTTCTGCTTGAAGGCCTTGATCCTCCTCAGGCATTCAGATAAAGTATTGTGGTACATTTCGGTGGTGGCCTCGTAGTTTGCATTCGTCGGGTCGGGATATCCCATCGCGGCAGCTCGGGCTCTTTCCTAAAAAAAAATAATATTTATTATTAATGCAGTCGAGCCTTGAAATTTTTTGAGTCATAGATGTCACAGGTTGAGTCACAGATGTCACAGGTTGAGCCACAAGTGTCACAGATTGAGTCACATGTGCATACAAAATTAGCCTCTATTACTATCTCCTGATAGTGAATGGAGTACAGAGTATAGTGAATTAGAAGATCTAATATTTTCTTACCTGTTCCAGGTATGCTCCTCTAACTAATTTAGCTCCAAAATAGAAATCTTGACGTTTGGCTTGCTCCAAATCGGTGGAGACTTCGGTGAAGGCGTTGTTCAAATAACACTGATAGGTATTGAAGACGATGGCCTTGTCTTTGTTGTATTTCCTCATGAATTCCAACGTGATTCGGGTGATGGCCGGTTGGAAATAGGTTTGTTCCGCGTCGACCATCACTCGCACGTCCATTTCTTCGGCGGCCTGCAAACAAATACGAAATAATTGACGTTTTCCTCGCCTCCATTTTGTCTCCAATCGATACATTCGTTTATAATTTAGCTATGAATGCTGGTGTTAATTGAATAGCGCACGTACGTAGGTATTAGCTCGACCGGTTTAATACGTAATAATTTCTTTTTTAAATATACGTTGTGAAGAATAAATTCAATGAGCTATTCAAAAATGGTGCCGGATAATTGTGTAATTATATAGCGCAAATTCATCATCGAATGAATGAATATTCGTACCTTAACGATCGTATTGAATCGTCTAATCATATTCCTGAACATTTCTTCTTCTTTCGGGGATAGCTGGGTTAACAGTCTGATCATCCTGCCGGATTTGAGATCCGGTACTCTGAAGGTCGTGCTTAAGTCGTTTTGATCATCGATGATGCCGGACCAAGGAAACAGATGCAATACTCTGGAAATTGATATACATATTTTCATTCAAAAAATCAATCGTTTAGAGCTACAAGGTATGGGAATTTGTTCGAAATGATCGAGTGGCAGAGTGCCTAAAAATGTCCACCTTCCATTCGTTTGTAATTATTCTGTACAGCTGGTAATTACATTCGAAACTACGTTGTGTACTAAAAATAAATCGGAACGGAACAATAAACGATACGTTTCCTATATGTGATAGGCTCGAGTGAAGAAGGCGAGATTGGAAATAGAGACGCACATGATTGGGCATTCCCGCTACTTTTAGATAAAGTTTCTATTTGTAATAAATGGAATTATTTTTGAATATCTCGTGGGAATTTGCGTGAGTGCGCAGCTCACCTGAAGCCTACGTCAAATACAACAATGTCACGAGTGATATTTTTATACGCAAAGTTCAATCCCACATTGAAAGGTGCTCGTCAAATTAGACCTTGGCCCGGTTGTAGATGCTTAGTTCAACTGTAGTTTTGCGTTGAACCGAGTTTAATTGCAAATTTCTGTTGTAGGTATGTCAGTCACTATTGATCTGTGGTTCAGATAGAAGTTTAGGTGAACGGTACTTCAAGGGCGTTCAAAGGCGGTTCAAGAAGAATTTTAAGTGAGGTTGATTTTCTGATATACAATTCATGATTCAACATGAACGTATTATTAGAAGAATTAACTGACGATGAAGATTTTTATAAATTTTGAATGGTTTTTTAGATCCTAGAAGACCACAAACCTTCAGAAATAGCCCTAGTCATTTTAAAATATGGTCCAATATTGAATTAAAATATAGATAGTTCCAGTCCAAATAATTCAATAAACGAAATATCAAAAGTGACATCTAAATAGAATCAACACTGCCAAGGTTCAAATATATAATTCAGATGAAAAAAGGGAGTTCATTGCAACCAACGAAACCTGAACGGCGTTCAAACAAACTAATGTTGATCTTCCTCTACAACAAAAACCAAAATGAACTCGGTTCAAAGTTGACTCGCAGTTTAGTCGAACTAACGTTCACCTGTGACATCTACAAACGGGCCTTAGACAAAAAAAGAAGCGATTAAAAACCACAACAGAAATAAAAACAAGTTTACTAATTAGTTTATTCGTCGATTTTTAGTATACCCGAAGAGGAGTTGAAGATTTAAAAATTTTGCATAACTTACCCTTGCTTGTCGGCGGTGACTTGAGTAAGGAATTTCTTCAAAGATTCCTTGTCTTGTATTTTATCGAATTTCGCTTCGAGATCTTCTACTTTCACGTGGTGGGACAGAACGTTACCCGTTCCTCCGACTATTTCAGCCATGTACTCTCTTGCTCTCATGATTACTTCGGATAGTTGAAGCTGAAAGGATGGAAAATAGGTGAAAAAATTTCTTTATAGTCTATTCATAAACGAAGCGAAGTAATAAATCAATTAATTTACTAAATTCCAGCCTACACAGAAGCTAAACATAAGCTATATACCTGCATGTATATAGCTTAATATAACGCTTAATATCACGAAGGCGGGCTACTCCGCCTCAATTATGAATAGACTATAGAACAAATTAGTTTTGTTTTACGTAATCCTTTCATTTTACGCGACACGGTTATTGTCTTATTTACATTATTGCTTTACAGCTTATCATATTTCATTGTCGCTTTTGTAGAAAACGCGTTTGTTTGATTTTTTTCGAGTGAAATTTGTTTGCGATTTGTCTACCAAATAATTAAAAAAGTCTGGGTTTACATTTTTCCATACAACAGCGATATTTTCTTTAATATTTAACATCAATTCGTTCGGAATATGTTTTTGGGAAAATAATTATTTTTTAATTAGAACATTCCAAAAAATAAACCAGTCGTGATTAAAAAAAATCGATTTACTTACTAATAATTGAGGTCTACCTAAAGCCGTTAATTTGACCGCAGCAATTCCTGTACCATACGTAGATCCTAAAAAAATACGATGTTTTAGAAAACATAATTTTATTAGCAATAAAATATTTATGTACGTATGTTTTCTTTTCCGTTTTCGAATTTTCCTACACGGCTATTTTTCGAATGCATTGGTAAAATGTCGTCACGCAAACACTGAATAACCCCGGTCGGACCTTAGGCGGGTTTTTCAGCTACAAATTTCAAAATATTAAATTCCATTGCGACCTTTAAGAACTATTAATTACATTATTACATAATAATATATACACAGTGTTTCAAAAAAACACCTCATAATTACGATATAACTAATAATAACTCTTTAGTTCAAAGAATTAAGAATATACAGAGGAATATTTGATATGTTCTTCAAGATTTGTTGCTTAATTTAGGATTCTTTTAGAGTAATTATAGCAACGAATATGGCCGGATATTTTATTATTTTCTTTATATGTATAAGTATACTAATAAATTCTATCTACATTAATACTTGTGTAATTATGAATACCAGCTACATTAACCCTACGTTCAAACAACCCAAAACTACTTACAAACCGGATAGGATAGATAAGGAATCAAGCAGATTATATAGCGAAATTATTTCTGTTGAACATACAATCGTTTCAAAATGAAATATGAGAAAAAAATCCACTTATCACAAGTGGTGAATTTCAATTGAGAATCGCTGTATGTTTCAATTTTATCGTTAAAGTGCTACATACAAATAGGTATATCCCAAGTTACTGAAAATTGTTTCTACAAATGCAGGTGACTATTTACAAGCCTGGTAATGTGAAATTACCCGAAAATAAAATGAAATTCGTTACCTTTGGATGTCTGCTGAAAGTCTGCATGAAAGAAAAACAAAAATGATGAGAAACACAAAATAATCAAAATAATATATAAAAAAATATATTGTAGAAAGTGTTTAATAATAATAGAAGTAGGAACGTTCGTATGATTTTAGGAATAATAAATGTAATAATCTAAAAGTGAGAAAATTAAAAAAAAAAAAACATTGTCAATTAAGTTTTCAAATCCTCGAATTTTACCAATAATTATCCAGATTATTCAATATTAATTATATTTTATAATTTTTCCGTTATTATCTGTATAACTATAATTATTTTTAATTTTAACTGCGTATTTTTCTATTGTTACACGTTATTTTTGTACAATTTAATAACTAAATGGCAATTTTTCCTAACAATGAAAATGCACCTATTTCACCGATTCCAAATTTATACCTAGCTGTTTTGGCATCCATTCAAATTTAACAACAAACTATTAAATTGCTGCTGCAATTAAGCTGGCAACCAGTTCACAAACTGCAGACTGTAATTGTTGGATTAAACCCTAATTACTTCGAATTTTCTCACCACCAAACAGTACCCAGTTCAAAGTTTTCCCGAAAAATAGTCCATCATCAACGGCCTTGTGCTATATTTAATTTTTCAGTTAGCTTAGCTTAGCCGTACGTATCAATTGCATAACACACCATGTATTTTGCCAAGGATCGAATTAAATAATAGATTTAATTCAGTAAAATAATATCCAGTAAAGTTCGATGGATAAATAATCCCTATGAAACCATTACCTGCTATTGTTTCTAAGCATCGAATGAAGGTTTCCATGTTTCGTTCACAGGTGGCTTCGTTAAGGTAAAAGTAAGTTCTAGCCGATTGTACTTTGTATCGCCTATCAGCAAACGTTTTATCGACGTGAAACTGCTTCATTGGTCCTTCCACTTTTTCCTCGCCAGTTTCGGACACGGAGGCTCTGCAAAAAAACAACAATCCCATTCATAGCTAAAGTTATTAAAGGGATCATAGCAAAGATGCAACTTACTCGACTTCTCGTTTTTCGGCTTCCTCCTGCGAGAGGTCCTCTTCGACGGAGTAATCCAGGATGGGTTTGACTCCGAACGATCTGAGCCTCTCCAGCGTGGGCCTGATCTTGATTTGATCCTCTCCAGCGACGAAATGCCCGTAGAACGTGGCTTTCATCAAAGCCACGAACAGCTTTTCGCCCAATACGGCTCTCGAGAATTTCATTAACTGCAAAAGAAAAAGGTTTTTGCATTTTGCGTTCGGTCTGCAGGAATTGTTCGTATAGGTAGCGAATTAGTGTGGCCCGGGAATATTTCCATTCGAAAAATTTTTACTAGTGTTTAAATGAGGAAAATTCCTATGTACCTAATTTTCGCATGCTAGAGGAATTTCTTGCAAACAATTCTACACTGCTCCAATAAATTAACGCACCACTTAATATTTTGTGAAAAATATGACCACTTTAAACAAACTGAACAAGATTTGAATACTTTTGGAAATACCCTGCTTGTACTTATATTGTGTCTTTTAACAACTAAATAAAGTACTTGTCCGTGCAGATAATTTTTTATAGTACTAAAATCGTTGAAATATAAATCGACTTTAAAATCAGTTATAGTGGTTTGATTTATTCCCGTTGAAAGTGACCTTTTAAGCATTTCGATATTTTTATGGTTAAACTGATAAGATGCAACGCGAATCCCGAAATTTGACGCATGCAGTTCTTGTTTCTTTCAAAATTTCGTATTCATATAATTTTGTACTTTTTCCCTTATTTTTTTTCCTTACGGCCTATTCTTAGGAATACATCCTTGAAAAATGCTTTGTTTGAGAGTAAATTAATTAACATTATTGAATTATAATGGTTGTTTACTTATTTCAATTTCACAAATATAAATATTTAGAAATTTATGAGCGGTGCGTTAATTTCTTGGAGCAGTATATTCTAATGCGTGTATAATCTTATTGGTTTTTTGGGAGTCAAGGGATTAATTAGAAAGTATAATAAATATAATCTCTTCATATAAATACACTCATCAAAATAGTCTTGGCGACATTAAAATTTAATACAATAATTTCTTATTATTTTTTCCAATTTGTTATACTCCCTCTGTAGAAAACGACAACTTTTCCCGTTTTTCATAATTTCTAGTTGAAAAACTTTCATATTTGTTGGATTTCAATATTTTCTAAATATATAATCAAATTAATCACATTAATCACATTAGTCCATTAATCACATTGTCCCCTAGACGATTTTGATGAGTGTACATATTTTGATTATTGATTAATTTGTTTTATTCTGTAAGTACCTACTTATTGTAAATAATTTGTTGTAAGTTTATCGTCCTTGACAATGTTTATTATCGGACACTATTTCGTATAGATATCTATTAATTTTTCATCCATAATTTAAGCAGGTAGGTAGATACATCATGCGTTCTGTTCCGTGACCAATTGGCCAACTATCTATAAATAATTCTTCATATCCTCTGTGTTACAGGATAAATGAATTTTCATTGCACGCGAAAACCATCGTTCTTCCATTTCGGATTATGTACCCATTAGATTTTAGTTGTATTCAAACGTTACATAACGTTTAAACTACTGAATTGTATTTTGTAGAAGATTCACATATTCTTTAAAAGCTTTTCTTTAAAAGACACATCCCTTTTAACGAAGGGATTCCCCCGCAATACTATTACTGAATCAGCTGTACGTATAATTAACAATTGCGCACGATTTTGAAGTAGAAAGAAATAAGATTTTATACAATAAATAAATCCATTGATGCATCGAATGAAGCTCCCTTATCTACCCACACCTATGAGCTCCAAGTGGATAAATTACACGAAATACATTCGTATTGTAACGGCTGACTCACGGTCGAATCTATTCGTCGGCGTCGCGAGGAATTCGAATTCGAACTTCGAACAGACGGGAAAAATGAAAAGGCGCTGATTCCGAACAGCTAACATACATACATAGTATCGCGTACATACATAGTATATATAGTCGGGCTAAAAATAGCTCCGGCTGAACCGGAGGCCGGTCTCTCTGTGTCTCGTGACGTCATTACTATGGTACAATTCGAACACGCAACCTCGCCGAATCGTAAATAATGAACAATCACCGTCAGGCGTTCTCGTTACAATAAAAAATTATCGAAAACAATACATATGTATGAAGGTATAATAGACTTATTGCTGGTCGATTGATAGTGTCTTATACAGAGAGGCAAATTATTGTCGGTACACTCTATAGAAAGAAACTCTCAATACTCAATACTTTCAATACTACAACAATATTCTATGTATATTGTTGTTCTATACTGTGTTGTATATTCGTACTGTTGTATTCAATACTACAACATAGAGCAGGCGTGGCTTCAGCGCGTCATAGCATCATACGCGCTCTCTGTTCGATACATTGCAAAATAATCAACTGTACCGCTCACTAAATTGCAGCGGTACGATTTGGCCAACGTGTATAAAACGTGTTTTATCTTATATTGATACTTGTTCAAATTCTGTTCAAAAGATTTGGTGTGGTCGAATTGCCCATGCAGATGAAGCTTAAGAATTCCAAAAAAGGAGAAGGACAAGAAAAAAGTAGCTCTATTGAATGTCTTTAGGAAGACGAAGAAACTTTTTTGTATCATATACAACAATATTTCTTCATATTTCTCATAACAAAATTCCTTGAATACATACGGCACACCATTAATAACAGATACTATAAAACATGCATTTGTTGGTTCATTAAAATATTTTCTATTAAGAAGTTTGGCAACGTAACTAAATATAAAATGAGAAAAATTACAATCGAAACAGTTAGTGACTCTGAGTTAGGAAAAATTAGAGATTTCCTGCAGGCTCTGACGTTGTTGAAAAATTGTGAAATATTCCTAAATCTGGCTAGAAATATTAATTTTTACCTGAATAAGTTCGTCCATGTTGACAATAGTGAACCATGTATGGACATAAAATTGTTCAGACGACTTATCGACTGATTAGCATATTTCGTTTGTTTATAATTAGATTACGGGATTTGAGATAAAATAACTATTCACGTAATAGTTGTATTGTAAGCAATTAATCAGTTCTTGAAACAGAAAGGTGGTGTTGTCTGTACCCCCATCGTGTCAATGTTGTTTTGCAATTTTATTAAATATACAGTCGACAAAAAAATTCTTATTACATATCTATCAATTTCTATTAAGGAATCTATTAATTTCTTGGCTTAATAATATTGTTGCTCGGAAGTGCTAGATCCAGCGCTAGAGAATAAGGAATATTTTGCGCAAACTTTAAACTCTTAAATTGAAATTCAAGGTGAAATTTGTCAATTCAATTATGTACAGTTATGTTTACAGTTGGTTCGTATCTGATTAGTGAATCTGAATTTTTTTTAAATGGATCTCTCGAGTAGGATTAAAACAGTTAATTTCCCTTAGATTTTTTCTGTAGATAAACTGTTATCAACGGAACAAAAAATTTCCAGGCATCAGGTAATTTATCTTAAAAAAATATTTTGATAATTTTATAATTTATAGTTTCATATCACACGACAAAAAAGTGTAGGCTTTAGAAATTTTATCGTAATCACTTTTTTTTATAAATCAAGGCTATACATTTTGTATAATGCAATAATTTTGACGTATTGCCAATAAACTGCACAACGGCCTTTTTGTTCAAAAACTTCAGTAAATTGGTATAATAGAGTTTATAAATTCAAATAGTTTTTTTGCCAAAAATATCTAAATATAAGTTAATGTATTACGCAAACGAGCCATTTTTCTCAAAGGCGATGAACTTATTAAACCAATTTTATTCAATTTAGTAACCAATAGTTATTTTCTAGAAAATGGCAACCGCCTGGGGATAACCACAAGTAAAATTACAAGTCGGCCTTGAATGATTTAAATGCTTTTTGTGCAGAAATGTGGAACTTCAAAGTATCAACTTTAAACAAAAATATGTAGTATACCAGAGCTATTATTATAATAAAGAGTAGTGTAACGAGATATTTAATGAAAACTCAGACGAAACCACTTGTATGAATGATATTTCGATCAGGTAATACGAGTTTTTACTCATCGAGTGCAATGTATGTAAATGTTTCTGGTGTAATGGATTTTTCAATGTTATGAGCATATACTTCTACTGATAATATAATGATAACACTTGTAAAAAGACACTGGCTAATTATATACAAGTGTCGGTGACATGGTGAATTTTCAGGTAATTAACTGCTAAAAATTTGCAACAAAGATAATAACATCAAGATATATTGTGAACCTGAAATTAAAAAATATAATCAATTTCATGTGATAATTCGACTGTAAAAAAGTTAATAAAATTCTCTTGTATTTCGGGATGTAGCATTGCAAATTATGTAACTTAAAATCCTTATTTTTGATCGATTATTAATCGATTCTATAAATCGAGAAAAATCGTTTAAAATCATCGTAATATTACGTGGGGGTTAAACTAGATATTCGCGCAATTCCCTCTCGAAATTCGCGCACCTGATTAGCAAATACCAGCTCGTTAGCGATAATATGCATACGCAGGTACAAAAGACTATCATACACGTATTTATTTAACGGTAATAAACCGTTTCATTCAATTCGAAAGAAAAAAAAGAGCTAATTTATTCGAGAGTATCTGGCATAAAAAAAATCGTACAAGTCAGTGGCCGGCGGCGCAAGGAAAGCAAAGCATAGCAAATTGAAATTCCTGCTGCTAAAAATCGATAGAAGGTTAGCCAAGGTTTCACTGCCAACATCAACGAACGAAACTAACCAGAGCCAATTTTTTCAACCAACTACACTACTCAATAATTACATTATTATGTAACGAACGGAACGTTTAAGAAAAAAAAGCGAATTAAACAGATTTTTCGCTTAAAATCTAGGCGGCGACGCGCTTTCCTGTCATTACATTCAGGAATTCACATAGTTGACCTAGTAAATTCGAGTAAAATAATACCTGCATATTGTGGGTAACCAAATATTCGATGGAACACAACGTGTAGACCACATAGGCCCTGAGCAGCTCCCAGTTGGTTTTGCTCTTGAACGCCGCCCTGGGATCGTTGAAGCTCGTATCCAATGGATCCCTAGGAGGCTGCTGTTGCTGTTTCTCCACCGCGTTCGCCGCATTGTCCACTAACGTACTGCTCGCGGCGGTGCTCTTCAATGCGATCCGTTCGAAATTGATGCCACCGCCGAATTTCCCGAGATTGTTCTGCAGGGGATCGAACAGCCCGAATTTTCTGCAAACACTGAATTTGACCGCCGTACGCAGAAAAGCCATTACACGCCGAAGAGCGATGGGGTGAACGTTTTGCCCGATTACGAATTATTCGAATATTATTGTTATTCGGTTTTTTTTTGGATTTTTTTTGTAATATACCGTCTACCGCCTTCCGTATCTCCCGACTGAACGATTGTGTGCGGTTTCTTGGCGATTGCTATTTTAGCAGGAGACATGCGCATCCGCTGCGGGAGCGAGCCAATTGCACTCGAGAGGAGGGCGTTTGAATTAAATAAATCCGTTTCGTAATTGCTCTAGATTTGAACTAGAGCCATTCGTAGAGAAAATTTATGGAGATTTTTATAAATAATGAATTTTTTAAGCAAAATGGCCGCTAAAAATGACATTTCCGGAAGTTCCTATTGGTTGGCTCAATTAATGTTTGACAGTGACAGCTTTATTTTTATAGAGACAACAACATTTTATTGAATTTCCTTATACTATAAATTTTTTAGCGCAATAAATTATTGAGCAATAAATCGATGGGATTAAATTCGAGTGGCCCGGTGCAATGGGTTTAGTCCGGTGAAAATTCACATGTAGAAGCCGGTCGGCTGAATTGCGTTCGACATTCGACGAGGTTCGTTCACAAAATAGTTAAATTATCGTCGAACCAGTTTATTAGACCAGGTAAAAATCGACAAATAACCGTGCCATAAAACAACCATGGATTAGTTGACACTCGTCGAGAATTATTTTTCGGACGGGGATCGACTCGAAAAGTCAGGTAATTTTCGTTTTTTTTGGTGGGTCTTTTTTGACCGAAATTTACCTGTTTTAAGTTGGGTTATTATGTACTAGTATGTGTAGATATGGAAAAAACTAATTTAATAAATACTGGAAATTTTTGAAATTTTAGACTAATTAATTTTTAAATTTCATCATAAATCATTCGCAAGAAAAGAATCGAATAAAAGTCACGTGTTCTAGAAAAATCGATTAAACGTCAAGTCTTTATAAAACAGCCTGCTATAATTCGCAGTTAGTTTGTATTTGCTTAGTAGGTGTAATGTCGATTTGGAAAATTTTCATTAGAACAATTAATTGTTAATTTGAATATTTTTTAAGTCACACGACGACGTCGTTTGGTGTAAATTTTGAAAGGTCAATGCTATTAGATGTTTTTTTAACTCGATTTGAAATATGGTGACAAGAAAATATTGTAAATCTTGTTTTATGTACCATAGGTTTCTAAAACTTGTCCTCTTGTTTGTATTTTTGAGGATCTGATAGCAAATTGGGAAAAGTTCCTTTTGATTCGGAAAATTTAAAAATATGAAACAATTCTACAGGAATTAAATTATGTGGTTGAATCAATTATAGCTGACTTCAGATCGAATGCTTTTTTTAAATTATGAAGTTATAATTTTACATATTAAAGCGGTTTTCCACTAAACGGACAAAACCCAAACTCATGTCGAATAAAAACAAAACTGAAACTTTTTGAAGACTTAAGCTTTGTTTTTTGAGTCCCGCTCGAAACCGGTATAATGGCCAAGTATAGGTGTTTCAGTTTTGGTTTTGTTTTCCATGTTTCAGAAAACTAAAACTAAACAAAAACTTAACTGTCCGTTTAATGGAAAACCGCCATTATATCCAAATTGTATCTAATTTTGAATATATTGTACAGAGAATTGGTTTTTTTATCTAAATATACATATGTATTACTAAATATACACGCAACTTTATGTCGTTTGTTGATTAAATATAATTTTCTATTACCTTTTATTATATTTATCTACCAGACCTTGTAATTACTATTTAGAAAATATTTCTGTTTCAAATTAAGTAGGAGGAACATCCCAAATTAAAATTATTCCATACAGTCGCAGACAATAATTGATTTTTTTAATGTGATTTTAATGGTAATATAATTTTTTTTTTATTTTTAGGTCAAATTTATCAAATAAACCTGTTTTTTCAAAATTGGAAAAAATTCCTAATCATAGGAAATTTTTACTAAACTTTGCAACACTGTTTTAATTTTAAAAATAACTTCCTCCTTAACTAAAGCACAAAAATAATCCAATTAGAGACGATTGCCTAGCTGGTTTCTATATTTGACCTAAATTTTCGGTTTATAAATGACGAATTGCAAAAAAATGCCATATTCAAATGAGTATAAGGTTCAAATAAGAAAAAAAAATTATCACTATCCTTTCACCTGTTAGAACTTATCCTGGACTATTCGGCCATAACACAATGCCCACCTCCTTTCATAGACATTATCTCAGATAATCACTGAATTAAAATTACTAAATTCAATGGGAAAATATATAATTTATCATCAAATTCGAACAAAACTGTTGTTATTTCATTAGGTAATCACTTGGTTTCCTTTCAAAATTATCTAGTAGCTTTTCATCAGCTCCCTTTTCTATTAAATACCGATAAACCTCCAAATTATTGTTCCTCCCAGCACAATGTAGCGCCGTTAAACCGCTGTTATTTCTCTCGTTAATATCCCATTTCAAATTATCCAAAACGAATTGAATTATCTCTATATTATTTCGGGAAGAAGCGAGATGAAGTAATCCATAGTCGCTGTTATTTCTGCAATTTACATCTGCTCCTTTGTCGATTAAAAATTTAGAAATATTCGTGTTTCCTGATAGAATAGCTTCGTGTAAGGGGCTGTTTCCGCATTTGTCCTTCCCATTAACATCTACTCCGCCTTTTAAAAGGGCTTCGATGATTTTTAAATGGCCATGTAATGAGGCTATGTGTAAACCAGTTCTACCATTTTTCGTCTTAGCCATTAAATCAGAGCCGTGTTTCATGAGTAGGTGCAATATATCTGATTCTCCTTCTCTACAAACGATATGTAAACTAGTCCAACCGTCTTTATTCCTACAATTTACCAATGCTCCGTGTTTTAAGAGTAATTCGACAATTTTATAGTTCGTATCACCAGCTATTTTAGTACAAGCCAACATCAGAGGAGTCCAATCGGCTCTTTTTAGTGCATTCACATCAGCTCCGGCTTTTAAAAGTAACGTACAAGCATCCAGTCGAGCAAATTGACATGCTTCGTGTAGAGCTGTTTTGTCGTCGTTATTTTTACAATCTACAGTATGTGAATCTGAAATATTCATCAAATAATTGATGATATTCACGTGGCCTGAACGCGCAGCTACGTGCAATATCGTATCGCCTGTTGTATTGTAACGAATTACACTCCAATGAAGATCAGGATATTTTTTTGAAAATTCTTGCATTGAACATATGGAACCATTTTGCGCGTCCTTCAGAATTTTATTTGTTTCCTTGATACTTGGATAATTTTCTAGCATAATTACGTATAGGTAATATGAATAATTAAAAAAACTTCAATAATAATAAAACACAAACAATTCACATAACCTAATAAAAGTTTTTGGCTGAAAGTTTATGGACAAGACAAGAGGAAGAGGCCTGTTACTAAAAAGAAGACAAATAAATATATTATTCTCGTTTTGTATGGGAATCGTCTATGTGTAGTAATACATGTTATTCAATTTCAATTAATAATTTAAGCTCATTTTATGAACTCTGTAACGAATTATTTAATATATTTTTTATTTTAACATAAAAAAAGAAGATAAAGAAGATATGTCATCTTGGTAATTGTCAAATTGTCATGTCATTGTCAACTTCAAGTCCAATAAGTCAAAAAAAGTGTTACTGTTTCTTATATCGTTCTTGTTGGTTGTGGTTTTTTAGTGCTTTATTGTGAATTTGTTATTAAAAAAACTCTTAATTCTAGAAGTTTTACATTTAGGAACTCTGCACAATAGTAGCTCTGTTGTATTTATGATTCGATTTTATTGATTACCGAACCGCCTTTTACAACAAATCGCCTACTGCGATGTTCGGTAATCTCAACAAACCTGCTTTTGGAACATCAACCCCAAGTACATCGTTCGGTAAGCAACTCATTTCATATACTTACGCTAGAAAATTATCCGAATACTGGAGGAAATGAATAAAATTACGCAATATTATCCAAACCACATTGAACAACAATATATTACAGGCTTCGGAACTTCCACTCCAAACACAACAAATCCATTTGGGCAGAATCAAATTTTCGGCAAGCCTGCAGGCGGCTTCGGCAGTCCCTCAACTTCCGCATTCGGCCAACCGGCTAATTCTCTATTTCCCTCCACTCAACCGCAAACTACGGGTCTATTTCAAAATGCCAATACCGGATTCGGTACAGCTGTATCAACTCAATCAGGATTTGGTAAGTCTTTGTTAAAACTATTCCAAAAATCTTCCAATAATTATATATGGTATTTTAGGAACATCCAACCTATTTGGACAACAACCGCAACAGCAGCCAACTTCAGGTGGTCTATTTAACTCGACTTCTACGTTCGGCCAGCAAAACAAGCCCACTGGTTTCGGGTTCGGTACGCAGGCTGCCCAGCCCGGTTTGTTCGGACAATCGCAACAACAGCAACAGCAACCGACAAACCTTTTCCAGCCTGCTGCTAATAATTTGTTTGGTTCATCGAACGCTTTTGGCCAGCAATCTACGGGAACGGGCGCCGTGAAATTCAATCCCGTCACCGGCACGGATACTATGTTGAAAAGTGGCGTTGCGACCAGCATCAATACCAAACATCATAGTATAACCTGCATGAAAGAGTATGAGAATAAATCGTTTGAGGAATTGAGATTCGAAGACTACGCTGCGAACAGAAAAGGTGATTTTTCTCTCTTTGTACATTCTATCTTCTTTTGTGCTGTTATTAACAATTTTTCATTTCACTACTAACCGATTTACGTACGCATTATTTTCAGGACCTCAAAATACATTATTTTCAGGCCCTCAACAGCAAACCGGTTTCGGTACGACTCCTTTCGGAGGAGCATCGACGGCCCCAGCACTGTTTGGACAAACTGACGCTTCTAAAACGGGCTTTACCGGTTTTGGACAACAATCTACTCCAGCGTTTGGCCAAAATACTGGCTTCGGTCAACAACAAAGTAGTGGTTTATTTGGAAAACCGACTGCTGGTAAGGATTTATTATTGCCTTCTACATATTGATTCAATATATTCTGTAACTTGATTGTTTTAGGATTTGGTACCACTACCAGCCAGTCAAACATGGGTTTCGGTTTTAACAATAACAATACGCAGCAAGCGGGTATTATGTCATTTGGTGCCAATCAACAACCAAAGGCGTTTGGAACTTCAGCGCCATCTATATTTGGAACCAATACGGCTACTACACAGTCTACTGGTTTCGGTGGAGGAGGATTATTTGGTCAAACGAATAACCAGGTAGATATATTGATCTAAATGATTATTAAAAGACATATGAACAGTGTGGTGATAAAGTAAGGAACAAAATTCATAATTGCATTATTTACTGTTTTCAAGCAAAAAGCTCGGACAGGTCGATTTTAATATTTAATTAGCTACAGTATGGCATAAAATTTTTACTTATGATGTCATATATTTTTGCACAATGACGTCATCATTGGTTTTTTTAAATGACAACTGTAATTTTTTTTTATTGTTTTTAATAGATGGTCCCATTACTTAAATGATGGTGTAAAAAAATTGGTACTTTAAATAACAATTTTTTTGAAAAAATGACAACTTACCGAAACAAATCAAAACTTAACTTTAATGAAAGAAAATCCTAAAACGCCCCAAAAACAAATAAAATTAGCGAAAGTGTTCAAATTACTCTTCTTTAACCATTTGGCATTGACAGATACGATTGTAGGATTTTCTTTCATTAAAGTTACATTTTGATTTGTATCGGTAAGTCATTTTTTCAAAAAAATTGTTATTTTTTTAATTTTTAATTTAAAAACAACAAAAAAAAATTAGGGTTTTCATTTAAAAAAACCAATGATGACGTCATTGTGCAAAAATATGTGACGTCATAAGTAAAAATTTTATGCCATACGGTAGCTAATTAAATATTAAAATCGACCTGTCCGAGCGTTTTGCTTGAAAACAGTAAATAATGCAATTATGAATTTTGTTCCTTACTTTATCACCACACTGTATATCTAAAGCATGTGAATGTGTTGAATCAAATTTGCGTATTTTTTAGAATACCGGCGTGTCTCTTTTTGGGAAACCGGCTCAACCAGCTCCAGGTTTTGGGACGAATACACAAAATAATGCCTTTTCATTCTCTACGACTACATCGACACAAGCTTCCAGTTTGTTTCAACCGGCCAAACCGATATTTGGTCAGTCGACAACCACGCCAGCGTTTGGACAAACTAACACATTCGGAACTGGCGGATTTGGTAATTCCTTTGGCAAACCAGTTGCACCAGCTTTTGGTCAAACAACTACGCCTGCCTTCGGCTCCACCCTTGGGGGCGGTAAGTAAATCTATACTTAGAAGTTGATAATATTGTTAATATTCTGGTCGTTCTAATGTTATATTTTTTTTAGGTTTGCAACCTCAAAATACTTCTTTATTTGGAAATACAGCAGCCAAACCCGGAGGACTTTTTACAAATAACAGTGCAACTGGTCTTTTTAATAATACAAATACTACTTTCCAACCAAATACAGGTTTCAATCTGCAATCTCAACCCGCCCAACAATCGTAAGTTTTTGGGTTTTTCTTAATATAAAAATTTAATCATTTATGTTTGTTATAGGGTGTTTCCATCTGCAGATCAACAATTAACTACTAATCTGGCATTGTTAACAGCCGATCCATTCGGTGACGCTCCTCATTTGGCGGGTCTTGAACCTAAATTAAAGGGCAATTCGCCAAATGTATCAGTTACAAATCCAAAAGAATTAAAATCCTTATTAGACGGTTACAAAAATGCTGATGATACGCATACTATGAAACCCAAAATTATCCCCATCAGAAGTACACGAGTGAGTTTTTTTTGCCTAACCAAGAAAGTCTCTTTTATCGTTTATTTTTTTAGGATAATCTATTTGAAAGCGTTTCTCCTACACTAAACGGTGATAATTCCAAGGAATATGTTAAAACGAATTGTAGAAGATTGATTTTGAAGAACCGTACGAGTAGCGGCGTTGCTAGCCAATCTCCTGGAATAATGAAAATGGACATATTAAAACAAATCATGAGCTCGACGACAAACGATGAAAATTTGAATCCGGATACCAACACCTCGGGCCAAAGTATACAGTCAGAGATTAAAAAATCGCCTCTAAAATTAAGTTTCGATAACACGCTGCACGAGGATTCTGTTAATCAAACGGGTTCGTTCGGTTCCCAAACTTCCTTTTTAATGGACAATTCTTTAATTAATAAACACAGTATTTCAATTGGTAAGTGACAACTCATTAAAGTATTGATCGAGTTGATAAAACCAATATTTTTTTGTAGAAAAAACACCAAAAAAGTCAACAGTAGACGCTGAAGTTGAAACCGATAACGATATAAACGCAATGGGCGACAGTGTGTCGCGACATCCTTGTAATATCATTTCCACCAGACCTGAATATTACACTTTACCTAGCCTAGATGAATTGGATAAATATATCGACGAGAACGGTCGGTGTATGGTGAAAGGTTTCACAATAGGCAGAAAGGGATACGGAAACGTTTATTTCCCCGATGAAATGGACGTATACGGTCTCAACATCGACGAGTTAGTTCATTTTAGGTACAGAGAAATAAACGTTTATCCTGACGATGATAAAAAACCACCTGTTGGACAGGTAATTTAATATCTCGAACCCTTTTTCGGTATGATGTTCTATGATTATTCGCTTTCAGGGTTTAAATCGCAAAGCTCAAGTTACCCTAGATAATGTCTACCCGAAACGATCCAACAGCCATGCGCTCGTAACAGACATTAATGAACTGCTCAAGATTAATTTCGCCGAAAAGTTACGTAGAATTACCATGAATAAGAACGCTAAGTTTGTCGATTACCGTCCTGAAACAGGCTCATGGGTTTTCAAAGTAGAACATTTCTCTAAATATGGCTTCGATGATAACGACGAAGAAACCGTACAGAAGACGGGCCAAGAAGGAGGTGTTGATAAAAAATTGGAAACTACCAAAAAAACCGATGTCGCTGTACCAGCCAAAACAACTATAGACAAACCTACTGAAAAAGAAGCATTATCCCAATCTTTAACTAAGGAGGTATGTAAATCATTTTATAGTCTATTCATAAATGAGGCGTAATAAATGAGGAGTAATAAATCAATCAATTGGCCAAATCCCACAGAAGCTACCTGCCCAACACATAAATTGAACAAAAAATAATGTTCACGATAATATTTTAATATTACTTGAATGGTTCACCCTGTATTGGTTTTTCAAGGATCACCACGGTGGATAACTTCGCCCCATTTATGAATAGACTATAGTAATAAACATAGGCACAAAAATAATTTATGAATTGAATTGCAGCTAGAAACATACGGTATAGACGATGAAATGTTCATAGAAGAAGGCGCTCGATACAGAGCCGAGGCGGACGTTCTGCGCACTTCGATGTTCGTCGATATCTCTGATGATGATTATCATCTACCATCGGAATTGCCTATGCATCATCACGACTACACCACCAGCAAGAACATTCAAGTGATGAAGTCTACGTTGTTCGCAGACGATGACAGATCGTCGGATGGGGGCGGCAGCCACATTTCCATAATCAGGCAATACTTGGATATTCCCGATGAAATTCGCGCGTTGCCGATGATAACGGAGGAAGTTAGTATAAGAAAGAAGGTGATATTGAGACCGAAGGTTGAGAAAGTCTACAACATCAACGGTGAGTCCATGATGGTTATGTAGTAAAAGACTTTGTACTGACATTTTTGCTTGCAGAAAAAGAACTCGGAACGAATTTGAAGCAGATGAGAAGCTACCAAGATATGGCGATATTTAAAGGGAAATCGTTCAAAGTGGGATGGTCGAAAGGATTCAGATTTTACAATGTTGTACCGAAGCAAGAGGGCGGCACTGAGTTGGTTCTTAGCGACATTCAATGCGGATCCTCTAAAAAATTCGAACCGAAAGAAGTAGGAAGATAGACATAAAATTTAGAAATTAACATTAAAGTATGTTTTTGTAGGAAATTTTAAACGACTCTTTGGAGATAGTGCTAGAAGAAAGTACATTTACTTTAGACGCGAATCAAATACCGACGTATACGATTATAAAAAATCACTCTTATTTAAAAAAGCAAACCAAACTGTTTGAAAAATTGTTGAAGGAGTACGACAACAAGGAAACTCGATACTTGTACAGCATATGGACGTTGGCCGATGCTCTGTGGGGCCCCAGCGATGATACCCCTTGGAATAGGCGACACCTTTTAAGCGAATGGTAATTATATTTTGTGTGTGAATCCTCTTTAATAAAAACATGCACGTTTTTAGGTTGAAATTCAACACCGATTACGAATCAATTGATTCCAACGATTCCACCAAAACCATCTTCGACAAGCTGTCTATATATCAAATAAACGAAGCCGCTACCATCGCTTTGGAGAAACGCTATCCTAATTTGGCGTTGATCATTTCTCAATTGAGCGTAACAAACAACACGAAGCTATTCCTACAAGAGCAGATAGAAAACTGGTACAAGTCTATGACGTCTCAGCACATCAGCGACACCACGAAGAAGATTTACCTGCTGTTGGCCGGCACACCTATCAGGGACGAAGTGAATATTTTCGAGGATATTGATTGGAAGAGGGCGCTGGGGATGCATTTGTGGTACGTGTCTCCTGTGGGAGCTCCAATAGAAATGGTTATAGAGATGTATAAGAAAGCCTTCGAGGAGTATACGTACGCAGCATCGCCTAATCCGCCTTACAGGACAAAGTACGAAGAGGATGGCTCGTTCGATTTGCTTTTCCATATTCTGATGTTGTATTATTCGAAAGCCCATAGGCTGAGTACGGTGTTGGATTCATCCACACATACTGATGATTTTTTGGATTATTGGCTTAGGTAAGTGCTTGATTAGTTAATAAAAATATGGATTATCCAATGAAATTTTCAGCTGGCTGTTACTTCAACTGTTCACGTCCTTGGACGTCGGTATAATGGAGGAATCGGAAAAAGTGAAATTGTGCACGAGTTTCTCCAATCAATTGGAGTCGTTGGGCAAGTGGGAATGGGCGATATTCGCGTTGCTCCATCTCGAAGACAATTGGATCAAGAGGAATCTTGTGTTGGGCATTTTGGATCGCAATTTATCTTGCGAAGTCAATAAATCTACGATTACAGTTGAGAATAATTTGGTGAATAAAATGCGAGTACCATCCGAATGGATTCACAGCGTTAAAGGCGACAAAGCCCTTTCGAATGAAAAGTATTTCCAGGCGTTCAATCACTTCGCTCAAGCCAAGGATTATTGCAAAGCCAACGATATTCTAGTCGAGCATTTGTTGCCTGTTCTCTTCGTTAACGAGCAATACGATATAATAAAAATACTGATAAGCGAAATCGAGGAAGGTAGCAACGATATCGAGCGTTGGAATAACCAAGCTGGGCTGTTTCGAGATTTTATTGAGCTACAGGAGAAATATGTTACTTCTGATGATAACTTGAGGATACAGATGAGTTTGCAATCGATTGGTAATAGAATAACGTCTTTTATATCGAGCAATAATCACCAGAAGCTTTGTTTGGCTGAGATGTCGAAGCGATGCTGTGCGATTTACAAGGAATTTTGCAGGAAGACTCATTATAGTGCGTTCAAAAATTCCTATTTAGAGTTTATCGAGAATTTGAATATGCCGCCGGATTTTAAGCAAATCGAAGCGCTTTACGCTATTAACGAAATAAAATGAATTATTGTGTTGTTTAATGATGATTTCTGTTTTTGAATAGCTGGAAATATTTATATATTTTTTGAGTCGTATTCATATTTTGTTATTAAAGCAATACTACTGGAATCTGATTAAATATAAAAGAACTAGCTGTAGCTGAATATTGAATAGTTGGAAGGAAATGTGACCAATTATAAGTTGTGCAAAAATAAAAACGTATTTAGTAATAAAAGTTTTCATAAGTAGTTTAATTTTTTGTGTTAAATTTAAGTGTATAAAGTTAATTTTTATGTTAATATTTTAAGGATTGTAAAGAATTAATGCTTATTTTTAAACGACTGAAAAGAAATGCATAAATTTTCTTGCATTTGTTCCAGTTTTGTCATATCATTAATTCTCCTTTTTATTGTTATAATAGTGAATTATGTAGCCGGATTGATGAGATTTTTCATAATTTTTTTGCATAATTTGTTTTCATTTAATTAAAATATAAAAATATTTCTGCTCTTTATTTTTTGTATTCAAAATTGTTTATACCAGCTTTTAGAGTGTTTAAATAAAAGAGAACATGTAATTTTACCTCTGTATTTTTATTAGAAAGGCAATTATTTTTTTTTCAGTAACATAAAAATTGCATAACATCACCCATAGACTTTACATTATCAACAATAAAATATAAATATTTTCTGTGTTAAAGTTAATAATAATTCTCTTCAATTTCTATCACAGTCATGAATCTAAAATTTCTGTTTTCACATAAAACCCTTCTGGAGTAGTCACTTCTTGTTTAAAATCCTTTTCACAGATCTGTAACATTTTAAAACTATTCAATATTATGATTTTTTATTATTTTATAATTTTATACCAGAGTAGAACATACCTCTACTTTAATATTTCTTTGTGTAGAGCAATCCACCGACCCATAATAATTATCATTTGAATCGATTTTCAATAAAATTGTGCTCTCATCAATGCTGGATCTGTTATGAGCATGCACATTTTTCATATGAATATTGGCGTTGTATTTTGTAGAGAATATCTTATTGCAATATCTGCAAGAAACATTCGACAATCCCATGTGCTTATCAATATGTTGTTTTAAGTTATAATTCTGCCTAAAGGACTTGCTACAAATGTGGCACTTAAACGGATTAGTTTTGGAGTGTTTGCGTAAATGTATTTTCAACACATTTAAATCACGAAATTGCTTGTTACAAATCTAAAAAATCGAAAATTCAATGAGAGAAGAAAATTGATTATTTTATAGTAAAAATGTACCTTACACTTACTAGGCCTCACATGACTCAATACATGCTTTCGAAGATTTTGTAAATGTTCAAAAGATTTATGGCAATTATAACAAATAAAAGGTGACTCGCAGACTTTGTTGTGCAATGACGGTTTGTTAAGTACATTTAATTTACATCCACAACAATTATCACAGTTTAATAAATATGAGGTGCTATTAATACTGCAGTAATTGTATCCTACAATATCACAGGAATTAAATGGCATTTTGACAGTAGCTGTATTAGTTAAGAGTAGGTATACATTACCTAAATCTATTTCGTTCAAATTCATTTTATTTAAAACAATAACAATCTAGAATAAATAAATAAATCAAACAAAAAAATTCGAAATTTTAACCTATTTAAACACTAAAATGTCACTGTCAGTCCTGTCATTAAAGTTTAATAAAAAAAGAAGATTTTTGTTAGTTTGAATTATTTTAGGAATCGTTCGGTTTGTTTGTAGTGTAATTCGAACGAACAAAAATTTTGTTTACATCAAATGTCAACGTCACTTCAAATGTCAAGTGCCATCAAAATGACATGACGGCTGAGGGTGTAGTTCGGCAAATTTGTTTAAACAAATATATGTAGAAATTATATAAAACCTGTGTTCCTAGTATGAATATAGAATTTTGTTACTAATAGAAGGTTTTAGAAGCAAACATTAAAAATGGCTTATTATTATAGAAGCATTATGGACACCGTTTGGAGCGAGCACATTTGGTTACCCCCAAATACCACTTGGAAGGACTTGGATCCTGATACAAATTCGAATATCCGCCATGCGGATTATCGACACCTATTCTTCCCCTTGCCGATGTCAATATTTATGTTACTTTTGCGGTACCTTTTAGAAAAGTAAGTTAAACGAAGATCATTCTAAGACCAACCGTTAAAGTTTATCTTCTTGTTATCAGGTATTGGTTTGCCCCAGTTGGTATCTCATTAGGTATTAAGAATTGTAGACCAAAGAAAGCTCCGGATAATGCCGTTCTGGAAAACGCTTTTAGTTTGTCAAAACGATGGAAACACAAACAGGTATGTTTTTCCCAATACAATTTTCCCACGTATATATAATTCCAAGTTGATAATTTTAATGATGATTCATTAAAAAGATTTACGTCTCAAATGAGATAAGGGACTTTCACAAACTCCATAATTGCACAATTTTAATTAAAGTATCTGTGCAATCGAGCAGAAAAAAATGTAAAATGAGAGATAAAATTACAAAGCTTTATCAAACTGTAATATTTTGTTAATTCTGTTAAAAGTTAATTTGATATTTTATTAGGTAAAATAGTAGTTAAAGTAATTAATTTTTATCATAAGACTTGATCATTTTTATTGCTATTATGGAATAAATGTACTCTAAAAGTTTTTGTTTATATATACAGGGTGATAGATAATGAATTTCCTGATTATTCCTGACTTCAAAAATATTATTTAGTTGTAAAATTATATTTTCGATAATAATTGGTATTTTTTTAGTTTAAAAGAACTAATGAAGAATAGATCTTTTGTTCTATTTTTACCTCATTTTATAGTGCTTTATTCTTTTGTGTAAATTCCATTATTTTGTAATAATTACAAATATTACATAACAATACTACAAAATTAAAAAGTAAAATGAAAGATTACTAGAAAATACATATTTAAAGTAGATTGATATTTGCAAACTGATTATACACTCACCGGCACGAAAAACGGAGCACTTGCATATTTTATATGTTATTATTTATTAAAAAGAAATGTAATGTTATATGATGCTCTTCTGTTGTAATAACTTACAAACAAACAAAACAACAGATTTTAAGTAATTTCTAACAACAATCAACCGTTTATTTAAAAAGAAAAAGTGGTTGGTTACATTAAAAAAAAACGATTTGAAAAAACACAGATTGGTGCTGTGCCAAAGTGACCTTAAATTAGTGGAAACTGAAACGTATAGCTAGCAAAAACTAGTGAGGCGCATTTTTAATAACTTGTGTTGCCTCCACATGCCCGATGCATTCTCCTTGGCATGTATAAAATTAAATGCCGAATGTCCTCTTGAGGAATAAGGTCCCATTCCTCTAAAAGAGCTTAAATCCCAGTTTTTCTTTTCAATAAACGATTGATTGTTGTTAGAAATTACTTAAGACATGTTGTTTTGTTCGTGTGTAAGTTATTATAACAATAGAACATCATATAACATTAAATTTCTTTTTTTATAAATAAAAATATATAAAATGTGCAAATGCTCCGTTTTTCGTGCCAGTGAGTATATTTCTAATTATTCTCGAATTAATCAAGCGTTTTTCTTTAAATTTCTTAGATTCAGGGATTGGCGAAACAACTAGATATCAGCGAGAGACAAGTCGAAAGATGGTTGAGACTTCGCAAAGGGCAAAACAAGCCTTCGACTTTGATTAAATTCTCCGAAAATTCTTGGCGTTGTCTGTACTATATGTTCAGTTTCACTTATGGTATCAGCATATTATGGGACAAACCTTGGTTGTGGGACATTAACGAATGTTGGTATGTGCTTTAAAATAGTCTATAATAGTCTAAAATTGCTTTTGAAGCAACCCTCTCTAAGAATTCTCAACGACCATTAAAAAAGATAAATTTTATTATTAAAAAATACACAATATGAGATCACATGTTACAGATACCTATTATTATTCTCGGAATTATTTGACGAGTTCCCTTTCGATGAGTTCACTGTCGATTTTTACGAACGTCATCTACACTTTTAGATTTCTTGTTTATCGAGCATTTCTCCTCCAATTCTTCGATTAGACCGTTCAATTTGGGGGGCCCCATTTTATCCGCATTCAAGCTGGCCCTGCTCCTGTTGTACCTGATGATGGTCTGCTCGGTTATTTCTTCCTTTCGTCTCAAATGCGACGATTCAGACAAGTCCAGATCCACCTCCTTCTTCGGTTTTCTGAAGAACGATTTCGCTCGTTTCAACATCGTTTTTGAAATATATTTTCGACTACAATGCGGCAGCGCGGGCGAAAACGATTATTGCTTTATTTATCTGACGATAAGGAACTTACTTATCTTAGGATTGTAAGCTGATTGGAAAAACTCGAGGGTTAATTGATAAGCGATTGGTTTGTTTTTGTACTAATTATTATAGTTTGATTTTGGTACTCTTATGGAATGGACTTATTTTAAATGAACCAAGTCTCTATAATAGTAAATTTGCAGAGGATATAATATCTATGTTTATGCTTTCAGTTTCCCGTGCTCTGATTTAAATTTATTTTCATTCATGCTAATGCTAAACTCCCCTTGATGAGCTGATTTGATCATTTTTCTTCATCTTTCCAGGACTGGTTTCCCTCACCAAAATGTGACCAATGACATTTGGTGGTACTACATGGTGTCTATGACATTCTATTGGTCATTGTGCATTAGCCAATTCTTCGATGTGAAACGCAAGGACTTCTGGCAGATGTTTATTCATCACATAGCTACTATAATATTGATGTGTTTGTCGTGGATTGTGAACGTTTTTCGCGTTGGTACGCTTGTCTTGCTGGTTCATGATTGTGCCGATATATTCCTCGAGGTAAGTACTCATTTTATGGAGAATTTGAGGATATTTTCATTATATTAAAAACCCTTGTATCAGCTCCTTGTATCAAATTTTATTAAGTAAATAATGCCTTTTTTGTAGGCTGCCAAAATGGCGAAATATTCGGGCTACCAAAAAGTTTGCGATGCAATATTCGCATTGTTCACAGTGCTTTGGATCGTTACTAGATTGGGAATTTTCCCGTTCTGGATCATCAGAAAGTAAGCGGAATTCATCTATTGTTTTCAGTAATTATAAATGCGAATAATGTTTTCAGTACATCCATCGAAGCTCCGAGAATCGTTCCCATGTTTCCTGCCTACTACATTTTCAACGGTTTGTTGATATTGCTGTTAGTATTACATTGCTTTTGGACCTATTTAATATTGAAAATCGTTCATAATTCGTTGAATGCCGGCCAAATGGAGGGCGACATCCGTTCCAGTACTGATGATTACAGTCAAGATTCCAAATCCGAATAGGAAACGGTGAATTGCCAGCCAGTGAATTGTTAGATTAAGTTCAAAAATTAACGTAAGGCGTTTCTGAAGTATTCCTAAATAAGGCATTGATTGATTGACCATTCATTTTCTTCAGTTTTTTTGATTGGATTTGTACTTAATATTGTATTCAATTTTAAATTTACGAATTGCAAGTACTTTTAAGGGCAGGATTGAATTACCGTGAAGACACAAAAAACAGTTTATTATGTTGTAATACTCGCATTTCAGAAACCGCCTTATTGTTATGTGTAGGCATAATTTTTAATTTCTTCTTTTTGTATGTATATTTTTGTAGTTTTCGTTTTGATGTATACAAAAAAATTACGAGATTTTTGATCTTGTTCCACTCCAAAGATTTAATTATTTTAATGTAGCACTTTTGCACATTTCGCGTTAATTTCTTGGGTTGTAGCTAGGCCTATTGTGTTTATACAAATTCTCGACATACACATTCCTTTTTTATGCAGGTACCCCCATCACATCACACGCCTTGGTAAATTTCTATTTTCAATATCAATGTGATTAGCTGAAATTTCTGTCTTCAAACATTGATAAAATCGTACCGGTATTTTTTAAATATTTAATTTTCATGTTGGAAATGTATTTCGAATTATAGGTAACAGCAAAATACTACCTAATATAATTTGGATCATAGTAAAAGATTGTCTACTTTTACTTGCATTGGATACGATTTTGAAATATTTCTACTTTTTACCTTTTTTCATACAACAATCTTGTTGAAAAAACAAATCTAGATGGGATAATTTTTCTCGTTTCAAATATTGTTGCATTCGATTAGAATCTTTGTAAATTTATAACTTCACAGCATGTATTTATTTTGTCGTTGAATTTAGACTAGTCTAAATAAAATTATTTTTATTAATATTTGTACATGCTTATCCATTTTTACGAAGCCAAATGGTGCGCACTGCTCAATTTTCCATTTTTTGCGTTGGGGAAAGAGTTACACGCCAGTTAAAGGAATAAGTTGGTGACGCCTTTGTTGTATTTAAAAAAAATATATAAAAATGTTTCGAATTTCAATGTTTCATGTAATATGTACTAAAAATACGGGAAATTTTAATGTTTGCTTTTGTATGTACCTAATAAAAGTCCGTTTTATACATTCGCATATTATTTACAGGTATAAATGAATAAAAAGAAACTCTTGTATTCCGTATATTGATAAGGCATAATATGTCTACAATTTCTCCAAAAGAAAAACCATTGTACAAAACCTAACTCTCCATTTCTCACATTCAAAAAAAAATTAATATATAAATACACGCGATCCGATTTCTCAGGCTTAAATATTTAAAAACACACCTAACAAAACTTAATCTACGAAACCTCGAAAAACTGAAATCCTCTCATTCCACATTTACCCGACTCTTTAATTCGTATAAAAAATATTCAACATATTGCGAGTTTCGGAGGTTCCGTCATCTTTAAATTTAATCTTCTTAAAATTAAGAACGTAATAAAATATCAGTGTAACAAATTAGAATTTGCTATTCGACGGGTCGTCTACGAAGTGAGCTGGAATCAAAAATAAAACTGTCTTGTAAAATTGACTGTATACCGCAAATTGAAAAATCTCTTACGTTTGACAGCGCTAAACTAATCGTACTTCAAAAACCCCTTCGATTCCTGGCTCTGCTGGGGCGGCCTGCTCCACTGCCCGTCAGGGTTGTTCTGGTTGCCACCGCCCTGGTTTATCCAGTTTAAAAAACTAGGATTATTCGCTCCGCGACCTCCATTATTCTGGTTATTCTCTGCAATTCAAAACACATGTTCACCAACACAACCTAACAGTTGTCTAAATTTAGACGCCTTATTACACCTCATTAATTAACAGATTTGTTGCCAAGTTTGGAAGATTAAATTTATATTAAACGACTTACGATTAGCAGGATTCGGTCCGTTGTTGAAACCTTGATTGAAATTCGGTTCCGGTTGGTTTTGGAGGTTGCCGATCAGCCCCCAGCCAGCTTGGTTTAGAGCTGCCGCTACGAGAGCGGGGTTCATCGGTAGGGCTCCCAAGGCGTTCAGCCCCATTCCCAGCGGATTGCAGTTACCTTGATTGTTGCCCTGCTGCCCTTGCCCAGTGATACCTAAGGGTAAATACGAAAAATTAAACTTTTTAAAGCGATAGTTTGCGATTTTAAAGACCAAAATTTCGTTGGAAGGAAAGGATTGACAACGATCAAGGAGACAATAACAAGATCAAATTAAGGATTGTTTAGATTAAAAATTATTTCAAGTTTGCGCGACTGATTAAAAGCTTTTACTTATTGCAATGTCGTTTAACGAGTAATGAAATTAAATTTTAACTTACCTTCTAATCTACATTTTCTTTAGCAATTTATTACAATTTTCCTACATTTTTGATCAATATTACATTCAATATCGGATAATAAATTTCCTTAAACTGTTAAAATTGAAAAACAAAAATTGTGAATTGTATTTATTTAACTCAAAACAAAACAAAAAAAGTAACACAAAACAAAAAATGAAAAATTCATTTAAATTCCAATTCAACAATAACAATTAAACTTAATTCGCAAACGAATTTTCCTAGATCCATCCTTCGCGCATATTATATCCTGAAAAGATATAATTAAAATCCTCAGTTCTTTCGTCTGTTTTTACAGAATAAAAATTCTGTTTTTACCTGCGACTTTGGGAGATTTAGGACTGGGGGAATCTGATTCGGCATAATAGGAAGCGGAACGAAGGAAATCCACTAATCGATAAAAATAATCCAGATATTTAATTATTCCAAAAAAACTAATAATCAATACCCAATTTATTTGCCCCTAGTGCAACTCGTAAATTATTTCCATTTACTAGTTTTTCCAAAAAATGCCAGGACCTCAACAGATTTCATTATACAAGGTGAACCCAAATAACATGAGGTTACTCTGTGCTTCAATAGTTACGACTCACCTTGTATAAAAAAACTGAATCCTTTTCATGTGAAAACTAAACCACCAAAACAATTATAAAATCCGTTCTCTCACCTAAAGCTTGCAAATTAGGCATGTCTATGTTGCCCCTGGGACCTCCTTGGTTGCCCCAATTGCCCTGATTGGGACCGGTGCCGTTGTACCTCGGATTGTACATGCTCGCTCCGTCAGGACCGCCTGGCCCACCGCCACCGCCTCCTCCGCCGCCTCCGCCCCTGTTCGACGGACCGTTGCCGCTTCTATCGCCCCTGTAGCCCCCGCCTCTGGTATCGGATTTCGGGGCCGCGTTCGACACGTGCACGGAAACCCCTAAAGTATTTACATACAAGTAATGTATACTGTATATTAATGTTAATAGAAAAGGTACCTTTGATGATGTGATCCTCTCCGCAGAGCGATTGGGCCACTTCGGGGTCCAAAAACGTGACGAAACTGAACGCCCGAAAGGGCTTCGGTATGAAGACATCGGTGACTTCGCCGAATTTCCCGAAATACTCTCTCAAATCGTCGGAGGTCAAATCTTCGGTGCATCGTCCGATAAAAACTTTACACGGTACTTGCTGAATCAATCCTTCCTGTAACGCAATAAAACGAAAGATGTTTTTTTTTAATCATCCTTGTGCTGCAATAATAATGTATTAGTTCGTATAAGTATCGATTTTTCGTTGATGTTATTAGTTGTAATAATAAGGCTCATTTGTTTTCAATACTTTTGTTTTAATCTGGAATTTCTTTTACATTTATTAACTTTCACTCAGTAGATTCATAAATAAAGAGCAAAGTGAAATATGCACATCTATCAAATCGTCACTAAATATATTAAATAAAAAATGTTTCATAATTTTGATTTTGAGGAATAACCTTTCGGTACATATTTTTGTGGTATACAAGACTCTACAGGGTGTTTCAAAAAAAGGTGACCCCCTTTCTAGGAGAGGTAGAACATGACAAAATAAGTTGAGTTTGCACAGTAAAAAAATTTCGTAAGGGCTTCCGTTTTCAAGATACAGGGTATTGAAAAAAAAATAATTTTTATACATTTTTTACGATTATGTCGAAACTACTGGCTTGATTGTAATGAAATTTTGAACAAATATGTTTTAGAAGCTATCGCATCGTATAAATTTGTTTTTATATCTGCCTCTCATACAGGGCGCTAGTTGCATGGTTCGTACTGAGTAATTTTTACAATAACTTTTTTGAGGGTAAATTTTCAAGTCCAAATTTTATGTGAGCTCAAACATCATTCAATTTTACACCAAAAATGTATTCTTGGTAAAACTCGATACTGTGTACCGTTTTCGAAATATTTTTGTTTGAAATTGATGAAGCAATAACTGATGCTGGTATAAAATAAGTATTTTTAAGTAGCAATTGCCTATTTATTGAAAACAAAAAACAATTACATTATTCTAATGCTAAAATAATTAACTAAAAAAAGAATTACATGAAAAAATTAAATTAAATTTGATTAAAAACATGAAATAGTAAATCATTTGAGTAAGTGTTCAAAATGTCCTCCGTTTTCATGAATACACAATTCTATCCTTTTTTGAATCAATAACTTTAGCATTAGAATAATGTAATTGTTTTTTGTTTTCAATAAATAGGCAATTGCTACTTAAAAATACTTATTTTATACCAGCATCAGTTATTGCTTCATCAATTTCAAATAAAAATATTTCGAAAACGGTACACAGTATCGAGTTTTACCAAGAGTACATTTTTGGTGTAAAATTGAATGATGTTTGAGCTCACATAAAATTTGGACTTGAAAATTTACCCTCAAAAAAGTTATTGTAAAAATAACTCAGTACGAACCGTGCAACTAGCGCCCTGTATGAGAGGCAGATATAAAAACCAATTTATACGATGCGTTAGCTTCCAAAACATATTTGTACAAAATTTCATTACAATCAAGCCAGTAGTTTCGACATAATCGTAAAAAATGTGTATAAATTATTATTTTTTAATACCCTGTATCTTGAAAACGGAAGCCCTTACGAATTTTTTTTACTGAGAAAACTCAACTTATTTTGTCATGTTCTACCTCTCCTACAAAGGGGGTCACCTTTTTTTTGAAACACCCTGTATAAATTTACTTTCCAAATAGTATCCAGTTATTATTTATATGAGCTAAACAAAAGCATTTCAAAGAAAAATAATAATAGTAATAAATTTGTGTGAGGTATATTCACATACAGCATAAAGCAAACACACTCATTTAAGCAAAAAGTACTTACTTTCGAATTGGGTACTTTCACATCACACCACCTTCCATCAATCATATGCCTCTGTGCTAAAACTCTCATCTGAGATTCATACGATGCAAACCTGATAAATCCGAATCCTTTGGATTGTCCAGTTTTTGGATCCTTCTTCACTTGCGCCATCAGCACCTCACCAAACGCCTCAAAATACTCTCTCAAATTTTGCTCAGTCGTCTTCCAAGGCAAACCAAGCACAATCAAATCAGTACAACGTAACTTTGTTTCCATACGTTTCGTTTTAGCAGTGGAATTTTCCAGATTGTCATCACACTTTCGTTTATTCTCTAAAATATTAAATTTATTCACCCTCTACCTGTTATACTACTATCTCTAAAAATCCAGTCAATGATTTTTTTTTGGTAAATTGTGAATGAATATACGATTGACCTCTATGATTTTTTATTTACATATTGTTACGAGGATGTTCTTTAATTGAATTAACAATTCATAATTAAGTATGAATTGATCTTGTATGTGTTCAGACAATAAATAATGTAAAAATATACCTAAAATTTATATTCAAAATACGAATTAATTCCACAAACCACTTGATCTGGCGTTAAACTATGCGACCACATTCCACATACACACTTGATGATAAATACAAATTAAATACAATTTTTCATAATCCCTTTCACCAAGCCAATACATTTGATTCAAATACAGCAAATATTAAAAGGTCATACAAAAAATAAACGACCATTTTATTTTATATTCGCAGTGAAAACCCAATAGCAGGGGGTCATCGAATTGCAGTCAAAATATACGTGATCCCTACCTTTAGGAAATACGCAGTAAAATATCTGCGAACCCCAACCTCCGTCGGGCGGAGGATGCAGCCGTCCTTCGGAGAGTCGGACTCCTCTGAACGTTTTCGTTTCCGGATTCTTGTACTTCAAGCCAGACGATCCAGGAAATTGGGCGGAAAGTGTGCTTAGCAAAAGAGTCCCATCGTCTTCGGTGGGCAGTTCTATCGGTTCCTCTCCCTCGTCCTCGGCTACTTGCAAATATTCAATCGACATCTCTCAAGCCTCACTCACCTAATCACCCGAAAAATACTCGCCAATGCACCAATTTAAGCTCAAATTCACTCCAAAATCTCGCACTCCATATAAAACGAAACTAAAATGGCGGACGACAGACGCACGGATTAGGCAGCACTGACACAGAACACAGAATCACACAGATGACACGATAGAACAGCAATTTCAGAAAAAAATATACTTTTCTTCTTTTTATAGGCCTCATACGTAATCAGTAGCTAACTGACGTTGTCAAATGATGACTTTTTTATGACAATTTTGACGTTGACATAATTAGCGGTTGAGTTTGAGTTGCAAGAGGAAGCGGTTTAATTTTAAACGAAAACGGTTATTTTATTTACACTTTTACGTTTACTCTTCTGTTGTTAGAAATAATAGTAAGTAATCCTTAGTGTGAAATATGTTTGCTGCGTCGAAATTCACCCCGACGCCGCGTAAATTGAGGCGAGAGAAAACTTCGGCGTCCTCTTCCAGTTCTGATGTGGACAAAGACCCGGTGCATGTCTATTGCCGCTTGAGACCGCTTAAAGAAACCGTAGACACCAAGTCCTGCATGGTGCTGTCTTCCCCGCAGGAAGTATGCATAACCAGCGAATCGAAGGGCACCCGACGAGAGGTACTTGTTCATTTAATTCTTCACAAACAACGTATTTATTACTGTATTATTTCGTAGATGTCCTATAAATTTAGACACATATTCACATCGTATGCCACACAGAAGGAAATCTTCGACCACATCGGTTTCCCTTTGTTGGAAGACTTGCTGAAAGGTAAAAATGGCTTGCTGTTTGCATACGGAGTCACAGGCTCCGGAAAAACCTACACACTAACTGGAGACCGCAACAATCCGGGCATCATGCCTAGATGCATCGATACCCTATTTAATTCCATCAAGGATTTGCAAACTCCGAAGTTTATTATTAAATCCGATAGAATGAACGGTTTCGAGATACAATCAGAAACCGATGCGGTGCAAGATCGGTTAAACGAGAACCGGCTATTCAGGGCTACGAGGAATTGCAGGAAATTAAACGGGGACTCTTCATATTTCCTTAACGATGGTACAATGATTCCTTTGGTCAATCAAAGCAATGCTTATGCTGTGTTTGTTTCGTACATCGAAATATACAATAACAGCGTGTTCGATCTTCTGGACGAATCCAGTAATGGAAAAACCCTGCAAAACAAAATCCTACGAGAAGATCCGAACAGGAACATGTACGTAAACGGTGTGGTCGAAGTTGAAGTCAAAACTGCACAGGAGGCTTTCGAGTTATTCCTCACGGGGCAGAAGCGCAAGAGGATGGCCTACACGAATTTGAATTCTGAATCTAGCAGGAGTCACTCGGTGTTTAACATTAGAGTAGCCCAATTGGAGACGTTACCAGTCGATTCTGATGGAAGGCCCATCATTCCAGAAACGAATCTTTTAACTGTTTCACAGTTGAGTATAGTGGATTTGGCTGGTTCGGAAAGAAGCAGTAGGACAAACAATACAGGAACAAGGTAACCAAATTAATATTAATATGAAAGGGACATCCTGTATAATGGTATGAATTTTTTTTCACAGACTAAAGGAAGCAAGCGCCATCAACAATTCCCTAATGAACCTTCGCACTTGTCTAGAAGTGCTCAGAGAGAACCAGCAAATGAACGCCAATAAAATCGTACCATACAGGGACAGCCGGCTCACTTACCTATTCAAAAACTACTTCGAAGGCGATGGTAATGTCCAAATGATCGTATGCGTACACCCTTCTATTACCGATTTAGAAGAGAATCTTCACGTTATGAAGTTTGCCGAGATGACTCAAGACGTAAAAGTGCAGAAATCCGAGCCCAAAGCCACGCCGATTATAACTAAAAAGACTATATCGAAGAGAGTGGCTACTCCGGCTAGAGTGATGAACAATAAAACGAATCTACTAACAAACATTCCCGTTTTCAAATTCGATGTCAACGAAATCGATTTATGCGGATCGATTATTAACGATATAATAGACGTTTTGAAGCAAAAGAAGACCAAATCCAATGAAATACAGCGAGTGAACAAGACGTTCCGTAAACGTTTAGTAGATATCGATAAAGAGTGCCTGTTCAATAAGGCGCAAATAGACAATCTGAATGGATTGCTGCAAAGGCAACAATCGAAAACCAGCAATTTAGAGACAAAAATTAATTTAATAGAAACAAAGAACGGAGTGTTGGGCGAAAAGAACAAGGAATTGAACGAAATGGTGCGATCTTTGAAGAATACAATCGACGAGAAGGATCTGAAGCTGAATCAGAATTTAATCGAAAAGGAACGAGCCAGGCAGAAGATAGCTCTGGTTAGCGAGATAATGTCGCAGGAGTTGGATGCCAAATTGAAGAAGCAACGGGATCATTTGAACGCGGCCATGGTCGCCAAGGATATGCAGTTAAAGAAGGTCCGGGATGCCCTGGAAGAAGAGATGACGGTCGATATTAATACAGAAGTTACCGTTCAGCCTCCCCAAACACCGAAATCCCCTAAAGCGCCATCGACTGTTGACTATTCTAAAAGATACACGCCTAGGAGAAGATCCAAATCGTGCGAAGAGGTAAATATTGTATATTTGATTCCAATTTCACCTCTAAAAGTAACTGTATATATTTATTAGTATATTAAATGTATATGCTATATTTCAGAAATGGTTAGAACACAATTCCATCAAACCCGTACCTCTCGGCACCGTTTTGCAGCCTTCGATCAAGAAACGCAAGTCTGTAACGAAGCTAACAAAGGCCTCTGATGTGACCAATCCCAAGCAATCGAAGTACTGCCTGTTGGCCCAAGAGCAGGATACCGATGGGGAAATCGAAACGAAAGTTTACAAAGGAGACATCGTACCCACGACGGGCGGCGGGGCTCAAGTAATCTTCAACGATGTGGAGAGATTGAGGCAACAATCGCCTACAGCAAGCGATTAGTACGGTTTATTTTCTAATTTTCAATTCGAGTTTTTGTACGTACTTGTCTTGTATTTGGTTAGGCAAGAACAGCGAGTTACTATTCGATGTTATTGTCGATCTGTGTTGTATTTAATATGTATAATAAGTTTTTTAAGATATTGGCTAAGGTTTTTTTATATAATTTTATAATAAATGGGTAAAATAATGTTGCAGCTGAATAGCCCTGTAGTTGAAGTTACGATTGTTACAAAAAAAGTAGAGTTTTGACAAAAATGACAATTGACACTAAAAATATGATAGTAATTGTTTTTATTATTTATTTTCGATTATAAGTCTTGATAACGACACCAATAACGAATAATCGTTTATTTGCCAGCAAATAGTTCGGCAGTTTTAGTTTTTTCTTCAGTAGGCAACAACGTAAAATATGCGTATTAAAGCGATACTTATATTGGCTTGTATTACTTTTGTAAATGCCGATTTCGTGCGGTAAGTACTACATACATGCCGGTTTATTGGATTTTCGCTCAATCTATTTAATTATCCAACTATTTTTTAGAATCCCTCTGGAACGATTCACGTCAATCAGAAGGACCTTGCAAAATGTCGGAACTCAAGTCGATAGAGTTGTTTTGAAACACAGCCAAGTAACTGGACCTACTCCCGAACCCTTGTCCAATTATTTAGATGTAAGTATATCTATTAAAATACTAAAAAGTTGCTCATTAATGGAACATCTTTTTATTCCTTCGATACCAATTAAATTTGATCGTTGATCATTACGTGGTATCATAGCCAGATTGATTAATATACATTCTTTTATTACAACGATTACCTATATTTAATTGTTAAGTTAAAATTACATGTATTATCAATAAAATGTGACCTTTTGGTTGTTTGGCTGGAAAAAGTAAGATAGGACAGCTCATGCAAAGTAAATATTATTTTAGTTTCTTGATAAATAATCTATCATTAATTCCTCAATTGGAATAAACTTGTTGTGGTTTCCCTGATATTAAATTATTAGAAACCGCATATATTTAATATTTTTTAAGGTACTAGAGTTTTTATTAGAATGATAACAATCTTGGAAATCTCTAATGAAATCATCAGAAACAAATGATTAGTAACAAGAATATTTTAGAATGCTCGTGGAGAAACGAACAGAATTTTTTGTACCAAAATTTACATATTTTTATTATTAATTTTCTGTTTAGGCTCAATACTTCGGTCCCATAAGCATCGGAGAGCCCCCGCAATCATTCAAAGTAATTTTTGATACCGGATCGTCCAATTTGTGGGTCCCTTCTAAGAAATGCAGTTTCACGAATATCGCCTGCCGTAAGTATACATTCAAATTTTGTATTCATCTACAAGAAATATTTTTCAGTGCTTCACAACAAATATGACTCCACAAAATCGAATACATACCAACAAAACGGCACCAAATTCTCCATTCAATATGGATCAGGAAGCCTCAGCGGGTTTCTATCCACTGATGTCGTTAATGTAATATTTAATAATTTATCTTGTATAATTTGTCTAATATTCTTTTATTGTAATTTTTTAGGTAGGCGGTTTGAATGTTAAGCAGCAAACATTCGCCGAAGCCATCAGTGAACCTGGTTTGGCCTTTGTAGCAGCGAAATTCGATGGAATATTAGGCATGGGTTATGATACAATATCCGTTGATAAAGTACCCCCTGTGTTCAACCAGATGGTAGCGCAAAACTTGGTTTCCCAACCCATATTCTCGTTTTATTTAAACCGGTAAGTGACATCAAAGTGAACTGTTCAAAGAATTAGTATGAAAAGACACCTTCGTAAAAATAAAGAAATCTTCTAGTTTGTAAACTTGATTCGGGTTTTTTAGGAATCCTGACGCCAAGCAAGGTGGTGAGCTGATATTAGGGGGATCCGATCCGGCTCATTATTCAGGAGAATTCACCTATTTGCCGGTAACGAGGAGAGGTTACTGGCAATTCGCTATGGACAAAGTCACCATCAATTCCCAAGAATTTTGCAATGGCGGTTGTCAGGCCATCGCTGATACGGGTACCAGTTTGATAGCTGGACCTCTCGAAGAGGTCACCAAAATTAATAAAGTAAGGATGTTCACTATAAAGTTTAAAGTTTACCTCGATCTGATGTTGTTTTCATGAAAAGTAGTGTAGTTTTTAAATATATTTTGCCTTAATTTTGTGTTATTATGTTTCAGTTGATTGGTGGTACGCCGATTGTAGGTGGTGAATACATGGTTGACTGTGATTTAATACCGAAACTACCCGTCATCGATTTCATTTTAGGCGGCAAATCGTTCAGTTTGGAAGGAAAGGACTACGTGTTGAGAGTAAGATGCAGTTAATTTATACGATATTGGGATTATTAAATTCCTAATTGGTAATTTAAAAGTCTAAATTGCCCCGTTTAATGTTACAGGTCGCTCAAATGGGTAAAACTATTTGCTTGTCTGGTTTCATGGGCCTGGATATTCCTCCCCCGAACGGTCCTTTGTGGATTTTAGGCGACGTTTTCATCGGAAAATACTACACCGAATTCGATATGGGCAATAACCGGGTGGGCTTCGCTGACACTGTTTAGGTTAAACCAAAGTTATATACTTCATGTATTCACTTAGTTTGTTGTATATTCATAATTTTCCTAATCAATCATAATTCTCGAATTCGTTTATTTGCAGTTAATGGCTCTCTAATTGCGGAATTTTGGGTTTGTGTTTAATATATTGTTTTAATTCGAATAGACGACGCTCTTATTGCATTTTAATTTGAATTATGATATTGCTTGTTGAATAAATAAATTGATTTACTTTGTGATGTAATTTTTAAACGCCTTGTAGAATTGCTCAAAATAGTGTCATTGTCATTCAATTCGAAAATGTCACTGTTAAAACCCTAAACTTTGGTACATAGTCGAATTTAATAATTTTTTATTAACAGATACTGCGAAATCTGTAAAAACTTCAAGAATGAATCAAATGTGCTGTAGTTGTCCGTGAGTAATTCATGTTAAATTTAATGTTCTATTAAATGTTTTATTAAAATTTATTTGTAGGAACAGAAAAAAGTACTATTCATGTTACTTGATAGCGACAGTTATTGGAATTTTTACTTTTATCTTACTACTTATATGGCTTTGTGCGTATAAAAATGGTTTTGGTTTCAGTACGCCCGATCTCATTTTCAATTGGCACCCATTGCTGATGACCTTAGGAATGATATTCATGTTTTCCCACGGTAATTCCCATTCAAAATCACCTTTTCCAAAGGTTAATCCTCAGCCATTTTTAGCCATTCTTTTCTACAGGTCGGGATCGATTTGCAATAAAAATTGTTTAAAAATGGCCCACGGAATTACACAGTTTGCAGTAATATTGCTCGTTATTCTCGGTCTTATAGCCGTTTTTACCAATCACATTATGAACGATATACCTAACATGTACAGTTTACATTCTTGGCTAGGCCTCATAGTGGTTATAATTTTCATTTTAAACGTAAGTATACTACAAAGAGGTCGATCACCAAAAAACTTTTGGCTGTATAATTGCAAGTTTATGGCTGGGTCTTTTAAAATCCAAACGCTTTTGTTGCAGTTTACTTTTGGATTTTATTATTTCGTCTACCCCAAAGCGGCAGCTTCGTGTCGAAAAGCCGCCCTGCCCTATCACGTAAAAATCGGGATAGTTTGCTTCATTTTAGCTACTGTAACAGCAGTCACGGGGATCGGCGAGAAGGCCATTTTCAGCATATCTAATTACAAAGACGTGCCTCTCGAAGGGGCACTCTGCAACTTGCTAGGTAAAGATACAACAATTATTACTAAAACTCATAAAAATTTCTACTTATGATTTCTCTACAGGTTTAATGTTCATTATATACGGATTAACAATATTGTATTTGGTAACGGAGCCTTGTTACAAAAGAAATGAAGCGCCGGCTGGATGTTCGCAGCCTCAACGTAGGAAATTCGTGCCGATTAAGTTCAATCCTTATTATAGTAAACCTAGACAATGCCAAATGCGATATACTCCAAATGTCTTTTGGAATTGTTAATAGAGACAAATAAGGAACAAGAGAATAGAGGTTTTTTGTTCTATTCTTTATAAAAGATGTTATTTATATTGTTTATTTTTTACCTAACAAAATGACTAAAATCTTATAAAAAATATTAAATCAAATTTCCTTAATAATTTTATCAATAAATTCAATAATTAAAATTATTTGGAACCAAAAATTATTTAATTTGGTTTAAAAATGCTTCGGATGATCTCATGCATTGTTGGTAACATTTCTCGAATCCCTCTGATCCATTATCCTGTAAATTAAAAACATTGCTAAGTATTCTTTGTTAAAAACAGCAAAAAAAATAGTTCTTTTACTATAAATTAATGACTCAATTTACATAATATGGATCCCTGATAATTCGCTCTCCCTGCGGATCGAAATCTCCCAGCATCAGGATTTTAGCTTTATGATTCTCGGGTGCTTCACAGTTTAAATCTGATATATTTTCCTCGTCCATGCCGAAAATGTAATCAAACTCATTAAAGTCTTCTATTTTTATCTGTAAAAAATATTTCGGTATAAAAACATAGTAAGTAAACCAAATATTTAAATTTACCTGCCTAGCCTTTCCATTATATGTAATATTGTGGTTCTTTAAAGTTTGTCTTGCCCTGGAATCCGGACTTTTACCTATATGCCAAGAACCTATTGCTGCACTATCAACTACCCAGTTATTCGATAAACCCTTCTCGTTTACTAAATGCTGAAAGACTGCTTCTGCTATCGGTGATCGACAAATATTGCCTATAATAAAATTAAATATTAATTGATTCTTATACTCATTTCAATTCAAACCTAAGCACACAAATAAAACTTTTTGAACCATATTCAATTTTTACAATATTTACGGGGAAAAAGAAGATAAGCCAATATCACAGGTCATGTCATTACTGTCATTTTCAGCTGGCCGGATACGGTATTTCGCAATCGGTCATGTAGTTAAAAGAAGAAGAAGAGTCAAATCTATCACAGAACGAAATTTTCAGAATTTGTAAAGCACAGATCACAGAAAGACATTCCCAGCAAATCGGATTTCGTTGTCACTGCGTAATATTAAATAGTCAAAACAACAACTTTATTTAGATTATTTTAAACAATCATTGATAAAATACGAAACTATTTATTATAATAATTCTCATTTTAATTTAGATTCGAGAACTTGTACGTGTATGACACAATTATATCCGTTTTCTATTTTAAACTCTAAAATCGCTAGACTCTAATTCGACTAGCCGAGTAGATAGTCATATCGATTGTTTTGTTTCACAACACGAAAAAGGAAATAAAATACACACGTAGAAAATAACACAAAGCTAAGTCGTACTTTTTTAAATTTCGGTGTTTCAGTTATTGCGATGAAGTTTCAATACAAAGAAGAACATGCGTTTGAAAAGAGGAAGTCCGAGGGCGAGAAAATAAGGAGGAAATATCCGGACAGAGTCCCAGTAAGTGAATATTTAACGAAATACAAAACATTATTTTGACATTTGTCATGAAGGAATGCTTGCTGCAAATCAATATTGGTAAAGGATTCGTTCTTAATTAATTTACTCGTTACATCAAGCATTTTGCCATTGTGAGAACCTTGAAGGTTTTATTTAAATAAGTTGGGTGTTTTTGGCATCCATCAGGTATTTACGTTTTCATGTAAAAATGGCGTTTCAATTTCAAGGTCGCTATTTTCTTTGTGTTATTAGAAGAAATGCATTTAAAAGAAATATATTTCGCATTATCTAAAGCCTCTATTAGCCGTAACGCGTAGTTTCTCCCCGAGATGTCATTTTGCAAAATTTCACAATACTTAATGAAATGAATCACAAAAAAAGCATCTTTTCTGCAATACCAATATTACCTAATCATGGTAACGCTATTTCAGATTTCTCGTTAATTTGTGAAATGCTATTAATTCCTAACTTCATTGCAAACTGTTAATGAACCTACTGTTGTTTTATTTCATTCAATTTTTCTATTGGTGACTGTTGCGTGTTGACATTATTTTTCTCTGTACAATATTGAATATTTTTAGTGGTATTTTACTAACAATTTATTATTGCTTTTAATAGGTAATTGTTGAAAAAGCGCCCAAAGCAAGGATCGGAGATGTCGATAAGAAAAAATATTTAGTTCCATCTGATCTGACAGTAGGCCAATTTTATTTCTTGATTAGAAAAAGGATTCACCTCAGACCTGAAGATGCTCTATTTTTCTTTGTTAACAACGTAATTCCTCCTACATCTGCTACTATGGGATCATTGTACCAGGTAAACGAGTCTTAAATCTTTATTTTTTTATTGATAGAACAACACGAATGTGAAAGTCTGATTTCGCAATTTTCGGTGAAATTTTTAATACCGAATTAACTAAATAAAGTTCAATGTTTTGGTGGTTTTTGTATCCTATTTATTTGGTATTATCTTATCATTATTGTTTTCGTATGTTATGCTACATTTTACTATTTCAATAAAACTTCTATACAGGGTGTATTGTAAGTTGATACTTCTTTTTTAACTGTATGTATGAATCTCTTAATTCCAAGCAACTTTTTCAAATAAACTTTTTGAATAATCTGAAAAAAAAAAGATAAAAATTTTTAATAATTTTTACCTTTTTTTTGAATTTTAAATATTTCCCAATACGTACCAGCTTGATTAAATATGAAATTTATTTATTTTTCGGCATTTATTTGACAGATGACTGCCATAAATAAATTTCTTATTTCATAAAGTAGGTTCGTATTGGAAAATATTCGAAATTTTAAAATTTTCTATCTTCTTTGTTATTCAGAATATTCAAAAAGTTTATTTGAAAAAGTTGCTTAGAATTAAGAGATTCATACACAGTTCAAAAAGAAGTATCAACGTACAATACACCCTATATAGATAATTAAATTTAAAAAGTAATATATTATTTATTTGTAGGAGCATCACGAAGAAGATTTCTTTTTATATATTGCCTACTCCGATGAAAATGTTTACGGCGCTGATCTGTGAAGTGGTTCTCAGTATACGGGATATAGCTGATGGGCTTACTTATCAACATTAATTTCTCAACAATATTTTAATATATATAACTAGATATATAAAGTTGTGATTATTAAAAATTTCAAGTTACATTTTTGGGTTTACTGACATTAATAAACTATGTGTATTATTCTCGTAAAATAGTAATAAATACGTGCACATATTTAATTTTAAGGTAAAAAGTTAGATGTTAGTTTTGCGCCGCGTTTGCAAAATGCGGCGGTATATAGGTATTTAGATATTGTGATTTAAGTTTCGTAAGTTAAAAAAAATAATAAAAACGTTTATCTAATTTCGAATGTTTCTGAATCTATTCCTAAAACACCTTCCAAATTGTCTTCCAGGTATAAGGAAAATTTTTAATCCAAATAGGGATATTTTGCAAAACTTGGCAACACTGTATGTATTTATAAAAAATCCCTAAATTTATCGCAGCCTTTTACGGAGATGGAAAGCAACCCTAAAAAGGCGTCACTTTGACAATTTAAAATTCGACCGTTGAATTTCGGATATTCCCTTTAGGTTTTCGCGCATCCCATGGACTTAAATCCTGCGAAAATTCCACCGTCGTAAAATAAGGTCGGTTCGAGCCGCTAAAAGTTTGATCAATAAGCAGCAGCAGTCGTAGAAAATATGGAATCCGAGACAACGTTGGACACCATATTTTTTTATTCCAAAACGGACAGTACTTTGGACGTGAAACCGTCGAATTTGGACGATGGGCTATCGTTGGGATCCAGCACGGATTCCTTGATCCAGTCCAAGGAATTAAAACTGTACCATAAAGAGGGCAAATCATCCAAAAAACCGGATGACGCTGCTTCGCAAATTTCCATTAAAGAGTTCCTAAACTTCCTGAAAGTCGCTTATCAGGTAACAGTTATCAACACATTTTCCTGCATTTAATAATGCTATTTATTAGGTTCAAGATAGCATTGAAAACGTTCTCACAGCAAACGGCATGACCGAGGCCGTCGAATGGCTGAAAAGAAAAGAAACCCTGCTTTTGTTGAACCAAAACAGCATCAGTATACAAACCCTGCCCGAAATAGTCCAGGAAAAACCACCAGAAGAAAAGAAAGGTACCCGGAAAATCTAACAAACAACACATTACAACTTCCATTCAAACTCTTTTTTATAGAGATTGTGATAAAACGAAAAAGTACGTCTTCTATTACTAACAACAACATATGTGATGTTGAGCCTTTGAAGAGGAGATTAAGCGACATTGTATCTGAAGGATTGCTCGATTCTGTGATCCCTTATTTAGTGCAATCGACGCCTTCCAAGACCAAGAGCCTTGCTTCTATCAAACTAAACGGTATTCGTTAAATATATCATTATACGTATTAGGCAATTTTATGTTAATATATCATTTGCAGGCACAGAGAAACTGTCTTCTGCTTCAGCCAATTCTGTTGTACAAAACGAAAAATTAGCAAAGAAAAGGGCCAGCGAGCCGGACATAAAGAACATCGCCATTAAATCCCAGTAGGTGTAGAGCAGATTATACAGTATGTCTACTTAAGTTCGCACCATATGGGAAACTTTTTTTATTGCTAATATTTCGAAAAAAAGTTATTCTTCATAAAAAGTTCTGCATTGTCCAAAACCTAAAATTCAATCATCAGATATTAAAAATTTTCAGTCGTATACGAGGTTAGTCAAAAATGTGTTTTTTGCGCAAGAATAAAGTACCTTTATTTTTGAAAATATCAAAAATTATTATAAAGAAAAAATGTTTAGAATTAAAAATAACTTTCAAATATTCAATATTGTTTATTTATAAAAATATTTTTTTTACATTTTCTCTGTGAAAACTTTGGAAAGTGAAATGTGAAATCCGGTACTACTTTTAAAAAATGCCGGTGCATCCCAAATTAATTATGCAACAAAGTGCAAACTTAAATTTTCAACATTTTCACAGAAAAAACGTCGAAAAAAATATTTTTATAAATAAACAATATTGAATATTCGAAAGTTATTTTTAATTCTAAACATTTTTTCTTTATAATAATTTTTGATATTTTCAAAAATAAAAGTACTTTACTCTTTTTGGCAAAAATCACATTTTTTGACAAACCTCGTATACGATTGAAAATTTTTAATATCTGATGGTTGTATTTTAGTTTTTATACAATGCAGAACTTTTTATGAAGAATAACTTTTTTTCGTAATATTAACAATAAAAAAGTTTCCCATATGGTGCGAACTTAAGTGGACACACTGTAGAATGGAGTAGTGTGCATAAGAGTAGAATAGAGTAGATTAATTATCGGGTAAATTACCTAAAGCTTTTCGTTTTCGGCAGGTCCGAGATCGAGATTCACGTTTGCGACGAAGTGAAAAACGCCAAGAAGACGTTCTATTGCAATCAAAATTTGCTCGTCAGTAAAATGGGATATTTCGCGGAGGTGACGCAAGGTAAACTTTCGCTATTTGCAAATAAAACGCTCTTTATAAATACTATTTATAGGTCAACGTTTGGAAGATATGGATATATCGGTGCATTGCGACATCGGCATATTCGAATGGCTGATGGAATGGGTGAGAAAAGACTCGGTGCAGGAATCGGAGTGGCCCAAATTGGATTGCCAATTAGTCGTGCCCATTTTAGTTTCTGCCGCCTTTCTCCAAATGGAACCTTTACTGGATGATTGCTTGCGTTTTTGCCACGAGCACATGACCGAGATTTTGAGAACCACCACGAATTTATCCTGTCTAAACGATGCTGTTGTTACCAGGTAAACAAAAACGGGCATGTGAAGTTATTGGCCTCAGTTGCCTGGACTATTCGGCCAAATTCGCATTATACAAGGTGTCGCGAAAAGGTTGGGACATGGTTTAACCACAGACTCCTGGGACAAAAATAAGACGATTTAACCGAATTTACCTATATCCAAAATTGCTTAGTAAAGAAGTTATAAGGCTTTGAAGTAAGGATTTAAAAAGAGATTTTTTGATATTGTGCCAGAATGGCTTAACTTTTTTTTCTTGAAAATTTGTGCAGAATATCTCTCTTTGGTGACATATTTATGTGTAAATTTCTTTTTTTAAATTGTCCATCTCTCTCTGATTTAAGGGGGGTGGCCAACCCCCTTAAAGCCCTCATTGTTCCGCCTATGTAATTCATCAAATTTTTGAATCGAAACTAGATTTATTGGTTTATTTATAATGATTTTTTTACTCTTTGTAATTTTCTATAATTCCCATATTTTTGGAGATAAATCTCTCTTTTTGGCAATCATACGATTTTTGAAATCCAGATTTTAAGAACATTATTGAGAAAAACATTTTTCATCACACCTTTTTAACAAATTAAGTTATTTTCAACAATAATCCATCAATTAATCAGAACACTTAGGACATAACACAGAAAAAATAACATTCAAAATTTAAAATATTTATCTTTTAAAAATTTGATTTCTGTAATTTATAATAACGGTTCAATATGGCCTCCATTAATGATTAATGAATAGGTTTTGGTTGAAAATAACTTAATATGTTAAAAAGGCGTTATGTTAATAATAACTTGCTGAAAATATGAATTTGAAAAATCGTACTGATGCCAAAAATGAGATTTATCTCCAAAAATATGGGTTCTATAGAAATTTACAAAGAGTAAAAAATCATTATAAATAAACCAATAAATCTTGTTTCGATTCAAAAATTAGATGAATTACACGGGCGGAACAATTAGGGCTTTAAGGGGGTTGGTCACCCCCGTTATATCAGAGAGGGAGATGTCACCAAACAGAGATATTTCGTACACATTTTCACGAAAAAAGATTAATCCATTCTGGCACAATATCAAAATATCTCTTTTTTATTCTTAATTTCAAAACCATATAACTTCTTTAGGTACTAAGCAACTTTTGATATAGGCAAGTTCGGTCTTATTTTTGTCCCAGGAGTCTGTGGTTAAGCCATGTCCCAACCTTTTTGCGACACCCTGTATACATTGATGATAAATTTTACTGGTACAGATTGGCCGCGATGTACACGAACGTCGAAATCGAAGCCATCAAAGACAAAAAGGACAAGATCCAATCTCGCCTGTTTACCAAACTGATCCAATCGCTGGCTGAACCCGAGCCGGAGATCATCAGAGGCCATTGGTGCTCCTTGGCCAGAGTATTCAAATGCGAAAAATGCCAATTGCTCATCACTCCCAAAGTAGCTTCGATGATTCCTTGCCTACCGCAATGCATGCGACTGCAACCCGACGGTTCCATTCTCAGTTTGCACGTAAAGTAAGAATCTTATTTGGCCTCGACTGCGTAGATTATTCGACCACTACTCGCATATAGCTTTAAACAATATTATCCTTATTTTTGTGTATTCCAGAGATGCGAATTGGAACATCAGCACCTACATCCTCAAGCTGTACAAGAAACTGAAAACCTGGCGCAAAGTGTACTGGCGTCTGTGGGGCGACGCTCATTTCCTCTTTTGCAACGTGTGTAAGCGGTACTTCCCAGCTAACCAGATCGGCTGGTGTCGATTTCATCCGGACGCGGCGCAATTTTTCACGATAGACGCCCAGAGGGCTCACTTGCCGATCGGAAGGTACCCTTGTTGTGGTGAAAGGGCCTACAAATTTCAGTTGCTCGAGAATTTCAACGGGTGCCATTTCAGGCAGCATTTGGTGAGTGATTTGGGAAGAGAATACAGGGTGTATCAAAATTATAGGCCATAAATTAAACCATATATTCTGGGGCCAAAAATAGCTCGATTGAACCTAACTTACCTTAGTACAAATGTGCACAAAAAAAGTTACTGCCCTTGGAAGTTACAAATTAAAAATCGATTTTTTCCAATTTCTCGAGAACATTTTAGTATTTTTTTATGAAAATGGACAGGAGGTTCTCCTAACGCAAGAGCAACTTTCTACAAAAAAATTACAAAATCTGTGCACTCCATAAAATTTTTATGGGGGTTGTGATCCCTTCAACCTCCCCAAATTTTTGTGTACGTTACAATTAAATTATTTTTGCCACTCCCATTAGTTTAACACATTATTTTGGAAACTTTTTTGTCTCTTAGTACTTTTTCGATTTGCCAGTTTTTATCGAGATATTGGCTCTTTTCGATTATGTTTTAAAAATTCTGTGAATAGAAAAAGTAGATTAAGGGTGAATTTTCAAGTCAATCTGATGTTAAAAATATATTTATTGAATCTAATTAAATATTTTGTGCTTTGTAAAAATGTTTTCTCCGAAGCTAATGATTTTACAACATTGGATTTTCCTTGATAAAACGTTGCCATATGTGTTCGAGAAAATGGAGGCTATTTTTACAAAACATAAAATATTTTATTAGATTCCAAATATATTTTTAACATCAGATTGACTTGAAAATTCACTTATAATTTACTTTTTCTATTCTCAGAATTTTTGAAACATAATCGAAAAAAGCCCATATATTTCGATAAAAACAGGCTGATCGAAAAAGTACTAAGAAACAAAAAAGGTTCCAAAATAATGTATAAAACTAAAGGCGTGACAAAAATAATTTAATTGTAACGTACACAAAAATTTGGGGAGGTTGAAGAGATCACAACCCACATAAAAATTTTATGGGGTGCACAGATTTAAATTGCTTGATTCCAGTTGCTCTTGCAATGGGAGAACTGCCTGTCCATTTTCATAAAAAATACTAAAATGTTCTCGAGAAATTGGAAAAAATCGATTTTTATTTTGTAACTTCCAAGGGCTGTAATTTTTTTTTGGTGCACATTTGTACTAAGGTAAGTTAGGTTCAATCGAACTATTTTTGGCCCCAGAATATGTGGTTTAATTTATGGTCTATAATTTTAATACACCCTGTATATGATAGATAAAATTGGTTTTTACTTATAATTACTTGTAACAGGTTTACAATGAGGACGTAAGAGATTCAGCGATATGTTCCATGTTGGAAACGTACAAGCATTTAATAGAAGAGGAGCCTCCACAACTTTTGTTTCCCGAGAAATTGACCAGATTAGTGGCGAGGGGTTAGTAAAATATTCCCAATTTTTATGTATAAATTGGAGATTCTGTCATAAACATAATTTCTAGATCCGAATTCTACAGATAAGAAATTCGTGTGTAAAGAAGTGTTTTGGTGGGATGGTATAGAAATCATACCGCCTCGACCTAAGCTCGGTTTATTAGCGAATTTTAGTAATCGAAACGCTGACGAGTGCCCCAATTCCGAAGAAAGTTCAGAAGAATTGACTGAAGAAGAGTCGCCTTCTTCGATATCGTCAGGATCTGAAGGGAGTGCTGAAAGCAATCCTCGACCGAGAAGGAAGGTATTTTTTGGAATTGGCTTCAGTTTTATTCCTTTATATTCGCTTTATTGGTGATAGATTATCAAAAGGAGGAAGCAGAAGAGGAAGTTAGGGACGAGTTTGTGGCAACACAATTTATCGGCGAGGAGCAACCAGGATATCCAGCGGGCTTACGAAGAGAAAACGTTGAGAGAAATAACGGAATTTCTGAATAAAAACGTCAGTAGCGAAAATTTGAGCAGAGGTAAAGGCGTTTCTAAAAATTCAACGCCTGTAGGTAAGTTGTATCGTCATATTATGCATATTTGCGATGTTAATAATGTAATTTTAGGAGGTGTGTGGGTGAGATTGGAGGCCGAATGGCGCGAGAATGCTACCCATATGAAAAATATGGCGAAGCAACAGCCTCCTACGCCGATATGCCAGTCGAAATATAACAGATTTAAACCGAAATAATTTTTTATCACTTGCTTATGAGCAAATAAAACAGTCTAGAATTTTTATATCTATCTTATTTTTATCATTAAGGCTGTTTTATCACCCTATATTCGTTACATATAAAAACGGGTTCCCAAATATCTCCGTTATTTATAGTCAAATTTTGTTGAAATTTTTGTGAGAAGTCAATTGCGAACTTGCGAAGAAATTGTTGGAATTATATTTTCACTTTACCTCATACTTTTGGAAATATAAATAAAAATCCAACTGAAATATAAAATATTAAAAATGTAATTCCAACAGATTGTAGATAATAGTTTTTGTACCTTTTTTCTATATAAAATTTTCTGTTACAGTAAAAAATAAGCATAAGAAATGGGAAGCTGATTTCAAATTTTACCAATTTTTGAAACTATATCGCTTTCGTTCTTATTTCTACAGCGTGTTTCGCAAACTGTTAGTGTACAGAAATGTACTCATATTATTTAGAGCCCCCGACTTTTTATCTTCCTTTTTTCTTGCTAACTCTACTAGATTGTAATTAAATTAAAAATTGCAATAACCGATAGTATAATGCACAATAACGGCCATTTTCATAATAAAATCCTTAAAGTCACTTTAGCTAAAGTCACTTTAAGAACTTAATAGTCATCCTTTTTCATAATCAACTTGTTTGGTTACTTTAAGTAAAGTTTGGTTTTTACTTTTTGTGATACATGATGGCAAACCTGGTTGTCAAAATTTTGATAAAATTTTAAGAAAGAGAAGAAATTTGGTTTTGAATATGGATCAATACTGTTATAGCCGCTTCCTTACTTAAAGGAAATCTATAATAAACCAAGTGTTTAAAATTTTAATCCGCCCCTACTGATATTCATGCATAGGTATAGATATAATTACATTGTGGAGCTTTGCCATCTGAGTAAGGGTTATCAGGAAGCTTCGATATTTACGTTGAAATTAAGGAATAAATTATTTTTTCGATGCTAAAAGTACGCTTCAAGTTGTTTATAAAAATTTGTGTAGACCAAGCGTCGAACGAATTTATTCTTATCTTGTAAGTTTTTGGACGACGAATTCTAAACACTATGTTTTCTTCTTCGACCGAGCTTGTTGCCATCATGGAGTCAGTTGAAATATCCGAATCGGTCGTGTCCATTATACTTTTTAAATATTTTAATATTTATGTTGTTCCGAAAAACATGGATGGCAAAACATCACAATTTTATAGGTTAAAGTAGTTTAAAATACCTTAAAGTGATGTAAAACCTCACTTTATAATTAAAGTGACTTTAACGGCTAAAGTGGTTTTATGAAACTCACTGGACGGCTTTAAAATCTTAAAGTGATAAAGTAATTTTAAAGTGGATTATGAAAATGGCCCTAAGTTACGAAAGTAATAAAATAAAATTTTTAGGTATATTTCTACGAAGAAAAAGTCTGAGTGCGTGTCTGTATTGAATAGCATTAAATCGGTGAAATGTGCGAGTGAAATAGAGGAGACCTATCTCTTTGAAGGATAGAGTGAAATAAAGTCAGTGCTGACATGAAACGAAAAACAATTTGTAAACAGGGCCGACGCATAACAAAAATCATAACAATCTGTGTCGTCATAACCGATAAAACAGCCTTAAAAGTACTTATCTCTTCATGGAGTACCGGATAGAATAAATTAGGTTTCAAATTTGAAATTGACATTTACAAGGCAAGTACCTACTTCAGATTAATTTCATCTTCTTTTTATTTAATATATTTTATTGTGAAATTGTCAGTATTCTCCGGTAAGCATTATAGGCCTAGAACTAATAAGTCATTCAGATACTTTTTGATTAGAATGAACATAAAAAGCAATAAGTAGTAAGAATCTCATAAATTTATTTACACGTATTTGTATTTTGTGGAGTACACATAAGAAGGAAAATACAATTTTTGTTCGAAAGACAAAATCTTTTTATAAATTAAATTAAGATCCATGTGACCGATAATAGTATAAAATTGCCTAGACGAAGTAATACCGAATTTTTCAATCAAATACTCCCTGCATTTATTCCTAGCCAGCTCTAACAGCGACGGAATTTTCGGAAGGTGCAATATTTTAAAAGTAACGTAATCATCCCTATCTAATTCGATGTAACTCGTCAACAGCTTCGGGTAAATACAGTAATCTAATATCTGATAAATAGTATTGTGCAAGTATTCCACATTAACAACGCCTACAAGCTGATCCATCAGGCTATTTACTTTGTAATTCAAATCGTAAATCAACCGCGAAGTATCAGGCGGCCGCCTCCCTATAAACTTGACATCCATATGCAGCATTATCTTAAACAATTCGCAGTAACCGTAATGCAAAAATATTTTGCTCATATCGAAACTAGTAGCCACATATCCGTAGCAAAGCAGCCTACAAGTCAACTTCGTCAGTTGATCAATGGATAACTGATGGAAGAAATCGCAGAACCTCACTATAACCATGTAAAAATCCTCAGCAGTGCTCACCGAATCCACCACTTGGCCCAAATTATCGCTCTCGATTATCACGTCTATGTATTTCTTAAATATCTCTTTCCTCAACGTTCCGCTTATCCTCCATAATATGCTACCCAGCGACAAATCATCCCCATCGTATTTGAGCTTATTCCACACTAACTCAAAGGTCTTTGGATTGGGATATTGCAAACATAGAGAAAAGGGGTCCATAATATCGTACCCGAATGCGTAATTAACATCAGCTCCTCCATCGATAATTTCTTCAACAAACGGCGACCTGTTACTAATAGCTAAAGCTAGCATAGTCACATGATCGTACGTTTCGATGTTAAAATCATCCACGTAGTCTATCAAAACGGCTTGTATTTCCACATTTTTCGCTATTATAGCCTTCATGAAAGGCGTTAAACTGTTCACCCCGCGAATATTCGCATCAGCGTTGTAATAGAGCAGCATGCAAACAGTTTCCAGAGTTTCTTCAGCCACTGCATCGTGTAAGGGTGTATCGCCGCTGTAATCTGTGGCATCTAAGTGAGCTCCGGTTCTGATGAGCAAATGGGCCAGTCTGGGGTAGGTGACGGAGAGGTGGAGGGGTGTTACTTCTTCGTAGTTGGGGATGTTGGCGTTGGCTCCGCGCTGGATGAGGGTCTCTGCGGCTCTGATCCTGTGGCATTTGATGGCCAGAAGTAGAGGGGTTTCCCCGGCGAAGTTGCGGGCGTTTAGGTCAATGCGCGGCTGGAAGAGGAGGAATTCCAGGATTTCCAAACTGCGAACAAATTGAAGGATACTTTACTGTAAAATTCTCGATTAGTTGGTTTTTTTCCTTAGATAAGCATCTGTCTGGTGTACCGCAAATGCGTACCTATATAATTCGTTAATTGTTACAGATAATTTTCCAGTAATAAAACATATCTACAAATTGAAATAAGTAAACAGAATTGTTAATTAAATATCGAATACTTAATACGCATTATTATATCAATAAGTATGTTCAACTCTTAGAATAAATTGAACGAATATAGGTATTGAGTCATAAATAATTTATGGAGAAAAATCCCCTTTTATCTTGATTAAACCAATGAGTACTGCTGTTTATAATCTCCACTTACTTGTCTTTGAGAACAGCAAGATGTAGAGGAGTATTTCCACTGCTATCGTTAATATTAACCGATTTGCCGCGCCTTACCAAAGATTTCACCTTTTCAAAATCTTCTTCTACTAACGCTTTTAATATGCCGTACACTAATAAAGAATCTCCATTGTCATTTGCATCATAATTTGCATAATTTGCGTCCTAAAAATTAAAAGCAATTCCTGAAAACAAATTTTTATTGCGCATCACATAAATTGCTACCTATTAATAAGTTACTTAATGTTTATCTAAAATAGTACATAGAAAAATTCAAACGACAAAAAGTAATTGATGAAAACAATCAAAAATTAAACATACCACTTCTAGAAATAAATCTTCATCGAAACGATTTCGTCTTCTGGCCATTAGTTATTTTATCGCAAAATTTGTTGAGATATAGTATATGTATAAATAGAATAACAAAATCTATTTTTATTGCACGTAGTGGAAGTTCAATTAGTTGGACCAACAATTTGGAACCGAATCAAATTTAATCCAAAACGTTTAAATTCAATTTTGATTCCATAATGTAGGTACTATAATATATCTAGTACTATCGTGTAAGGAAGATACCATTGGTATTGGTTCAAAGAGGATAACAAAAAATTAATTTAGATGGGTTTACTCAATTTTTCAACCTATAAATTCATCAAAAATATAGGCACTTAAAAAGTAGATAAATTCAAATTTTAAACACACTCATAACAACATTGGACGAAAATAATTCATTTGCTTTATCTGGTTTATCATTTGGGATAATAATTAACAAAAACAGGTGCTTCAAAGTTAATGTTTTAAAATAAAATTAATCATGATGCGAGTATCAATAGTGATTTTTGTAGCCGCCATTTTGGCTTCAGCGACGCCTTTCCCAAGGGAAGAAGATTTCGAAAATGATTTACTGAAAGGATTGATTTCAAAGTATGAGAGCCAAAAAAGGTAAGAAAAATTGATTTATGTTCGGTATTATCATTGGCATAATTAATTTTGTGTTCCATAGTTTCAAAGGTGAAGGAGAAATAATAGCGGTAATCAACGATTTCGTCGACAAGCTGTTCGAGAATATTGCCACGTTTGCAGTAAAGAACAGACTGGACCCCATTCCTCTTAAGGACATTAAAGAAACGGTAAATACTCCTTGCTAGTAAATTCATAAATGCTTCATGTGCAATCCATTTCAGTTCCTCTTGGCCCATATTGAACTTTTGAATGGAGCCATACACGGTATTTCTACCATTGAAAGATATGATGACGTTTCGATAACTTACCAAAGCAGCACGAAGACATTAACTACTAAATTTCCAATCGTATTTTCGAATTTAAGCGTGAGTTTTCCTCAAACTTTTCCTCAAACTCTCTACTAAATTGTGCTTTATATTCTAGTTCACTTATGACTACAAAGTACTTTTCGCGGGAATGGGACCTAAAGGAGACCTGCTGGGGGAAATAGAGCATTTCAAATTTTACTTGGTATTCAGTTTCAATTTCAACACGTTGACTGCGCAAATCGATACCCTTAGGACGACCGATAGCGGGTAATTTCCAGTATCTTTTAATGCTAGTAATATTTTAATCCTGTTACATTTTCAGGCATATTTCTCTTACGGTAAACGGGGGAATAGGACATACACTTTTCAACATCCTTTCCCAATTTTTCACAACTGTTTTCCATCCTTTTATACAAGGAGTGATCGAAGCAATTATTAAAGCTGTGGCGAGCAAGGTTGTCACCGATGTTAACGATATTATCTATAATATAACGCACCAGAATTTTACCCAAATGCGCTTAGTTACGGATATCCTGTTGTAAATTATCTTAATTAAGTAATAAATGAAATTTGAAAAAAAAATGGTTACTTGAGGATTACTTTAAATCAGGTTATACAGACAATTGCTAGTTGGTCTGAATGAGGTTCTAATTGCAATGATGTAATGCGCATTACTATAAGATTATAAACACTTCACTGCGAATGGGTTAAAAAATTCAGAAAAAAATTATGTTATGGATATCTTATCATTTTCAATCATGTGGTGGTGTATCATGATGATATATAAAATAAGAAACTTCACATCAGCTTCATTTAATGTTTTAAGTTCAATCATGAAAGGGTTTACTATACTCGTTGCTGTTTCAGCAATTTTTAGTGCAAGTGCATTGGAAGACCAACAACTAGATGTAAAAGATTATTCAGGGTAAGGGAATAAATTTAAATAGAAGACCAATTAAATATTTATCCGTTTCTTATTTAGTGGAGTTATTACGGCAATTGTAAATGATTACGTAGATAAACTTCTACCAAACATTGCAACATTCGCTGTGGAACATAAATTGGACCCGGCTCCGTTGGGCAATATAGCCCAAAATGTGAGTGTTACTTTACCAATGCAATTTTCGAGGAATGATTAAAATTATTTCAGTTCCTTTTGGCCAAATTAAATCTTAGCGATGGACAATTGCATGGAATTTCAGGAATGGAGAGAAATGGGGATGTTATTCTTAGCTACGATAACATCAAAATGCACCGGTTGACGCTGCAACTACCGTTGAAATTTTCAAATCTTAGTGTAAGTATTCGACTAAATTTTAAGAATTCATAATTTGCAATTATTTCATTTTTTTAGTTTACATATAATTACGATGTCAAAGTTTTGCTACCTCACATCAGAGGGGACATACTAGGGGAAATACAACATTTCAAATTTTACCTCGAACTTCATTTTGATTTCAATGATTTCACTGCCAGGATAGGCAAATTGAAAACCACGGATAGCGGGTAAGTTTCTTCCATAATTATTCGCATTTCATATTTTTACCAATAAAAAATGATGTTTTTTGCAGGCACATTTCTTTTATAACGCACGGCAATATCACAGATGTAATTTTCAATATTCTCTCACAATTTATCACCACCGTTTTGCACCCTTTACTCCAAGGAATCATCGAAGGAATAATCAAAAATGTCGCTCATAAAATTGTTGACGACGTTAACGAGATAATCCAAGGTATATTGAACAACACCGCCGAAATTCAGAATGATATTTTCCAATATTATCCTCCAAAACCAATTTTTATTAAATAAATTTTGTTAATCATATGTTTATTAAAAGCGATTAAATTATACTACAGATCCACAGGAATAGCTGAAGTTAATCTACTATATAAGAAGTTTGTGTAAGTAAAAAACTTGTGAGTAGTTATGAGATATTTGTATATTCACAACAGAAAATAACAATATAAAATTTTGTTCTGCAATATGCACATTTTCATCAAAATAATTAAATTACGAAATTAGCTTGCGGCGCTTCAGCGATCGCTTCATCCGAAGTACCCGGCATGGCGTCCTTGCTGTCTTCAGCGATATGTAAAATTTTACTCTCGTTTCGTTTGTTATAAATCTTCCCGACTTTACCATTAACATCACTCACGATATCGATTCTCTTCTTCAAATCGCTCTCGTTCAAAGCCGCATCCTCAACCGGATTGTACAATTTCTTCATATTCAGATTCATCAACTCCAACTGAACATCAATAATCTCTCTGATGATCTCCACGCTCATGGTGGCGTAGCAACTGGGTCTAACTTCCCGCAAAACGGAGCTCAAAGTCTCCAACGTTTCGAAGCGCTTCTTCGTCACATCGTACTGGGAGTCCAAATCTTTCTCGTAGTAAGCCAGAAATCTGTACAACTCGCTGAGCTCCAAGATTATGTTTATGTATTGTATGGGGTAGTCTCTTAAGGAGTAGAATAGTCTGGCCCTTTTTAGCCAAATGTGAGTATAAGAAAATAACTCGCGAGATTCCTGCACGTTGGTGATTTCTCTAACGGGGACATTCGGTAGACGAATGTCCATTCCGGAGAATGTAAAGCATTCTGGTTTTAGTGACTTGTGTTGTTTAATTTCGTCGTTTTCGTCCCAAACTTTCTCCAGTATTGATTTCCTGCTGATGCCGAAGAGCTGCAGGCCATAGTTAACCTGGAATCGCATTGGATATAAATTATTCTGCTAAAGAATCGTTGTTTAATACACTTACCCATACTCTGGCTAGGTCGCCTTGCGCCTTAAAAAACGAAGAATTAGTTGAAGATGTTAACTCCACGGCGTCCAAAACGACTTGAGCTGCTGATAAATAGTATCTGGCGTTTTCCCACATGTCTTGGATAATGAAAAATGAAGCCAGTCTGCAGCATCTGGTTGCCCAATGCACTGGATCCCCATCGTTGATGTCTAGCTCCAATTGTAAGCCTTTGTGGACAGTTTGGGCGTATAAATTGGTCATGCCTAGCTTGTAGTATATCCATCCCAGCATTTGTATGTTGTTGATGTTTAATTTTTCCAGCTTGGTTTTAGAGACGTTGTCCTCGGTTTTGTTGGTGAGGAACAAATCGTCGGTGCTGTACACAACAGGTTTGCATTTGAGTTCTCTGTTGACGACCGTTTCTAACAGGTTTTTGGCTTTGTCGAAATCGTTCAGTCTTGAAACAATGTATGATAGAAAATTCACAATTCTCAAATAGATAAATGTTACCTGGGGATTATCGATAGATTTCTCGACCGATTGCAAACCCTTTTCCAAGTAAGCTTTGGACTCTTCTAATAGGTTTAAATTGAGGCAAATTTTGGCCCTTTCGTATAAGATCGAGGCGGCCATTGAGAGGGCTTTGAAGTAATGCGGAGAGTCAGTTTCGATTTTCGATAAAATCAAGTCTAATTTCGCCGCTGCAATGGTAAATTCAATTTCTGGTTTCTCGCTGCCAATTTTGCATTCGCCGCAGTTGCGTACGGATTTTTTCGATTTTTCTTCGGTCGCCAAGCATTTAATGTTCCTGAACTCCGCTTTGAGTTCATTCAAAATATCTATGTCTGAAGATTCCATTTTTAAATAAAAGTCATAATGACACCGAAAATTTGGCACATATTGCGACATTTTATCGAAATTGCGACATTTTTCCATTCACTTGATAAGGGGAAGTTAAAATCAGAATTACAAAAGCAGCGCGATTTCGATAAACAATCATTAAAGTGCCTCACGTTAAAACGGCGTGGTGATTAGATCATAAAAAAATTATTGTTTTTTTATAAATTAATACCACGTTCGATTCGACTTAAAATCGGGTATTTGATACCAATGGATAAACATTTAAGCACGACAACACCTACAAGTGGGCTGAGAAAATTAAGCATACAATCCACAAAAATTTATGTATTTCAAAATCAATTCAATCTCGATAAAAATTCGTAATCTTATCGCATTGCTTACCTAATTTAGCAAGAATTTGCATCAACCACTTCACAGTTTGGGTATAATAACAATAATAACGTAAGCAATATCTTATATTATTAAAAGTATTACCAGTTAGCGAATTGAGTACAAAATGAGAGTAATAATTCCGATTCTTTGCTTGGTTTCTTGTAGTTTTGCTATTCCAAATGACTACAATTCGAAAGATTTCCATTCGGCGTTGAGCAATATCGGCAATGATATTTTCCCGAATGATCTTGTAGAAACATTGGCGATTAAATACAAGACTGAAGAAGACATTAAGTAAGTTTACATGTACAATTATTCTTCCACCTTTCTATGAAAACTGTAAGATTTTTTAGTCAACTGAAAAAAATAATTAATTTTTATGAATATAATAATAATCAATTTTTTATGAAGTAATTGAATTAGGCCTTTAAATTGTCGGGAATTTTTTATTAATTAGAATACAAAATATTTTGATCTTTTAGTGTTGCCGATATTAGCACTATTGTAAACCAATACGCGGATCAAATATTTGAAAATTTACGGAAGTACATTAACAACAAAAATTTGAACAGAGTTCCAATAGGTGATCAACATTTGAAGGTATTTATACAATAACAAGGTGTATTAAAAACAATAATATGTACATATCTAAAAATATTCGGGTTGATGTAAATGAAGCAGATAATGAGATTTCGTTAATTTTATAATTTTTAGCTGAAACCCACTGGGTATATCGATTTAAAAAACGGATATCTACAAGATTTTAACACTATTAGTAGAAATGAAGACGTTGTGGTCACATACTCTCATGACCAGAAGAAACTCTTCGTAAGCCTTCCCATTCAATTTAATGACCTTAAAGTAAGTACATCAACATAAAAGTCCCTAGATTTGACTGCAAAAATTATTAAAATTGCAGTTCTACTTTGATTACCACACTAAAGAGCTCTTTATCAGTATCCACGGTAGGGTCGATGGATCAGTACAAAATGTAAAAGTTCACGCAGATTTGACCTTCGATTTCAATACTTATAACGTGTCCCTTGATCACTACGACATGAAGGATTCCGGGTGAGTCCAACGTTAGAAAACTGCCAAGAACAAAATCAAAAAATGAATTATTTACAGGAAAGTTCATGTCCACTTCAGTGGAAACAAAATCGTCGATTGGTTAAGCAACGCAATGGCGGCTGTGGTCACCACTTTGATGGGCCAAGTCGTTATGAATGAGGTCGCTAAATTCGTTAGAGATGGATTGAGGGGCGTCGTTGAACATATAAACACTATTATTCATAACATCCTTAACTGAGTTATAAGTTTAAAAAAATTAAGATATTAAATCATTGCAAATTTCATAAACATTTCTTTTATTAATCCTGAAATAACAAATGAATTTTTCACACTAGGGAAAGTACATATACAGTGAGAGTGTAAAGGTTGAAACAAATTCGCTAAATCCTTGATTTGTCCATTGGGGAAAAAAGCTCAGACACGTCGATTTTTATTTTAAAAAGCTGATCAGAAAAGGTTGTGTGTGTTTATACAGGATGTCCCAAAAAAAGTTACATATCAAAGTTATGTTTTTTTTAATGGAACAACCCGTATATTATTACATTTTTGGATTCTACTCGATGAGCTGATTCCAAAAAGGGGTCACACTTGGTATCTTGGTCTCATAATGGACCTATACTAACTTTTTAAGTACTATGTAATGACAAGATATAAAATGTATACAGGGTGATCAAAGATTTCATAATTTTTATGATTTTTTTTGTACCCTTAGATAGTACTTGAAAAGTTAGGATAGGAAGATGTAAGCCATTTTTCTCGATTTTCAACTGTTTGGCTTTCCGAGCCGCCTAATTTAAAAATTTTGTGATTTTTGAGTGGCTGCATAGCCTTTATTATGACACCAAATAACCAAGTGTGACCCCTTTTTGGAATCAGCTCATCGAGTAGAATCCAAAAATGTAATAATATACGGGTTGTTCCATTAAAAAAACATAACTTTGATATGTAACTTTTTTTGGGACATCCTGTATAAACACTCACAACCTTTTCTGATCCGCTTTTTAAAATAAAAATTGTGTCTGAGCTTTTTTTCCCCAATGGACAAATCAAGGATTTAGCCAATTTGTTCCAACCTTTACACTCTCACTGTATAAAAATACAGTTCTGTATCCTAAAAAAACTGCATCAGGTATGCTCATAAACTTCCGAAATATTTTAGAACAAACATTTACTTTATCATGCATGGAAGGATAACATTTAGACGTTATAAATGGCAAAAATATTTTTGATTTGAGCGTTCGCAAATAACGATAAATTCTTAATTTAAACATGCTGCACCTGGAAAAAGTTACCTTTAGTTGACATGTGAGACTGCTGAAGACAAGACACATCCAATAAAGACTGCATGTTTGTAATTTATTATACAAAATGAAATGTGCTAGTGTGATGCTTTGTTTATTGTCGATTGCTTCAGCAACATCGAATTTCGACTTCCAAGAGCTCAATTTTGGAGTAATGCCGTCGAAGCTCGTTGAAAATTTAACCGCTATTCTCAATGATGAATATGTGCCCAGGTGATGTATAAAATAATTTATATACTCGTATTTTTAACTGGTAGACTGAAACATTCACATTACCCACTCCTTACCAAGAGTTCAAAATGCCAACCCTTTTGATATACAGGGTGTCACAAAAAGGTTGGGACATGGCTTAACCACAGACTGCTGGGACAAAAATAAGACGATTTAACCGAATTTGCCTATATCCAAAATTGCTTAGTAAAGAAGTTATAGGGTTATGAAGTTAATAATGAAAAAAAGACTTTTTTGAAATTGTGCCAGAATGGTTTAACTTTTTTTCGTGAAAATTTGTACAGAATATCTCTGTTTGGTGACATATTTATGACAAAATTTCTTTTTTTAAATTGTCAATCCCTCTCTGATTTAAGGGGGGTGGCCAACCCCCTTGATGCCCTAATTGTTCCGCCCATGTAATTCACCTAATTTTTGAATCGAAACTAGATTTATTGGTTTATTTATAATAATTTTTTACTCTTTGTAATTTTCTATAAAACCCATATTTTTGAAGATAAATCTCTCTTTTTGGCATTCATACGATTTTTGAAATCCAGATTTTCAGCACATTATTGAGAAAAAAAATTTTTCATTGCACCTCTTTAACAAAATAAGTTATTTTCAACAATAATCTATCAATTAATCAGACCACTTAGCCCAGAACACATAAAAAAATAACATCTTTTAAAAATTTGATTTCTGTAATTTATAATAACAGTTCAATATGGCCTTCATTAATGATTAATAAATAGATTTTTGTTGAAAATAACTTAATACGTTAAAAATGCGTTATGAAAAATTTTTTGTTTATAATAATTTGCTGAAAATGTGGGTTTGAAAAATCGTATGGATTCCAAAAATGAGATTTATCTCCAAAAATATGGGTTCTATAGAAATTTACAAAGAGTAAAAAATCATTATAAATAAACCAATCAATCTAATTTCGATTCAAAAATTAGAAGAAAATTACATGAGCGGAACAATTAGGGCTTTAAGGGGGTTGGCCACCCCCGTTAAATGAGAGGGAGATGTCGCCAAACAGTGATATTTCGTACACATTTTCACGAAAAAAGGTTAAGCCATTCTGGCACAATATCAAAAAATCTCTTTTTATTCTTAATTTCAAAACCCTATAACTTCTTTAGGTACTAAGGAACTTTTGATATAGGTAAGTTCGGTTAAATCGACTTATTTTTGTCCCAGGAGTCTGTGGTTAAGCCATGTCCCAACCTTTTTGCGACACCCTGTATGTGCATAGCACTTATTTATTTATTTGTGATCTTTTTATGATCTAAACATTTGTGCTTGCAGTAATGACGATATTGGAATGATTGTAAACGAATATGCGTACGATATATTCGCAAATTTACGACGTTATTTCACCAGTCACAATCTCAGCAGCTTAGCTCTACCAAATACTCTTTTAAAGGTCAGTTTATTAGGTACAGTTAATTACTAAATATGCCGGTAATTAACTTTGATGCACTTCCTGCCTCAAGATATTGTATTTAATATATTTTTAATTCTAAGCACAATGTTGTAGCTACAACCGTCTGGAACGATGAACTTAACTGAGGGGTATTTGATGGGCATTAATACTATAGAAGCTAGGAAGGATATTTTGGTTGTATACGCATCGAGTTCGAAGAAATTATGGTTAGAATTACCCATGACATTTGAACATTTACAGGTAATATAAAATAATAATTTCATTTCCAAAAAAATGATTTTATGAATTGTACAATATTTTTATTAATACTGTTACAATATTATCTATGAACATAATCAGAAATTAAGATCTTGAAAACAATATTATCTGAATAGGTGTCTAATAAAAATATTTATTGTATCCTTTAAAATAATAATGGTTTATTATAAAATACTTATATTTCAGTTTATCTACTATTACCATACTGAAGTACTTTTCATTAATATTCACGGAAGCGTAAGTGGGAACATTAAAAATATCAAAATCAATGCTTTGATTAGTTTAGATTTCAACTCTTACGAAGGTCATCTTGATCAATACAATGTAATAAAATCAGGGTAAGTTTATATCAAACATATTTTTTAAACAAATACGAGAACAATCTGGTTTTCTACAAAGTCTAGACAATTTTTCAAACACAGTTCCTTTTAATGTCTTAGATAACTTATCTTAAAATTTATTATGGAATCGTAAATAAAATTATCGAACACCTGCAGTAACACTTCATTAGCAAAAAAATATAATTTATAATAAATATTTGTTTAAATTTCAGGAGTGTTAATATGATATACACCGATATTCCTACTGTTGATTCGTTAACGAACTCCATGACAATAGCCATACAAACCCATTTCGTTCATGTAATTACGAAAATGATCACTAACTTTATCAAAGAAACCTTACGGCATTTAGTAGATAAGTACAATGAAACCATGGACGTTCTTATGCATTAAATCTTAAGATAAATAGATGTTAGTTCAACCCAATTTTGTACATTGTTTTGTAATAAATAATTGTTTTATAATCAAACTTCGAATCATATTCTTTGATTATTGACCTTCCTGTTTACATGATGAATTCATGCGAATATTGATCAAACACTTTTACTTAGTGATACAACTTTTCGTGTAGTTTTCACCACAATAAGCTCATTATGAATGAAGACGATTTTAATAATATCATAGAGATTCCCAAAGAAATTTCTTTGGATTTGATGAAAAAAGTGATTGAAGAAGTAACAAATTCTTTAGCTGACTTGAAGAAGCTTCACAGTTGGTCAAGTAACGATATTAAAGATCTTACTTACAAGTCCCTAGATGAGAGATTTGGTGGATTAACTGATCATGATGGGGAAGGTACAAGAAGTATACCCACTTATGGATTTCTGGAGGGATTATTTAATAATTTATTAGAAGAATTTGAAAAGGACAAATCTTTTGATAAATTCATAAAAAATATAAGCGTACTTATTCGAATGGATAGCGATGAAAAAAACCTTTTGGAAATCGTAGCCAACAAGCAGACTGAAGTAAATGAACTACAATTTGCAATAGAAAGTGATAAAAATGAATCAGTGGATAAAATAGTTAATTCAATGCAAGAAATTGGAAGAATTAAAGACGAAATAGAAGTAATTTTTTCGTGTTGTTTTAGGTAATGTATGATCATTATTTAATTTGTAGAATTTATGTATTGAAAGTAAAATCAAACTGGCTTACATTAAATCCTGGCAAAATTCAAAAATCGAAATGAAAAACGTTGTGCTGACGAACGAATTGCAAGAATTAGAAGATAAAATCCAGCTATATAAGTCTAAAATAGATATAGAAAACGAAGTTCATGGAGATTTTATGAAAGCTGTAACCGAAATACAACAAGTTAGTATATTACAATTCATAAATATTTTAAAATATGGATCATTATTCATACATATTTCATCAGCTTGCCAAAATTATCCAGAATTAATAGAATATTCAACATATTTTTAGGAACTACAGGAGCAAATCGTAGATTGGGAAAGGAAATATCGTGAATCAATGAAATCAATGACTGAGAAAATTAATATTCTTCGTGAAAAACAAAATGAACAATTAAATGAACTGGAAAATTTGAAAGCGAAGGTACAGTCTTTACAAAATATTATGAATTGAATTTAAACTTTTATGGAATTTATTTTCAGTACGACAAGCGCAAACAAGAAATCCAAGACTGGGAAAAATACAAAATCGAACAGGAGAAAATTAGATTAGAGAAGGAAAGGATCAATAAGGCTGCTATAAACATCCAGGCTTGGTGGAAAGGAACAATGGTCAGAAAAGGCTTCGGACGATTTAGAAAAAAGAAGGAAAAGAAACAAAAAAAGAGCGCTGAAAAACAAAAACAACCATTAAAAAAATAATTACTAACTCTGCATTATTATATTGCATCAACTTAGTTGTTACCATTCACAAAATTATAAAATTCTAAATTTCAATATCTTATTTAATCCTAAATAAATCATGCTCTTCTTGTTTGGCGCAGTTTCTCGCAATTAGCTATCACTTCTTTAAACTCAGAATGCTTATGAACCATAAAATATCCTTGAATTTGCGCAGGACTCATGTTCGATCCAACCTGTACAACTTTCTCAGCGAATAACTTCGCATGTGCTGCAGCATCTGGCTCATCATAAAATCTCAAATACATTTGTTCTATTTGTTTTTGCGTACACCATCCTATATATTCCTGCATGTCTACTCTACCAGGTCTAATCAGAGCCGGATCCAGCCTAAAAATCAAGTATAATATTACATACTCAATATTATGGTTATTTAATAATACCTTTGAATGTAATTTGTGGTCATAAAAACAATTCTAGCCTCAGTACTCGCAACACCATCCAAGCAATTTAATAAACCACTAAATGTTACTCGATTTAAACCTTCATAGGCAGCCTTTTGCTGGGGAGTTTCCTCTCTTGAAATAAACGCAGCATCGATGTCTTCTAATAGTATTATGCTCTGTTGAGGTGCTACACTTAATAAGTGATTTAATCTATCATCTGATAGACTCCTTTCGGATAAATTCAAAATGCATATCGAGAAACCCAATTCTCCTGCCAAAGCTGTTATGTACGATGATTTACCGCAACCGGGAGGGCCAAAGAGAAGATATCCTGCAATCAATGAAATATTAATATAAAATTGTTCATAACTAAATAAAATATTACCTCTTCTGTATGGAATTCCCCTATCAATATACCAGGAAGGGTTTTGAATGAACTCTTCGCAATCTTTCAATATCCTGTCACTGATTCCTTCATCTAGAACTACTGAGGAAATTGGCCTCTTCCTTCGAGGGTGTCCTAATGGTCTCCATTCGCTGCCCAAGGCTGTGTACATTATCGTTTTTCCTTCGTGTTGGTCTAATGCCATTTGTCTAGCTGTTTGAATAAATATTTATATTAGTATACTAATATGAGCTACTAAAAGTACAACTTACCATCCTCTAAAATTGTAAAAAATAACTGTTTATTTCTTCCGAATGCTGTTAACTGCACCGTTTCCCATGGGGTTCCCATATGTAAATCTAATGTGTGTTGTTCTCTAGTCCTTTCAACTCTAATCCATGTACTGCCATATCTACAAGTAATATTATTTTTGAATAATACAGAATCTACTCGAATACATGTATTTGTACACACAAATAAATCGAAGGTAGTTAACACTGATTAGGGCTACAAATTCATACCTTCATATACCAAATAACAATCCCTACCGGAAAAAATGCGTTCCAATACTGGGAATGAAATCGTATTTGGTCTTAACATGCCCACTGTCTTTCTGCTCGAAACTGGTTTCGACACTCAAATGCTGCGTTTGCTTGGCCCCTTTCGTCGTCATCCACTGCAACAGCCACTGATACGACTTGTCCCTGCACGGCACTTCTAAAGTTATCATGTAATGCCTTCTGAATAATATGAGGGACGTTTGAAACCCCTTTCGCAACAGCGCAGCTCCAGCGCCTATGCCGAAAAGCCCGAACCCAGCGCCGAAATACGGGTTGTCAGAGAGAGCCGATATGTATTCCGATAACGGCATGATTAAATTGCTTAATAATTATGTTATAACTACTTTTATTGTGATATAATACTTAATTTTCGTATATTTGTTGAGTTATAGGTTAGATTTATGCTCTGAAGTATGAGCTGTCACTGTCAAATGTAAGTTCTTCTTTTTTGCTGTAGCTGCCTCAAACTTCCAGGTATCGGGCCAAGATATCAATGAATAAATACCCCGTTTACATGCGGGATCCACTAATCGAGATATCTTTTCTTCGTCGTGTAATCAACTCGATCCGTGTTTAGTGTTTCCTCAGGATAGATCTGGGATCCAAGCCGGCTTCGATCCCGCATGTAAACGGGGTAAAATACATACTTACTGCGTTTACATGCGGGATCCAGTGATCGGATCGGGATTGACTCGAGATATCTTTTTCTTCGTCGAGTCAACTCGATCCGGTATCTTCTTTCTTCGTCGAGTAGTCAACTCGATCTGTGTTTATTGTTTACAGAGAGGATCCAAGCCGGCATTTTATAAATGCATTTATTGTGTTTGAATGTAATGAATAGCGGGCCCTATAAGAAATGTAGGCGGGTTTTTTGGTGGGGCCCCGAATTTTGTACTGTGCCACTATAAAGTAGTGCTAATAACGTAAGACATGATAGATAACAGATAATCACCCATATGACGAATCAACCTGTTATAGTTATCGAAGAATTAGCTAATTTTTCTATTATAGGTCAAAATAACCAAATATACTGATAACTTACCGGTTGTTACAACTTAAATTACTAAACCAAAGGAAACGATAAGTGATAATAACTAAGTGATAATAGTTTGAGGTTTATAACTCTAAAACCACAAAAAACGAATGAATTCGGTACCCCAAATAATTGGCTATATAAATAGCACCACAATGTCCACTAATAAAATAATTTCGTTTACTTTCCCACCAACAAATCACCTACATACACACGTGGGAATCCCGCATGTAACGTGAAATCGAGCCCGCGGTAGGTACCGAATCGCTCCTAAACGTTCCTTAGGCAAGTGGTCTTCGGACGCGTGCCCTACCCTCATAATCGCCGGAAAGTCACCCCTCGCAATAAGCTTTCAGGCATTGATCTCGACACCCTCTTCGAAAACCCATGAGAGCACTCCAACAGCATATGGTGATCATGGTGGTAGTAAAGTTATTATGCAGTCACTTTTATCGAACATCTAAATTGGAGATCAGTAAAACTGTCGCTATGTTAACAATGATAAATTTTACATAATTGGAAAAAACGCACGTTTCGAGAGCTCTTATGTTAATTCGTTTACTTTTTAGAGGGTTTGTGCACAATTGTTATAACAGTTATTCTAGTCTATGCACTTTTAAGTAGGAAAAAAACGTTGAATCTTGTCTATTGTTGGTATTTGTAGGGAGTTTTGGTATAACTTGTTGACAATAACTTATGTTTGTCTGAATGGTGAATCTACCAAATTTTCCAGCTCATACAATTACTATTAGGTGTTCCTTTGTGTGTCTTATTTTAGATCAGCGAGAACAATTAAAATTTATTACGCCGAATGTACTTCCTTGCGTCAACGAAGCCGCAGAGTGTACGATTCTATTTCACAACAGAAAAAGAGTGGGTCGACAGCGGAGTTTCGATATATTTTTTTCGTTTGAAGTGTCCAAGTTGAATGCGATGATTGCATGTCCCGCATAGATGACACTGTTGGTACATGTGACCCCTACGCCACCATCAATTGAGCGAGTTAAAGTAAATTGGATCTAATGGGATCTTAATTGGACCTAATTGGGGAGACGATACAGCTTCGCAACAAGTGTCTGACTCTAACTAAATATTTTTCGAGTTTGTGTGATGTCTACCTTCCTCTCGGAGATTAACAATGTTTTAAATAGATATTAATTGCTTTTTCTTCGCACAAATAAAACTACAGCCCTCCAGAACTCTTATTTCCCTTTATCCTGAATTTAAGAAATTCAATTTAATATTACACTTGTCCCTAATCTTTATTGATTTTTTTGTGAATATTTTATAGAGCTTATTACAACTTGGAATATTGTTGAATGAATTTAAAATGTTGGCTTTTCCTAAGACGTAAGCTGCTCTTACTATTGCGGTAAAAATTAGCATAGTGTTTGTTTTATAGAATATTTTTCAATTAAAATTTTTGCAGGTTTTATTACCATGAATAATTTAATTGCATGTAAGTTAATTACATGTCAATCAATATATTTGAATAATGAATAAATTACAGTGGAATATTTTAGTTTTTTTCTCACTGATCTGTAATTTTTTGACCTTTTGGGTTACTTATATCTTACCCAGTAATCAATATTCCTCAGGATAATTACCCTAACAAAAAACTAGTTGTGTAAAAATATGAGCAATTATTTTTAAGATTGTTTACAAAGAGTAAACGAAAATTCCTTAAAAATTTGCATTCGGTATTAAGGGCAATTAAGTAATTTAAACCAGGAAACGAAAAATTCACCGTTGCATCTTTATCAAATCGAATAAACGGTCCTCTGATGTATTGTAAACTCCATTAGAACAGCCTTAACGGTGTGCGTAATTGATTTTTTGGAATTCAAGCAAATGATGACACGGAATATCCACTTTAAGTTGTGTTAAATAAAAAATTCGGTTTTAAGAACTGCCTAATGCTGGTGTTAATTGCCAATATAACGTTTTATTGATGTATCGTTACATAATGGCAATGAAATGGATACCTAGGTAGGTAAATAATCTCTAACTATTACCTACAGTTCAACAGAAATAGCTGAAGCCACCAAGCCTTCTCTGTAATCTAATTCATAGAAAATTATTTTAATGCATGAGAGCTTCTAGTCATTTTATAATACATGATTGTAGTTTGCCTGGCGCCGCTACTTTATTAATTAATTTAAATTCACGAGTAAACTCCATTGAGTGGGGATGATGCATAGGAGAGAATTAAATTAATTCGAAATTAAAAGCCTACCTACACAAAAATAAAATTTGTCTATATTGCCAGAAATTATTCGTAAGCTAAAGAACAAAAAATGGTCCATCATCAGTAGATACTTTTGGTAGGTATATTTTAACAATTTTATTGACAAAATAAATTCGTAGTTAGATAAATGAACTTTAACTATTCCAAAAAAATAATAAAAGTACTTAAACAATTTTTCTTCATGAAAAAAACACACTTTCACAAACCATCATCACTAAAATCTCACCGGCCACCAGCGCACCGAAACCATCGAGCACTTCCCGCGAGTATACAAAAAAAAGTATCGCTAAAAATTCGATACCAAATTGAAAAAACACAACCCTCTACAATGGAGGCCTATATTTGACTGGTACATTAAGTGTGTAAAATGTTTTAATAGCAACAATTGGACAATATTGGAGTGAATTGCATTAAAGAATCTGGACTGGTTAAACTAATATACTAATGGCTGCACTAATAGTCATTGTCGCTAATAGGGAAAAATTGGGTAAATTGATAAATTCACTTATGGGTGATTGAGGCAAATGCGTGCGCCTGCCTTTTAAGATTCGTTAACTTCATCATCATATTGTTTATGAATAGCTTAATTGACATATTATATCTGTTAATTCTTTTAATTTGTTCAGTTACGGGTTCGCTCTCATAAGGGATGTAACGTATCGATACCGAGTGGTGATTTGAACCGTTCCAAATTTTGTGTTACTGTGATTTGTTAGCTATCTCTGTGAACTTTGACATCGAACGGAGATGTGGTATGTGTATACATGCGAAACATGACGTAAATGTAACGTCAGTTATTTTGTGTAAGTTGTGAATTATTATTGAGAGTAATTTATTATTATCATCATCGGTAAAGTTGTTAACTTTTCTTGGATCTATAAATGAGTTGTTTAGAACTAAATTAGAAAATATTTGGTTATCGGTGCTAGGGGAAATTTTTAATTTTAACATTACTTATGACCTAATTTTGGTAATATTGATGGAGCTAAACATGTAAAGGGAATTTCCTTCCAATATCTTCTATGGAAGCAGCATCGTTCTTATGTTTTAATGAATTTTTAAATTTCTTCTGATATACAGGATGTCCGGTAATGAATGGGCCATACGCTAAGGGTAGCTTCTTTGGGTCAAAATATGACGATTTAACCAAATTTACCTTGGTCCAAAGTTGCTTCTTTAGGAAGTTATAGCACTAGGAAATGCGATATTTTATTTAAATTTTTTTGTTCATCCTGCGTAATTCATGAAATATCAATGTCAAATTTTACATATGGGGGTTTTAGAGGTGGCCAATTAAGAATATGTTATCCATTTTGCTCTTAACCCAGAGGGCGCCTCTTCAGCACACTTTTTTTTTCCTTTGAACGGCCATAACTTTTTTGTACATAGGAATTTAATAAAAAGGTATCAATGTACAAAAACTACAACATTTTAGCTTTAAAAAAGGTGTACCTATTTTTAGTCGCTAAAATGCACCGTTTCAAAGATAAATGAGTTTGAAATGTGTGCTGCAGGCTTACAAAACAAAGGTTATAACGAGCTTTTGTCTGGAAATAACTATAAATATCTGGAAATGATTGTAAAATTTCTGTAAACTGTCTGTAATGTCTGGAAACTGTCCGGAAATGTTTGGAAATATCTGAAAACTGTATTGAAATTTCTGAAAATGTCTGGAAACTCTGGCTACGAAATGTCATAACTAATAAACCCTAATTCATTACCTACATAAGCAGCATGCAGCGCAAATTTCAAACTTATTTATCTTCAAAACGGTGCATTTTAGCCACTCAAAACAGTTATACCTTTTTTAAAGTTAAAATGTTGTAGTTTTTGTAAATTGATCCCGTTTGGTCAAATTCATACGTACAAAAAAGTTATGGCATATCGAAGGAAAAAAAAGTGTGCTGAAGTTGCGCCCTCTGGGTTAAACGCAAAACGGATAACATATTCTTAATTGGACACATCTAAAACCCCTATATGTGAAATTTGACAAAGATATCTCTTGAATTACGCTGAATGGACAAAATAATTGATATGAAAAATCAATTTTCATAGCGCTATAACTTCCTATAACGAAGCAACTTTTGACTAAGGTAAATTTGGTTAAATCATCATATTTTGACCCAAAGAACATACCCTTAGAGTATGGCCCATTCATTACCGGACACCCTGTAGAGTTTATAACAAAAAAATCGAATTTCCTAGATGGCTGAAATAAAATTTATTTCACTCTTAGTAGGGTCTTAGTAGGTATAAGAACCAAAATTTGATTCGCTTTATATTTTCGATAAAGGCTTTAACTACATGGCCAACTAAAATTCCCACAAGAAAAAATCCAATTAAAAGAAACCCACATGGTAGGGCATCCACGTGACCACCATCTACATTGGCATCATCGAAAAGAAACGATATATAACAAACCAAACAATAGAATCTGCGGCGCCCTTATCATCGGATTCGATCTCTATGCCATAACGCCCTTACAAGGCACAGGCCACATCCCTATCACGCGTCTAGCCAATAAAGACTGTTTCTACTTTGAAACGCAGGACTTCCATTGGCCGAAATCCCGAGCTTCAATTGAGCTTGTTAAATATAAATTGACTAAAATAATAATGTCAGAAGTCAGTTTATGTGCTTAACTGAAGCTCGTCGCAATTGTTTCATTAAAAAATTATCGGGTAAATTGAAATAGATTGCTCTGATTGTTTCGATCAATTAATATGGAAGGTGCGCCTTTCGACGATCAAAGTTTTAATGATTTCAATAATCAACCGTTGCCATCCCTCGCCTCGACGCTGCTTAGCAAAAACCAGGATAATCTGAACGTGCATTCCATACAGGTGATGCTGGGGCTGCAGCAGCAGCACGACATGTTCGGCAGCATGGGGTCGCCGATGGAGTACAAGGGATCCCCGCAGAAATTGGACGGGTCGCCGATACACCAGGATTTGGGGATGTACTCACCCGGTATGGAAAATATTAATAATAACGCTAACGGTGCTAAAATCAAGACCGAGGACGTCGTGTTGCTGCAATCGCAAAATTTGAGTTCCACTGAAATTGGGAGTTCCCAGACCACGTCCACGAAGAAGAATGAAAAGAAGAAAAATGATAATGGGGTTAAGAAGAAGAAAACAAGGTAAGAGATCAGTTAGTTATTTTTCTTGTTACTCGATCCAGATGATTAAATTCTGAAAATTGTAGACACTAATTTTGTAGTAATTTCAAAGATTCGCGATTTTCCAAAGTGAATTATTGAGAAAATTTAAGAGGTGAAATTTTAACAATTAACTACAAAATCAGGATTTAGTTTAAATAGTCTCCCACTCTCCTAATTTTGTAATAATTTCAAAAACTTGCGATTTTTTAAAGGGAGAAAATTTAGGCGTAGTGAAATTTTAACATTTACTTCAAAATCAGGATTTAGTTTAAGGCTGTTCTATCATTCGTTACATATAAAAACGGCTCCCCAAATATCTCCGTTATTTATCTTCAAATTTTGTTCAATTGCGAACTTGTGAAGAAATTGTTGGAATTATATTTTCACTTCACCGCATACTTTTGGAAATATGTAAATAAAAATTCACCTGAAAAATAAAATATTAAAAATGTAATTCTGACAGATTGTAGACAATAGTTTTTGTAAACTTTTTTCTTTATAAAATTTTCTGTTAAAGTAAAAATAAGCATAAGAAATGGGAAACCGATTTCAAATTTTACGAGTTTTTGAAACTATATCCCTTTCGCTCTTATTTCTACAGCGTGTTTCGCAAACTATTAATGTACAGAAATGTACTCATATTATTTAGAGTCCCCGACTTTTTATCTTCCTTTTTTCTTACTAACTCTACTAGATTGTAATTAAATTAAAAATTGCTATAACCGACAGTATATTGCATAATAAGTTACGATAATAATAAAATAAAATTGTTAGGTATATTTCTACGAAGAAAAAATCTGAGTGCATGTCTGTATTGAATAGCATTAAATCGGTGAAATGTGCGAGTGAAATAGAGGAGACCTATCTCTTTGAAGGATAGAGTGAAATAATGGCAGTGCTGTCAGTCAAAAATTTGAACAAAATTTGACTATAAACAGAGAATATCTAACTATTCTCTGCTATAAATAACGGAGATATTTGGGAAACTGTTTTTATATGTAACGAATAAGGCGATAGAACAGCCTTAAATAGTGTAATAATATCTATGTATATTTTTAGTGCATTGGCCACATAGAAAAGGAAATATTGACCATCAGTTTTGAGCTAGGTACTGATTTTTATAAATCGCAATCACTACCAAAACTTTAGCATAGTTAATTTCTTCACCTAACTATTATTTAATTGTCCATTAGGTAGCTCGATCTACTTGATTTTTCTATTAATTTTACATTTGCAGAGGTCAAAGAAAACAATATTTTCAAAATATTTCTCCTAATATGCACTATTTAAAAAACCAGTCGAAAATTTTTCGAATTTATAATTCAGTTAAAATTATGAATAGAATAATCCATAATTATTTTTGAACACTAATCAGATGTAAACTCAATAATATTGCTAGGAATGGAGAGTGTTACAATCGCTTAATTGATAATTAATTTACCGAATAATTTCCTTATCATGCATTTTATCATACATATGCCGCTGTGAACAAGTCTACAGCAAGATAGCAGTAATTATACAATCTCCCCCATTCATTTTTTAGCGATTCACGTATACACGAGCTAAAAAAAAATAAAAAACGTAATTAATACAAAGCTTAAAATTTTATTTACATGATGGTCTCGCTCGATAGACATATGGTTATACAGCCCCTATAGCAAAACAAATGCTGCGTTAAAATAACTTCACTTTAGAGGGATCGGAGGAATTTGTTTGAATGCAATTAGTAAATTCGTTCTGTCGACCCCAACTTTAACTAAATAATTGTCTATTCCTCTAACCCATCTGCATAAAACCATGTAATATGTAAATAAGGAATATGTGCAATAAAACAGTATAGATAATTGCAAATTTAAAATTTGCATAAGTGCTCCAAATTCCTGGAATTATCCTGTTGTGGTAAATGCTTTTATATACATTTTTTTATACTCAAAAGTAGGTAGATACATAAGTAAGTTAGCAACTTATAAAATTAATTCAAATACAATTTACATTCGATTCTATTCATTCATTGTTCATTCCAGGACTACTTTCACCGCCTTTCAATTAGAAGAGCTAGAGCGAGCTTTCGAAAGAGCCCCTTATCCAGACGTATTCGCCAGAGAAGAGCTAGCCCTAAAACTAAACCTCAGCGAATCCAGAGTACAAGTGTGGTTCCAAAACCGCAGAGCCAAATGGAGAAAGCGAGAACCACCAAGAAAAACCGGCTACATCACCACAGCTTCTCCCAGCCCCAGCGTAGCCCCCAACTACACCAACGCAATTCCATTCACCCAAGCTAGCACCCTTCCTACATCAGCTCCAGCAGACACCTGGAACTACCAGTCCTCCTACGACTTAAACTCCCACATAAATCTACTTAACAGTACCAACGGGTCGTACTCCAGCTTCGGCTCGCCGGCTTCGTATTCCAGCTTCGGGTCCACCCAGAACAGCTACTCGTATCTGCTGAACTCGCACGACAGCCAGCTGTTCAGCGCCCCCATGCGCTCCCATGAGTACGCGGCGGCCCCGCCGAGCCAAAGTCCCCCCATCAGCCGGGAGTACTCCATGCTGCAGACTCACTCCCCGAGCGCTGATGATAACTCCATAGGGGATAGGATTGTTTATGTGGATCATAATGCTCCGTTGAATCAATCGCCTGATTGGTATGAGAATGGGTCGCCGAAGCATGAGCATGCTTTCCAGGAGGACGGGAGGCTCAAAGAACTGAAAACGGAGCCCAATAATGGGAATCAAACTTATGTTACGTTACCCCCTTTTCGGAATTAGCTAAAATCGTTAATAGACATTATTTTTAGCAAAATTTTAACGTGTACATATTGTTTTCTGGCGAGCTGTGTAGTCAAAATAATGTATATAAATTTTTTTAGAGAAGTATACATTTTAGGAGTAGGTGAATTTGTTGAGTAAAATTACTAATATTTCATATGGATGTTATTTAATGATTTCTGCAGGAAAATTGGATACTCATTACTTTTAGGTAATATCCTTTTGTAATTTATGGTTAAGTAATACATAATATATTAAGATTATATTGAATATAATACACTGTACAAATTAATTGCAAGCATCTAAAAAATGTACATAATTTTGTGAATTTAAGTGCCATATAGATTACTTTTTTTTAATTTTTAATACGCCAAATATTGCCTTACAGTTACCAATGTGCCATGATTTTGCAGAGTTTTGTATACTTTTTACAATAAAAATATTTTATCTAATTAAATAATACATTTCAATTAATCAAAATCCCATCCTTATAGTTCCTTATATCCTTTTTATCTATGTTCATCTATCTAGTATCTACACACAAAATTAATTCATTACATACAATACACAGTTGAGTCACCTGACTCTTTTGTTTCCACATTTTGTGACACAAATTTCGTAAAATTGAAACAGCATGTATGCAAATTAAGGAAGTTCATTTGCTTTCATGGTTCATGAAACATGTCCTTTCAACATTAAAACAGTGAACAGTAAATTTAGAAAAATAGATATTAAAGTTGGTAAGTGTCCGCCAAATTTTGTACCTTCAATACATATGTATTTAAGTAAATAATGTGTGCATTACATTAGAAAATATGAATTAATTATCCTTCACACACAATGAGCGCAATTTTTGAGGTACTAGGTATGAAGGGCATTGTTTATTAATATTTATATTAATAGTATAATTATAGTATATTTTTGACAATAAACAGTTATTATACAAAAAACCTTTAATGTATATTTTTTTGCTTTATTATTGATGTAAAGCGTATTTGTAAATACTAACTAGTAATATTATATCATAGCATCTACTTGTATCAATAATTTATTTTTAAATATTCTATCGTGAACAAAGCAATAAATTATTTATAAACCAGCAATAATACCAAAAGGTTTTAAATCAAAATGCCGCAATTATGTTTATTTAACAAAATAATACCGACAATTATCCGATTTTAATGGTCTTGTCCTTGGTACTCGTTTCAATTCCTAAAATTCAACTTCTTAAATCTTATCCGATAATATGAGAATCCCTGCCTTTCCTGAACTCTTTCATATTGCCAAAGTTTATGCGGAAAAACCCTTTCTTAAAGATATAATACACATCAATAGGAATAAATAAATGAAGGAATGATTATTTTAGTGATCTTGTAAAAATGTGCATATATGATTAAAATTAAATTATAATTTTTTTTTGAATTAAATGAAAGAAAAATGCATAAAAACAGTTCGTAAGTATAAGGTCATAATTTTTATATAATATTCTCTATTTTTCAAAATCAGTTAATACGTTCAGATTTTATAAATTTTAATTTAGATACCAAAAAGTATAAACTCAATTAGTTCCTAATTGTTAAAATCGTTTTATTAAGATTTACATTGTTCATGTAACTGCCATAAATTACCATACAATTGCAAAATTGCCGCAGAACATTAAGAAAATAAAGTCGTTAAACTTTTATGAAGTTGTCGATTACTCACATCAATACGAATGAAGTTTTGCAAAAAACCCAATTTTTATGTTGATAATAAATTGTAGAGGGAATTTAAATCGTTAATGCAATTTATAACAAAAGAAACATAAGTACCAAAATAAATATTTTTCTGTAACTGTAATAATAATATAATACCTACAAAGAAACTACCGGGAGTTACGTATCCGGACTACAATACTCTATTATATAAAACTATAAGGTTCTATTGTATTAGATTTACGCAAAGTATGATTTAATTGTTTATCTTAGAGGAAATGCAGATTGAGCGGCGACCAGCAGTCAGAGATCGCGATAATTATTGTTCGTTATTTTTGCTGATGTATTTTATTACTTTTTGTTCTAGTTAGATTTTGTATTCATTCTTCGTTTGTCTTGCAACCAGTAAAGTAGTTTGTAACTTTTAAATTTTATAATAAATATTGTAAAACTTTTTAAAAAGTCTTTTTCGAAAGAAAAGATTAAAATTGGCGCAGTCAGTAGGATACGCTCAATTGAAGATAAATACGCGCAATAAAAGAGAATTGTTCGTGGAAGTCGTGGAAAGTAGTGATCGCATTGTGTCGAGAAACGAAAGACTTTTTCAACACTTCAATTGGATTTGTTTCAACGTCGAAAAGCGTATCCAAGAACGTATCTACCTTCCCTTCAGTGGAATCAACGCAGACCTTCCCTTCAGTGGAATCAACGCAGATCTTCCCTTCAGTGGAATCAACGCAGATCTTCCCTTCAGTGGAATCAACGCAGATCTTCCCTTCAGTGGAATCAACGCAGATCTTCCCTTCAGTGGAATCAAAGCAGATCTTCCCTTCAGTGGAAACAACGCAAACAACGGAGAATCGGGAAAGAGTTTATTTCCGTACTACATTTCTGTGAGTACCAATAATTCCTTTTCGCCTATTTTCCCATTGACTTGGAGAAATAGATAGTTTTATTAAGTAAAATTCAAGAATACAAGATTTACAAATTTCTGGGGATTTTATGAGTAAAGATAATTCATTAGACGAAGTATTAGAGCAATTGAACTCTTTGCGAATTGAAACTTGTGATAATCGTACTAAAAAATCAATAAAAATGGCAAATCCTCCTCAAAGACAAATTAATTGGGAAATGTTCAAGTTGAAGTTAAAAAATATAAAATCATATGATGGTAATTGTAATACGTTAAATACTTTCATAACTCGCTGTGAAAACTTAATTGCTACATATCGTGAGCATAATGATTTGGAATTGCACAGTCATATTTTAGAATCTATTCAGGGAAAATTAACCGGAAAAGCCGAAGTTTTGGTTGGGAATCGTCCAGAATTGAACGATTGGTTTTCTATTAAGACAGCGTTACAACAATGTTTTTCTGATCGTCGGAATCTAGATTGTCTGATCCAAGAGTTGACGCGAACCAGACCTTTAAAAAATGAAAATTTGGTTGATTTTGGAACCAGAATACAATTATTACGTAGTAGTGTCGTACAAAGAATTAGTAACGAAGTTTTTGATAACAGAGAACAAAGAATTTGTCAAATTGAACATTGTGAAAAAACCGCTTTAAACACTTTCATTGCCGGATGTACAGGTATTTTAAAGAATAATATGCATTTAAAGAAACCAGCTACTTTAGAAGATGCTATTGCATACGTAGTTGAATTTGAAAATTTTGATAATTTATATGGTAATAAAAATCACTTTAGAAATGACAACAGACAACAATTTAAACAGAATAATCATTTTGGTCGTCAACACAATTTCAATAACTATTCAAATCAAAATAACTTTCAAAAATATCAACCAAGAATGCATCAAAATAATATGAACAATCATAATGTAAATGTTTTTAAACCAAGACCGATTCCTCAGCATCAATTACCAAAACCAGAACCCATGTCTACTACAAGTAGAATGTCATCCAATTTCAGAAGAAATCCAAATTCCTTTAATAAGTATGAACCTGAACCAATGTCTACAACCAGTCGAATGACTTTTGACAAAAGACCATATTATAACAGAAACAATTCCTTCCAAAATAGTTATCGAAGACCAGACACAATTAAAGAAGAATTTTATTCACATTCTAATTCACCTAACTCACAAAAATCTTGTTTATGTAGAAATGACAATGACATTCGTAACAAGAAAATCGATGGAGACAATGTAAATTTTATAGCAACAGCCTCAACGAGCAAATTGACTTGAAGGAATTCAACAATAAAATAGCAAAAAATAATCCATTGCCCTATATTAAAATAAAAAACCCAAATTTAAAATTACTTATTGATACAGGAAGTACAGGCTCAATTTTAAAACCAATAATTGCTAATAAATATTTTCCAAATTGTATTTATAATTCTAATGTTAAATTAACTACTTCAATGAAAACAATAAATATACCAACTCAAGCAGATATTCCAGCATTTAAAGAATTTAAATGTAATAACAAAATTAATTTTGTTTTGTTTGATTTTCATACATTTTTCGATGGAGTTTTAGGGATAACTGATTTGAAATCTATGGGATTAAGTATTGACTTAAAAAATAATATTTTATTTAATGATAAAGTAAAAATTCCAATTGAATACCGAAAACCTACAGACATTCAGATAGAATTGAATTTGCACCCAATGGAAAGGATTTTAACAAAATTACCAGTATCAGTAGATGACGGAGAAATAATAATAAACGAATCGAAATATAATGATCTATATATTCCAGAAAATATAACAGTTGCAAAAAATGGTTATGCTAATATTGAAATAGTAAATGAATCGAATGATTTTAGAACCCTTAATATAACCCAACCGGTACCTTGTTATTCTTTTGAAAAATCAGAATATGAATTTTATAAATTTGAAATTTTGAGTAAGCAAGATGAAGTTCAGAATTCAGATAAAACGAATAAAAAAAATTTTATAAGGACAGAGCATATGAATTCAGAAGAGAGAAGTAAGATAATTAATTTGTGTAAAGAATATTCAGACATATTTTTAAAACCAGGAGACCAATTAACTTTTACATCCAAAATAAAACATAGAATTAAAACTACTGATGAAAAACCAATACATGTTAAACCATACAGATATCCGTATGTACACAGGGATGAAATTAAAAGGCAAATCAGTGAAATGTTAGATAAAAATATAATAAGACCGTCATGTTCCCCGTGGGCAAGTCCTTTATGGATAGTTGATAAAAAGATGGATGCTTCAGGTAAAAGAAAATGGAGGTTAGTGATAGATTACCGAAAATTAAACGATAAAACCATAAGTGATCGATATCCAATTCCTAATATAACGGATATATTAGACAAGTTAGGGAGAGCACAATACTTTAGTGTATTAGATTTGGCAAGTGGCTTCCATCAGATTGAGATGAGTCCTTGTTCTATTGAGAAAACAGCATTTAAAGTTGATCACGGACATTATGAATTTTTGAGAATGCCCTTTGGATTAAAAAACTCGCCATCAACTTTTCAAAGAGTTATGGATGAAGTACTCAAAGATCTTCAAAATAAAATATGCATGGTATACATGGATGATATAATTATATTTAGTACAGGGTTACAAGAACATATTCAAAATTTAAAACTAGTTTTTGATAAATTACGAGAAGCTCGTTTAACAATTCAATTAGATAAATGTGAATTCTTTAGAAAAGAAGTCGAATTTTTAGGTCATGTGATTACACCAGATGGAATAAAACCTAACAAAAAGAAAATAGAAGCGATAATGAATTTCGCTATTCCTCGAACTCAGAAGGAGATAAAATCTTTCTTAGGTCTCTTAGGGTATTATAGAAAGTTTATTAAGAATTTCGCTAATATAACTAAACCCTTAACAGCTTGTTTAAAAAAGGATTGTAGAGTAGAACATACACCAGAGTTTATTGAATGTTTTGAGACATGTAAGAATCTATTAATTTCTGAACCAGTGTTACAATATCCTGATTTTGATAAATCTTTTCAATTAATGACAGACGCATCAAATTATGCAGTAGGTGCAGTACTAATGCAAAATAACCATCCAATTTCTTATGCTTCAAGAACTTTAAATTCAGCGGAAATAAATTATTCAACTATTGAAAAAGAACTGTTAGCAGTAGTTTATGGTTGCAAATATTTTAGACCATATCTTTTCGGTCGCGAATTCGAAATTTTAACGGATCACAAACCCTTGCAGTGGTTGTTTTCATTAAAGGAACCAAATTCACGTTTAGTGAGATGGAAATTGAAGTTAGGAGAATTTGACTTTAAAATAAATTATTTGAAAGGTAAACAGAATAAAGTAGCAGATTATCTTTCGAGAAATATAGATAAAAATGAATTGAATGCAATTGAAACCGCATCGATGGATGTTAATCTCGATGATGTAAATGAAATAATTGAAGATAAATTAAGAGATTTAGACAAGTTACCAGAATTGTCGGAACAAGATATTTCTGAGATATTTGGAACAACTGACAATAAAATAAATGATAATAAGAAAATTAAAATTTTGTCAGATATACAAATTAGACCACCTTTTATTGAAAGACCAGTTAATATTGAAACTGATCTAGAAACTGTTCATACGTCACAAGAAAACCCAATTTTTGAAATTCCTATAGTAGAAAGAGCTTTGAATTGTTATAAAAATCAGATATTAATGACGTGTGGTGAAATACAAGAAATAAGATATAAAAGAGAAAAAATATTTGAAAATACTAGATTATCCGTAACCTTACCACAAAGAAATTTACAAGAAAAAATAATACAATTTATTAAAGAATTTATTGACCAGAAAAGGTTATACGCATTTTATTTCAGAACTAAAGAATTAGCCGAGTTATTTACTGTTGTATGCCAGAATTATTTTAAAAACTCTTCTTTTAAATTTGTTCATTGTACAAAATTTTTAACCGATGTAATAGAGATTGTTGAACAGAAAGAAAAATTGGAGTATTATCATATTTATAAAAAGGGTCATCGTGGAATTAATGAAGTTAAAGCTTCTTTGGGAACAAAATATTATTGGCCAAAAATGACAGAGGATATTGAACGATTTATTAATGGTTGTGAAACATGTTTAAAAAATAAGTATGACAGAAACCCACCAATTGTGAAATTTAATTTGACACCGACAACATCAAAACCATTTGACCACATTCATATTGACACATTTCAGATTGCGAATAAACCTTATTTAACAATAATAGATACTTTTTCACGTTATGGTCAAGCATACCCTATTAAGAGTATAAATGGTGTATCAGTACTTGATAATTTACTAACTTATATCAGCCATCATGGATTGCCTCATAAAATTACAGCAGATCCAGGAACTGAATTTAAAAATTACGATTTGAAAGATTTTTGTAAATTGCATAAAATAGATTTACATTTTACTACAGCTAAGAATAGTAATTCTAATTCCCCAGTTGAACGTTTTCATTCAACATTATTAGAGTGTTTTAGATGTTTGAGAGAAGAAAATAAAGAATTAACAATTGATCAATTAATGAAACATGCAGTGTTGAGTTACAACAACTCTGTACATTCTGTTACGAAATTTACGCCATTTGAAATAGTAAAAGGACATATTAACAGTGTAGATCCATTTGACGTTAATGACCATTTGACTTTATCTTATTACGTACAAAATCACAAAGAAATTACTAAAAAATTATATGAAAAAGTTAAAGAAAATAATGAAACAAAGAAAGAGAAAATAATTGAAAAATTAAATGAAAAACGAAAAGAACCAATTGACTATTCAAATCAACAAATTGCTTACATACAAACAAAATCTCGTGATAAAAAACTACCAAAATTCAAGAAAGCAAAAATTATTTCAGACAATAATATTACTTTGACAACTGATAAAGGAACATATCATAAAAATATAATAAGGAAACCTAGGATTAAGAATGACAATTTTTTACAGAACTATGAAGACGAAGAACCTGATCCTAATCCTGACCTACCTGGTCCTTCACGAAAATGCTAATGGAGAAGACATTAATATAACCCCATTAAATAGTCTTTTACTCCCTTTACAATTAGGGAATAGTCGTATAATTTATAGTAAACATACTTTTATTCATTATTTAGATATAGGAGAAGTAGTGAAACAGATAGATGTTTTAAAATATCAATTTTCTATAATTAAGAATCATGTTAGAAATATTAACGCGACGAATCCGATTTCTTACCAAGGTCTTGCCGAAAATATGATTGATAGAACACAATTTTTGATTGATATTCTTGAGAGAAAGTCACTAAATATTGTACCACATATAAGAGATAAACGTGGATTGATAAACGGAATAGGAAAAGTTAATAAATGGCTTTTCGGAAATTTAGATTCAGATGATGAGGAAAGATATAACAAAGCAATTAATATTTTACAGAAAAATCAAAAGGAGTTAATACATGAAAGTAATTTACAAATGTCCTTATTCAAAAAATTGATTGATCATTATAATAATACGATTACAACTTTATCCAATAATCAACAAAAACTTCAACATAATATTGAAAAGTTCCAAGATTCAATTCATAATAAAATAGAAACATTAACTAATTACATTACTTTTCAAGGAACAATCTCACAAATCAATTTGGATTGTCAAAATTTAATAGATTTTGTTGAAAATATTGAAAACTCAATAATATTTGCAAAATTAAATTCATTACATAGTTCAATTTTGTCGAGCTCTGAGATTTTGGAAATGATACAATATTTAAAGAAAATTTACAAAGAAGATGAAATTCCTAAATTTGAAAATATGTTAACATACTACTTATTTCTCAGTACTCAGATATCCTTTTCAAAAACCAAATTAATCTTCGCAAAACACATTCCTATTTTGAAACCAATGTCCTATTATTTTTACCATATATACCCTGTTATTCAAAATAAACAAATGTTTTTACCCAATTACCCTTATTTGGTACAATCTACGGAAGAAACTCAACTACAGAGAAATGAATGTCCGATAGTAGAAGATGTATACTACTGTCAACAAGAATCAACCCCAAAGGATCAATGCACCTTGGAGCTTTTAAAAGGAAAATCACCTACATATTGCCCAATTGTAACTACAAATATACAAAGTTCGATTATTGAACAAATAACCAAAAATGAAATATTGATAATACCATCAGTAAAAGAAAAAGTGTTATCAAAATGCCAAAGAGATCAATATTTAGAAATTGAAAATCCATCATTAATAAATATTCCAAAAAAACTGTATTATATTTATTAACCAAATGCAATTTAATAATAATGAACAATTTCAAGAAGGTAAACCTATATTGTTGCCAAAATTGAAAATAATCGATGTTGATGATAATGAGAAATATCCATCCACCAATTTAAGTGATGTCAATTTTGAAAATTTATATGAACTTAATAAAATCGCCAAACAATTGAAGCCGATCCAAGATGTCAACGTTTCATACAGCAGCCATACACCTTTGATTTTGACAATAATTTCAGTGTTTTTGGTTGTACTTTTGGTAATAGGTTTTGTGAAAAGAAAAGAAATTTCGAAAAAGTTTAAAGTGCGGGAAAGTGCAGAAACTCGAAAAAATGACTCCGTAATATTTTCATCGTAAGGATGGAGGAGTTACGTATCCGGACTACAATACTCTATTATATAAAACTATAAGGTTCTATTGTATTAGATTTACGCAAAGTATGATTTAATTGTTTATCTTAGAGGAAATGCAGATTGAGCGGCGACCAGCAGTCAGAGATCGCGATAATTATTGTTCGTTATTTTTGCTGATGTATTTTATTACTTTTTGTTCTAGTTAGATTTTGTATTCATTCTTCGTTTGTCTTGCAACCAGTAAAGTAGTTTGTAACTTTTAAATTTTATAATAAATATTGTAAAACTTTTTAAAAAGTCTTTTTCGAAAGAAAAGATTAAAATTCGGGTATTATTTTTAAAACCGAATACATCGCTCTAATCACTCTTTGGTCATTCCTACTTCCTTTGTTAAAAACAATTTGTTTTGATTCGTCACCATGCAATAAATACAAACCTGTTTAGTTTACTCCATTCCATTCCATTCAACACACTACCTAGTCGTCTACTACAGGTAACGACGGTGTCTATGGTAATCGAGTGACACGAATTCTGAAGTCTTTGTAGCCGTTTTTCCACAAAATTAACAAGGTAAGTTCCAACTTTATCAAATTTTAATAGTTCAAAAGAATGTGATTGAGGTTGGTGTGTACGTATATTCGCAATTAAAGAATGGGAAATTAGCAATATTCCACATAATCGGCATAACTATTGTGGAATTATCGTCAAATTATGCATGATATTTTTAGTAAAAATTCTTTATAGGTAGGTATGATTGAAAATACTACGTATAGCCATATTAGGTATCGTTCGTATACTTGTAAAGCAACATATTTTTTCAAAGCTGGGTGTATAAAATGGAAATAGGAGTGACAAATATCAGTTTTTAGGACCGCAGGTTATGGACTGAGTAGTTCAATATTTAAAAAAGGAGAAATTTACCTGGAAACTGATAAGAAAAGGGGAAATTTTAAAACGTTTTATCAAGATATTATAACTAATATTGCAAGCAAGTGAACCGAAATTATACTAAGATAGTTTTAAGGAAAAAAAGTGAGCATTTTTGATTTTTTTAAATAATTTAGAACGTAGCGGAAAAATAGAAACACGAAAATTGGATAAGTAAATAGAACAGTTCAAAAAAACAGGTATAACAATTTTCGATACAATCCTTAATAAGTTGTTGATTTCATTTTTATTTCCAATTTTTAACTTCATTAACTTAGTAGTTATTTTTAAATATCTTGGATTTTCCTTATTATGTTTGTATTTCTAGTAAGTAAATCCAAGTATGAATGTCTTCCCGCTTTATCCTTTTTAGGAATTAAATAATTCTTACTCACTTTCTATTTTTATTTGTTATCTACAATTTCTCTAGTTGCACTTATGTTTTGATATTATCAAAACGAGATTACGTTTAAAAATCCCATTTTATCAGCAAATTGCATCAATTTTCTAAGAATTTGTTTATAAATAATAAAAACCAAATATTGTTGTACACACGAAAATTATTATAATATTTCCATAATCGCTTTCGTCTCAACTGAACGATTCTCTATACATCCGTTTTTTATACAGCATTGTGTAATTTTTTTTGTTAGCCAAAGCGCAAATTATTAAATAGCAAAACGCAAAGTAACGTTGATATTAACAAACCGCGACCTCTACCAGGGTTACCCACATTTTTTCCTCAAAATTTTCGCAAGAATTTTCTATTAATAAACCGTCCATCTTGATTCCGACAGGTCCGTTTGAATATTAATAGATAATTGATATTACAATGTATATCATTATATTTTTTCTATAGGCTTACTCGGACATGTCTGGAAATACCCAGCTGAAATAATCAAGTACAGTTAGTCACTTTTGTATGACCTAGTAGGTATTTTTATTTTACAATTTAATTCTCTATATCAGCTTGAAGAATTTTGAACCGTAATATAATCTAATCATTTTTTTTTATATAGGGGGAATTCACAAATGTAATGGTAAAATGTAATTGCTTTATCCCGTCAATTATAAGAAAAGATGTACCTAATTATAATGCGAGTATTTCCTAATTGCGATATTGATAATTATAATTACAACCAAATATTTTATTAAATATTTATATCTATAAATTATTCAGCGAGTGATATTGTTGTGGTAGTGCGAGCTAAGACCGTAGAACGGAACTTACTCAGGCTATTAATAAAGTCATAATAACGTGAAAATTAACAAGAATATCGTGCAAAATTAATAACAAAATTTCAAAGACACAGTGTTAATAAGGTATGAATAAACATTAGGAGTTTATGGTTTGGAATTCTAATTCCAAACCAAATTTTCATAATTTTTTTATGTATTCGAAGAAAGTTTCAAAAATAACATTCGCTTTCTGCAACGCTTGTGTCATCGGACATAATAATTAAGTCACCAACCTCCGTGCAAAAGAGATTATCCCACGTCACTGGAAATCCATTCGTTTCGATACATTGAGAAAGTCTTTCCCGATGTGGGTCATGTTCAATACTTTCTCCATGTTTACCTCAGTGTATCAGCGATATCGTCTAAGTAAAGTGCTCGCTTGTTTTCAGACGCGATGAAGATAACCTTTGCCATAGCCTTGCTGGCGGCGACCATTTTCGAGGAATCGCTCCAGCAATCGTGCTTCCAGCCCTTCGAAGGGCATCAGCCCAGCCGCAGCGGACACTCCGACTTGTACTCGGGACAACAGGAATTCTCCCTTAACTTGCTCAACGCCATCAACAAAGTGCTACCGAATGAAAATCTGTTCTTTTCGCCTTACTCCACCTACCATGCCTTGCTCATGGCGTACTTCTTGTCGGGGAAACAGACCGAGCAATACTTGAAGAAGGTCCTGAGACTTAACCCAGCACAGGTTTGTAGTTTGTACTATTTATTATTGTTATAATCTATTTTCTGTGATTTTATTTATGTAGCTATTTAATTGCGAAGCGGAAAAAATTGATATGCACTTTAGCTAATTTTATATCCTCGTAACACCAGTAGATTTATTATCGTTGAAATATCGATAAAAAAAACTATTCAAAGATGTTATGACCTTTACTTGTTTTTTGCACAAAACAAATTTCCCAGTAACTGAATTACTACGTGCCTATTATTTAATTCTACGTTATTATTATTGTATTTTTTTCAGGAAAAATCCGACATTTACGCCGCTTACAAAACCGACAAACTCCTCACGCAAATCCTATCCAGGGGACTCCCCTACGAATTCAACAACGCCAACAAATTCTACGTGGAGCAGAAGGTGCCTGTGAAGGAGTGCATCTTCAATGACTTCCCCCAAGAGCTGGAGCGAAAGGACTTCGCCACCAACCCGGAGGCGGCGAGAGTTTCCATCAACAACTGGGTAGAAAACATAACGCACAACATGATCAAGGACCTCCTGCCTCCGGGAACCATCGACGCCCAGACCGACCTGGTGCTGGTTAACGCTGCCTACTTCAAAGGATTGTGGGAGAACAAATTCCCTGCAGAAGCTACCAAACCTGACGTCTTCTACGTCAGCCCCACCAAGCAAATTACAGTGCAAATGATGCACGTTGAGGGCACCTTTAAACACGGTAATTACTTGCAAATATCCCCATTAATCTTTCTCTTGGTACATGGTGTTTTATTGTACAAAATTTATATGCAAGATTTATATTTTTTCCAGACGTTTCTGAGACTCTCAGGGCCCACATCCTGGAGATGCCCTACCAAGGAGGGAACATAAGCATGTACATCATCTTGCCTCCATGGTCTAACACCGAGAATTCCATTGAAGCTACCTTGAAGAAATTGACCCTCGAAAACTTCAAATCCATCGTGGACAACGAGCATTTAATACCCAAAACGGTGCAAGTGGCTTTCCCCAAATTTTCTTTGGAAACCACATTGGAAATGACTCCGGTAAGTACTTACAAAAAAATTACCTCTAATACCTGCTTACATGCAGTGGGTATATATAGAATTTATGAGAATATATAGCGAGCCTTTGTAAATAATGTACAAACCAAACCTGCTCGTTTTTATGTAAATATTCGTTTGTAAATGTTGCTACTAATTGTATCTAACACCCAAACTTTATCTAGTGATGCTACAGATGAATATTAAGCTACATTGAAGCTTAAAAAATCCAAAATGTGGAAATAGAGCCGCAGTAAATAACACAAGCTGATTAGAGCCCTTTGCACATTTAACCGAACTAACCACCTCTGTTCTTTCTTTGGTAGATTCTAGATTTCTTGGGTGTGGGCAGCCTGTTCTCGTCGAACGCGGACTTTAGCGAGCTCACCCAGAAAAAAGTGTCCCTGGGTGAAGGGGTGCATAAGGCGAGGATCGAAATCAACGAGCAAGGATCCCAAGCCGCCGCGGCTACCAGCTTCTTTACGTTTAGAATGATGGGGGACGAAGATGATATCGTGAACGTTACATGCAATAGGCCGTTCATTTATTTCATTTACAACCGCAAAGCGCAGACTGTGCTGTTCAGCGGCTTGTTGAAATCACCCCCATCATAGATGTAATTAGTGTTAGAGGCGAAATGTTTGTGATATATTTTTATGCAGAGCGTTTTGGATAGGATTTAGGATAGGAAAGATGTTTAAATGGAGGCTGGAAGTCACATACATGCAAGGATAGTTAGTGCATTATTGAAGATAAAAAGGAGAAGTTTGCAAATTGAAATGGGGGTTGAAAATGCAACAGGAAGTTCTTATTCTTTTTTCTAAAATTTTATGCGAATTAGTTGTTGCTTTAAGTATGCCTGATCCTTTATTTTCTTCTTTCCTACCCTTTGTTATTCGTCACATCTTTTTCGTTTGTTTGTTAAAAATGTGTTTAAAAAATGCTTCTTCTCAAAATGCTCTGTATGAAATAATAAATAGTTACGAATTTCCTAATCAAATAATAGATGTAGGTATATTTTATAAATTTTAATGAAGCCGCAATGGCTAGATCATAAGTGAGATCTTGAATCTCTTTTATTTTAATGATTTAGATTCTAATTGTTTACTTATAATACTCTGCCATTCAGTACAATAATTACTTATTAAAATGACGGTTTAGCAGATTCATCAGATTATAAAATGCCATCTGTTTGGTTCATTAAAAAGTTTTCTATTAAATTTACGATTCGACAAGGGTGCAAAATTAAATATAAAATATCTCGTTAGAAGATTTATAATTAGGTCTTCATCACAATTACGGGTAACGTTAAATAGTACCTACATATACATTTAAGTTAGTAGTTTTAATAGGTGATTAAGCTCGATCGGGGACAGATTTCGTTTAATAAGTGCCATAAAATAATTTTATTTTATAAATTGTGTTTAATAAAACTATTAGCGTTTTATTTGCGTTTTGTTTCTCAACTGCATTCAACATTTAAGATCATACTAATAAAATTTAAAATGTTTGTTTATTCCAGATTCTAGAATATATGGGTGTTGGGGATCTGTTCACACCGTCATCTGATCTTTCAACTCTAACAGATTCCAAAGTGACTCTGGGAGCAGCTTTGCATAAAGCGAAATTGGAGGTGAATGAAGAAGGGACGAAAGCTGCAGCTGCTACCACATTCTTCAGCTTCAGATCGAGCAGGCCGGCCGAACCAGCCGTATTTACATGCAATCATCCATTCATTTACCTCATTTTCGATAAAATGCAGAGAGCTGTTGTCTTCAGTGGCGTTTTCAGAAGGCCCTATTAAGACTTGAGATGTTGAATTGTGATGTATTATTGTTTGTAGACACTGAAATTTTAGCAGCTTTATTTAATTTATGTGACTAGTTTAGACTTATGCAGTATTTACTTATTTTTGACCGTGAACTTTGAATGGAGTTTTAAAATTTTTATACTTGTTTCTATGGATGAATAGAATGTTACTTGGACTGATGTATTTATAACTAGTGGAAAATTTGCTAAAATTTATAAAATATATAAAGTAATATATAAAAATAGGTAAGCAATAATAGTCTTTTATGTTATCGCTTGCTGTAAATCATATGGAAAACTTTCCTTACTTCCAACTTCATCATTCTACACAAAAAATAATGAATTTTAGTTTCTTTAATGTAGAGGAAAGGATGCAAATTTGGAATACCACTTTTAAATAAAAATCGTATTAATTAATGTTTAAGAAATAAAAGAGTTTGAACTGCGTTAAAAGACAGATGCACTTATCTTTTATTCATATAAAAACATTTAACCATCTTGGATTATTATAAGTAGGATAATTTTTGGGTTAATCATAAAATTGCAGATTGACGTAGTTTACCCAAAGTGAATATAATTTGGAATAGGCTATTCCAAATTATAATCACCTTGATAATTGACTTTAATTAACTAGTTATTTGGCTTTAAACTGAAATATCTAAATTATAAATCATTTTTATTGTTTTCTAGTCCTTGCAGTATCACAAATGTAGCAATCCGAGTCATAGCCAGCAATTTCGCTGTGCACCCAGACTTTGCACATAAAATATTGCACCCATTGCTCTCCCTCTTGATTTTCGGTAAATTTTCTATTACAGAAAAAACAAACACAATCATATTCCGTAGGTTGTGTTGCATTAACCCAAGAGGGCATATCTTTGGAATATTCCAAATTAACTTCACCTATCGTATTCCAAATTAGCAACATAACCATTTTTATCTCAAAATACTTTTATGAATTGGTGTTTAGAATCATTTCTAATTTAAGCACTGATTTTTACAACTGATACCCTAAACTGAAGATTTGTGAAAATTTAAACATAAAATTATATGTCTCAGACAAAATATAAGCCGATTTATTACTTGCTTGGAAATGTTTCTCGATAGTACTTTCACGATGATGCAGTTTGTCACGGATCTGTTAATATGGCTGTTTCTAAACCACCCCTAATTTGTTTCCTAATACATAGACTACGTTATACTGGTATTCGTTAATAGTTGGCGCTTTTCTATATTTTTATAATGCACTATTCCAAATTAGCATCCTTTCATCTAACGTATTGGATTAAAACGTTTACACAAAAATACCAAAGATTAAAAATTAATACAACAGGATTCAAACTACACTATATTTACATTAATAATTGCCAGTTCTAGTATTCCAATTTAAAAATTTGTACAAATAATGAACTCTTTTGTTTAACTGTTCCCACTTCGTAGGCCTAGCGATTGGGTACACAGTCTGTCCGAGCATCCTCCTCTTCCTCAGCATCACTTGATATTCGTTACCTCCTAGGCCTCTCAGCCACCTGGGCATGTTGTACAAAATTTTTGTGGGGTGCAGCTTTTCGTTTCCTAGGATATCTATGTAATCGTTCTGTCCAAATAAAGCTCTTTTTTCGGACCACGAGTCCTTGGGTTTGTACGTAGGTATTTGCATGATTTTTTTAGCATCTTTATCTCGAGGCAATGGGCCTTTCTGTAGAAGTTTGTCATCGTAGCCGTATCTTCTTAGTAAAGGGCCTCTTGCAACTTTCTCCGCATGGTATCTGAACCTAATTGTAGATAACTGCGGTGTGTACACGTGAATGTTATTAAGGAATCTTAAATTCTTCACACAAGTTGTTATAAGAGTCATTTTTGGGATTTCAAATTCAACTTCATTTAATAATAAAAAATTGCGACATAACCTCTTTTATTTATTTAAATTCTTCTGTTTTTTTAAATTTTTTAAGTCACTTGTCATTTACTGATCTTATACTCTGTGGGTGTCTAATTAGCTTTTTTGGTGCTTATACTACTACGGGTTATTTGATTAATAATTAACTTATTTTTAAAGAATATTCAATTAGTAACGTAATTTTTTAATAAACTTGATTTAAAAATAAAGGAATTACGGAAAAGTCAAAAAAGAAGAAATGTTGCCCTCTCTCTAGATGTCTCGCCACTGTTTTTCGACCAATGAGAACATTCAGATTTGAAACGTAAATTTAGAAGAAACCCAACCTTACATTTTTGACATCTGTAAAGTTACGTGTCAAAATTTATCCAATATATTTAAACACTTTTTTACAAAACTATTTATGAATGCTCGGTAAGTGTTAACTTGAAATAATTAACCAATTCTTATAATTAATTATTACCATCCTGCGTTACTTAAAATTACGCAATTGCACTGAAAAAAAAAATACTGTTTATATAGTTCACAGTATTTAGTTCCAAAATTATTGTAGTGTAGTATTCCTGATAATATCGTAATCACGTTACTTATATAAATAATTGATTGCTCTTTCATGCAGTTCTTCGAATAATCGACCGCTATTCTCATGCCAAGGAAAGGAAATAAAAATCGTTCGGAAGAGATGAATACCGTTCATTCCCAAACGCAATTACCCCGATTGGTAAGTTTTTATTGTAATTACATTACGATGTATTACCTTGTTAAATTATTATTAAGGAAAAATGCGAATTATATTAGTGATTTCATTTCCACAATGACTCACTCACTTTCCAGATTTGTTTATAAATATATCATGATTTTAGTACGAATAGTACACGAATCTGATTAACTATGTAGAATCTTGTTTGAAATCTTTGATAACATTAATTATCATAAACCATAATTCAAGGTATCTTTTATAACATATTTTAATGCTTACTTTCATTACGTAGTAATTATATTGCATAATTGTACATACCTATTACTATTTCATATTAGCAATTTATTAATGCATATACAAGTTTGATTTTTTATAATACTTGTATTGTTCTAGTTGTTTCCTTATTCATTCGATTCGAGAAAATATCGATAATTGAGTCATATAAGCAGATTTCTTATCACAAAATAGTGTTGCTAATTAGAATTTATGCTAATAATATTTTTAAATTAACACTAATTAGAAACGGTAAGTGTGTAATAACTATGGGTAAAAGTTTTCAACAACTTAAAAATATTTTACAAACTTAATATCCTAAAAAATTGAAAAAGCATCTATCTATAGTTTTTATATTTAAAATTATATGTATGGTCATCAAGTTTGTGCTTTTTAAATTATGAAAATTGCTTTTTGTTGGCTACATTACTGATTAATTGAGGCACATGGTATATAAGTCGATAAAGGACTGTGACGTAATGTTATATTTAATTTTATCTAAAAAAGTTCCTTATTGCACAATGAATAGCGCGAATTTTATCGTTTGATTAAATACAAGTGTTTGCAAATTTTTATGTTTGTAATTATTTTCGTTTCTAAGTAATTGGGGTTAATTATCATAAATTTATTTTTTAATGTTTTGTTATCACCTTGTTTGAGCCTCTATAAATATTTATTTTAAAACTACCTTCAATTACCAAACTTGTCTAATGCATGTACATACTAACTAAATAGTAAAACGTGAGAAAGGAATAGAAAATAAATTTATAGCATTAATTGATTTAACAATTATTGGGATTAGTTTTTACATATTTAAATACATTGCTCATAACAGACTACCTTTATTATTCTTATTATATAATAATTTGTTATATGTAAATATGTGTATCATTTGAAAACCCATATTTTTTATAGTGTAAGCAACTACAAAATTGTAATATTCGCTGAGCACAGAAATTAGGAGATTAATGAATAAATAACTACTTTGATAAACCTCATAGATATCGAATTCAATGCGTTTAATATTGAAAGCAAAGTAATTATTTTTGGCTATTAAATGCAATTAACTCTAATCTTTATTTAAATGGACGAATTATAATTAATAATTGGAATGGTTTGCTTTCATGCGAAAAATAATAGGTATTAAATTTGCTGGTGTAAGTTTAACGTCATGAATTTAATCGCCCGTCATACGAAAAAAAAATAGAGAATACATTATTAATTATTTTGCATATCAAAAAAATAGGTAAGTTCATTATGAAAAAGCTAAATACCGAAATGTATTGACCTTCTGTTCCTACGTGATGTATTTGTTTTAATTAAAGTACTTATAATATGACTTTTTCAGATCACTTGAAATTAAATTGCATTGCATTAATTCCTTATTAGCTTTAGATTAATTTCCAATTTTTTTTGTATACATTTGGTATAATATTTATTCTCATTTGTCCCCTTAAGCTCAATTATCCTTATTTTTAACGTGTAAATAATACCCTCTGCTTAATGAGTTTTTTATCATTCAATAATTGCAATTTTAAAACTTATCTATTTGATAGTTAAACTGTAACACAGAATTGAACTCAAGTAATTTTTTTCATGTAATTTACATTCAATACTCTATTTTTTATGGTCTTGTTTTGGCAACAATAAAGCACAGTAATTCGTCTTTACAATATTTGTTGTGTCAAATTTGGTACTTACGCAAAATATTTTTGAATTACTTATTACTATACAATTACAAAGTGTCTGGTATGTGTGTATTACTTGTTTTAATTTATTTTTATACAATACACATATTCATTTCCACACTGAAAAAAATTTTGTGCGTAATATTAACGAACATCGTTGGTTAACTGATTTTTCGTTTGCTCAATGAAAGATTTGTTGTTACTACTAAAAATTCGTTAAATTGTTTTTGTTAAACAACGTTGTAATTCGTTATTACGACTAACAACCGTTCGTTGATTTTAATATGCATTTTGTATTGTGAATTTAATGTATATTTTCATTCTACTAACGAATGAACGTTCGTAGTTTTACGAAAAATACATATAATTCTATTATTCAATAAAATTAAAAATAATTTAGTTGTATTAATGTAATTTTGTACATAGATTAACGAAGAAGGTACGTTGTTCAACGTTCGAGTTCTTTATAATAACGAACTACTTTTGAAAAAGTTATGTAGGATTGGGTTATGTAGAAAATTAGACGTATCAATTTCGTTGTATTAACGTATGGTGTACGTAAATTAACGAAAAGTATACGCTGTTTAACGTCCTGATTCATTACAATGATGAACAAATAGTAGAGCCAGAAAAATATTTCGTTGTATTAACGTATCCTGTTCGTTAAAACAATGAAAAATGTAAAAAAACTACCTACTTTTTCCTAGAATGGGAACTATTAAGAAGCTTTTAAGAAATGTAGGAAGGGGAATATCTCCAACGCGAAAGTCGCAGTTTGGGACGATCATTCACGTTTTCAATTTGTGGCAATTGTGCGTATAAGTAAGTGATCTAGTAAAAAATATTGTGAATACGAACACAAGAATTAAAGCATTTAAGTAAGTAAACAGTAAACCTAATGGGTACGTTGATATTAAGGACTATGCCGATACGTAGAAGATTTTTAAGAAATGGCCCATGCCCATGTAAACTAACCCTTCTGGATTTCGATTGGTAAGTTTCTTCTTAATTCATTATCGTATTATCGTAATTTAAACTAATTTCAAATTTAAAATTTACATATTACAGATAGAAATAGACTTCAACATGGCGTTGTTCGACAATAAAAATGGTTTACTAGATAATTGGAGTCCACTATTGAGAGAATGATAAAATGTCTTGTGACTGACATAGACAATTCATATTCAACCCAGTGAGTAAATATTTATAGATACATAACTATTTAACATTATTATAAAGACTTGTTTCTGGATCTAATTAGTTTTGAATTTTTTAGATGGACGAGATGCAACAATATAGGCCTACTATTATACGCGCTCCATGGGTACTTTGTGTACCCACTGAAAATAGAAGAAATGTATGTTTACTGTGAAGATACCAAAATACAAATTCATTAAAATATTAAGGGCAGTTCACATTTCTTTACCTGTCTTATTTATGTTTAGGATGTTGTGTTTTTTGTTCTTTTTTTTTCAAAAATGTTTGTTCAAAAAATAAAATATTCTTTTTATTTACTTCATATTGTTATTTCTTTTCTATCATAACTTATCATAACTTTTTTGTTTTCCTGTTAATTCAATTAAAAAATAAAATTGATGTATTTTACAATTTATTTGTTATTTAAAATTTTTGTCCAAATAAATGTTATAGTTTATTGTATTACAATATAATGTGGACGTTTGCTTGGACAAAAATTTTAAATAACAAATAAATTGTAATATTCATTAATTTTATTTATTAATTCAACGAACAGATTTATTAACCAAAATTAATCATTGATTAACGAAATAAATTCATTGTATTAACGAATTTCGTTCATTATATCAATGAACGCATTTTCATATTATTAACCAATACCATTCGTTCGTTAACGAATAAAATCATTATATTAACGTAATTGGTTAGTTGAATAGACGAACAGATTTTCATTATTATAAGGAACATCTTTCGTTATTTAACGAAAAAGTGCGTTATGTTAATGAATTAAATTTCAATAAAAGGTACGTTAATATACGAATATAAGCGTTGTCATAACGAACTGTTTATTGGTTAACAATCATTGTTTTGTTGTAACAACAAACGCATACGTTGGACTAAAATTAACGAACTTTTTTGTTATTTCAACGCACTATTTAATCATATTCACGTACTTTTTTGGCTCAGTGCACTTCTACCTTCATTTTTGACACAAAGTCACGCGCGTATGTTCAATTATTCTCCGAATAAATAGTTTAATAAGCGGTTTATGAAGGAAGGCTCGTCTTTCATCGTTATTTTTATAAAAATTGTTTAATAAAAAAATTATGTTAACGTATACGTTGTCCGTCCCTGGCTAGAAAGACACGTCTGATGTGTGAAACATTATTCCTACTTAACTCGCTCCAGTTAACAGGTCAACAAAATTTTCTATCCAAATTCGTCTGAGTTGTTGGCAAATCCACTGCTAATCCGTTAATAAAAAATTGATCCTATCGCGTGATATTCCATTAATCTCGGACATTGATTATGATCGTTTTAGTGATTCGATGCCATTATAAAGCGTAGGTATCAGTTTGGGTTTGCATTTTAAAATCAGTTAGATAGAAAGTTGATTCGGCTTGAAAGTAAATTTTAATAATGGTCGTGGATCATTTGAAAATATTTAACGTGTCTGTGACGCGAAGGCCTTCTGTTACTGATAAAAGGGTGAGTTTTTTTTATTTGGTAAAATTAGATTTATTTCAATACGACAATTGCAGTAATAGTAATGAGTAGAGTTGCAGAAATAGAGTATTGCTTCAGAACGACGAAGAATTGGAAAGTATGTAAGGAAAAAATTGCATCATATTTTTAATATTATTTCTTAATTCACTAACTTAACAATTTTTTATTAGCAAATATTGTTTTTACTGGGACGTAAATAGTGCTTCTAAATTTTCAAGTGCTATTTTATTTATCCAATTAAATTCCTCAGATGAAATGTGTTGAAATTCGAAGTAAAATTTCAGTCGTCCGGTTGAATTTAAATGCTAATAATCGTTAAAAAGGAAGTAAAAATCAAAATTTAGCAATGAACGTAATTTTACAATTCATCATTATCACGCCACACGATGCATTGGATTATCAGTTGATTTGCAATTAAAATTTTCAGTTAATGCTATCTATCCAATTTCATATCTGTTGCTGGTTTTGAGAATATACTTGCTTATATGGTGGTTGTCAAATAAATGATTTTTATCTAAATGCAATTATTTAATTATTGATTTGTTTCTTATAAACAATAAGTCACACCACCAGGAACAAACACCTCTCTTCTAGTATGAATCTAAAAATAAGTTGACTCCTCGGCTATTGCACTTTAATTGAACGATCGGTCGTGAAATTTCACCAACAACGGTCTTTTATCGATTACTTATTTTGTTTTTAAATGTTTATTACAAACATCTATAAAAAAAGTCGTCCATTCCATTTGCAGAAATCACTAAAAATCAATCAAATAGTCAAAAAGCCAAACCAATTATTTACTGCTATTCAAAATTATCACGCCACTCAGAAATTTTGATGCACATTTTTAGACTACAGCTTTTATGACATAGATTTCACCACAAATGGTTTTATAATTTCTAACGGTAGTTAGAATGTTTCGAATGTATCGTATTAGATGTATAATATAATATAAATTGGTTACATTTTTTTTTATTTTATTTTATGTTGTCTGTATCAGTCATCGACTTGCGGGCCAGCTCCCTTTAGCGATGAGAAGGAAGCAATCAGAAATCGCGACCTGTGCGATTATTCACAGAAGATCACCTACGAAATGGCGAAGAGCGGCAGAGCACCCAGGCCCATAAGAATATACGCCGATGGAATATACGATTTATTTCATCAGGGTCACGCTAGACAACTGCTGCAAGCGAAAAATGCTTTCCCGAACGTTTACCTTATAGTAGGTGGTAAGTATTGTTTATGTAAATTTCGTTTTAAAAATATACTCACCCACATTATTTTTAACAGGTCATTGTAAACGACGCTTACAGGCTTTATTATAGTTTCTAACTGCTTTTTTAACAGTTTTTTATATTCGAAATTCTTTATTTTGCGTCACAACTTCTTCTAAATTGGCTTGTATAATTTTGAATAGCTAATATACTGCTCCAAGAAATTAACGCACCACTCATAAATTTCTAAATATTATTAAAATATTTGTAAAATTAAAATAAGTAATCAAACATTATATTTCAATAATTTTAATTAATTTACTCTCAAACAAAGCATTTTCAACCTATGTATTCCTAAGAATAAGCCGTAAGGAAAAAAATAAGGGAAAAGTACAAAATTATGAATACGAAATTTTGAAAGAAATAAGAAGTACAGGCGTCAAATTTCGGGATTCGCGTTGCATCTTATCAATTTAACCATAAAAATATCGAAATGCATAAAAGGTCACTTCCAACGGGAATAAATCAAACCAAACTGATTTTAAAGTCGATTTATCTTTCAACGATTTTAGTACTATAAAAAAATTATCTGCACGGTCAAGTACTTTATTTAGTTGTTAAAAGAAACAATATACATACATAAGCAGGGTATTTCCAAAAGTATTAAAATATTGTTTAGTTTGTTTAAAGTTGTCATATTTTTCATAAAATATTAAGTGGTGCGTTAATTTATTGGAGCAGTGTATTTTCAGTTAGCAAATATTCTTTGTGAAAGTCATTATAGAAACTTTAAAATTAATACCCTTCCTAGTTTATACTTCAATAACTAAAGCTAATGATTTATGCAAAATTAATAACGCGCCGGAAAGTTTCTATATCGATTCTGCTAGAGTATTTAATAATACATGCTCTAAAGAATCAATATTATCAGTTTACGCTGATAAACAAGATGTTCACCTTTCACCTTAACTTTTTGCGTTGGCTTTTGAAACTTAATAGTTATTAATAACAATACTGTATAATAATTTTTTTTGTTCATTACTCATTACCTTTTACGTCATAAAACCAATTTTTTTATTGTCCCCGCATTGACTCTACGATTATGTTTCAGTTTGTAGTGATCGTATGACCCACAGTAAAAAGGGCCGTACCGTAATGGACGAAATAGAACGATACGAGGCCTTAAGACATTGCCGTTACGTCGATGAAATTGTTAGAGACGCCCCTTGGGAACTGACTGATGAATACGTTAAAGAACACAAAATCGATTTCGTTGCCCACGATGACGAGCCCTACGGTTCGGATAGCAGCAACGACGTCTACGCTCCTTGGAAATTGAAAGTGAGCACCTTTGTAGTACAATAATCTAGTAGTATAAACGTTTTGTTTGGTTTTAAGGGAATGTTTGTGGCAACCGAACGAACCGAAGGTGTTTCGACATCGGATATCGTAGCGAGGATAGTCCGGGATTACGACATATACGTGAGAAGAAACCTAGCTAGAGGGTATTCGGCCAAAGATTTAAACATTTCGTACCTCAGCGAAAAGAAGATTAGATTGCAGAACAAGATGCACGAATTGAAAGACAAAGGTAAAAGGGTGATGGACAGTATAGGTGAACGTAAAGACGATATGATTGCCAAGTGGGAGGAAAAATCCAGGGAGTTTATCGAGAATTTCTTGCTGCTCTTCGGGCGGGAAAGGCTCTCGAATATTTGGAACGAAAGCAAAGGGAAAATTTTAAGTGCTTTGAGTCCCCCGGTGTCGCCCCATCCGCCGGCCAGTCCGAGTTCGAGCACGGAGGATTTGGATTTGATATCTGATGATGGGATGCCGCCGTTGAAGTCGCCCAGATTCGATTCGCCTTCGCCCTCGTCGTCGTCGACGTCCAAAAACTTTTATAGTCTTGAAGATTACAGCGACGAGGAAGAGCACGCGATGCCAATGAAAAACGGAAAATTATAATAGTAGTAACGTTGCTATTTGAAATTGTTAGTGCTTGAATAATACTACGAAGCGATGTTATTTATGTTACGAAATAATATGAAAGTGGTAAATTTCTTGAAGTGTAACTATTTTTACTACGGCACAATTATTTATTGTTATGTATTGGGTTTACTATACTTTTATATTTATATTATATTATACGTAACTTTAATTTGATTAATATTTAATATTTATTTATTTAATTACATGTGATCAATTGTGCTTTTACTTTTTGATTGGCCATCACCGATATGATTATCACTTTATTTTCACCTTTTCACCACAGGGCACATATACTAACGTGTTCGAATAAATTGTAACGATTGTATTAATAAATTTATTACAATTTTTGAGACGAATCCTCTTGTTAAATTTTCATAAACTAACGAGCTGTTACAATATGTAAATAGTATGTGTAATTGTAGCTAGGGCGCTTGTTAAGATAACAAGTCATTAAAATTTCATACGCTTTCAAAATTGCTTTTTTACAGCCCGACTGGTTTTTTGTAAATAAACTTCCATCTATTTAATTTACCCTAATGTAACAATTATTTATTGACGCTTCAATTAACAAAGAATTGATTGATTAATGTTGCAGTTAAATGGACTTTTTATAAGTAATCGAGTTGCCTTGGTGGCTTTACTTATTCCTGTCGGTCTGTACATGCATAAAAATATATTTTACGATCTGTAGGTATTAAACTAAAATTTAATTCATAATACACAGGGATGATGACTGATGCTACGGTAGTGGACACTGTAGATACCTATAAAAATTAAAGCAAATGAATTATTTATAAGAATATTCCTAAATGTTTGTTTTTTACGAAATATGGAAATATAAGACATTCACTAAAATTTTAATAAACAAGTGCATTACGTTTCCCCGCGTAAATTTATTGCTTGTTTTGACTTGATTTCGCATTGTATTTTTTCTCCAAATAAATATATTTATATCCATGACCAAATTTGCGCAACAAACTTCTTGATGTATTACGGGTTGTCTAATCAGTAGGTGAATCTAGTAGATAATCTGGCGAGGATTACCACAGCTTGTTTACTATGACGTCATCTTATATATTAACCTAAAAAATCTTCCATTGCTGGTATAATTAGCGGAATTTAATTAAATAAAAATCTAATACATTCTTCGAAATTTAATCTAATTATTGATTTTGTACGAATTAATCGTCTGACTTTAGTCGCTATTTCTAGTGATTAATCCTTTTTGCGTATGTTGCCTTGGTAAAGAACGTTGGCGTTTTGGCAGCCTTGTTCGTCTACGCATGATCTACGCCGAAAATTGCCGAAAAGCGACTGTTTCGAATGTCAAGAACGAACGTTTATAAAACCGACCAATGAGAAGGCCAATTTTAACTTCAAAGTTACCGTAAAGTATTTTTTTGTGCCAAACAAAGTAAAAATATTTTAAAATGTGGTTAGAGATATCGAAAGTGTTAATATTTTGCCACAATAAGAGAAGTGGAATTTGATGAGATAACTGTTATTGTTCGTATGAAATAAGGTTTTATTTTTCTGTTGTGTTTCTATCGATGTTGTAACCAAAAAGTCGCTTCGCCAAAATGGACGAAGTTAGAGCTCCTTTTATTCACAACCAGAATTCCGTATGCAGCGATTCGAACGGAGATGATACGTCCAGAAACGACAGTGAGTGCAAAAATACGTTTCGCTTTTTAAATCCAATCGCCATAAAATCTCGGGATATTATTTAGGTTATGTTGTTTGCCTCAAGGTTATTTTGAACGAATAATTCACATGACGATCTTTCTGCTTTTCCGTCTATTTTAATGTTTTTGTTTCATTTATTAGTGCCTCCCAATTTGGATGTGAGAATATGCCTGGTGGGCAGTCTGGCCAGCAACTCAGAAATACACACCGTTGCTCAAACGTTTGGGGTCCCCGTAGTAAGCTCAAAAGATGGACAAGATTATGCTCAAGATGACAGTTGCAATACTGTGTTTGTGGTCGAAGAATTCGAAGGGAGTGTTTTCAATAAACTCTGCAAGTCGAAGCTGCAACTGTTGGGCCCCGTTGCACTCAAGCAGCTGTCTCTTAAAAAGGAAAAATTGCCATTTAATACGAGGCCCTTGTTTAATTTAGCTATGACTGGTATTATAGTATGCTTCACAGGATTTCGAGAAAAAGGGGAACTGGTGAGTGTTCGTCGATATTGATTTTTAGTTCCACCGCAATTATCCTAACAATATCTCCAGGTAGAAGGAAACTGGTATTTCCTAGGAAACGAACAAAAAATATTAAACCTACAAAAGCAATTTATAACATTGCTTTCAAGTACTTACCAGAGGAATATTCAATTTTTTATTCTTAAATACAAGCTCATAAAATTTAGAATTACATCTACAACCATCCCGCTTTCGGCTCTAGAAGCATTTAATTATTTAACATGCGTCAATATGTAATAGAATTCCGTAATTTTTTTAAAATTCACTTTAAAAATATTCCATTCATCTGAATTATGCCATTTTTAAAGCAACAGAAACATTTTGTTTTTATAATATGATTAACGAACATGTAAAAATCAGAATTTTGGTGGTTTTGTAAATTCGGTGCCCATTTGTTTTCTTTACTCGATATCATTTCTACAAAATCATTTTTATGGTAATGTTGTTTTAAATGTTTATTTACCGAAAGTGCAATGCTCATCAACACAAATTGTAAATACTTAAATGATGTGACAAATACACTACTAGTTTGATAACATCACTTTTTTGTTTTTTATACAAATATTGAATGATTATTCTTTTTATTGCTTAATTCACTCAAAGTAAACTTTAATTAAAAATGATCTCTTGAAGTTCCCGAATTGTTTATGATGTCTTTTCACTCTTTTGCAGGCAAAACTCGTAACCCTTATTCATCATATGGGAGGCTCAATTAGAAAAGACATGTCGTCGAAAGTGACACATCTCATCGCCAATACAGCCGGAGGAGATAAATATCAATATGCAGCTACATTTCGAGTTCCTGTCATGAACCCTAGTTGGGTTATCGAAAGTTGGAACCATCGTATGGACATGTGTTTCACTGTTACTATTGAGGATTTCACTGTAAGTTATAATTTTTTGTAAGTAACATGCGTTTACTTGAAAATTTTCAGGTAAAACACAAGTTGAAACCCTTCCATGGAGCTAGAGTAGGCTTCGTTGGATTCGCAGACGAAGAAGAAAAGCATATGACTGAAGTGTTGGTGTTGAACGGAGGCACTGTTACTAGTTTAGATGATCCTAATTGCACACATGTTGTAAGTTTTATTTTTTTGTAATTTATTTACTAATCCTTATTAAGTAGGTAATTCTCAAAAATTCAGTTTGGGTTTCATAGTTTCTATTGGGATATATTCTTTCTCAGATTCTACGTAAGGTGTAAAACATTTATGATTTTAGGGTAAACATTTTTTTAATATTGGAAAGTTTTTATTGAAATTTGGCTTATTATTTTAGTAATAATTATTAATTTAATTGTACACAAAGTTTCCATTAGCTTCTTCAAGTAGTGAATGTATAAATAGGAACAAATCAATTTTGTTTTTGTAGTAATAAACTTGATAATGAATTTAAAGGGAACAGATTTCAAGCATCAATTTGATTGTGAAAAAGCAATGGTTTCTGAAAGAAGAATTTATCTATCAGAAGTTACATCTTTAGATTTAATTAATAATATTAATAGTTAATTGGGAATACACCTATTTATAATATTTATTCATTGTTGTTAAGCTTAAAAATCGACACTAATACCAGTAAACAAGCAAAGTAATGGGTTTTAGGTAATGGAACAAGCTGAAATCTACACATTAGAAGCTGCTAGCGCACCATTATCCCCCAAATCTAAATTCGGTTCTGATTTACTTACTCATCAAACCTCTCCCGCATCCAGCAAAATTAAAACTCCCAAAACACCGTCGCATCATAACGGCAACCACAATTTATCATTTAGTAATTGTTTTAAAATAAATCAGAGTACCGCTTGTCTCGAAACTTTACATGAAAATTCTCATGACAATAATACTAACTGCACTGACAATACATTTTTCGATCAATCGCTCGATTCTAATGTAACTCCTCAAAAGAGAAAGCGGAAATTTAACTCTCCTGAGAATTCAAGCATTTCTACAAAGCGAAAAAGAGAGAAATGTTACACTGAGAGAAAAAAGAAGGTTTCGGATTTTTTCAAAACTCCGATAAATTATTTCTCTAATCGAAGAAGGACAATCGACGCGACCACTTTCAATCAAAGTTTGAGCGAAAGTGTTATATCGAGTTCGGGCATTTTCAACGTGGACGTAGTGCAAAATTTGAGCACCTACGACAGAGAAATCACGCCAGTTAGTACGTGCAAACGTCCCAAAAAAAATTTATTCACTAGAACTTTCAGTTCGTCGAAATTTACGCGCAAGGCAAAGAAAATTGGCGATTTGAACGCCACCAAGCTGTCGTTCGGCGACTGCAGCGAAGTCGACTCGAAGGAGAAATTGAATGCCACCTGTTTCCCCGACATTTCCTTTAACCCGTTTACCACTAATACTTGCGAGCTTAGCAGCGAACACGCCAGGGCGTCGAGAAGAACTTCTGTGTCTGCTGCTGCGGTACTAACTTCATTTCACTGTTTTTTGTTGTTTTATGAACGTTTTCTTTAATGAAATAAGTGATTGTCGAAAAGAAAAATCATGTTTTAGGCTGCGTATAGACACTAAAATGTCGACACTTTGCTCTATAGAACGAATGTCAGTGTATTTATAGAAGTTAGACCAGTGTCGCTAGAGCGAGTATTCGATCTATTGGTACATATTAGCTCTAACGACAGTCAATATAGCTATTAGCTAGAGTGAATATTCGATCTATTGACACAAATTAGCTCTAGCGACACTGGTCTAATTTCTGTACATACACTGACATTCGCTCTATAGAGCAAAGTGTCGACATTTTAGTGTCACGTCTATATGCAGTTTATAGGAATTTATTTTTTGATAGTATAAAATTTATCAATAGTAGATATTGCTTTCAACTTGCTTAAATTATACAAATAGATTGAATAATATAAGGATTTTTATTATCATTGCATGCCAAAAATTCATTAAAGAAAATTTTCACCAAAATCCAAAATTGCATATGCCAGTTCTTTGTGTAATATAAATCGACATATGCGATTTTGTTCAAAGTATTTCTTCAAAGAGCATTCCGAATCACTTCGATACGCTTTTATTTCTATCAAATCTTATGCTTTTTGAAACGGTAGATGTTGAATAGCCAGCCTGTTTGTCACCTAGATATGTATTCACCGAATACAAAGAGGTTTTAAAACGCTCATTCTTATATGTTTCTAATTTTTCCATAATTTAGGTGGTGGACGAAACGACGGTAACGGAGAAGCCCGAAGCCCCTTCGAAAGTATGGATCGTAAAAGCCGAATGGTTCTGGACGTCCGTACAGAAAGAGACCAGTCTACCAGAGAAAGATTATCTCTTTGACGACGTAAGTACCACTATAATTTCCTATTAGTTCTTTTGCTTTCAGTTTGCTTGTTGCAGTACTTAGACCAAGTGTCTCCTTCTGGTCGGAGAGACTCCAGCGCCACTCCAGGAAGTGCGGCTAGACGGCGAAAACGAAAATTGCTCCTTTCGTCGCTGGCTCTTCCACAATCTCCGGCTTTGACTAAACGAAGATCGTCAGTTAGCGATGCTGGATTATTATCCGTATCTGGATCTTTTCTGGATTGCTCGACCAGTCCCAACAAAGAAATACTAGATGGCGCTGAACCAGTTATCGATACTCCTCGAAAAGGTTTAACCCAAAGGCATCAGGTGTTTCTGGAGTTGCTACAAACCGAGACCAATTATGTTGACATTTTGCATACTATAATGACTGTAAGTTGATAGTTTGAATTGCTTTTTTTTATTTCATAGTAAACTAACTTAGTGAAGGTATTGAATTGATTCAATTCATATCTAGTGACAGTTAGTAGATTTTTTATTTATTGTATTGAATAATATATCAGCAATTGTTTATGATCAAATTAGCAAGCATAGGACAAATAATTTGGTGAGTTTGAAATCGCTTTATTCTAGCCAAGTTATTGCACAAATTTCTAAGCTTTAAATAGATCATTTTTTATATATAAATTTCTAAACATTTTCATTTGTGTCTTAGATGTTCAAAAAACATTTGGAGGAAATGCCAGACCAAGAAGCGCTGCTCAACAACACGGAGTTGAACCTGATCTTCGGGAAGTTGCCGTTCATCTACGAAACTCACATCAAAATGTTGGACGAACTCAGATGGACGGCAGCTCATTGGAGCGAGGAACACAGCATAGGGAACATCATCGTGAAGTTCTCGACCGAGCTGCAAAGGGCCTATCCGCCGTTCATAAACTACTTCGAGGAGATGAAGGAAGTGTTGTGCCAGTGCGATCAAAACAAACCTAGGTTTCATGCTTTCCTGAAAGCATGCCAGACTAGACCGGAGTGCGGTAGGCAAAGTTTGCAGGAGCTTATGATTAGACCTGTGCAGAGACTCGGTAGCATTAGTTTATTATTAAATGGTAATTTCAATTTTTACTACTAGATATCGCATTTTGAGTGCAACTAGAAGGGTTCATAGACATTTTCTGAAACTTTGTATTTGCAGATATTTTAAAGAATACTCCTAAAACCAATCCTGATCATGCAGCACTAGAGCAAGCGCTGGCTGCGTTGAGGGAGGTGATGACTCACATAAATGAAGATAAAAGGAAAGCAGAAGGACAAGTGACTTTATTCAATATTTTCAACGACATCGATAATTGCCCGGTAATTCAACTTAAATTATGTTCTGTAATTATTATAGTACTATATGCAATGAGTAATGATAGCTACTATCACAACATGCAAATTGCATACTCTCTTTTGTGTTCAATTAATCTGGTAACAAAATTATTATTTACATATAACACATTTATAGTTCAAATTATTTATTGTTAAATATTTTGTAGCCTGACATAGTGTCGTCTCATCGGAATTTCATAGCGAAAACGGAGGTGATCCAGATATCATCCACCGAAGGGCTGGCCAGCAAAGGCAACAATCTCGTTCTTTTTCTCTTCTCCGATCGACTGGAGGTGTGCAAAAAGAAGTCGAAGACCTTCAATAGCCTGAAGAGCCCATCGACTGTAACTGCTGGTGTTTCGGTCAGCGGTTCGTTGCAGAACCGGCAGCTCAGCAAACCCTACAAGCACATAAGACTTTTAGCTCTGAATACTATTAAGCGAGTAATAGATATTAAAGAGACGGACGAGTGCCAGAAAGTGTTCAGTCTGGTTTGCAGAAACAACGACGATTTGAAGGAGAGGCTCTATTCGTTCGCGATGGCCGACGAGGAGGCCGATAAAGTCACGTTTTTGAGGACTCTGACCAGGCAGATGGCGAATAATGCTTGTACAGCGGATGCAGTAAGTACATTCAATTCATTAATATGTAGGTAGGATAATTAGTACTTTTACTTCATTGGTAATTAAAACTCCATATTATAGTAAAAGTTCTTTATTATTATCGTTCATTTAAAAAGTGTTTTTAGGATAAATTCCTGGCGTACTTGGAGCCCCATCAGCTCGACATAGAAACTAGCGATGTAAACAATGGGACGTTTTCGAAAGCTTTTAAATACGCTACGACTAGGCTCAAAGTAGGTCGTAAATTTTCGTTTAATAAAACTCCTTCTAAATTGAAAAGGGCCGTGTCATCGATGATGTCGCCCTTCGGCAGCTCAACGAATCTCACGCCAGCCTCACAATTGGCTCAAATGAAGCTGGCTAGTTACAGTAATATTAACGTAAGTATCTTTTACAATTCGTGTTATTTTTTACAATTTGTAGAAGCTGATTTTATTATTTTCTTATAGGAATTAGGTAATAGTGACAACGCCAATGAAACTCAACCAGTTGCACCGATGTCTGTGCAGCCTACACGAAAGATGAAATCTTCTTCGATGGGCGTGAATACGTTAAAGCTATTATAACGTTTATTTTGATAAGTTTTATTATTTTATTTTGAAGTCTATTATAATATATTTGTACATACATTTTAAACTTTAAGAATATATTTTTATCGTTTATTTTATCCGAAACAATGTAATTAGCTACTTGAGTAAATGGATTAATTTAATTGAAACATAGAAGTAAAACCTGTTGTAAATTTTATAAATTTCAGTTCATCACGCATTTTATTCAGAAATATGTATCATATTTATTCTTTTAAGTTCGCAAGTTTGATTAGTTTCATACTTGTAGTTTTATACATCCTTACTACACCTTATAGGTGACTTAAGTTATTTTAAAATAAATAAAATATACGAATCCTCAAGCTGTAATTTGTTGTTTTTTTTACTAAATTACCCATCTTTTAAAATTCAGATCATACAAGTTTGGACATGCAAATTTCCCCTTTTTGAGTCATTTATTGATTCAAAACAACCTTTTACGATTCTGCATAATGGTAGTTCTAATCTCCCTTTAATGCAGACGCAACAATGCCATGTTTAATAGCAGTGCTTCTACAGAATAAATAAAGAGATTAACATCTGTAACCTTTTGTAATACAGTAAACAGTTGATTAGTGATTTATTGTTACTCATCAGAATAAACGAAGACTTGACAAACACTCTCTAGAGAGTTCAGGTCTGCTGATAAGGAATTTATGAAAAAAATACAAGATATGCGCTTATGTCGCTGCATGGGGATACTTACTCGATATTTGCTAATAACACCATGGAGTTGCCTAAAAGTGTCACAGGGCCGGATCAAGGTGACGTTTAAGGGGCTTTAAAATTATTATTGGTGTTCATCTAGGTCAGCAAAGATGGCAATTTTAAGATTTTCAGCTAAGGATAGTGGTTTCCCGGATCCATATCTTCCATCAAGAGTAATTTTCTAATGTTAAATCTTTGGTATTCAACGCTCATTAGCTTTATATTGATGTAGTTTCAACATCCTTCCAATACCTGTTGAAGAATGAATCTGTAAAAATTAATGTAAGACAAATTAATTTAGCTACTTTATAGAAACGGTAGGTGTGCCTATATAGTCCAGTAGATTCGTGAAAAAATCGTGAATCGTTTTTCATTTCGTTGTACACAGTTCCCAAGGAAAGGTTGTAAGTGGTACCTAACTGCTTGTGGCAATTTTACTGGGGCTCTTCAAAAGTTTTTGAAAGTGTATTTTTTTAAATTGTCAGTAAATAACTACTGACATATTTTATATAGGTTCTTGAGAGTAAGAAAAAAGAGCAATAATTTTAATTGTTTCACATGGGTATACACTTATATAGAGGGTGTTTCAGAATTATGATATAAAACTTCTAGGGATTATTCAGGGCAAAGAAAGAAGGCAATTTAGTATAAGAACCAATGTCTCCCTAAGGCGCTACGAGCTACGACCCTATGACTCTTTAATAAGATCACTAGGTATCCAAAAATCTGTTTTATTGAGTTTTAATACAATTTATTTTAATTTGTTTGTCTATTATAACAATACAATGATTCTCAAAAAGTCGTCCCTGTATTAGTACTTGAAATGAACATGTACATGAAATGTACATGTAAAGCATTTTTTGTTAAACTGTTAAAAATTATTGAAGATTTAGGGGGACATTTCTGGTCATGGGTTCTTGGTACTCAAATGTATTCTTTCGTTGCCCTGATTAATCCCTAGAAGTTTTATCCCATAATTCTGAAACACCCTGTATAATATTATCCAATTTCAAGGCGAATCTAGTTGGCCAATTTTGAAATTTGAAAGTGCGTCTTTTTGACATATTTAATTGTCAATGTCTGCAGAGCTATTTTTTTTATTTTTGTTACTTTTCTGACTCGAATGGTTAATGTAATAGGTAAAAAAATCGCAAAGAAAATTACTTATAAGCTCTATCTACAATCTACCTATCTACAAATTACTCCATAAAGCATGAAGGGCTCTATCTGAGTCTCGACAAATAGGTGGGTAGTACCTAGGTGACTTGACTTTCGTCGTTCGAATGAGCCCGTTCGAGCGGATCCCTTTTATCAACCGAGCGGACACTTGTAAACTGTTAATGCGCCAACCGAAAAAACAAAACAACTCTCTTGTTCAACAGTCATAACATAAAATATATCCAACCGAATTAATAGTTGAACTAAGATGGACACGACAGCACAAATAAAATCGAGGCGGTACCGCCCCCACCATTGTTGGGAGCAGAGGTTTCGCCCCCACCGATTTAACGAATTCGAAGTCTCTTAGTAACTTGACTGATCTCTCTCCAACTCTCGACAAGACTGTTGCGTGAATATACAAAAGTCCGCAAGTAGGCTAGTTACGTTTCAGTTGATAGTGTTTGATAACGGCGATATGACAACTAAGTCAGATTATCAGCGAACATACGGTAAGTTGATAAAATTTTATACACATAGATTATTTTATAGTTTGTTTTGTTTAAGTTTAGTTTAACGTTATCCTTTTTTGAATGTGCTCTGCTTGCATTTTTGTACCGGCATTTTTATTGTTCGTGCTTTGCGATAACAAAGAATTACTACGGGCCGATTTTCGTAGTGACGTTTTATCTATATCTACTTATAGGTACTATAATATATCATACTTATTTTCATTTATCTATATCATTTTTACCTACCATATAGATACATTCAATAATTTTACATATCCTGAATAACACTAATATACACACTAGATTCAGGTATAGGTAACTTTTCCAGTAACATTTCTTGAAAAGTTTTAGAAATAAATTTACCTAGATATATACCTGCTTTATAAATTAAATATAGGTTATAGATATACTGGTAGGGTGTAACTTATAAACTTATTTCAGCATCTACCTAAATCAAAATCCGCGTCTATAATAGAAATAAAAAAAGTACCTAAAAATGGACGAATTTATCTTCACGTAATCCTTTTAATCTTCCGAAAAATCCTCTATTTTTTTTTAATTAACAAATTAGATCATTCTTTGCATGCGTCCTGTATAAAAATCATCCTGTATATATAGATGAAACATGGCTTCCTACTTCCTAAATATTAAAATAAATAAAACATATGCCAAGATAACCAGAATCAATATGTTGTATCTCTATATCAATGATGTATACCTATTGTAACGAAACTAACATTCCGAAGGAGGTCTTTTTTTGAAAATTTTGCCGGTAAATTTATGTTACATTTACAGTTCTCATCATAGGTAAATTGAGGCAAACCTTTTATGAATTATATCCTCAACATTTTTTAAAAAAATATCACAATAATCAAAACAATATCAAATTTATAAATTTAACACAATGAGTCCAGTAAATTTTTGCATATTCCCGATTAATAAAGAGTTGAAACAGAATTTTTTTGTTTGAGAATCGCCTAAATCTATCAGGAAAAATTATTTGCCACTAACATAACGTAAAATTAATTCTTTTTATTGCTCTAGAAAAGTTATGTTACAATTCAATAAATAATTTCGAATCATAACATTCAAAAATTATGTTCGATGAGTAATCAATTTAACATTAAAAATATGTACGTCAATTGCTCTTAATTAGAATTATCTAATTAAGTTAGATCAATTAAAAGTTGGCTTATATAAAACACGCTCGATGCATTTTTGTTTTCTTGTATAAAAGAAATTTAATTACCACAGAAATGTATTATAAAAATACGTTAAAATTGACCCTCTATTTACAAAACCCGTTATCACTAAACCAATTCACAGAAATTATATATGTTTAAGATAATAGAAAATGTAGTATTCAATTTAAATATTTGTATTTCAAAATGTAGAATATACTAATCCACAATAAACGAATTTCTTCTCCAATAAAATGTCGTTCGAATGTGACCTTATAACCTTTAGTCAGACTTTGCTCTTATCGCTAACTTGGAGATTTTCAAGAGAAGCATTTAATATAAATGTGTACATTAATGGCATATTTTTATAATAGCGAGTAATACTTTATTACTTGCCGATAGTAACTGCATATTGATGTGTTACGAAGTTACGACAGAGGCGCAATCGTCGTACTATTTTCTAGATCAAAGAACGATACAAATTATAATGATTTATAACAATAAGTACTTATTGCTGATAATTTAGTAATTAATTAATACATTTTTTGATAAATTCTATATTTTTCTTGAGCTAAATAGCTAATTATTGCAAACAAAATGATGCTCGTATTAGTTAAAAATATAATAAAATCGAAATATATTTTGCACTTATTATTCTTATATCCTTGATGGTATTTAATTGGATTTTTTAAAATTAACTGTAAATAAGTACCTAATTAAAAGTATAGAAGAGTGCGTATATACGTCAATATGTTGACGTAACGTGTTGATTAGTTTATGCCTGTTTACAAAAATGACACAATGCACAGTTTTTCAAGTTGGTTATTAAATATTTCCTTGTTTAAAAAACGTATTTTCATGTAGTTAAATTTATGCCTAACTCGTATAGGTATAGGTCTTTTTAATAGTATAGTGAAATATTTATTGAAATATTACTAATCAAACATTTCACAGATTAGAAATACTGATTTACTCTTTTGATATAATTTAAAATATCCTAATTCCCACTTCAAATTATAATGCAAAATACTCACGCAAAAACCTTCTGATAATTAACAAAAATGTTAAATAATGCTTATTATCTTCTGTTATTGGTATGCCAGTTACTCTATCTATACGCTAGTAGTAGATATTTAAGTAATTGACTAAATCACTTTGTTTAAATTATTAAATAATTGTGAGAATGATAAATTCATTGATTGAATAAAACAGGGAATAAAGTCTCTAATACTTGGCGATGAGAAATTAATTTCTCCAGCATTATCACTGGTTTTTATTCAATATTCTCAACAAGTGATGAAAGCAATTTATTGTACTATAAAACTAGCGTTTTAAAATCATGAGCGAACAAGCTTGGGTTTGCTTATCGGTTCTATTTGTTTTGCAGAAAATGTCATAAACATCCAGTATTATAGGTCGGACTTAATAGAGTAAATATCGAATTTGCATATTTACCAAAGAGAATAAAGTAAACTTGTGACGACACTGAAGAATACACGTACCAGCATCTCGGTTTAATAAAAACATAAATTGTTAAGTAATTTTGAAAATATCTCATTAATCCGGTTCTTTCCCTCTTCACCAACAACCGGTAGTCTCCTAGCACTGTCATTGGCTGCTCACTGGAGACCCGTTATTTAAATATATGTAATTAATTTCTCTACTCCTCTCTATTTGCGAACACGAATAGGTACTATTTCGTACCAGTGGGAGGTTCTCGATGGCACATCCACACCTTTTATCAACCGTGGTCAGAATACCACTGTTATGTTTGATATACCGCTGGTATTGGTAGGTGTCTTATCGTTTAGGTATACTCCGCCAGATTCTTTATATTTTTTCTTAAAAATTCTACAAATAATTCTTTATATCGCAAAGTAGGTCTAGCTAGCTAGATAAGTATGTGTAGCGTGTGACTTTATAAGTAGGTAGGTGCTAAAGTTAAGACTTATAGTACTTAATACTCAGGCAGAATTTATTCGATTTTCTTCCTTATCGCGCTCCGGCAGCTCAACTAAATGACTAATTCATTGGCTGATAAGCTTTAAAATAGAAATGTTGGTTTAGAAATGAAAGAGATTGGCTTTGAATTTTGTTATTAACAACTAACGGATTCATCGTTCAGTTGTGGAAGAATAACAGAGATTGTTTATTGGTCAACACATAATAACACGGTGAGCAAAATATAAACTTTTTCTTAGCAATGATAGCCAACTCAAAACTAAAATATTTTGAACATTGGGTTTGGGGAAATTGTGGTTTTACGAATTAATAAAATTTACATGGAAATATTCTTCAATTTTTTCTGCGATGTTAATTTATTCGTTTGCGTCATCGTACTGCAGTTATATGCCTACATAAATTACATTTCCCTAAACATATACGAATTAAAGAATTATTTCCTTTCTATACCTAGGTACAGTACGTGCTAGTACTTATGGAATAAAAGTATAGTACTGCGTCCATATTCGCTTTTAAATGTAGGTCGTAAAAATTAAAAAGCGTATATGTTGTATGCTAAGTTCATTAAAAAATTATAGGTATACCTACGTATGCACCACTAATTGTAGGTAACAGTTAAATCTACTAACAAAGAAAAAGGCTAAAGTAATTTAAATATACCTAGAACTTACTAATAAGTTGAAACGTAAGTTTATAGATAACATTTTTACTTTGCGATTAAAAGAAAATAGGCTCAAATGATCTTAATCTAAAAATGCTTATAATAACTAATCTTGTTTTGCATCAAATGAACTAATTTGAGAAATGTGTTATAAACTATAATGTAATTTTTGCATTAGGTATCATTTTCCAATAATGAATTATTATAAAACGTTAATTTTATTTCAACTAATCCTGCGAACTTCCTTTAGAACAACATAACATGAAAATGCCCATTTCCTCGGCGACGATTTTCCCCATATACCGATGAATAGTGGGACTGTGTAAATTTTAATGAGCTTAGATAAAAATTATTCTTATCAATACGAACATAACTCGTTAGCAGACTAATTAATGTATTAATAAAACCACTACTCAATTTTGTTTATCGCTAAGGTCATCGTACAGTGTGACCAAATATTTGACAGTTGATCAATAAGTGATTTTTGTTTTGTAAATAAATGGTCCAACAATGTTGGAACAAATATTTGATCAGGCGAACAGCCCCATTTTGGGTTATTTCCAAAGTCAAATAGTGTGCCTAATAGTCGTAATTGTTACGAAATATTTCTTCGTTATCTGGCTTTCTAATGGATTTTTGTTGCGATAAAACAGAGGGAATATCCAGTTGACCAATTATGAATGTTTATTTAAGAATTTTTCTTAATCAGTTTTTCTGCATTAATTACTTGTAAATATATGGAAGCTTGTATAGAACACTTTGTATAAATATCTGTCTTCTATACAATTCTTGATCTCCACTTGATCTCAAAAGTTAAGCAACCAACCTTGGCTATGTGGTACAAAAAAATAAATATTCCTATTCAATATAGTTGTCATAGCAATATTTCGGTTTTTTGAAAAATTGGCCATGCGGTAAATGGACTTTATGAAATATTGCATATTCCAAGTAATCACTTAGAGAACTTAAGTAAGTAAATTTGCGTTAGGTCGGTTATTACAAGTTAATAAATTTTCTTATCATTGTGAAGTCAATTCATTTGTAAAGATAATCTATTACTACTTATTTGATTTGGTTGAATAATAAATTAGTTTTATGAATTTTCTTTCTTATCTCTGTGTATATACTAAAAGTAGTTTAAAAAACTGCCATTTGGTACACACTTGATGGTCATTTATTCTAATTCAATTTTCTTAGTTTTTCATAACATTCTTTTTGTAATGCTTCTGATGCGATTCTGTATAGTTCATTAATTAACTTCAAGTATACCTGTTTATTTCAAAAATTTAGGTAATGACTAAAAATAAACCGAAGTTTAAAATTTTTATAAGGAGGATTATAATATGCGAACGTACATAATTTCCCGGCATTATGCAAAAAACCGAATACATTATAAATATACTTCCAATGTTTTTATCAGTAAATTTCCATGAAGCTATTTACGTTTTTAACGTTAAAGCGTGTTCTTGAGTTTTGTGGTCGAGCTAAGCCTACTTATTTATGGTTATTTACGACAGTTTGCATTCTCGTATAGTTTCCGTTGACTCTGTCAACAAAGAAATTGTTTTATAAAAGCGACTTTCAACGCCAATGAAGGGATTTCTCTTTAATATTTAGCCTGCAGTTGGGTAAAGACTTATGAGCTTATTAAACAAGGTTAGCAACTAATGCATATATAGGTAAGGTTTTTACCTAAATACCGGGACCTGACAGAGTGCTTTAATTTAATAAAAATTTCAATATAGAAAATGTATAGTAGCAACCAGCCAATGAAATATTTGTATGAATTTTTATTTAATTAGGTAAATTACTTTGCAGGAAAAACAATGAAGGGCTAATTTGCTAATTCATTATTTAAGTTAATTTGTTTATAGTTAATAAGCAAATATTAGAAAATAGTGCTAACAACAAGGACAAAGATTGTAAAGTTTGTGATACCTGACTTAGGACTAATTAAGGTTTTGAGTTTAATATCTGTGCTAAGCCCTCCTATTTGTGTTATCTACATGCGCAATTCTCCATGCGCATAATAAACTTAAGTCAGTGGTTAGTCTATTATAAAAAAGATTTAAAAATAGAGAGGTAGGTATCCAATCAAAAATGAATCAGATATACAAATTTACCTATACTATGATTTTTACATTATTAAGCATTTATATAGGAAATTAAAAATGTGCGTATATGTAGGTACAAGAATCAGAAAATTTTTACTTACTATTAGTATTGTAAGTCCAAAAGTAGATACAAATTCACACTGATAGGTATACCCAATTTTGCCAAATATTTAGACATTGAGCACCGTTTACTTGTCGCAATGTACACAAAATAAGTGTATAACGCATATTGATATCACCGAAACTGAACGTATCATATCGAATAATAACCAATTTAGCACGAAAGCACAGACAACATAAAATTGATAAACTGGCACTTTAGGTGTTGTATTTAACACAAAACACCTGACTCAACCAAGTTTTACCTTAGACTGGTACTAAAGTGTTTTGAGATTTCATTATCGCAGCCCCTCCTAGGAGACTAGCAAATTGTAGTGCGATTATCAAGCATTTTTTTGATAAAAATGTATACACATCGTCATAGTCATAATCTCCGGGACGGTGATAAGTTATCACCTTTGTTATTTTCGGTGCATTCTCTCCTTATCACAAGGTCCCGATAAGACTCATTCATAAGATGACATTGGCGGGGGTTGCATTGTGTATATGTTAATACCTATATGCTGTAGGTATAATATTATCCGCACTGGGTCAAATTTATCTTCTCAGCCAGCGCAACACGTGTGGCAGCACGTGTCAGCAAAATTCTTTATGCATTTGTCTCGCTAATGCGTTTCGCTAACGTGCTCGAGAAAATCTTAATGGGTTCGACACCTATACGGGCGGAGGTGTTACAGCTTACAGCTGAAAGTGCAAATTTCAACTCGGTTTTTACACAGCTCGAAAGCAAAGCAACGATGTGACACATTTTAAATGAATACCTACAACATTGAAAGTCTTTAGGTGGTTGTTTCCTAAGCAATTCCTAAAGTAGGAAGTACTTAAATCGAATATTTACATAAATCTAATTTCTCCAACATAGTTAATACCTTACTAAGAAATACCTAGATTTTGCTAGTTTTATACAGGGTGTATCATAAGTTGGTACTTTTTTCTCAACTGTGTACGAATTCCTCAATTCTAAGCAACTTTTTTCAAATTAACTTTTTGAATATTATGAATAACGAAGAAGATATAAAATTTTAAAATTTCGACCTGCTTTATTAAATAAGAAATTTATTTATGGCAGTCATCTGTCAAATAAATGCCGAAAAATAAATAAATTTCATATTTAATGAAGCAGGTTCGTATTGGGAAATACTCAAAATTCGAAACAAAGGTAAAATTTTTTTTAATTTTAAATTTTTTTTTCAGTATATTCAAAAATTTTATTTGAAAAAGTTGCTTGGAATTAAGAGATTCATACACAGTTAAAAAAGAAGTATCAACTTATGATACACCCTGTATAATATTAATTTGACCCTCCTCAATAAAATTATCATATTTTTAATTATTTCCTAAATGCTTTAGGCAAGTCCAGTGAGCCGTCCTAACTTTAGGCATTTCCTGTATCACCTTTAAGTAAAACTTAAGAGCCTGATGGTGAAACGCAAATGGTGACGCTTAGCACTTAAATCCTTAGGACCTAAATCCGGTTTAAGTGTTACCTAACTTTAAGAATTGGTTAGTGAAATCTTGCATAACATATTTAGAAAATTAAAGTAGGTGTTTTTAAAAGGAACAATATTCACTGTTTTGTTGATATATTCTAATAAATTTCAGTCAACATCCGAGTCAATAAATAAGTATATAAAGAATTAAAATTATTGGGATCAATCGTTAATATTCAATATAGAAACCGAGTTGTTTGCCTATTTGCATCGCATATCCCATAAAATCGACTCTTTATATTTCGAATCGTCGGTAAATCTTGCTCTAAAAACAAAATAGATGTTGCCTTTTATTGGTAAACAATATTTATTGGTCTGCAAACTCGATAGATCGAAAGAGTATCCTATTCATACTTATTTGGCAAATAAAGAAATGACCCTTGTTTGTCATCGGAGGATCGGAACGCGTGGATCTGGTTTAGATTTTCGTGTGTGTTTAGGCCGAATTTTATTCTTAAAAGGTCTTTAGCGATTTTTTTACCTGAGAAACAAACGCCAATTATTCCAGTTTTGTTGACCCTAGAAAACTAGATCTTAAGTGTGAAACTCTTTATTGTATACCTACCTGTAATTGGACACATAAAACATAAAAAAATACTTTATAAAATTGTTCTATTGTTCACTATAATGCATATTAAAACTAGTAAGGTACCTATACAAATTTTCTTTGAATGTGGTCCATAAATTTGAACCTGTATACCTACAGACGTACTAGAATATCCGGAAACAATAAGTCGTTCAGTAGCAGAAAGCAATTTAAAAACTAACTGTATTCGGTGTCGTATTTCAGGAAAACGTCATCGGTGTTCGGGTCAATAATGCCCATAATTTTCATTTCCTTATTGTGCAGCGTTCTAAAGGATAATTAAAACTTAGAAACCGGTCAATACGTGATTTAAATTATTTTTCGCGATAAGGTGTAGGCAGCAGGAGAGGAAATAATAGTTTTGCGGTTTTATTTCAAACGTACGTGCAGACTTAAATTCAGGGCCGTTTATTGATTACAGCGCACGAAAATAGATTGAATTAAATATTTGCAACAATCGAATTAATTAAAATATGGATTTATGCGTTTCGTAATAATTAAAGCAAATTAAAAATGTATTTAGTTGCCCACAATAGGTAAAATCAAGAGTGAGAAAACGCGCCAAACACGCAAGAGTAATTTACATACAAAATTCTTGATGAAACATTAAATCATTCAATGACCCAATATTTCGAATAAATTGTCGCAGTACATATATTAATATTTTACACACGTTTTTATAGTAGATAAAGTGGAATTATTATATTAGTGACCATTTATAATACAGGGAGTCCCACCGAAAGGTAGCCCATTTAATCAACTTGTAACTTTGTGAAACATAACATTAGTGAAACGTATAAAACATGTTTAATTGAAAAAGAAAATGTTAATGTGTTAAATGTGTTAAATGTGTATAACAGACTATACAGGGTGTCCAGGCCATACGTTAAGGGGAGGTTCTTTGGGTCAAAATTTGACGATTTTACCAAATTTACCTTAGTCAAAGTTGCTTCTTTAGGAAGTTATAGCACTATGAAAATCGATTTTTTGTTTCGATTTTTTCGGCCATCCACAGCGTAATTCAAGAGATATCTTTTACAAATTTCATATATGGCGGTTTTAGAGGTGTCCCATTAAGAATATGTTATCCGTTTTGCGCTTAACCCAGAGGGCGCCACCGCAACATTTTTTTTCCTTTGACGGCCACAACTTTTTTGTACGTATGAATTTGACCAAATGGGATCAATTTACAAATAGGTACTAAAACACTTTGCCCCGTATTCAGCGCTCCATTTTAAAGTTAAAGTCATGTTTACCGAGCGCCTTAAACATGACAGTTCTACATCAGTTGTTATGGAGTAACTATAAGGACATTGTTTACGTTTAAGTCGCTCGCTAAACATGTCTTTAACGTTAAAAATGGGGCGCTGAATACCGACCATTAGCTCTAAAAAAGGTACACCTATTTTGAGTCGCTAAAATGCTAAAATACCATTTCAAAGATAAATGAGTTTGAAATTTGTGCTGCAGGCTTACAAAACAAGGGTAATAACGAAGCTTTCGTCTGGAAATAACTGTATGGAAACTCTGGCTACGAAATGTCATAACTAATAACCCCTAGTTCATACCTACATAAACATAAGCAGCGCAAATTTCAAACTCATTTATCTTCAAAACGGTGCATTTTAGCGACTCAAAACAAGTATACCTTTTTTAAAGTTAAAATGTTGTAGCTTTTGTAAATTTATCCCGTTTGGTCAAATTCCTACGTACAAAAAAGTTATGGCCGTTCCGTAATTGGACACCTCTAAAATTTGAAAAAGATATCTCTTTTGAATTACGCTGGATGGACAAAAAATCGAAATAAAAAATCAATTTTCATAGTGCTATAACTTCCTAAAGAAGCAACTTTGACTAAGATATATTTAGTTAAATCGTCATATTTTGACCCAACGAACCTCCCCTTAAGCGTATGGCTGGACACCCTGTATAATAGACTAAAAAGCTAGACTAAATAAACAGATTAATTAGAAAATCAAAGGGACATTTTTTACAAGAAAACGTGCTGATAATCTCCTGAATGTTTTCATATTGAATATTTCATAAAATTATTTCTTCAAGTGGTGCGAACGCGAAGATACTTCATCACGACAGTGCAATAAAACTGTCTTCCTGTCAATTAAGACCTCTTCGTTATTATACCCTTATCTTCAGTGCCATTGGCGGCAAAACAAATATACCTATATCTTCTATATAATATAACATAAAAAAATATCTCGAAAGTAAACGATATGTATTAAATATAAAAATCTAATAATTTACGATTATTTCTCGAGATAAGTCAGTATATAGGTTGAAGATAACGAATTGAGAAATTTAATATTCCAATCCGTCTGATAAAGAAAGTAGGGGTCGAAAAGGCCATGTAATATATAAACTTTTCATTTCTGGCTACATGTTTTATAGTTTTGATTTCTCGCATCATATATGAGAAAAAAATTACATTATTTAAATATTTTTGGTTGTTATACTTATTTATAGAATTTATGACGTTAATACATATATTAGGATTATACGAGTACTGTTTCATTAATTTTTGTTACTTTTCATATACTAACTTGTATTTTTTGTTAGATATACGATTTTCTTCTGGGATATAAAATTGTATTATGAAATGATTAACGTATTTTACAAAATTCCAAGCGACGTGGCATCGGTATAGGTCCACTCCGTTGGAACTAAAATAACACAATGTCATGGGGAAAAGTGTTATCGCTAGTCCAGGAAGTCCGCTGCCTGCAAGGCAGGATAATATGGCTTTATGTTTGTCGCTTTATCTTGATCACAATCACAACAAATATAATAACACTCTCTTATCGAATGTAATATTTACCCAAATGCCAAAACTTATCATTGTAAAACACGAGCAACTCAAAGTTTGTTTACTAAAAATAACGTCCCGGCTCGCAGCTCGGCCTTAAGGGATACGTGTCAAATTTTTCACAGTTGGACACCAACGATTCGGAAACTCTGTGCATTGTGTGTACAAATATTTAAGTGAAATTCGTGATCATTTTGCTTGTTACTTAATGAATAGATACTGGAATAGGCGAAAATTTTGTAAGTCATTTTTTCATCGTATACAGGGTGTCGCAAAAAGGGACGTGGCTTAACCACAGACTCCTGAGACAAAAATAAGACGATTTAACCGAACTTACCTATATCCAAAAGTGCTTAGTAAAGAAGTTACAGGATTTTGAAGTTAAGATTTAAAAAGTGATTTTTTGATATTGCGCCAGAATGGTTTAATTTTTTTTTCGTGAAAATTTGTGCAGATAATCTCTGTTTAATTGGTGGCATATTAATGTGTAATTTTGTTTAAATTGTCCATCCCTCCCTTATTCAAGGGGGTGGCCAACACCCTTAAAGCCTTAATTGTTCCGCACCCATGTAATTCATATAAAACCCCTTATTTTGGAGATATATATAGTTAGATATATCATTAACAAAAAAATTTCATAAAACCTTTTTAACAGATCAAGTTAGTTATCTTCAACAAAAATCTATTTAGGGTAAAGTACGGATAGATGCCCCCTTGGGATAGGTGCCCCGATCTCCAAAACCAACATTTCCAAAATCGCAACAACAATTTTATAAACTAAATAAGAAGTGTCGGTCCATATGTCTTAAAGGTCCGTAGGCTGTTTTGGAAAAAAGTCGCATCTTGCTTGTGTGTGTTTGATTATCTCCGCAACAAACGCAAAAAATTCCTCAAACTTTCAAAACCAAGTATATATTGCTGCATAACTTTTGAAGTAGTAAAAAATTACACTCTAATTTTTTTATATACATACATTGGTTTATTAAGTACACACTTATGTGTTAATAGTTGCACTTTTTTATTTAGTTTATTTAAATAATAAAAGGGCATCTATCCGTACCAAAAAGGATAGTTGCCCCGATTTTTGGACGGATAGATGCCCCTAAGAAAATACATATATACTATGATGCATTATTATGTCTTACATGAAATTTATTGGTTTTTAGTTGATATTTGTTGATTTTTTGGATATTTTTTAGTAATTACTACTTAATGTTTTGCTATATATGATTTTAATAGTTAAAAATTAAAAATTAAATTTTGATATTTTTTTAACAAATACTTTAGTTTAATTATGGTTATTCACGGATTCTTAGGATTATCATCTAAAGATTATAAATCAAACATATTAAAACTATGTATTTTATATGTTTTAGTCCATAGGGCATAAATTTTACACTAAGGGCATCTATCCCCCCTTAGCATTTTCATGGTGGGGCATCTATCCGTACCGATAGGCATCTATCCTCCAAAAAATGGTTTTGCAAAAACTCAATTTTTTCAAAATCAGTGATTGTTAGGTCAATGAAAACAAATCATAATGTTGCACAAAGGATTAAACTAGCTATTATGCGGAGGAATAATTATTGATAAATTAATAGTTTCAAAATTATGAGGCGATTTCAAAAAGTGGGGCTTCTATCCGTACTTTACCCTATTAATGTTTGTAACAGTTATTTATTCGTATATAAACTCACGTAATCAAGAAATCTATACAAGTTTCTTTAGAACATATTTTTATATAATATTGAATGTGCAGGTTAATTATAATAGATTTTTTCGAAAATTAAACTAACAGAAGTGCCTGTATTAAGAAACTCATTAATCACATAAGAAACCCCCCGTAACATATCCATTACGTCGACTTATGATATCTATGATTTGTTTTTTTTCACACATATCAGCCCATAAGAAAATCCATTAGCTTACCGAAACCGTAAAATTAATGGGAATGGGGGTTATAGAGAAACAGTTTCTTTTTGGGGGTTAAGTGCTCTCCTTCGTCACTAATCGGCGTGACTGATTCAGATTTCGCACGGCCCTTCAGATTTTAACGTATAACTTCGAATTAATTCCATTTAACGCTCATTTAAAAAAAATAACGTGTCACATGACAAAATTTATGGCTTGGGTTTTTCATGAATATAATCAAGAGCAGCACTAATATAAATTATTCAAGTTTAATTATATGCTCGAAGTAGCACTGAAGTGTATCATATTTTCCTATTATTACTAGTTCAGGTATAACGTTTCCATAGTTTTTAATTATTGAGGACACTTTTGGCTATTAGAATTTTTTTGCAACGTAAATAATTACCTATTACTATAAATAATTACCTACGTTCTATAAGCTGTAGTATACTACATAAAGTACTATACATAAAATAAGTTCATACATATAATAGAAATGGAAACTCGCCGTATTTTCATATAAAAATATTGATTGGAATCGAACAAAAAAATTCATTTTCCGGCGAATTAAATCGACACCTACGGCGAAAGACGTAAAAACTGAGCAGAATCACAGTTTCTTACGTATTGTGCAATTAAAAAACTGCCTTGTATCGAATAGGAAAAACATGTCACAGGTAGAGTCGTAAAATTACGCACGGTCATTGGTCGCAAGAAATTCATAAATACTAAATTGGAAATATGCAAGCTAATATAGGCTAACTGGAAAATGGAAATATTAGTTCATTGTTTTCTTTTAAATAAAATGCACTGGTATACCTTATATACCGATGCTTATTGCATATTATTGTTACAGTTGTTGTAATAAGTACTTATACTTGCGGTTACATCATTTGGTAGGATTTTTTTATCAAGGTTTTTTTAGGTATACTTAGTTAAAGGAATAAGATACTTAAGTATTTGTATATTGGCACCAAAATTCCATCACACTAACAACCTTATTTTAAAAACAACAAACTTAAAATTTTCATAATTTCACTGTGAAATATGAAAAATATTCCAAGTGATTTATGCATATACGCCCTCCTATATATGACTTAGTTATTTGCATTTTTTAAATAGGCAATTTGTAAAGTGGATTGGACGATACAATGTAGAAAGGGAATTACCCGCTTTGTATGTAATCAATTTTCCAGTCGTTTTTCTTTTGAATCGCTGATAACTTGTAAACTAATTGCATACAATATTGCGAGATTAAGGCCTGAATTTCAAAGACTTTAGTCGATTAAAAGCGTATGCAGTAGCAGTTGTGTTTCTTCATGTTATCCTGCTACGAAAATAGACTTGTCACGACTTCGCTCTTGTTTTTGAATGACATAAACAATAAAAACATATTAAATTCGTTACTAAAAACTGCATCTACCTATAATGTGTTTCTATAGGTATGCAGAGATGTGAAATTGCTTATAGTGATACCTCTAATGCAGCTTTAGAGAATTGTTATCTAATGAAACGTGACAATGTTGTCACTTTGTATATGTACTTTGAGCAATCCCAGTATCGGGGTTCTTTTGGTCAGGTAATATTTTACCCTAATTTGTCTAATAATTCTAATATATTTCAGAATTCATACATTTAAAATTGTTGATTAATATATCTAGTAATTGTTGATCATAAATCATTACAATAATTCTAGGAGGCTCTATATAAAGACAGATTTTTCAAAAGGCGTTACCATACAAATAGACATCAATCTCTTTTATAGAACACTCCAGGTGTATTTGCGATACTTTAAGTTCAAATATACGTATGCATATACTAAATAACATAAAGAGTTTATCATGTTCATATGATAACAATTATCATTGTGATACCTAAATCGCACTACTGACCTATCCACTCAAAATAGCATTCTAATAGTCAACATTTTCCGTAAAAAACGAGATTAAAGTTAACACTCCGAATATCTTGAAAATTTTTCTTTGAACAAGTTTCGGTTATAAACGTAGATACTGTTTATCAACGAAGTAAGATCATTCAACGAACATTAAGATCGTATATTGGGAATGACATTTGAACTTGTGCTAAACTTATCCTACTGATATCTGACGTAACGCGAAGTTTACTTGTAAATTGATTCAGATAAACTTGCGAAGATTGTAAAGAGAATTATCGAAATTGTTATATTGTGCGGTTTCGCATTAACAATTATTGATAAAGAATATCTAAGGTTTTAGATAGGCTATCTTTAAAATATGATTTAATACAAAAAAATAGTAATACACTGACAACTATTTTGGTAGCCTCTTAGGCCACTCCGGACCTGTTTAAATTAAAAAAATACCATTATAATTAAGTCGTTCACTTGTGCATATGCCACACACATTACACGTATGTTTCGTAGGTGCATATGGAGAAGAGCCCAGGCAACAGTACAGTCCCGCCTCTCAAAATGAAGGGGCCGAACCGTCCCCCCATTCTCGAGCGGCCACACCTCTCGAATGCCTCACTTACACGACCGAGGTTGAACAAGATAATTATCAGACACTGAGTAGATCAGATACGAGGTATATGCCGTTTTCCTTGGAGGTAAGATTTCTGTTATTTACCTTTACGTTTGGGAAGACGATGTTTAAAAAGTACCTATCATTATCTATCAATTATTTAATTTGTTGATTTTTTCAGTAAATATTGTGCACTTTGGTGTAATAGAATGTTTTTTGAATTGTAATGAGGGTTACTTGATGTTTAGGTACCTACCCCTTGTTTAATTAAATTTTTGGGATCCTTAAATGGGTATAAATTTGCTATTTTATAAGCAGTTTAGGTAATTAGAAGTTTTTAGAAGAATCAAGATTTTTAATTAGAATTTAAGCATTATAGGGTGTATAGTAACCTGGTGAATTAAGCTTTAGGATTTTTATGTAAGTTATTGATAGAAAAGTTAGGTGTAATTATTATTGGACAATAATTCAATTTATTTTGCCTATTTTTTATCATTTTTACTGAATAGACATTTATTTTGCTTCTGTGACATCTTCTCTAATTTTCCCATCAAGTGATCCAAAGTTTAAAATTTTCTCTTCAACTGATCCATTATCTTCATCAATAACATCTTCAGTAATTTCTTTTTTTTACCCTTATTTTTTAATACAAAAATTCACTACTTATCATCATCTTCAAGATGATCATAAATGTTCGACATGCAAAATTGAAAACTCCTTCCTACCTATTTAGGATTTTTATTGAAAACTTATTGACAGAAAATTTAGGTGTAATTATTATTGGACAAAATAATTCAATTTATTTTGCCTATTTTTTTATCATTTTTACTGAATAGACATTTCTATTTTCTATATTTTGCTTCTGTAACATCTTCTCTAATTTTCCCATCAAGCGATCCAAAGTTTAAAATTTTCTCTTCAACTGATCCATTATCTTCATCAGTAACATCTTCAGTAATTTCTTTTTTTTACCCTTATTTTTTAATACAAAAATTCACTACTTTTCATCATCTTCAAGATGATCATAAATGTTCGACATGTAAAATTGAAAACTCCTTCCTACCTATTTAGGATTTTTATTGAAAACTTATTGACAGAAAATTTAGGTGTAATTATTATTGGACAAAATAATTCAATTTATTTTGCCTATTTTTTATCATTTTTATTGAATAGACTTTTCTATATGTTGCTTCTGCAATGTAACATCTTCTCTAATTTTCCCATCAAGTGATCCCTAAGTTTAAAATTTTGTCTTCAACTGATCCATTATCTTCATCAGTAACATCTTCAGTAATTTCTTCTTTTTAACCCTTATTTTTTAATACAATTCACTACTTATCATCATCTTCAAGATGATGATGATAAATGTTCTAATACATGCAACATTGAAAACTTATTGATAGAAAAGTTAGGTGTAATTATTATTGGACAATAATTCAATTTATTTTGCCTATTTTTTATCATTTTTACTGAATAGACATTTATTTTGCTTCTGTGACATCTTCTCTAATTTTCCCATCAAGTGATCCCAAAGTTTAAAGTTTTGTCTTCAACTGATCCATTATCTTCATCAGTAACATCTTCAGTAACTTCTTCTTTTCAACCCTATTTTTTCATACAACAATTCACTACTTATCATCATCTTCAAGATGATGATAAATGTTCTACATGCAAAATTGAAAACTCCTTATACCTTATGGATGGCTCACATATGATGGTCTCTACATACAAAGTTATTTTATCATATAGGTTCCTATAGAAGAGGCCAATGGCACGGAGTACCTCCAATTGGGACCAACGGCGATCGCGAATGGTTCTCCATCACAAGGAAGCGGTAGCCCCAGTCCCGGATCACCATCGCAGGTGTACAGCTTGTCCACAATACATTCGGGAGACGAGCACCAGTCGACAATAGAAGGATCTCATTTGACACAGCTCACTAGCCATATTAGTTATACGGGAACTGGAATGAATTCGCCTACAGGTGCAAATATGTCTAGGTAAGTTATGAACATTAGATAAAAAATCCTGGATTATTTATGGTTTGAAAAAAATCATTGTGTACCTATATCAAAAGAATGATGAGATATGTGGTATTTCATTTCCACAAAATAATGTTCTAGCGCCATTTATCGTGGGAATTTCCGGAAATATTCTAAGAATTTTAAAAAACGTTCGGAAATATTTACGCAAAAGTTCCTGATTTTGGTATTCAAATAAGCAAATTTCCATTCTTTATTCGGTGATGATGAAAGTATTCATCAAACTATTTATTTTGCATTTATTATAGTAGATAACTAAATTAATTAAAATTTCTTTAGATATATTGAGGTTAGTTCCTTCATTGGGAATTTATAGCGGTTTGAAATAGTTAAAAGTTGAAATAACTGTACTAAAGGAAAAGTATATGCCTATAGGTAATAGTGCAGAAATAAAAACAGGAAACATTCTTATCAACCTTTAATTTCCTGTTGAGGCCATTTTTTAAAATTTAACTGAATTATTCATTTGCTGTTTCGCGGAGTTCAACAAAAACACGAATAAAGTTGGGACAAACGTGGTGAATATTAAATAACTATAACATTAAATGATAAGAAAAATATATAAACTGTTATAAAGACAAAGAATACTAAACACAATGTTGAAGAGTCGATTCGAAAAGTATAAAATTCTTATCATTTATTAAAAGTTATATTTTTTATTATCAAATATTTCAATATAATAATTTATAAATAACAACAAAATAAACCCAATCACCTTCGTTATCGAACTTTTATGTAAATAAAAATGCTATTTCGTAATATTTTAGCTATTTTTCTCCGTGTATTGGAAATAACAGAAAAATATCGTAAATATAAGAAAAACACGAAAAAATATTTTGACAGGTATTCTATTATCAATAAATTTCTTTTTCTTCGATAAGAACACGCCGAATTGAAAAACAAAAACACACAATTAAGAGATCATGAAAAATTACATTACCTAATCTAAATGAAACTATTTAAATATTGTACAAACTTATAATATCTAAGACAAATTGCCATTACCACATCACGAATATTTTGCAAAAAAATTCTTCTTTACCCATTAAGATAATAGCTATTTTCTTAAATTGTTGCTATTCAATCGAGTCATTGCTTCTATTATTGCTGTATTGTATGACTAACTGCATTAGTATTTTTATTGCATGGAAATCATTAAATTGAGGATGGATATGAAATGATGGATTTTTTTATTTAATTTGAAACCTTTGAAAGTTTATTTAATTCCAAACATACATCTCACAAATTGTGGTCATACCTAAGAGGATTAGGTCTAGGGAAAAGTGCCACAGATTTCCAATGAAATTCTATATATTTAATTGTATTGGGCACACACGAGTAGGTATCATAACGGGTGCAGAATATTCATAACTGACCGGCCTCTTCCTACAAAGTTGGTGTTTATGAAAGCATAGTTTTCGTCGAGTTAATTTAAATGTTTGTTATCAGCGAAGTAACGAGCGCATTACCCCGTTTCCCTGATAAGAAAACCCGCATAAAATATTACGAATGCAGGCGGAAAAGAATACACATTTATTGAAAATGTATGCTCACTAGACGTTGACTTCACAATGAGCAATTTTCGCTATGTGTATATGCAATCCTTTGGAAAACCACAGTTAATGCCATAGCATATAATTTATATGTCCATGTATGTTTATACATGATTGCTCGTATTTGATATAGAATTTTCTTATTCAAGCATCTTACAGCTTTTACTAATCTTGCAAATCAGAGATAGACTTTTGATATTTTAAAAATACAATATTTTCACAATGCGTTAAATATGAAGGTGTTAATCATTAATGTTATAGATAATATATCAATTAAACAAAAGTAAACAAAAATAATAGTCGTATAAACAATAATTGAAAAAAAAAATCAGTACAGTAAGCGTTATGTCTATAAAAAAGTTCCTTCTTTTTATTAATGATTTACCACTAATTGGCGATGATAAATTCGATTAAACGCAACGTACATACATAATCTGATTCACATATGAAATAAAATCCGATATCCTCCAGCGAACAATAACATCAACAAGCGAGTTCTAAAAATCATCAATATTGAAAATATATAGCTCATAGACAATACCTAATTATTTATAACGTGATATAAACAAAAACAATCAAGACATTACTAATAACCGTTTATCATGCCAGGAGATTGTCGTGTTTGCACTTTCTAAAAATTATATATAAAAATAATTATTGCAATGAATCACATTCAACCGTCCGTTCAGCCATGGGACAAAAAATTAAATTACAAAGTGCAATGCGATACTATCTCATCAATAAAACGCCCTATCAGCGAAATTGTCGCACCGGTTCGAGCCTCCCATGACCCGATGATGGTACTCTTTTAATGAATTATTATAATATGGGATGGGACAGCGTGTGAAGGTACTTAACGCCTACGCTTCTTTAATTCGCATTGCAAACATCACATTTCAACGCTCTGTATTTTTTTTTTCGTGCGAAAAAGTATCGTATTTACGCATTTGTTTATTCCGAAAAATGCGCTTATTCGTCTCTTTTATTTGCTGAAAAATCACACTTATAGTTTGTGCAAAACAAAGCTAGATGCACGTCACTAATGTCGTCATATTTGCCAGCATAAACACATGGAACAGATGAATATGGAATAGGAAGAGAGACATTTGAAGGTCGTTTTTCTCAATTTTCAACTGTTTCATAGCCACCTAAATTCAAAATTTTGCAATTTTTGAATGGCTGTATAGCCTTTATTAGGAGACCAAAATACCAAGTGTGACCCCTCCTTGTAATAAGCTCATCGAGTAGAATCTAAAAATGCAAAAATATACAGGGTGTCCCATTTAAAATAAGAAAGTTGCTGCTACTTTTCGATTACCAATCGATTACCTAATAACCTATACAGGGTGTCCCAGCGAAAGGTAGCTAATTTAATCAGCTTGAAATAACTTTTAAACGCCTAATTATAAAAACATGCGGTTTTCGAAGATAATTTTTATTTTGCTATAAGTTTTGTTTCAGTGACACAGAAATTTTGTATTAGCTGTACAGGGTGTTTTATCAGAATCCCCTCTTTTCAATTGACAATAATCAAATTTTGTCAAATGAAACACCCTGTATAAATTGACATCATCTGAAAGATACACTCTTCTATACTTTTCAAAAATGTATAATTTGAACATGCTATTTTGCAAAACAAAGAAGATATTTAACTTTGAATAACGTAATACAAATCGCCTTAATTAATATAAAATTACAATAAATCTTCATTTCAAAATTCAAAATATTTCATTTTAAGGGAAGCTTTATCGGGCTTCCTCATTGGTTTTTCATTAGGAAACACATTAATCTCACACATTGACATTTTCTTTTTGAATTAAACATGTTTTATATGTTTCACTAAGTCAGTGCATGTGCAGATTTACATGCATGCAAGTATAACAGACAGCTGATTAATAATGAGCTACCTTTCGCTGGAACACCCTGTATTTCATAACGAACCTACACTCCGTTCTCTCAAAACGTCCAACCGGCCATCCACCGTAGGTCACCCTGTATATTATAAAAATCAACATTTGTATATAAAATAATTATTTTTTCTTGCTGTAGATTGGTACAGGCACTGACGGTCAAGCCTCTAGTTGTTAATAGAAAAAAAAATGAAAACTTATTAATGATCGATCGCAGCAATTCCTTTTAACATTCCAAAGGAAGCTCGAGCAGCGATTATCATTTTTTTGACCGGAAACATTTGTAAGAAAAGAGGAATTCAATGTATTGGAACGCGTTCGTCGCGTGCCTGGGCACGAGTCTCGGATACCGGTCGTTGAATTAAAGTACAACTCCTTGTACCGGTAATGTCTAAATGGACAAATCGAAAATTAACCACCCTCTTTGGCGACTAGAAGCGTTTAGTGCACGTGCGGAGGCATTAGAGCAAGTTTCCTTTCCATATATTGGCGATTTGTTTTGTACATTTGTTGTGCAGTAAACGCACAAGTTTACAACAAAATATTGTATACTTAACTCCCCAATTTCTGAGGATAAATTCCTGAGGATAAAAAATTCCTTGTCGTTTAGTGGTTATAGAGATAATTTGGTTTAAAAAGAATTTTAGAAGCACACAAATGTTGATAATGATACTTGCTTTTAACTAATTACTGGCACAGTCAAAATTGAAGCACAAGAGCAACCTAAATTGGAAAATAATCATAAAAAACACATTCCACTCATTAGGTAAATGGCATTTTAAAAGATTGCTCTAATTATCTATTACTTCAATTAACCATAAATGTATATTTCTTTTACCTTATATTCATGTAAATATTAGATAAAAAACTAGCTAGATTTTTTTTGTTTTTTTTTTGTTGGGAAATAATAAAATAAACTTTTACATATCTTGCTTTAAATAAATATATTAAAATTTAGTTATATTTTAAAAGTAACATGTAGGTACCAACTTTTCCTAATAACGCAATAATTTAAATACAGGTTTTCTAAAGAATATTAGTTTAGAAACAATTACGAATAACAACCGGTAAAGTGCTGGTGAACTATTAAAATTCAATAAAAATGAAAAAACGTGTTAAATATTTTTTTCCAACTAATGTAAAATTAATAACTAGAGTTAAATGGCCTTCTAAGTTTAAAAACCGAACTTAAATGGTAATATAAGAGATTTGTCGCAACGGTAATAAAACCGAAGTGTTCTCAACAACTCGCAGTTCATCTACATTAGATTTTCAAAACCGACGCTACTCACACCGCACGTTTGCTGCTATAGAACATGACACTTTTCATAAACATTAATTTCAGAAATTAAAATCATAAATTGTTTATATAAACTTCCCGATTGCTATATTAGCAATAGCGCCGTATTTACTCTGTAAATAAAGTTGTTTCTGCTTCAAATCACGAGAAAACTTTTACTACATAATAAAATTAATAATGCAGGATGAAAACTTATTTATTCTTGAGGTTTTGAAGATTATTTGATTAATTAAGTAGTACACTTATCGATTTGTGTTATTGTTTTAATTGCATGCACGGGTTTTTTTAAATTGGGTTCCCCCCAAAGCACGATTTACCGGTTAAATATTATTGCAAACAAAATCAAATCGAAAACGCGAAACGTTGCTTAGGTCAGTTCTAATTATTATATAAATTCTTGTTTATATAAAGTAGCAACGTGATCCATCGAAGCGGCTCTATTGGCGGAAGGTAAATATTGTCGAAAAATTTAGACATCACATAATAGTCACTAACCATTCCTAACACCTAGACGGAAGTGAAATGTTATATAAATAAGTCGTTTGTTATCTTTAATACAAAAACACTAGTTATTACTACATTGAGTAGTTTTTATCGGAATTATGTCATTATCTATTATTTATTATGGCAAACGTGCAATCTCAATTTATACAAGAAAACATAATATGGGCTGCATCACTATTTTCCTAATTCGTATATCCAATTATTACCTTCCTATTTCATGTAATATATTACCTTTTCTCGACATTTTAATTACCTATTTTCTAGCATCACTGATTCATTATAATCTTTTTTGTCTTCATATTTCCACATTATTGCTGGAAACATTACACCCTTAATTACCTAAATAACTGATGCAATAAACAATTAAAAATTCAAGTTTACAATCAAAAAAATCAAAAAGCCTATCGACAAAAAAAAACAAACAACAATTATGCGATAGCATAGGGTTAACGAACGTGTTCATGAGTAATTATAGCTTATGCTCTTGGTGTAGTAGTGATATTAACCCTACCCACCTGGTCTTCCTGCCAATAACCAGGAGTCCAGAAGTGGTGGGTGACGTCAGGAGTCACGTGAACGGTTCGAAACGGAGCGTACGGCACCCAAGCTGAGATGGTTCGCGGCGAAAGCTCGTCCAATAATTAAATGTTAGTGCGTTGTCAGTCCTGTGACAATAAGCAAAGGCTGGCTACGTCGAAGGTTGCTTCGGTTTCGCGTATTTGTGTTCGACTCGTTAGGCCTGCTTCATAGTGGGACAGTTGTTGGTCTATGGATTTGAATTTTTTGCAGCAGCACAAGTTAGTTTTTGTTGTATTATTTTGCTTATCAGCCGGTATTTTGCACTGTTTCATGTCGGCGCTTTCGAACGCGATTTCTATCTGTTCGATAAAGATAAATTTTGATTTTTCGATAAGATTTTTCTGTAATTGAGTCGATATGTCGTCTCTGTTAGAGCTTCTGTTATCAAACAAGTGGGTCGAAGATAATCTGATTCGTTTATCGAAATCAGGATTCTAAATTTCTTTTTTTTTGTTTTTAGTCCATTATATTCACGTCCTAGTGGTTATTCGGCGGGCACGATGCCCTATTACAATAATGGATCACCAGAACTTACTACACAACCATCACAATTATGGACAAATTCGGGTGAGTTTTTTTTTCATTTACTATAATTGTATTTTTGTAAACTTTAGTTTAAGAACAACTATTCATTTTTTTATTTATTATCATATTTTTTGTACCAAATGATACCTCTATAAATAGGCTTTTTTGAATAACGCGATTATCCAATAAATAGTATAATTATTACCTTTTTTTCATTATAATATATTTTTTCATCATTTAATCATTACACCATAATAATCAAAATCTTTCTTTATAAAGAATTAAAGAGAATTTTATAAAATTTAAATATAATAGACTGGTATAATGTATAATGTGCACCATAAGATTACATGATAGTGGACAAAACCACAATTTTTTATAGTCTTATCATCGTATAATTTTAGATTTGGATATATCGTATGAAAAAATGTGGAAAACATTTTTAGCGAAATTGTGTAGATAAAAATAATCGAATTTAAAAGGGGTCATTGGTGAAGATTCATAGGGACGTCCAGTATATACTATCGTTTATAAATGTTTCAGTTTGGCTTGAAAAAGTAATTCAATCTATATCTAGATCACGGTTGACCTTTAGTTACTGATCTCTTTGATGACACTACGCTATCGAAATGTTTTGATTAAAATTTGCCATTTTATTCGTTTTATTTGTACAAATTTTTAATTTGTTGCCAATGTTTTATAGTTTACATGTATATTTTTATATTAATTAGGAAACGAGATGACTGATAAGGAATTTCAATAATGACTGACTAGTTTCCTCCGTGATTTAATTTATTAGGATTTTCCACGAAGTGAATAACCCTTTACTTATAATCGTTTATCATTAACCAATGTTATCATTTTACTACTATTACTACTAAGTAGAAAATGTAATTGTGCAAAAATTCTAAGTATTTTCATATACAGGATATTATAAAGATACTTAGATAAAAAATTCTATTCACCCTATATGTTGGATTTACAAAAATTTATCAAACCATTTCACTTTCTCCCATTCCAGTCAATTAGTGATATTCTTTATCAATTGGTCATTAACAGATAAATGAATTATTTTTTATTCTAATTCAAACATAATTAGACCTAATAATTTTCGAAGAAACTTTATAGTCATACGAAACAAGGTATCTAATTCATTTCGTTTAACATTGAAATTTTCTGAAAAAATAAGTAATTATTACCGTAATGACAATTTAACATTAATGTTCATGGTTAAAAAATGATTGTTCAAGTAAACGCAATAAAATACGACCGAAAGTCGTTTATCGTGTTTTACATCAAAGTATCAAAGTTAAGTTCGATTGATGGATTGGATTGATTAGCATAAGCGCTGCATTTATCTATTTATAAACAAATTGACGTACGTATGTTTTATTTAAAAAAAAGGAAATATACCTATACACTTGTTTTTCGTGTACATAGGTTGTGATTATTTCAATGCATTTGTAGTAATTTTTTTCTACCACTAGGTAGATATAACTGCATTGTCACGTAAGCACCTAATAAGAGCAATCGATTAAGTGGTATAAGTTGTAAGGAATTAAATTATCTCGCTTAATGATGTTTTATAAATTAATCCATAGTTAACAATTTCAATTTAATAGTTTTTAATAAGTAGGATAACTCTGTATGTACTAAATACGCATCCGTTTTGGTAATAAATGAAACCATAGTGAGCGCTAATGAAGATATTATGGTCTAAATCACCTTGAAAATTAAAATATTCGAAATTTGTTCTTTGAAATTTTACTTTTAATAAGAAGTACCTTTAAATTGAAATTGTTCTTGCTGTAATGCATGCAGTATGATACTTTATTGCATTAGATACTTTTACCAAACTCAACCTGTGTTTTGTGCCCAGTATATTATTTTGAATCCAGTTCTAGCCTAATCCAGCCTAATTACGATTTTTTTAATTTACTCCACAATTTTGTCTGCACCTACATTTTTTTCGATAACAGGGATGTCACGAGTTAAATCAGTGCATAAGAAATTGCATTATTAATTAACAAGTTTATCATCAGGTTATCCTCTTCTGTACTTATTTTTAGTTGCCGAATATTTTCGACAATTAAAATATTTCTGTTTAAATGCAATAGATTAATCAGATAAAAAAATTAACCAATTCATTCGAATAAAAATGACTTCGCATTTATTCTAAGCTAGATCTCTTATTCGAGGTGGTAATTTAATATTATTTTTCAGGTGTCAACACCACGGGCCCCCTGTCGCTAGGCGAGGATTATCCAAAAGTGAGTTCCTCGTCGGCGGGCAGTTTGCCAGGCTTCAATAGGCTGCCGACGACGTTTACAAACAATCACAATCACCACCGCACCGGGTCGTATTTACCGAATACGATCTACCCGGAATGGACGGCCTACACCTCCGAGCAGTACAATTTGAATTCTTCATCCCAGAGGAATCGGTCCCTCTCCGCGGCAGCGTCCCTCTCTGCAAGTAAGTTCAACCTAATTTCAATCAATTTCCGTGAACATAATGTTAGGTTTGACCGAATGAATCAAGGCAGACTGAGCCAAACTTAGATTAGAGAAGGTTTCTTAAGGTTGTTGTATCACCCTAATTCGTTACATATAAAAACGGTTTCCCAAATATCTCCGTTATTTAACGTCAAATTTTGTTAAAATTTTTGTGAGAAGTCAATTGCAAACTTGCGAAGAAATTGTTGGAATTATATTTTCATGCACTTAAAATTCACAATAAAAATCCACCTGGAATATAAAATATTAAAAATGTAATTCCAACAGATTGTAGACCATAGTTTTTGTAAACTTTTTTCTATATAAAATTTTCTGTTAAAATAAAAATAAGCATAAGAAATGGGAAACCGATTTCAAATTTTACGAATTTTTGAAACTATATCGCTTTCGCTCTTATTTCTACAGCGTGTTTCGCAAACTATTAGTGTACAGAAATGTACTCATATTATTTAGAGCTCCCGACTTTTTATCTTCCTTTTTTCTTACTAACTCTACTAGATTGTAATTAAATTAAAAATTGCAATAACCGACAGTATATTGCATAATAAGTTACGAAAATAATAAAATAAAATTGTTAGGTATATTTCTACGAAGAAAACATCTGAGTGTGTGTCTATATTGAATAGCATTAAATCGGTGAAATGTGCGAGTGAAATAGGCGGCCTATCTCTATGAAGGATAGAGTGAAATAATGTCAGTGCTGCCATGAAGCGAAAAAAATTTGGTAAACAGTGCCGACGCATAACAAAAATTATATAACAATCTGTGTCGTCATAACCGATAAAACAGCCTTAAGACTAGAATATTTTGAAAACATTACTCGAAATTTTTGTTTGCTTGTTGCAATTTATTCTTTTATAATGCACATTTTTAGGGAGTCTCGTATCTAATTACCTCTTTGTGAAACTCAAGCTGCTTTGACGATTTTTTTGTCAATCATTTTGTTTTTAAATCAAATAAGTCTTTACCTATATTGGATATGTTGGAAAAAAAGCGGGGGCCGTAAATTTCGAGTGAAAAAAAATTATTAGGATATTTTCCCGAGCAACTTGAACGCACATTTCTCGGCTCAACAAGTCTCAGATGTGACCACTTAGGGCATTAACAAGTTAAAAGGAATGTTTCATAATTTGTAAGTGTTAAAGGACAAAAAAACCACACACGCCTAGCTTGTACGAGACACCGAACTAATCCCTGGAGCTTACGCCCCTTATCTGTTTTCTATCATTCGCGCATGTGAATTGTCACATTTAGGTATCCGTGACCGGGTATACCGGGATGCTTCAATAATTGTTTGCATATATCGCTAATTATTACATTTTTTTACTACATAGTCTATTCATAAATGAGGGGAGTAATAAATCAATCAATTGGCCAAATTTCAGCCTATACACAGAAGCTACTTGCCCAGAAATTGAAAAAAAATAGTGCACTCGCACGATATTTTAATATTACTTGGGTGGATCACCCTGTATTGGTTTCGCAAAAGGATCATCACGAAGGCGGATCACTACGCCTTATTTATGATTGGACTATGAACATTTTGGGTTGCGCAACTTATTACGAGAATAACTCGACACCATGGAAAGAGTGGCCAACAGTTTTAGAAAGTAATTAATAAAATATTAAAAATAGTAGTTGATAATGAAAATAGAGTATTAAGTTGTCTATTTCTCCTAATTATTTTTAATTGTTTGTCGCGTGTTCGTTTGCTTCGACTTTCTTATTCTTTATCACTCGGGCGATAAACGGCTAAATTGGCAAGAGTTGCTGAAAATAAAAAAAAATTATCAATTAAAAACATTCTTTAGCAATCTGTACATTACAGCTGACTTCATGGAACATACTTTACCTATTTGCTGTTTCGATAACATTTCTTATAATAAATATCCTGATGTGTGTTCGAGAAAAGTAAAAATGTGTGTTCTACCTAATTGCTCTGGGGTTTTCGTTACAAATAAAAAAATGCTCGTTTATCCTATAATTGTAACTGTTCCTGGGTTTTTTTTTTTGTTCTATTTACATACAATTATTCATGCAACCTGCTCAACACCATGGGCAAATTATAGAGTTACTTTATCTAACTACTCCACCCTGTGTGGTCATTATAAAAGCGACATTTAAAAAGACTTTAGTGTTTAGATTTATACCTATTATTTGGAAACCTGACACCACGGTATTGGCGTGGTGGCGCCTTCCCAATTTTTTACGACGCGAAAGGGATCGGTCTGCAGACTGCACCCTCATAAATCAGGACTACTCCACTCGAAACGTGTACTTTAAAAACGTGGCGAAAGTGTTCCGACGACTGATTGATTTATTTATTTAAATATTAAAACTGTTGATATGTTGTCATTTTTCAAACTAGAAAAAAATTCAAGTGAACATGGAAAAGTTGCAGTATGTTATTCTGGTTTCATAAAAAATATTGGAATACCTGAGAAATGAGTCAATTTCCCTTTAAAAGGTCTCTCACTTGGGATTTATTAAAAATAAATATTTCGTAGTATTTGACGTCCTGTATTGACACTAAGTACACCAGCAGGTTATTTCACGACCCGCGCATCAGTAGCGTACCGAAATGAAATATTTTACCTTCCTCTTAAAATTCTACTATAAAAGCATTTTTGTCCTATAAATTTCCCCCCTTGTAAGCACCAATAGAAAATAAGGTACCATCAAAAGCTTCTTGAATGAGTATCCACCAGGTAGGTAAACTTTCTGAACCACTCTAATAGTAGCATTGAACCTATTTCCCTCCGTGGCCAATCGCCTATTGTTTTTCAAACGAACGTGGAAGAAAAACAATAAATTTTTATCATTTATCTCGCCCCGCAGGCGATTAACCCTCGGCGAACAAAGCTCGCATTCCACCACTGTCGTCTCGTCTGGACAGGAAACAGGTAATGCCCCGAACCCCGAAACAGAGGTACGCTCTCTTCAAATACCGGAAACGTCTAGTAAGAGTAAATCAAGTCGATTCGATATCCACTTCAAGCCGAGTTTCTCCTTTATCTTTATCAATTTTATCGGCAGAAGCGTGCCGAGATGTTAAACATTCTTCTAATCTTAATTGCCGTGCTTCCAAGACGCGAATGAAAATCGCTCGATTAATAGACCCGCGGGCTCTGCTCTTATTTTCTGTAACTAATAATAAAAAATTCAGGATAATAATAACTAGGTGCATAATACAGGGTTTTACAACGAAAATTTGACCACCCTGTAACTAGCGAAACGAATTTTTTTTCAAAATTGGAGGAGGGGGCATTTTTGACAGTCAAGCTAGCTTGATATGTTCATCCCCTAACCCCCAGCCACTCTAACTTTAGAATTTCAAATGGAACTACCCTTTACAATACATCATTTGAAAGCCCTTTTCTTTGCGAATACTTTTTTCACATATCAAGTTGACTTGACTATCAAAAATGCTCCCCCTAAGAACAAAAAAAATTGCGGGGTCTCAGCGAATTTAGAAATAATTTTGGGTTCTCTAGGATACGTACTAAATTTAAAACTTCAAGTTTCGATGTATGGAAGAGTAGAATATTGCTGGTTTGTCGGACGGCTGCTCTCAAATGGGATTATTAACATTAAAATATTAAATTTCGTCAATAAATTTCGTGTTGTAGTCTGCCAGACATTGCTCTTTTGAAACGCTGCGTTGCCGCTGTAATTCAAACAGCCTCTTCAAACCAGATGCAGCGCTCGTAGTAAATCGTTCGGAGGAATTATTACCGAATATTTTCGTACAACAGATTGGAAAAGTACAATGGCGTCCACCTCGATTACACACCTATTACACTGTGCGATGTAGTTGGACACCATTGTACTGATTTATTTACCGGCATTCCAGCGCTTTCGTATCTAATCAGCCGTTGAACGATCTACAATTATTCGCCGGTTTATAAACAATCGGAGGTATTCATCAGTTACATCCGATGGTCTGTTGTTTTGTACGAAAAATGATTGCCGAATAAAATATTAGAACGGTTGGTGGCGTATCATTCCAAGACATTCCTTCTCCGGCGATTTAACTAGACATAACAGCAATTCCCAACGATGAACAACACAAACAAATATAAATATTAGCGTATGAAAATTATCACACGGAATAAGTGCGTTGTCATGGTTCTTGGAACCGCTGGTATACGTTGCATGGAACAACACCATGGGAGTTTTTTTTTTAATTTTTTTCTCTTTAATTAAAAGAATATTAATATGAGCATTTAGACCTTTGTGAATAGGTTTATAAAAGTGTTGGTTGAACTAACTCGGTTTGATGTTTTGGCTGCAGTTGATCCACGCACAGCGGAATTCTTCACCGAAGGTAGAGAGTGTGTAAATTGCGGAGCAATTGACACCCCTTTGTGGCGCAGGGATGGCACCGGCCACTATCTTTGCAATGCGTGTGGCCTCTACCACAAGATGAACGGCATGAACCGGCCTCTTGTCAAGCAGCCTCGTAGATTGGTACTTTTTTGATTATTGCTAAATAGATTTTTCTATTTTCTTAATGTATTTTAATCATCAGTTCATTTACTTCTTTAGTGACCGAACGATATTGGCGGGGAAAAGGTACGTTCCCTTTGGGTAACTACTCTCATTTGCATATTTATAATATAATTTATTCGAGTATATTTTTTTTGGTATTTTATTTTAAACGCATGCAAAGGAAAGATTCAATCCGAAGGGAAGTTTAAATATAACATGCTTAGAAATTGGATTAAATATTTCTCAATTCATCATTTTAATTGTTACCACTTTACTACTTTTTCTAAGCAATTATATTTTTACTAAATACAGGGTGTTTCATTAGTTGATACTTTTTTTTTCAACTCTGTATGAATCTCTTAATTCAAAGCAACTTTTTCAAGTAAATTTTTTGAATATTCTGTATAACAAAAGAAGACAGAAAATTTTAATATTTCGAATATTCAACTGAAAAAGAATATTTTCCAGTACGTACCTGCTTCATTAAATATGAAACTTACTTATTTTTCGGCATTTATTTGACAGATGACAGCTATAAATAAATTTATTATTTAATGAAGCAGGGACGTATTGGAAAATATTCGAAACTTTAAAATTTTCTATCTTCTTTCTACTTATACAGAATATTCAAAAAGTTTTGAAAAAGTTGCTTAGAATTAAGAGATTCATATACAGTTGAAAAAGAAGTATCAACTTATGAAACACATTGTATTTAAGATACTAACTATTTATAAAAAAATCTATTTATTAAATTTATTGTTACACTAACTGTAGTACAGAAATATTATCATCTACTTCCTACATATGCTATTGAAAAATTGACTACTATTTAAATTTTTGGAGATTTTAATTATACATATAACGGTGAAAAACCTTGTAACCAATTTTCCGATAATTCTACCAGAAAAATTACTACGATTTGTTATTGTTTATATTTTGCTTGATAAATAATTGACTCATTAATTATGAATCAACGCCGATGAATAATAATATAGCAAGGAACTGTATTACAGGAAGATGTAAACTAAATGATATTAATATATTTTTTTAATATTACAGCATTATTATATTATTTAATAAACTGTTTTACGTACTATTAAAAAATACCTAAGTATAAGCATTTCCTTCATTCAGAAGCTTATATCGTTCGGTCCAAACATCCTGAAGATTTACGTATAATAAAACACCCCCGATGTGCGAGGCAAAGCTGCTACCAAAACGTCAAAATTATTCGAAATTTCGTTAGTCGGTTCCTTATTACATTTGTTATCTAAGAGAAATATTTACTTCATTAAAATAACCCCCTATTTTGCGTTCCAGTGGCGGCAGAGCCGGGCCACGGGGGTGTTCCCGATTACTACAAGAACTACTATGCTGGGTATAACGGGGTTCGAAATCCCGTGCACACCACTGAAGAAAAGTCGAATCGGCGTTTGGTAGGTTTAATTTTTTCAAGTTATTCGTATCTTTGTTGTTTTATCTCCTTCCTCCTTTCTTCAGTATTGAATTTTATTCCTGTAATTTTTTATTATAATATTAAGTTACTCAGCATTGTGGCTTGGTTAAGGATTAAATTCGTTCGTATAAAAATTATATGTGATGTCGTTAGTAAAATTTCATCATTGCATAATACTTGAATTCCTTAACTAATGCTCGACATTCTTGTAGATAATTATCTTTAATAATGGATAACTGTTAATTACATATTATTAACCCTTTGTTGTGGATATTTATTTCGTATACTTGGTTTAATAATATGTAATTCACAGTTACTCATTAAATATTGGCATTCATATGCGTATCATCTTCATTCATTTTATTGTAAGCGAGTTCATAATATATTCATCAAATGAGCCTTTAAATATTTTATTTATAGTCCGCATCACGTCGAGCCGGCCTCACTTGCACTAATTGTCATACTAGCACCACTTCTCTCTGGAGGAGAAACTCTTTGGGAGAGCCAGTATGCAACGCTTGCGGACTTTACTTCAAACTCCATTCGGTCAACAGGCCTCTTTCGATGAAGAAAGACAGTATTCAAGTAAGTATCCATGCAAGGATCAAGTTTGTTAAATTGCTCGCATGCCTTTAGCTATTCCTGTAGATCTGTATAGGAAATTGTGGAATGTAATGTTGAATTTAACACGAAACAATCTTACTTTTAGACGAGGAAAAGGAAACCAAAAGGAAGTAAAGACACTAATGCAAATTCAAACATAGCAAGGAATCTCAACAATACATCACTTTCATCCATCAAAATGGAAAATGTTGGAGTGAAATTAGAGCATACATCTCTAGGTAAGTTTCTCTATACAAGGTGTCCGATAATGAATGGACCATATGATAAGGGTGCGTTCTTTGGGTCAAAATATGACGATTTAACCAAATTTACCTTAGTCCAAAGTTGCTTCTTTAGGAAGTTATAGCACTATGAAAATCGATTTTTTATTTCGATTTTTATGCCCATCCAGTGCAATTCAAGAGATATCTTTTTCAAATTTTACAAATGGGGGTTTTAGAGGTGTCCAATTAAGAATATGTTATCCATTTTGCTCTTAATCCAGAGGGCGCCACTTCAGCACACTTTTTTTTCCTTCAAAATGCCATAACTTTTTTGTACGTAGGAATTCGATAAAAAGGGATCAATTTACGAAAACTACAACACTTTAGCTTTAAAAATGGTATACTCTTATTATTCGCCAAAATGCACCATTCCAAAGATAAATGAGTTTGAAATGTGTGCTGCAGACTTACAAAACAAGGGTAATAACGAAGCTTTTGTCTGGAATTAACTGTAAATATCTGGAAATGAATGGAAAATTTCTGTAAACTGTCTGTAATGTCTGGAATCTGACCGGAAATGTCTGGAAATGTCTGGAAAATGTCTGGATAATTAATATCTTTAAATGTCTGGAAATGTTTGGAAATATCTGAAAACTGTCTTGAAATTTCTGGAAATGTCTGGAAACTCTGGCTACGAAAAGTCATAACTAATAACTCCTAATTCATTACCTACATAAGCAGCATGCAGCGCAAATTTCAAATTTATTTATCTTCGAAACTCGAAACGGTACATTTTAGCGACTCAAAACAAGTATACCTTTTTTCAAGTTAAAATATTGTAGATGTTGTAAATTGATCCCGTTTGATCAAATTCCTACGTACAAAACAGTTATGGCTGTTCATAGGAAAAAAGTGTGCTGAAGTGGGGTTCTCTAGGTTAAGCGCAAAATGGATAACATATTTTTAATCGTACACGTCTAAAACCCCATATGTGAAATTTGAAAAAGATATCTCTTGAATTACGCCGAATGGACAAAAATATCAAAATAAAAAATCGATTTTCATAGTGCTATAACTTCCTACCGAAGGAACCTTGACTAAGGTAAATTTGGTTAAATCGTCATATTTTGACCCAAAGAACGCACCCTTTACCGGATACCCTGTATATTAAATTATTATGCTTCTTTTGTAGCAACTCTAGTAGCTCAAAATGTGTGTGATTTTGAACAAAAAATGTTGGTTTCTTTTACAGATAACTACAACGAGCTAAGAACGGTGACAACTCTCAATCAACTTCCTCATCCATCGACGGCGAGTTATGCTTATACAACTCAATCTCACCAAAGATTGAGCCCCACGTACCATTCGCAATCGCCTCAACTCTCAGCTCATTCGCAATATTACGATTCGATCCTGCAACAGCAAAGTCCCAGTCCACATTCGAACGAATCAGACAGTGAAACTACTTTATTAAACAACAACAACAATAACAACAACAACAGCACTAAAGTTATTATTAACGGAGAACATTGCGTCGATAGGCCTACCGTAGTGTCGCTGTCGTCATAACTTTTTGGGTTTTGTAGCACATTGTAAATATTGTTTATAGTCAGATTTCTTATGATTCCTTGACATTGCTGTAGCTGAAATTCGAGTTTGGTTACTTGAGTTTGGTGACGTGAGTTTAGGTTAAATTTCTGAATACCTCAAACGTACTTTCTCACGACTCACGACTATTTGGATACAATTCAGAATATAATGTTCTTTTTTATATAGTTAACATTTGAGATTTTAAATACCTTGATGGCTAGGTATTGACTAAGGAAATACATTGTAATTTGCTTAAGAATTTAGGTACCTACTGCACTTATTTCTAATTGTTAGATATATTAGATATTTTAAGTAGGTAAGAGCACCAGAACCCTGCATACTTTTGCATTGCAGAATATATTTTGTGGGATCTCTGGAGGATTTTTAATCACCAACGCAAAAATTGTTTTTATAATTTCGTTATTATTTAATAGCATATTGATTTTTGTTCAAGGAATCAAGTCCTTATATCAAGATTATTTTGTAACTGGTTAGATCTCAACGGGAAGATCTGATGTGGGCACAAACAATTAGATAGTTTTATTTAGATCTGATTTATTTTCTTTATTTAAAGAAATTTCGTTTCGAAATATTTATTTTCGAATATTTTGTTCTAGATTGGGATGTTAGTTATTAAATTTGTATATTACTTACACAGAGAATTATTCTTTAAAATTAACATAAAAATGGCTGTGTCGACTATTTCAAAGTTAACACTAATTTCGGTAAGAATAAATGTCAGTACAGGAATAATTAAACCAAATAAAAGCACATTAGAGAGTTAGAATTAAGAGAGTATAGTCACTAAGAGAATAAAGTGTCACTATTATTTGGTTTCCCTGTAGGTACATACCTGTCGTTTATTAAAAAATTAATTTGGGATATTTTGTTTATATGAAATGGTTTATTAATAGCATTTTAATTGGCTATTAATATAATTATCAGTGTTACCTATAAGGTACTAATCATTAATTGTTATACCTATTAACAATTTCGAGTATAACAAGCAATTTGAAATAATAAAAAAGTTATAACAAGAATAAAATAAATTTCAGATTTACGTTGTTTTTGGGAATTTGTTGTCGTAATTAAATCATTTCATATAAAAATACCCTGCTTGGTTTTGTTAGGAATGATTGCACTTTAATCATAAGATCACAGTAGAATCTTTAAGTACCAAAGATAATTTTTGTATATCTAGGACTTAATTTTTAGTTACCAATTTTTTTGTAAATATAGGTATGTTATATTCGTACAATTTTCACATATTTTGACTGATATAGTAAATAGCACCACTTTATAGCCTAAATTCTCAGTTTTAGGCCGAGTGACTATCTAATCATTAAATCTTGTTCAGCATTCTTAATTATTAAGAGCAATGCTAGGCAATGCTAGAAATATTTGCGCCATTTAGTCAAATGGATCGTGTTTCGTGTTTCTTGCATTTATAACCGACTTCCCTAGTGTATGGTATCGCTAAAACACTTCCATCAAGAGTGCATTCCATTATTAGTTTCTTTTGGATTAATTGTATAGTTTTATTGGATATTTTTAGAATAATACATTTGTTACAATTATCTATTTTTATGTTTATATTTTAAAATTATTTCATAGTAAAATATGTCAAACAATACGTTTTTTATTTGCGTTTACCTAACAGTCGTATGACAGAAAGATGACAACAGAAAATGGGAGTTTTGTATTTTTCCAATATAGAGGAAAAATCAAATGGAGGCAAGTCGGGTGAATTAGGAGGTCATTTGGCAGACATTCCACTGCCTATCCATTTTGACAAAGAAAAGGAACACTTTGATTGAACCTACTTACTGAAATATATTCACAAACTAGTTATTTCCTAATAAATAACTTGATTAGATAATAGTTGTAAATGGTGTTGCCTACTGTAAAACATCGTTGTTAAATTGTTTCAGTTTCCGTTATAAAATAATTAATTTCTATTATCTACATTTTGAATTTCTGGATGGTTTTCCTCTATACTATGTTCATGCCTAGAAGCCTAGAAGTTATTTTTGATTCGTAATAGTTTTGTTTTGAATAATGAAATAAATTGAAGTATTGCAATTCATCGATTTTTCAACAGCCCCCTCCATGTCCTAAAAAATTAAAATAAAAAGTTATATATTCAAAATATAAAAATTACATAGATGGTCTACAAATATAGAATAATAGGAAGAATACTTTTAGTATTAAATTTTATTGATCGTTGAGCTGAAATTATTTTATTTGAGTTTCATTACCAATCCCAATTTTGCATCGATGCATGCATCAATATTGAAGCGCCGCATAACTCAATTTTATTGCCGAATTAGATCCGACAGAGGGCGAAGGTACCATCAATCCCGTTATCAGCATTCGAAGCTCGCATTTCAAACTACGAAGTCAAGACACATTTTTTTCGATTTTTCCTGTGCCACTTTGGAAAAGCTGGTAAGTGTTGCGTAAGCTGCAATAAGACCTGTGCATTTTGTAACTAATTTTAATCTTCGAACTTATCGAACTGATGGTGATTTCCATGATTACATATCTCTGGCTGAAAGATTACTCAAAAGCAGATAAAACCATTTTGAAAGAGATTAGGTTAAAGAGAACACTATGTTCATATGTAAATGGTACATAGAGGTAATATAGCAAGAAAGAATCTAATCTAAAAACTGGCAGTTTCATGCAGTTCTATGAAAAAAATTGAACATCAACATGAGTAAAGAAAGAATCCAATTTTTACTCATTTTGGAAAACTAATTCTGAAAAAGTGGCTATAGCAAAGAGTAGAAAAAAAAATCAAAATTCATGACCAATAATCTAATTTTACTTTGAATAAACGCGAAATGGCTTCCATTTTGTATTATCTACGGTGACGTGTCGATTATCGATTGATTGATAACAGGAATACTGCCACACCCAAATAAATTTATTGTTTAAAGCTTTTTTTTACAAAAATTACCTTTCTTTTCTTAATATTTCCATACATAATTCATTTCCAGTCATGCATCGACCAACTAGAAGCTAATTGCTTCATGTACTATTACCACTCACTTGGACACAGTTTAAATCAGAAGAAATTTCCTAACTTTAGAATTTTCTCATTTTGTCTTTCAAACATCTTCAATGAACACCAAATAGCCTACAAGAGTTGATAGACTTGTAACGAATAGGTCAAAAATATTACCAAAACTGATAAATTTTCCATACCGACTAGATATTATAAAAAATATAATCAAATAAAATAAAATCGTTAAAGATAAAATGATAAATGTATTTTTTGTCATGGTATCTTCCCTAGCATAAAACACATTTTGATACGGATAACGTCCTGTTGTTAGACCCAGAAGAAACCCAGAAGAAAATAAAGTGCAAATTTCTATAATTTTGCCAGTTTTTAGATTCTTTTCTTATTCTTTCCTCCATGTCAAGACCATATTACTACTTTTATATGAACTAGCATTACAATATTTTTGCCTTTAACCTAATCTGTTTCAAATACTCGAATAATATAGATATCTATTTCATAATCAATTTTGCTATTATTATCTATAATCTACAATTAATGGTTTCTTTAGCTTCTACAACTTTCCTTTTCTTCTCTGTAAGTTATATGGGTACTAATGATATCAATGATTTATTTCCCTTCTTTCTACTTGCAACAGAAATCATTTCATTTTCACTAATTACAGGATATTAATAGAAATGTTCTCATACGTTTTTACCATAGAACAGTAGAAAAGGTAGATTAGCTTGAATTAAATTATAAAAAAGCGTATGTATCTAAAGATAATTTTAACTATACATTAGTTATCGTATCAAGAAATTTTATGGAGATTTATCTCTAACACATGGTGTTATATAATCTCATAATCATTTTGCATCTCTAATATCTGAACTGATAAAAAACAGTTTGTCTTTGGGGTTGCGATTATAATGTTGACAAGATAAATTTTATTATGCCTGATATAGTATCTCTACATAAAAGGTTAAGGACACAATAGATAATTTTCATAATATTTAATAAGGAATCTCCTCGCAAAAATTTACAAATTTGAAAAAACAGCCAAAATCCAATGGAAATTGATAAATCACGTTATACGCACAGTATCCATATTGTTGTTTGTCTAGTAAGATGGCGCACTGTTATCTCAGGTGAGAACTAAATGTGTTATTGATATCATTACGTACATAGAGTTCATCGCGAGTGTAGTGTAGACCTTCCATCTTTGCCAGTTTTTGGTTTGCAGACGTCATGACCGATAGGTAGGACTTTTTTGTGTTAACTTTTTAATTTTCTGAAAGCTACTCAATCAGTTATTGCAATGCGCTTTATTTTCATGCAATTCATTTAATTTTTGGTTAAATACACAAATTTCAAAGTCATGCACAATGTTACCAAGCAGGCTAAGGTTTCCAAACACCTTTTGTGTACATTTACTCCCTTCTAAAATATTATAAATCAAATGAAAAAAATATCAGCTCAAATTGTTACCTACTCAAATAATATATCTACTACTCAAAATGAATAAGGAGACACTTTCTTATTTCTTCATTATTACTTTTATTTGCTGTGATAAAACCGATTGAAATAATATAAATAATGTTTTTATGTCCCAATTATCAAAAATTTAACTGTCTTTGTATTAGACTCATCTTGTTGCCAAAAACAGGAGAAATTTGAATTGATTCTGTCTAAAATTAAAATTAAAATTTGAAGAAGTGTCTCCTTATAAATTTTGAGTAGCTTATTTAATCGAGTTTTTCTATAAATTTTAATTTAACAAATAAAATTGACCCCTAAAATGATGCATTGTAAAATTGCAATATTAGCAGATTATCCATACTTTTTCATAATAATTACACGAATGTATTTTTTCTTAATTTAAAAATTGTAATGATATTTCAATTGCATCATAGTTTTATTTTGGTAAATTATTAATTATAATTGTTTTACATAAAAAAAGTAGCAAATATGATTACTCTTCTAGACAATTACTCTTATCTGTTTAATTGCACTTACATTCTAATTATTTTTATCAATAACTTTTTTGATTTATTAATTTTCTTGTAAAACTACGAATTCTATTTTAGGAAAATATGTTAATTCTTGTTTTTGACTTGATACTATTGAAATAGGATTTCTCAGCGACGCTAAATAAAAGATCTAAGCCTTGCAAATATCATTATTTTATAGTACCTCTTTATTATGAAACATTAAAACAATATAAAATAAGGTTAAAATTGTGTATTATTTTATAACACAGCCATTTTATTTGAAGAGGTTTAAAAACGCTAAAAGCATTATACCCTTCGTAACTCCGACTATTTACACAAACTGTTTAAATAGTCACGGTAAATAAAACGTTTGCTACAATTGCTTTGACGATACCATAAAATTTATAACTAATTTTCATCAATATTCGGGTTAAATTGGTGAAAGCACATCGATCAACTGATAAGATAACAAATAAAAAATATCTTGTATCCAAGTAACATATTACACTTATCTACATCGAAATTAGTCATTATTTAAACAAATTCAACATGACAATATATTTAAATACAATTAATAATTAATAAATTACTCGTAGATTTTTCAAGTGATTATAGAGAAATTAATGATGCTAATGAAAAACTTTAAATTTAGGTGTATTATCTAGGTGCAAAGATTATATTTTAGTAGTAAACAATTTTTTGTAGACTTATTAATTGAATTATTTTGTTATACATATTTTATTACGCAATTTTGTGCATATTTTAGTAAAATGAAGAAGTGCATGAAACATATTAATCCTTCAATGCAATTATATCTATCGTTATCTTTGATCGAAATTCATCGCGAACTTAACAAATAATGATACGCAGTTGTTAGCAGCATCCAGTCTTTAGTTTAAATACACATAAAATATTAGATAATCGAAACTAGTCCGTTATTCAAAGTCGCGTCATTTATTTGAGCTTTGGGCGCAGTTGAACATCGTCTTTCTAAAAAATAGGTAAACCATAACGCCACGCGAATGGGAAACGGAAACGATGTTCAAATACACTTTTCTCGTACCTTCCGATTCAATATTTTTCCATAGGCGCACCAAACTTTTTTACTATAGTTTAACCAATATTTAACCAGTATTTTTGAATTTTATAAAAAGTTCCTAAGAAAGCCTCTTAAAAATAACTTAATATTCCTTATTATTTCAAAATAAATTTAATTTTGAAAAGGACTATCAAAAGGACTGCATTAAAAATGAAAACATATGTGTATTGGTAGAGAATGTTGGTAAATGTTTTGATAGAAAAAATAGTAAAAATTAACTGACAGTACGTTCATGGACCGGACTAAAACGATTTTTATAACAAAAACTATCATCCTCGTCTTACCGATTCCAAATCCTATGTCTGACAATCAGGAAATACTACGTAAGGAAAAAAGCAAGATGAGGTATTATTGTTTATTCTGTAATGTTCATTTCCTCGGTACTATAGTTCGCTGTTTCCAAGTTTGGTAGTTTAGTACTCGATTGGTATTTGTTAAGAGTGAATGGAATTTGGCTGCAAGTTCGTAAAAATGTTGTCGTTTGGCCATTTTTGCTGGGCGAAGTTGTGCGCTAAATTGGACCATTCAAAACTGTAAGGTATGATTGATATAATAAAATTTTAGTATCTAGTTATTCGTAAACGATAATGATTTTATCATCTAAGTAGGTGCTATATTTTACACCACAATTGTTTATTTATTCTGTACCTACTGTAAATTTAGCGCAATAATTATTGAAAATTTTAACTGTAAAAAATGGTGTATTTAAAGGATTCTTAGTAAATTGAAGGTAGGACATAAATTAATACATAAACATCAATGAATGCGTCACTTTACGAGAAAAGGGTTTGATGTATTATTGGCGTCATAACTTAGTCACAAATTAAACAAAGTATTGGTATTTTTTTTGTTTGAATTTGTTTTCCTGTAAATTACACACGAAATGTGCTTTATTTTTCAGTAAAAGTTAACGTAAAAACCCAATACTCCTAGATGAGCAATCATACATGCACCTAACATCTATATTCCAAAAGTTTATATTTTTGCAATTAGGGGAGAGTGAGGATAGTTGTTACAATGGCAAGTTGTTACAAACCCAATAAAATGAGTATATAACAGATAGGCAACTGTAATTCTGGCTATTAATACTTGCCATGAAGCCCCAAATATGAACGAAAGTTGAATTCGATAGTTGCACGCAGAACCCCGTATAAACCCCCGAAATCGTTTTTTGACGTAATTGTAAGTGAAGTGTTGGTGTTTCGATCAAGGTCTTCACTAACCCGTAGGTAATTTGATTTACAAAAATGTGTTGTTTTAAAGCTTACATATCACTCTTTAATTTGCGCTAATAGTTTTCCTCCAGAAAAGAAGCGAACTAGCAAAAACCAATACAGAACCTCAGAACGAATGTTGGGGCTACTTGTTACAAAATTTAAGGGGCACATTGTTACAGTAACCAATAACCCCACTAAGAAGTAAATTCCATGAGAAACCCTTGCAATTGAACCTTTAACTGAACCTGACGCTCCTGAGCACATAGCAAAAAGGGAATTCAACCCCTCCGCCTTCCACGAAAGAATAAAAGCAAGTTAAAAAAAACTTCAGGCAAGACTCCTCTTCTGAGGAATTTGAAGAAGAGGACTCACTGTCTTAGGTATATGCTTGAAACTCTACTCAGAATCCAAATCTAACGAATGGATTCGTTATCTACGTTGCAAGAAATGGGCACAAATCTCTTGTAGAGAAGATGATGATTTCAACGTTTGTATTTATTGCCTTTCTGATGGCGATTGCATTTTTTGGTTTGAATAAAAGTGTTTAAAACTCATTGAATTCCCATAATATTCATTGTAACAACTTTCCCCTGGGGTAGGGCAAGTTGTTACATTTTACACGCCCTCATAAATGTTTGTTTTAAATGTGTTTTTCTACATACATTGTTAGATCTAAATTCAGGCATGTAGAGCAGAAACATTGGGCCGTATTATCTCAAAATTTGGCGCCTATTCAGTAGATAGTTTTTAAGATAAAAAATCAAATGTTAATTTTGTAACAACTAGCCCCACTCTCCCCTACCTTCAAATTTTCAATCACCTCAATTACAGCAACATGGATTCGAAAGAAGAGAAACAAGCCTCACCGGAAAACGCCCAGCTGAAACCAGAAGCAACCGAGCCCGAGGCTCCCCCAGCTCAAGCATCCCCCGCCGCCGGCGTCATCCGGAGGAATTTCATCACCCCCGCCGGAACCATCGTCGAAACCAACGAAGAACAACCGCCAGAACCGACCACAGAAGAGGTCGTCAAAACGACATCTTCGAATCCGAGTCCGGCCGAACAGAAACCCGAATCCGAGATAGTCACCTACGCAGCGGAGGTCCTGCCGCAGGAGCAAAGAGAACAATTCGCCGAAGCCAAATCCTACGCAGTGGAAATGCCAGCTGAAAATTTTCCTAATAACAACTTCACCCAGGACATTAGCTATGTGAATATAGAAGGAACTGTTGTACCAGTTACAATATCAGAGATGGAACATCCTGGAGATTACGCCAATCTACAAACTGCTCAATACAATAATGGCTATACGGATGGTACGCAGTACTTAACCAACCATCAGTACCAGAACATGTACATAGAGAGAACTACAGTTGATAATTCTCCTTCTGCTACTGTTTTGTATCGGGATGATCCCAATTTGGGAGCTTCTAGATTCCAAGTAAGGACCAAATCTATAATAATCTACCATTCTGGTAGTTCAATTGGATTAATTTATGTTAGAACTAATAAATAACTTGTTTCATCATCAGGGAAATTACGACATATCCAGCTCTCAATCGCAAGTGAACCTTCTTCCATCCGCACCAGGAGAAACCTACTATACATCAACACCTAACTGGACGCCGACGAGCAGCGGTACTTACCAACAGCAGTACCCATCTGGGACCATAAACGTCCTTCAGGCGGATTCGACTCAAGCCTTCGGGAGTCCATACATAAACGCGACATGGTCGTCGAATTCGATGGAGGACGGACGGCCGTCTAGTCAAGAGGTACTAGTGAAAGAGTGCGTTAATTGTGGTGCTAGCGTCACACCACTTTGGCGTAGAGACGGTACGGGGCATTATCTATGTAACGCGTGTGGTTTATACCACAAAATTAATGGGGTGCACAGACCGCCGACTAAGCCAACCAAAAAACCACAGGCGGTAAGTTTGCAAATTTGGAATTCACCTATTTTTTGACATTCCAATGAATAACCCCTTGTCCAAATATATGTCGAATCTGTAAAATCAAAGTTGGAATTTGAAATTTTAATGACCTAAACAATTAGGCACAAGATTATGTTTTGCATGCATATTTTACTGAATAGCATAAGAATGTTGAACTTTCCAATTAATTTTATTACCTAATTCGTCTATTGCTTTTATTTAAATTCATTCTAATCCATTTACATTCATTAAAGTAAGTGCTTCTTGTTTTTAACATTAATAACATCTACAAGCTTCTCAACATTTCTTCTAACTATTCCAAACTTTGTAATTCTGTAATTTTTTCGAATTCAAAGTGTAAATAATTTTTACACCAAATAATAATTGAATAAACTTTGGTACTTTGTGGGAAAAAACCATCGAGAACGTCGAGTAAATTTACAACGGATATTTCGATATCTCCCCGAATTTGAATACATGCGAAGGCGCATTAATCCAAATCGATTTTATCTGTATTTGCCGAGAAATTGTAACAAAAAAAATGGTTATATTTCAGCTCGATAGGTACTTACGAATGATATCACTGTGCAAACAATTCCAAATGGGGCCAAGTAAAAGCGATAACGATTCACATTCGAGCGTGTTCTGTGAGAGATCATGCATGATTACATCGCTTTTTTAAAGGCGTCTCAACGGGAAAATGTGCTTTTGGTTAAGCGTTTTGATCGAAATCCAGATAAAACATTAGAGAAATTGATTATAATTAAATAACGTTTACTTTTTTGGTAATAATAAGGAAAGTTTTTGATTAAATGATTTATATTTAGTTACTCGCGTTGTATTCCAAATTTTGATAAACTCAAGTACCCACTCATACAGAAAAAACACCAATTTCTTCAATGTGCTTAAATTTTAATTTTTATGTTCTTTGAAATCTATTAGAAATGCAATTTCCAACTGTTTACTCCCTTCATTAATTCCTCTAAAATTAGAAAAGTCAACATCTAAACAACCCTCTTATATGCCTAATACTAAAACATTATGTGCAATTTTATAGACATTATTTGGTATCGTCTGCTCTAAACGCTTGAATTGTTTAGAAAAATATTTGGCTCCCCGTTTCGCTAGCGTACCACAAATAACCATTTTTTATACAAATATTAGATTTTTGCTCTATTTATTTCCTTCTACTTCTATTTTAGACTGGAAATAGAAGAAACGGCGTAACGTGTGCAAATTGCAAAACTAACAACACAACTCTTTGGAGAAGAAACAACCAAGGCGAGCCAGTTTGTAACGCTTGTGGACTCTATTACAAATTACATAATGTAAGTATATTTTTGGAATTTTTAACAAATTTAGGAAGGAAATTCGATGCATTTCCTATCTAAAAAACACAAACAGTGACTCATCAAAATCCTCCAGTAGCCTAATAATAATAGATACAACAATATATCTCGACCACTAAAAATATCAGTTTATCCGGGGTTGATACGAAAATTATCTTTTTTGATATAAAGTTATATAGATACTAATAATAACAAAAATCTCTTGTAAATATAAGATACACTATCTGGCTACGTAACGTTTGAAGATAATTTTCATTCATGAAGATTATCTACAAAATACTACATTTATCTCCGCAGGTTAACAGGCCGATCAGTATGAAAAAGGAAGGTATCCAAACGCGCAAAAGAAGGCCCAAAAACTCTTCTGTGGGAAACCCCGCCAGTGCTGCAGGTCAAGTAAGACTTGGTGAGTTATTTATACCCTTCTCATTAACGAATTAACCATTTTTATAACCAAGCGTCATGCAGCTTACAGACTTATCTTATATTAAATGCATAATAATTCTGTAGTAGATGAACCTAACAAAACTAAATATATAAAATTATAGTTGCGATTTTGTAAGAGTTACGTGTACTGCAGGCAAATACGCTTCGTTCAACAAACAAATCCAGGGATTACGGATTATGTTGCGAAATATGAATGTCACTAAAGGAGTCTTATTAATGTGTACCATTTAGTTATAAAAGTAGATTTCATGACGTTTCTACGTTTATACGTGGAGATAAAATTAAAGTACTTTGTAAATAAGTGATAAGTGATAAAGGGAGATGACATTCGAAAATAAACACGGGCATAAGCAGTTATGTATTTATATATAGCGTTTATTGAAACTATGTAAATAATGTTCCTATGGTACATTTTGCCCATGGATCCAATATTAAAGAGAAAATAGATACAGAAGGCCAAAAATAATATAGAATCCAGTATAATTGAGAATAAAATAAATACCTTACGAAATGGTTTGTTCTTTTTTAAAATTTTTAAGCAATTAAACAATGCTCACAAAATAGCTATATAAAGATTAACTACCTTATATGTTTGTACATTTTGCAATAAATAACAAGGGGTTATTGGTACATTGACTCTAGCTCAGAATTAATTGTAATATTATCCACCATTAATGTTCGCTTCCAATAAACCGAAACAAAGCGATTTTTAAACTGTGATAAAGTATTACAAAGTTCTTAAAATTGCAGGGATTCCCTCTTATCCATCATATTCAGAAATGGATGTACAGCAAGATCAATACCAATTACCAATGAACGTTTATTCTCAAAGACCACAAGTTTCTTATAGACAGTATGGAACGGAAAATCTTGGAACTTTAAAGTAAGTTGGTATGTGAATTTTACTTAATTAAATGTTAATAACAAAAGTATGGTACACCTACACACTTCCTTGCTAACTTAATCAACTTTTAAAAAGAATTATTAGGAGCTATTATGTATTATTGATCCTTGATCCAAGCTTAAAATTTTAATTAATGAACTCTTGTACTACCTACTATTTTAGAGTCGCAAGTTAATTAATTTAAATCATTTTAAAAGTATTAGCGCAAGAATTAGTTATGCCTTATAACTAGGTAACCAAATTAAAATTGAAATGTATTTTGTGTTGCCTATAGCTATACTTTTCATTGCAGCATAATACTATTTTATAATGCAAGAATTTCTTGATAATTATATTATTTTTTCAGTGCACAGCCATTGCAGCCAATAATTACTCACGAGGATGAACAGGCAAGCGTCATTACATCGACTTCACAACAGGCTAGGTTTAGGACGAAGGTGGAGGAGGACGAGGGTAGCAATCCTTCAATGCAATCCTGATTTAGTCCAGGCGCTCTAGTATTTATAATTTATTTTATTTTAGCTTTTATTTCGTAAGTGGAAGTGATTTTGGGCCTTCTTTAAATCATTGTTTGTTTGACAAAAATTATTACCTACTTAACATTGATAGATATAATATAAATTTGTTCTTTGTGAAATAAAAACAAGCCTCAAGAATTAATGGATTTCAAAACGCTTAAGCTCTTCAAACGAACAAAATTTGAAGGCTTTACCAAATAAATTGTATTGAATTATCCTAATTATATTTAATTGAAGTTCTCAGGTATAGAATATTTCTAAAACGACGTTTCTAAAATCCATTTTTTCGATTAGATAAATAATTGTGAACAGAGCATTTTAGTGCAGGAAAAACGAAAGTTTTATTATACGTAGAATCATGTCATAAATCTATTGAAATATTTTAATGAACACCATGCAGTTAACTGCACTATGTCAATTTTGGTTAATTTGGACTAATTTATTGGTAGGTTATATCCATAAAATGGTTATGATTGAATTGATTTAATTATGTATTTGACTTTCGTTTTTGTTCAAATAAGAAGATGTTGTGGGAGTAAAATTGAGTATATTATGCTGTGCTACTATGAGTTATTCATGTAGTTAATACAATATCAAGTTAACATTTTAAACTCAAGATCTTCACTACCATTACTCTATAGTTATAGAAAAATTACCTCTATAAAGGTTTTAAAATGTCGCTAATGTAAGTATAATCTACAAGAATAAAAAACCGGCTGTGATGTTTTTATGAATTTTTTAAAAAATGTGTGTAGTTGAATGTAGATCGGCTTTTAATTTGTATTTATTATTATTGCATTGATGGCTATACTCTGTTTAAAACAGATTACTATTTTAGTGTAGAGTTACTTTTAATAAATGCCTATTGTTATTAATTAAGTATGTTTCTAGTCTAAAACTAGTATTAAAGGTTTGTTTACTCAATAAAGGCTTTATCTAATTTCTTGTTTTTCATTTGCACCTACCTACCCCATTTACTCCAATTCTATCATTTTCTCTGATGCATTATTGGTTCAAAAAAAATTTAAATACACAAATAATCATGGATGAGTAGTATCTACTTGTTCAAGTAATAATCTAATGAAATAAAAGTATTCAAAGAATGTTCCCTACCGTTTAATTCAAAGCTACCTGCAGCATTTGCTTGGACATAAATATGCGAAATATGAACAAAGTTTATCGCATTCGTTAGCGTTTCGCAGGCCATCCAATAAATAAATCTTCACAAAGGCTTGACGGCATTATATGTACATGTATAGGAGAAGGAGAGAGCGAACCGCGGCTGGTTCGCGTTTCCAGGAACCGAACGCAGCAAGAAAATGCACTTACAACTTGCTATCGAAACGTCTTTCGATTTTTATTCTACGTCTTGCGTCCATCTTATCGGCTGAATAGATGATCTGATGTTCGACCGTGGGCTATTATAAACGATCTTTTTGGTAGTGGTATAATGTGAAAATTAAAATTTTATATACCAACACCAAAGAGGTATATTGTTTAGTATATTTTTAGTAATTCTAATGGACTTGTTTTGATGCTTGAAGAGTTGATAAAAGCTCATAATTGCAATTGATGCAAATTTGATAAATGAAAATAAATCAGAAATTAAGTAACCCTCACTCCCACCCAAATGAGACGCTTATGATTACTTTACAAAAAGCATTTCTAAAGCTAAAGAAGATGACGTTCTGATGGAGATATTCGAGAAATAATGAGCTGGAGGACACCATCTTCAAAGGGCTCTAGGTCCCAAACGAAACCTCCAAGTGCCCCATATTTATTACAACTGCCTATATTCGGTCTATTTTTACAATATACTACCTATTCTTAGGCCCGGTTGTAGAGATGTCACCAGGTGGACGTAAGTTCAACTAAACTGTGAGTCAACTTTGAACCGAGTTCATTTTGGTTTTTTTTGTAGAGTGCAAGACCAACATTTTACATCTTCTAGAAAAAAACCATTGAAAATTTGTAAAAATCTTCATCGTCGGTTAATTCTTCTATATAATGATATCGTTCATTTTTAATAATGAATTATACAGGGTGGCCCAGAACTCATGCCCCGCCGGGAAAGGCCTTTGGAACCGACAATGGAGATGCCAAAACTGCAGCCGAAAACATGAAAAAGTTATTTTTCTTTGGAAAATAAAGAGGTTTAAAATCGACCAATCCCAGTAGCAGTTCACACCACTTTTGAATCAATAAAAAATTCTATACGAAGTGTTCATTTTTCAAATAATTTTCAGCATCTTCTTGGATTTTTGTAATTATTTGTTTTGTTGGTGTTATTAGTTTAGTATTGCAAATTTGTTAATTCTTTCAACATAATCTGTTTCGTTATCATCATTGAAATCAGTTCTTTCCGAACTGCCATTGTTTTGTTAGAAAAATGAACATTTCGTACAGAATTTTTTATTGATTTCATATAAGTGGTTCAAATCGAATGATCGATTTTTTGATCGATTTGTAAGTAAATCGTTGATTAATAGTCGCAGCTGATTTTGGCAGCTTTTGTTAACCTTAAATGTGAAAAGGACATATAAAATCTATTAATAATGTCAAATTAGGAGTATAGCTAATTCACGTCATTTTCGCATAGGTATTATGTGAACTGCTACTGGGATTGGTCGATTTTAAACCTCTATTTTCCAAAGAAATAACTTTTTCATGTTTTCGGCTGCAGTTTTGGCATCTTCATTGTCGGTTTCATCAGGCCTTTCCCGGTGTGGCGTGAGTTCTGGCCCACCCCTAGGTATTATATTAGAAATTCAACTACACTTTTTTGAGTTTACAACAGCTCAACGTCAAATGTTAATGTTCTTCTTGAACCGCCTTTTAACGCTCTTGAAGGACCGTTCACGTAAATTAGTGTCTGAACCACAGATCAATAGTGGCTGAAGTACTTACAACACAAATTTCCAATTAAACTCGGTTCAACGCAGAACCACAGTTGAACTATGCATCTACAACCAGACCTTAGGAGATTGTATTATTCATTAACACCCTGTATATATTAATACTTTGTACAGCTATGCAGAAGTGCCTATAGAACTTTTATGGAATCTCCGAAAACTCGAATTCCAATCACAACAGCAATATCCATCAATTCATCGATTAAATCGACCGGACTAAATTAGTACACACCGGTCCAAAAATACTCGAATTCGATGTTTTTTTCCAAAGGCGTGGTTAAAATTCCAAAAGCGACCAATCTGGCCAACCCGTCGCGAAAGGATTAACTGCCGAGGCGCGTAGAAGGAGGACGTGTGGTCGTTGTGTGTTTGATGGGTCGCATTTTATTGTGAGAAAGGCTTTATTTATAGAGCTTTTACGGTCTAAGTGAGAGCAGGAACGTTGGCGCCACGACTTCGGTTTGCCGTGCACGAATAAAATAAAATACCTCTATTGCATTAAAGCTGATTTAAAAATGTCCCTTCGCGTTGTTAACGAACCGAGTAATTACATGGGAATCTTGAAATTAAGTTGGTATTGGCGTTTTATTTAGTGGAATTATAAAACAAGCTACATATTATGCATAAATCAACATTTTGTTAGATTAAAGCTGTGTTTTCAATTTATTTAATGATCAATATCTTGATACCTTCTTAACCATGCAAACACTAGAAAAAGTCCTATATTATCCTTTAAACATAAGTAGATATACTTACTAGATAGTTTGCGAATATTTATACACTTTTTAATTTCAAATGGAAAAAGATTTTAAATACCTACAAACAAAATATTAACAAAAATCCTTAACAAATCCACTAACAAAAATTTAAAAACCTTATCAAATCTTAAAAGATTTTCAAATATGATGGCCGTACCACAAAATATTCGTAACGGAAAGGGCTTTCAAATGATATATGCATATGGAAGTATAGAGTTGTTCCATTTGAAATTCTAATGTTATAGGTGTCTGGGGGTTAGGGGGATGAACATATCAAGTTGGCTTGACTGTCAAGATTGCTCCCATTGACGGGTCTCACCGAATTTTGAAAAAGAAATCGGTTCTCTAGTTACAGGGGGGGTCAAATTTTCTTTGAAAGACCCTGTATATAACAAGGTATAGATATTAAGAATCTAGAATTATTACATATTTCTACTGATATTATCTAATAGATATTGATTTTTCCCATGCACTCATTTAATTATTATTATCAATCCTAACTTTTATAATTAGAAACAACAAAACCTCATTTTATAGGACTCATTAATACCTACATTTAATTTACCTATAAAATAGATTTTTTTTGGTTTTGGAGGACAAAAAATAATGGCGCCTGCTAGACGAGAATCACTTATATCTACTTTGATCGTAGGCGACCTAATCTATTAAAAAGTGCATTTCCTTGTGTATGGCCCTTATGGATCAATTAGTAGCAGCTGATAAGTTTAGAAATGTAGACGTTGTCTAGTTTTTTTTCTCGCTATAGGGCGAGTTCGAGCAAAGGTAGATCTTTCCGTCTACAATATGTCTAAAGGACAATTTTTCTTTCGGGGATGTAATGAGAACAACTCATTTTATATCAATATTTACCTATTATATATCACATATTATATATTATATTTACATATTATATATCACTACCTATTAGTTACATGTACATATTTACAAAAAATTGCAAAAGGTGGATTACTCTTTACAGAAGTTCAAAAGGAACATTTTAATGTACCTATAACTATAATTTGATATTTTGAATTTAACAAATATACCATACAAAGATTTTAAAAAATCACTATAAAATCAAGAGCATCTTTATACAGGGTGCGTATCATAAGTTGATACTTCTTTTTCAACTGTGAATGAATCTCTTAATTCTAAGCAACTTTTTGAAATAAATTTTTTGAATATTATGAACAACAAAGAAGATAGAAAATTTTAAAATTTCGAATATTTTCCAATACATACCTGATGCTTTATTAAACAAAAAATTTATTTATGGCAGTCATCTGTCAAATAAATGCCGAAAAAATAAATAAATTCCATATTTAATGAAGCCGGTAGACGTACGGGAAATATGTATTCGAAATTCGAAATAAAGGTTTTTTCATTTTTAAAATTGTTTATCTTTGTTTTTCAGAATATTTAAAAAGTTTATTTGGAAAAGTTGCTTGAAATTAAGAGATTCATATACACATGCAGTTAAAAAAAAGTATCAACTTATGATACACCCTGTATATATTTGATACTTTAATTAATACAAAAATAAAAATTAATAACCCCTCAAATGTGAAGAAATATACATTATTAGAAGAAGGTGATGTGTGCATGTATACTTACCCATAACAAGTTACAACTTATTAATTCATTAAAAAAATACACATTACCTATAGTAAATAGGTAGAATAACCGAGGATGTTGAAAATTATTCTAATTCATCTTCCAATTGGATTCTTGTAAGTATATTTCCTTATAGAGAATCTATGTAAGAACAGAAGATTCCAATTTCCTAATTTTCAAATCTAAATTTAAAAGCGCATTACAGGTAAATTTGAAGATAAAAAATACATGAGTATAGGTAATTTGAAAAGAGCTTCGAGAATGTATAGTCCGAAGAATATGCACAGCCACAAGAAACAAACCCGTATAATTCAGGATATCTTAAATCTAGCACAAATTTATGGTAATAAGATAAGAAACTGTAGTTTTGGGAGGCGAGTTTCCCCCACTGAGCCAAGGCGTGGCGAAAGCTCATCAAAGTCACAAACCTCTTCAGTAAGTCTTGGTCTGGCGTTGAAAGCTCTTGCCGAGATCGATGCTTTTTGTGTGTTTCATTAACCTCTTCACCACACCAGTTTAATAAGCTATTATTCGCTTCACAAACAATTTAAGTGGCATTCTGATGACAAGGAAGTTTATCTTTATTTAAAACTGTTTATTTATGTGACACCGCGGTTAATAACTGTACAATTTTCTAAGTGTTGAAGTGTTTGATAAGGAATTGTATTAACGGGGTAAGTTCGCTTTTTGGTTATAATATATTGCTTTTATGGTATAAATAATTGGTTATATAAAGATAATTATATAGATAGGAAAATGATACTAAACATAATCAATATGGAAAAATATAGAAAGTGTAGGTAAAATGGACATTGATTAAAGTGTACCTATATAAGAATGGATTAACTTAAACCAAATTCCAAATTAACCTGAAAGTTAAATTTCTGGTAATAACAAAGTTTAAATTATCGTTTTTTATTAATGGTTCAATCATGTTCAAGATTTTTGTTCCCACCTTCATAGGTAAGTAGTTCTTAGGATATTCCTGTAGGTTGATTTTTCAATTTTAAACATTGAATTCAAAATATGACAATTCTACCAAACAATTCGTATTACAAATGCCCCTTTTTTGCTACTAAATATCGATAATATTTAATTTATTTGCCGGCCGTCGGTCAAAGTTAAAATCGCCAACCAGGCCGATCTATAGCCATCAGAGATTTACATAGAAATATGCAAGTAAAATTTACCTTTTAACTACTACTTATCTCAAAAAAATTTCAAATTTCTTCCTCTTTTATGTCATCGATTTTTTGAATGTTTTAGCCCTTTCTAACCCTTTATTAGTCCTTAAGGATGACATCATTATTAACAAACTTTTACCCCCAGTTAATTGAGGGCAGGTTTTATGTTATTATTACATTTGATGCGGTGCATTGCCAAAGTGTTTTAAATAATAGCTATAAATTACATGCTCATTGAATAACATCTGCTATCTTAACTTTAAATAGCATGTTACATATAAGTTATAGATGTGTAGCTAAATAAATATATTATTAAAGTTGAATTATAGTTATTCATAATTTCAGTATAAATATTCGTGTTTTTATTTTTATTATGTCGATAAATCCATGTTGGTGTCCGCATCTACTTAATAAAATATCGATAAATAACAGTGTAATTTGACATATGTGTATATGTAAAAATGCTGTCCCAACGATTTTTAAAAAGTCACTGTATTTTTATGTGTTTCTCTAATTATAATTCGAAACTAACTTTTTGAGTTACTAGTTTCCAAATATTTAACATCCTTTATTACCTACTTAACATCCTAATTTAACAATGTCATCTGATTATGTTAATTACAAAGCCTACAGTATGTTATTTTAATTATTCGATTTATTCTATAGTAATAATCAATTAAAATTATCAACCTATGCCTACTTCAATACTTTGTGGAAATAACGGCGACGTCGCAAATATATTTTCGTTTTTAAATAACCCGACCGGTGTTGTCGATTAAGTTTTAAGTGTTTTTCTTCGTAAAGGAGACAGTAAATCCGCAATAAAATGCACAGTACATGTCTGTGTATTTCGTTGGGCGCCGGTCCTTGGTCCTCTTAGGCCGGACACACATTCCGTGCCGGGGTCCTTGCCAAATTGGCTCGATAAATCTCTCGGGCGCGTGGCCGATACCCCGATACCATCGCCAGGTAAAAGTCGATCGATTGTTTCGTTCGATTACGAATCTAAATGGAGTTGGTGAGTTCATAGATAAGACCTAACCTATCCATCAAATGTATAAATGTTTGGGTACGAATTTTTACATGTGGAATTCATCTAAATAGCGAATTTATTAGCATAATTACTGTGTGAATATTCATTAAAGTATTTCAAGAAATTTGCATGAAATTTTATTGATTTGATTCGAAGAAAGTCGTTAAAAGTAACAATGACCTGAAAAGCCCGCATTTTCTTTACACCTATTATACATACCATAAATTCTGTGAACATAATTTATCAAAAAAATGCATGATAACTATTTATTATCACATTTGGTATACCTAATATACCTACCGACTATTATTGTATCAAGGACAAAAGGTTAGTTAATTAAATTGTTAGGTTTTAATTAAGAATTAATTGGCTTCTGATAATTATAAATTAATCTATAAATTAATTAAAACTTATTTACACTTTCATCAATTATAAATACCAATGAAGGAAAAGTTGAAAGCAACATTAAACGTTAATTCATATATTGAAAGCATTACATCCATTTGGCATATTCCATCATACTATAGGAACTGGTCTCTTCATAATTAACCGGAATATCCAACAACCTGTATAAAATAATTTATCGAGGCGAGCGGACCTCAATTAAGTTACTTGGAGAGCAAAAAATGACGAAAATGTCCCTCAATTAAAAAAGTTTTTGTTGCCATCATTAAAGAAGAATTTAGCAAAAACAAAAGAGTCGGTCACAAGTCGGTGTCGATGGTTATAAAAAGAGCAACCACAAACCTAAAAAGGCTCGTAACAAGTCAATAAAAAATTAATTGAGACAATATTTATTGTAGGTTGTGGACGACCAACAGGTATTGAATTTATTTATCTGCTGAAAGATAATGTTACCATTTTTAAAAAAAGATGAGTAAATATTGGTATTTTAAAATTCTGTAAACTTAGGTGCACATAGTAAAGAAGAGTGGAATAAGATTTTCATAGCTTTTTATGTAATTAAAATATGTATTTTCAATATTAAGTATTATTTTCATAATTAATACTCAACAATAATAGTCCCCAAATGAGTTAAATGATAGCCATTTTCCCTAATACTAAACATTTCAATAAAATAATTGGATGAATGAAAAGGCTTCAATTGCTTTTAATTCCAACAGAGACTCATTTTCATCAATTTTCATTATCGCTTTTATTGAATGAAGTATAGTCATGCAATCCATTATGTCATTTAATTATGGATATTAATTGTAATTGAAAAGTGGTTCAAATTAATAGATATGCACTGATATAGGTAATTTTTACAATTTTTATTTAGCTATATACACGGCGGCCAAGTCGGACCGCTGCAATTTAGTGAGCGGTACAGTTGATTATTTTGCAATGTATCGAACAAAGAGCGCATATGATACTATGACGCGTTGAAGCCAGGACTGCTCTATGTTGTAGTATTGAAAGCATTTTCTATTGTCACTATTTTACATTTTAATTGAGAGTCTCTTTTTATATAGAGTGTATAACGACAAAAATTTGCCTCTCTATTATAAAGCTATTATAGAATCATACAAAACTAATTGGCCTCCTTATTGGGAAGTAAGGAGATATTAAAAATGGGAAAGTTTATATTAAAAAACGGTTTAAAAAGAATGGTTCATTCAATTCGGGATATAAAGAATAATAAAAGGTAATAAAGTAAAAAATTTTCAAAAGGAGTTAACAAGCAAGTATCCAGACAATACACAACCAACAAGCGACGGTTAAATTAAATAAAAATAAAGGCAAGAAATTCTTATTTAATTAAAAGCTAGATTACTGTGCAATTTCAAAAAATTGAAAGCAATTATTACCTACTAGTTAAATATGACAATGACACTTAACTTAATGTTAATTTACAATAATTAACAATACATATTTAGTAGATACTTAATATAAAAAATATTAATTTCTAATATTTGATGGTAACAATTAAATTTTTACATTTAGTTTAAAATTTATGCACATATTCAACAAGTTTTGATGAAAAAAATATAGTTACAACTAAATATAAATATTGTTTGTTTTATTTAATTTCTCTAAGACGCCTATAGTTAAATAAAATAAAACAACCTACTATAAAATAAAGGCAAAAATTTCCCCCAGGTAAAAATAAGGTATAACCGTAAAATCCCTCTATTCAGCAATAAGTTTGTGTCAAAGCAAACTTCCGGTTAATAGACCACAATTTGGAAATGACTCAAATGACCAAATTAAAAGAGAAACCACCTACCTGCCGGATCTGGAGAGCCCCATCAGGTATCGTTTACAAGCCAGGCGCCAACCTTTGACAGCTCGCTGTTTATTTACCTACAGATCATCGATAAGATCTCATTGGCTCTGAAACGAGAAAGGGCCTCATTGAGAAACGTGTAAAATCCGATATTTAGATCCCAAATTAGGTTGCATTATTACTAAAAAACAACTCGCATTAATTACAACACCTTTTACTCTTGAATCAGCTAAATTTATAGGCATTAATTCTTCAAAAATCCCTCTATGGTACAATTGGCCAAAAACCAAGATGGCGTAGTTTTACGGTGCGTAAAATTATTGAGCCTCCGGTCACGGCATTTGGCCATAACAATAATTTATCCCTTCCGGTATAATAACAAAGCGGAACAGCCGAAGTGATGCCCTGCCGAATTAGGGTTGGGCCCGAAGGGCACCTCACCCCGCACGTAATTATAGTGATTGAATTAGAGCTATTGGCCAAATGGAAATGTATAATTTACCGGCTTTTATATAGGGAGAGAAATATGGGATGGAACTTTGTGGTTGTGGGTTGGCCGTCGGGATAGATTTGATAGATTTGATCGATTTGGGTGATAAATAAAATTGTGGTAAAACCAATTTGTATTCCATTATTTTCTTTTGAAAAAGATCCGATTCGATTTTTGTAGGATAAAATGGTTTTTGTCTAATTAAAGGGGGAAACCACCATTAATAGAGAGTAACTTTGTTAAGAGTAACTTTCTCCCGGTGTAACTTTGTTACATTTGGCAAAAATTTTTCGAAAAAATTCACAAAAATTGTTCCAAATAAAATAAAATGATGTCAAAATTTGATTGAATTCCAATTAATTCTTCCCACTTAGAAAAATCCTGAAAAATCAGGTTCAAATAGTCTCATAATGTGATTGTCCCTCTTTAAAGCTTCAACGGACATCACAGCGTAACTTTGTTATTTTCTACTGAAATTATTCAAAAAAAATTCACAAAAATTGTTTCAAATATAAATAAAATGATGTCAAAATTTCATTGAATTCAAATTAATTCTTCCCACTTAGAAAAATCCTGAAAAATCAGGTTCAAAACATCAGTCTCCTAATGAGATGTTCCCTCCTTAAAACTTCAACGGACATCATGAGCGTAACTATGTTATTTTTTGCTGAAATTATTCAAAAAAAATTCACAAAAATTGTTTCAAATATAAATAAAATGATGTCAAAATTTCATTGAATTCCAATTAATTCTTCCCACTTAGAAAAATCCTGAAAAATCAGGTTCAAAACAGTCTCCTATATAATGAGATGTTCCCTCCTTAAAACTTCAACGGTCATCACATCAGCATAACTTTGTTATTTTTTGCTGAAATTAATCACAAAAATTGTTTGATATAGAAATAAAATGATTTTAAAATTTGATTAAATTCCAATTAATTCTTCCCACCCAAAAATAATCCTAAAAAATTAGGTTCAAACAGTCACCAAAGTGGTTTACCCTCTTAATATTAATCATTCTTCTATTTCCCTTTTCTGAGATCTTATTTTCTACTTTATGTGGCAAAAATAAATACTCCTGTCAGCATATATCTACTCGCCCATCATTGCTGTAGGTAGTTTCGGTATATCTAATTACCAAAATTTTCTGTCGAATTTCCAATAAACACGTTCGGCCCGTTTCGCCAAAAAAAGGCAGCTTTCTAATAAGAAAAGAATGTCCCCTCGGAGACAAACCCGAAATTTATGGCGTTATTTGTCCCCGAAGCAGTAGGTATTGATCGCGTCTGTCTGCAAAGCGGTGTTAAATTTACCTGGCGCCTAGTTTGACTCGATGAACATTGTTATTTTTATTAGGGTTTGATGAGAAAATGATGTCATCTAAAAAGTATATGTGTATGTTGGCCCATTAGCCGTCTCGGTGTCGGTATCTCCGGCTCTAACCGGGCCACTCAAAGCCGAAGAACGGCTTAGTGATTTTTTATATCCCCGGACCCGGCCACGAATTTATCATCCGCGGCTAGTCAATGAGTTGTCTCCTGCTCATAATTAATTATGTGCGCTTCCAATCAGTACTTAATGAAATAGAAAAAATACATATAAAACAATATTAATATGATATCATCCCACTATCTTATATTAATTTTAGGTTTACTACTTTTTTTTTTCATAAAAAAACCTTTGGATAATGTTTAAAATTAGTTACCTTTATATTAGTTAAGAAAGAAAAGTTACCTAATTATTATAATGACTGCTTCGTATTTTTAACAGTTAACTATATAATTAATGAATGTGCGCATAGTTAATATTTCTACCGCACCTAATCTATTAATTAAACGGTAATTAGAGGTAGAAAGAAAGGAATATGTAATATTTATTGTGAGTTGTAATCCTCCTTAATCCGGCTCTATACCGACACCCACGAATCGATTCAAAGCACTTACTTACTTATGAGACATTATAGAGTCGTGTTTTATATACCTCAGTTTCTTTTTCTCCGGTACCGACAGCTTTACCACTCTCCTGTAAATCTAACCACACCTTCGCGACAAACCATCAGCCTTATATGACTTCCATTACCTGACTTTTATGAAGCTTGTTTGTCAACTTCAAGAAAGTCTATAAAATCCCGCGGATTTTATTCGTTTTGTCTAAAGTTAATTTAACCGTGTAGATGCCTACTATTTGAGGAAATTAATATTTTATGCCGGGTCGATGAGCCGCTGGTATATAATTTAATTAAATTGACCGCAATTCGATTCTATATACATAATCAAATCCCAAACATAGCATTAGCACAGGTCTTCATAATCAACCGCATTATTGCTTCCTTGTTAATTAAATTTAAAAAAATTATAGAAAACCGCGTTTTTATATCAAAATTCAACGCTTATATCCTCTGTAATTAATATTAATACGGTCGCCTTAATAAGAAAAATCTATTAACTTAATCGCATACCCGTCAGTTCGGTTCGTTGTATCTGGTTTTGTTATTTGAGTTATAATATCACTAATTGAATAAAAAGTGTAGATACGCATTTAATATTATGAATCTCGTTTAAAGCATCTATTAATATCGCAGTGGAATCAATAAATCATTTTTAGTAGACACTAACAACTTCAGACGTATCCGATTTATTATTAGGTCAGCCATGTAAATTTATTGTGAAAATTCTATCTAAGTCATATTCAAATATATCAAAAAATCTGTTTCTGGTTCACAGTATGCAGCGCGTTCTAAGTTCCAATTCTAAAAGCCCTAAATTTTTTAGAATAGAGTAACATTTATAATAGTTGAAAATCATGCATAGTTTAAGCAAAACAAAGTTAGATGCACGTCACTAATGTCGTCATATTTGCCAAGCATTGTGACCAACTTTTAAAATAAACACATAAAACAGATTGCCCCGTATTCAGCGCTCCATTTTAAAGTTAAAGTCATGTTTAGCGAGCGCCTTAAACATGACAGTTCTACATTGTTGTTATGGAGTAACTAAGGACATTGTTTACGTTAAAGCCAATCGCTTAAAATGGGTTTAACGTTAAAATGGGGCGCTGAATACCGACCATAAAGTTTAATACCTACATAATTTAAATTAGTAATAACAAGGGATGATAGAAATTGTTAAAAAGCAGCAATAAATTAAATCATCCATCAAGAAAAATATATCGATATTATAGAAATTCAACGTTTCAATTTGTTTTTCTCATTTTGCCTTGGTGGTTCTTGCTTTATTCATTCTTTCTTTTGTTAATATTTCTAGTTAACAAACAAAACTAGTTGTCCTATAAGCAGTTTTAAATGAAGTTTTAAGAACTATTATTATCAAATGTCTAGAACTTCATCTCTAGAAATCTTTCATGACAATTTTAGAAAATTCTTAGTTTTTGTAAACTTTATAAAAGTTCGACAACACTGTCTATTTGTGGTCTATTTTGTGGCCTTTGTGGTGACGTGCATCCAACTTTGTTTTGCGCAAACTATATGCAGAAAAGTATTACCTATGCTATTTGAGTTTAAAAATTACCTATTCAAAGCCACAAACAAGCTTTTTGTTATAGTAGATATCTTATATAAAAGAATACTTATATCATACAAATACCTATTCATTTTAATAGAGATAATTCGTGGTAAAAATTACCATAAACAATAATTAATAAAACTTTTAGTTATCGACAGATACTCGAATACAAGAAAATTTAAACAGCTCCTCAATCGCATAGCACCAACTATAATCAGATCCCGAATGTTGGTATATGCTAAATAAGTACATTTTTATCGATATCGTCGTTCGAAAGTTAAGTCATCTCGATGCCCCGAACCGTTATACGTTCGGGCCCCGCTTGTGCAGCGGCCCGGGCAAGCCAAAGAGGTCCCAGATATTGCTGGCGCGACACTACACAGAAACCCTTTCTGGCCGCGGCTCCACTCTGCCGACCTGTCAACCGGCCGCTTGTCTCCCAACGGAATTGTATCAATTAGGATTACCACTGTCTCGAGATGTGCCCCGAGAGGAACCCCCCGAGCCTCGGCCAGCTCTCGCTCGCCGCGGCAATTATACTTGTCGATTTCTTAATTACCCCTATCGGCGTGTTATCACTCTCGCGGAAGATTGATTAGAATTTCGGCCGGATCGGTAGCCGAATGGGCGCTTGATTATTTATTCTATTATTTGGTTTTAATTGGGCAGCTTACTAGTATACTGGTGGACGAGTATGGGGTTTTGTTTCATCTCGTTTTAGGTATGTTTGGGAGTGAGATTTTTGTGTTAAACCAAATTTAATTAACTTTGTTTTACATCAACTATTTGCATATTATTCATAAATTAACAAATTCCATAAAGGGACACTTTCCATATCGTGCCTATGATACGTACATCTAACTTTGTTCTGCACAAACTATATACCAAAAAATAGATAAATACAACCAATTTGCGTGATTCGTCACTTCATTAAAAATGTAGGTATATACCTAAGTAAGTAATACCTAATGCATTTGAATATTTATAGTTGCTATAATAAAAGTAAAAAATATATTAATTACTGAAGTTACAGGGAAACTCCTACGGTAGCGAAACGTTTTGTAAAGATAGGCGGTATAAATAGCTGGTAGATATAAATAATTTATTGTAATCTTAATTAATGCTTAGCAGCATTTAAATTAGACACGTACGTAATGTAGGTTAGAACTGGAAGTAATAGAAAATTAATTAATTAAACAATCTATAAGATAACGAAGAATATGAATGTTGTTGGTAATTTATTAGAGTATATTGCTTGTATGCTATCCGTAAAGAGTAAATTATATAGAAAATTTCATTTGGTACAAAAATTAATGGTACTTTCCCCATGTACGGGATTTAAATCAAATTTAGGTTTAAATAAATTTTATACATATTAAAATCAAAAAATATAGGTACCTAGTCGAAACATATTATATTTCTAAATGAATTGAATTGCATTGCATAATATATTAGAAGGTACCTAATATTATTCACAGTAACATAGTTAAATGCAAGGAAAATATACAAATTGCAGTAACTAAAAGGAATTGATAACTTTAAATAATTAGTACTTAACTGATGACTGCAGTATTTAAATTGAAAACATTGTTTAGTTGATAAGTTAACAACCAACAACAATAATACCCAAATTTAGATAATGAATTTTCTAGTTCAAACAAATGCTGAATTTAAATTAATTAGGAAAAATATTTTTGGTTTCGTATTTTCCATGAAGGAATTGTATCTACCTACCTACTTTTCTTAAGGCTGTGTTCTGTCGCCCTATATACTATAGGGCTTATAAGTTCGTTACATATAAAAATGTATGTAACCCCAAATATCTCCGTTATTTATAGTCAAATTTTGTTCAAATTTTTGTGAGAAGTCAATTGCGAACTTGCGAAGAAATAGTCAGAACGATATTTTCACTTTACCTCATACTTTTGGAATATAAATAAAAATCCACCTGAAATATAAAATATTAAAAATGTAATTCCAACAGATTGGTAGACAATAGTTTTTTTAAACTTTTTTCTATATAAAATTTTCTGTTAAAGTAAAAAATAAGCATAAGAAATGGGAAACCGATTTCAAATTTTACGAATTTTTGAAACTATATCGCTTTCGCTCTTATTTCTACAGAGTGTTTCGCAAACTATTAGTGCGTACAGAAATTTACTCATATTATTTAGAGCCCCCAACTTTTTATCTTCCTTTTTTCTTACTAACTCTACTAGATTGTAAATTAAATTAAAAATTGCAATAACCGACAGTATATTGCACAATAAGTTACCAAAGTAATAAAATAAAATTGTTAGGTATATTTCTATGAAGAAAAAATCTGAGTTCGTGTCTGTATTGAATTGCATTAAATCGGTGAAATGTGCGAGTGAAATAGGCGACCTATCTCTTTGAAGGATAGAGTGAAATAATGTCAGTGCTGACATGAAGCGAAAAAAATTGGGTAAACAGTACCGATGCGTAACAAAAATCATAACAATCTGTGTAGTCATAACCAATAAAACAGCCTTAATGTAATATTTTTTCATCCTATATAGCAATGTGTAATTTGCCCTATATATAAATTCGAACATTGAGGAAATGTGATAACTTATCGGCCCATAATTAGTGTCACTAGGAATATGCATTTAGAATTCGATAGCTCAAAAATTATCTTATCGACGCGACGCGACCTACGCATTTAGTCACATAATTTTTTTTATCAAATTACAGGGAATATCGCTACGAAAAGTGTGTCGCCAAAATAAGAAACGATTTCCTTAACAAAGGTAATTCAATAATTACTAAACAACACAGACCTACTATATATCTACAATCTGCAAAACATATATACAAAACAGATTATACCACCTAAATGTGTCAACACCTATCGAAATCATAAAACATACTAATGATACCTTGTATTAGGTATAATTTTGACTCATGAGATAAATACATAAATAAATGCAATTGTTACTCCTACGTTTTTGAATATGTACCATAATAATTGCATTAGGTATATAGGCAAAAATTGCAAAATATTAACCTAATGTCTACAGCAATTAGAATACAGTTGAGGTTCTTATCATCTACAAAATTGTTAACAATTATTCATTAAGTTCTAGCCTAAACGTTTATTATTAGAAATAGTACCAGCTAATTGACAAATCACAAGATATCTTGTTGTTGACGTTTCAAACGAAACCAAGAATGCCATCGAGCAGACGCGATTTCGTACTGGGTGAGGGTGAACTCTGTTATTTGTAGTTCAACTGCAATGTTCGGAATGCACCGGGTCACATTACGATTGACGACAGCCACTAAAACCGTAGCAGGAACTTTGAATTATACTATCACGCTTGTCTTAAACTGAACGTGATAAATTATCACTCATTTAAGGCAAAAATATTATAGCTTTTGTGGCGAGGATTCACCATCAACTACTCAAAAAAACTAATCGGGATTATTGGAGTATTAAACCAACAAATAAACAGGTGATAATAAATACGGTTTTTTTAAATTCAATGCTCATACGAAAAACATCATTTGATCGGCCATGGCGATGCGGTGACGTCAGAAAAGGCTCATCCTCTATCGGGTTATTAATCTTGAGGGACCGCCTTCGCGGCATATCCAGCGGAGATTCCTTGCCGCAACGAGACCGTTCGTATGTGGACATCGAGCATAAAAGAGAAGAGGAAAGAAGCGGAGGAAACGAAACGTCGAGTTTCCATTAGAAGGGCAATTAATACAGCGAGAGAGGACGGCAATTCCAATAAATTCTTCGATGGACGAGCGGGGTTATTACGGGAACATAAATTTAACAATCGAATTCTTACTCCTTCTAAGCATGCTGGTTGGTATTTATTGGAATTTATAAACACTAATAAATTGGTATTTTACCTGCATAGGAAGTGTCTGTAATACGCTAATTGGTAGATATATCTTGGATTGGATAGATATTTTCGAAAGTCAGGAATTTTGGAATTTTTTTGCAAGTGGTTTTGGTATTTATTTCATACGAAATCTTGAATTTATCAATTAAAAAAGAATATAATTTAAGTAGCCTCCATTATCAACAACACAAAATTTATATTTCCTTATCGCGACCGATAAAGCCACACCGACATGAAAGTTGTGATAACAGATATTACCATTGTGTGTATTCTATGCTGGTGATAAAAATACATAAATAACTAATCAGTAGCTGTGTTAGTGCTGATAATACCCACATATTTAAGCAATTTTATGGTCGATAAACCCCTTGGTCCTTGCCAAAAAATTACGACAGTGGTATATTATGCAGGCTAAATTATATGGTTTCGATCGCGATGTGAAAGTTAAAAGCGGAAAAACTCAAAAATGGGAAAATTGTAAACAAGAAAATTATAAAGATCACAAATGCTCAGCGTATCTAATACTAGATAAGAGTAATTTAAGAGAGGAGCAATTAATATCCAAAAGGAATTATTTTATCCATTAAAGGATATTTTAAAAATTGCATTGGGATAACGAGCAAGATTGTAGGTAAAGATAAATATAATTAACGATTGGTTGCATCAGTATAGGAAGTATTTAAAGGCAACATAAGGGATTCTATTCTATAGATGAAGATAAATATTAAATTTTTTCCATTCACTACAAAAATATAGTAGTCAAAAACGAATTTTATGAACCTCTTTCTTCTAAGTTGAAAATTTAATATATAGTTTATAGAGTTATATATCTTAATAAATGTGTAAGTTAATACACAGGTATTTAGTATGCAAACTATAAAAAATAGATACCTAGGTGTGCATTCTAAATATAAAATGCGATCGAATAGTTTTTCGACAATATTTCGTACCTCTGGAGACACATGGGCGTATAATTGATGACTGTAATTTTTCACTACCCCCGTGACATTTGCTCCTGAACATATGTGTAAAACGAAGAAACCTGAACTAATGGACCATTAGTAAAAAGTCAACGACAGCACAACACAATACCAGAATTTTAACAATGGTTAATGTTTTTAAAATAATCTAAACATCAGGTATTAAATAAAGCAAAATATGACTATAGTTTCTTGGACACCCTGTGTATTATATCTTCTCGATATATCTTGGATTGGAACAAATATTTTTTGTATTCTAGCTCTCCAACTGTCCTCAAGTCGCAGCTATTCCTTAATTAATAAATTTATCGAACTTTGAAAACTTAAAACACCAGGTCTAGTTCTTCCAAAACAACTTATGCCCATTACGAAATGGATATCCACTAGGCGCCTGTTTATCTTATCGCCGGTCGTTAAGGAAAAAAAACCTTCGAATTGTCAGACACATATGTGAGAGGTTCAAGCTGCACTTCCAGTCCGCGGAATTAATCAACCGGAGACTGAGTGCTTTTAAAAAGACCAGGGCAGATGACAAACCGTGATGAATTATTCTAATTATTTTAATTTCTGCAACAAATACGACTGTTCCCTTCGAACCCAATGAGCTATAAGGCCCGGTTGTAGATATCACAGGTGAACATTAGTTCAACTAAACTTCGAGTCAACTTTGAACTGAGTTCATTTTGGTTTTTGTTGTAGAGTGCAAGATCAACATTAGTTTGGTTTAACGCCGTTCAGGTCACGTTGGTTGAACTGAACTCGCTTTTTTCATCTGAAATATAATGTCATATGCCAAAATTAATCATTTATATTTGAAAGTTGGAAGTGTTGATTCTATTTTGATGTCACTTTTGATATACCGTTTATTTTGAATTATTTGGACTGGAACTATCTACATTTGAGAAATTCTTTATAATTAATATCAATCTAATTAAATTCAATATCGGACCACATTTCAAAATGACTGGGTCTATTTCTGAAGGTTTGTGGTCTTCCAGGATGTAAAACAATTCAAAATTTGTAAAAATATCTTCATCTTCTTCAAATAATACGTTCATTTTGAATACTGAATTGTATATCAGAAATTCAACCTAACTTGTTGGGGTTAACAAAACTCAACGTCAAATGTTAAAACCTTCTTGAACTGCCTTTGAACGCTCTTGAATAAGTATCGTTCAAGTAAATTTCTCTCTGAACCATATACAGGGTGTATCATAAGTTAATTGATACTTCTTTTTTAACTGTGTATGAATTTCTTAATTCCAAGCAACTTTTCCATATAAACTTCTTGAATATTCTGAAAAGCAAAGATAAAAAATTTTAAAAATGTTTACCTTTTGTTTCGAATTTCGAATATTTCCCAATACTTCATTAAATAGGAAATTTATTTATTTTTCGGCATTTATTTGACAGATGACTGCCATAAATAAATTTCTTATTTAATAAAGCAGGTATGTATTGGAAAATATTCGAAATTTTAAAATTTTCTATCTTCTTTGTTATTCATTATATTCAAAAAGTTTATTTGAAAATTTTGCTTATACCTAATTAAGAGATTCATACACGGTTCAAAAAGAAGTATCAACTTATATGATACACCCTAATGTAGATCAATAGTGACTGACGTACTTATAAAACAACATAAATTTGCAATTAAACTCGGTTCAATGCAGAACCATAGTTGAACTATACATCTACAACGGGACCAACCGGACCTAAGAGATACATCTTCACCATCATGAAAAGTGAATTCTATCTATAATTATTCACTAAATAGCACTAAAAAAATGTTTTTCCAAGCAATTAATCAACATACAATTCTCTTGCAGATGACAACCATATAATCCTCCCTTCCTGCACCTCACGATGTTCCATTCTGCCCCTAACGCAGGTGGATACAGCGATACGAACAGCAGCTTTCACCAGCACCTCCAGCAGTCACCGGTGTACGTGCCCAGCAATCGAGCCGTGCCCCAGTACGCTTCTCCCGCTGGAAGCCACTTCGGGGCTGCCCATCAGGGCGGCTGGCATGCGAGCGGGGGGTACGGGGAGATGGCCACTTCGACTGCCCACGGGTTGGGCACATCGCCCCATCACGCGGGGTCGCTGGCCGGGCAATTTTATGCACAGAATGTGATGATGGGGGGATGGAGGCCGTACGATAGCACGGGGTTCCAGAGGACTTCTCCTTATGGTATGGAATATGGTATAGTATAATTTTTGTTTTATGTAGCTAGATTCCACTTCTGATGAATATATACACCCTGTATAGTACAAAAACATTTTTTATTGTTTTATTTATTTCATCTAATTTGGGTGTTGATGGTTTTTAACCATCCTTTTGTGGCCAAACAAAGCTATAAAAGACCATGCATGCATGACTTTTAAAGAACATTTTTCGGGAAACAAAAAACATTAGTTACACCAAATATTCCCGTTTTAGTAAAAGCAAAGCACTCCGTGAAATACATGAATACATAATACATTAATTATGCAAAGCAGTTCATTCGCTATAAAACCGTAGAAAACCTTAACAAGAGATTATTTAAATTAATCACGCAATTTACAGATTAATCAGAAGTTCTGAAATAAATTACCTGCGTTTTCGTTGTGTTAGAATGAGAAATAACGGCCGCGTTAGGAAGGAAATTTGAACTGATTATTTACAATCGATTAGCTACCGCGTTACATTGTAAAAATCGTTATTAAAAATAGCCAAATAAAAATATATAGTATAAGTGTCGCATTTTAATTCGTAGTTTTAAGAAAAGCCGGATCGCTTCAAAAACCAGACCGCACAACAGAAGGAGAAGTTAATGAGATCGCGCGGATATTGATAATTTCTAAGTGTCTGGTCCGGAAAATCTGGAGTGAATCATTAGAGAGGCCGCTTTGAACTGTGATTTACACTGATGCTTCTTATCGAGGCCGATTCTAATGCAGTCTCTAAATAACAACTGGCTGCTTCGAAACGAAACTCCGGCCGGGGAAGACTTACGACTTACAGGGCTGGCTCGTAAAACGGGCTATCACGGCGAGCGCTGAATAACTTATGCTATTTTTTTTGCAAATGCACCTATACATATAGGTACTGCACAGGTGGTCTTTTGTTGAAAATTGCTTTAGATGAGCTCGTATATATATCCTCTTACATTTATTTACTATAGGTATAGAGCACAGAGCCCAGATGCACATCAATTGGACCAAAACAAACATTCAATACAATTTATTTTTCTAAATTAGAATTTATTCAACTAATAAATTTAACGGATACAATTAAGCTTATTTGATACCATATGGTTTTGCCAATTAATCATCAATTTCGGATATTTATATCATCTACAATAGTTATAAAATAAACAAAAAGAAAAAGTAATGTCTGGCGCAAATTAATTGCAATTAATCGCCGAGTTTCTTATCGAGAACTGGTTGTAAAATGGGCCCATACAATTGGTATAAGACCAATTTCAAAAGACACTTGTTTGAGGAGATTTAAAAAAATGAGACATGGATTCTACAAGGTTTTATACAATTTTCTATATATACAATTAATTTGTGCCATGCATCATTACTTTTACTTTTTGATTATTTCATAATTATTGTAGAAGATATAAGTAATAGATATTGTTGATTAATTGGCCAAAATTAAATTGGCTGAATTAAATAAATTCTAATTCAGAAAAATAAAATTTTATTGCATATTGGTTTTGATCCAATTTATGTGCGTCTGGGCTCGTACTTGAAGCTGAAGTTATTGTATAGGTGGTGTAATTAAGTTTCCAAACCTAACTGTAGTTCAAATTTTTAAATATGTCCTGTTAATTGAGTTATTCATATTCTACTAAAATAGTATTTATTTCTCATAATGAGAACTCACTCTATGAACTCACGTTTTATTATCTTTCTATCAAAAATCCTTTGCATTCAGGCAAAGGATATAGGTACAATGGTCTACCCAGACCTATATCGCTCACTCGAACTATTTTGCGTTCTTTCTCTAGCACACACTGCCACTCATATAGATAGAAAAAGAAGGCGACAATCTATATTATTGAGCGATAGATCTGCAGACCATTGTACCATGCATATGTAGAATTATTAGGTAATAAATTCTATAGGAATATTTTGCAACATTAGGCTTTGAAATATTTAATTTGTTGCAGATGCGGGTATGGATTTCCAATTCGGGGAAGGTCGTGAATGCGTCAATTGCGGAGCAATTTCCACGCCGCTTTGGAGGAGAGATGGAACGGGACATTATTTATGCAACGCTTGCGGATTGTATCATAAAATGAATGGAATGAATAGGCCTCTGATAAAACCATCTAAACGCTTGGTAAGTGCAAAAATCTATCTCTATTATATGTAGGGTAGGACATTAATATGCATGGAAAAGTCCAATAGGTATGTATATCTGTTAGTGCAGATGATATAGAACAACCAAAGTTGTAGATACTTATAACTTTATTAGTGCTGCAAATATTAAAATTGGTTATACCTACATACATAGTCCCGTATTCAGCGCACCATTTTAAAGTTAAAGTCATGTTTACCGAGCTCCTTAAACATGACAGTTCTACATTGTTGTTATGGAGTAACTAAGGACATTGTTTACGTTAAAGTCGATCGCTTAAAATGGGTTTAACGTTAAAATGGGGCGCTGAATACCGACCATAGTATTTACAGAGAGGGGGTATTTTGCTGATGCAGAGACCAATCTTATACTTTTTTAAATGGTACCCCCTGTTTTTTAATCAAAAATTGAATTCAGCCACTTTAGTGTTTAAAAACGTATGGCCACTTTTCCAAGAAAATCGTAGGTATACCAAGTTTACCTACCACACTCATCAGTAGAAAGTAAATGGATTGAATTGAAAATAAATTAGGTATACCCTTCAACAACATTGCAAATATCGTGAAAATGTACCAACCCTCTGTGAAATTGTACACACCCTCTAAAATATCTCCGTCTATTTTTCGAACACCCTGTATATAGTTCCCCTAACCACCCTATACATATTATACCTACATCCTATATAAAGGAAAGGTATTGTACCCCCACAAGTATAAATTTCTACAAACTTTCTTCAGAGCATGAGCAAATATTTTTCCTAACTTCTGCGTCACTCAAACAATCTTTATACATTCATTTGTACTTTAAGTCGCATCTACATGATGCCAGTTGGTAAGACAATTGTCTTGGCCATTTAGCCAAAATGTCTTGCGGGATCAATCATCACGTGCACAATTGGCCAAGACAATTGTCTCACCAATTGGCATCATGTAAATGCGACTTTAGGAATGAAAAAAATCACCAATTCATTATTAATTTCAGACGGCGACGAGGAGGCTCGGCCTGTGCTGCACCAACTGCGGCACGAGAACGACGACGTTGTGGCGGCGCAACAACGACGGCGAGCCGGTCTGCAACGCCTGCGGGCTCTACTTCAAGCTGCACGGCGTGAACCGGCCCTTAGCCATGCGCAAGGACGGCATCCAAACGCGCAAGAGGAAGCCCAAGAAGCCGGCCGGCGGGGACCGGGACGACAGCAGCACCGCCTCCGCCGAAGGTACGTCGACGCCTCTATTTCGTTATTTCGTGCGATTGGTGGCGATGGTATCGGCTGTGCGTTAATCGATACGCACTGCTCGTCGCCTTATGGTCTCCTGTTGATGCGTTAGAAGTTTTATTTTTTTTTTCTTACTTTTTCATTAAGAAAAATGTAAGTTGTATGTAGCGTGATGAAATGATGCGGTTAATTTGCTGAGCGAGTGGTGCAGTCAGCTTGGGAACGGTGGAATGAGTGGCTGGGGATATATAGGATGGTACTGTGATGGTCAATGATGGTGAAATAAAATGGTATAAATTATAGGATATGCGTGTTACTAGTCGTATGGGATGTAGGAGAATAATTTATGCTCGCGATTATGGGATACTTTTTGTTTGTAAAATCTTTGGTATGTTTCAAAAGTATCGAAAAATTTATTTAAATGAGTGTCAATTTTCAAAAATAGACCTTCAAAAATAGTTGTAGATGCATAGTTCAACTGTGGTTCTGCGTTGAAGCGAATTTAATTGCAAAATTTTGTTGTAAATAAAATACGTCAGTCACTAATATTGATCTGTGGTTCATGGCAGAAAGAAGTTTACGATGAAGGGTCACTGACGAGCGTTCAAAGGCGGTTCAAGAAGGTTTCAAAATTTGACGTTGAGTTGTTAACCCAAAAAAGTGAGGTTGAATTTCTGATATACAATTCATTATTCAAAATGAACGTTATTAGAAGAATTAACCGACGATGAAGATTTTTTACAAATTTTGAATGGTCTTTACATCCTTCCTGGAAGACTAGCACAAATCTTCAGATTCAGAAATATGCTTTAAATTATAGAATTTAATTTAAATGTAGATCTTTCGGTTAGATTTTAATTAGGTATCAAGAATTTCTCAAATATGGATAGTTCCATTGGAACTATCTAATTTAACTTAAATTATTAATTTAAATTTTAATGTAAATTTAAACTAATTTAGATTTAAATAACTTTAATATCTGATGCTTAATTTTGCTTAACTGAACGTAAAGCTACAAAAATTTTTCCCAGAGCAGTCCGATTTTCTCCGATCTGATAATGGATCAAAAGTTAAGGCCCGGTTGTAGATGTATAGTTCAACTGTGGTTCTGTGTTGAACCGAGTTTACTTGCAAATTTGTGCAATGTTGTAAGTAAGTCAGTCACTATTGATCTGTGGTTCAGAGAAGTTTACTTGAACGATTTTTCAAGATCGTTCAAAGGCGGTTCAAGAAGGTTTTAACATTTGACGGTGAGTTTTGTTAACCACAAAAAGTTAGGTTGAATTTCTGATATACAATTCATTATTCAAAATGAACGTATTATTTGAAGAAGATGAAGATTTTTTATAAATTTTGAATTGTTTTACATCCTAGAAGACCATAAACCTTCAGAAATACACCAGTCATTTTGAAATGTGGTCCGATATTGAATTTAATTAGATTAGATATGAATTATAAAGAATTTCTCAAATGTACTAAGATATTTCCAGTCCAAATAATTCAAAATAAACGAAATATTAAATTAAAAGTGACATCAAAATAGAATCAACACTGCCATCGCCGTTCAAATATAAATTATTAATTTTGGCATGTGACATTACATTTTAGATAAAAAAAGGGAGTTCAGTGCAACCAACGATGATCTGAACGACGTTTAACCAAACTGATGTTGATCTTGCATTCTACAACAAAAACCAAAATGAACTCAGTTCAAAGTTGACTTGCAGTTTAATGGAACTAACGTTGAACTGAACCTAACGTTGAATTGAACTGAACCTGTGACATCTACAAACTAAGCCTAAGCATCAATTCCCTCTATAGTTTTGAAAATAAGATATCTAATTTTTTAAGGGGGAAACCACATTATTAGGAGGTTCAAATAATCCGATTTTTTTTATTGCATAGGTAAATTGGTAGATCGTCAGGTACATCACATATACCTTATAGCTGAAATAGTCAAAATATTGGCTGAAATTATTCAAAAAAAATCACAAAAATTGTATAATTCTTCCCACAAAAAAAAAATCCTGAAAAATCAATTTCAAACTGCAGCCACCTAATAATTCCCCCTTTAATGGATCATTTATAGCCTCCCTCATGATTATTTGATGCACCATGCACATGAGCACAAAACAAATACTTATTCTTTTATTAAAATTTATTTGTATCTTTCTCTTCCAGAACCAAAAACACCAACAATCCAACAGCACTCGAATCAAAACCAACAACAACAACAACAAACCGCCCCGCAGCCTCACCAGAGCCACCCCGACAAGTCGCCCCCCGTGGAGCGACCCTACTTGGGGCAAACGTCTCTACTACCCGCCACGACGACAAGTGCAATAAAAAGCGAACCCGGCTACGACTACAGCTGCGTGCAGAACCAACCCTCCTATTCCTATCAGCAGATATTCGGGTTCCCCGGCGGCAGCGGCACCAACGAGGTGGCCTATCACCACCAGCATCACGTTACAGCGGCCGCCAAATTGATGGCATCGTCGTAGATCTAGTCAAATTTCGATATTTCTCGGTGTCGTTTCGGATTTTTGTGTCAGCTCGATTAATGTTGATGTGTTGGGTGACGAGGGAAGAGTTCTTGCAATATTATACAGATAAATTGCGCTTGGTTAAACTGTGCTAGATGTGTGTGTGTGTGGTTAAGAAAAATTAATCGTGATGAAAAGTGTTCAAAAATATAGATCGCGATGTAGATATTGTTACAATATTCACACCAAAAAAGGTTTAATAAGGAACTTCTTTTATATGGGGTGATCTAACTGAATGTATATCTTCAATTCAATGTTTCTATATAATGCACACTTAACTTAATCGCCCTGTATAATGATATGGGGGATTTTTACAGGGAACAGAAATTTCATATAGCAGGGTGTATCATAAGTTGATACTTCTTTTTAAACTGTGTATGGATCTTAAGAGATTTATTTCTATAAGCAACTTTATCAAATTAACTTTTTGAATATTTATGAATAACAAGGAAGATAGAAATTTTTAAAATTTCGAAATACATACCTGCTTTATTAAATAAGAAATTTATTTATGGCAGTCATCTGTCAAATAAATGCCGAAAAATAAATAAATTTCATATTTAATGAAGCAGGTACGTATATATTGGGAAATATTCGAAATTCGAAACAAAGATATAAAAATTTTTTATTATTCAAAATAATCGAAAAGTTCATTTGAAAAAGTTGCTTAGAAATAAGAGATTCATACACAGTTGAAAAAGAATTATCAACTTATGATACACCCTGTATAAATCCTCTTTTTGTTGCGTCCTGTGGGTAAGTACTTAGACTTAAAAAAATTTGTTAAATTGTATTAAATTCGTATAATAATAGGTGTTTTCCTTGCAGACTGTAAATTTTAAAATGTTAGTTTTTTTGAGACTGTGACATCTTCCTAATTTTATTAAAATTAATGTAAGTATCAAAACTAATAGAGGTAATATTTATTTCGCATTTCTGTCTGTAACGTTATAATATATGGAAGAAATGTTGTGTAGTTCGTAATGTAAGTCGCTTGCAGATATTATTAAATTATTCGTACTATTAAATTATGATTTGACAATATAAAATATAAGATATTTGTGTATAGCGTATACATCCTTTTTTATTGTTATAACAATAATTTCCTGTAAATACATATATCAAATTGATGTGTATATATTTTAATGGCGTTGTCATTGTGCTCTATTAGTTGTATAATTAAAAATATTGAATAAAATATTTTAAAACTACTTATACAATCGTTTATAATTCCAAACATCTCTATAAAACTCACCGAATTAATTTCCTTACATCAATGAGTACAAAAACCAAAGTAAAAATACATAAAAAACACAGAAAGGGTGGCTGGTATAATAATAATCAAATAAAAGCAATGTCAGTTAAACATAAGGGTGCCTCAAAAGTGCTGTCATTCTATGTTATTGTGGTGATTACAGGTGAATTATTGACCCTGCGTTGGTGTTACATACGCTGGCATTTGTCACGAATACAGAGTGGGAAAAATAAAAAATATTTACTATATCTCATGGAGAAACGTACCTACATTTAACGGGAACTATAGAATTGTATTCGCTTTGGAATAATTTATTATTTCCGTACACTTGGTTTAAATCTTTTCATCATACATTGATTTAGATTTCTCTTGATGCAATCCCATAAGTAGCATTTCTTGCACTCAGGTTCATATTGCATACTTAAATATTTATTATCGAAGAATGCAGTCGGTACATACATATAGCATAAACTTGCTTAAATAATTATTAAAACAATAAATTGTGTCCACTGTGTACATATTCCACCGCGTTATTATTTTTTATGTAACTCCTTTAGAGCAACAATCATTACTGTCGATCGCGATAGTTGTTTTCGACCCCATAAATATTAAATTGACGAGTATTGTGGAGTTATAAGTGGCGTCAAGAGGCCACGTGTGGAGGGTGACCAGCAAGATTGGTCGCGGCCTTCGGCAAAGGGCTACCTGTCAATCAACAATCACCTAGAATGTTATAAAATCGGAGTTTTCTTCGTGGTTTTCCTCAGTAGGCTTCGATCAAGTGTTGTATAAAGTTTTTTGATGTAAATGGGTATGTTGATTTTATTTTTACTTTATAACTTTGTTTGGTTTACTAATAGTTTGTTATAATTCTGATGAAGGAAGAACACTTCCTACTCCGGTGTCCTGTAGAGTATGCGGGGACAGATCTTTTGGAAAACATTATGGAGTTTATTGTTGCGATGGTTGCTCCTGTTTTTTCAAAAGGAGCATAAGAAAAAATGTCACTTATACTTGCATATGTGAGTTATAACAATTTTTGATTGTAGCACAATTTTGCCACATATTACCAAAAAAACTGCACTGTTATGTCCTTAAAATATACACTATACAGGGTGTCCGGTAATGAATGGGCCATGCGCTAAGGGTGCGTTCTTTGGTTCAAAATATGAGGATTTAACCAAATTTACCTTAGTCAAAGTTGCTCTTTAGGAAGTTATATTAGCACTATGAAAATCGATTTTTTATTTCGATTTTTTTGTCCTTCCAGCGTAATTCAGGAGATATCTTTTTCAAATTTCACATATGGGGATTTTAGAGGTGCCCAATTAAGAATATGTTATCCATTTTGCTCTTAATCTAAAGGGCGCCACTTCAGCACACTTTTTTTCCTATGAACGGCCATAACTTTTTTGTACGTAGGAATTTGACCAAACGGGATCAATTTACAAAAACTACAACATTATAACATTAAAAATGGTATACCTGTTTTGAGTCGCTAAAATGTACCGTTTCGAAGATAAATGAGTTTGAAATTTGCGCTGCATGATGCTTATGTGTCGGGATTCCTATCATAGGGGGGGGTTTTCCAACTAATAAATAAGTAACAGGGTAGTACATAAGTTTACTCAGATTTTATTTCTCGCACAACCATACAACGTGTCGTCGTCACACCAAAGCAGGTTAGGTTCTTCTCCTCTTCTCCCTGGCGGCACGCTTCGCGCTGTTGCCGGTTTTTCCTCTCGCTTACCGGCAGGCACGATTCTGCCCTGTTGCCGGTTCGTCCCAGTCGGTCCGCGGTTGGAGGATTTGTTTCCTCCTTGGGCGCGAGAGTACAGGAGGCGCAGGAGGCGCCACAGCCACTCCCCCCCCAGTGACCTTCTCTGGAAGTGAAGGGAGCGAAAAGGTAACTCTTCTGGCAGGCTTGGGTGGCAAGGGCGCTGGTAGTCCCCGTGAAGGTGCTAGCTGTGGACCCCTTGGAAACGGCGGTGATGTTGGCTGCGGAGGGTCCGCTGGAGGCTCCGACGGTGGTGTGAGCTGCGCTGGGTCCGGTGGGTCCCGTGACAACTGTGGACTTGCCCGGATCGGTTCAGCTGTTTCCAAATACGCTGGTTTGAGGCAGTCGGTTGAGACGGCCTTCTCCTTCCCGTTGACATCTATGATGTATGTTCGGTCATCTAATCGTTTTACGACCAAATGAGGGCCTGTGTAAGGAGGTTCCAAAGGTTTTCGAATTTTCTCAAACCTACAAAAAACATGAGAACAGTCATTTAAGTCTTTGAAAACAAAGGGACGCTGTTGCGTATGTCGCGCTGCTGGAGCTGGTCGAATGGTCCTAAAAAGGGACCTGAGTTTGGAAACAAACTCTTCCTGTCCGATGGAGGCATCTTGAGTCGTGAGGAATTCTCCAGGGATACGAAGTGACGTTCCGAAAACCATTTCTGCAGGTGAAGCTTGAAGATCATCCTTGAAAGAAGTTCGGAGCCCAAGTAGCACCGACGGGAGTGCTTGTGGCCAAGGGGTATCTGGACTACACATTAGGGCGGCCTTCAAGGTTCGATGGAGTCTTTCTACCATCCCGTTTGATTTCGGGTGGTAGGGGGTTGTCCTCTTGTGATCTGCTCCGACCAGCTTGGCGAGTTGATTGAACAAGTTTGCTTCGAACTGTCCGCCTTGATCGGAAGTAATTGTAAGTGGTGTTCCAAAAATACTGATCCATTCGTTGAAAAGCGCTCTTGCAACTGTCGGGGCGGTCTGGTCTGGCAGCGGGACAGCAATGGGCCATCGGCTGTATCGATCCACTACTGTCAAACAATATTGAAAACCTTGGGTTAAAGGTAACTTTATCAAATCAACATGTATGTGATCAAATCTGGCATCAGGTGTGTTGAAATTTCCTAACGCAGCTTGGTTATGTCGATGCACCTTGGCGGCCTGGCACGGATGACACTGGCGAGACCAACGGTCCACGTCTTTCCGCATTCCTGGCCAAAAATACTTCTCCTTGAGGCGTTTGGTCGTTACCCTTCCACTCGGGTGGGACAATCCGTGTATAGAGGTAAAAACTTCTCGTCGCAGAGCAAGTGGTAAGTATGCCCTCATAGAATGGTCTGCGACTAAAGCGTAAATTTGCTGTCCCTCGACGTTGACTTTCTGCAACTCTTGCGGACTGTTAGCAAGGATATGCGGAAGCTGCTCGTCTTCTAACTGGGCAGAAGCGATTGTGGTTATGTCGAGGGATGATGGCGCTGCTATGGTGCATATCCTTGATAAGGCATCGGCTACCAGGTTTTCGGGTCCCGGCGTATATCGCAGGTCCGTATCAAATTGCGATATAAAATCCAACTGTCTTTGCTGCCTGGGTGAGGCCTTATCGGAGCGCTGGTTTAGGGCAAAGGTGAGAGGTTTGTGATCCGTATAGGTTGTGAAAAACCTTCCTTCGAGGATTCTAGTAAAATGTTTTATTGCGGCGAAAATTGCCAAGAGCTCTCGATCGTACGTACTGTAACGTATTTCAGTGGGGCTCAACTTACGGGAGAAAAATCCTAGAGGAGCCCAGGATCCGTCTGGTTGTTGCTGATCTAGAACGGCGCCTATGGTGACGCTGGAAGCGTCAGTGCGAAGTGCAAGCGGTGCAGTAGGGGACAAAAAGGCAACTCTTGCAGCTTCGGCTAGGCTTTCCTTGCATTGTTGGAAAGCGTTCGATGCCTCTTTGGACCATTTTAGTTTCGTCTTTTTATTGGTTCCCTTGAGCAGGTCGGCCAGGGGAGCTTGGTAGGAAGCGATATTCGGCTGACAGCGGCGGTAAAAATTTGCCATTCCTAGGAAGCGACGGAGCTGTGTCGAGTCCTCTGGGCGCGGGAAATTAAGGATAGCCTCGATCTTTCGCGGTGGTGGTTGGAAACCCTTGTCGGAGATCAAGTATCCTGCGAAATTTACCTCTGGCATGCCAAAAACGCATTTTCCCCAGTTGATGCGCAGGTGTGCGTTGCGCAGAGCCTCAAACAGGAGGTGCAGGTGATTAAGGTGTTCATCGTGCGACCTCGAGAAAACGAGGAAATCGTCCACGTAACATCTAACGAAATCAAACCTTCTAAGGATATGGTCCATGATGCGTTGTAATGTTTGAGCAGAGTTCCGGAGACCCATGGGCATTCCTAAAAATTCAAAAAGACCAAAAGGTGTTGTAACAGCTGTCTTAGGAATGTCGTTTTCGGCCACCGGTATTTGATAAAATGCTCGTTGTAGGTCTATGACCGAAAATACGGTACCTCGAGCTTCCTGGAGAATATCCTCGATAACTGGAAGCGGGTAGCGGTCTGGGAGCGTGCATGAATTGAGGCGTCGATAGTCGCCCGTTACGCGCCAACCTCCACCTGGTTTGGGTACCAGGTGTAATGGACTGGCCCATTGACTAGAAGACCGTCGAATAATGCCGCGTTCGGCCAGCTCATCGAATTGCTGTTTGGCGACGGTGAGGCGTTCTCCGGATAGTCGTCGTGGATGTTCGAAAACGGGTGGTCCCGTGGTATGTATGGCGTGCTGAACCGGAAAATCGGGTAGCGTTGCTGATGTCTCGACCGGGGTGGCAAGTTCTGCAAAACTCTGTATAAGGCTAGTATATTGCTCACCGATTGGTCCCTCTGGTACTGCGTACGTAGGTGCTATGACAACACTGTAGACCTGGGTTGGCTTCACGTGGCCTCCAACGAAGAGTTGGGTTTCCCGGTCCAATATTCGCCTTCCTCGAATATCGATAAGGATGCCGAATTTAGCCAAAATGTCCGCCCCAAGGATGGCGGTCTGGACGTCGGCCACTATGAATTTCCACGAGATTGGTCGACGAAGGCCTAAATTGAGTGTAAGGTAGTGTTGACCGTATGTAGTTATAGGAGACGAGTTTGCGGCCTGCAGGACCAAGTCATGGCGTTGGAATTTTCCAGACAACACGGATCTGGGCAATATTGACACCACTGATCCCGAATCGACTAGTAAACGGAGGTTGGTGGTGCGGTCGTATACATGTAGGCGATTCTCTGTATGGGCTGCACCGGCGGCGTCCCCCGTGGACGGCGCCGGCGGCATCAGTTTTCCGACAAGGAAATGTTGGTGGCTGCTACGCCGGTTGGCCAGAGGCAGGGCGGCTTACACCGGTTAGCCTGGTTTCCCCATCTTCTATGGTACCAACAGAACGATGGTGAACTCTCCGGAGCAGGGGTTGAAGAGCGGCTGCGTTCATTCCGAGTGGAGCGTGTAGTGGATCGAGCTCGGCGGTCTTGGTTATCCCTTGTGGAGAGGAGTTGCGTTACCATCTGTCGTAGAGCTGCAACCTCTTGAGCTAAATCCGGTCGATAGTTGGAGGAAGATGGTTCTGGTGCAGGTGCTTGCCCTTTGGTAGAGGCATATGTGGTTGCCATAACGGGTGGGCCGCACTCATGAATTTCATCAGCTGCTTCGGCGAGGTCGGTGAGACTTTTGCCTTTGAAAAGCCGTAGGATGCGACGGGTGGCGGGTGGTAGGAGGTCTAACCACTTGACACGTAAAACATCGTCGCTTGCGCTTCCTTTGGCCAGCGACTGCAGGTGACGGAGGAGTTGCGAAGGTTTCCTGTCACCCAACTCAACTCCTGTAAGAAGTTTATGGAGTTGCAAGTCTGCCGAGTCTGTCATTCTCTGCAAAGTAGCCTTTTTTAGTGAGGTATACTTGTCAACGGCAGGCGGAGCGCGGAGAATATCAGCTACCTCCCTAATAGTATCGGCGTCCAAAGCTGCAACCACTAGGTGATACCGGGTGTTATCGTTCGCGACGCGATGCACTTGAAACGCGGATTCGATTTGTATGAACCATAATTCTGGATCGGCGCGCCAGAATGGAGGTAGTTTACAGTTATTAACCACACTAACCGTGGGTACACCGTTCGTACCCGGCGGAGTAACGGCACCAGCAAGGCCGAGCAACGGGCTCGACGCTGCACCGGCTTCCTCGACGGGTAAATCGTCGTTCGACGACATTATTCCGCGAATAGGATTGTACACGCGTAAAATAGTCTTGTAATCGGATAAAGTTCAACGTAACGTAACGTTTAAAACGAGAAAATGAAATCAAACGCGACACCACGCGGGAGAAAAGTAGAATGTTCGAAATCTTACCACGTGTGAGTCCGGTGATGGCGGCTTTTCTTACGTAAAAAAAAAACGGCCGGTTTTTATGCACCACACTATTAACAGCACTTTCTCGGGGTCACCACTGTCGGGATTCCTATCATAGGGGGGGGTTTTCCAACTAATAAATAAGTAACAGGGTAGTACATAAGTTTACTCAGATTTTATTTCTCGCACAACCATACAACGTGTCGTCGTCACACCAAAGCAGGTTAGGTTCTTCTCCTCTTCTCCCTGGCGGCACGCTTCGCGCTGTTGCCGGTTTTTCCTCTCGCTTACCGGCAGGCACGATTCTGCCCTGTTGCCGGTTCGTCCCAGTCGGTCCGCGGTTGGAGGATTTGTTTCCTCCTTGGGCGCGAGAGTACAGGAGGCGCAGGAGGCGCCACATATGTAGTTAATGAACTAGGGATTATTAGTTATGACATTTCGTAGCCAGAGTTTTCAGATATTTCCAGACACTTCCAGACATTTAAAGATTTTAACCAGACATTTTCTAGACATTTTCCACACATTTCCAGACATTTCCACACAGTTTCCAGACATTACAGACAGTTTACAGAAATTTTCCATTCAGTTCCAGATATTTACAGTTAATTCCAAACGAAAGCTTCGTTATTACCCTTTGTTTTGTAAGCCTGCAGTATACATTTCAAACTCATTTATCTTTGAAACGGTATCTTTGAAACGGTGCATTTTAGCGACTAAAAACAGGTAAGTATACCTCTTTTAAAGCTAAAGTGTTTTAGTTTTTGTAAATTGATCCCTTTTTATCGAATTCCTACGTATAAAAAAGTTATATAGCATTTCGACGAAAAGAAAGTGTGCTAAAGTGGCGCCCTCTAAGTTAAGCGCAAAACGGATAACATATTCTTAATGGGACACCTCCAAAACCTCCATATGTGAAATTTGAAAAAGATATCTCTTGATTTTCATTAGTGCTATAACTTCCTAAAGAAGCAACTTTGACTAAGGTAAATTTAGTTATATCGTCATATTTTGACCCAAAGAATGCACCCTTAGCGTATTCATTACCGGACACACGTATAATTTTTTGTAGATAAATTTGATTTACTTCTAAATCATTCTTTTCTATATTATCTATTTTCTCTATATTCTCTATATTCTATTCTCTATACTATCTATTCTCTATATCTATTTTTTTACATGCAGCTGGGAACAAAAGGTGTGTTATAGATAAGACTAGGCGCAATTGGTGTCCATATTGCAGATTGCAAAGATGTCTTGCAGTTCGAATGAATATTTCAGGTAGATATATTAAAAAAAAGGTTTATTTTTGTGAAAGCCCAATGCATTTAATTCACAACAATTAATTTAGTTTATATTGTGATATGTAACTTACAATCAACTTCATAAAGATGAATTTTTATAGCCGTGCAAGAAGAAAGGGGACCCAGAAAACCGAAAATTCAGAACAATTTTTCCCATCTCTCTGATCTGTTTGGTTCCCAGATAGAAGAATGTAGTTCAAAAGATCAATTACTGGGAGTACAAACAGTTAAATCAAATTCGAATAGCAATTTACTTTACGAATTAGCAGCCAATATTTTTCTCACGTCTATTAAAAGTGCTCGAAGTAACTCGGGATTTAAATTATTGAGCAGGGAATCACAGAATAATATTTTGGGTAAATATACTAAAATAAAAAATGGCGCTAAAGTTGTAAAAATAATGCAAGAAATTAAATGCATATTTTTTAGGTCAACTTTGGGGTCCTTTGTTCATCTTAAAAGCCTCATACTGGCCAACAAACATTGACAGAACATTTTACTTTCTTCTAGAAACTCGCAATTACATGAAATCTCTAAATCTCGATATAAAAAATTTTGAATATTTCGAAACGATTTTGCTATGTCGTCCAGATTTGTTAAAAGACGAACAAGAAGCGAAGCTAGCCAAGAGCATCTTACAAAATACAGTAGACGATTTCAGATGCTATAATAATTACGATAACGATAAGTTTGTGCAGGTTCTACTGGCTACATCGAGGCTATTTATCCCGAGTTCCTCAATTTTGCATTATTTGCTGTTTCAACCAATAATTGGTTCTATTCCCATTGAAAATGTAATTGCAACAATCTAATATAATCTAACAAAACTGTACTACATAGGTATGAAGCCAATATGTACTATTTGTGCTACAATTCCAACATTTTAATTGACATTTTAAAAATGTGTATAATGTTTTATATTAATAACAGTAGGCTTTGCCTTTTTGTTTGAGGTAAGCTAGAATTTTGACAGTAATGAAAATTTACAAAATTATTAGGTACCACATCTATTTGATAAATTTAGTGAATTATTTGTTAGTATTCCATTATCAACTCTTTCTAAATCCTGTATTAGTGATTTTACAATTTTTTTCTAAAAATTCTAAAAATTTTTCCCTGAAATTTGACATGAACAAATGTTGACAATTGTTGGAACAAATGTCATTTCTGTCAAATTTTCCAGTGTGACAGATTTTACGAAATCGAATCTGCAGAGGCATCTAGGATCAGGGAATATAATGTACTTCACTAATGTACGTAGAAATCTGTACCAGGTTATGTTTTTAGATAGAAGATGGCAAGAATTTAAGAAATTTCACAAGTATTGTATGTATTATTATTGAAAAATTGTTTATGTACTAAATAAAAATCATGTTCATATTAAATGGTGGGTATTTCGTGAAATTAATCTATATAGATTGCGAAAGGTTGCGAAATAACTGGCAAAAGTGATTCATTCTATAAATTTATGGCTTTGCCGGTTCAAGACGTGCTTTCTGTCGATTGAAATAATATTATTTAAATACATTATTGGAACTTTAGTATCACATTTTGCCCCATAAGTAGTTTAATAAAAAAAAAGTGTACAAAAAGAATGCATAATTTTTATTCAACAAAGCCATATCTAGTATCTATAACCATTGCCAAAGAGCTGATTTGTATTATATAAATTAACGATGTAAGATTAGTAAGATGTAAGACTTAGCGATAATATCCATTAACCCATCCAGTTCCCCCTGAGAAAAAAATCATTTATTTACTTCAATCAAATAAATAAATTTTATATTCCTTCCATTAATTTAATTACTAAATAGGAAAATGTATTAAACTTACCATAATAAACGTAACACTGTGGACAACAATCGCATGGGAGTTTTCGCACTGTATATCCTTGTGGACAATTTGGTTGGAAACATTGTACTCTTGAACAATCTTGTTTGCGGGCACAAGCCCGTAGAGCTGATACTTCCAACGAAAAATAAACGACCAAGCAAATAAGCAGCAAGTAGTACTTCATAGTGAACTTCGATGGAACTTATTGATGAACTATAACTTGTTCAATACGAGCTCGGTGTTTTATAGTAGATACATGCAGATTGCGACAGTATTTTACTGATAACAGGACGAATTTTCCCATAGGAGGAACAAGGTTAGCTTCCACTTCATTCACATATCTGACAAAGGATAAATTAATGGAGATTTTGCCCCCGTTCCCCTACTGTGAGTTGAGAATAAATATTTACGACATCTTCACCTTGGGGTCGAGATAAAAATATCATCATATCACAATTTTATGAAGTTTTTTAAAAACTGGGAAAACCGGATTAAGGGAACGAGCTATATATGAAAAAAAGTAAATACAAATAAGAAACATATTATAATGTAGTAGGTATCTATTGAATAGTGGGATTAGTTATAGGTTTGGTAAAAAGGAAACCAAATTACTGCAGAAATCAAATGTATATTTACAATAAATGAAATAAAAATAATAAACTTGTTAGAAAAAACGACGATAAATCTATATAGTAACAACATGTATAATATCTGGAACGTTAACATTGATTTTTTTTTAATGTCTGTTTTTCAGACTTTGGGATTGTCTACTTTCAGGGGTTTATAATTTATAACTCAATTTTGCAAGTTTTCACCACATAAACTAATTCTAAGGGAAAGATTTTTACAGATTAGATCTAGAAAATACTATAGACAAACGGATGTAAAATTCTAGTCTTTCATAAAGGACACATTCATTATTAAAATTGCTTATGAATTATTTTTCGTACAGACTACATTTGTGCTTTTTCAAAAGACAATTACGACGGACATAAATTCTGATATTCCTATTGAATAAGTAATAAATGATACGACAAACACATAATTTGTTTCTCAAAATTACAGTATTTCGACATACATGAAAATTACAATATGTAACAGCTTGTACAATATGTATAAGTGTTCTTGTTAGTTTATTACTTTCATGGAAATAGATAGGAATTAAAAGCAGTCAGGTAACTCAAATTTTGAAAATATTATAGTGGAGATCATATTTAATATGCTATAAATGAGAAGTGGCAAGTTTGGAAATTTAAAGTGAAGTACGTTTTTTAAAGGAAATAGTAATAGATAGAATAATAAGAAATTGATCTTTATAATTTTAAAAATAGTGTTAGGTAAATATTGTAGAAAAGTACACATCATTTACGTATACTTGTTACTTATATGATAATAAAATATGCTCCATCAAAACTTTTAGTAAGTATATAATCTAGCTACAATTTATTATAAAAACACTGCAACATAATGAAGAAAACAAGATGATAGAAACTTTGTCAAGCAGGTGAATAAGTATAAAAATGTTTATATCTAGATTTATGTAAAGGCAAAATAAAATATGTTAGTTTGTACATATAAAATGAAGATTAGTCAATCGTTGTTTTACCCTTATTTTGTTTTTTTTAATAAAGCTTTTTCGAGTTTTGGTAATTCATAATTAAAATGAACCTCCCCGTACAAAACTAAAATTTATTTACCTAATCATTTTTCTTTCTATATAAATTCCTAGTGTAACCAATTCGTACGAAATTACCCCCTTCGAATTTAACCCCAAGATTTTCCACTCAAATTAAAACCGAGATTTCCTTTCGTATGTTCGAATCCAATACGAATTTATTACTCCTGTTCATAAAAGTAAAACCGACATAAATCCAACGAAAGGGAAATTTACAAAATTAAATTGATTGTCAATGAAAAAGTTTTATTGTTCGAGGTGATAGAATCCTTCGGAGCTAGTGTATCAATGAATCCGCTGATATAGATAAAGTGCGTTGAATGGGAGAGACACTGCCCGGAGACACAGCCGGAATCCTTAATGGGATCTCCTCGATTTTCTCTAAATCCGCCGCCCCTGCAGAATTCTGCTTGCACAATCTCGGTGCGATCTGGAAAAATGGCACTACATCAGTTTTCAATAAAAAGGAAGTCGCTCGGATTCAACGACCGATAAAATTGGGATTTATCAATGCCGAGACTACGGCAAATCACTGTTTTAAATTGTCGGCTGATGAGATATTCGTTCGTTTGGAACATTAAATAAATATTCGCTATAGACACAAAACTCTATTAATCAAGCTAAAGTTTCTAATAGTCAAAATAGAGTAAATTATTCATACCACAGCCATTACTCCAAAAATTTAATTAACGTATAGTATAAAAGCAAATTTATTTCTTTGTAATAAAACTTGCTTGATTTGAAAGTTTACAGAATATTCAAGAACCACAATCAAGAAAATTTATGCCTCTAAAGAATTGTATATAAAGCTACAAACGCACCGGGTATAAGAGAAGAAGGTATATTATGCTGGATGTTTTATTGGAACGAAAAACGAAAGATGCGAAGGGTAGAATTTTGTTTTTGCAGGAAACCAGACGTATATACGTTGAAACAACAATAAATCAACATATCAACTGTATCAAAGACAAACAGCGAGAGGAATATGGCCGCCGCTTTCAAAGGGGAAACTTTGCAAAAGCGAAACCAGTCAAAAATTGTAACGAACTGAATTTTTTTCCACGAACATATTCGTAAACATGAAACATAGAAAATCATACAAATTAATCTACTATATAGTCTATTCATAAATGAGGCGGAGAATTCCGACGTCGTGATCCTTGCAAAACCAATATACAGGGTGAACCATTCAAGTAATATTAAACTATACATAGGGTGTTTCCGAACTTGGGGGACAATTTTCTAGGGGTGGTAGTACGCATAATTTGAGACCGATTCGCAGATTTCGTTTTTCTAAAAAAACGTATTATAAACAAAATAGAGCCATTATAAAAAAAATAAAGAGCGAATACAATCATGGCCGATTCCGATTGTTTTCTAGTGAGTATTGTATTGTAGGGTTGTGCAGTTAACCTCACACGGTAAAATAGATTTCTTTTATACTGTTTTTTATTGATTTATTTGAGATTGTTTAGTTCTTTGTGTTCTTCTCAGTTTAATAAAAGTTAGTGTGTTCAATGAGAGGGTGATAAGTTTGAATAATTATTATGAACATCAAGCCATTTTTCTACAACAAAAAAGGTGAGCTAATATTTCTTTTGAGTTAAATGTTTTTTCTTCTATTATTTGGAAAACCCGCGTTAATTTTATAATTTATCCATGATTCTAAAAATTTAGAGACCATAATACATTAAGGTCCTAATAAATAAATTTGAATGAGATATCTTTCTTAATTAATCAATAATTATTTTGTCGATTCTAATTTTATACGGAAAGTTACAGGACCGCATTTCTTAGATTTTTTTTACATTTTTAATAAATTTTCATAAACCTTTTACTTTACGGTTTTGATTAAAATCGCATAATTCTCTAAGGTGACCCGTTGTCACTTCATCATTAAAAATTGAACCTCAAATTCGAAAACACCCAGTATTATACGGAATTTGGCCAATTGATTGATTTATTACTCCGCCTCATTAATGAATAAACTATAGCAGAGAATTTTTTAAATGTATACCCACCATTAAACTCTCCTCAGCCCGAATTTCCTCGGCTCTATCCAAACTGAACTGCCGCCTCAGCAACTTCCCAACCCTGTGCTTCGGACTCAAGCATTTATAATGGTTATACGGCGTACTCAAGTCATCGTCCTCTATTTTACGCCTTCGATATCCACTAAGCGACGTCGTGGAAGCCCCTAGAAGGGCCGCCGCGACGTCCGAAGCCGAGACGGGGGTTCCCAACGGCACCGGCACGTCGCTGGAAGTACTCTTCACCATGTGCGCATCCGTCGATCTGTAACCGCCACCAATTGAATCGAAAGGGGAGTTTGCTCTCCGCGAGAGTCGGATTTACGAGTCAACGTTAAAGGGTCGTAAAAGTTTTTTCAACCGCACTTAAATCGCGGAAAGCTCGCTTACCTTTGCTCCTCGCCGGCTTTCGTCAGCGCGGAGAACTTGGAGTGCTCCATGTTCCTCATAAACGAGGGATTAATGTTGGGCAATTTGTTGTAGTGATCCTCGGCGCTTTGGTGCCTCGATCCAGCCGATATCGAATCGCCCGAGTCCTCGCAGTGATCGCCGTGGCTCGCCGACGAGCTTATGATCAAACTTTCGTCTAATCTGGAAGTACAAGCGACAATTGCAAATACAGGGTGTTCGCTAATGAATAATACGCTAAGGGGAGGTTCTTTGGCTCAAAATATGAGGATTTAACTAAATTTTCCTTAGTCAAAGTTGCTTCTTTAGGAAGTTATAGCACTATGAAAATCGATTTTTTATTTCGATTTTTTTGTCCATCCAACGTAATTCAAGAGATATCTCTTTCAAATTTCACATATGGAGTTTTTAGAGGTGTCCAATTAAGAATATGTTATCCATTTTGCGCTTTACCTAGAGGGCGCCACTTCAGCACACATTTTTCCCATGAACGGCCATAACTTTTTGTACGTTTGAATTTGACCAAACGGGATCAATTTACAAAAACTACAACATTTTAACTTTAAAAAAGGTATTCCTGTTTTGAGTCGCTAAAATGCACCATTTTGAAGATAAATAAGTTTGAAATTTGCACTGCATGCTTATGTAGGTATAATGAATTAGGGGTTATTAGTTATGACATTTCGTAGCCAGAGTTTCCAGACATTTCCAGAAATTTCAAGACAAGTGTCAGATATTTCCAAACATTTCCAGATACTTCCAGACATTTAAAGATATTATCCAGACATTTTCCAGATATTTTCCAGGCATTTTACAGACATTTCCGGACATTTCCGGACAGTTTCCAGACAGTTTACAGAACAGACTTTTACAGAAAGACAGTTTACAAACAGTTTTAGACAGTTTACAGAAATTCTCCATTCATTTCCACATATTTAGAGTTAATTCCAGATAAGAGCTTCGTTATTACCCTTGTTTTGTAAGCCTGCAGCACACATTTCAAACACATTTATCTTTGAAACGGTGCATTTTAGCGACTCAAAACAGGTATAACTTTTTTAAAGCTAAAGTGTTGTAGTTTTTGTAAATTCATCCCTTTTTATCAAATTCCTACGTACAATAAAGTTATGGCCGTTCATGGGGAAAAAGGTGTGCTGAAGTGGCGCCCTCTGGGTTAAGAGCAAAATGGATAACATTTTCTTAATTGGACACCTCTAAAACCTCCATATGATGTGAAATTTGAAAAAGATATCTCTTGAATTACGCTGGATGGACAAAAAAATCGAAATAAAAAATCGAATTTCATAGTGCTATAACCTCCTAAAGAAGCAACTTTGACTAAGGTAAACTTGGTTAAATCGTCATATTTTGAGCCAAAGAACCTCCCCTTAGCGTATGGCACATTCATTACCAGACACCCTTTTATACAGGGTGTTGCATTGATAGATAACTCTGTAAGGAAAGAGCCAATAAAATAGATATTTGAGTAAAATTAAAGGTGGAGGAACAACTTGTACCAAAGAAACAACTTGTATAACCAATCAGGAATATCGGTTATTGTCTTTAACTACGCAATTAATATTGTCTACCAACATTACCCGTAAAATTAGTATGGGAACAAATGGCCGAATTACCTAAAACACCATCAATGTCGAGCGTTCGAGCTGGAGGATTTAACAATTTCCACGGTAATAAATTTCAGCTGTTTGGGAAAGTGGGAAAATTGAGATTGTCAGTTTAGAGCTGGAGTTTCCGCCTTCTTGGATGTCGAATGGGCAAGCATAAAGCGCTGCAATAAGAAATGCCTGGTGCATTAAAGCGCTTGATGGTGATTGAGTGACGTTTGCCGTTAATTGAAAACTCACAGCTCTTCATTTCTAGTTCAGTCTCAATCAATCAAGCTATAATTATATCGCATCTCCTTATGTAAATAGGGAATGCTCTATGTATACAGCCGAGTAATTGAAACTATTATACCTGTGTTATTGAATGCGTAAGTACGCCCATGGGTGATGATGGTTTGTGTATTCACCAATCCCGTTTAAAAATGAATTAGCGTATTGTATTTGGATATTGAAAAGCTATTTTTGGACAATAAAAAATTAAATTACGCCCGGGCAATTCGAAATCCGTTCGATTGTTTAAATACAATATAATATGTTATGGATTTTAGAATGCAGTCGAAGCGGCATAATTGCGAAATACAGCGGGTATTTCACGAAATTAATCCATAAAGATTATAACTTATAACCGTAAAGGTTTTACTTTCGCGGTATTTTTGTGCTATGTGGATAATTCGAAACGTTTAATATGGTTTTAGTGCAATTTATTGCTTAATAAAATTACTTTGTTGGGATATAATGGTCATTGGGGTAGTAATAGAGAACTTGCAGAATTTAAGTTTATAGATGTTTGTATTTCATTAATATAGCATAATGTACTTTGAAATCTACTTACCCATGAGATTCTCTTTAGAGAGCATAAAAAAATTGTTCAAATTAAAAATTGCTAATAAATTCAATCAAGTATTAAACAAAAAAACACAGGATGCTGCCCGAATATTTCATTGAAAATTAACAACTTTTCTCAAGAACTGATGGCAGGATAGAAAAATAAGTTGTATTAAAATGGTTAAAATTTAAATTGAGTTCAATTGGTCTCCGCGGTCAAATTTACCCAAATATAATCCTTTTTCGACTCGAAAGCTATCAGTCAATTGGTCCCCAATACCGGATTAAGGGTTTCTAGGAAGGACCGATGGGAATATTTATAATTTCAAAATTCTCTGGCAAATTTCGATTATGTATTTTCATTTCGTAGTACAATTTAATGAGGATTTTATGATTAGGGGAAATTTTTTGACTTCTGTCTTTTTTTTCTATTTCAATATAGGGAAAATCCCATCCCTTCCAGTGTACTTCTAGAAAATTAGGTGTACTTTTCATAATAACAAATTTCGATATTGTAAAATATCAAGGTACTTTACTCTTGAGCAAAATTCACATTTTTTGATATACCTCGTATAAGATTGATAAAATTTGATTTTTGATGGTTGTATCTTGGATTTTAGATCATGCAGAACTTTTTGTGAAGAACAACTATTTCGTAAAATTAATAATAAAGTTTCCCATATGTTGCCAACTATTTTTTGAAATCCGTTCGTATATTAAAACTAAAATAATTCTTTTTTTGTACGGAATTTTTCTTTTAATATATATTGTACCAATTGTATATATTTTAAATTACTAATGCTTAGATATTAAATATTTTTTAACACTAAAAGCCTGCATTTTGTCCAAATTCTCTCAGCTATGTAAGTACACCAGAAGATGTTAGCCAAATGATAGTTATTCATGCAATGTAAAATCTTATCTAATCGGATTAGGAATATTTTGACCGCGGGGACCAATTAGGCCATTAAATTTTGAAACTGGGTACCAATCGACCTGTAGGATTACGGAACCCCGCTGACAAAAATGACCGTGGGGACCAATTGACCAATACCGACTAAAATAGTTCAAATTATTTTGGGCCACCCTGTATTATAAAAACCAATTTAGCGACAAACGCTAATGAAATCAATCAATTAATCAACTTACTCGATAGACGGGGGATCTGGCAGAGTTTTATCAAATCCAGCCTTCCCCAATAGCCAGTAAGTATCCATTGTACCCTTGCCCTTTATTTCGGTGGGGCCTCTGTACTCGATCTCGTAGCCGCCAGCCCTTTCCAGCCGAACTTTAGTTGCTTCTGACATGTGAATACGCCACGCCGATCCTTTCGCATTCACGTCAAAGTTCATATTAGATACAGAAAGATAGCTTAGCAAATACTATTATTATTCACCGGATCCTATCTCTTTAAGGTCTTCGAAAACTAATTGCATCTACTCCGCCTTGCGGTTGTTAATTTCATTTTGTAATATCCACACGTCATTGTTAGTTATTTTACAAACAGTAGTGTTTATTTGTAAGTTAAGAAGTTAATTGCCTCTAAAGTTAAAATTAATAACTCTGTGAAATTACCTGTTGATTCCATTCGCGAAGCGGTGTTAACGGTGTCTCCGAACAAACAATACCGAGGCATTGTGAGTCCCACAACCCCCGCACAGCATGGTCCGGTGTGGAGCCCGATTCTCAGTCTTAAGGGTGTCCTCGGTAAATGTCTGATGCAGAACCTGCCGCTTTGGTAGAGCAAGTCGAGGGCCATTGTGGCGATCTGCAAGAAAATTTTGTCGTTTCTGCATCGATGAAGTTTGAATAATTTACTGGCAACGATCCGTGGAATTGCGGCAGCGATTGTGGAAAGTAATGTTTGATTTAAGGGAGGATCTTTTATGGATTCGTCGAGATGAATGGCTCTGCCGTCTGCAATGGGGAATAATTGGCAGACGTTTGAAATAAGATTTGTCGAGCGCAATTAAGTTTTTATCGACGAACGAAGGCAAATCGGATTTCTGGCATTGCCGTTTTCGGAGGAATTCTATTGAATATTGTGGGGAGAAAAAATTTTATTGACTGCACGCCATTAGCATAAGAAGTCTTTAGTATACGATATCTATCATTTTTTTACAGGGTGTCCGGTAATGAAATATGACGCTCAAAATATGACGATTTAACCAAATTTACCCCAGTCAAAGTTGGTTCTTTAGGAAGTTAGCACTATGAAAATCGATTTTTTATTTCGATTTTTTTGCCCATCCAGCGTAATTCAAGAGATATCTTTTTCAAATTTCACGTATGGGAGTTTTAGAGGTGTCCAATTAAGAATATGTTATCCATTTTGATCTTAACCCAGAGGGCGCCACTTCAGCACTTTTTTTTTCTTCGAAAGGCCATAACTTTTTTGTACGTAAGAATTTGATAAAAACGGATCAATTTACAAAAACTACAACACTTTAGCTTTAAAAAAGGTATACCTGTTTTGAATCGCTAAAATGCACCGTTTTGAAGATAAATAAGTTCGAAATTTGTGCTGCATGCTTATGTATTATAGGTAATGAATTAGGGGATACATTTCCAGAAATTTCAAGACAGTTTTCAGATACTTCCAAACATTTCTAGACTCTTCCAGACATTCAAAGATATTATCCAGACATTTTCCAGGCATTTCCAGGCATTTTCCAGACATTTTCCAGACATTTCCAGACAGTTTCAGACATTTCCGGACATTTCCAGACATTTCCAGACATTTCCAGACATTTCCAGACATTTCCAGACATTTCCAGACATTTCCAGACATTTCCAGACATTTCCGGACAGTTTCCAGGCTTTACAAACAGTTTACAGTTTCCATTCATTTCCAGATATTTACAGTTAATTCCAGACGAAAACTTCGTTATTACCCTTGTTTTGTAAGCCTGCAGCACACATTTCAAACTCATTTATCTTTGAAACGGTGCATTTTAGCGATTCAAAACAGGTGTACCTTTTAAAGCTAAAGTGTTGTAGTTTTTGTAAATTGATCCATTTTTATCAAATTCCTACGTATAAAAAAGTTATGGCCTTTCACAGGAAAAAAGTGTGCTGAAGTGGCGCCCTCTGGATTAAGAGCAAAATGGATAGCATATTCTTAATTGGGCACCTCTAAAACCCCCATATGTAAAATTTGAAAAAGATATCTCTTGAATTACGCTGGATGGACAAAAAAATCGAAATAAAAAATCGATTTTCATAGTGCTATAACTTCCTAAAGAAGCAACATTGACTAAGGTAAATTTGGTTAAATCGTTATATTTTCACCCAAAGAACCTACCCTTAGTGTATGGCCCGTTCATTACCGGACACCCTGTATATCTACTGTCTTTTTTATTTATATCAATTCCTCTTTTCGAAGCACCAACAAACTTCATGAATATTTCAACCCCTGAATTTACTACAGTGTGTATAAAGTACCTGATGCTTTATAGATGTTTAAAAATTTAACAGAGCGATCGCTTGCAATGTGTACCAATTTACATAAACGTCAGTAAGGAATTTTATTCCCTAACCGAACCAGCGGAAAAAAAACTTCTGATAGACTTTCTGCGTACAAATAACCCTATAAATACTTATATTTTTATTTGGCGTTCTTCGTCCGAATGCGAAACATTATTGTTCTGGGAAAAATAGGAAGGAGTCTAAATTTATTTTTATGCCTCCGCAGAAAACGAGAATATGTATAAGTAGAATGATAACGGCTTTTGTTGCAATGGCGAAATATCGTATCTTACCACTCGATATAAGGGTTTCTCTTCCTCGGCGTATAACATCAAAAAATGTAGCGTTAAAAATTTTGATATTCATAAAACTACTTCACCTTCGGCGAAAATTACAAACAACACGCGAATATTACAAATGCAAATTTCCACATCTCGACTTTAATATATCTATTTAAATGCGCAACAACAACGAACCGATATTCTTTAAAGCAGAGGTCCACTTGAGATAATCCCATGAATAAATTTAAATCCCTTTAATGCCAATAAAAGCGGCGATTTTATTAACTAACGAGCCGAACATCCATCAAAAACTTTTTAAACAACTGATTAACCCGAAAAGCGACTGCAAATGTAGCTATATAAAGAATGTAATTGAATCTGGTATAATTTTCCGAAGACGCGGACGTAACTTCCGCGACTCGGAAGTCGGATATTTTAATAACGCGGCTATATCAAAAAGTTAAGCGCCCCGAGTCCTCCAACTTTGAAATAAAATTAATTAGAAACGAAGGTGAAGCGGGAGGTAACTCCATTTGCGAGGCAGCGAAATCTGAAGGGCAGCAATTCGTCTTAAAACGAATAGAATTTCTGCAGATAAAGCATTTATAATGAACTTTTTTTATATCCAATATATTTTTTAATTCGCAATGTACGGCCTGCTGTAAGTACCTATTGGTTGGATTTAATGAAATTTGCGTTACCTGTTCGGCGTGATCGGGAATCCTAACCGGCAGCCCGCCGACCACCATATAAGCATCCCCTATTGTCTCCACTTTGTACACATTGTACGCGTTAATGGTGGCGTCGAAGCAAGTGTAGAGGTCGTTGAGGAGATCGACGACCTGAAAGGGCGTCGAATGGGCCGAGATCGTCGTGAAGCCCACGATGTCTGAAAAATATATCGTCACTTCTTCGAATTCTTCGGGATCCACTGGCATTCCCAGCTTTAATTTCTCGGCCACGTAACTGGAAAGAAGGAACATGAGGTTATCGATTCGTTGAATCGATTGGAATCGATACGAATCTTCTCGATGAGCTCATTTCAATACAGGTACAGGGTACAGGATGCGGCAGAGAAACTTACTTTTTCGAACAGTTAATAAAAACGAAACTATTGAAGATATAGGTATGATTTTTTTTCTCCTTATACAGTGTGTCCACTTAAGTTCGAACCATATGGGAAGGAAATTTTTTTATTGTTAATATTAGGAAAAAAAATTATTCTTCATAAAAAGTTCTGCATTGTGTAAAAACTAAAATACAACCATCAGATATTAAAAAGTTTCAGTCGTATACGAGGTTTGTCAAAAAATGTGATTTTTGCTCAAGAGTAAAGTACCTTTATTTTTGATAATATCGAAAATTATTATTAAAAAAACGTTAAGAAATAAAAATAACTTTCGAATATTCAATATTGTTTATTTATAAAGATATTTTTTTCTGTGAAAATGTTGAAAATTTAAGTTTGCACTTTACTGCATAATTAATTTAGGATGCACCGGCATTTTCTAAAAGTAGTACCGGATTTCACATTTCACTTTTCAACGTTTTCACAGAGAATATTTGAAAGTTATTTTTAATTCTTAACATTTTTCTTTATAATAATTTTTCATATTTTCAAACATAAAGGTACTTTACTCTTGGGCAATAATCACGTTTTTTGACAAACCTCGTAAAGAACTAAATTTCGATATCTGGTGATTGCATTTTAGGTTTTGGACCATGCATCAGAACTTTTTATGAAGAATAACTTTTTTTCGTAATATTAACAATAAAAAAGTTTCCCATACGGTGCGAACTTAAGTGGACACACTGTAAGATCATTTCATCAAGTTTTTTTTTCAATTAGTTTTGAAAATTACAACTCTCAAATGACGGCTGCCATTAACTTTGGAAGCACTATACATTATTATAGAGATATACTGGGTGCGGCAGAGAAACTTACTTTTTTGTAAGGTTCATAAAAACGAATCTATTGCAGATATCGGTATAATTCTTTTTTCCCCTTATAGATCAACTCATCCAGTTTTTTTTTCAATTAGTTTTGAAAATTACAACTCTCAAATGACGGCCGCATTAGCTTTGGAAAGACTATACATTAATATAGAGATACACAGAGTGCGGCAGAGAAACTTACTTTTTTGTAAGGTTCATAAAAACGAATCTACTGCAGATATCGGTATAATCCTTTTTTTCCTCTTATAGTTCATCTCATCAAGCTTTTTTCATTCAGTTTTGAAATTACATCTATCAAAAGAGAGCCGCCATTGCCTATGCACTATTTACTAAATACCCATTTACTTCTTTTTACTGGAATTGGTTAATTTATGGCTCGAATTAAACTCTTGTTAACGAAATTATACCTCTCGCTTGAATTACATACATAATTTGTAATCCGAGCCGACGAAAAGTTGAACTGGCTAGCTACCCGGATCGCAGAAACTGGTAAAAACTTTCTCATTCGGCTTCACCAAAAATTTTAATAGCGGCTTTTCATAGCAGCCGTCCGTTTAAAGCTCTGCGGTGTACGGTTAAATTGATAAAAGAGCTTTCGAACTATAAAAACGGGGGCGGTAAATAACGCGCAAAAGCAGAAAATGGCTTTTATTTTATGCGATTTAAATGCGTTCGTGTTTAAAATATCCCCAAACGAAGGCCCGTATTTACCTACCTAAAAGTAAGTATGTTTAATTTAAATGCAAGAGGATAGAGACGAAACGAATTGTGTACGGACATTTAAATAGGGTGGAGGGCAATTCAATTTTATGTCGGTAAAAACATTGTTTGCCTAAAATAAATTACAAAAAACGTCAAAAAGAGAAAAGAATTTTATTCCAGCGTGCGTAGGAGTTCCAGTACACGCATCCAGCGTCGTCCCTAATGCTCCTATCGATTAATCAATTTGCATAAATCTACTTTATTTGTTCATTTCGACGTTAGGAAGCTGATCCCTAACGAAAGCGCTAAATTCTCCAATATACCGGATTTGCGAAGCTTCTCAGCTTCCGCCCGGGATTATACGAGCTTACACCTATGTCTCGCTTTCGAATATTTTTAACCTTTCGGGCGAACTTCTCGATCGGAAAAAATCCAAAATTGAAAAGTTAAAGAGGGAGACTCGCGATATTAAAGGTGAAGTTTCGGCGAAATTCAATAAAGAAGTTTGTGTTGCGAGTGTAAACTTGTAGAGAAATATAATATAAAAGTTATTGGGATTATATTCAATAGCGAGGTTCGTGTTAGAAATACTCGATATCGAGAATAAACCCTTTAATAAGAGCAACTTTTGGTTGAGAGATTAAAATCGATTTGGTGTCAGGTTTTAAAATGCAATATTGATTGCCGGTGAAATACGTTCGCAATTATTCCAGCAGTTAAAAAAGTAATTGCCAACCTTCGATTGGCCATAATTTATATTTAGTGTCTATTAAACTCGCTTTTTTTGAAATTCTGCACGTTAAATTGAAGACCGTAAGGACATTATTAAATAATAAACTCTTTTATTATGCGTATATTCCACAAAATAAAACCCCATATTATAGCCTAATCAATTTAATCTTCGGCTGTAGAGTTGAATAATATATTATGAAGAAGCATTCTTAAATATCTGCTGTAACTCGAGTAGATCTTAAGAAATACAACTCCAAGTTAAACGAAAAGTTTCTTTAGACTTTAGAAAGTTGGTATACAGTAGGTATTACAGATTCTTAAGTAAGTAAATGTCATTTCCTTATTCCCCGAACAAATGTGACATCACCGGATGTTTAAAACTAATTTGAACTCCGAATGTCGACTAACTTAGCTCTATTAATTCAACTTCACTCCACTACTTTTTTACTAACATTTTTTACACCCAATTTTGAGCTCATAAGATCCCAATTCACGAAACCATCCCCTTTTTTTATCAACCCAACCCCTTCATCAAATTTTCATAGAAACTCACCTCGGCAGCATCCTATTCAACAGTTGTTCGGTCTTCTTCTTTTCAATGTCCAGCTGCTCGGTGCGCTCCCTGATGAGCTCCTCCAAATTGTTGGAATACTTCTCCAGCATTTGGAACATCGTGTCGACGATGTTGACTTTCCTGCCATGATTCAATTTCTTGAATTGATCGTGCACGGTGTTGAAGTCCGGCCGCATCTCGGCCTGCTCGGCCCAGCACTGGCGCATGATATTGATGGCCTCCGGCGGGGCCGCTCCTTTGCTCACCGACGGCCGAATTAGCGGCGGCGGCCGCTTCACTTTCTCTATGATTTCTGCAATTAGAAAGCGTTGAGTAAGTCTACTTGAAAGAAATTTGGTGTACAGATTGCGGCAGAGAAACTTACTTTTTTGAATGGTTAATAAAAACGAAACTATTGCAGATATCGGTGTAATTCTTTTTTCCTCTTATAGACCAACTCATCAAGTTTTTTTTTTCAATTAGTTTTGAAAATTACAATTGTCAAATGACGGCCGCCATTAGCTTTGGAAAGACTATACACTAATACAGAGATATACAGGGTGCGGCAGAGAAACTTACTTTTTTGAATGGTTAATAAAAACGAAACTATTGCAGATATCGCCTTAATTCTTTTTCCCCTTGTAGATCATCTCAAAGTTTTTTTTCAATCAGTTTTGAAAATTACAACTGTCAAATGACGACCGCCATTAGCTTTGGAAAGACTATACACTAATATACAGATATACAGAGTGCGGCAGAGAAACTTACTTTTTTGAAAGGTTCATAAAAACGAAACTATTGCAGATATTGGTACAATTCTTTTTCCCCCTTATAGATCATCTCATCAAGTTTTTTTTTTCAATCAGTTTTGAAAATTACAACTGTCAAATGACGACCGCCATTAGCTTTGGAAAGACTATACACTAATATACAGATATACAGGGTGCGGCAGAGAAACTTACTTTTTTGAAAGGTTCATAAAAACGAAACTATTGCAGATATCGGTACAATTCTTTTTCCCCCTTATAGATCATCTCATCAAGTTTTTTTTTCAATCAGTTTTGAAAATTACAACTGTCAAATGACGACCGCCATTAGCTTTGGAAAGACTATACACTAATATACAGATATACAGGGTGCGGCAGATAAACTTACTTTTTTGAAAGGTTCATAAAAACGAAACTATTGCAGATATTGGTACAATTCTTTTTCCCCCTTATAGATCATCTCATCAAGTTTTTTTTTCAATCAGTTTTGAAAATTACAACTGTCAAATGACGACCGCCATTAGCTTTGGAAAGACTATACACTAATATACAGATATACAGGGTGCGGCAGAGAAACTTACTTTTTTGAAAGGTTCATAAAAACGAAACTATTGCAGATATCGGTACAATTCTTTTTCCCCCTTATAGATCATCTCATCAAGTTTTTTTCAATCAGTTTTGAAAATTACAACTGTCAAATGACGGCCGCCAAGAGCTTTGGAAAGACTATACACTAATATACAGATATACAGGGTGCGGCAGAGAAATTTACTTTTTTGAATGGTTAATAAAAACGAAACTATTGCAGATATCGACATAATTCTTTTTTTCCCTTGTAGATCATCTCATAAAGTTTTTTTTTCAATCGGTTTTGAAAATTACAACTGTCAAATGACGGCCGCCATTTGCTTTGGAAAGACTATACACTAACATAGAGATATACAGGGTGCGGCAGAGAAATTTACTTTTTTGAATGGTTAATAAAAACGAAACTATTGCAGATATCGGTATAATTCTTTTTTGCCCTTGTAGATCATCTCATAAAGTTTTTTTCAATCAGTTTAGAAAATTACAACTGTCAAATGACGGCCGCCATTTGCTTTGGAAAGACTATACACTAACATTGAGATGTATATGGTGCGGCAGAGAAACTTACTTTTTTGAATGGTTAATAAAAACGAAACTATTGCAGATATCGGTATAATTCTTTTTCCCCCTTATAGATCATCTCATCAAGTTTTTTTTTCAATCAGTTTTGAAAATTACAACTGTCAAATGACGACCGCCATTAGCTTTGGAAAGACTATACACTAATATACAGATATACAGGGTGCGGCAGATAAACTTACTTTTTTGAAAGGTTCATAAAAACGAAACTATTGCAGATATTGGTACAATTCTTTTTCCCCCTTATAGATCATCTCATCAAGTTTTTTTTTCAATCAGTTTTGAAAATTACAACTGTCAAATGACGACCGCCATTAGCTTTGGAAAGACTATACACTAATATACAGATATACAGGGTGCGGCAGAGAAACTTACTTTTTTGAAAGGTTCATAAAAACGAAACTATTGCAGATATCGGTACAATTCTTTTTCCCCCTTATAGATCATCTCATCAAGTTTTTTTCAATCAGTTTTGAAAATTACAACTGTCAAATGACGGCCGCCAAGAGCTTTGGAAAGACTATACACTAATATACAGATATACAGGGTGCGGCAGAGAAATTTACTTTTTTGAAAGGTTCATAAAAACGAAACTATTGCAGATATTGGTACAATTCTTTTTCCCCCTTATAGATCATCTCATCAAGTTTTTTTTTCAATCAGTTTTGAAAATTACAACTGTCAAATGACGACCGCCATTAGCTTTGGAAAGACTATACACTAATATACAGATATACAGGGTGCGGCAGAGAAACTTACTTTTTTGAAAGGTTCATAAAAACGAAACTATTGCAGATATCGGTACAATTCTTTTTCCCCCTTATAGATCATCTCATCAAGTTTTTTTCAATCAGTTTTGAAAATTACAACTGTCAAATGACGGCCGCCATTTGCTTTGGAAAGACTATACACTAACATAGAGATATACAGGGTGCGGCAGAGAAATTTACTTTTTTGAATGGTTAATAAAAACGAAACTATTGCAGATATCGACATAATTCTTTTTTTCCCTTGTAGATCATCTCATAAAGTTTTTTTTTCAATCGGTTTTGAAAATTACAACTGTCAAATGACGGCCGCCATTTGCTTTGGAAAGACTATACACTAACATAGAGATATACAGGGTGCGGCAGAGAAATTTACTTTTTTGAATGGTTAATAAAAACGAAACTATTGCAGATATCGGTATAATTCTTTTTTGCCCTTGTAGATCATCTCATAAAGTTTTTTTCAATCAGTTTAGAAAATTACAACTGTCAAATGACGGCCGCCATTTGCTTTGGAAAGACTATACACTAACATTGAGATGTATATGGTGCGGCAGAGAAACTTACTTTTTTGAATGGTTAATAAAAACGAAACTATTGCAGATATCGGTATAATTCTTTTTCCCCCTTATAGATCATCTCATCAAGTTTTTTTTTCAATCAGTTTTGAAAATTACAACTGTCAAATGACGACCGCCATTAGCTTTGGAAAGACTATACACTAATATACAGATATACAGGGTGCGGCAGATAAACTTACTTTTTTGAAAGGTTCATAAAAACGAAACTATTGCAGATATTGGTACAATTCTTTTTCCCCCTTATAGATCATCTCATCAAGTTTTTTTTTCAATCAGTTTTGAAAATTACAACTGTCAAATGACGACCGCCATTAGCTTTGGAAAGACTATACACTAATATACAGATATACAGGGTGCGGCAGAGAAACTTACTTTTTTGAAAGGTTCATAAAAACGAAACTATTGCAGATATCGGTACAATTCTTTTTCCCCCTTATAGATCATCTCATCAAGTTTTTTTCAATCAGTTTTGAAAATTACAACTGTCAAATGACGGCCGCCAAGAGCTTTGGAAAGACTATACACTAATATACAGATATACAGGGTGCGGCAGAGAAATTTACTTTTTTGAATGGTTAATAAAAACGAAACTATTGCAGATATCGACATAATTCTTTTTTTCCCTTGTAGATCATCTCATAAAGTTTTTTTTTCAATCGGTTTTGAAAATTACAACTGTCAAATGACGGCCGCCATTTGCTTTGGAAAGACTATACACTAACATAGAGATATACAGGGTGCGGCAGAGAAATTTACTTTTTTGAATGGTTAATAAAAACGAAACTATTGCAGATATCGGTATAATTCTTTTTTGCCCTTGTAGATCATCTCATAAAGTTTTTTTCAATCAGTTTAGAAAATTACAACTGTCAAATGACGGCCGCCATTTGCTTTGGAAAGACTATACACTAACATTGAGATGTATATGGTGCGGCAGAGAAACTTACTTTTTTGAATGGTTAATAAAAACGAAACTATTGCAGATATCGGTATAATTCTTTTTCCCCCTTATAGATCATCTCATCAAGTTTTTTTTTCAATCAGTTTTGAAAATTACAACTGTCAAATGACGACCGCCATTAGCTTTGGAAAGACTATACACTAATATACAGATATACAGGGTGCGGCAGAGAAATTTACTTTTTTGAATGGTTAATAAAAACGAAACTATTGCAGATATCGACATAATTCTTTTTTTCCCTTGTAGATCATCTCATAAAGTTTTTTTTTCAATCGGTTTTGAAAATTACAACTGTCAAATGACGGCCGCCATTTGCTTTGGAAAGACTATACACTAACATAGAGATATGCAGGGTGCGGCAGAGAAATTTACTTTTTTGAATGGTTAATAAAAACGAAACTATTGCAGATATCGGTATAATTCTTTTTCCCCCTTATAGATCATCTCATCAAGTTTTTTTTCAATCAGTTTTGAAAATTACAACTGTCAAATGACGACCGCCATTAGCTTTGGAAAGACTATACACTAATATACAGATATACAGGGTGCGGCAGAGAAATTTACTTTTTTGAATGGTTAATAAAAACGAAACTATTGCAGATATCGGTATAATTCTTTTTTGCCCTTGTAGATCATCTCATAAAGTTTTTTTCAATCAGTTTAGAAAATTACAACTGTCAAATGACGGCCGCCATTTGCTTTGGAAAGACTATACACTAACATTGAGATGTATATGGTGCGGCAGAGAAACTTACTTTTTTAAATGGTTAATAAAAACGAAACTATTGCAGATATCGGTATAATTCTTTTTCCCCCTTATAGATCATCTCATCAAGTTTTTTTTTCAATCAGTTTTGAAAATTACAACTGTCAAATGACGACCGCCATTAGCTTTGGAAAGACTATACACTAATATACAGATATACAGGGTGCGGCAGAGAAATTTACTTTTTTGAATGGTTAATAAAAACGAAACTATTGCAGATATCGACATAATTCTTTTTTTCCCTTGTAGATCATCTCATAAAGTTTTTTTTTCAATCGGTTTTGAAAATTACAACTGTCAAATGACGGCCGCCATTTGCTTTGGAAAGACTATACACTAACATAGAGATATACAGGGTGCGGCAGAGAAATTTACTTTTTTGAATGGTTAATAAAAACGAAACTATTGCAGATATCGGTATAATTCTTTTTTGCCCTTGTAGATCATCTCATAAAGTTTTTTTCAATCAGTTTTGAAAATTACAACTGTCAAATGACGGCCGCCATTTGCTTTGGAAAGACTATACACTAACATTGAGATGTATATGGTGCGGCAGAGAAACTTACTTTTTTGAATGGTTAATAAAAACGAAACTATTGCAGATATCGGTATAATTCTTTTTCCCCCTTATACAGTGTGTCCACTTAAGTTCGCACCATATGGGAAACTTTTTTATTGTTAATATTACGAAAAGAAGTTATTCTTTATAAAAAGTTCTGCATTGTCCAAAACCTAAAATGCAATCATCAGATACCTATTAAAAATTTTCCGTCGTATACGAGGTTTGTCAAAAAATGTGATTTTTGCCCAAGAGTAAAGTACCTTTATTTTTGAAAATATTAAAAATTATTATAAAGAAAAAATGTTTAGAATTAAATTATTCAATATTGTTTATTTAAAAAAACAATTTTATATTTTTTTTTACATTTTCTCTGTGAAAACTTTGGAAAGTGAAATGTGAAATCCAGTACTACTTTTAAAAATAAAAAATGCTGGTGCATCCTAAATTAATTATTAAAAAAGTGCAAACTTAAATTTTCAACATTTTTATAAATAAACAATATTGAATATTTGAAAGTTATTTTTAATTCTAAACATTTTTTCTTTATAATAATTTTTGATATTTTCAAAAATAAAGGTACTTTATTCTTGGGCAAAAATCACATTTTTTGACAAACCTCGTATACGACTGAAAATTTTTAATATCTGATGATTGCATTTTAGGTTTTGGACAATGCAGAACTTTTTATGAAGAATAACTTTTTTTCGTAATATTAACAATAAAAAAGTTTCCCATATGCTGCGAATTTATGTGGACACACTGTAGATCAACTCATCAAGTTCTTTTCATTTAATTTTGAAATTCACAACTCTCAAATGACGGCCACCTTTAGCTTTGGAAAGACTATACACTAATATAGAGATATATATAGGGTGCGGCAGAGAAACTTACTTTTTTGAAAGGTTCAGAAAAACGAAACTATTGCAGATAACGGTACAATTCTTTTTTCCCCTTATAGATCATCTCATCAATTTTTTTTTCAAGTAGTTTTAAAAATTACATCTATCAAATAACAGCCGCCATTTTCTACACACTTGATTAGTGAAGCATTATAGCTGATTCGTATAAAGAGTATTATTTGTGGAAATAAATAGGGCAAAATGGGAATAAATGCGTTCTCTTTGTTCATATTAGGGTAAAAATTTGATATGCTGCCTTCGACAGGTCCGATATTTTCTTTTCTATCTGGAATTGATGTCTGGGAAATGTATATTGGGTTAGGATATGTCAGCGGATTTTTATGGGACAGAATGGAATTCTGAGGTATGGAGATTGAAATATTGCGGTGTAATATGTAGTTTGGAGGAAAAATAGTCAACGTAAAAATTGGCGAATTGGCGTATTTGTTCGATAGAAATTTCGCAAAATATTGCAAAAAAAAATCCAATCTAAAGGCGAATATTTTAGTGGAAATTGTTTGCTTTACTTAACATACATACCTTCGGGTGTCAACGCCAGCATACAAAACGGTTCTCCTCTGACAACAACCTCTTGCAATATAATACCAAAGGAATACACATCACCAGGTTGAGTTCCTTTTTTTCTCAAACTGCCGTGTCTCAACAATTCAGGCGATGTCCACAAAAGCTCTGTAACAGATACAAACATTATCTCAAACATTTCCCCTGCACCTGTAAGCACGCATACTTTCTTAATCAACTAACACCACAAAAATAATTTATAACACCGGGAATCTGCGCGATATATTATTGGGACAGACATTCTTAAGTCCCTACAGTTACGCCCTTGTTATCATTAATATATTTATGATGTAATTAGCTGCTGACTAAGCAGAAAGATGATTAATAACCGCAATTTGTCGATGCCGAAGCGACGGCCGTAAGGCGTGAGGCTAAATGGGGCAAATTTAAAATGAAAGCGGAGATTTTTCACAAACAGGAAAACAAAGATTGCTTTTATTAAAAAGGGCGTGATTTGTGATGAAATCGTCGAAGCCGTTTCGATATAAATTAAACTGCTAGAAGGGTGAAACTTGTTAAAAGAGTAGCAGGTGTAGTAGTCTTGTTCATAAATTAATTAGTAACCACTTACTATAAATTACTAGACTAATTTTTGTATTGTTCTTGTATTTTAACGAGGAATAAATAGGTAAATAAATCCTAATAATGTTTACAATGCAGGTAACTGCAATTATACGTTTCTCTGAAATCAACGTAGATATGTCAATAGCGAGTAATGCAAAATATATTCGCATATATTACGCGATTCCGAATTAAATGCAACATATTGTGGCGGCAAATATGGAAATCTAAATTGACATTGTGTGTTAACTGCATGCATTTTCAATGTAACCCATTGTGTCGATATGCATAAAACATATTAATGCACACGCACCCATACTTCGTATTGTTCGTTTTCATAGTATATACCACACAAAAAGGAGCATACTGAAGCTTGAGAAAGTCTGGATAATCACATTTCTTTATAGAGCTACTTAATTTGCGAACTATCTAAACGATACCTAAACGGAATAAAACAATTTCTCACGAGACATAAGGGACATAGTGTAGAGATTTTCCTCTACATTTGGGCATAAATGAAAGCTCACACCTAAATCTGCAAGAAGGGGTCATAAACAATGTATTAGTAAGCCCACGGAATCCTTCTGGGTTTCTGCGGCTTGGTTTTCATACATAAAACATGAACGGACCCGTTTGGTTAAACATCGCACAGTTTAACTGAATTTGTCTTCTTATAAGAAGAAAAACAGTAAAAAGGAAATCTCTTAACAAGTTAAGAATCTTTCGTATAATACCTACACATAGAAAGCTGTTATTTTATTTTCTGTGTTAAATGTGTTAGTAATTAAAGTTTGACAACAACACTGAAGTAACTAAAAACTGAAACGTTCGATCAAAAAGCTTCATCAAAAAAGTTATAAAAACTCGACCATGTTACATGTTTATAACTTCCTCCCGATTCACGAAGATGAAGGTTGTCATATTACATTTCAAATTGAGATTAATGATACTCGCCAGCTTTTTTCAACTTTACTCTTCAGCCCTTCATGATGGGGAAAAAGACTATATATGGAGACTTTAAATGGATGGATCTAATGCATTATTCAATTACCCCTACGAACATAATGAACCGTAAGGTATCTATTAATTTGTATTAAGAAACAGTAGTTAATTAATGGAATAACACTCGAAATAAAATGGTAGGTAGAATTAAAATTAATTATGCAGGAAGCTTCTTCGAACAAGCCAAAGATTGGGTAAACTTCACCTGAAATTCAAACGCAATCAAAATAGTTCCGTTACAGAAGCACGTAAAAGTAAACTCGTTAAATAATATTTAACCATTCGCAAACTTTATTCATTACGGTTAATTATACGAGGAAGTTTGAATCAAACTCTGATGCACTTCCTGATAGGTATTCAATTACAGCATCAAACGTCCGATGAGGAAGTTTCAATGCAATTATCAACTTATTTCATAAAAATATACTCGAATTAATTCATTATTCAACGAACACAAACGAACCAGATTGTACACCCCGTGCGACAGGAAACTTAATTTATTCGCACACAACAAGAACACGTCGCATATTTCGCGTAAAATAACTAATACAGCTGCTCCGAAGAGACGGGCATGATCCTACGCGATTTCCTCATATTACTATTGCCCCAACTTCAACCATTAAATCGCGAATTTCTCTTTCAATTAATTGTTTCCCCCCAAGAACGCCGGTGTTAATGTTCGAGGTCTGACGGGCGGTAAACGCTTTGAATCCAACGAACTTAAATACTGCAAAACGGATATATGTACACAACTATTTAATTAAATCCAAAATGTTTTAATCACTAATTACTGCTAGAGCTGGTTGAGTTCCAGAGAAGTGCGGTATACATACAACGCTTAATGAAAGTGTTGAGTGTTAATACTAAAGAATACAGTAATTCCCAATGTTTGTTGCAGAATATTTTTACTCTTCTGTATTTTACACTAATCTTTTGCTGTGGAATTACCTTTGGGGACGTTTCAATACGGAATTGGAGGCTTCATTGGAATATTTTTTAATATTCTGCGGAGTGAAAGAAACGCGAAATGAAACCAGTCGATGCGAGGCGCACTGGCTCTCATTGTTTCATCGAATGCTGCTCTTTGATGCATATGGAAAATTTCTTTTAATTAAGCATATCACCGTGTCAGCTTTTTATATTTGCTCGAGAGAATGCTAAGCTTTTACCGGGTGGCAAATTTGCCGAGATTGTTAATTCGTACTTTTTGTGTAGGTATACCTTTTGCTATTTAATTAGAACGAATTACCCGAACGGCTGCTGTGGGAATAATGCTTAAAATGATGCATGGGAAATCTGTTGAATTTGGCGTTCGAATTCGACTCGCCGATGTATCGATAAAATTTTTACCACTTGTTACTACGTAAAAGCTTCGGAAAGATTTTTGGAAAATGTCCAATTTGCGCTTTCATGGCATTTTTACTTGGCCATAAATTTATACGTCCAGTAGAGGAGGTAAAAGCTTAAAGCTAAATCGTTATTACTTGCTTATTCCTCGCGATTAATCGCTATTTAAGTCGAGAAGTAATAACGAGAAAAGAAAATTTCGGCGTCAGAAAAAACCGTTTCCTCTCCTACGAAGCGAAAGCTCATATTTCCCTCTTTAAATATGCTCAAAGAAAGTAATTACCCGACATTATTCTTCCTCGGCGAGGATCTATACTCACCTCTCGCTGTCTTTGCAGGAGCTTGTATACCCTGTGCTTCGTAGAAGGCTGGAAGTCCATAATCAGTCACTTTGAGAACCCATCGGGCATCTATGACACAATTCCTCGACGTTAACAAACCGTGCACCTTTATCGGAGTAGAATGCAGATATTTCATGCCCTGAAAGCGATATTAAAAATCGATAGAACATCATTTTTAACAGCAAAATTTGATTGAGAAGCGCTATTATTCTGTGTTATGCACGTAGTTTATAAACGTGAAATAATACCAATAGCTCATATTAGGCCGCCAGCCGGCATAGTTTTGCGGCTGGCATGTCTGGCTATACAGCAATCCTTTCATTCCAGAGAGGATACGCGGCAGAGATTATTGTGAATACAAGCCAGTCTTGTCCAACCCTTATTACGTTTGATCCCCGAGCAATATTAAAGTATGAAGCGAATCTCTCGCGGGTAATACGCAGGCATACAAGCTAAAATTGGTTAATTAAAATAGGAAATTAAAGGCGATTAAATTTCCACATCAAAAATAATGAGCAAGTATCTGCAATTATTCACAACTCGTAATCTAAAATAAGTTGGTTTAAGGGGCTATACCTACCAGTGTAACCCATGAAAAATTAGGCGATTTTCGCGATTTTTTTTAAAGAAAGTACTAGATAGAATGTTTCGAAGTTTTTTGGACATAATTAGGTATATTTTCAGCTATATTTTAAAATTTTTTTTACAAAAATATTGAAAAATAACGGAGTTATGTGCTGTTTTCGGAGGTGCCAAAAAAAAAGTTCCCCAACTGCAGACATGATTCCGGCCGAATGAGTAGGTGAAACAAAAAAATCAAAAAGGTTATTAAAGTTGAAGGTGCTTCCTATACAATGACCTACAATTTTTGAAAAATATCAAAAATTAACAAAATGGCGTAGTTCTGAAGAAAAGTGTCGTCTTTTGGGATCAAAAAATTGTCGTTTTTTTAATGCCAAATTGACAATTTTCAACCAATCAAAAAGATCGTAGGTCATTGTATAGTAAATATATTCAAGAATACTCAGTTTCAATTTGAAGTCGATCAGTCAATTTCTCTTTGAGTTATGATTTCAGCAATTTTGAAAAATTTCGTTTCGAGAAAAACGCGTTTAAAGTTTCAACTATCCATTTATTCTTGCGAGCGGCCGCTCTTTTAGAACGCTGCCATTCAAAATTTATTCAAGATACAACATTGCCGGATTTCACAGGATATTTTTGAAGGCATAAACTATCGAATAAGCCAAAAAAATAAAAATCGATTTTTTGAAAGTGTCACACTGGTATAGCCCCTTATATGTAGTTTACAAATTCTAGATAGAAATCCCAAGTAGATACCTTGTTATTTCCTATTCATTGGAGACTAAACTCGTAACACTTACCCTAACAAGGTCCGTGAGAAGGCTGAGGCGAAAAGACCAATCGAGCTTAATGTCGTCCTGTTGCAGTACATCCTGCAAGGATCCTCGGGCGCAGTATTCGGAAACGAGGGCGGCCCTCGGAGGCTCCGCCAAGCACCCGATGAGTGGGTTTAAGTTTTCGTGCCGTAATCCGTGCAATAGTACGAGGAGTTCGACGGATTTGCCCTTGAGCTCGCTACCGCTTCCCATCAGCGGCAGCGGCTTCATTTGCACGAGATCGCCCTGGAAAGAGTCAACGGGAACTCTAGGTAATTTTACACGGGGTTGCGAAAAATGGGGTTAATGATATAGAATGTTTTACGTACGTTATACCGTACGCGGGGATCGACGATTAGCTGTTTGGCTAAGTTGGGACTGGAACCAGTTCGAGCTGGTGTTCTCATTGATGTGGTGCCGGATCCCTGTAACAAATCAGGTTTTTCTACTTCTGGCCCACCGAATTCCTGCAATTGCTGCAACCAGCAGCAGAGCATTGCTTCAATGCCTTCATCAACCTATCGAAACATTAACAGAAGAAGTTAATAATTTATCAATGAGTAAATGCGGAGAAATATGAGAGAGTAACGTTTTCATTTCTTGTGAATTCGTTAAATTGTACTTTCAAAAATCTCTCTCTTATTTCTTATGATTTAAAACATGTAGAAGAATCGAAATTGTTTTAGGTAGAAAGAAGAATTTAGGTGATATGCAATTTATCTGGAATGGCTGTTTGAGAGTTCACATTATTCGCTACAACCACAACCATTGACCACTTATTCAAACGTTAAATAATTAATTAAATTCGATTTTCATTGAGAGAATGTCCCAATTCGAGGTCTCTGAACGACCCAAAATGAAAATTCAATTTCATTGCCTCATATACCTACATATTTATAACGAATATTATTGCTTTATTGGCAATTGATATACTGTAATTTTAACTATAAAACAAATTTATTGGAACTTCGACCGGATTGGTTAGGGAAAGTACTTCTATTTAATGAACTTCGCCAGCAAATCAAGTTGTGCCATCGACAACAAGATCTATACAATTTGTTCCCAACCATTATCAATCAAAATGGAGTGTACAGTAATTGGTGTGATGGAGACTATCAACTGAATAATGAAGATTATCCATCAATATTACGCGTAAGGAAAATGTCACATAAATCGGTGTTAATCGTTAGTGATTTACGACTGTGTGATATTTATCTCATATGTAATAATTATATGTAGCTTACAGTGTATAGATTAACTAACTAAAATATGTACATTAATTACATTTTATTTGCTGGAGAAATTGACAGATTAGAATCAATTTAAAAGAAAATTAGTTACAAAAAGAGACTCAAATCGATTACACTCAAATAAAACAAAGTGAACGACGAAAAATAAATAAAGAGGATTGGTGGCATTATAATTACAAATACTTGGAGATAATGAATTTACACGAAGAAGAGACGAAAGAACAAGATAAATGATACATGAAAATGGCTTTCGTTTACATAATTAGTGATAGATGAAAGCTCGTATATCAAGAGATTTCAAAACATGCGATAATAGGAATCAAAGAAGGAGCTTAAAAATATTTTTTTTATAAATAATAAATCAAATTCCTGAAAAGTTTACAATCATAAATAATTGTAAAATGGAAACACAAGTCACCTCATCGTAACTTTCATGTATTCTAATTAAATTAAATCTAAGATTTGAAGGGAAGGAATTAAACGAGATTATACAGATGTAGTATAAATTAATTAATATGCATCGCATTGAAATCCTCTACATCAGATAGAGTGTTAATAAATTTAATTCTACATCTGCATATTATACTCAACCTTGTTATCATAATAATTTTGGTCGGAATATATGAAGATAGATACTGTCTCATATGCAAATAGATTCGTTCATGTTAAGAATTTTTTTACCACAACTTTATTAGATAATTTAATAATGTTTTTTCATGAGATAATTTTTTGACATGGTAGTAATTTCTTTTAATTAATTAAGTATAATGGATTCCATGTCAAACGGTTCATCAATAATGAGCGAAACACCAGTAGATATCCGCTTACATCCTTTACTTCTACAATCACCATTTTTCATAATTCTTCTATAAATAGAAAAATAATTAAATTCAAACATAAGCCCAGCTAAAGCACATTCTCTTCCATAATCCCATCGACTAGCCGTTATATCAGAATTGACAGGAAGATAAACAATTTTCCATTTACCCAACGGTTCGTGCAAACACTGTCATTAAACGTTTTATTTTGAGAAAACATTACACGAAGTAAAAAAGGGATTTCGCGAAAATACTGCGTCAGCAACCGGTGGACGGAGAGCCGAATGGGAAAACTGTTTTAATTGCATAATTCGTTATTGTCGACGATAGCGCTGCTGCAGTGTGTACCTATTCAAATAGGTATCGAACTTTTTAGTCATCCGATTGATTCATATATGGGAAGTTTAACAGACCAAACATTAATTACAAATGAACGTAAATGTTTGTTCTGTGTCGATTTTTTTAACTCTATACAGGGTGACCCACGGTGGATGGCAGGTGGATGACAAGGTAGTTTGGTTATTTGGGTAATTTGTCCTGCTCTATCGATTTAACATATTTTCAACGCTGCGGCGTTGCCACTTCTACCAAAAAGTAGCAGCAACTTTTATATTTTAAATGGGACATTATTATGAGATCGAAATACCATGTACCTTTTTTGTAATCAGGTCATCGAGTAGAATCTAAAAATGCAAAAATATACAGGGTATCCCACTGAAAATAAAAGAGTAATGGTTAACTTTTCACAAAATTTTGAATTTAGGCGATTTTTGATTTTTGAGTGGCTGTATAGCCTTCATTATGAGATCAAAATACCAAGTTTTGTCCCTTTTTGTAATCAGTTCATCGAGAAGAATCTAAAAATGCAAAAATATACAGGGTGTCTCATTTAAAATAACAAAGTAAATGTCAACTTTTCACAAAATTTTGAATTTAGGCAACTTTTGATTTTTGGGTGGCTGAATAGCCTTTATTATGAGACCAAAATACCAAGTATGACCCCTTTTTGTAATCAGCTCATCGAGTAGAATCTAAAAATGCAAAAATACACAGGGTGTCTCATTTAAAATAACAAAGTAACTGTCAACTTTTCACAAAATTTTGAATTTAGGCAATTTTTGATTTTTGAGTGGCTGTATAGCCTTTATTATGAGACCAAAATACCAAGTATGACCCCTTTTTGTAATCAGCTCATCGAGTAGAATCTAAAAATGCAAAAATACACAGGGTGTCTCATTTAAAATAACAAAGTAACTGTCAATTTTTCACAAAATTTTGAATTTAGGCGATTTTTGATTTTTGAGTGGCTGTACATACAGCCTTTATTATGAGACCAAAATACCAAGTATGACCCCTTTTTGTAATCAGCTCATCGAGTAGAATCTAAAAATGCAAAAATACACAGGGTGTCTCATTTAAAATAACAAAGTAACTGTCAACTTTTCACAAAATTTTGAATTTAGGCAATTTTTGATTTTTGAGTGGCTGTATAGCCTTTATTATGAGACCAAAATACCAAGTATGACCCCTTTTTGTAATCAGCTCATCGAGTAGAATCTAAAAATGCAAAAATACACAGGGTGTCTCATTTAAAATAACAAAGTAACTGTCAATTTTTCACAAAATTTTGAATTTAGGCGATTTTTGATTTTTGAGTGGCTGTACATACAGCCTTTATTATGAGACCAAAATACCAAGTATTATCTACCCCTTTTTGTAATCAGCTCATCGAGTAGAATCTAAAAATGCAAAAATGCACAGGGTGTCTCATTTAAAATATAAAATTTGCTGTTACTTTCGGTAGAAGTGGCAATGCCGCAGCGTTGAAAATATTTTAAATCGATAGAGCAGAGCGAATTACCTAAATAACCAAATTTTTATAACGATCCCACTCTCCGTTCTCTCAAAATGTCTAACCTGCAATTCACAGTGGATCACCCTGTATAAAATGCTAGGGGTTAATGGTTGTGCTATGTAACAGTGTAAGAAAATACGATTGTGTCACATGTTTAGTGTAATCGTGAAAGTACAATTATTAAAGATAGAAATAGGTATTTATTGAATAAAACAACCATGCTGCGCACAACACCTATATCTAAAATAATACCTACTGTTATACTCACCCTACGGCTGTCAGCGAGTTGGGGGAAAACGAAATCGGTCGCGGTTAACAACACTTTATAGGGCCCTTTCGACACCCGCTTCTTCATCAGCTGATTTCTCGCGAGAACAACGACGCCCAAAATCAAAGACACGAACACGCACGAACACCCCAAAATGATAATCACGCTCATGACCTTCTCGATGGTCCCCGAGCAGTCGTCGCACTCCTCGATCTGCTGGTGTTTCACCGACCATTCTTCGAGGTTTGCCCGGAATTTATCTATAAAAAATTCACCGGAAGCGTTGCCGGTGAGCACCATCAAGGGCCGCAGCGACTCGTCGCTCGCGAAGTCCCCCAAAACGAATTCGACGTAATTATCACTTTGGGAAAGCGTTAATTGCAACCGGTGCACGATGGAAGTTTCCGAGCTCCATCGAGTTTGAGTTGAGTTTTCCGCGAAAATTAGCGCGTTCTTTTTGGTGAAAACCGTGATATTTCCTTCCAGCGCTGTCGTGACGTTGTGGAAAAAACTCATCCAGTCTGGCAAGTTGGAAACGTCCACGAAGACGGTGATGGTGTCGAAAGAGTGCAGCTCCATGTTGTTTAGAACTTCAAAAATTGTTTTCCCGAACTCATCTGACGGCATACATAGCAGTACAGCTTGAAGACAATTAACAATTATATTAGTTTATTTCACAAACAGAAAAAAAAACAAGTTGCAGTGGCGTGCTACTTTAATCTACATAAATGGATGAGAAAACAAAAATTTCTCTAGGCAACTAATATCTATGAATATGTTTTAACCATTTTCCATACAGGGAACGTCACTGATGTGTTTTTCCAAAAAAATCGATTTTGTTTTCTCTGAAAATATAATACATTATGCAAATATATAAATATTAAAAATTTTATTCACTCCGCTAATGATAATAAATCATTTATAGCTTATCAGTTATCGAGTACGACTCGCAAAAATACCGCAGTCGACCAGAAAAATAGTAGTAGTCCCTTATGATTTCATCATATTGCTGGTATATTCTGAATATACATGGTCCACATTTATACTAATTTATAGGGTTAGTTCATAATTTATTTTACTTTCTTAGCTCATAGAACTAGTGAGACTTTTATTTAATCCTTTTATATTTTATTTCAACTACATTTTTCCTTTATTAAAAGATCATAACATTTTTTGTCGAAGTTCGCATGTCTGTGAAGTGTGAAATAAACTTATTATAGTAATTTTTAGTTATTGACACTCGAAAAGCACTATTAGATCCGGTTATAGATGCATAGTTCAATTGTGGTTCATCGTTGAACCGAGTTTAATTGCAAACTTGTGTTGGAAGTACGTCAGTCACTGTTGATCTGTGGTTCAAACAAAAGTTTATGTGAACGGTTCTTCAAGAGCGTTCAAAGACGGTTCAAGAAGGTTTTAATATTAAATTTAACGTTGAGTTGTTAACCCCAAGTGAGGTTGACTTTCTGATATGCAATTCATTATTCCAAATGATCGTATTATTAGAAGAATTGAATTGAAGATAATGGTCGGTATTCAGCGCCCCATTTTAACGTTAAAATCGGTTTTAGCGAGCGGCTTAAAGGTAAACAATGTCCTTAGTTACTCCATAACAACAATGTAGAACTGTCAAGTTAAAGGCGCTTTAACTAAAGGTGGTTTAACTTAAAATGGGGCGCTGAATACGGGCCATTGAATTTAAATGTAGATTTCAATAAGATATTAATTATCAAGAAATTCTCGTATGTAGATAGTTCCAATGCAAATGATTCAAAATAAACGAAATATTAAAAGGGACATCACAACACTGTCAACGTTCAAATATAAATTGTAAATTTTGGCATGGGACATTATAAATATTTCAATTAAAAAAGGGAGTTTATTGCAACCAATGTGACCTGACCGGATTTCAAACAAACTAATGTTGATCTTGCACTCTTCAACAAAAACCAAAATGAACTCAGTTCAAACTTGACTCGCAGTTTAGTTGAACTAGTTCACCTGTGACATCTACAGCCGGGCCCTTAGGGAGAATTGTAGAAACAAGAAAAAAAGATTAAAGCCAACACCGATTCCCTAATACTCCAAAAACGTTCTTGTTTTGTTCGGCTTCTCTCATTCTTTTTGGGAATCCGCTTCCCCTTGCGAAAACAACTCAATATAACAAGTTCGATAACAATCAGTCTGCAGCAAAAACTACCTAATCAATAGGGCTGCAAAAAAATGTGTATACAGAGTCTGTAACTTTCGTTGTTTGGCGACAAAAGCTTTGTGTGCTCGAGGAGTCGTTCCTCTAAAGTAAATTGCAGCATAAAACGGCGCTTTAAAGGCTACTGATATATTTCGAGGTGGCCGCATGTGCTTTTAATACACTCTAAGCGCGGCCAAATAATACATAGTAAAGTAGGGTGGACAGTTTGTGGTCTATAAAACAAGAGCAGTGTGTGAGGGAAAATTCAATTTGGGCAAATTTTGATGCACGAAATTGCTTTGGCTCCGACTTTCATTGACGAAGCTTTTAGATTTATCGTCATCTGATGTTTCTCAAAACTGTTATAGGTTTTGTATGCAACAAATTGAGCTAAAGTAAATCAATTGCTTCAAAGGAATTCCAAATTTGCGTTATATTCAATAAGCTTATTGAGTTCCAAAACGTTTCGAAATCTAAAGAGGCGTCGAAAAATTCTTATGTAATTCAATTTCCCTGTTAAATAGCATCAAAGACACAGTAGTAGATCCATTTCCCTCTTCAGCCATGATATCATAATTATAATTAAGTTAGTCCTTTGTCCGCTTTTATCTTTCGCTCTTTTCGTTTTTGCTGCTGTTCTTATTAAAGGGTAAGAAAAAAGAACGGATCTAATTAGCTGTATTAAAATTCTACATTAGAATACAGCGCGTAGAAAAAGCTAAGAGGCCACGTATAATTCAAAAATCTAGATGCTAATTTATTAAGTAGAAGATAAATGAGTCTTTCATTACGTAGGTGATTCTGTTGAAAATATGCAAAAGTGCCTATGATAATCAACTTACCATGGCAGGGAATTCTTCTCAGCACACTTAGTTTTTTCTCGAGGCTTTGTCGAGTGATGGTGCGAGTGTCGATGCTGAAAAAATACCGGGGAATCACTCCGATTTCCCTGATTTTCAGATCGATGCTCTGCGAAAGGGCCGGCCACCAGCCTTGGTCTGGAACGAAAAATAATTAACATTAATCGAAAGATAGCAACATGGTAGAGCCTAACGAAGTATAAAGAAAATCGTAAACGTTTATTATCCTTTTATGCGCCCGATGTTATTATTTCATCCTAAGTAGATTGTTCTTATCGCTCAAATTTGACGAAGACGGACTCATTCGGGAATGAAGCCACTTAAGTTTTGAATGATTGCCGCATTTATTTTGGCGGAGCGTTAAGCCCTGGTTTCCTCGAAAGCGGTACCGACAAATTGCGACCGCAATAATGCGACGAATGACGTCATAGAAAACTGTACCATACAAATCATTACCAGTGGTTTTTAAGGAAGCGTTGGTGGTCACCGCAACGCAATATGACGGTGCCGGCATAGTGAATGCGGTAGCCATTGCGTCGAGAAACAGTTCGTCAACGATTTATTACGGTGGTGTTGTGTACGGTGGCATCTTCTGTGATTCGTTTTTATATTAAAAAATTAATAAAATAGGTATTTATGATTTATATTACAAAGTTTACGTATGTATTGGTGTTTTCTTGTAGCGTAATGTGTTCTAAAATAAAACCCACTGAATGGACAAGCGAGCAGGACGAAATATTAATAGATTTTGTGAAAAATCACGAATGTTTGTACAACGTTCAATACAAAGATTATAGAAAAACACAACTGAAGCAAAGTTTGTGGAGGGAAATAGCCGAGATACTCCAAATAACAGGTAATACATTAATACGTACAACTTCTCATTACCATAAAAAATATTTATTTATAATAGTTTACATTCCTATGATTGATTTAGTTTTCTCGGTAATGCTGTTCCTGCCATGCTACAGCACCGGGTCCATTAAAATACGTTTTAAATGTCTCACGAATTTCGACTGCTATATTTGCCCCACGTACGTTGTTGTGAATTAGTGGAAGTAAATTTTCTGTAGGTAATGAGTATTTCTCTGACGATGTCGATGTCGGAAGTATATTTGCTTCTCGCAGAAGATTATATAAAATACAGGCACACATTATTAGTTTATCCGCGGTTTCTGGATGCGTAGCAATTGGCTGAAAAAATATTCGAAAAAATGCACAAAGAATGCCAAAGGTGTTTTCAGTGGTTCTGCGAGCTCGGGAAAGTCTATAATTATAGATTGCTTTAGATTTATCAGCCACTGATTGATTTCGTGGATATGGTTTCATGAGATGTTCATGAAGAGCGAATGCCTCATCCCCGAGAATAACATGAGGTACCAGAATATTCGTACCAGGTAGTGGTTGTGGCGGAGGAATACTAAATTCTTTCTTCAGAATCTTTTGTCCAAAACTACTTTTTAAATATATGCCTAAAATAAAAGTTGTTTCATCAGAAAAATTAAAAATTACATTCATTGGAATGCATTTACCTGCATCTCCTTCTCTCCCGTATGAACCTATGTCTACCGCAATAATTTTATTATCTGCATCCACAAGTGCCAACATCACTACCGAATAAAAGTCCTTGTAATTGAAGAAAGTTGAACCACTATTTTTTGGAGCCTTTATCCGAACGTGTTTACCATCAATAGCTCCAATGCAGTTCGGAAAATTCCATAGAGATCTAAATTGCCTAGAGATTGTTTTGAACATTTCCTCTGTTGGTTGTGGCATTACCAAAGTGAGCATTCTTGTAACAATGGATTCAGCAACCTGCCTTATTATTACACTAATCCATGAATGGCATATTCTAAACTGAAACGCCAATGATCGAAATGATTCTCCTGTAGCCAGAAACCTAAAAAAATAACATGTAGTACTTTGCGACACTTACCTCATTGTTGTTTTTATATTTATAGATACGGAGTGCAGCAAGAGGTGGGGATATGTAAGAGATTACTATATAAAGAGACGAGGAAAACCTGGCACGGGTTCGTCTGGGGAAGCAGCGAAGAAAAGATCGGAACAGTTGTCATTTTTAGATAGTATCTCTTCGGGCAAGAGGAGGTAAATTTAAGTTGCCTCATTTTGCTGATATTAAAAAAAATATTTTATTTTCAGCACTCTCAGCAACATACGTATACAACAGTCTGAATCCCAAGAGAGTGTGGAAAATAGCACGGCTCATTGCAGTAAAGACGATAACAACATAGAGCAACAACAGTCTGAATTATTTACTGCAGACGATACTAGCAGCAATATTTCAGATATTCAAGAAGCCGGAGTTGAAACTGCAAAAACTCCAAGAGTTATCAAACGTAAATGTCCAACTACATCCACATCTGCTGATGAACGTTTGAAAATATTAAAACAAATAGCCGAAAGGCAAGATCTAAAAAATTTGGAAAAGCAAGATGAAAATGATTTATTCTTTGGATCCATGGCAAAAATCACTAAAAAGCTGCCAAAAGTCGTTCAGGCTAGACTCCGAATGGAAATTGGAAATTTAGTAGGGAATGCAGAGATTGAACATCTCTCAGCACCATTGCCATGTTCTGAGTATGGTCCACCATCATCAGGTAGCTCCACATCATACAACACATTTGTTTCCGAGGATTCTGTAACTCTAATGGGAGCATTCGCTACTGCAATGGCGGAGTCCAGCCGAAGCAACTTTACAAATTTGTAAATTTATGACACACATGTAAACATGTCTGGAAATAAAAGTTACTTTTGTGTTTGATGTAGTTAATATTAATTATTAATATTAGTTACTATTACTGGAAATTAATAGGTACATACCTTAGAAGCAGGCATAACTTTTGCTCAGGAGTCAATGGATTTTTAACACGATTTGTTGGTTTTGAACAAAGATCTTCTTTTATATATCCTAAGACGTAATCAAATAAGACCGGAGTCAATCGAAAATATTCCCTGAACTTATTTTCGTTCGTATATAGATGGCGACAAATCAAAATTTGGTATGCACCCTCTGCAGTTCTTTTTTTAAAAAGGTCAGATTCACTTCTTCTATGAATCTCTTCCTCTGATTCCTCGCCATTCAATACTACCAAAAGAGCAACATCGAGATCGTCCATGTCGCTTGTTTTTAACGCAAAACGGTACTGGCGGGGCTTTCTGAGTTTACACATTTAATTGCCGCAATTAAGAACCCCGATTTTCCCACCGCAATCTGACGTCATTATTCGCATTATTGCGGTCGCAATTTGTCGGTACCGCTTTCGAGGAAACCAGGGCTTTAGCCCGGGAATATTATTGGAACGGACTTCTCCAGGAAAACCGTAATGGAGGCGATATATTTCGGGCGAAGCGTTACATGCTTCAGGCTTCTATGCAGTTTTATTGCCCGAAGTCGTAAAAAATCAGCGCAATTTTCCCTGCATGATGTTCTCATGTTATAGCACAGAAGGAACTTTTTTATAGTGTTTTCATAATGCTCTTTGAAGAGCTTTTTGAACTGCACCTTTCGTACCACATCCGAATTGCGGGTAAATATTTATTTCGAATTTTCAATTTTGAAACCTAATTAGGCTGCGAGCCCGCTGACGATATCCCCCGACCGAAACAGCTGTCGCGGAAATTTTATTAAATGCCGTTCCGCTTTTTGCTCGTTTTCAATTTTCGCGAAATTGGAAAATTTTCAGATGAATGTGTGAGAAACTCGCCGCTCGGATGAAACTGCAATTGCACAAAAATTTCACCTGGAGATTGTTTTAAATTCATGTAGGTATTTGGACATTTCCTTATGGAAAAACATCTCAGTGAGATGTTGAAAAACTGACTTATTCGCGAAAATTTCATTCCTCGGCGAGAACGGGGATAAATGCAAAGCTTTTAATATCACTTATGTGACCCAAACAGATGTTTGGGCCTTTGGGTAATGCCTGGGGACCGAGTCGATCTATAATTGAAATAAATCGGTAGCTTCTTCCTGCTTTATGTTGTTTGGTCACGTCGATAACGAATAAATAAAGCTGCAGAGGACGTATATACGAGTGCGAATGAAAATGTTTGTGCCCTATATATGTATCATAAACCACTATGAAAAATGTGCGAATTTTGCATCATCATTGCACTCGAATTATTAATTGATTATTTGAGATATTTTTGAATACTTATTTCTTTTATTCAGACAAAAGTCTGTGCTATTAATTTCAAGGCGAAAATTAGTTCAACTACATTTAATTGCTCCTATTCAAAATCCACTCTCAACTTTCCTGAGAGTATTACACTTTTTAATTACGAAAATTGCACCATTGAGCAAATTTCGTTGAAGTAGAATCATTCAAAAAATCCCTAGTACAAAGTTCCGTGAGCGTTCGTTTTTTTGTTTTATTCTTGGAAAAGTGCAGAAAAGTAATGGAATTTTTAAAGCACATAGAATGCTTTCGCTCTTTTCATATATAATTTTAACTCTTTGTAGTAGGTACCGGCATGCTGTTGGGGATTTTTGAATATAATGGGGAATGCATAAAAAAATGTAAATTTTCTGCTCGATGCAAAAGCAAATGGTCAACATCATAAGAAATTCTAATATACAACTATGTATTCTATATCTGTAGATTAATAAATTAATGAAAAGTTGAACATTCTCTCAAAATGGAATCAAACAAATTGAAAATTTCCTGCTTCTATAACTGAAATCGCTGTAAAAATAAATACACCCGCAAAATTCTTGTACAGAATCCTAAATCTTATCGCGAAAACCATTTAGTCCTTTTCACAAAGGAAACGTTAAAATGGGAAATTCTAAAATGCGATTTATTGCCGGACATAAAACCAACTAAAATATCATTTTCCTTCTTAAATCAAACGCCTGGTGTTATTTTTCAATTTTGCCTTCTACTTATACAGGGTTACCCACGGTATACGACTCGGTCTATATCTCATTAACGCTACATTTTATGAAAATTTTGTAAATGTAACTTTTGTGTATGTCTAATTAGGCTATAATTTAAAATTAGTTTCAAGTATACAGGATGTCCCAAAAATAAGTTACACATCAAAGTTGTTTTTTTAAATGGAACACCCCATATATTCAGATCATCCTGTATACATTTTATATCATGTCATTAGATAGAACTTGAAAAGTTAGAATAGGACCATGTAAGCCGTTTTTCTCGATTTTCCACAGTTTGGCTTTCAGGGCTGCCCAAATTCAAAATTTTGTAATTTTTTAGTGGCTTTATAGCCTTTATTATGAGACCAAAATACCAAGTGTGAAACATCCTTGTAATCAGCTCATCGAGTAGAATCTAAAAATGCAAAAATATATAGGGTGTTTCTTTAAAAATGTAAAAATTGACATCACTTCCGGTTTAACCGGAAGTTCAAAATTGTTGAAAATATCAACAACAAATGCACAATTTAGTGTAATATCTACCCTGCAAATTTCATTTCGATATCTCTACCCATTCCAGAGATATTCGCATGGTTCCATACTTTTGCCCATCACTGTGTATACTTTTAGATACCTCATCTGCCTCTTCCAGCCTTTATAATTTAAATGTTTAATTGCCCAATTTATTACAATGTGTTAAATTTGAATCGTAATTTGATTGAACCAGCCTTTCAGAAAAAAAGTATTTTTTTATCGCTGCGCAGCAGGAGCAATGGAAGCCGAAAAAATAAGTGCTAACGACTTTCTCCTACCCGCTACGGCCCGAAAATGTGGAAAGTTCCAAAGTTCAATGGAGTACATCCAGAAAAAATCCTTGGACTTATAACAAGCAAACTTAGTTTGAGGAAGTGAACGGTGTTCCCGGCACTTCTCGCGAAAAGATATTTCCTAGAGCCTTTATTCAGTAATTTATTGAGGCAAAACCAAATTAAATGAAGGTTAGGCTTTTTGCGTTCCAGAAAAAGTCCTCCGTTTATTTTCGTAAATTAGGCAGTAAATCATTTATGAATGCAAATTTTAAATTTCACGTAATGATTTTTGGAAGGGAAATGATAATTGTATTAAAATTGTTTCTGTTCATTATCATGTAAATAAAACTTGGGTTCAGTTCAAATCTCGTTTCGATGCCGAAGAAAGCTGATGGGGAATCATTATCGGATCAACAACCTCCAGTTTTTGGCTGTATTCCATCGAAAGTTCGGGTCTCTTTTCGAGCAAAAACGTTATTATTGCCGGTTCGCCCATAAACTTTAATTGATTAAACGCCATAATTAATTTCCTTAATATTTCAAATGTGTATGATTTTAATGGCGTACATAAATTAAGCATACTTACACAACTTCTGAAATTGAAATTGTATACCAATACATGCTCAAAGCATTCACATCAATTATAAGTTTGCTCTAATTAATTTGCTCCCGCTAAAGTAAACAGAATTCTGATCTTTCTCTGTAAACTAAATTCAGTGAACAACAAGAATCGAGGAATCAAATCCTCTCCAGCTTCATCTAATCAAACAATAGTAATTTGATATTATATGTGCCAGTTAGTTATATAAGTATTATATACGAACAAATAGATTTTGGTACAAGTAGAATTATAAATGTTTTATTTTAACACCTGAATAGTGACATTAAGACCGAAAAAAACGAATTTCCCACGAAAAATTCCCAATCTCTCGACCCGAAAAGCTTCGCGATGCCAGTCAAACGTGACGAATACAAAGTAAATATAATATCAGATCCCTTCGTTTCGAAATTTTGCCTTGTTTCCTTACCGTCCCATATGGATTTGTCAGGTATTATACGAAGAAGGGTAGATCCCAGGACCCGCGATAACACACCTTCGTTCGACTAGAAAATAATCCTAAATAAACAACCGACACTGGTTGAAGGTTTTTTATCCAAAAATCATAACCCCTAATCCAATTGGAATAAACTCGATATAATTCGAGATAACATCAAAATATCTCCCAATCACATTAGCTGTATTTTTAGTCTGGAGTATTTTAATTAGACGGTTCCTCCAGTTCCGATAAATCGATCGGCGGTTTTCGCACAAAATACCCAAACTTTTAGGGCTCCGCTATCCCAATAAATCTAGTTAACACGTGCCGCTGAATACTCAAACTTCGTTTCTATTAAAAGCGGTTTACCCCTAATTGAACCTAACAAAGAGGCAGCTCAAAACATTCGTTAATTACAACATATATGTACCATGGTGTCCACCTTGATTGCACAGTCTAATATACTCGTACAAAAACGCAACATACGAGGACATAAAATTAATCTAATCTACGAAGACGCTATTTATAGGGCAATTATACCATTCGTTTAATTTTCCAGCTAATAAAACCTATCTGATTTGGGACGTTAAAGAAATGTACGTCAACGTCTGGAGCACATCCTCCAGGATTATACGCTAAGCCCTTGAGACCTGAAGATCAGCTGGCATTAGAAGGGTCATGACTGAATCGTATTCCTGCCGCATCCGTATTCCAGACGACGGGAATAATATGCTCCTACAATTTTTTTTATTATGACACAAGAGACCCTTCCCTCAGCGATTACAATCCATTAATGAACGGCCCCCAGACCGTACGTAACAAAAGGAAGTTTAACCGCAAATGAACGCCATAACCTACATCATCTGGAGTTTGTATTTACACAAACAATGTGTAATAAAACATACTCTAATTGTGGCATTAACTTTGTCATGTTGATTGTTAACTACGCCGCTGCGAGCCGTGAAAATCGTCAAAGTAAGTTAAGTAAGTTACTAAACTCCTGTTTGGCTGGTTATGGGTGGGTTCTCGAGCATCAGCTGCGAGTTAATTAGATTGAAGAGCACGTACATCTAAATTCAATCGGAGCATAAATCGCTAAGAAGGGAGCTGCGAGGAAAACAATGAGAATCAGACGTAGTTCGGGAAAAATATGCCTGCAATTAATAATTCAAATCGATTCGATGAGGGTCGGCCGATGGTAATTTAAAGGCCTGAGCGATTTAGGTGGAGTTTTCTGAAATATTCAAATGGCCTTTTCCACAGACAGATTTTCGGTTGGCTTTATATTTTCATAATGTTAAGCAAGGCTAATTACCAGCCAGCTTCGTTAAATTATTAAAAAAATGTATATTACCTAAAGGCGAATTTATGTAGTAATTGGGGTAATTATTTTAAATTATTTAATCGAGTGACAATCTTCTTCTATATTCAGTTTGTTAGGTAAAATATTTGGGCGTAATTATAGGCCTGCGGGATTGGTTTTAAAATCCGAAAAAGGAATAGGAAACATAATTTTATGGGAGGCTTTCATAGTTGGGAAAGCTTAAAGGATTTTTGGGCAAAAGAGAAAACTGGAAAGTTTCTTTGATGAAAACGTTTTACGTAATCTGCTTTTATTGGGTTTCCTTTGAGCGGGTTTTCTTCGTCGATTTTTCGACAGCTGTATTTAATCCCGCTTAGTCGAGAATATTATAGAGGTCACGAAATAATATACCTATATGTCGAGCGAATAAAATGGAGAAGACCACGACTTTTTTTTTAATTTTTTTTTCAAAACCGTGTGTTCTAAGAAGGCGCATAATGAAATTTTTATTTTTTTCTGTTGCCAAATAAGGCCGCAATTAATTTTTAAAGTTTGAAAAACGTCACACAATCGTCATACGTTCTGCTCCAATCCAAGCGAGAGTTGCAAAGAGAAGTCACATTTAGCAAGTTTGCCACATTTCCTATTACTCTTCTATACTCCGCAAAATGTGCGTTTTTTGTATATTTATTGCAATAAACATTTTCTGATTGATCCATTTCTTCCATTACCTAATGGATAATTCGATATATTAATATAGAAGTAACATCTTCATCTGTATAAATTGTAACCGATTTTCGTGTTAAAAACACAAATAATGGTCCTGAAAAATTTATTTGGCAACATTATTGTCAACGTCAATATTATCAGTAAAGTGTTTTGTGCCGATCTGCAATTCGTGTAAGTTGTTTTGTGCATTTTTCAGAAAAATCTGACAAATGACAGTATGATTTTTGTTCGTTTGTGTATTCTTTGTTACTGCGTTCGAAAATTCATATTATTTAGTATACAACTAGACGTGAGTGGTTTATGATTGGTTGATGACTTATGAGTCAGAACCCGAAATTTTTAAATTTCGAAGGGCTATATCTTTTTAATTATAACACCTTTTGAGCAACTGAAAACGGTTTTGAGCTCTAATAAATCATTTCTAATAGTATATTTTGTCGAAATCCGCATATCTCACATCGTGGTCTTCTCCATTGTTTTATGAGATGATGCAAATAAAAAACGCCTGATGTCGACTAGAAACCTGAAAAAAAATGACATAAACCTACTTTCGGCATTCCCAAACACTTTTCATCCACATTAAAGGAAAAGTATCGAAATTTTTAGATACCTATTTACAGAGTTTAACAAATTTCCGGGGAAACTTCTACGTAATTCATCGATATTCCAGTTCAAATAACGTTAATATTCTAAAGTAAACATTTCATCAATCAGTGTCTAACTATCGAATGTTCTCTTTTTACTCTTTCAATCACCGAGTGCCATTAAAGATATTACGAGCATACTGGAATAGTCCGGGATTTGTCCCCTATAAAATCCTATAATGATTATTGCAGCTTCGCCAAATGCTCGCCGATGAATTCTCCCTACAAATTCAAAGAGCTAAAACGTATGCAAAATTCTCTATCAATAAAAATTCAATATGTTTTCATGTTTTCAACGGGTCAATAATTTGTGAAGAAGTATTTGAATTAAAAAAAATGTTAAATTCCCGGACTATAATCTCGAGTAGCTACCCGTTTTCGATTAGAAGTTATCACACGAAGATTTGAAATGCGAAAACCAAACGAATTTTACGTCACTTACCACTTGAAATAATTGCGACGGATTTCCACTTCATTTCGCCTACGACTCTGGCAAATCCCCGACTTATTGCAGAAATCGGAGGGCTAAGTCTCGTTTTACTATCGTCGATGTTATTGGAAATCTGCAAATTTTCAATTAAGTGAATGTGTAGATAAAGATTTAGAAATAATACTGTTTAATTGGTACTTTAAATCTTATTTGTTCACATATTATTCAGCGCATTTTAATGAGAAAAAAGTTGCTTCCCAATACAGCCCATTAATTTTAATTACAGTGAAAGTATTCTCTTTCATTAAAACTTTTTCGGCATGAATGATTATCGATTGTATAACAATTTTCAAAGTTCCGCAAAGTCCATTATAAGTTTAGAATTAAATTTGTCAGATAAAGAATATTATTTGTTGGAGCACCTTCATACCTGAGGGCATGAAAAGTTTATTTCGTGTCTATATTAATTAGTGCAGTCGACGCCACATCACTAGAGATGCATTAAAAATTGATAGAAAGATGTTTTATAAAATTTTTACTCTCTATTCATTGCTTTTAAGGGAATTGAAATGATGTAATAATTAGATAATGTTATAAGGTATCTGAAAGCTTTAAAGGTAATTGATTGTCCATCAAACTTCGAATTATCCTTGATAAGACAGGAAGGTGTTTGCTCATGGCAAACGTAAACTATCCAAACCGCCCTTATCCTTAATTTCTATGGGTCCCTAAACTTCCTGCATAAATTGAATGTAGCCAACAGACGAAGATTTACGAGTTGTTCCTTCTTCAATGTACACAATTTAGATACCTTACATTTCATAAGTGGAATTTCTCTAAATTTTCAGGTGAATGTTGCTAAATTTTCAATAAATTCCCCTACATTATTTAGGTCCAAAAGGCCTCGCCTGGTATAATCCTATCGGCACGTCACAGCATGTCATTTACGAATTTACATTATGTCGCGATGAACTACCGTAATCTAGTTATGCAGCCGCGACAGATTCTGAATGTACGTTCTCTCTGAATAATAATATAATGGCTACAGTGCGCACAAAAATGTACAATTTTCAGCCGGAGTTTTCAAATGTGTCAAATTTGATTTAATGGTAAATACTCTCAGAAATATAATATCGCAATTTTGATGTCTATTGAGAATTTTCGTTCGAGTACAGCACGTTCTAAAATTCAAGAAAATTTCGCCAAGCGAAGATATTTTAATTCTACAGGGTGTCCGGTAATGAATGGACCATACGCTGAGGGTGCGTTCTTTGGCTCAAAATATGACGGTTTAATCAAATTTACCTTAGTCAAAGTTGCTTCTTTAGGAAGTTATAGCACTATGAAAATCGTTTTTTATTTCGATTTTTTTGTCCATCCAGCGTAATTCAAGAGATATCTTTTTCAAATTTCACATATGGGGGTTTTAGAGGTGTCCAATTAAGAATATGTTACCAATTTTGCTCTTCACCCAGAGGGCGCCACTTCATCACACTTTTTTTTCCTTCGAAAGGTCATCACTTTTTTGTACGTAGGAATTTGATAAAAATGGACCAATTTACAAAAACTACATCACTTTAGCTTTAAAAATGGTATACCTGTTTTTAGTCGCTAAAATGCACCGTTTCAAAGATAAATGAGTTTGAAATGCATGCTGCAGCCTTACAAAAAAAGGGTAATAACGAAGCTTTCGTCTGGAATTAACTGTAAATATCTGGAAATGAATGGAAAATTTCTGTAAACTGTCTGTAATGTCTGGAAACTGTCTGGGTAATATCTTTAAAATGTCTGGAAATGTTTGGAAATATCTGAAAACTGTCTTGAAATTTCTGAAAATGTCTGAAAACTCTGGCTACGAAATGTCATAACTAATAATAAGCATGCAGCGCAAATTTCAAACTCATTTATCATTTTGTATTTTAGGTGTATTTTAGCGACTCAAAACAGGAATACCTTTTTAAAGTTAAAATGTTGTAGTTTTTGTAAATTGATCCCTTTTTATCAAATTCCTACGTACAAAAAAGTTATGGCCGTTCATAGAAAAAAAAAGTGTTCTGAAGTGGCGCCCTCTGGGTTAAGCGCAAAATGGATAACATATTCTTAATGGGACACCTCTAAAACCCCCATATGTGAAATTTGAAAAAGATATCTCTTGAATTACGCTGGATGGACAAAAAAATCGAAATAAAAAATCAATTTTCATAGTGCTATAACTTCCTATAAAGAAGCAACCTTGATTAAGGTAAATTTGGTTAAATCGTCATATTTTGACACAAAGAACCTGCCCTTAGCGTATGGCCTATTCATTAACGGACACCCTGTATATAATCGTTTCTTGTAGATAACGTTTTTAATGCCACTCGTAATATTCAATTAATTCCGAAATCTCAAATTTCCTACGAATCGTTATCGCGGAAACTAATTCTTGTCTAATCCGCTCACAATTCCCGAAATCTCCCAGTTTGGAGGATCATTAGAATATTCCAGTATCACTTCTGGAGTAGTTTATTTGGTAAATGAAGTAAAAGGCTCCAGCTTTGCCTGGTTCACTCCAGATGAATCCGAAAGTTCTTATACAACCGGATAACTAACTTAAATTTCGAAGTTTCGTGAATGAGATGGTATGATATACTTGTATTTTCCTTTTGTCTTCAGCCCATTGATGCATAAAGTAGGTTAATCAAAGGGAAAATAAAAATGTTCAAATTCACTCAAATTTTAACATTTCAAACAAGTAATTATATTGTTCGTTTTTTGTTCTTGACGTTTTAATAAACGTTAAAATTTTTATACAATCGGACTTTTAGCGTAAATTACAATCACGAATGAGTTCGAAGTGGCATGAAGAACTTTCCTCGTGGAAATGAAAACCGGCCCCGAGTTTCACCAAACGCAGGAAAGAGCGAAAAGTTGTAGCACTTTTATGCGAAGCCGCGATCCCGAAAATCGAGCTTTTCTTCATAACAATTTCACTGGGAATTGCCGGAACTTAAGCAGAAAGAGATCAATGTATTTTTAAAGAGGCGACACGGAAATTCGTCCCGTTTCGACGGCGTTAATGCGGCTCTTTCTTAATCTTAGGTGGCCCATTGAAAATTTATTCAGAGGAAACTTTTACGATAACGATAACTGCAAGTCCCTACCGAAAAAGTTCGGTGAAAGTGAACCGGATCGATGGAATATGCAAAATTTAATATACCATTTACATTCAAATTTTATTCATAATCAACTTAAAATAAAACGCTAGACATTAATAATCCATATTTACCTGAGGGCAATTCCAGGATATCAGGCTTCTGTTTTGATACGTTCGAAGAAAATGGATCTGGGAACATAATTCTGGTTTGAACGAGCCGATCAGTAATCCCGATTTTGTTGACACATGATAAAAAAGTTGGTCGTTATCACAGATATCTGGAAAGAACAACAGAAACCACGTTAATTGAATTGAATTTTTAATCTTACTTGCGTTAATTAATAATTTAAAATTTAAATCATTTCACGGTTAAATCGTTCATTTTGGTTTATGCATAGTCCCATGTGTATCCAGAATTTGTTTAAATAAAATGGTTTGTAATGCATGTAAATCCCCAATGAACAATAATGAATATATAGAACAAATATAGCAAATTTTTATTATAATTGCTCTTTAATTACACGCATTTAAATTTCAGTAAAATCTATTCAATAATCGCGACAAAAATATTTTATTTTTTCAAGCTTATTCTAAAAATCAATTACACTAGGTTATTGGCCTTTCTTTATTCACTCGTGTAATTTATCTGCACCCCTGTTTACCATATTCCTCACAAATTTATCCGATGAACTCTGAGTTTACGATACAATTTATCGATGTCTAGGCCATAAAAGACGTCGTAAAATTCATCTAAATTGTGTTTTAGATAATATGTGGAAGTTGGATTTAATAGCAGTTGCAATACTCCGGGTGTAATAACACTAACAAAGCCTAATAATGCGGCTAAAATTGAAAATGGGCTTTAAAACGCAAAAATTTGGTTTTATTAAAAGTGTATTATAAGGCTCGTAAAACGTGAAATGTGGTTGCATTTCACATAAATTTGTTGGAGACATAAGGGAAACAATAACGAACAGCTATAAAAAAGATATAAATAAAGAGTAGTCGATGGTTTTTTCTTAAGGTAAAAAAATATAATTAATAAATTTATAAGAGCAAATTCGTTTTTATGATGAAATTATTAGATTGATTTATTAATCAAAAGGTACCTACCATAAAAAAATCACTTAACTGTAAAAAATTCAATTTGAAATTTCGATTAGGTAATTTCCTTGGAGCTCATTTCGTGGATATATTCGGTAAATATTAACGCTGAGCAAACATATTCTGTATTCTAATTTAGCCATGGCGTAACGGCAACAGATTATAATGTAACGGAGTTATTCCAATGTAGCTAACGGGACTATAGGCTGGAAATGATCCCTTAATGACTTTTTCATATAGGTTATTCATGAAAACATGAAAAATCGAGCTTTATGAATTTTTGTTTACCATCCCGAAGACCATTACACATTCCAAATGTTTTTATACTACACCCTAACCTTCTACCCTTTTTACTTAAAAATATAGACCTATAGGTATTATATTGGCCCGTATTCAGCGCCACATTTTAACGTTAAATGCATGTTTAGCGAGCGACTTTAACGTAAACAATGTCCATAGTTACTTCATAACAACAATGTACAACTGTCAAGTTAAATGCGCTCGCTAAACATGCATTTAACTTTAAAATGGGGCGCTGAATACGGGCCAATTTTATTTGAATGCTTTCATGGAAGCTATACGATTCGCTTCAAACTAAAACAAAGTGTAGCATAATTAATTTGCCATTCTATAACAAGTGCTTTGCTCCAAAAACTATACGACTAAAATTTCTTCTCTTTTAATACAATTTTAACAGGCCAAAAACTTTAGATGGACCGATATCTAAGATTTATGACAGTCTAAAAGCCCTGTCAACCGAACTTCCAACTTCCACCGACCAAACTTTATAACTACCTGCTAACATACCGACTTTTTTTATCAACTAATTGTAAGTGCTCGTCGTCGACAATCAATATAGTCCCTCATTATTTAAATCGGAAATCCAATTAACTCCGAAATGTTCCTTATCAAAGTAATTTTAAGCCGGAATTTAATTAAATAGTTTGCTAACTTCAAACGTTCGATCGACTTTCGAAGGGCCGGAAAGAACTAAAAAATAAATTATTCCGTATGGTCAACGGGGAATGCTCCCTTAGGCCGCTCCGGGCAGCATTCCAAACATTTTTTAAGAGGTTCCCGCCGAGCGGTATTTCTCCAGCGGGAGAAACAGTATCAATTTTGTATTTACCAGTTTAGTAATACAATTGAGTTGTACCGCAGCATTTCCTTTTATTTTTCTGCTCTACAGCATACATAACAAATGGGGATACTTTACTGCTTTATTTACATTCGGAATTTGGAATCCTGGGCATTTACTTGAGCAAACAGTTGTAAAGGAATTTATTTCTGAGGAATGCAAATTAAATTTTTACGAATGAATTAAATGCGATGAAAATTTAATATGGAAATGGGCATTTATTATGTACGTATTTACACCTCAAAACACCGATCAAGCAAGCATCGATTAGTAGAATGTGTAAGTGGAGTAAAGGGTGATATGTGACCCGATTAAAAGTAAAGCGGCAAGCTGATGTGCTTTATAAATAGGTGACCTTGCAAAAGGGCTTAAGATTTATACAGCAGCAGATTTCGTCTGGACGCATTTCCATTTGCTCTAATAGAGCTAGTATAATTACAAATACCGAGATTGCTCTAAAATAAACCCCTTATACAAGAAATTACTAATTAAAGATTTTAGTTCGAGTTACAATACGATGTAAACGTAGATAGTAGGTATTAATAAAGTTTACCGGAACTTCCCTTATAAGTAAATAGTTAATTTGAATAATACCGCTAAGGAGAGTTGATTATTCAAGGCATAATAGACTTACCTTGCTCATCCATAATTTCCACGGTAATATTCAGTTCCTTCAGCTTCTGTCCAATAAAGCTCAAATTAATGGGATAGTAGCAGAGTTCGGTGAGAATGAGGACGGGAGGTTGAAAGAAAGCTAGATGAACGCAGGCCAGCAACCCCAGTAGCAGCGGCAGGCCTGCCATGGCTGCCTTTTCAGCGAGGCATGGCTTTAAGGGGCCTTAAGACTGCTCAATGCTCGTTTAATATCACTTGTTCGATATCGATTGTGTTCATTATATCACCTGAAACAGAAACGAATGTGTTGTATTATGAAATTTCTAGAAAAAATCGCTCTGAATAGACCTAAAAGTTCCATTTATTTTTGCATGTGCTCCATATTCTAAACGTCTGTATAACACGAATTCAATCTATAGAAAAAATGAATAAAATATAAGTAAAGTGAAATTATTGATAAGCCGAATCTAAAAATAAAATTTTGTTTACGCAAAAACAGTACCTAAATAAAAGTAGATTTGAGTTGAATTAATTTCGAAGGGAGAGGAGGAACTTTCGTGTTTTTTCGCAATCAGTAATTCATAAAGTTGAAATAATTTAAATTTTAAAACAGAACGCCACTCGCGCTGATGTTGCTGTTGATCAACAATGGAAAATCTCCCACTTTCATACAAATAGTGAAACAATTAAATTCAAATGTAAGAGGAGCATCTGGAACAAAACTAAGCAATATAACTTTCGGAATAGTATTGCCCTTATAATCTATTATGCAAAAGGAATAAATAACTTTAAATAAAGCTGGAATATTCTTTAGTTATGTTCACTAAATGAAATACTAAATATATACAGAGTGTTTTACAGAAGAACAGTCAAAAAGGGGCTTTCTGAGGAACTCAAAATTCAATTTGTTACAACTACTTTACATCAGAACAATTGTGGCCGTCATTTGATAGTTGCAATTTTCAAAACTGCTTGAAAAAAAATTGATGAAGTGATCTATTAGGGAAAAAAAAGAATAATACCAATATCTGTAATAGTTTCGTCTTTATTAACCTTTCAAAAAAGTAAGTTTCTCTGCCGCGCCTCCATTAATGTGCTATCGATATATTAACATATTGTTAGACTTGTAACACCATGAATAAATATCCCATGGCTTAGTTAGCAGATTTCCGAATTGTTTGTACAGCAACCGATTTCGTGATTTGACTGAATGATGTTTACCTGTTCAGGAAACTAGGTCGAAACTTTCAATATGCAGCCAAATGATAGTTGATCGTTTGCTTTTTAAAACGCATCAGTGCTCTAATTCCGAACCGAAAGTTCCAATAGTCGAACTATTCTAGAACTGAAAATGTTGACTTTTAATATGACTTTGAAATTCTGGCTTTATTAGGGCAATTTGGAAGTTTTGAAAACCTCTTTTGGAAATCATTCGCCGATTTAACTGTGCTATTTTCGCTGGAAATAGAAATACTTTGTAAACGAGGCAATGCTTTAAATGCAACAAAGAACAAGAAAAGGAGTAATTGAATTGAAATAATTATTATTGGATATTTAATTGGCTTGGAATTAGTCCGACTAGAGGAAAAATATTAGGTAACGAACCGTCTCTGAGTCTTCCTTGCATTAGATTTCCACAATAACGAGCTCATTAATATAGCATTACTTTGAACGAAAAATAACGAGTTTGGTAACCCGAATTACTTGTTAAAGTGGTGCATGGAGCGCAAAATGAAAGGCACATTTCGAAGGAAAATAATATGCAAATAAACTGGAAATTTTAAAAAATATCAATTCAGCTCTTGATCAACATTTCGATAAAAGTAATAAAGCTGATTTCCTTCAGCTATTTTTAGCCATATTTCCAGGATTTATGATACAATGAAAAATATGTATCTATACATTATATTACATAAAATCCATAAATATACTTGATCAATACACTATATTCAGGAGACTAACCGTGATAATAAATAAGAAATAGGATTCGTAAGGCAAAATTGAGAAATTGGTGCTTTCGTTTCCAATTATATTTCAGTGTCACTGAAACGTAAGATAATTCATTTTCTCCATTACGTCGCTCTTCAAAGCATCAAAAAGTATTTTTCCCTCAATACTAAGTTCAAAATATTCTTGTTATTGCGTTCCGCTTTGCCCTCTTCACATTTCTATATGCTTCAGAAAAATCATAGGGTGTTTACGTGTAATACAAAGAACTCTAAATTGGATATCAAATCTCGTCTGTACATTTTTTAATTAATGATGTTATTAAAGTGGTATTAAAGAAAAATAACTAAAAACTCGAATCTCTGCTTAAGGTTGGTAGTAAAAATATTTTTTCTATTGATCGCTTTGATGTCGAAGTGAAAAATTGAATAAAACCCTCTATTTAATACAGTTTGAAAATGGAGTTCCGAAAGGGAAAATATTTACCCTTTTTTTATCGGGAATTATTGCTGCTCATGAAACCCAAGGTTATTATCAGCTGCTTCCAAAGGCTGCTTTAATGCGAAAGGAAGTGCTATGGTTTTGAAAACAAGGACGTAAATAATTTTAATAATCGCACGTACCCTTGAAGTTTCTTCGATGCCGTTAAATAAAGCGTGCTGTAAGTGATTTTAAAATTGTTTATGGGAGCACCTAATCGAAATTTATGACCTATCGAAAAGCATTAGAAGAGGTTTGAATAATAGCCGAAAGCTGTAATAGCTAATAGCTTCCTAACGTTGTTTTCAAAACTGCTAAAATATGTTCTTGTAAAAGTACGATGTGTGGGAAATTTCCTATTTAAAAATTGGTTTTGAAGAATATTTCAAATTTTGGTGGCATATTCTAGTCTTCCCACCATTTTATGTGTTTACCAACAATGTATATTCAAAGTTGTAGTATTAAGTCAGCGAGAATATTTAATATAACCCAATTAAATTAACATCAGTTTCGCATTACTTGCTATATTTCTGTCTAGTTACCTCGTTAACTCATTCGAAATACTAAATAAATGGAATAAAAATTTAGACAAACTTCTATAAATTTCAGTAAATTAGACAAAAAGTAAAATATATTTCAAAACTTTATGCAGGAAGCTGGATGTAAACACAAAATTTCGTGATACATTCCTCGGCTTATTTTGGAACAATGCACGGTTTGAAAATGACTTTCGACTTTAGATGAGAAAACTTTGCTAGTTAAATTCACTGTAAAGACTGGAAACTTAACGCGTGAAGAATTAGAAATGTATAGCAGAATTGTAAAACCGTTGCACGAAGGAAAACTTTAAAAAAGTTTACATCAACTCCTCAACGTGGATTTTTCCAAATGTAATCATATTTTATTGATTTACTTATATTGATTCATAAACTACATAATTTATTTTATAATTTATATTACTTCAGCTTCGGGGTGAATTTAAAATTTAAACGTCGTTTTGGTATAAAATTATGGTTGTATTCGATAAAACTTTCGTAAATATTCTTTGTATAATAAATAACTTCTTTATAGTTAATAAATCCTTGGGTATCGTGTTGTGTCTTTTGTAGCTACTTGTGCAGTATAAAGAAAACTCTAAATACCTAGTTAGAGGATTTCCCATTATATCCCAGAATTTATCTTGATATAAAAGTAGATTAAAGAACTTTAGAAGCGAATAAAGCTAGTGTACGTAAAACAACAATTTTATAAAATAACTTCTTTTATTCAGGATTATTTTTTAATTATGATATCTAATTGAATTATTTATTTTTAAAGCCACATTATCCTATAGAAGATCGTAGTATGATCCTAGAATATTGCAAATATTGGACAATATCTAGGATCCTATATACTTCTACATGATGTACAAATGTAGAAATATTTATACATGGTGTAATTATGGTGTATTATGGTTATAGTGTAGTTATAGTGTAATTATGGCAGGTTTTGTTGGGGTATTCTTGAGGGAATGAATTATTTTCAGTTTGGGATTCCCCGAGTCCGAGCCATCAACTTCCAGTGGCTATTCAATGAAAAGGGAAAGAACGGAAGGCAATTTTAGCGACTTGAAATGTCGATGAGGGTCGGACGTATAAGTTGTTTCTTTCAGCCCGAAGAGCTCAATAAGCTGACACGCAACTACAAAACCGTTCCGTGATTAATTCCTAGGTATAAATAATTCAGGGCACCTTGTTCAGGCGTGTATTATACCTATCAAAATACCAGGAAAAGGTGACCAAGTATAGTACTTAGTAATTTTGTGAATAGTTATGATGAGGAGAATTTTATTTGACGATAATAATGTGTCAGTGGATAAAGTTAGCTGTTTTGTAGGTGTCTGTTTTGTCGCCTTGATAATGCGTTTAAAATTAGAGATTAATTAATAAATTAACATTTCCAATTTCATTAATAACCGAACATGCTTTGATACATCGTGAATTAAGGAAAATCACATTATCGATTGGCGTTTAGGCTAAGCATGCTAATACAAACACTTTATAATCACTTTGTGCGTCTTGCCAGGAATTTCGTTAATTAATCATCAGAGAAATTATTCAATTACAATTTTAACTACTAGATAATCCACAAATATTAGATATAATATAATTAAATATTTGGCTAGAAGATAAAAAAATATTTCATGCATACATCAAACTTATTCGTGAAGATTTGGCGTTTGGAAAAATTGTGGAATTTCTAAAAATTTTTGAAAAACAAATAAAAATTTTTCTATAATTAATCCTAATATTTTTTTAGTTTAATTAAATAAATTTCTACCTTGATTACCAGTTTTCTATATATGTATAGGTAAGGTGTATATTATAGAATTGAGTTTAGAAAATTACCTCTATATACTGCACTAACTGTAATTACCATTTGTAATAACTATTAACTACAACTTAACTGTAATTATGTATTATGTAATTGGAGCAATTATATCTTATCATCCCTTATAGTTAGAATTTGGAGATTTTCTCTGTTTCAAAAGTACCTATACATTGCTCTAAATGCATAACTATTAGCACAAAATGCTCACCGTACGTTAAATTTTAAATAATTTAATAGGCAGCACAATAAAAAATATTTTTTATATCTCCCCTATTTTTTTGATTTATTAAAAAAAAATCAAAAATAAAACAAAATCTACAACATATAATAAAATTTCAATAATCCATCTTTTAAATACTCCAAATCGAGCCAAGATAAACCATCTAAACATGTTCAAAAAACGCCACTTACTTTCCAAATAGCAGGAAAATTTCGTCCAGAAATTCTTGCGATGAAAACACGTCGATCTCAGCCAGTGCGATCTGCGTGCGAAAAGCGCCGTGCTTGCTCGCGATGGGGGTTCCCGAAAACTAAACGCTCACCGGAGTCCGGAGTCTGTAAAAGGGGATCCTGGGAGCGTAATGTCACGACGCCCCGCAAGAGACGCCTGGACCAGCCAAATCGATCGATTATAGACAGTGGCGGATGCGTTAGTGCATATCCGGGTGTTTTCCTTTTTTTTATTTTCTATGCTATATATGTTCGCGATTGAAATTCCTACCAACAATTCAACGAATGCGTAATTGATGTATTTAATATAGCCTGTAACGTCTGTTCATGCAGGTAATTGATTTTGCTCCGTTGTTAATGGAAGCGTCAAATTACAGTTAATTGAATAAATCCAATCAGAACAGGCTAATTCGAATCACTTGATGGAACAATAGTTATCACCGATTGTATAAAGTAATAGGTTGTTCAAATTTAGTTACAATTAACATAATAGATGAAATGATTGATCATTTCGTACAACATTTGCATTGATGATGGAGTTGTTATCGCTGAAAACGAATTAGGAAGTCTAGTTGAAAATTCATTATTTTTCATTTAAGTCTCTCGTTATCTCTTGGTGTCTAAAGAAGTATCTGTTCAGGCTTCTTCAAGTTTAGGCCCGTCCTGGCACCTTTATCGCCCTTAAGTCAACTCAAATCTCCCAGGTAATCTCAAACCTCTCTGGGTCTCCCCGGTCTCGTTAGGCATTGGTTCAGCTACTAATGTAGCCATGTTATTTTATTGAAATTTAAATAAATGACAGATTTTTGTTATAAGTATACCTATATTTATCTTTTAAATTAAATTATGTAAATGTATTTTAATTCTTACATAAAAAAAATAAAATAGGCTGTTTTGTGGATCAAATAATTTAATCCGAATAACTAACTAAAAATTAAGTAATTTACTACAGTTAATTAACTAAGTTTTTATTAACTACAAAATAACAATCCAAAATGAAGCAAAAAATTTCATTACACTTTTTTTTTGAAAATATTTTTATCTTTATTTTTATTTTTTAGAAAAATAAATGATTTTTAATTGACACAGAACGGAAAACCAAAGACAAGTAAATTTAAAATAAATTGTGTTTTGTGCTGCCATCTACGTCTTACGAAAATGTTTTCTGTAGATAGAACACTGAATTAAAAGTTAGACAGTGGCGTATTGAAATTAGAAAATCGGCCGCCAGGTGGCATTCGATCAATTTTATTATTGTAAAACTTGCTTATCATACTGAAATTGGAAAAATAATGGTGCATTATGGATCATATGTTTAAGTGAAGCAGTTTTGGGCAGAACAAACGTGCAAGTAAGATTTCTTTTGTAATTTTAACGTATTTTGGGATAGGTTTTGTCATGAAATGGCCGAATAACCAGTTTCGGAAACTGGTCTACCAAATATTTTGTGTGGTGTGAACGGGATTTTCGCTGTGATCGTTGGCTATCCAAGGCAGCCGTTCGTGTTGCGAGTTGTAAAGTTAACAGTGTAGAACAAAATTATTCATTTTTCGTTCATTTCTTTGGCCCATTTGAGTATTTATGAGCTGCATTTCGACGCAACAAATTCAAGTTTAGATTCGGACGATGGAGTGTAGTTTTGGTAGGTTTGAAAGGCAAAACTTACGGCTATTTTTTCTACGAATTTACCATCTGTAGTTGACTGGTCGTTAATAGTTTTATTTCATTTTGATACCAATGTCATATAATGTTCATAAAATGGATTCTGGATTTTTCTGTGCTCAATATAAATTCCTACAATGCTCTACTCGATGCGAAAGGATATAGAATCTATTATTTGTTAGTTTCTTTCTGGTATTGAAACGATTTTTGTGGTTACTTATACTCGTGTAAGCATTAAATTACGTTAATGACCTTAGAGGATATTTATTTTATTTTCGCAATACTAATAAATAAGTACAAAGAAAAGTTTATCAAAATCAATTCTATTTTTTTTTTCTACAATCACCTAGACAGCCTAAAAACATTAGGTTGGCTTTAGTTTATTTATAAGAAAGGCACAGCATTTGCAATTTAATTGAAGTAAACAATCCATATTCATGAAGTTGATTACATGAACAAGACGAGATATCTGCTGCATTTACACTAGTATTTGTTTAGGCGTGAATTCATTTAACACATTTCAATAGTTTCACTCAAGAAAACCATTTTTTATTCCATAATTACTGCACGTAAATCTCGCCTAGTGAAAACTTGTGGACATTTATGTTGAAAATGTGGTCGTGGAGAATTAGGTTGTGGTTTTTCTACAGTGATAAACTATGCATAGCTAACTCTCATTACTAATCTATAATTAAACTACTGATGTAGCCAAATATGTCTTCAATTTTAGTGCACCTATGCACAAATTGTCATAAATAAATGGGTGTTTAGAGGAAAATTCTGAATCAAAGTTTATAATTAGTTTGGAAATGGTATAATCAATACAAATATTTGCACTTTCTAGGTTATGCTGAGACCATACCAACCAAAGTTTGAGAAAATGGTGCCCACATATTGCAGATATTACATATACTCATTTGATCGTAATCTTACGAAGTATTTCATCACAGAATTTTCCTAAGGCACCTTCCTAAATCAATATTCACTTACTGTGGCCATATTTTTTCACTCAAAATACGTCAAAGATAGCCATTTTCATGTATATGAAAAATAAAACATCCATTGGTTAATTTTTTTAATAACATACATTATCATTACGTACAACCAATCGTAGAGCTTGAACATAATACTGTGTGATATCACATGGTAATCAAGTATTAGTTTCTTTTTTTGTAAATCTATAAATTGTCAATAGTGTTTTTAAAAAGATCCATCGACTTGTTGCAGCATCGCATAGAAACACGAGAGCAAGTTGAATTAAAAGGGAATGAGTGTCGCTAGTAAGTGGAGGAGCTTAGAACGCTTCGTCTATGGCAGATCCAGCTAACACACTCGCTGCTGCCAGCACTAGCCGCCGCAAGCGTGTGCTGCCAACGCAGCCACGTTCAGAGGCTAAGCGCCTCCGAACCTCCTCGCAAGAAGACACCAAACATTCGGACAAAAGTACCACCGCTTCCCAAGCATCGCATAAGGTACGTAGCACGTTTTCGGAGGATCTTTATTACGACTGTTGTTGTTTTAGGTTAAAAATTCAAGGTCGGGACCTTCTCAAAGCAAGAAACTCGATAAAAGTGAGCATTTGTCGAGATCGAAATCGCAATTCGAAATACCTTCTACGTCTACGGGAGTGCACAAAGTTTCTTCGTCGACGACCAATTCGAAATCTAGGAAGCATTCGAAGAGCGATTCAGAGCAATCTCCCAGCTCAGACAGTGAACCGAAACAGAGAAAATATACTAAACATAATTTAGACATTAACTATAGAAAAGAATATTTAGAATTAGGCTTAAGAAATAACAACACGGATCCTCCTAACTCCTTAAATAATAGCTGTACAGATTTAACTAAAACTAAGAGAAAACACAGGAAAGGCTCCGGTTCCCGAATCAATCCCAAAGATAAGCAAAAAGAGGAAAAAAGCAAACCTTCAAGTGCTAACAACGTCAACAAGAACCATTTAGATTGCAATACGAAAGACAAACCGGAAAAAGGCAAGAGATCCGATAAAAACAAAGGGAACTTAAACTGTAATATCTCTCTACAAGACACTTTAGAAGCCGGTTCATCTACTTCTAACTCGACTTACACACAAGTAAGCACTCTTTTACTTCATTGATTTTTTTGCAAATTACTAAACTTTCTATGATTTACAGGGTCACAAATACCCTTTGAGAAGTCACAGTAAGATTCCCACAAGAGTTCACACCAGTAATTCGAATCCTCTGCCGAAAAAGATTTCGCAAGAACAAGGGAAAAAGAAACATTTAGCACTGGGGGCGAGCAGCAGTCAACCGACTACAAGGGACATCCAGGAGCCCTCTCGCCTCACACGCAGTGGAGCAGTGTTGAGGCGCAGCACACGGACTAGCAAAGGTACGATTAATCCAGCAATTCATACATTATCGTATGATACAATTCCTGTTTATTAATTTTTGCATTTGATTTTAATAATTCGTCATGAATGCAAGGACAAAACTTTTTCTCACTGGTTAACGGTACTGATTTACTCAATGATTTGTTATGAAACGAATGCATCTCTTTAAATTGTGGTTTTGTGCAGGTAACATTTGTTACTACGGGTTTTAAGAGATTCCTTTCGTGCAAACAATTAAATATGAGATTATCTTATCGCTGTTTCGTTTTAGTAAACTCCGCCATTTTATTGGTTTTGTTGTGATTGCGAGTCGATTCTTTTCATTCATATGAAATTTTCCTATGCAAATTTGTACTAATTTAATTTTCGTCTACTTGTTACTGCAGTGTTTTCCTTTAGAAATATTGAAATCTGAATGTATCCTATCAAGGTTGTCGTTTTGTTCTTATTGATTGTAGATAAGAAAATATTCGAATTTATTTATCATGCTTTTGTCCAATCAAATGCGATATATTAATTGGGGTTTTTAATTTTTGGTGATTACATGATAATGCACCACAATGTGGCATTTTATTCATCGTTGTTTTGAATGTCTGGTTAGTATTGTGTCTTGATTTGTTGAAGAAAATACATAATATTTTCAAAAATTTCGAAGAGAATTGATGAAAATGGTTCTTTCAGGTGAGAGAATTCATAAAATCAAAATAATTCGATAAAAAAATTGCGTTAGCAACATTTAGTTTATGTAACCTACTTTTTGTACTAATAAAGGCATATATTGCTGGTGGATTAAAAAATTAAGAGATAATATTTACCAGAATAAAGTTTATATAGTTGAAAGAATAAACGGAAGTGCATTATCGTAGATAAAACGATTTTATCTAATATTAAAATGACATTATTCTAAAACTAATCTACATAAATTTCAATATAAAAATAAGTAAATGATTACAAGAAGTGTAGGCTATTTTATAATTCAACAATAACAATGTTGATAGTGTTGAAATTAATAGTATCACAAAATAGTGAAGTGTGAAGTGCACAAAAATTTAAAGTCAATTGAATTAAATCTTCAAATAGTGTTCGCTAATATTAAAATTACAACAATAATTTTTTATTGTTGATTGTGTTTATTACTAAAAGATTGAATTCAATACAGTGGGATGGATGTAAATAACATTGGGGTTATAGAAGAATTTGTTGTAATTATCGATAAAGAATTGCAAAATATACTACTAAATTATATTTTAAATTGCTTAATAAACTCAGACATATTTAACGTCCCCTGTTATCAAAGCATGGAATAAAAAAATTGATAAGAAAGTGGTAGTCACTGATCAGAAAGGAATAAACAATACAATAATTATTTACTCGCGCAGGTTTGTTTATTAGTGAACATTGACTTAAATTGTTATAAATAGTAGATGCAATGAATTACAATTAATGTATAAAATTTTAATATTGCTTATAGATTAGATATCCTTTCATTTTGTTTTAGACATTTAAAGTATATTTGTTTAAATTGCTATATTTGTATCTCGTTGAAACGTAGTTAAATTCGGCAACTAGACGGTTTTTGTCACAAAATTGCATCAAGTGATTTAATCTCGGTTTAACTGGTTATTTGATGTGTGGTTTTCATTTTTTTGTGCTACTCACTAAGGTAAAATTCTTTTTATACACTTGTGGGTTTCATTACACATTTCTGGCTAATATTGCCATAATTTATGACGCTTTTGAACAACCCATAATTCAAAAAATTAACTCAAGAATAATAACCAATAAATGTTTCCTTTCTAGTGCTACTATTAATTTTAATTCGATCATAATAGCCCAATTGAAAATTCCAGCGTTACATGAAATTCGTTTTACAACTGCTATCATTTTAAAAACTTTTGTATTTTTTATGTAAGGTTATAAAAAGGGGGACATTTTCATTTATTTCGCCTACATTGGCAACAAATTAAGGTGACAGCCTATAATAGAAAGTCTAATTAAAAAAACTGGATGTATTAATGGAATCCCTAATAAAACTGCATATTTTCCTTGGAAAAGATTCTCTTAATTGCTTAATTATTTCAATTGTTTTCATTTTAAATAGAGGTTAATTCTTGGGATTTAAATTGGGCGTTTTTAGTGGATTAATTATGAATTATTTTTGTTATAGGGCACAGCTCAACAACGGGTTCGTGTGCAAGTTCTAGTGGCGCTAGTGGCAGCGGCAGCAGCTCGAGAAGGGCAGTGAGGCAGCAAAAGGTTGGGTCGGCAGCACCGGCACTCCTCTCGGCCCCTGCTACCCAAGCTGCCGCAGCCATGGCCGCTGATCAACCGGAAATACCCAATAACGGACTTTCTGGTAAGTCAAAATAATTGCTACATGACGAAGATCTTTTTAAAAGCATGTTCAATTGCACCTACTAATTGACCCACTATTTCTACGTATTAATTATAAAAAAATAATCTTTTATTTCACGGCGATTAACCCGTTACAATCGAATCGATTTATCACCAATTTCTTCCTCTGTAGATAATGATAAGTTAATGTTGCTTGGCTTTACTTTCATTTTACCACTACCCGTTCAGCGCAAGTTTCATTTTCTAATTAGTCTCAGTCTGTGACTCTCGAGTAAAAGTGATTTGATTTATTTCGTGTTTTCGTAGCGTTGCGATGTTGCGATTTTTAAGTAACATTTTAGTTGAATAAACTTTAAAAATGACTCACAGTAAGTAAAATATTATTATATTTTTGTCTTATCTATTCAAAATATATTAGATAATGAAAACGTAATAAAATTAAAATATTAATGTTTCTCAAAATTTTAAAAGAAGAAAGTTGAAGTATATTATACAGTTAATTAATAATACATTTTAATGGCAAATCAAGATTATTATTTTATTTCTAGTCAAAAGTCTCGCAAAATAATTCTCGTATGAAGAAAAACGAGCAAATAGAATTCTACACAGAGACAAATATTTACTTAGAAGACTGAAAATAATAAAACTGCAGTCTTAAATTATAAACTAATCAGGCTGTTACGATATTTTAAATGGTCGTTTTGGAAATTTTGTCTGATATTGAGGATCAAACTTTCTATTTTGTTTCCCTCATTTCTAAACTAATTGTTATATTTACCTGGAAATTACAGGCTGCCAGTAATTGGTTAAAAATTACGCAACTCTTATCAAAATTGACACTACTGAATAATACAAAAAACCCCCTTTCCTATCTATCAGTTGTCGCGGTAACAGCTATCATTGTCAAATGACGCTTAATTAAAAATATTCAAAAAAAAATGGAAGCCTTGGACTTACTACACTTCCTGTCGTCCCTCAACGATGAACTATATTTTATCGCTTCAGCTTCCGAGGAACCTCCGTCTCCGCAAGAAGCTACGCAAGCCGTTCCGCCCAGCGGCGGGCCCTCAGGACCGGGAGCAGATTCCGAAAGCGATGACAGCGAAGTGGGAAGACTGCAGGCATTACTCGAGGCTCGAGGTTTGCCCCCGCATCTCTTTGGGGCCCTCGGACCGAGGATGCAACAGATGCTACACCGGAGCATGGGAACTAACAGTTGTAAGTACATAACTTTATTACATAATCTCAAAGAATTATGTTCTAATAAACTTTAATTTTGTAGCAGTAGCAAGAGCTCAGGCCTTAATACCCGGTTTACAAGCAACGGGAGACGAAGGCCAACAATTACAAGCTGTAATAGAAATGTGCCAAGTTTTAGTGATGGGGAACGAGGAAATTTTGACCGGGTTTCCCGTTAAGCAAGTTGTACCAGCGCTTATAACGTTGCTGGGAATGGAACACAATTTTGATATTGTGAGTGTAATGTACGATTTGTTTAATGAAATAATATAATGGGTGTTTTTAGATGAACCATGCGTGTAGAGCGTTAACGTACATGATGGAAGCGTTGCCTCGGTCGTCAGCTGTAGTAGTGGATGCAGTACCTGTATTTTTGGAGAAATTACAAGTGATTCAATGTATGGATGTAGCAGAACAGTCTCTTACAGCTCTCGATATGCTATCTAGAAGACATTCGAAAGCAATACTACAAGCGGTTAGTAAAATTATTGCTTATAAATATTGTTGAAATAATTGCAACTTAACTATTTTTTAGAGGGGAGTATCGGCGTGTCTGATGTATTTGGATTTTTTTTCGATAAGCGCCCAACGTAACGCTCTATCCATCACGGCGAATTGCTGTTTGAGCCTAAACTCCGAAGAGTTTCAATACGTTCAAGAATCCCTGTCGCTTCTCGCCTCTCGGCTCTCGCAACAAGACAAAAAGTGCGTGGAGAGCGTCTGTTTGGCGTTCTCTCGTCTCGTAGATAGTTTTCAATTGGAACCGTCCCGTTTACAAGAAATAGCCAGCACGGAGTTACTTACGAACCTTCAACAATTGTTGGTCGTAACGCCGCCTATCGTCAGCACGGGAACGTTCATCACCGTGTTGAGAATGTTGTCTGTGATGTGCGCCAACTGTCCCGATCTCGCTTTGACGCTGCTGAAGCAGAATATCGCCGAAACGTTGCTTTATTTACTCACCGGATCCGCTGAAGTCAATCAGGATGATATCGAATTAATCCCTAGGTATAATTTCGATTTATTAATTATTAGAAATTCGTGAAAATTAGTGGGACAATTTACTAATTTCTGATTTCTTCTAATTGGCATTATTTCAATTTTTGCGTCAACTTCATTTTGTACAAATTTTTCATTCATAGATTTGTGTAAAGGTTGGGGCATAGAGCAAAATGTTGCATATCAGGTGCAGTCGTTGTTTTAAGTTTTGATGCACTGTGTATAGTAATGCATACAAATGATCAATAAATTATTTTTTACAAATCGCCACGAATATTCCCGCATAATCATATTTTTTATTGCAGGCAACCACAGGAACAATTTGAAATTACAGCCCTGATAGGCGAATTGATGCCTAAACTACCGACGGACGGGATTTTCGCTGTGGACAGCTTTTTAGAACGTCCTTCTACCGTTTCGAAAGACCAGCCAATTTGGCAATGGAGAGATGATCGCGGTCTGTGGCATCCATATGGAGCCGTAGACAGCAGAATTATCGAGGCTTCGCACATGAACAGCGACGACGAAGTTAGTTTGAATACTCTAGGCAGAATTTACACGATTGATTTTCATTCGATGCAACAAATTAATGAAGATACAGGCACTTCCAGACCAGTTCAGGTAACTATCGATTTTTAATGACATAGGACTATTATTACAAGAATTTAGGTGCTCAAAAATAAACTTATTATTTTATTATAGCGACGTTTTACACCAACCAACGTGCAGAGTAGCCCTGTCGAGCCCACGCAGGCTCCTAGTAGACCTCTTAGCGCCAGCAGAGACGCTCGAGTTGCTTGTCTGAGAGAAGAACGAGGTTTAGCTGCTGCTTTCATTCGTTCGCTGTTTTCAGTTCTGTACGAAGTATATTCTTCAAGTGCAGGTATTGTTCATTACAATTGTAAACACAAGAGTAGATTGTACAAGGTTTCTTTTTTTAGGTCCAGCTGTTAGATTTAAATGCCTTAGAGCTCTTCTACGAATGGTGTATTATGCAAGCCCCGAGTTATTGAGGGATGTATTGAAAAATCAAGTTGTTAGTAGCCACATTGCTGGTATGATGGCATCCAGCGATCTGAGAATAGTAGTGGGAGCATTACAAATGGCTGAAATATTAATGAACAAGTTACCAGAGGAATTCGAAGTACATTTTAGAAGGGAAGGCGTCCTGCATCAAATTAATAGATTAGCCGATCCAGAGGTAATTTAAATTTGTGTGATTCATATTACATGTTTCATTACGTGTTAATTTCTTTTATAAAGGTACCACTGGGAGTGAGCCCGCCTAAAGCAAACAGTATAACTTCGTTTTCGTCGAGTTTAAGTGAATCACAACCCGGAACATCACAGTCATCGGCTAACAGTACATTGCAAACTGCAAATGGGTCGGCTGTGTTGGCTACGCCAGTTTCTTCATTTTGTGCGTCTACGCCCGATTCACAACGATTGCAGGATTCGGAAACTAGATCTCCTAGTCCATCTCATGTTCGTCTCAGCGATGTTCTGAAAAGAAAAAGGGCAGCTAAACGGGCAAGTGGTTCTAGCAGATCTAAATCCAAACACGAAGAGATGCCCCTGTCTCCATCACTCATGCAAGATCTATTTACCAAAGCTGCTTCTATAGGAAATTCTGCTACAAGGTAAGTTGTTTTTTGAAAATTAATTAATGCGATTATTGTTTTATCTTAATTTTTATAGTAATACAAGACCCAGATATTCGGGCTCCAGTTCAAAAACGAGCTTTCTACAAAGTTTGAATCCCGCTAGATGGGGAAGGAACATGAATTCATCGCACGATAGAAATTACAGCAAGGACTCTTTGAACAATTTGTCCAAATCAGCATCTAATTCTCACATTACAGCAGGCAATAGAGAAAAGACGAGAACTTGGATAAGAGAGCAAGCTTCCAAATTTATAGAAATCTATTCGAGTACAGATGACGATCCTCATCCAGCCACAACGGTCATAACCCGCTTGAAACTGGCCATTGATAAACTCTCGACCACTTCTTGTCGCGAGGCGCTTCTGGATCTAAGAGAAATTTTGATGGAATCTGACATATCGCCGTTCGAAGTGAATTATTCGGGTCTCATAAAAGCGCTGCTATCCTATTTGGCGGATCTGAACGGACCATTTGATAGAGAACAAAGACTTAGAATACTGTTGAACGTGTTCGCTGATTGCCCGCTCAACGGCGACACGAAGGAGATATCGCAATTGAATTCTACGTGGATGGCAGCGCTGGTCGCTAAGCTCAACGGTTGTGTCTCGCAGTTGGAGCAATTTCCAGTGAAAGTTCACGATTTGCCGGCTAGTTCGGGAGCCGGCAGAGGCGGTACTAGTGCTTTAAAGTTCTTCAATACCCATCAGTTAAAGGTAAGTCGTTGAGTTTATACGTTTACATTTAATTGAAGTGTTGTTTTTAGTGCAATCTTCAAAGACATCCCGAATGTTCAAATTTAAAGCAATGGAAAGGGGGCACAGTTAAAATTGATCCTTTAGCTTTAGTTCAAGCAATAGAACGTTACTTAGTGGTAAGAGGATACGGTAGACTCAGAGACAAAGATATCATTGACAGCGACGAAGCTGATACAGACGATGATATAGATGATACATTAGCCGGCGTTGTAATATCGCAAACCGGTACTAGGCATAAGTTGCAATTTCTTATAGGCAACAACGTGCTGCCTTACAACATGACTGTTTATCAGGCTGTGAGACAATTTAGCAACAACGGGAACGACCAGAGTGAGACTGATACTGATAATGAAACCCCTTTAGGTAAATACTATTTTCCTTCTATGATTTTACATTATATTTATATTTTTTGAACTAGGAAATGCCGGTATTTGGGTCCAAACACATGTTATTTACTACAGACCGTTGAAAGAAGAACCATCGGCAACTACAAAAGGTAGTAGTGGTACCTCAAATCATTCTAGTAGGAAAGGTAAAGGATCTTCTGGAAAAAATACTTCAAGACGTAAAGTTGATGATTTGTGGAATGGTAAGTGTTTTAATTCCATAACAAATCATCCATTTTGCTTAATAAATTTTATTTTAGAAGGTACAACACCAGTACCCCAATCGCCTTTGGATCCATTCCTGGTCACTCAATTCCCCGACACAGTTACCATACAAGACGCCTCATTGGAAGTGTTGTGCCTCCTTCGAATCATAAACGCTCTCAATCTATATTGGACTTATTTATATCCTAGTGTTGAATATAAGTACATTTTACCACCTTCGGAATTTTTAAACAGTAAAATAGCTGCTAAGGCGAGCCGACAATTACAAGACCCTCTAGTCATTATGACGGGTAACTTACCCAATTGGTTACAGCAAATCGCTTCCGTGTGTCCGTTTTTGTTTCCCTTCGAAACTCGCCAGTTACTTTTTTACGCCACATCGTTTGACAGAGATCGTGCCTTACAGAGGTATGTTGTTTTTTACACGTAAGATACATTTATAATTGATGTAAAATTGAATTATTGTAGATTGCTCGACATGTCTCCCGAGCTGAGTTCGAGCGATTCTCAAGAACGAGTAACGCCAAGACTGGACAGACGAAAACGCACTATATCCCGCGAAGATATACTCAAACAAGCCGAACAAGTGATGCAGGATTTAGCTTCGTCGAAAGCTTTATTGGAAGTGGAATACGAAAACGAAGTGGGAACCGGTCTGGGACCGACGCTGGAGTTCTACGCTTTGGTTTCCAAGGAACTGCAAAAGTCCAATTTGGAGTTGTGGAATTCTCCGAGCACCAGTGATAATGAGTATGTAAACAATCCATCAGGATTATTCCCGGTGCCGTTAGCCAGAGGAGCAAAAGTTAGCCAGCTTACGAAAATCAAGAGCAAGTTTAGGTTTTTGGGCAAATTTATGGCGAAGGCTGTTATGGATTCGAGAATGGTGAGCCTAAGAATTAGAATTTTAAACTGCATTTGATGTATTCATTTGTTTTAGCTGGATCTTCCATTTTCTACGACTTTTTACCGTTGGTTATTGGGCCAGGAACTTTGTTTTACACTTTCCGATCTTAGACAGGTCAATCCAGATTTGTACAAAACATTGAGAAGAATGTATTTTATTGTCAAAGAACGAGATGAAGTACTTGCAAATGAAGACTTGAGTCAAGAACAACAAATAATAGAAGTAAGTCGAAACAATATTTCATTTTCCCCATGTATTGTAATTTATTATTTTTTAGGTGGAAAAAATAGAATTTGACGGTTGCTCCATCGAAGACTTGGGATTAGATTTTGTAGTACCTGGTTACAACGTAGAATTAATGAAAAACGGAAAATCTACTCACGTCACCATCCACAACCTTCACTTGTACATTAAATTGATGACCCATTGGATCCTCTACGAAGGCGTTGTGAGGCAAATGGAATCGTTAAAGGAAGGATTCGAATCGGTTTTTCCGTTGCACAATTTAAAAGTATTTCAACCGGAAGAGTTGGAAGCTGTGTTCTGCGGTAGTCCCAAAGATTTCATCTCGGGATGGGACGTCAAAACGTTGATGGAATGTTGCAGACCAGACCATGGTTATACAGCCGACTCACGGGCTATTAAATTTTTATTCGAAGTGCTTAGTTCATATGACAGAGAGGAACAAAGAATGTTTGTACAATTTTTAACCGGCAGTCCCAGACTGCCTGTAGGAGGTAAGTGTCTCCTAGGTAATGTAAAGTGTAACTTGTGTAATCGTTGTTATTGTAGGTTTTAAAGCATTGTCGCCTCCATTGACTGTAGTAAGAAAGACTCTAGAAACAAATATGAATCCCGATGATTTCCTTCCTTCTGTGATGACATGTGTAAACTACCTCAAACTACCGGATTATTCTAGTATCGAAGTGATGAGAGAAAAGTTAAGATTAGCAGCTTCTGAGGGACAACTTTCATTTTACCTTTCATAAGGTTTTTTACTGTATTCAACAAAAATTTTAAATTGTAATATCACATAACAAGTGAATAATCTAAATCTCACTTAGTGGGGCAACGTCTCAATTTTTATAAAGCTGTATAATTTATTATTGAAAGAATTTAACTTTTATTTCTGATAGTGTTTTTTATTTTACAATATGTGTAATAATTTTAATGCAGTAAATATTTGTTTTGAATGAGTATTTTGACTGACGCGTACAGTGGACACAAGTGTACAGTGATAGTGTCGCAACGAACAATTTATTAAATTGCTAATCTCTGCATAATTGCCAAATGTATAGTAAGCTGAGCCAAAAGTATTTGGCGCAGTTCTATTCAAGTAACAAAATTGTAGTTATAATTTAAAATATTTCAATAAATTTGTATACATAATGTATATTTTTTCCAAGTCCTAATTATAAAATGCGCCTTTTTAATTTGAAGGGAAGTTTAATCTTGAAATTCAGTAAAAAAATATATATAAATGTACAACAAATTACAACAACTTAGTATTAAGGATTGGGTGAAAAAACCATGTCAGTATTACTGGTAGTAGTTTCGTTAAGTCTCGATGGGACAGCTTCTAATTCTGCTCGCTTCGAAGCTATAGTCTTCAACAAGGCTTTACCTGGTTCCTTCGTCTGAAATAACAACACTTTCAAGCTACAATAATTAAATCAAACGAGTTTCAAATACCTCTTCACACTCCATACATTTATACGCATATGTGTACGCATCATCAAGATCCCCCTTCTTCAGATGGTAGTTGGCCAAATACTGCAAAGCAGTGTAAAACTCCACTTGTTCTTCTACGCATTTTATTTCTCTATCGTCTTCTCGAAGACAAAATTCAGTGAAAGCAGCCGCAGCGTTTTCGGTCTCGCCAAGTTTATCGTACAATCTAAAGCAATTATTAATGATGTAAAATATACATTGGAGAAAATAAATAGGGGTGTAAATTACTTGGCTAGTTTCAAGATTGCAATTCCTTCAACGTCGCCTAAATTACAGGCTTTGTAATAGCATTTTAAAGCATTCTCAGTCTTATCCAATTTTTCGTAAGCATCACCTAATGCTATTACCATTCTACTATCATTTGGTTTTAATTGTTGAGCTCGCTTGTAGTAGTATAGGCAGTAATTGGGCATTTTTAAAATTTCGTATGTTTGACCCAAACCGTACCATGCCCTATAGTCTCTTGCGTTGATTTCTATAAATAAAATTGAATTAAAAAAATTACAGAGCAATTAATTAATGTAATTTACCGATAGCATGACGATAGCTTTGTATAGCAGCATTAGTATTTTTCATTTCCATAAATTCGTGGCCCATTAAGGTCCAAGCGGACAGAAATTGTGGATTTAATTTCAAGGCTTTTTGAAAATACAAAACGGCTTTTGCATGATCTGAGCGCAAACTGTAATAATTACCTGAAAGTCTAGAATTAAAAAAAAAGATACAGAAATTAATAAAAAATCTTACCGATTACACAACAGGTTTCCACACGATATTTATCAATATTTACAACTTTGTGGGCTAGATCTGCTAGTTCATTTTTCATTTCAAGCACATACAAAAGATTTGAGTAGGTATCTAAATTGTCCAATCTGTATGGATCCAGTTTGAGAATTTGTTGGAATACTTCAATAGCATTGTTCAAATCTGAAATAAAAAGATTTTTATAACAATTCAAAGCAAATCCGACTTTGTGGGAAATATATTAAAGTAGGCGCAAATTGTCACTTCAATACTTTGACATTGTTAAAAATGAGCAGCTCTTCTAAAGATGATAAAGAAGAATCAAATATTTTTAATAAACTACCTCTGCCGATTGAAAATTCAAACAAAGAAAAAGATACAATTAACATGTTGAAAACATTTGTACCAAAGGTAGATACAATTCTCATAAAAGTACTCCCGGACAATCATCTGCTCTCGGTCGAAGAGCAATCCTTTTATTTAACTCTAACTGAAGGCATATTTGGATATAACGAACAAGTAAGGAACGAAAATCTCAAGTTACTTGCGTTAGATTGCAATATCAAATCCCTACTTCCTTATCTTAGTATCTTCATTAAGCAAACCATTCACGTTAACATAGTACACCCCGATTTGACTTTATTAATTTATTCTGTACGAATGGTGAAAAGTTTATTAAACAACCAATACATAAATATCGTTGAGCATTTGCACAATCTGATTCCAGCAGTTCTTTCGTGCACACTTTCCAGAAGAATCAGCAAATGCTACTACGATAATCATTGGACACTCAGAGATTTTTCAGTATTTGTAATATCAACAATTTGCAAGAAATACAACAATAGCATAAACAACATAACTCAAAGGGTTGTTAATATTTACGTTAAACCTTTGAAATCGTACACTATGTATCCGTTAACGACTATTTATGGAGCTATAAAAGGTTTGGGAAGTTTAGGAGAAGAAGTGGTGAAAACTTTCCTGTTTCCCTGCCTTTTTGGAGTTGGAAAGCTGCTTTTTATCATTCTGGAAAAGCAAACTTACAACTTTTACATCGAAGAGGTAACTGATCAAATGATATTAGAAGCTAAGCACGTTAGAGATGTTGCTTTGAACATTGTTGCACCTATCCTACTTAAGACAAAAAATACAAATGATGGAGGAGTTTTTTATTCGCAATATTTTGGTTACTTTGGACGCTTGCTGTATTCAGAAGTTAAGAATTTGGAAAAAATTGAATTTGATAAGCAAAAACCTGTTACTTACTACCAAACTACAACTCAAACAAAATTTTAGTGATTCCTAATTGTACTTGTTGTATTCTAATAAAATTAAATATAAAATGTCTACTTACTTCTGCAGTTATGATGACCTAAAGCAATTTGAGACAAAACGTAAGTGCAATTTTGAAATCCTAAATTGTACAAAGTTTTGTAGAGCTGTAGAGACTGATCGTTGTTGAGTTGCTCTAAATAAGTATGAGCCAGGAAGAAGTACTTCATCCAGTGGTCTGGCAACACAGATGAATAAATTGTGTTGCTGTCCGGAATTATTTTTCCCAATTCGAACCAGGCACTCCACAGTATAGGTTCTGCATTCACAGCTTCAATAAACACTTCTATTGCTAGAGGAATGATGTCCAACTTTTTCAGGATCACTCCGTACAAATATAAACAATAACCGTCTAACTTATTCTCAAAACGCTCGATCTTTAAAGTGGTGCATAAATCTACAAGTGATTCGTTTTTGACCGAGTTCTGTACTGAATTCGTGTGTATTATGTAATCTTCTAACTTTTTCTTTTCGATAGATAAATACTTTGAGTAAAAGTACAGAAATTTAGATTTTGCTTTAACGCAATCTTTTAAAAAATGGGAACATCTGTCGTACTCCTTTAGATCGAAATACGATTTAGCTAAAAAATAATCATCTATTTCTTCTTCCAAATCGTCATTTTTAATAAGCCTGTCTTCGGGAGGCAAATTTATGTTTTTCAAGGAAAAGTTAATTTCAGACAGCCACTTTACCGATTGGTTTAAACCTCTTTGAGAACAATTGTAAATGCCTCGTAACAAATCTTTTTTCATAGATATGCAATCTAACTTAACATCAATAGGTGCACCCATTTCTAATTGAGTTTAGTTTTTAAATATTCGACAGTTTAAAATGACAACAAACTGAAATTTTAAATTGAGGTTATGTGCGACGGTTTGACGTGACAGTTGACGTTTGCAACGACCTTTACATTACAAGGTAAGTAGTGTTTCTGGTCTCTACTTCTGTGGCTGTTTGGCTTATTGTTATGTGACATTGACAAGATACGATGATGACACATGTCACAGGTTGTCAAAATTTTGTTTGTCAGGCAAAGCGATGGTTTTAAATGGTAAAATAATTCAATTATTCTAATAAAAAATTAACCCAAATTATAATGAGTCTTTATTCAATTTCAGGTAAATATGAACAAAAGTGTAATCTTAGCATTTGAGAGCACATTGTTTATCATTTACAATCTATCTGAGATATTCAAGAAGTTGTCCCATTTACATTAATTTTTATTTACGCACTTACTTATCGCAAACCTGTAATCATATCAGTTTCCATTTGTTTACAAGAGATTATATTACATTTTTATGTCCAATTAATGAATATGACAAAGACCTTAAAGTTACAAAAAGCTTGTAATAGTGACGTGGGGTTTATATATGAATAGAGAACACAATTAAAACAACCTAAATTAAGAGCACATTTAGGATTTATATATGCAATATGCGCAACAGCAATGATGCAGTTGGTATGTTAATTAACCAGCATTAAAGTGAAACGATGAAATGAACTGTTTTGTATGTTAATCATTTCGATTCTAGATTACCTCGATGAGCTATCCATGTCGAGACGAAGGGGATTAAAAAACGTAAATTATTCCAAATTGCCCACCAGCGACCAAGGCTTCACCGATGCTCAGTTCTTGGTTCCTGCCCAACAAGTGCCCTGGAGAGCGATTATTTTAGCCACATTATTACTAGTAGTAGGAACAAGTCTTTTAGTTTTCGGCTGTATGGTAGCATCTGGCCACATTGTGGTTCAATATGCTAACAGAATGTGGCCTATGATTATATTAGGAGCGCTAATGTTTATACCTGGGGCATATCATGTTAGAATTGCTTATTATGCTTATAAGAAAGTACCAGGGTATTCATTTGATGATATCCCAGAATTTGAATGAATGTATTCTTAAGCGTTGCACTTAGAATAGGTTAAATTATTATTAATTCTAGTCCACAAAATCGCAGCTCTATAAAATGGTGCCTTAAAAGTTAGTAATTTTGCAAGTATGTGCAGTTGTTTGAATCTAGTCAGTTACATATATTTTATTTTATATTTATGATAAACTATTTATTTTTTAAACAAAGTTAGTTTCATTTTTTACCTTCTGCTACTCCGACTATAGTGAAAATGAACAAAATGTATAAAAATTCAGATCATCACAAAATGCATATACCCTCAAAAGATGCACAAGTGCATCTTGCAATAAAAAATGCTGACAAAATGACAATCTAAGTAGATGCGCTTGTTCATAGAACATATTGCTTTATCTAATTACAGGGTGTCGCAAAGAGGTTGGGACATGGCTTAACCACAGACTCCTCTGGGACAAAAATAAGACGATTTAACCGAGTTTAACTATATCCAAATTTGTTTAGTAAAGAAGTTATATTGTGCCAGAATGGCTTAACTTTTTTTCGTGAAAATTTGTACAGAATATCTTTGTTTGGTGACATATTTATGTGTAAATTTCTTTATTTTTAATTGTCCATCCCTCTTTGATTTAAGGGGGGTAGCCAATCCCCTTAAAGCCCCAATTGTTCCACCCATGTAATTCATATAATTTTTGAAACGAAACTAGATTTATTGGTTTATTTATAATGATTTTTTCCTCTTGGTAAATTTCTATAGAACCCATATTTTTGGAGATTTCGTATCTCATTTTTTTAATCTCATTTTTGGCATCCATACGATTTTTTAAATTTCAGCAATATTATAAAAAAATGTTCATAACGCCTTTTCAACAGAATAGGTTATTTTCAACAAAAATCTATTCATTATAATCATTAATGGAGGTCATATTGAACCGTTATTATAAATTACAGAAAACAAATTTTTAAAAGATAAATCTTTAAAATTTTGAATGTTATTTTTTTCTGTGTTATGTGCTAAGTGATATGATTAATTGTTAGATTATTGTTGAAAATAACTTAATTTGTTAAAAACGTGTGATGAAAAAACTTTTTTGTCAATAATGTGCTGAAAATCTGGATTTCAAAAATCGTATGAATGCCAAAAAGAGGGATTTAATTATCTCCAAAAATATGGGTTTTATAAAAAATTACAAAGAGTAAAAAATTATAAATAAACCAATTAAATCAAGTTTCGATTCAAAAATTAGATGATTTACATGGGCGGTACAATTAGGGCATTAACGGATTTAATTAGGGCATTAAGGGCCACCCCACTTAAATCAGAGAGGGATGGACAATTTAAAGAAAGAAATTTACACATAAATATGTCACCAAACAGAGATATTCTATACAAATTTTCACGCAAAAAAGTTAAGCCATTCTGGCACAATATCAAAAAATCTCTTTTTTATTCTTAACTTCAAAATTCTATAACTTCTTTACTAAGCAATTTTGCGACACCCTGTATTATCCAATCTTATTTGGGCGGTCAGATACATTATAGAGTATAAAATAGAGCATTACCTATCTAAATGGATTTACAGAGAAGTCGATAAAGATAACCTTTGAGGCGAATTTGATAAATTAGGGCTGCAAGGGATATCGATAAATTTGGGAAAGTTTATCAGTGCGTATCCCTTTTTATATCTGTTCCGCTACTTTGTACTCGAGTGTTGAAATTTTTGTTTTGACATTTATTATCCTTTTGAGCCGAGTTTAAATTTTATCGCCCAGAACAAATGAGCCCCGGGCTTTTATTACTTAGCATTGAAAATTTATGGGATAGGGATACCTACACATTCCGCCGATAATCTTTATTTATGATATATTGAGATTGATTGCGTAATTTCTAATTGTATCAATAAAGGTGTTTCTCCCTTTTATATTGATCGATAAAATTTCTTATTAGTACAAAACCTTAATATTTTTTTATCCAAGTTGCCCACACTATCTTCTTCTTCAAAGGTTAAAATAAAACACTTTTTATCCCCTTAAAAGGCATTAGGTCTCAGCAAAAAAAAAATCTACACTGTAATTACCAATAAGTCCAGCCTTTCTCGAGGCGCTATTTCCCTCGGGCCAGGTATTTATCATCGCTTTTTCCACACCTTTTTTTTCTTAATTAAACGGCCAACTATAGCGCTTATCTCCAACCCCCTATATTTACCTTCCGAAGATACTGCTTGGTGCCATTTCTTACCCTCTGTTACGTGCGATCCCGAAGACAATGACGCCCATGCGTCGCCGGCGATGGTCCGCGCTACCTTCCCAGAGGATGTTACGGTAGTAGCGTCGCGACGTCCTATCAGACGGCTTGGCGTCACTGGCGGACTGCGAAGCGCGCTAAAACATCGAACACGTGTTGTTTGTTCCATGCCAATTTCCCTGTATGCTCGCATGATCAAGGCATCATCAGAAGGTTTGATCAGATCCTGCTGAATTTTCGGTTTGTATAGAATTATTTTTTTAAATTTTATTGAAGAATTTAGAGTAAAAAAATAATATCTACATAGAGATGGATAAAGCAAATTTGTATTTTCTACCAAATTTTGGGTCCAAAAAATATTGCATTATTTCCTATTTTTCTTGATTTCCTTAAGACTGTTTTATCGGTTATGACAACACAGATTGTTATGATTTTTGTTACGCGTCGGCACTGTTTACCAAATTTTTTTCGCTTCATGTCAGTACTGACATTATTTCACTCTATCCTTCAAAGAGATAGGTCGCCTATTTCACTCGCACATTTCACCGATTTAATGCTATTCAATACAGACACGCACTCAGATTTTTTCTTTGTTGAAATATACCTAACAATTTTATTTTATTATTTTCGTAACTTATTATGCAATATACTGTCGGTTATTGCAATTTTTAATTTAATTACAATCTAGTAGAGTTAGTAAGAAAAAAGGAAGATAAAAAGTTGGGCTCTAAATAATATACGAGTACATTTCTGTTCACAAATAGTTTGCGAAACACGCTGTAGAAATAAGAGTGAGAGCGATGTAGTTTCAAAAATTCGTAAAATTTGAAATCGGTTTCCCATTTCTTATGCTTATTTTTTAATTTAACAGAAAATTTTATAAAGAAAAAAGTTTACAAAAACTATTGTCTACAATCTGTCAGAATGATATTTTTAATATTTTATATTTCAGGTGGATTTTTATTTATATTTCCAAAAGTATGAGGTAAAGTGAAAATATAATTCCAACAATTTCTTCGCAAGTTCGCATCAATTGACTTCTCACAAAAATTTGAACACAATTTGAAGAAAAATAACGGAGATATTTGGGAAACCGTTTTTATATGTAACGAATTTTATAGGTGACAGAACAGCCTTAAGAAGACCAATAATTATTTTTTATTTAAAATAATAACTGATTCGAGAGCATTTTGGTTCCCAATTTTTAACTGATGACTTCTACCTCTATCTTTAATATACAGCTGTTCAAAAGTTAAGGATATTCATTAAATTCGATTTATAAAGCTATTAGAGCAAAAAAATTTAATGGTATTTCTTAAAAGGGTATATGTTTCGTTTTTGGCATTTAACAGTTAACAAACATATACTTTTAAGAAATACCATTAATTTTTTTTGCTATAGCTTTAAAAATCGAATTTAATGAACATCCTTAACTTTTGAACAGCTGTTTATTTTATATAGGTAGATATAATTTATTTACTGATCTACGTCCTAAAGGGCACTTAACTATTGCATTTTTATCACCCTTTTCCCTGGTATTTAATTTAAAATAATAACAATTCTAAACTCATCGATGCTCGAACAACAAGATTACTACACTCGACAATTTCTGACATAAGCCCTAACTTCCTCCAAAAGGAGAGGAGGATTTCTACATCAGGCCCTGATTATGGACTGTTTTCCATCCCAAAGGCTTTAATATGGCGCATTATCCACGCAAATTTGCCATTTCGGGTAGTTCATTGCTCAGTTTTAGCGTTCCTTTGAAGAATAAAACGTACGCTCGGCCAGTGGACAGATGCAGGGCTTTGTTAAGCGAATTGCGAAATGCTACTAGTACACTAAAAATAGATAAAAAAAAACATTTAAATGGGAAAAATAAATACTCGCTGAAAATGTCGAGTTTACTCCAATATGTGTGGATTTAAAGGAAAGTTTGTTGTTTTTAATTAAGCTCTGGTCAACTTTTTTTACCTTAGAAAATTTTAGATAATATTTAATTGAATACTGAAATGTATCGAATACAAAGCCTACATACTCTATATAGGCAATTATCTGGGACAACATAAATTTACTGCATAATGAGCAGGAATTGTCATCAATTCCATGCAAGCTCTAATTGTCTTAACTTCGATTTTGATAAAGAGCTTTTCATTATTCGATATCAAAATCGGGACAATTGCGGATTGAATTCGGTTCGAAATTCGCATTAATTTTAATTCGCATTCAACGATGAAAATTGCAAACGCAGTACTATAGCTGCATCAGAGATACGATGATTCAAATTGGATTTAATCTCTCATCTCGGGTAATGCTAGGCCGGAAACAATATACAAAAACGATTTCCCATTTTTGGGAATTATAATTTTCCCATCTATCGGAAAACTGCGAATATTACAATGGATATTTGATTGGGTGTCAAACTTCCAGCCTAATTCAATTAAACAACGAGTTTAATTAAATTTATGAGCAATTCATAAAATTAGTGTTTTATATAAAATGTTATATTGAAATTAAACTTTTACACGAGTAAATTTCGTTCGTTTTCACTTCAAATTAACAATTAGACTAGCGCTTTAATTTCTTTTGTCTTTAAATTATTTTCTCCCGATAAATCGGGGCAAATGAAGATTTTATACACAGTTGACTAGATCTCGACTTCGCCGTCTCTTTCTTTCCAGCCAAAAGGCGGATTAAAGAAAATTTATTCCTCCAGAAATTATATTTTCGATAATAGCGAAGCGAGTTTCACCGAAATCTCTCTTTTTACCGAAATGTAAAACGAACTTAATACAGTAAACCTTCAACTCATTTAATTATCTTAATGTGCTATGTACGAGCATGTAGATATGTACGTTTTTTATATTCTCTGATGCATGAAATTTTCAACCAATATAATTTTTTATTTAGATCCAGTCTCGTCGGAAGGGAATAAAAAGGAAGCCTAAATGGACACGCTGTACACGGCCCGCGTCCATGGCTTCCCCAATTTGAGCAAAGCCGGATTAGAGCCGCCTCTAACCGAGGAGAGCATCCTCTCTTTGCTGGTCGTCCTGGGAAGCAGTATCTCGCTGGTAGCGCTGGTTTTCGCTTTTATTACCTACAGGTAAGCAAAAATTCCACAACAAAATCCGCTCATTATTCCACCAAAAGACCGCGTTAAGAGGTTATACGCAGTTATATGAGGCAAAAATAAGATAGGTTTTCAAGAATTTATCCTGAAGAGACTTTTGAATGTATTAATTTGAAAATTTTTCTAGATATATAAGCATCCTTCAAGAACGTAAACCAATTTTTTATTTATAAAAATATGCATTGTAGGGGGCGCTGAAGGCGATTTCCAGAACCTCCTCTAAAAGGTGTACATCGTATCTCAAGATTGGATTATTTGAAATCAAAAAAACAAACAAATTTCGTTAATATTAGATTATCTAGTAATTAATCGTTCGGCTAATCAAAATATTGAATTTTCACAAAATTTCAGCTTCTCAAAAAATGGTTTCGATTTTGTATGTAAAATTTGGCCTTAAATTGTTTATAAAATGGAAAATAAGTATCGGATTGACAAAAGGAACGATTAATTACTAGAAAATGTATGTAAGAAAATTGTGTTAAAATTCTAGACCAATCGAAAAAGATGTTTTTGAGATATCGTGTACACCGACTTGAAAAATGCTGTTTTGAGAAAAACGCGTTTAAAGTTTTCAAACCCGATTCACACATAGAATAAAAATTAACTAAATTTAGGTATAACTCCAAAAGTATTTCTCGGATCGACTTCAAATTTTGTGTGCATACTTTTGAATGTACAGTGTGTCTACTTAAGTTGGAACCATATGGAAATTTTTTTATTAGTGGTTTTATGGAAAAAAAGTGTTCTTGATAAAAAGTTTTGCATGGTCCAAAAGTTAAAATGCAACCATCAGATATCAATTTTTTAAAGCAGTATACGAGGTTTGTCAAAAAATTTGAATTTTGTGCAAGAGTACCTTTATTTTTGAAAATATCAAAAATTATTATAAAGAAAAAATGTTTAGCATTAAAAATAACTTTCAAATATTCAATATTGTTTATTTCTAAAAATATTTTTTTTTTGCATTTTCTCGTTGAAGAGTGAAATGCGAAATCCGGTATCATGCACTTTTAAAAAATGCTGGTGCATCCTAAATTTATTATGCAATAAAGTGTAAACTTAAATAGAAGAATAATGAATATTCGAAAGTTATTTTTAATTCTTAACATTTTTTCTTTATTATAATTTTCGATATTGTCAAAAAAGGTACTTTACTCTTGAGCAAAAATCACATTTTTTGACAAACCTCGTATCCGACTGAAAAATTTTGATATCTGATGATTGCATTTTAGGTTTTGGACCATGCAGAACTTTTTATCAAGAATACCTTTTTTTTCATAAAACCACTAATAAAAAAGTTTTCTATATGGTTCCAACTTAAGTACACACTGTATGTAAATACATTACAAAAATGCAATAATTCAAAATCGAGTTTTTTGAAAATCACCCCATCATGAAATTTGATGGGGTTATTTTTTCATAATTTATTAATTCGGGTTTTTCTTTTGAAGGTATTTCTTGGTAAATGTATTTAATTATCTCACATAACATCCGAAATCATCGCGCTTGAATAGCCCCCGTCGTAAAACCGCAAAATACAAATGACCGCCTATTCATTGTATCAAAGCGCCGAGCTTAGTATTTTCTTTAGGAGCATCCTCACGCAGCGAATTATTCCGGGGTGTTCCGAAATTAAAGAAACATGAAAGAAAATGGATTGACACCATTAGTGATTCAATTAGGCGAGAGCAAACATTAATCTTGCTTCCATAACGAATTTATATTTCAGGGCAAACGGCAAGACATTCCCCAATTAGCCTGAGTGCTCTGTTCGTCGCGATATTAGCGAGTTTACCTGAAGAAGCCTAATACAAAGACGTCAAAAAATAATCAATCAACACGGTTTCCTTTATGATTTGCTTTACCTGGAGTTCGCCGAAGACTCGCGATATTCGCTGTAAATTGGAATTTTAACGGGTAATTTGTTTCGATATACAAGCGTATTATTATTTGTTTACTATTTAACCAGATAAAACGTTTATTTTATTCCCCTTCGCGAATTAAAGCAGTTCGTGTATTCAATTGCGTTTCGAAAACAAAAACAGCCGCAACTGTGAAATATTCGAAGGCGAATTATAGTACTCTAGCTGATATAAATTTTAATCCGGGAAAACGAACGGAAATCTCCGCATTGCTCGGTTCGATACGCGGGGATAATCCTTATTGTAGAAAACATTTCCCTTTCCGTATTTCATATCCTATTTGTGTGATTGTAAATTTTGCGATTTTAATGTTTTTAGCTCCATTCGCGGTCTAATATACTCTCGATGCCCCGTCAACCGTGAAACTATATTCGATTTCCCAGTACCCAAACTGAAGAAATAAACCGGGGTCCCGAGTTTTGCGAAGTTGGAGGCAAGTTTACGAATATAACACTTATGCTTTTGATCGTAACGCCAATAATCGACTCGAACTAAACTTGTATCGGGAAGAATCCCATTTCGACAAAGAAACCGCAATTTCATCGGGGGATAATGTCATTAGAGTTGAAAGGTTGACACAAATTTGGAGCCTTCGCAGGAATCGGAATAGTGTACCTAATGAAATTGCGGGAATTTTCGCATGGTAGTGTCGGCAATTGAATTAGGGTAAGATAAGTAGACATGAACGAAGTAAGCCACCTAAGATTTAATTAATTTTAAAGCACTTTGCTACCAATTCTTCATGGCACACTTCTGGCTTCCCGAGTCGTTTATTGATAATATTTGTTCTATTATAACGAGTTTTCCAAAATATTCTTGCATATAATCGATGCTTACAGATCGATAAGAATAGCTGTAGATTTTGAAAGTTGCACCTACTTACAGTTGCACTTTTACATTGAAATGGGCAATAAGACTGTTCTATCACCCTATATTCGTTACTCATATAAAAACGCCGGTTTCCCAAATTAATATCTTCGTTATTTATCGTCAAATTTTGTTCAAATTTTTGTGATTTGCGAACTTGGGAAGAAATTGTTGAAATTATATTTTCACTTTACCTCATACTTTTGGAAATATAAATAAAAATCCACCTGATATATAAAATATTAAAAATGTAATTCCAACAGATTCTAGACAATAGTTTTTGTAAACTTTTTTCTTTCTAAAATTTTCTGTTAAAGTAAAAAATAAGCATAAGAAATGGGAAACCGATTTCAAATTTTACGAATTTTTGAAACTATATCGCTTTCGCTCTTATTTCTACAGCGTACTATTAAACTCTATTAGTGTACAGAAATGTACTCATATTATTTAGAGCCCCCAACTTTTTATCTTCCTTTTTTCTTACTAACTCTACTGGATTGTAATTAAATTAAAAATTGCAATAACCGACAGTATAATGCACAATAAGTTACGATGATAATAAAATAAAATTGTTAGGTATATTTCTACGAAGAAAAAATCTGAGTGCGTGTCTGTATTGAATAGCTTTAAATCGGTGAAATGTGCAAGTGAAATAGGCGACCTATCTCTTTGAAGGATATAGAGTGAAATATTGTTAGTGCTAACATGAAGCGAAAAACCGTCATAACCGATAAAATAGCCTTAAAAACCTTCGTAAATTTTGAATAATTTTTTCGTAATTTGAATAATGCAAGTAATTACATTAAGGGAAGCATTAATTTCCTCTGATTTAGGTTATAGGGCGTAATTATTCGGATGAACAAGATCGTATTAGTCTCTGTTTTAAATATTAATTACGTGATCTTAAGACGAAAAATTGAATTATACGGGTGCTTTGTGATTTCTTGCGCGAGTATAAGAAAGGCCCTTTGAGTAGTAGATATTGAATAAACCTCGTAGAACCTTTCAGCTCACGTCTGTAGTAAAATTGCAGCGATTTCAAAGCTCACGTAATACGAATAAAAGTAAAATAAGGAAGAAAGTTTACCGTTCATAGGACCTTGTCAGCTTTTATACTAATGAACAATTTTATGGGGGCGCCTGCAAACAAAGTTCCCTGTACTTATACCTTCGTTTGCGAAATTGTTCGCATTACCGGGTAATTTTTGATGATAAAATTCCTTATTTACGTTAGGAATTTGTCGATGCTAATAAAAAAAGGTGTGGTTCTAATTCAGTTTCCTGTTAAAACGGGATTGAAAAAATTCCGAACTTTAATAACGAAAAATTCGAAACAAAAAATCCATTTTAATCCCCGCCCGTAGGTGGTGAATTTTGCAACAACCGAAATCACAAATGAAATGGAAAAATGGCCCATTTTGCGTTTTTACGTCCTTTGATGAAACGAGTCTACGTGATGTGTAATTGCTTTATCTCGCATGTCACATCTGCCCTATTCGCTCGAATTAAACCGATGGTTATGCCCCTTTTGTCAAACGCAATCGATATACGCTTCTAAGATAAAAATTGCAAACGTTCCCGAAACAGTTTTCATTTCGAAATCGCGTCGAAATAATTCGAAAAATCGCGTTGTCATTTTTTTATTCGCGGGATTCCCTTTGAGAGGAAAATATCCCAGGGCAACGTAAAACAATTAAAACGGCAATAAGGACACGGCACGTTCCGAAACAATTGCGAGGCAACCACGAGCGGTTTTTCTCGGCAATTTATATCTCGAGACTAAACACACTCTGCCTTTGAGCTCGGTATAATATAAGAGGTTTCGCCAAGATAGCCCCCGACCTTTTTCGTATTTACGTCTCGGGATTTTGGGCGGTTTTCTTCTTTGATATTACTCTAAACTAAGTAAATTTTAATTTAGTGGGTTTAAACATTATGGCATTTTGCTATAGGCATACGCAATATGATATACAGCAAACAGGGCTCAAGTTTAGTGAGTATTTCTTTAATTAAACGGGATACTGTAAACAGAAAGTTTGCATCATACCATATTATTTATGCGACAGATTTTGAAAGGTTAATAAATACGAAACTATTACAGTTATCATCATCATTATTGTTTCCCCTTATAGATCACTTCATCAATTTTTTTAACCAATTTCCTCATCTCTCTCAGAGGCTCTCCCTTGGCCCGCGCGCTCTCCATATTTTGCTCCATGTGACTTCTTCCTATGGGTATATTGAAAGTCTATTGCTTACAACCACAGCGGTAGTCACTTTTGATAGACGCAATTTTCAAAATTGCTAGAAAAAAATATTGATGATGTGATCTATCATCTTGAAAAAAAAATTAAAAAAGGGCAGGATTAAAAAAATATGGATACTTTTCTTCATCCAGTAAAGTATATGTGGCGCCCTCTTTATCTTTATAACCATCTCAAATTTCAATTATGTTAAATAATAAAGGAATTATTGCAAAGAAACGAAAAATAAAATTTAACTTTAACACACTGTATCTTGGGAGTTGATAACATTTGACCTATAGTTATTTAGTAAAATATTCATATTTTGAGGTCCTGAATCTATGGTTAAAATATTGACCATTCCTTACGGGGCACCCTGTATATGTCTCTATAATAATGTATAGTCCTTCCAAAGCTAATTTGAGAGTTTTAATTTTCAAAACTAATGGAGAAGACCACGATGTGAGATACGCGGATTTCGGCAAAAGATACGATTAGAAATTATTTATTAGAGCTCAAAACCGTTTTCAGTTGCTCAAAATGTGTTATATATAATTAAAAAGATAGCCCTTCGAAATTTAAAAATTTCGGGTTTTGACTCATACCTTATCAACCAATCATAAACCATTCACGTCTTGTTGTATAGTAAATAGTATGAATTTTCGAACGCAGTAACAAAGAATTCACAAACGAACAAAAATCAAACTGTCATTTGTCAGATTTTTCTGAAAAATGCACAAAACAAAAATTACACGAATTGCAGTTCGGCACAAAACACTTTACTGATAATATTGACGTTGACAAGAATGTTGCCAAATAAATTTTTCAGGACCATTATTTGTGTTTTTAACACGAAAATCGGTTACAATTTATACAGATGAAGATGTTATTTCTATATTAATATATCGAATTATCCATTAGGTAATGGAAGAAATGGAAAATCAGAAAATGTTTATTGCAATAAATATACAAAAAACGCACATTTTGCGGAGTAAAGAAGAGTCATAGGAAACGTGGCAAACTTGCTAAATGTGACTTCTCTTTGCAACTCTCGCTTTGATTGACGCAGAGTGCATGACGATTGTGCGACGTTTTTCAAACTTTAAAAATTAATTGCGGCCTTATTTGGCCACAGAAAAAAATAAAAATTTCATTACGCGCCTTCTTCTCAAAAAAAAAAAAAAATAAAAAAAGTCGTGCTTCTCCATTGAAAAAAAACTTGTTGAGTTGATCTATAAGAGGGAAAAGGAATTACACCGGTATCTGCAATAGTTTCGTTTTTATTAACCTTTCAAAAAAGTAAGTTTCTCTGCCGCACCCTTTCATCTAACAAATTAATATTATCTACTAACTAACGTGCAACTCCTGTTTTCTAATTTCACCCCTTACTTATAAATTAGTAAATATACTATCCATTATTCTGTTATGCCGTATAATCTGCCTCAATTCCGAATTTATCACGTTATTTGTTCTACGACTAAACCGCATTAATCCTGAGGTCGGTTGTTTGCTTTAAATCACTCGGCCGTCATGATAGTTAACCCAATTAAATCGGATTTTTGATCATTGCGGGTAATGGTTGCCGCAGTAGTAAATCGAACGAAAATGATAGAAAAAATAGCGAAAGTGCGGATTAAGGCGAAAAAAAAAACCGTTTGATCGATTCGAAATCGCTTGATTTCGGCTAATCTTCCACTCTGCGTTTTTCGTGAATAAATCCTTCACGGAGTTTAATGCGACCAGTTCGGTGTCGGTAAACACATTTCCAGGGAGCTCTTAATAAAATTGCACTTATTCGTCCGGACAATCCCATAAATAACATTAGAAAACTCGGAAAGTTCGCCGTCCGAGAAGAAGGCGCTGAAAGAAAACCTGTTCCCCGGGCGCTTCGAATGTTATTGGTTAGACAGAAGGGGATTTGGAAATTATTTATGATGTTTCGCAATACCGGTGTTATTTCTTGCGACAAAGTGAAAAAAGTTGTATTTTATCACTGCGATCAGATGCGAAATGACCGAGCTTACTCAGCCGGAGGAATAAATTTCTGTTCTTTCACCGTACAATGAAAAAAACTACATGAAAGCAAAGCAATGTTTTCAACAATTTTGAACTTTATTTAAAAGAAATGTACTGGAAGTAAATCGAATATTCTCTTTCGGCTCGATGTTTTTATTCATCCAGAGGGCATTTTTAGGTTCTCTAAAAGGGAAATCATAATAAAATTCGTTATAGAAGGAACCAGTTTAAAAATTCATGCACAAGACAAGTTAAAAGAAAATCGATCTTCTTTGAAATTTATTTAGGTGGAATGATAACAGAAGGAAACCTCGTTATACAGCAAAGGAAACTTTTAAATATTTATTGTATTTAATACAATTCTTATGTATAATAACGTAATTAAGAAGCTATTCTACATTATTTTGCAGGATATAAATTTTGTAACAATATATCATTAAGGCGCATAGTTATGCATAATTTTAAAGGATATATGTATTCAGTGTAATATCCTTAATGCCGGGCATTCCTTACGAAACTAGGTTAAGAGTATTTTTACATTCTATCACCCTCCACAGCACGGTAAAATGCAACAGAAAATCGCATTACGTTCGCGCGATAAAAGCTCTCCGTTTTTTTCCTTCCAAATAGAAATTACGCCCATAAGGACGATATCACAACCGTATAAATCAAAAACGAGCCCTGAGGAGTTCCTCCATTTATATCAACGGAATGAGTTATGTTACTGGAAAGTTCTTCGGCTGAAAATAAATATTGGCTTTGGTTTGGCGAGGGGATTCTCTCAACTACACTGTGTTTGAATTTAATTTGTCGCTGATCAAATATAAAAATCGAAATACTCGCACATAAAAGAATCTATGGGAAATACTGTTCTGTTCGGAATTTACACATACTATTGCAATTTATATCGTTCTACCTGCGCTTCTGATGCTTCTCTTTTTATGGGAATTTTATTCCATTAAAAAAGAGTGGATGAAACAAATAAAAAGAAAGGATTTTATCCGATAGATTCTTCTCCAATAAGTCCATTTTTTATCAGATGTTTTTTTCCTATTAAGCTCCTCTCCAGAAAATTCCTTACCTTTGCTGCAGTTTTTAGTTTACTCTATTTTTTTAAAGCTCCCATTGTTGCCGAATTGCATCGAAATTTTCTCCTCGATTCCAAATTATTTCCGTAAATTAGCATCCAAAAATATTTTCCCTTAAACAAATCGATATTTTTTGTTTACTCCGGTTAATACTTTTCGATCGCGATAGCATCGACACGACCGTCTCGGAATGTGCCTCGAATTTTCCCAGCTATCGCGCAATTTTGTTTTCTCATCTTTCCAATTCTGTTTTGTACCTTTGAAATTGCGAGTGAGAATATAGAGAAAATGATGAGCTTTCAGAGATAACTGCGGGGACCTAAGCGCCGTCAACAGATTAAATTAAGAGCTGGTGACACAGACAGTTTTTGCACTCTACTATTGTCACTATGGAAAAAGAAATCGTTAAAATCTTGTGTAGATGTTTACTTAAAGTGCTCCACTCAAGGCTATATTGATTCGCCTAGGTTTTCTTGAGGATCCCTTGTTAAGGAAGTTTTAATTCGCGCGTCAAGGTATAAATATATTTATGCGGCAATTCCTGCGAAAATATTTAGGCAGCTGGGGGCCCTGCTGAAGACAGTTATTGGCCCGTCTTTTTCACGGCCTACGCGGAACCGTTCGGAAATGAAAGTATCATAAAAATATTGCGTTTCTATCACAAACACACGCAAAATTGGATTCGATATCGATGAAATATAATAGTCTTTTTTGGCGAGGAAAACATATTTGGCATGGAAATTGAGATATAGAGAACGTAAACCATTGAGAAGTGTATCGTTTAAAAATGAAACCCAACAAACGTGAAAAATAGGAGATTTTATTCGCATAAATTATAGGTAGGGAAATATTCTATTATGTACAAATCGAATTCCTTTCGGGCAAAAACGATTTGTGTCGATATGACGGACTATATTTTTTTCCTCCGGAGCATTGATGAATTTTTAAAATCCTTTCCAGGGATATAAAAGCGAGGTTTCTTGGATGTTGTATCGAGGATTTCGACTTTGATATATTTCCATCGAAACGAAGATTCAGCTATCTTTAAGGTGAATTTCTCGAATAACTGACGGGCCGAAATAATTGAGAAGAATTGATTTTGATACATCGGACGCGCTCTGTTCGAAAGTAGCCTTCGAAGTGACATTAATCGCGAAAGGGAGGAGTCCACTAAAAATCTCACCAACACGAACGACAGTTTCGTGTTTTTACCTCCAACAGGAAAATTCCCCTTTAGTTTCGCAACACGAAATACCTACACATGATTTATGTAGCTCCGTACTTTTTATTAGAAAACTTTTATTTTTTATTGGGTATAACGGGAAACCGTTATTTAATTCCGGATTTACGGACCTGCTTTATATCTGTTGAGAATTTATAATTTAATGGCCTAAAAAAACCCTACTCAACTGCGAAGCCTCCCGATTGTTTATCGCACTCCGATAATTCTCACCCCCAATTCAATCACCGCGAGTCGATACCCAAATCCGAAATGTTCCGATACTGCGTATAAAACACGACAGGTTTTTTTTAACTGCAGTGCTGAGCTAATGGTATTAGCGAGGCTTCCATTTAATTTAATTAATTGGACTAATTAAAAAAATCCTAATTAGTTATGACGTACCCTCCAGGGTGTCCAACTGTCGGAACAACATAAAGCGCTAAAAGTACCTGTCAAATATGTCGTCATGGAAGCTGTCAAATGTCGGATTCGTATTTCGGGAAGCTATCTAGATTTTAGCGCAAATTATTACCTTTCTAAGACTTCCTGGATATATACCGGTCATAAAATTGAAATTAAATTCCTCTTTCATTTCGGTATTAAACGAATTTTATGATTTATGCTTCACCTGTTTTTCATTATATGCAGTAGATCCGAAACAAATTGAAACTTTTGATTTAAAAGGTCGCCTACGGATTCGCATAATTCGAACGGGAGATTAAAGGAAAGCTGAGTAGGTAGATTTATTGCGAATTATTATTGCATTTTTAGGGGTAGTTTTAATGACGTACGATTCCAGCTGGAAGTTTCGGGAAGTTGTAAAAATGAGAGGAAGCCGGATGCTGGGGAAATATGATATCCCCCAGTGGCATAACTTTTCTAATAAGCGTGTAAGGTATTTTAGGATTTTATGTACCTTTTCTCGAACTAACGGTAGTGCATTAGATATATAATTAGTAACACGGACGGGTAGCCATCTGTAATAAATGCAAATTACTTCAAGGTTTAGCTGTATTCTTACATAAATTCGCACCAGTGGACTCGGCTTTAAACGAGCAACTCTAGGAGTTATGCAAATCTAATACCCAGGAAGGTCTGCTTTGCATTTGATCTAAGGAAAACCGTTTTGATGAGTTTTCGATATCAGCGGTGGCTTAATATAAATATTAAAATTGTTTGGTGTCCTTCCCAGGGGATGTTTTTTACGAGAACTTTATTTTGTATTGGCTCAAAAACTATTCAATCAAACGCACACGATATTTATTCAAAATTTTTCCCATAAATTGTAATATAGATAATAAAAAATGGATGGTAAAATGGGATTACCCAAGTCACTTGCCGGCTCCGGGGGAACTGATACAATCTGAAATGATGAAATAAAAGTGAGAATAAGCGCTGAACTCGACAAGATAAGCGAAAATAAAATGAATTAGGTACATACTTCTCCCAGAAGAAAAGCAATCAACGTTGAGAGTAATTCGAATTTAAGTTGGAATGTAAAATTGACAATCTACATTCAGAAAGTTTGTATTAATTATTTTGGTAACATGAATTTAATAATTTTTTAGCACATTTCTTTACCACATGTTACGTGACAAGTTTTTAACAAATTGGATTTATACGCCCCCCCCGGAGAAATTCGCTCTATAATCCGAAAAACCTAAACTCCGCAGATTAGACCTACCGAGATTAAAAAGTTCGTCGAGTTATTAAAAGTTTTTCTATTAAGATCGGAAGGCCGAGGTGCCCGGTGTTATTGCTCCGATTTGTCACATTCGTATCAATGTCTGCAACTTCCATTCAAGGTGTTTGTTCATTAACTAAAGGCGACGGGCAGAATTTATTATTTTTCCCCAAAAACCACCATCAATCATCACAAAAAGGGGGCAGAATTAATTAAACTGCGGGGTAATTGAGGTACTTGATGGAAAGAAATGTTAGAGAATATGATATGAGAAGGCAATTATAAATGTGTAAAGTTCAATGCAATAATCCACCAACATTATATGTAGATACTTAGACCCTAATATGCATTTCAACATGACCTTATTGCGTATTCATTTAAGTATTGGATTTCGCATACGGTATGTCCCTGAAAACCAGGTTATTAACAACACATTCTTAGCATTCCCCTAGTATTTGACACGCCAATTCCAATACCACGTGACTAGAATAGTATGCACTTGCAGAGAGATCACGTTATATAGAGAATTGCAGTGCACTTTCTTAACATTCCCAGCTGCACCATCGCGCCTGACTCCAATATCCGATGGTCCTTCACGGATTCGAATTTCGGGTGTATCATGGATTCTAGTCAATTTCATTCGGGCCAATCAACCCTTTCGATCGCATGATTAAATTTCAGGAGTCGCGTCGCACGGTCAAGATCCGTGGGGGTTTCGCCCCGCGTTTTGGGGGATTTGAGCAGCGGGACTTTTAAAGATCGTGACCGTTTTATCGCGCTGCGAACGGCGCATTCTCTAAATACGCCGGCCGACTCTAAATCACGTCGGGAAACGCGGTGAGGGATAGAGCAGTTGCGTTTGACTTGTATATGAACTATTGAAATTTACTTTCCAAGACGACGACGTCGGAATAAGATAAATTGAGAGTGAAACCCTTGCATCGTAAATCTTGTTTTTTTAGTGGATTTTTTTTTTCAGATTTGGACTGTTTCGTTTGAATTATAATTTAGGTCCGGTTGTAGATGCTTAGTTAAACTGTGGTTCTGCGTTGAACCGAGTTTAATTGCAAATTTGTGTTTTTAATACTATTCCGCTCTTTATAAAGTCCCGGGGGATTAAAGCTATCGGGCGTATATCGAGTACCCATTTGTTTGTACCTTCGATGCAATATCGATAATATTCTTTAACGTGGTTCCTACTTATCATCTTCGCTTGGATATTAAAATATATTATCTGATACCCTGTTACACATATAACCAATGATATAACAGTGTAGTAAATATTAATATCTTTTAGGTTTTTCCAAGTATTATCAACAAAAATGACAGCTCATTTAAATTTATATCGTTTATACAGGGTGTAGCAAAAAGGTTGGGACATGGCTAAACTACAGACTTCTGAGACGAAGACAAGATTTAATTAAACTTACTTATATCCAAAAGTGCTTAGTAAAGAAGTTACAAGATGTTAAAGTCAAGAATAAAAAAGAGATTTTTTGATATTGGAGCATATTTTTTGTGAAAATTTGTACAGAATATCTCTGTTTGGTGAAATATTTTTGTGTAATTTTTTTTTTAATAATTGCCGGTCCTTCTCAGATTTAATGGGGTCTCCAATCTTCTCAAAGCCCTAATTGTTCCGCCTTTGTTATATATTCACCAAATTTTTAAATCGAAATTATATTTATCGGTTCATTTAAAAATGATTTTTTACTGTTTGTAATTTTCTATAAAATCCTTATATTTGGAGATAAATCACTTTTTTGGAATTCATACGATTTTTGGAATCAACATTTTCATCACGTTATTTATTTATCAATCAAAAGAATTTGGTTAAAAAATTATTCACAAAAATATGTTCATTTATTAATATAAACAATATAAAGAGAAAATCATTATATTTACTAATAGACATAATAAAATGTATGGAATACTTATGTGATTTCTAAAAAAAATACTACTATTAAAATGCCCAAACGCCCTTGTAGTGAGCTTGTGGATCTGTAGATATACATTAATTACGAAAAACCGCGAAAAAACAACCAATGAGTGAACGAAGAAGCGACCTTGTCAGGAATTTTACTATGACCCAAAGAAATTACTACTTATAGTACTCACTATTTGCCCAATGAATGGCATTCCTTTGCATATCCCTTGCAAAACGTATCGTTTCTTCTTTTTTGATTGCAACAAATATGGCCGCTGCATTTTATCAATGAAATTTCACCGGAAGTTCCTCGAAGAAACGGAAGCTCTCATGTTTTTTTTAATTTGTAGGCGGAGCAAAGTGAGATTTGGCTTATTGGCGCGAAATTTATTTGAAATAAATAATGAAATTGAAATTAATAAAAACTGGATCTGATAAGTTTGCTTAAATCATCTTATTTTTGTCTCAGAAGAGTTTAGTTAGCCATGTAGGCCCATTGTCATTTTTGTTAATAATACTTGGAAAAACCTAAAAGATATTTATATTTACTACACTGTTATGTTATTGGTTATATGTGTAATCAGGGTATCAGATAATATATTTTAATATCCAAGCGAACATGATAGGTTAGGACCACGGTAATGAATATTATCGATATTGCATCGAAGGTATAAACAATTGGATGGGAATATACTGAGACGGGACCGGAAATGAACAATAACAAAGTCCGAGTTCGACAGGCCTGGCCATATAGCAATGTTGCCAGCTTTACACTGCGCTCTCAAAACGCTGGCTCTATCTAAATAGGTGGTAGGGCGCGTTAAACATCAAGGAAGCTTTTATTGCCCTGGGACTTTATGAAGAGCGGAATAATACTCTACAACAAAAACCAAAATGAACTCGGTTCAAAGTTGACTCATAGTTTAGTTGAACAAACGTTCACCTGTGACGTCTGCAACCGGGACTTAATGATTTGTGTTAATTTATGTTGTAGTGTATGGTTGTCATATCATAAAAAACTGGTAAAAATAGTCTTGTTTCCTGAAAACATCCCTGAAATCCGTTGGATTTTACAGAACGTTCATTGTTCGTATAAATCAGATCGGAAATTCGTTGTCGAATTATCACCTCGTGTTCGCTCGTGAGCCTATTCAACGAATGCTCTCCACGCTCTTCCATGATGTCCATGACATTTTTCTCAATAGACCAACGACCCCTACTGTCTGTGACAGAAATGTGAAAAATTTCTTTCACGGGTTTATTAATAAACCCGCAATTTTTGTTCTACAAATTTGCTCTAAATAAAAAACATCCCTTTTATAGGGCAATCCATTAATTTGTATATTTCCCGTCGTTGTAGCAGTTCAGAACGACAAATTTAAACACAAAGGAGAGCTGTTTGCACCAAACATCACAGAATTAACTAGAATTTCGACTCCCATACACCGATGCCTAAACAAAGTGTTTTTCTGCTCGAATATTACCGAAGGGAAATAAATCGAGTGTGTATTTCCTACAGAAGAACGGCGTCAACCAAATTCAACTAGTCGTGAAATAACGAATTATTTTTAATTGAACGCGACCTACATGGGGGACAAAGCGTCAATATCTAATTGGGTGCTTTACGTTGCATGTGCTTATAAAATGAATAATGTACGAGCGGAATTATTCTACCGCATACATAAATTTTGTTGGTGTATTAAAATTATTACCAAATTGGTATTGCCTATCGAATTTCATTCGGAATCCTATAATTTTACTCTATATGGATTTGTATTAACGGATAAATGGGTATTGATTAAAGGTAGCCTTGACTTAATATCTGCACGATATAACACCATTAACCTACTTTAATGTTCACATAAAATGGGATTTTGCTTTAAAATTTAGGGAAATTAAATTTATGTTTATATCCACATACATATATAGTGCGATTAAATATACCTAATTAATCGCATTCAAGTACAGTTCTCAACAATTGATAAGGATCACAATTATTTTTTGACTATTTTTAATTTAAATTGATGATACAGCTTTTTATTTTTGGTTGTTGCTAGAAAAATAATTTTTCTATGGAATAGGAACAAACAGGAAAAAAATAAATCATTTGAACCAGAAGTAATTGTTTAATGTAATAATTTAACAAAAAGTCGTGTTCTTCTAAATCAAAAATAAGTTTAAATCAACTGATAGAGGGTATGCCTGATAGAGTAAGAAGCCTCATTCGTGCTCGAGGAGGGCCAACAAGATATTAAAATTTTTTATTTCATTCTTTTATGATTATTTTTGATTTAGAAGAACACGACTTTTGTTAAATTATTACAATAAACAATTACTTCTGGTTCAAATGATTATTTTTTTTTTATTTTTGTTCCTATTCCATAGAAAAATTATTTTTCTAGCAACAACCAAAAATAAAAAGCTGTATCATCAATTTAAATTAAAAATAGTCAAATTGTTGAGCAGTGTAATATAAATTTTTACCTACTGAATATTATTTGTAGATTGATTAAAATTTAGGCGAAACAAATTACAAGATAACAAGATTTATAACTCCAAACTTGGAATAAATGCTCTAAGTACGAGTTAATACGTTCCAGCATGCTTAGGGAATACCGAAATTCTCTATCCTTCGAAGAGTCGTGGTAAAGTTTGCTGGAAGTTTTGGAGATTCGAGTAAACACTAAGGTTGTTTGTTACAAGTCTTGTTGGTTTCCATTGTAACTTACAGACATATATTCGTTTATTTGATGTCTACGCCTTTAATGATGAATTCTTCCATCGGCAGTCGTCCCTAAGACAATATTTGCTCGGGGCAATTAAGATGTCGGGGAATTCTTATTAATTTATTCCTGAAAGTGGGAAAAAGCTTGTTTTACTTATTAATTATTCAACTGGTAATTAATTAGGTGTTTGTCAATATTAAATGAATTTTTTATGACCAACTCGTGTAAATACAGGATTTTCCTTTCGCCATTACCGCATCTGTGATAAGCCACCGATGATAACCAGCGGAGCGTCGAAAGAAAATAGCTGTAGAGGAAAAAAATATAATATATTCTAGGAACAAGCATGTTCAACGTTGCTTTTTCGCTTCGTCGAAAAAGATATTACAACATAATGGATGTCATAATATAATACACCTTTTTTCTGTCCTAAAAATACAACGAAAGAATTCTGTTAATACATCAATGTAGGTAGAGAAATATTTTTTTCAGATTATTTACTAACCAGAATTCATTGTGATGAGTAGCAAATCAGATTATAATTGCAAAAATTCGCAGCATACCGTTTTAATTCGTTACGCGATATTTTTCTGGGTGTTTAGAAGCATCCCGGCTTCTAATTAATTCGTTTTTCTCTCCCGCGTACGGAGATTTTTTGTTAGGGGAACGCTAATGGATGTACATTTTTTCGTGTAATTCACGCCCTCTTGAAGCCGGAGAGAAAATATTATTTTTGTGTTTATTCCGGGGAAAGCTGCTAACTTGATTTTAAATTGAATTAGGATTAAGATAATACGTGAATGTTAAACGTAATTGGGGCGACGTTTTTGTTAGTCGTTACACATCATCAGTGATGCTCTATATCTTTTGCGAGAAATACAATTTGAGAGATCACTCGCTGTTTTAAATTAAAATTGAATTGCTTTATTAAGTTTCCTTCTTGCCGTTTCATCGAGACTTTTCTCGTCCAAGAGTCTCGGTTTTAAATTTGAGAAAATTCTGCCGATTCTGAGCGACGAGGAGAGTTCTAGATCTTGAAATTAAATTTAACGCAGCACTTTTGAAGTCGTATTTTTGTAGTATTATGCTCTTTCTAATTGGCCTCATGAGCTCAAAAAATATTTACTTTCTTATGCTAGGGAATTAGATTAGTTGTTTTAAATATTCTTTGAGTAGGTATGCAAATATATATATGCGTTTTTGATAAAGAAGAGTTTAATAAAGTTGCCTTTTTAGAATTTTTTGGAGAGAATTTTTCATAAACCCGTTTGTCGAATATCGATGTAACCTTTTCGTTTGGAACGTTTGTAGTCTTACGTGAATGCAAATGGCAACATTTACATTCCCACTTCCAGCCACTATATTCAAATTCAACTCCATTTCGACCCCCGAAATTCACCTTAATACGTTTTTTTATTCCCGGCTGAGGGCCTATGACGCTTTTAATCTTTTCCTATTCTCGCCCCGGAATTATTCGCTATTCGTATATCGGAAAACTCTATTTCACATATTCATACTTTTCCTCGAGTCGTTTTTGAATTGCAAAACATACGCGGTGGGCATATTTTACATTTCGCCGCAAGTATATGTATATGGAATTTCAATGTAACCACGAGATTTTATTTATTTATTATAATATACAGGGTGTCGCAAAAAGATTGGACATGGCTTAACCACGGACTCCTGGGACGAAAATAACACGATTTAACCAAAATTACCTATATCCAAAATTGCTTATAAAGAAGTTACAGGGTTTTGAAGTTAAGAATAAAAAAGAGATTTTTTGGTATTGTGCCAGAATGCGGCTTAACTTTTTTTTCGTGAAAATTTGTACAGAATATCTCTCTTTGGTAACATATTTATGTGTAAATTTATTTTTATAAATTATCCATCCCTCTCTGATTAAAGGGGGGTGGCCAACACCCTTAAAGCCCTAATTCTTCCGCCCATGTAATTCATCTAATTTTTGAATCGAAACTAGATTTATTGGTTTATTTATAACGATTTTTTCCTCTTTGTAAATTTCTATAGAACCCATATTTTTGGAGATAAATCTCATTTTTGGCATTCATACGATTTTTCAAATCCACATTTTCAGCAAGTTATTATAAACAAAAAAAAAATCATAACGCCTTTTTAACAGATTAAGTTATTTTCAACAAAAATCTATTTATTAATCGTTAATGGAGCCCATATTGAACTGTTATTATAAATTACAGAAATCAAATTTTTAATAGATAAATCTTTAAAAATTTGAATGTTATTTTTTCTGTGTTATGTCCTAAGTGGTCCGATTAATTGATAGATTATCTCGATAAAATCTGGATTTCAAAAATCGTATGATTGCCAAAAAGAGAGATTTATCTCCAAAAATATGGGGTTTATAGAAAATTACAAAGAGTAAAAAATCATTATAAATAAACCAATAAATCTAGTTTCGATTCAAAAATTAGGAATTAGAATTACATGGGAGGTACAATTAGGGCATTAAGGGGGTTGGCCACCCCACTTAAATCAGAGAGTGACAGACAATTTAAAAATATAAATTTACACATAAATTTGTCACCAAACAGAGATATTCTGTACAAATTTTCACGAAAAAAAGTTAAGCCATTCTGGCACAATACCAAAATATCTCTTTTTTATTCTTAACTTCAAAACCCTATAACTTCTTTAAAAAGCCATTTTGAATAAAGGTAAATTCGGTTAAATCGTCTTATTTTTGTCCCAGGAGTCTGTGGTTAACCCATGTCCCAACCTTTTTGCGACACCCTGTAGATATGTAGTTTCTACTACTTGGTTAATTATCCACGTGCTATTTCCATAAGAAATGAAGCGAAAATCGGTTCAATTGTGGCGAAATTGACGGCAACATCTGCGGATTTCGCTCGAACGGCATCCAGAAATATAAAAATGGGAATAAATGATTTCTTTTAAACGAGACATCATTTACAACGTTTTACATCTTTATTTAATATCAAAATCTCATTTTCAGAACTCATCAAAACGGAACGGTGGAAATGAAGCTTTATCGGAATATCGAACCTGAGAGCATTTGATGTTATTAAACTCGGTAATTGAAATAAAAAAGCGGGCGTAATTTATTCATAAAGGATATTTGGTATTTCTGAAAGACATAAAAGATTTATTACCTTTTTTTGTAAAAGCCAATTGATGCCGAAAATGTACTAATATGAAGCACAAAAATAATAAATGATCTGTACAGAATTGGCATATAGCGTGTGGCAAAAAGAAACATCTCATTTAACCCACCTAAATATAACTAAAAATCTTAAGTAGTCGATTTGAAAATTCAATATCTCGGCTATAAAATATTATCTAGCCTCTTTCGGTGAAGCGCAAAAATAATAAATGATCCGGGAAATGCGGAGAAAAATATACTGTCTCATTCTAGAGGCCTTCCAACCGCCACCAGATAAATTAAATTACCCAACATTTATCACCGTCGGAAATCGATGAGGAAAATATGGATTTCGCATCGAAAATCTTCCGGTAAATCGCCAGAACTATAGTCTATAAATCAGGTAGTTTCTGTGTACGCTGGAATTTAGCCAATTGGCAACTTTTTTACTCCGCCTCGTTTATGAGTAGAGTATAAAAGAAATACTCTCAATAGCTTCCTGCACTCTCCATCACTCCATCTTGGATCTATTACTATCGCCTCGAATATTTAGGGCACTTAAGGGTGCTAAGTGGCATAGCAAGAAAGCGAAATGTCAGTCGACAGCAAATCCGTCCAGATTTACAAGACTTATTCGCGATCGAGATTTAAGGCCTTTCTTGTGTGAATGGTATTGTAAATAGCTGCCGGAGATTGCGGTCGATTTTTTCTCCTTTCCGTCCCCCTTTCGGCAGATGTATGTAGTACTTGTATCTGCGCTGAATGCGAGATTAGAGAAGACACTTTTCTTATTATGTTAAATTTTCTGGATAATACGTGCGTTGTTTGTCAAATTGCATCCGCACGGATGTTAACGCTTCATCGGAGAATATTTTGTAGACATGAAAAAATTTTTACAACGTTGCCACAGTGTGCCGTAAATCTAAAATCGCTATTTTTTTGGGTGGAGTTCAATTGGTCCCCGCGGTCAAATTTACCCAAATATAATTCTTTTCGACTCGAAAGCTATAAGTCAATTGGTCCCCAATACCTGATTAAGGGTTTCTAGGAAGGACCGATGGGAATATTTATAATTTCAAAATTCTCTGGCAAATTTCGATTATGTATTTTCATTTCGTAGTACAATTTAATGAGGATTTTATGATTAGGGGAAATTTTTTGACTTCTGTTTTTTTTTCTATTTGAATATAGGGAAAATCCCATCCCTTCCAGTATACTTCTAGAAAATTAGATGTATACTTTTCATAATAACAAATTTCGATATTGTAAAATATCAAGGTACTTTACTCATGAGTAAAATTCGCATTTTTTGACATACCTCGTAAAAGATTGATAAAATTTGATTTTTGATGGTTGCATCTTGGATTTTAGATCATGCAGAACTTTTTTGTGAAGAATAACTATTTCGTAAAATTAATAATAAAGTTTCCCATATGTTGCCAACTATTTTTTGAAATCCGTTCGTATATTAAAACTAAAATAATTCCTTTTTTGTACGGAATTTTTCTTTTAATACATATTGTACCAATTGTATATATTTTAAATTACTAATGCATAGATGTTAAATATTTTTTAACACTAAAAGCTGCATTTTGTTTAAATTCTCTCAGCTATATAAGTACACCAGAAGATGTTAGCCAAAAAATAATAGTTATTCATGCAATGTAAAATCTTATCTAATCGGATTAGGAATATTTTGACCGCTGGGACCAATTAGCCCATTAAATTTTGAAACTGGGGACCAATCGACCTGTAGGATTATGGAACCCCGTTGACAAAAATGACCGCTGGGACCAATTAGCCCATTAAATTTTGAAACTGGGGACCAATCGACCTGTAGGATTATGGAACCCCGCTGACAAAAATGACCGCTGGGACCAATTGACTAACACCGATTTTTTTGCTCCATTTATTTAGGAAACGCAAAAATCCCTTCAAGAACCTGCCCTTTTCTTCGTTTATGTTCATCGATAAAATCACGTTGCGTCACATTATTATACCGTCTGCGAAGTTTATGCGTATAAATTTTAATAACGAATACGTAGACGTTCCTGGTTTCGCTCCATCTCTATCATTCCTGCGGGAATTCGAAGAGAGAAGGGCATTATTAGTTATTCTCTGCTCGGTCGAAAAGTGCGCTTTTATATGACAACAAAACGAATATAAAAAATCCCGCGCGAGGGGAGAATGTCTCAGAGAGCGGGGTGTCAGCCCAGATACCATCAAATAATTTTCGCTTTCCTCGCGAAGATATTTTATTATACGGACATACACGTGTCTAGTTTTCAATAAAAAGAAGTTTGCAAACTTTCGTTTTATTCGAAGCAATAAAACACCTGAAATTGGCGGCGTCGTAAATTGCCGGGTAAAAGTCTATTAAATTTCATCCGAAGCCTAACTAACTATCTTGTACCGAATTGTTATTCATCCAAGTTCTCATTTGTCTTACCCCTCAGGTATTTTGTTAATTCTGCGTCAGAGTGAATGCCTAAACTCCTCTGAATGTTACTAGTGGCAGTTAGTCGATGGAGCTGTGTTATTCTTGGAAAGTTTGCATTTCATCACAGAACCTGGCAGAATAAAAACAGTTTATTAATTAATTTGCTGGAGGGTTAAGGGGTTAGAAGGAGCGTAAGAATTGCTATTTTCCAGCTAGTTTTATCGTATAAAAGCTCTTTATAGGTATACTCAACTACTCGCAGAATGGTTGGAAAGGGCGCTGACGCGCCCTTTCTTGGGTCACTGACCCGTTGCCAGGTCGTCAATTGTTGCAATTAAATCTTTTGGTGGTCTTGTCACTTAATCAGGCAATCACTACCACTATATACACTCTACTATACAACTATACACTACTGCTTCACTATCACAAATCACTAATTGTAAGCTGAAAAGTTTATTAGCCGTAATTGTTAATAAAACTTTGATAATAGCGTCCAAATCCAAAAATTTGTTCGCTTCAAATCAAATAAGGTTTATAAACGCACCCCGAAAAATAAATAATTGTAAATCTTTCTTTATTAACACCCAAGAACAAAGCAACAAAGTAAAGTAATACATCATCCGATTCCACCTTATCAACCTAAAAACTAGTTCCTCTGTGAATCATACATTTATCGATACAATTCTTTCGTTTTAAATAAATATTCATCGCAGTGCCGTCCCCATTTCTAACATATTAGCGAATGCTAATAATCTCTCGGCCAAAATCCAAAATGCAAAAATATTAATGCACATTGCACACCCCTCTCTCGACCGCTACAAGCTAACGTTTCAAAGTAAAATGCCCTCGCACGGTTAAAGTTAAAAATATGCGGGTTGTTTTGTTAGTTAGGAAAAACTACGATTAACAAATTTGTATTCTTGTAATATTTTCATAAACCTAATAGTTTTCGATATTTGAGCGTGATAATTTTAATTATGACTAATTAAAATTAAACCTTTTCTAATAACTCAAAAACTAATTGTCGAATAAAAATTTGTAAATTACTATTCGATGTAAAATAATATTCCCTACAAATCACCTAGCACCAAAAATTTCGTAAATCTAACGGTTTACGAGATATTTGATTTTGAGTTTTCCGGAAAAAACGATTTTTGTTACGGCTTGTTCGTGAGGTTCGGAAAATCAATTCTAAACAATTTCTGTATCTTGTAAAATTTTCGTAAACCTTCCGTTTCGGAGATATTAATGTATTAATTCATAAAGTAATTCCTTCTCGATCCGTCCCTGTTCTCTACGGAGAGAACGGTTTCGGGAATCCCTTTGCTGCGCGAATTTGAACCATAAATCCGTCGCTCGAGTCTCATGATCGCGACTTAGATTTATCCCTATAACTTTTGAACTGTTCAAGATAAACATATGCAGTTTGTTTTCTTAGTTGGAAAAAACTACGCTTAACAAATTTGTATTCTTCTAAAATTATCGTAAACCTAATAGTTTTCGAGATTTGAGCGTGTAAATAATAAAGAATTTAATTATAATTAAATTATTTTTGCCATAACTCCGCGAAGGAAATTTTGATTTTCCCGCGGTTTGCGTGAGATAATCGATATTAATTTGACGAATATTTTAGGAGAGATTGAGAAAAATCGATCTCTTCGTTTCCGATAAAATCGCAAAAAACCCTAAAAATACCCTAAAAATCCGGAATTTTTCACCCGGAAGGAAACTTTTCCGGGTTTCGAAATGTCGATTTTCCGATAGATCTCGTCAAAATTCGTAAATATGGCGTTTTTCCCGCGACGATTTTCCTTCGCGTACGGCCGTAAGAAAAAAACACTCCAATCAGCTCGGTTTTACCCAGCAATATCGCAGGTTTTTCGTCGTAACTCAACAACCGTTAAAGTTGGAACCACCCCGTAAACTTTTTATTATGTAAAAAAACATCCTCTACAATTTTCAAAGAATAATTTTTTTTTCGAAATCGCATCTTTTTTCGAGTTATTTCGACTTTTTGGCAATCGCGTTTATTTAAAAAAATCGATATCGCGCTATAAATCAGAAACCGCTCAAAATCGAATCACCCCATCCACATATATTGTACAAAATACTATTCTTTACAAATTTCGATTCTTGAGAAATTTTCAAAAAACGGCTAGTTTTTGAGTAATTGTAAAATATAAATTTTTCGTTCGCTAAGGAAAGTTTGTTTTTTATCGTTATAACTCAAAAACGATTCAAAAGAGAACAACCCCTTACGTGTCCTATTATAGAGAAAAACGTTCTCTACAATTTTCAAAGAATAAATTTTTTTTCGAAATCGCATCTTTTTTCGAGATATTTCAATTTTTTTGCCGAAAATGCGAAAATTAAAATTTATTTTTACTATAACTCCGGTAAATGGATTTTCCTGGATATGCGGTTTGCTTGAGATGATTGGTAATATATTGAAGAATGTTTTGGGAAGTTTTAAAGAAAATCGTTGGAAGATTTTCCAAGAAAATCCCGAAAAACCACAAAAATCCCCAAAAATCCCCCAAAAATCCGGTTTTTCACCCGGAAGGAAAAGTTTCCGGGTTTCGAAATATGGATTTTCCGATAGATCTCGTCGAGTTACGTCGGATAGCGTTTTTTCCGCGACGATTTTCCTTCGCGTTTGGCCGTAAAAAATAAAACACGCCAATGAGTCAGTGAATGAATGAATGGATTCTTTCGGTTTTAGCTGTATAGTTAGTAGGATACGTGTTTAATTCAATCTTTTGTTGTAGAAAATTCTGAAATGAAATTTAATTTTCTTGTTTAACGAAATCTTTAAAGTGCTTTAAAGAATAGTTTTACTGTTACTTATTATAAAATTACAGTTCCACTATGAAACTCGACTACTCTAGGGAATTGCGAGGATACCTAAGCAGATGAAGTTTGCCTAAAAGTTTTTAATAGAATATTTATAATACTTTTTCTTTCTTGATTCTCGCTAGAGTACCTACATATATACATATACATCAGTTTCAGAGAACGAATCCTACTAACTATACAACTGAAACCGAAAGAATCCATTCATTCATTCATTCACTGACTCATTGGCGTGTTTTTTTTTTTACGGCCAAACGCGAAGGAAAATCGTCGCGGAAAAAACGCTATCCGACGTAACTCGACGAGATCTATCGGAAAATCGATATTTCGAAACCCGGAAAAGTTTCCTTCCGGGTGAAAAACCGGATTTTTGGGGTATTTTTGAGGTTTTTCGGGATTTTCTCCGAAAATCTTCCGACGATTTTCTTTAAAATTTTCCAAAATATTCTTTAATATATTACCAATCACCTCACGCAAACCGCATATCGGGGAAAATCCATTTACCGGAGTTATAGGAAAAACAAATTGTCATTTTCGCAATTTCGGCAAAAAAATTGAAATATCTCGAAAAAAGATGCGATTTCGAAAAAAAATTTATTCTTCGAAAATTGTAGAGAACGCTTTTCTCTATAATAGGACATATAAGGGGTTATTCTATTTTGAACCGTTTTTGAGTTATAACGATAAAAAACAAACATTCCTTCGCGAACGAAAAATTTATATTTTACAATTACTCAAAAACTAGCCGTTTTTTGAAAATTTCTCAAGAATCGAAATTTGTAAAGAATAGTATTTTGTATAATATATGTGGATGGGGTGATTCGATTTTGAGCGGTTTCCGATTTATAGCGCGATATCGATTTTTTAAAATAAACGCGATTGACAAAAAGTCGAAATAACTCGAAAAAAGATGCGATTTCGAAAAAAAATTTATTCTTTGAAAATTGTAGAGGATGTTTTTTTACATAATAAAAATTTTACGGGGTGGTTCCAACTTTAACGGTTGTTGAGTTACGACGAAAAACCTGCGATATTACTGGGTAAAACCGAGCTGATTGGCGCGTTTTTTTCTTACGGCCGTACGCGAAGGAAAATCGTCGCGGGAAAAACGCCATCTTTACGAATTTTGACGAGATCTATCGGAAAATCGACATTTCGAAACCCGGAAAAGTTTCCTTCCGGGTGAAAAATTCCGGGTTTTTAGGGTATTTTTAGGGTTTTTTGCGATTTTATCGGAAACGAAGAGATCGAATTTTCTCAATCTCTCCTAAAATATTCGTCAAATTAATATCGATTATCTCACGCAAACCGCGGGAAAATCAGAATTTCCTTCGCGGAGTTATGGCAAAAATAATTTAATTACAATTAAATTCTTTATTATTTACACGCTCAAATCTCGAAAACTATTAGGTTTACGATAATTTTACATGAATACAAATTTGTTAAGCGTAGTTTTTTCCAACTAACAAAACAAACTGCATATCTTTATCTTGAACAGTTCAAAAGTTATAGGGGTAAATCTAAGTCGCGAACATGAGACTCGAGCGACGGATTTATGGTTCAAATTCGCGCAGCAAAGGGATTCCCGAAACCGTTCGCTCCGTAGAGAACAGGGACGGATCGAGAAGAAATTACTTTGTGAATAAATACATTAATATCTCCAAAACGGAAGGTTTACGAAAATTTTACAAGATACAGAAATCGTTTAGAATTGAATTTTCTATCGAACGGTATATTTTCTGAACCTCGCGAACAAGCCGTAACAAAAATCGTTTTTTCCGGAAAATTCAAAATCAAATATCTCCTAAGCCGTTAGATTTACGAAATTTTTTCAAACTAAGTGATTTGTAGGGATTATTTTTTTACATCGAATAGTAATTTACAAATTTTTATTCGACAATTAGTTTTTGAGTTATTAGAAAAGGCTTAATTTTAATTAGTCATAATTAAAATTATCACGCTCAAATATCGAAAACTATTAGGTTTACGAAAATATTACAAGAATACAAATTTGTTAAGCATAGTTTTTTCAAACTAACAAAACAAACCGCATATTTTTAACTTGAACCGTGCGAGGGCATTTTACTTTGAAACGTTAACTTGAAGCGGTCGAGAGAGGGGTGTGCAATGTGCATTAATATTTTGGCATTTTGGATTTTGGCCGAGCGATTATTAGCATTAGCATATGTTAGAAATGGGGACGGCACTGCGATGGGTATTTATTTAAAACGAAAGAATTGTATCGAAAATGTATAATTCACGGAGGGACTAGTTTTTAGGTTGATAAGGTGGAATCGGATGATGTATTACTTTACTTTGTTATTTTGTTCTTGGGTGTTAATAAAGAAAGACTTACAATTATTTATTTTTCGGGGTGCGTTTATAAACCTTATTTGATTTGAAGCGAACAAATTTTTGGATTTGGACGCTATTATCAAAGTTTTATTAACAAATACGGCTAATAAACTTTTGAGCTTACAATTAGTGATTTGTGATAGGGAAGCAGTAGTGTATGGTTGTATAGTAGAGTGTATATGGTGGTAGTGATTGCCTGACTAAGTGACAAGCAAGACAACCAAAACATTTAATTGCAACAATTGACGACCTGGCAACAGGTCAGTGTCCAAAGAAAGGGCGCGTTAGCGCCCTTTCCAACCATTCTGCGAGTCCTACTAACTATACAACTGAAACCGAAAGAATCCATTCATTCATTCACTGACTCATTGGCGTGTTTTTTTTTTTACGGCCAAACGCGAAGGAAAATCGTCGCGGAAAAAACGCTATCCGACGTAACTCGACGAGATCTATCGGAAAATCGATATTTCGAAACCCGGAAAAGTTTCCTTCCGGGTGAAAAACCGGATTTTTGGGGTATTTTTGAGGTTTTTCGGGATTTTCTCCGAAAATCTTCCGACGATTTTCTTTAAAATTTTCCAAAATATTCTTTAATATATTACCAATCACCTCACGCAAACCGCATATCGGGGAAAATCCATTTACCGGAGTTATAGGAAAAACAAATTGTCATTTTCGCAATTTCGGCAAAAAAATTGAAATATCTCGAAAAAAGATGCGATTTCGAAAAAAAATTTATTCTTCGAAAATTGTAGAGAACGCTTTTCTCTATAATAGGACATATAAGGGGTTATTCTATTTTGAACCGTTTTTGAGTTATAACGATAAAAAACAAACATTCCTTCGCGAACGAAAAATTTATATTTTACAATTACTCAAAAACTAGCCGTTTTTTGAAAATTTCTCAAGAATCGAAATTTGTAAAGAATAGTATTTTGTATAATATATGTGGATGGGGTGATTCGATTTTGAGCGGTTTCCAATTTATAGCGCGATATCGATTTTTTAAAATAAACGCGATTGACAAAAAGTCGAAATAACTCGAAAAAAGATGCGATTTCGAAAAAAAATTTATTCTTTGAAAATTGTAGAGGATGTTTTTTTACATAATAAAAATTTTACGGGGTGGTTCCAACTTTAACGGTTGTTGAGTTACGACGAAAAACCTGCGATATTACTGGGTAAAACCGAGCTGATTGGCGCGTTTTTTTCTTACGGCCGTACGCGAAGGAAAATCGTCGCGGGAAAAACGCCATCTTTACGAATTTTGACGAGATCTATCGGAAAATCGACATTTCGAAACCCGGAAAAGTTTCCTTCCGGGTGAAAAATTCCGGATTTTTAGGGTTTTTTGCGATTTTATCGGAAACGAAGAGATCGATTTTTCTCAATCTCTCCTAAAATATTCGTCAAATTAATATCGATTATCTCACGCAAACCGCGGGAAAATCAAATTTTCTTTCGTGGAGTTATGGCAAAAATAATTTAATTATAATTAAATTCATTATTATTTACACGCTCAAATCTCGAAAACTATTAGGTGTACGATAATTTTACAAGAATACAAATTTGTTAAGCGTAGTTTTTTCCAACTAACAAAACAAATTGCATATGTTTATCTTGAACAGTTCAAAAGTTATAGGGGTAAATCTAAGTCGTGAACATGAGACTCGAGCGACTGATTTATGGTTCAAATTCGCGCAGCAAAGGGATTCCCGAAACCGTTCTCTCCGTAGAGAACAGGGACGGATCGAGAAGGAATTACTTTATGAATAAATACATTAATATCTCCGAAACGGAAGGTTTACGAAAATATTACAAAAATACAAATTTGTTAAGCGTAGTTTTTTCTAACTAACAAAACAAACCGCATATTTTTAAATTGAACTGTGCGAGGGTATTTTACTTTGAAAAGTTAGCTTGTAGCGGTCGAGAGAGGGGTGTGCAATGTGCATTAATATTTTGGCATTTTGGATTTTGGCCGAGCGACTATTAGCATTAGCATATGTTAGAAATGGGGACGGCACTGCGATGGATATTTATTTAAACCGAAAGAATTGTATCGAAAATGTATGATTCACGGAGGGACTAGTTTTTAGGTTGATAAGGTGGAATCGGATGATGTATTACTTTACTTTGTTATTTTGTTATTGGGTGTTAATAAAGAAAGACTTACAATTATTTATTTTTCGGGGTGCGCTTATAAACCTTATTTGATTTCAAGCGAACAAATTTTTGGATTTGGACGCTATTATCAAAGTTTTATTAACAATTACGGCTAATAAACTTTTGAGCTTACAATTAGTGATTTGTGATAATGAAGCAGTAGTGTATGGTTGTATAGTAGAGTGTATAATAGTGGTAGTGATTGCCTGACTAACTGACAAGACCACCAAAAGATTTAATTGCAACAATTGACGACCTGGCAACGGGTAAGTGTCCCAAGAAAGGGCGAAATCGAAATAACTCGAAAAAAGATGCGATTTCGAAAAAAAAATTATTCTTTGAAAATTGTAGAGGATGTTTTTTTACATAATAAAAAGTTTACGGGGTGGTTCCAACTTTAACGGTTGTTGAGTTACGACGAAAAACCTGCGATATTGCTGGGTAAAACCGAGCTGATTGGCGTGTTTCTTTCTTACGGCCGTACGCGAAGGAAAATCGTCGCGGGAAAAACGCCATCTTTACGAATTTTGACGAGATCTATCGGAAAATCGACATTTCGAAACCCGAAAAAGTTTCCTTCCGGGTGAAAAATTCCGGATTTTTAGAGTATTTTTAGGGTTTTTTGCGATTTTATCGGAAACGAAGAGATCGATTTTTCTCAATCTCTCCTAAAATATTCGTCAAATTAATATCGATTATCTCACGCAAACCGCGGGAAAATCAAAATTTCCTTCGCGGAGTTATGGCAAAAATAATTTAATTATAATTAAATTCTTTATTATTTACACGCTCAAATCTCGAAAACTATTAGGTTTACGATAATTTTAGAAGAATACAAATTTGTTAAGCGTAGTTTTTTCCAACTAACAAAACAAACTGCATATGTTTATCTTGAACAGTTCAAAAGTTTTAGGGGTAAATCTAAGTCGCGAACATGAGACTCGAGCGACGGATTAATGGTTCAAATTCGCGCAGCAAAGGGATTCCCGAAACCGGTCTCTCCGTAGAGTACAGGGACGGATCGAGAAGGAATTACTTTATGAATAAATACATTATTATCTTCGAAACGGAAGGTTTACGAAAATTTTACAAGATACAGAAATTGTTTAGAAATGATTTTTCTATCGAACGGTATATTTTCCGAACCTCGCGAACAAGCCGTAACAAAAATCGTTTTTCCGGAAAATTCAAAATCAAATATCTCCTAAGCCGTTAGATTTACGAAATTTTTTCAAACTAGGTGATTTGTAGGGATTATTTTTTTACATCGAATAGTAATTTACAAATTTTTATTCGACAATTAGTTTTTGAGTTATTAGAAAAGGTTTAATTTTAATTAGTCATAATTAAAATTATCACGCTCAAATATCGAAAACTATTAGGTTTACGAAAATATTACAAAATACAAATTTGTTAAGCGTAGTTTTTTCAAACTAACAAAACAAACCGCATATTTTTAACTTGAACCGTGAGAGGGCATTTTACTTTGAAACGTTAACTTGAAGCGGTCGAGAGTGGGGTGTGCAATGTGCATTAATATTTTGGCATTTTGGATTTTGGCCGAGCGATTATTAGCATTAGCATATGTTAGAAATGGGGACGGCACTGCGATGGATATTTATTTAAAACGAAAGAATTGTATCGAAAATGTATGATTCACGGAGGGACTAGTTTTTATGTTGATAAGGTGGAATCGGATGATGTATTACTTTACTTTGTTATTTTGTTCTTGGGTGTTAATAAAGAAAGACTTACAATTATTTATTTTTTTGGGTGCGTTTATAAACCTTATTTCATTTGAAGCGAACAAATTTTTGGATTTGGACGCTATTATCAAAGTTTTATTAACAATTACGGCTAATAAACTTTTGAGCTTACAATTAGTGATTTGTGATAATGAAGCAGTAGTGTATAGTTGTATGGTAGAGTGTATAATAGTGGTAGTAATTGCCTGACTAAGTGACAAGACCACCAAAAGATTTAATTGCAACAATTGACGACCTGGCAACGGGTCAGTGTCCCAAGAAAGGGCGCGTTAGCGCCCTTTCCAACCATTCTGCGAGTTTTCTTTCCTATTTCTACATACTGAGCATATAATATGAAGTGTTAAGAATTTTTTCTTAGACAGTAGCAAGTGAATTTTTTCCAGCAAACAGTTAAAGTAAATAAGTTTTTTTGAAATAAATGTCTAGACGTGCATGGAAATTTCTATTTATATTTCAAGAAGACGAGAAAATAAAATACCGATTATTATATTTGTAAGAAGACTGTCAATTCTATTTACTTGCCTATTGTATTCACATTTGTATATTCTTCTTTGGAACCCGATAGTTTGTATTTATCAATTTTTTTATTTTTAGATTGTGTCTCAAAATCGATTTTGATTGATGTAAATAGCTTCTACTCGCACGCAACTATTATTCTCTAATGATTAAAAAAATTGTGATACTTATCCAGAAATTTATTTCATTATAATTAAATCTCAATAGAACAAACTTTACCTCTAAAAAATATGCGTGCAATATTCTCGAAAAAAAAAATTAATCCCTTTAGGACAAGATACATACATTACTATTTCCCCTATAGCTTTGTAAATTCGAGTTAGATTACACAATGTCACATGTTATGATTATACAACACTTTCCACTACAACTTGCGCCCTTAAATGCCTTTGCAATATTAATTAATGAAATCCCTAACTAAATTTCAACTCGAATTAATAAGAAGCCCTGTTGGAATTACGCCAACCTCAATTCTCCAAGTTAACTACAACCAATTTGAGTAAAAATAAAAAACGTGCCCCCTATTAGTTTTCGCCCTAAATACCGCCAATTAGGTCTTTAGAATAGTTAAAAAATTTAGAATTAGCACTATTATACTCTACTAATTCATTAGTTAAAGTGTAGGAAATAAAAAGAGGACTTTTACTGTTAATAGACAATAGACAAATCATCATTGATGTAGGGCTTGGGGCGCATTTAACGGACTGTCGCTGACAATCCTGCCGCGCCCCGGCTTCATAACGGGCCGGAGTCATGACATCTTTACCGAACGGACTGAAATATCCCCTGCTGCCAATGACAGACATATCACGAACCCCTTTTTCGTCAGATTAGTTATTAATTCCCTTTTATCTAATGCGCCAGTCAGGCCGGAACGCTCTCCGAAATGTACGGCGATTTTTAACTGAAAGGGCTGCTTTATGGCGAAACATGCTGGTAATTCGTGTTCGAAAATTGGTTAAAAATTTTTTTTAGTTACTCTATTTAGGTATCCAAGCGCGGAGGGAAATAAAATAGCCTTGCGATATCCAGAATGATGAATAAAGCTTCGACCGAAATTCAGATACCGTTGGACTTGTGCAGGGTGAATTCTCGCTTTCTATCTGCTCTTTTGACGTTTGAAATATGTGTTTCCGTTTGAATCTTCGGATTTTGGCGAAATAATAAATTGGCAAAAAATTGAGATATCGATGTTGAATTGATTCGATATACCTATTATTTCGGCTTGCGCTATTCGTAGAACGCTCATCGTGCGTGAAGACGACTCGGAGAATATCTCTAGAAATTTAATATAAAATACCCAAGACATGGCATATGAAATTGCAAATAATAAAAATTTAAAGGAATCTTTTTTTTTTTATTTTATCATCGAGCAATACCTACATTATCATTTAAGCTAACGCATGCGTTTTAGGTAAGCCGGGCTGTTTATTTCATCAGAAGGGTCTAAAACGTAAACCTGTAATTTCGAAACAAGGAACGTTTTATATTTTGTATCTTCGGGGCTTTTTCCTTTTAGATACCCACTGATCGTATCACTAATGAGACTACGTGGGCATTAGAAAATGTAAAAATATGGTAATACCGCTCGCCCAAATGGATTTGAATACTTATCGGCTGAAATTTATACAACAAGGATGCCTTGTAACCTACACATATGTATTATGTATTTGTTTTGTCCACAATTCTGTCTCGCTTTTATTTCCGAGCTATTTCTATCGATCTGTAGGTATCATTTTCTGACATTGCATCATAAAACCATGAATTTCATAATTAAATACAAATTGTTCGTTCAAATAGCATTCTTTATAGTATGTGACCAGAAACAATTCCTTAGTATAGTTAATTAAATTTGGAAAAATGGACCTTATCGGCAGACTCATTACTGGAGATTAAACGTTCTCTGGAAATTAATATGGCGAACGTGACTTCCAAGCTCTACACTGGATACAACATTTTGTACTTGTCGTTATTTTGTCCCAACAATTTATCTTCGTCCGATCCTCCTCAACTCGAAAGGGTATTAAGAAAAATGGGTTTCCATGCAACGATAATAAACTTTTTGTTTATTGAAGCTCGGAAAATAATTATTGTCCCACAGTCGGGATGAAAATGCCTTCTCGTCAAAATTTCCCCCATTAAATCTCAACCCGCATAGAATAAATGTCTGAGTTACCTATGTAGGTAACTACGAAATTAAATCTTAGCATCGCAAATGCTTTATAATAAAACCTACATTCAAACTCCTCTCTAAAGCCCTAATCAAGTTTCACTCAGGTTAATTAAAGATGTGGGGCAGGGGAGAGTAGGGATAGTTGTTACAAGGGCAAGTTGTTACAAAACCAATAAAAATGAGTATATAACAGACAGGCAACCGTCATTTTGAAATTGAATTCGATAGTTGCACGCAGAAGCCCATAAACCCCCGAAATCGTCTTTTAACCTCATAATTGTAAGTGAAGTGTTGGAGTTTCGATCTTCTCTAACCGGTAGGTAATTTGATTTTCAAAAACGTGTCGTTTTAAAGCTTACATATCACTCTTTCATTTGCGCTAATAGTTTTCCTCCAGAAAAGAAGAGAACTAGCAAAAACCAATACAGAACATCAAAACGAATGTTGGGGCTAGTTGTTACAAAAATTGAAGGGCACATTGTTACAGTAACAAATAACCCCACTATGAAGTAAATTCCATGAGAACCTTCAACTGAACCTGACGCTCCTGAGCACATAGGAAAAGGGAATTCAATCCCTCCGCCTTCCACGAAAGAATAAAAGCAAGTTTAAAAAAAAACCTCAGGCAAGACTCCTCCTCTGAGGAATCTGAAGAAGAGGACTCACTGTCTTAGGTATATGTTTGAAACTCTACTCAGAATCCAAATCTAACGAATGGATTCGTTATCTACGTTGCAAGAAATGGGCACAAGTCTCTTGTAGAGAGGATGACGATTTCTACGTTTGTATTCATTGCCTTTCTGGTGGCAATTAACACTTTTAAGATCATTATTTTACATTTGCATTTTTTGGTTTGAATAAAAGTGTTTAAAACTCATTGAATTCCCATAATATTCTTTGTAACAACTTTCCCCTGGGTAGGACAAGTTGTTACACTTTACACGCCTTCATAAATGTTTATTTTAAATGTGTTTTTCTACATAAATTGTTGGATCTAAATTCAGGAATGTAGAGCAGAAACAAATTAATTATGAATACAAATAATGGGCCGTATATTATCTCAAAATTTGGCGCCGATTCAGTTGATAGTTTTTAAGAAAAAAACTCAATTATTAATTTTGTAACAACTAGCCCCACTCTCCCCTATAAAGCGTCTCTAATTTATTTGTGTGATCGCCTATAGTTTGTTTTATTGCAATAGATTTAAATAGGCGTGTAAGAAAAAGGAATTTTTCTGCCACAGGCCATACCATAAATTCAATGTCCGCTTTAATTACGTCGACCCTTCGCGAACAAACAGGAATAAAAGTGGTATTTAAAAAAAGCTTCGCAATGAAATCCTGCTTGAATTAATGCTCTTAGAAAAACACGTAAGTGTGCGACAGGAATCCTCGGGGGCCGTTCAGATGAAATCGATGCGAAAATGGGCATCGAGCTTCGGAAGAACTTCGATTAGCAAGCATCGATTCCTGCTGTAGTAGACAAGTTCGGCGCACTCCGACTTTTCTAATTTCACACTTGCTTAAACTTTCGGCAAAGTTAATCTCCAGGCGCTAGTAAGGGATTCTATGGAATTCACTCGGAAATTTGTTTTAGGATATTCGGTATTAATATTTGGCGAACGTACGACTGTTCCGCGGGAAAGTTTTCGGCGGCTGAAAATATTTATTACGGGGAAATTCCGGGGGAAAGTGGAAAAGTTGTGTATAAAAAAATTAAAAATATAATTAACTTACCGTACCTATATTATATGCAGTTTATTCTTGGTGTATTCAAATTGGAGAGAATGTTAAAGAAAAAGGGCTGGGAGATAAACACATATTGTATTTGTATCCTAGTACATGAACGATATCAAGTTTTCCCTTTGTTTTTTCTCCGTGACCCAGTTTAGCGATATCAGAAGTTTCAACTTTTTGTGTTCGCAAGAACTCCAAAGAAAAGATATAACTGTTGACAGGTCCGTAGAGTACACAAGCAAAATTTAACCACTAAGTCATATTCGCATTTATTAGAATCTAACGCTGTTATGAGACCAGGCAGAAAGTTTGGAAACTTTAATTTTGTACGCATTTATTCCATTAAACGCCGCAAAATTTCACCCCTTAAAATTATCTTTTCGACCAACTTTACGCACAAATAACACTGATTTTCATTCTCTATAGTTTATTTCATAGATATGCGAACCAAAACAAAACAAGTTGCAGAGGCGTGCTACTTTAACCTACATAAATGGATGAAAAAACAAAAATTTCTCTAGGCAACTAATATCTATGAATATGTTTTAATCATTTCTCATACAGGGAACGTCACTGATGTGTTTTTCCAAAAAATTCGGTTTTAGTTTCTCTGAAAATATAATATATTATGCAAATATATAATAAATATTAAAAATTTTATTCACTCCGCTAATGAAAATAAATCATTTATAGCTTATCAGTTATCGATTACGACTCGCAAAAATACCGCAGTCGACCAGAAAAATAGTAGTCCCTTATGATTTCATCATATTGCTGGTATGTTCTTAATATAGTCCGTTCGTTGAAATCGTGCCGGTTTCGGATTAAGCGTTCAATGTTTACAGTCCCCAAAAAATACCTGTTTTCGGGGAAAACGCCAACTGCTGAAAAATTATTTTATTTTATCAAAATTAATCTGCAGTAAAACACTGTGAACAATATTGTTTTCCCTGAAAACAGGTATTTTTTGGGGACTGTAAACATTGAACGCTTAATCCGAAACCGGCACGATTTCAACGAACGGACTATATACATGGTCCACATTTATAATAATTTATAGGATTAGTTGATAAATTATTTTACTTTCCTAGCTCATAGAACTAGTGAGATTTTTATTTAATCCTTATATTTTATTTCAACTACTTACATTTCCTTTGTTAAAAGATCGCAACATTTTTTGTCGACGTTCGCATGTCTGTGAAATAAACATGGTAGAATTAAATAAATTTTTTGAACTACTAACTCCGTGTATATAGTTTGTGCAAAACAAAGCTCGATATACGTCACGAATGTCGTCATATTTGCATATAACACTTTCAACAAATCGTAGATTTGAATCAGGGTGAAAACAACAAAAACAAAGCGAACGTGTGGCTTGGTTAGTATGGTGAATTGACAATTGTTCAAATATTTACAATCGGTTAAAATCTGCCGGGAACAAGGGAACACAATAATGACACGCGTTATCTGCTTGTAGTATTTAAGCCGCTTTCCATGTTATATTCCTGTAAAGGATTGTTGGATAATGCGCTTTCGGGCTGAGAGTTTCGTACTAAATTGGGCAACTAATAGCAAAATACTTTTAAATGCTCATGATACGTCGAGAAACTTTGTTAAAATGAATACGGCTTATCCCCCATGAATTTATTATCTGCATATTTACATAAGCTACTGCAGAAAAGTACTCGAATAGGTTCAATCATTTTTCGCAAAAACCAGCGAGAACTTTAATGGGATTCCGAGACCAGAAACTCTCGAAGTTAGGTAGCTGAAACTTGCATTCTTTCGAAGATTGTGTTTATTTTTCTGTTCGAACAAAACTCCGGAGTTTCATAATGGAAAAGGCCTGCTCTCGCCCATTTTTGAAGAATGCATATTTGAAATACTTGTTCAATGCGAGAGAAAACGTATGGCAACGTTTACGTCAGTTCAAGAACCACTAAAGTCGAATAACAAACAATTTATTTTCTCTCAATTAGGTACAAGTGAAAGTTTCAATCGATTTTTTATTGTTCCAGTTTGTTCTCCGATCTGAGGAACCTTTCCGGAACAACACTTATGAACTTACTGGCTGCTCTCTTCATGACCCAACTCCTTTACGTTGTTGGAGTCGGCGGAGTCCCGGTAAGTACCCGCACTCGCATTCCGCTACGTTTAACAAATTCAAAATATTTACCCTTCGTAACGTCGAAATCCTCGGGAATTACAAGGGCCTTGTTGTTCGGCGAGCGTGTGCAAATAAAGTAGGTCTTAATAAGAAATTCGAGCTTTACTTACGACGTACACCTACTCCATATTTTAATCTTCTCACATTGTTAATTAATTCAGCAGTAATTAATGGTGTATATTTATATAGTGGGTATATAGTAACGAAAATTTAATAAGAATGCAAATTATCATTGTCTTTAAATAAGCTTGTTTTATTATCTATATTATAGTCTCGGTCAACCCTTGTCTTATAAATTAGAAATATTCGGCCACAGTCTCATCCTTTTACTTTGATAAACCAACCGTTAAAACGAGTTTCCTTTAAGTTATATGCTCTCATGAACAAAGGTTTTGTTTACATAATTTATAATGAGCGAAATTTTAACAAACTTTCGGGGAAGTTTAAGCGAAGGAGTTTCACGGATGTCGAGCATCCAATTTTAATTGTCCTGGAACTTCGAGGGCAACAAACTATTTCGTAAATAAAGTTTAATGTCCCAATTCAAAATTGTAGAAGAGTAGAAAATATTCGTTGAATACAGGGTGTATCAAAATTATAGGCCTAAATTAAACAACATATTCTGGAGTCAAAAATAGCTCGATTGAACCTAACTTACCTTAGGACAAATGTGCACCAAAAAAAAGTTACAGCCCTTGGAAGTTACAAATTAAAAATCGATTTTTTTCCAATTTCTCGAGAACATCTTAGTATTTTTTTTATGAAAATGGACAGGTGGTTCTCCTATTGCAAGAGCAAATTTCTACAAAAAAATAAATTACGAAATCTGTGCACTCCATAAAATTTTTATGCGGTTGTGATTCCATAAACCTCTCCAAATTTTTTTGTACCTTACAACTAAATTGTTTTTTTCACGCCATTAGTTTAACACATTATTTTGGAAACTTTTTTGTCTCTTATTGTTAGTACTTTTTCGATTAGCCAGTTTTTATTGAGATATGGGCTCTTTTTGATTATGTTTCAAAAATTCTGAGAATAGAAAAAGTAGATTATAAGTGAATTTTCAAGTCAATCGGATGTAAAATTTTTTTTTTGAATCTAATTAATTTGTTTTTGTTTTGTAAAAATGTTTTCTCAGAAGCCAATGATTTTCCAACATATTCGATTTTCCTTGATAAAAAGTTGCCGTAGGATAATGGAGGACATTTTTACAAAACATAAAATATTTATTTAGATTCAATAAATATTTTTTTAACATCGAAATAACTTGAAAATTCACTTATAATCTACTTTTTCTATTCTCAGAATTTTTGAAACATAATAAAAAAGAGTCCATATCTCAATAAAAACTGGCTAATCGAAAAAGTACTAAGAGACAAAAAAGTTTCTAAAATAATGTGTCTAAACTAATGGCGTGACAAAAATAATGTAATTGTAACGTACACAAAAATTTGGAGAGGTTAAAGGGATCACAACCCCGATAAAAATTTTATGGAGTGCACAGATTTCTTAACTTTTTGTAGAAATTTGCTCTTGCAATAGGAGAACCACCTGTCCATTTTCATAAAAAAAATACTAAGATGTTCTCGAGAAATTGTAAAAAATCGATTTTTAATTTGTAACTTCCAAGGGCTGTAACTTTTTTTTGGTGCACATTTGTACTAAGGTAAGTTAGGTTCAATCGAGCTATTTTTGACTCCAGAATATGTTGTTTAATTTAGGCCTATAATTTTGATACACCCTGTATAACTACTCCCCTTACATCGTATTTAATGGATTTAATGAAATTTGTGTTCTCTGAAAATGGGTATTTATCCAATATTACCAACTTTGTACTTAATCTAATTAAAACGATCAATTTTAGCTTCCGCCCTAGCGGATAATTAGGTATTACGTATAATCTATATAGATATTTCAAGATACAATACCACTCAACACATGTGCTGCCACCACCGGTTACAATGCGGGCTAATTGCATCATCGTACCTTTCGTGTCTTCCTCATCGTCCCATCCCCGGGGATGCGTTTGCTTTGACGACACGTTTGAAATCACTATCGACGATCACTACGTAACACATATAATCCAATATCAAGAGTTGAATCACGTTTGTTTTAAACGGATTTCCACGTATAAACATTCCCAATTTGTACTCATTTAACCCGAGAGATATTTGATTGATTATTGAAATGCATCGAATTGGTAGAGAACAAAACTCTTGCTACATCTCTCTTAATTCGTATTTTTTTTAATGAGAGAGTAGATTAATCATGCTTTGGAATTAATCGATTAAAAGCGCTTCAAAATGAATTTATCGCTGCTGCTGCAGGAAATGGAGTGAGCTCTTAGTCGGACGAAGGCAATGTAGCGAAATGCGGGAAGAATTTTTTATTGTAATCTCTCTTTTTCGAGGCAATCTACCTGCATACCATGTAGGATAAGCTTCACAATAAAATTCATGGAATTCAAAGGAACGGGTGATTGATGGTGGAAGAAATGGAATAAACAGGATGTGAATGGATGTTTTTTGTTTGTATCATAATCTGGAGAAAATTCAATTAAATATAACCCAAATAACGTTTATGTACATACAACAAATTTAATTGCAGCAATCCATCCGAAAAATTTAAATTTATGTATTGTGCTGCGTGGAGTAGGAATATTATATTAGTTTATATGCAAATATGTTTCCCGGTTTGCAATGCATTTCCATTCATTTTATGTTTGACTAGTTGCATACATATTGATGAACAAGATATTACCTCATCTGTATCAAAATATGATAGAACTGAAATACAGACCTATAGATATTGCTATAACAGTTACAGAAATGAAATGCCCATTATTACTACCCCCTTGGGAACGCACCTACCCTTACATATCTACATAAAGGAGCGGTAGTAATAGATATAACTAAAGGAATTTCTGGTACAAAGCTTCTCGAACAAAGAACAAGAACCAGGAATATTTGACGTAAGCGTATCAATTGTTCCTGCTATCCAGAACTTCTTATAAATATTTCAGATATTAAAGTTAGAGGAAAGGATGTTAATTTGGAATACTGCGGGTAATTTGGAATACTGCATTATAAAAATATAGAAAAGCGCCAACTATTAACGAATACCAGTAGGTATAACGTAGTCTTTGTATTAGGAAACAAATTAGGGGTGGTTTAGAAACAGCCATATTAACAGATCCGTGACAAACTGCATCGTCGTGAAAGTACTATCGAGAAACATTTCCAAGCAAGTAATAAATCGGCTTGTATTTTGTCTGAGACATATATTTTTATGTTTAAATTTACACAATCTTCAGTTTAGGGTATCAGTTGTAAAAATCAGTGCTTAAATTAGAAATGATTCTAAACACAAATTCATAAATATATTTAGAGATAGAATTGGTTATGTTGCTAATTTGGAATACGATAGGTGAAGTTAATTTGGAATATTCCAAAGATATGCCCTCTTGGGTTAATGTAACACAACCTACGGAATATGATTGTGTTTGTTTTTTCTGTAATAGAAAATTTACCGAAAATCAAGAGGGAGAGCTATGGGTGCAATATTTTATGTGCAAAGTCTGGGTGCACAGGGAAATTGCTGGCTATGACTCGGATTGCTACATTTGTGATATAGCAAGGACTAGAAAACAATAAAAATGATTTATAATTTAGATATTTCAGTTTAAAGCCAAATAACTAGTTAATTAAAGTCAATTATCAAGGTGATTGTAATTTGGAATAGCCTATTCCAAATTATATTCACTTTGGGTAAACTACGTCAATCTGCAATTTTATGATTAACCCAAAAATTATCCTACTTATAATAATCCAAGATGATTAAATGTTTTTATATGAATAAAAGATAAATGTATCTGTCTTTTAACGCAGTTCTAACTCTTTTATTTCTTAAACATTAATTAATACGATATTTTTTAAAAGTGGTATTCTGAATTTGCATCCCTTCCTCTACTTTTAAAACGTTTGCATCACTAATAGTAGATAATAAACATCGATTTTCGTTATAGTTATAAACCCCAACAGATTATCACGTCATCATTTATTCAACGTGCTGGGAACTTAAATGTAAAGCCGAAGGTACTCCCCGGGTAAACTTTAATGGCATGTGACAGTAATTAATTAATATAGATAGCCACGTTCCGGCGAGCAAATAACATTACGACCATTTAACTGCGTACGTCTGTGCACCTAATCCAGCGCCACATATTTCATGTCCAGACAAGGGATAATTTTATTGTGTTCTCACCTATAAACTTTAACAATAAAGCCGCTGTAATAAATTTCGCTACTGCAGCACTCGTGATTACCATACCTACTCAAAATATACATACTACTATCCAGCATAAGAAGATGCTCTTGTAAACATTACTAATTGGATACTCTTATTGGGATCCAGAGCACTAGTAATAATGAGTGGATTCAAAACAACCCCGTGTATTCTCTAGCCATGTGAAAGGGGATTGAATATCCGCGAAACCAATAAGACTTCTCGGCGAACAATTCTCTCTATTTTTATTCAGCGTATGCCTTCCGAAGTTCATTTGTTTTCAATTTGAGCGCCCCCAGAGACTCGTATAACTTTTATGAGTTCGAATATCTTAACGAGATATCTCTGGATGGAGGCTACTTCGTTAGGATTCATTAAAATGTTAGCAAGTCCTCGGATATTCGGTATCGCGCGAGGATTGGGCCCGCGAGAAAAAAGTCAAAGGGAAGTAATTATCGGTTATTTTTTTGTTGTTTGGGTCGTTTGTTCGATTAGAATATTTTATTAGGCTCGAGCTAATTTTGTTTGCTGATTTGGGGTTTTTTGTTTAGGTGTACGAAGTTGTATCTTGTGCTTTAATGAAATATCGATTTTTTTCTGAGTAGGTGGCGTTGAGTGGGAAAATATTAGGTAATAAAAGGCCACCTAGAGTATCACTTAACACTATAATTGGCAATTCACCGAAAGCTCTCCAATTTCTCTTCAGCACAAATTCAACTCAATGGGTATTGCCAAATTGTACTCTCCTTTATATTAAATTTTTCCTCTTCGTATTTACAATTTTAACGAAATTTGAACGTATCGAAAAGGTATTTATAAAAAGGAATTTTCCTCGCCCTTTATATAGAAATTAATACCTTCAGAAGGGCTTCAATTTCGGTGAAATATGTCTTTTTTTCTGAGGCCTTTTGGCGCATACGTTAGAGATCGACTGCTCAAATTACTTTGAACCAAACCGAATTGATCCCGCCTTGTAATCTGTACTCGCTAACGCCGAGAAAAATCTCCGTCATCAATAAAGCTCTACCCCCTAAGATTACGTGCGCCTTACCCTTCTTGATGTATTGACGTACATGCAAGAAAGCCATTTGTAAGTCAAAATTCAACAGTGGCAAGAATCTCCAGGTTCTCGATATTTTATTTACAAAACGAGCGTTTTTTTTATTACCTCAATTACCGTGTACTGGCGCAAAGTTTTCCAATTTCCCGCTTTCCGAAAGCTTGTTAATATCTATGTTGTGTGAATTTCATTCCTCGATGTATAGAAGTCAACAAGGACGGGCACGATCTTATTATTCAAATCTTACGTGACATTGTCGTTGTGAAAGCCAAGTGACATTTTCGCAAGCCGGGAGTCTTCTACAACTCATGAATATATTTAAAACTACTAAAATTGTATAAAATTTCCGAACGAGTGTGTTGCATCTGTTTGGTTAATTAACTAAATTAGTTTTACGGGTAAATTAGAATGCTGTTGGAAATAAACCTCAAAAGACCAGCTGTAATTAAGGTAATTAGTTTCGATTCATTTATAGGCAAATTGCAGTACGTTTTTGCTGAAGGAATGTTTCCAATTTCAACGTTTCTGTAGTGAAGGGTAAAATTGTCGAAAAATGTTAGTTTCGTCTACAAAATTTTACATTCAATGCGCCTCTTTTTAGAAACCCCAATTCAATTTCTACGCTTTAAAATCCTGGGGCTATTTTACAAACAAGACTGCATAACGTATAATGAAAACTGCGACAATATGGGTTGTAAAATCGAAAATTTTAATACCCTAAAATAGCTACACGACATATCTAAACAAGCTAAAATATTCTTTAAACCAATATCGATTACCTCCCGCAAACCGCGGGAAAATCAAAATATCTTTCGCGGAGTTATAGGGAAAATAGTTTAATTATAATTAAATTCATTATAATTTACAAGCTCAAATCTCAAAAACTATTAGATTTACGATAATTTTACAGGAATACAAATTTGTTAAGCGTAGTTTTTTTCAACTAACAAAATAAACCTCATATGTTTATCTTCAACCGTTCAAAAGTTATAGGGATAAATCTAAGTCGCGAACGTCAGACTCGAGCGAAAATTTCGAGCGTCAGAAATTTGTTAGTTTCGTGTACTAAATTTTGCCTTCAATGCGCCTCTTTTTAGAAATCCCAATTCAATTTCTACGCTTCAAATTCCTGGGGCTATTTTACAAACAGGACTCCGCATAAGGTATAATGAAAACTGCGACAATACGGGTTGTAAAATGGAAAACTTTAATAGACAGAAATGGCTCACTTTTGATATAAACGTGTACCTATTTATTCAACCTGTAACATTTAACACAACCAAATATTGAAATTATATGCATTAAAATATCTATAAATAGGTAAAATATGCACCAAATGTCGCATTCATAACGCCAAATTACAACACCTATTATTATATCAGCGCGTTCGCCAAAGGAAGTAACTGGAACGAAAAAGTTCTTCCTTTCGAATTATGGAGATGGAAAAATCAGTTGTCGAGTTTCCGTTTTCTTTTTATGAATTAATTCCCCGATGGGAGTAATAGCGGCGGAGTTTGCTTTTTTGCTCGATTTCGAAAAAATCTCTGATTAATATCATTGGGGATTAAATTGTACACGACGTTAATGGAAAGCACTTCGTTTTCATTCGACGAAGAATCGCCGCGATTTTATTAATTTCTCTGTCGAATAGTTAAAAAGCGGAATGAAAGAAAATTGTACAATTGCGAGCAGAAAAGTGTAAGGAAAATTTAAAAGTTATCAGGACAATTCTCACTGTTATCGATGTACTTATTCAGATCATAAAATCAACTTTTTTTGATGCCAATATCTCTTGTATTATTGATGCCATTGTTTCCTACTTTATGTTCTTACATTTTGGATTATTGGAAACGGATCGAATCTCTTCGAAAGGACCGTAGAGTAAATTTGATAAGCACAAGGACGCAGTTTCCTGGCATACAAAGGCCATTATGTAGATCCAATCTGTACCTATAAGCTTCTCCACTTTCCAAACACTCAGGATATCAGACCTTTATTGTGTACCTTTACGAAGATACATATTTTATTACTTTATGTGCATTTCAAGAAATATAGTTGATAACAAATGATATAAAACATTATCCGGCCAACAACAAGAACTGTAATTTGCTGGAAAAAATTGGCTTTGAAAAAAAGATCCAGATAAATTACAGCTTCAGTTCCAGTTGTAATAACGAAAATACTTTTCCATTAAACATTCAAGCATCTGCAAATTGCCTTATCTTTTAATTTTATTTCGAGTTAAATTGCTCGGGGGCTACTCCTGCTCTACCTAATTTGAATATTTTTTGCATCGAAACACAATTTTTCCGCTCATGCTCGTAAGTTAAAACTATCTTCGTTTTAAATTGTTTGTTCTTTCGCGCTCGCGATTCGCGAGTTGAGTTAAATAAACTTTTTAATTCGGTCCGTTCTTCATCAACTAACGATTGTTTAATTTAATTTAATTGCGCTGCAATTCGCTCCAAAATAAATACATCCCTTTGCTGGCAACGTGCAGTTCCCATGAAATGTTTATTATTAAATTATTTTTATTTACAAGAATATACTACAAGCAGATTTTAAAAGGGACAATTTTTTATGGAATGCAAATTCATTTATCTCTGGAATAGGTGCAAATAACAAAAAATAAAAGGGATTTGGGATTACTAATGGCCCTGCGAGCCGATAATGAAGAAAAAAAACTCCTGCAAAAAATGAATGATTTATGGACAAATTGTTAATTTGTGCTTCCATTTTATACAGTTAAAGAAAATATGTTCTTATTGTAACTAGTTAGTTGATATAGGAATGGGCACGCTATTCAAACATTAAGCCTGCAAAGCTTTCCTTATCAAAATAGTTTATAGCAGGCAGCCATATAGTAACCTCGTGCAATACAAAGATGATTCTAATTACATCTCAATTGTCTGGAAATACTTGCAGCTTGAATATGTGTGTTCCTTAAAGCTTTAGATAAGAGCAACAATTTTGTGCATTGAATGTTTAATTTGATAAGTATTGTAATTTTCAACTTCAAAATCAAATTAAAAAAAAATTAGTATCTACAAATTAATATAATAATCTCTTCTATAATTCATACTAATGCTTGGCATTATCATTGGGTAACCTTCAGTAGAAAGCTAGTTTTAAGACCCCTAATGATGCTAGTCTGGTTAGCGAAAGGCATGTCGTGTGTGATAATATATCATTTTGATTAATAGTAAAATTAATTTTCTCGTTGGGAACCAGTGGCGCTCTATAATACATAAACTTTTTTATCGATTAATGCATGCACGTAAGATAAAAACTTGTAGGTACTTATGATTAATTTGTGTACAGATAATTTCAAATTTCTTTTTTTTTCAGGATGCTGAATTGTGCATAGCCTTGGCGTTCGCTCTTCAATATGCTCGTTTATGCACATTCTGTTGGATGCTATTGATGACGCACAATATGCACAATCAATTTCGAACCGGTCTGCATTTGGTCCCAGTAACAGACAATAATATCACCAGGAACTTCCTTCGGTAAGTCGATAAGGACATGATTAAAAGTTGTTCCTGACGTCCTTTCATGCTCGAAGATAATTACTTACTAGTCACTATCCGCCTGTTGATGGACTCGGTTTGATGAGAAATTTTAATCTGTAAATTTTACAAGTATTTTTGATCACATGCTTTCCTCGTAATTTTTTATTTCATTAATCAAATGGATTCATATTAATCCATTATAAACTTCTCTGGGTACTCAAATTACCACTCCATTTTTTACTAAATGGACCTCGCTTTGCAAAAAATGTAATTAATTAATCATAGTAAACACGGTTTGAACTAAAAGTTTATTTTGTTTGCAAATAAATATATAATAATTACCGTAATATTAATTGAGTCTTGGTCAACAGTTCTCTGTGTTCTATTTGAACTAAACATTGCTCGTAATTACATTTAGTTCGCTTTGAAAGGACTCGCACAAATTGATCAAATTTCGTTTTATTAGTTCAGTATATTTTAATCGAAGTTAGCGCGAAATTAAATTGTAGAAACGTTTCGCGACCTGTTAAATTGAACTATTAAACGCATTAATAGGACCTCTAATTAAAAGTTTGAACTAAAAAATTCCTAACGGGGTCACAGTAATTTCCGTGTTATGATACTGTTAAATGGCACAATGAAATTCCCTTTTGACCCAACGTTACCAACACATACCTAATGTTTATGTATGGTGTGTAGAGGGAAGCTTGAACGTCCAGCTGCATAGATAAATATTGTTACAACGCTTCAGCGTTTAAAATAATTTATGAAATTATCGCATTCGAGCTCAAAGAACTGTACAAATGCTTGCCATTTGAATATCATTTTGAAATTTTCCTTTTTGTTTGATGAAAAATTTTATTGCCGAGTCTACCTACACAACCACTTAGGAAATGAAGGTTTTCGAAGTTCATTGAAACTATTACGTGTAACGTAATTCTATTTAGGATCTGTATTTATTACACTTTTTCAATCGACTACGAACAACAGAATATTGAAATTGGATACTTTCGCAGAAGGCAGTTTAATTAAATTTGTGTTTGAATGCTCAATGAGTTTTCTCCTTTGTTTTCTCCCTACTGTTTTACCCAAATTGTTATAACGTACCTACCTGTAAAAGTATGGAGGCGAATGATTTAGGAAGTTGTTATGCCGACAAAATGCCCCATAAAATACCTGCATTTACGACATAAACGCTACCGAAATCCGTAATAATTTTTATAACCTACTCCTTTTAAACATAACGAGTTTTTTCATGATATTTTGCGTTTTATTGATACCCTGAACGGTGTAGAAAAATTGTTTATATTTTAGAGCAATAGAGAATTTAAAGGTATCGCCTAGAACTCTAACATAATCTGCGCTAAAATTAATTGCCCAATTTAATGTAATTAGTAATTAACGCAACTAACGAAGACTGCAGAACATTAATTTTATGGCTCGGAAATTGAGCTGTTAACATCTTCGGAGAGTCGCCGTAAAGTTTTACTCTTATTATGTCGTAGTGATCAAACGATCTTTTAATTAAAAACCAATTATTGCTTTAGTCCTGGAGATTTTCGACAAAAGGCTCATCCTCTACGAATTAATTTAAACTTGATTAACTCGCCTATTTTTTTTAATAACTTCAGTTAAAAAGTTAGTCTATAAAAATAAATATGGATTTAGCGTTCTTTTTTAGCGTTACTTCGTGCAATTTTGCTTATCTCCTTCAAGCGAAATTGTCCAGAAGTTCCGCAGTTTAATACATTATGCGGAAGGAATAAATCGGCCCCGGAAAGCACTTGTGCACATTTACATGAAAAAGCAATGGCCCGTTTTGTTGCAGATACTCAGTCTTCGGATGGGGCCTACCTTCGGCTATTTTGAGCGCCAGCATTCTAATTCAATACCACGACAAGGCGGGCAAACTCCTTGACACCGCTTCACTCAGAGGACAAAATTGCTGGTGAGTAAATAAGGACCCTATTTTGCTCCTCGAAGCCTTTTTCTAAGGGCGCTCTCGGCGAACTTGATTGATACGTTATAATTAGTTTTCTCTGTTGACTTTGATTGATTGGATGAAACAAATTGTTTTTTCTCAGCAATGATTCTGTATTTTTTTAATAGGCAAAATATTTACGAAATTTTAAATACACTTTCGTAAAATCACTCGAGATCTAATCGAATTTGTTCACTAACTAGTTGTAAAGTGGATATGGCGGTTTAAATTGATTAGATTCTTGTCTACCGACTGAGAAATTTTGATTCAATATTGAATTTCACAGCGAAAATTAGAACAAAACAATCTCTCTCGCAACGGGTAGATATATTTTTCTGACAACTCTTTTATTCTTTCCAAGGTTTCTGGATACAAATGCGTTCATTTACGGTCTCCTGGCACCCAGCATCATCATCATATGCGCCACATTTTATTACTTGGTCAGGTCTGCTGTACTGGCCAGATATATCATCAGCATGCAAGCAGACATTCGAACCCGCGAGAAGATGAGCAGGAAAAGAACACTGCAAATCCTGCTTTTCTCAAAGGTACGTAAGAATAACAAAAATTACGCACACTATTACATAATATTTGCCCCTTAAATTAATTAAATCTTGCTAATAAATACGTGTATGGTAGTTAACACAATTGATGCAATAAAATAACATATCTTATCATTTGAATGGAATGTTTCGAAACATCGATTATCATCTTCATTCTTAATTAAATTACCTTGTTATCTTACGAGTAGGTGCTACTGTAAAAAATGATCCGAAACGAATTTTGTAATATATTCTATACGAGCACATTTGTTGTTATAATCCCCGTTTCGTCGAGTTAGGCGGCTGTGCTGATTAATTTGGTTTATTTATGAGCAGTCGGATAGAGGCTTGGAAGAGAAGTAAATGAAGTTTATCCGATAATTCCGTAAAACATAACAAACGGCCGTAATAAAGGTGACACAAAGTAATAATCCTTTCCTATCCAAATAACGAAGTTGGTAATGGCGCGGCTGCTGCGACATTTATTCTTCACGAATGAATATATGACTAACTTCAGAACCGTCAGAAGTAAGGATGATTTATCCTTATTCTAGTCCTTGGTAGGAACACTTTTATACGCAATCGATATGAGCTAATGTATTTTATAAATGCATGGGTTAAAAATGTGTTCTATTTTATGTGAATTTATTGTGAAGTTATTTATACAGGGTGTATTGTAAGTTGATACTTCTTTTTCAACTGTGTATGAATCTCTTAAATCTAAGCAACTTTTTCAAATAAACTCTTTGAATATTATGAATAACAAAGAAGATAGAAAATTTTATAATGTTGAATATTTTCCAATACATACCTGCTTTATTAAATAAGAAATTTATTTATGGCAGTCATCTGTCAAATAAATGCAGAAAAATAAATAAATTTCATATTTAATGAAGCAGGTACGCATTAGAAAATATTCGAAATTCAAAAAAAGGTAAGAATTATAAAAAAAAATTATCTTTGTTTTTCAGAATATTCAAAAAGTTTATTTGAAAAAGTTGCTTAGAATTAAGAGATTCATACACAGTTGAAAAAGAAGATCAACTTACAATGCACCCTGTATGTAGAGAAAGAAAGTGGCCCGCGTATTCTGCGCCCCATTTTAAAGTTAAAGTCATGTTTACCGAGCGCCTTTAACTTGACAGTTCTACATTGTTGTTATGGAGTAAATAAGGACATTGTTTACCTTTTAGTCGCTCGCTAAACATGCATTTAACGTTAAAATGGGTCGCTGAATACGGGCCAGTATATTTTGTCTATGGTTATTTATTTAATTACACTATTTTTCTATCAGTGGGACCTTTGGATTTCATTGAATGTTGGTACTCCTGCACTATACTTCCCAGTAAATCCCAGCAAATCGAATTTAACCAAACAATGGTAATTGGGTAAATATTAGTTCGAGTTTCGATTAAACTACAACTTAAATTCGAATATAATATGGTCGAGATATTTTCTGTTAGTTTGCAGGCAATAAACAGAACAATCCCAATTAATGTTCATAAATAATTCCAAATTAAATACAGAATTGGTTTTGATCGTATTTAAAAATAAATCGGAACATTAATAATATGCGAATTTCTATATGTGAATGGTTTATACGTAAATGAATTACTAACCAAAATATGTGTTTATTGAAACAGCTAAATATAGAATAACAATTACATTTATATGAGTTAAATACACGTTATAAACGAATGATTATAGAGTTTACTTTTTGATGTGTTTGCATTTTTGGAGAAAATTTCATTCGCTGTTTTAATTATGAAAAATTTTAAACGAACCGTACGGGCTAGTGCGTTGAAAAATTTAGGCAATTCGCAGCTTTACACCGCCGTACGTACCATTTGAAAATTTCATGTGCCCTAAAGGGAATTGCGTCGGCGTTGCAGCCCTTTTTATATATTTGAATAATGGCCTCTGTTAAACTATTACGGCGTACGAAAGTGAGCCGAGGGAATGCGATAATTCCGTTACTGTTATCTCATTTGCAGACTTTTCCCGTTGACGCTTCGCACTTTTATCGAGTTGCAGCCTAACTTCTAATTAGAACCGGCCTTTTTGTTTTTATGTTATTTCATTAACGTTGGCTTATTCTGCCTACTTTAACGTACACTCGTTTCTTTGAAATGGACACACGAACGAAAGGTAAAGTAGCTAATTTAATTCAAAGTAATTCGACGTTATAATTTAATTAATTCGAGTTTTTGGGAATCATCCGTGTATTCAATTATCTCCTTAACCTTCAGGAACAATGTCGGGATAGCCGTATTTTCGTGTGTACTCGAGCGAAAGGATTTCGTTTATTTGATCCATTTGACTGTTACAAATCCTTTCAGCGGAACATACAAAAGGCTTTACCTAGTTTTAATTCCAAAATAACAGACGGGAATGCTGAATGTTCCTTAAACGTCCTTTTTGCTTACGGTTCAGATGAAAGTTTTTTCGTCTGCGAAGCTAAAGCGAATCCTTCCCGTAATAAAATGTTGAAACTAGGTACTTAAATTACAATTACTTCTGACACTTTTAAAACAGCCAGAAATATATTTCTGGCATTAATTTAGTACAGTTGAAAAATTTTTGGTAGTATTTGAATGTTTTAAATCGTAAACATTACGCCAGTATGTAGGCATAATAAATTATAATAAGTGGCTGTTTTTATTTACACAGAAATTCCGTAGGAAGGAAACATGGAGATTAATATGTTTTGATGGAATACATATATGTAGGTATTCAGGTTCAATTTGCTTGTTATTTGTAATCCATTCCAATATGCCTACCGGTGAATGTTTGGAATATTAGAATTGAGGTAATTTCGGAATTCTCAAGACGCAATAGCGGGGTCTTAACAAAGAAAAAAGCCGGAGGCAACTACTCAAAGTAGTCAAATTTATTTAAAGGTCGTAGTGGTAAAAATGGCGAACATCGAGAGAATTTGTTTGGCGCTTTTATGCCCTGTTTACCGCAATCCTTTTCCCGGCGGAATTATTAGACAGGAAGGCAGCAAATGAAATAATAAAGTTTGAATTTATGAAAGATTATTTTTGAGATATTATTATTTTTAACTACACAGAAATTTTTCATAAAATTAGCATGTAAAATCCTTGGCTATACATGGTGTATTAAAAACTATAGGCTATACATTAAATCACATATTCTGGGGCCAAAAATAGCTCGATTGAACCTAATTTACCTTAGTACAAATGTGCACCAAAAAAAATGTTACAGCCCTTGGAAGTTACAAATTAAAAATCGATTTTAGAATTATTTTATGAATATGTTTTCTCAGAAACCAATGATGTTCCAACATATTCGATTTTCCTAGATAAAAGGTTGCCATAGGTGTTCAAGAAAATGGAGGCCATTTTTACAAAACGAAAAATATTTAATTAGATTCAATAAATATTTTTTTAACATCCGATTGACTTGAAAATTCACTTATAATATACTTTTTCTATTCTTAGAATTTTTAAAACATAACCGAAAAGAGCTAGCCCATATGTCAATAAAAACTGGCTAATCGATAAAGTGCTAAGAGACAAAAAAGTTTCCAAAATAATGTGTTAAAGTAATGGCGTGACAAAAATAATTTAATTGTAACGTACACAAAAATTTGGGGATGTTGAAGGTCACAACCCCCATAAAAAGTTTAAGGGGTGCATAGATTTCGTAATTTTTTCGTAGAAAATTGCTCTTGCTATAGGAGAACCACCTGTCCATTTTCATAAAAAAATACTAAAATGTTCTCGAGAAATTGGAAAAAATCGATTTTTAATTTGTAACTTCCAAAAGGACTGTAACTTTTTTTTGGTGCACATTTGTACTGAGGTAAATTAGGTTCAATCGAGCTATTTTTGGCATCAGAATATGTGGTTTAATTTATGGCCTAAAATTTTGATACACCCTGTATTATACATATTCAACCTTTCTCTGTTATTAGGAATCATACATCTATATTTCATCGAAATAGGACCATGAATCATTCGAGTTTTATAAAATCCCTCTGGTCTGGACAATACCTAATCAAATTTATATCCGAAAGCCGCAACATTTATTCAACCCAAAAAAAGCTAAGCATAGCAACATAAAAGTATTTTAAAGATACCGCTGTAACAACTTAACCAATATCTACTAAAGAAATAGTTTGAATAATTTTGAGTTGTCCTACGATTCGGTAAATTGAATCGGGGGGGTTTTTATTCAGGAAAAAATTTCATCTGGAAAATACAAGGCGTGCATTCAATAAAATTCGAAATCGTATTTCTCATCCGTAATATCCAGTTGCAATATTTTTTTATTCCCGAGTCATATCTTCCATCAATGGATTTCAAAAGCTCCGAAGGATTACTTTTGTGTCGCTCCTTTCTCGGTTGAACGAACATTCTATACGTGTGCTACCATATCGACAGTGTTTCGAAAATCGTGCATACTCCTTTCACGATTCACGGATTAAGTTTGCTGGCTTTCCACTGGCACCCACGTAATTCATATTTAACATTTTTCAATCTTCTACAAACTGAAATTTATTAAAATTGAATTAATCCCTTCTGTTGTTAAAACGTGTTTAAACTTCGCGAAAATACGTTCGGGTGCAACATGTGTTAAAGGATATATTTTGTTGCACATGGGAAATAAATTTTAATACTTTATAACAAGCAGTTAATGCGAATAAGGCCGCTACGCCCGACAGGAGCAAGTTGCTGAAGTAGGATGTAACAAAGCAGATTATTGTTGAAGCTGTGCTGGAGACTAGACAAACAAAGTTCGGTCACAAACTTTACTAAACTGTATCCAACTTAATTACACGCAAACTTAAATATCATAACGCTTTATGTGTGTACAGGATGGGTCATATTAAAGGTGGTAATTTGCAACTTTTTTATTGGACTCTTTTGACGACATTGTTCTTACAGAAAGAATGATATTGGTCTTTGTGAAACGCAAAGCTTTGTGTTTATTTCAATTTCCAACTCAAAACCACACTCATCTCATAACAAAGAGTTTCGTGTTAATTATAATTTAAGGTTGAGTGCTGATTACTCCCTTTATATTAGAACTTTTGACGTCCATTGTTCGCTATTTTTTATGATACAGAGCGCAACAGAAATATTTAATAATAGCAAAAATTCAATTTTTAAATTTTATTCTAGATAACGATCGTCTTGTGCATCGTTCTTACTCTGGCAGCTTTCAGCAAACTTTCCAACAAGTCCGAGCCCTTCTGGATCTCCTATCACATGACGCAGGGCTCGCAGGGATTTTTAATTTCGATGCTCGTCACATGTAATTGTCAAATACTGAAATTGTACACTCGAAGCATCAAGTCACGTGCTTCAAAGCACGTGCCTTATTATGTGGGACGAGGGGATTCGAATCCTCTCAGCAAATCGACGAGTCTGCAGTTGTTGACCTGGGATACCCTTCCTGATGCAGTCTAAATGATCGATTCTGGATTCTTTATTTTTGTGTTAAGCTTTTCACTGGATGTACAGCTTTCCTGCGACTGTTTTGTGTATATAAAATTCTATTGAATAGTATAATGTTGCTTGTAATTAGAGTTTTTATGAGTTGAGGAATTCTCTATGAGAAGAGGATAAATGTGGACCATTTTTTTGGTTTATTTGTATTCTTAAAATTAACAAAAAATTTTAATTTTCACCTATATTTAAATTTATTTTCTGATAAATTTGAGTCAGGCAATAAAATGGATAACAAATTATCTTTTTCAATTTTTAATTTAGATAAAACATAGATTATAACTATCAGTACTATACCTATCATAGTAACATATATAGTAATATATAGTTCAGCATAATTCAAAATACTCATATCAGAAACGCATAATGTGTGAATTACTCTTTCTGTAAATAACAAATTATAATAAAATAAAGAGATGTTTTATAATATGTTGTTTAATTTAAATTCTATATGACTTGCTAAAATTATCACTTTTGTATGTTTAGTACGATTTTCTGTATATTCGCAAAACCATCACTACAGTGTGAATTATGGAAAATTATCATATCTAAAAACTTCATAAAACGATTAGAATTCATTCCTTATAGTACTTGCTTAAATTAAATTGTTACATCTCATTAGTGTTTGCAGGTAAGTATAGGTTTATGTCGTTATACTAATAAATTACTTAGCGATAAATCGACTTATCTTAATTGCCAAAGTATTATACATTCCTTTCTAATCAAGTCAATTATTTAAAAGAATAGAGCAAACATTAGCCTATTATGACCTAATCACTGAATGATATGAGATATACAAATAGGCACTTTAATTTCGCAAGTACCTAAGTGAAATACTTATTGAATAAAACAAAAAAGATAAATCACAAGGAAATTTCAATTTATCTTTTTTTAAGTAAGTATCGTCTAGATGCAGGAATAAAGTCGAACACGGATGTGCTAATATATTGCATGAAGGTAAGTGTTTTTACAATGCATACATTTTCCTTCAATAATTTTTTGTAAATTTTATTTTAGTATTGAGAAAGTGGTAAAAATGAGCAATAATTTTCCTTCTATAAAAATAGAGCGACCTCTATACGAGTACAAGCAATTACGAGAAGATTTAAACTACGAGAAAACTAAAAAACCCTGTACGTATATTACTTTCTCTAACTTAGTTTTATCAAATATTTTTATGAAAGCTGTCTTTTATATCTCTGGTACAATATCGGCTAACAATTTTCACAATTTCTCAACTTTGACCCTAATTGAAATACTTTAAAAGTTCAAAGTTTGCGACTTTTTTCAAGTCTTCGAAACATGTGAGGCATATTAAAACCAAAAGCGAGCAGGGCCCTAAAAGCCCCAAACGTCATCCTGCCCTTCGAAATAAAATGATTACATTATAAATTTTAGATCAATTTTGTAAGAATGTCACTTGCAAAAAAATCGTGACCAGCACAATTCCCGCCATCGGTTGGATTCCAAAATATGAGAAAACGTTTGTTTTGGGTGATCTTGCAGCTGGATTCACAATCGCTGTCATGCACATACCACAAGGTGAAAATAATAAAAAAAAAACCTACCACAATTACAAACATTTACATTTTTCCAGGAATGGCTTACGCTTTATTAGCCAATTTACCACCAGTAAATGGAATATACATGGCCATATTTCCAGTACTAATGTACTTTTTTCTCGGAACCTCCAAACACGCATCAATCGGTAAAATAATCAACACAATAACAAACCGTTTTAAATACATATTTATTAATTAACAGGAACATTTTCGATAGCTGCAGTAATGACCGGTAAAGCTGTCTTAGAGTACAGCGATTCAGAGACTTCACCCACACAAGTAGCAGCTATTCTTACTCTAGCAGTAGCTTCAATACAGGTGAGCTTCTACCAAAATTAATCACCAAAGACACTTGGTGATAATTAATTACTTTTTTAGTTAATCATGTGCTTCTTGAGGCTGGGTATCGTAAGTACTCTTCTATCTGAAGTGCTGGTAAACGCTTTTACTGCGGCGACAGCGTGTCAAATAGTGGTCACTCAAGTGAAAGATCTCCTCGGTTTAACTATCCCGAAAATTTCGGGGAACTTTCTGGCGATAAGAGTAATTATTTTTAAAGCGGAGTTTGAAACGCGGTCTAATAGAAATTTTTCAGACGTTGATTAAGATTTTTGAGAATATCGGGGATTGTAATGTGGCGGCACTGATAATAAGCGTTATTTCAATAGCCATATTGGTGGGAAGCAATGAATATTTGAAGGTATTAATGCGATATTTTTGAAGGGAAACTATTTCAAGTAATATTTATTTTTAGCCAATTTTAGCAAAGAGAACAACAATTCCAATACCGAGTGAATTGTTTGTGGTTGTATTAGGAGTTTTGACGTCCCAATATATCGATCTTCCCACTAAGTACAATATCAAAGTAGTGGGGCACATCCCTAGCGGGTAACACATTTTATTAAATCATTTTATTTTTCATCTTCTGGCAAATGATTTTCTAGGTTACCTGAACCATCCCTACCTCCAATTTCTTTGTTGCCTTCTGTAGCTTTAGATGGGCTGTCGCTAGCCATTGTTTGTTATGTGACATCGATGTCTGTAGAACTGATCCTGGCTCATAAAGCGAATTACGAAATTGATCCCAATCAGGAATTAATGGCCATGGTAAATCCTCTAATTCTGATTATTTCAAAAAGATGAAATTTTGCAATTTTTTCAGGGTATGAGCAACGTAGTGGGATCAATGTTTTCTTGTATGCCGATATCAGCTTCACTATCCAGATCGACAATTCAGTTAGTTGTTGGGGGAAAAACTCAGATCGTTTCTATTTTTTCAGCCAGTATTTTAATAGTTACACTGCTGTCGATTGGACCATTTTTTGAACCTTTACCCAGAGTGAGTAATTACAACGAAATTTATTGCAAAAAAACATATATAATTTTTTTAGAGTGTACTAGCAAGTATAATAGTGGTAGCGCTGAAAGGAATGTTAATGCAAATGAAACAAATAATTACTTTCTGGAAATTGAGCAAAGTGGATTCGACTGTATGGATTGGGACATTTCTAACAGTAGTTTTCGTGGGTTCTGAAATAGGACTTTTAGTTGGTATTAGTTTGTCATTGTGTTCAGTTTTCGTTTTAAGTTTGAAACCTGATACCAGTCTCTTGGGTCTCGTTCCTAACACAGATTTGTATCTAGACATTGATAGATTCAAGAAGGTGAGTTAATTTAGTGACGCTATTTTTATTGATATCTAGACTTTTATTTCTCCTTAGGCGAAAGAAATAAACGACATTAAGATCTTCCATTATTGCGGCGGGATAAACTTCGCTACAAAAAACATGTTCCGCGATGAGTTATACAAAGCGATTGATTTCAACGCCCAAAAGGAATTGTTACAGCGAGCGAAAGTGAAAAAACTTCAGGAACAGGTACGGTAGCTTCTGCAATAATTAGCAACTCGCGTGAGATAAACAATTTTAATTTCAGTTTGAAAAGAACAAAGACGGCAAAATGACGGAGAAAATTAACAGAAACGAAGCTAAAATTAAAAATTTTCTAAAATATTTGATAGTAGATTTTTCGTCTGTAACTTACTTAGACCCAAGTGGGGCTGAAATGCTCAGAGTCGAATTAAATAAGTTCAAAAAATTAGATATTTCGTTTTATATAGCTGGCTGCTCAGGTAAGCAAAACTCATTGTAATTATTGTACTTTGGTTTTTATAAAATATTTTTTGCAGATCGAGTTTATAACACATTTGAAAGATGTGGTTTAATTTCTAAAGATGATAATTATTTGCGAATATTCTCAAGTGTTCATGATGCCGTGGAATGTGCTTTATTTAATTTAGGAACTAGAAATGATAAAGCATTAATTAATAAAATTAATGAAATGGAACTAGCTGAATTAGTATAAGTTACTTAATTTTATTTTAGGCAAAAATTGAAATCAATACTCGTATTATTAATTATTTTAATTGTAAATACTATTGGAAGATTTAAATAGAAAAAAACCCTTTTTATTATTAGTAGATATAACCCAATTAAATAATCCCTTAATTTTAATTAGGCAAGCGATATTATACAACGCTTGAATTTTAATTTTGTTTCGCATATTATCTCAATTCATCTTCGTCTGCTGAATAAAAAATCCATTCCGCTGAATTAATAAAAAAACAGCAGATTTTCGGCGTTCTTTGTTGTTTATATCCATTAATCTAATCTTAATATCCATCTGGGAACAAAAGCGATTTACGATTACCAAAGAAATTGCCCTGACTCGAGGTACGTCTTCAAAAGATTATAAAAGAATATATAATAACTATGTCCCGGTATCAATTTAAGCTTCAAAAAGAAAGCTATTACAATAACCCAACTGCATCGAAAATTTCATCCAATCTCCAAGTTGTTAAAGCTTACATTATTTAACATGCCTCATAAGCTCATTCTCCACAAGATACTCCTTCTGCTCACCCTTTAGGAACGTATGAACATTTTAAATTAAACCTCAGCGGTTTCAATTTAAACTTCGTAAATTTACTTTCATGTAACCTTATAAATCCACCTGTCTTCTAAGTCAGCCCTTTATTCCCGAATCTTCACCTCTCCTTTATCTGGTTATACTTTAGATATCAACAGTATTATACGACATCTGGAGCTCCCTTTGCGGGTAAGCAATAAGTTAAAGTTATTGAATTCTTGATGAAATGCGACGATAAAAAATGGAAGAAATGTAATATTCACTATCTATTGAACTACCCTTTAATATCACGTAATACCATGTCATGTAGGTAAATACAATTTATGTTAATTGAAGCGTTATTGCAGCTGTGAGTCAACAAAGAGGGAAGCTCGATTAGACGTCGACATGTGCCTCTAAGACGTTCTCGTGAGCCTCATATAGTCTCTTTGGGAAAAACGACAAGCTCTAATATGCGGGGTTACTAGTAAATTAAATCAAAATTGCACTAGCTGCGCTTAATATCGCGGATATTTATGGAGCAAGTTCAGTTGGATCGAGCTTTTTTGTAGCAAGTTTTGAATTATTAATAGCGAAAGTAAGGAAATGGATAGGAGAGATGAAAGGTTGCACTTAAGTAATTTATAAAACTGTAATGGGTAATAGGAGCTCGTTCTGAGGAGGTTTTGTAAATGAATTTGAAGAGTTGAAACTTCGAGGCTTTTTTTTTTAATTCTGTTTTTAGTGCCATTTCGGGACACGTGGGAACTCTGGTGTTGGGAAGCTCAATTTCGATACAACAGTGAATGGAAACTGTACAGCAACTGGTGCTTAAATTCAAAAATAAACCTAAAGATGGATAGTCTTTTTAGATTGTTTAAAAATTAAACTAATAATTTAAAATAAGTAATTAGTAAAAAATGTTTTTTACTGTAATTAATAATTTGTTTTATTAATAATAGAGGTTTGGTAAAATTGTCAGACTAATTTACGGTGTAATATTAGTTTGGACAACTAAAATAAAAGTACCCATGCTCCAACAATGAAGCTGTTCTGGTTGGGAACTAAACGGCAGATGGTCAGAAAGTTTAAAGACAGAGTTACAGTTCGAAAAACCTTTGTGGAGTGAATGGTACTGTGTTATTAAAACAGCAATTAATTAAAGGCTATTTAATACAAACAATGGTAAGTGTGAAAAAAGACCGTTATTTTTATACGTTATATTTTTATACCGTTGTCTTAAAATTATGTAGTTTGGAATCGGAAATATTCGAATTTTTATAAAATTTTTATTTTCTACGTAGTATTCATTCTTGTTGGTTTTAAGATATTTATAGATAATATTGAATTTTATAGATTTACAAATTGTTTGTATTAGCTATTTTAATGAATTCCTAGAGTAATTATTCCCATTTAAGTACCAGTCTGTAAAATTTTATTGAATCCTCTTGAAATATAATTTTATTTGAAACGTAACTTGTGAGATGCAAATGAATTCACTATTTTTCAAGTCATATAACTCTAAAAAGAAGGTTTAGAGAGATCTGAAAAGGTCAACGAAGGTAAGGAAAAAGTTATATAAAGCACTAACGTTCAATATTATCATTTTTATCTAGTCTTTTATTATTTTTGGTTAATTACGATAGGGTTAATTAACTATTACTTTATAGTTACATTTTTTATGCTAGGATAGATAAGGTAACATTGTTATAAAATAATAATATTTGTCAAAAAATTCCTTTGTTAATAACACTGGACCTCAGTAATTGAATAACACATTTTTCCACTGTCTTTATAAAAAATATTTCTGATACAATTATTATAGGAAACATGAATCAAATGATGAAGTTAATGAGAAAAATATTTATTTGACGCTTAATAAGCGAATCAGTGGCCATATATTAAAAATAAATGCGATTAAATATTTAAATAATGTGTAGAGTTACGGATTACATGAAAGGAAACCGGTCATAATTCATTTCTTAATTCATTCCGATTATTTATAATTTTGATTAAACATTATTAGTGCAATTAAAAGTTTACTTACATTGAGACTAAATGTACAATAGAAGTTAATTCTGTCACAGACTTATATTGGATAACTCGAATTTTTGCACAAAATAAACATAAGTAATTTATACTTAAATATACTACTTTTATTACCTAATGCTTTTCCAGTTTCTCATCAATTTAATTGTGTAAAATTTATAACTCTTTATCACCTCTTATAAATATTTCTATATCGGACTTCTTGGTCCTTCAAACAAACTTTAATTAAGAATTCCAACCGCATTGTTTTCTGTTATTCTAATTTCGGAAATGAATGAATATTAATTACAGTTAACCCAAGTCAAATAATTATTTATCGCACTCATGTGGTATGTTTTAAATAGACGATTTGATAACCAGCTTTCGGTTCAAGCATATACGTATGTTGTTACAACTGTTGACATAAAGAAGATTATAAATTAACATAAAAAATAAATATTTAATTAGTGGATACAATAAATTGAACGTAACCCAGTGAGAATTGGTATCATGTATGTGAAAGTGTTATGAGGAAATGTGTATCGATGCTTATTTGAGAAACAGTGCACTTTATGCAACTAATTCGATAAGTAAGTTTATACAAATTTCTTCTATAAATTTAAAACGGTTTTTATTTACTCTTCATTTTGTAATTAGAGTATTAAAATGGATTATTTCACTTTGCTTTTTGAACGTGATGAATGTAAATAATTGCCAACAGTTCTGGCCTACTTTTACTTTTGCTAAATCCACTTAGTTTGTATTCAAAATTTTTAATCTGTATTTATTTTATAAATTTTTCATTTTTATTGTATATTACCTAATGAAATATAAATTCTATTGACAATTTTCGTGCTGGGAATCTTTATTATTTCTTGATTTAATTTATGTTTAACTCGTTTCAAATTTTGACAACCAAGTGTGTTTGGTTTTCATAAATATTTGTGGTTTAATAATTTAACATACATAGACAGATGAATATTATCTCTACTTATTGTTTTATGAATTGGAAATACGAGTAAATTTATGAACAATTTTACATAATATTCCCTATTATAAAATACGATATTTTTAAAAACAATTTTATCAACTTATATATTTTCACCTAAGCGTTTAGACTTATAAATGTAAACAAGCAACCGGTAGTATTGAAACTCAGCCTTGTTATTGAAAATAACATTTTAAAAATATTTTTATCTTAACCTAAATTATCAGTCATTAACATTAGCTTTACTGCTTATACCTAAGACAGTTTACATTTCTTGCTTATTGGTGTATACTTAAGAGTATCTCAGATATGTTGAAGTAAAATGTGTGAACAAAATAAGCAATAAGTATGTAAGTACATATCCTGGCGTATATTAAGCAATAAACAGAAAAAATAAAGATACTTGCTTTACTAAATATGTTTATAAAGTTAAATAATGAAATGGTTTTATTTTTTTGCAGTACCTGTAATTTTTTGTCTGTGAACTAATTCATAATAAAAATGACGGCCGACAATTTACCTTCGATAAAAATCGAAAGGCCTTTATACGAACAAAATCAATTAAGGGAAGACCTTAAGTATGAAAAAACAAAAAAAACACGTAAGTATAATTACTTTTTGCACAATATATCGTACTAATAATAATTACTAAATAATAATTACTTTATTTACATAAGTAATTTATAATAAATTCCATAATTATTGCAGGAAAATGGTGCCAAAACATTAGCTGTAGAAAAATTTTAACAAGTACTGTTCCTTCTTTGGGATGGATACCGAAATATGAGAGAACTGAATTTTTCTCAGACCTAGCCGCCGGATTTACCGTAGCAATCATGCATATACCTCAAGGTATTTAATTACACTCTTTGTAAATACTCTATAATTCAAATGAGTACCATCTTCCAGGAATGGCCTATGCTTTACTAGGAAACGTCCCTCCGGTGGTTGGGATTTACATGGCTGTATTTCCAGTTCTAGTCTATTTCTTTTTTGGAACATCCAGGCACATATCAATGGGTACCTAAGTTTAAAATAAATACAACTATTAACTCTCACTTTAAAATTTTTAGGAACATTTTCAATAGCTTGCCTAATGACTGGTAAAGCGGTTTTAGAATACAGTGATCCAATTTATTTTAAACCCTTAACAACCACAAACGCATCAGATGTCACATTTACGAGTACTTCACCAACTTACACCCCATCGCAAGTTGCCTCTGCTGTTACTTTAGTAGTAGCTTTTATACAGGTAGAATTTTTACCCCAAGCAATGCCTTCATAAGTGAACAGACGAATTCAATGTCCTTCATGTTGCAGTTAATTATGTATTTCTTAAGACTTGGTATAGCGAGCGCCCTTCTATCGGAGATGTTGGTAAATGCATTTACTGCTGGAGCAGCCGTGCAAATTGTGATCACCCAATGTAAGGATTTGATCGGCATCACCATTCCAAAAGTTTCGGGGAATTTCCTGTCAATTAACGTAAATTTGATTTCTTGTTTACAGGTTTGAAAGTTGCTTTGAAAAGGTTTGTTTTAGACACTGAAAGTGATATTCGAAAATATTGGAAATTATAATGTAGCAGCCGTAGTAATATCCGCAATTTCGATTGTGATTTTGGCTATAAACAACGAAATTTTAAAGGTAAGTATTCGAATTGATTCGGTGGAATATTATTGTAAATTGGAATTGTTTTCAGCCAATTGTAGCGAAAAAATCAAAAATACCAATCCCTATTGAAATAATCGTAGTAGTAATAGGTTCTATAGTCTCTAATGAATTTGATCTACCTAAAGTTTACTCCATTAAAACAGTCGGTCACATTCCTAGTGGGTAAGATTTCTAAACTAAGATAATATTCGTGTTAATTTCGATATATACTTTTTTATTTTCAGTCTTCCAGCACCAGCTCTTCCTCCGATAGATTTAATCCCTAATATTCTCCTCGATGGGTTTTCAGTAGCTATTGTATCTTACGTTACATCGATGTCTTTAGCGCTTATTCTAGCTCAAAAAGCTAATTATGAAATTGATGCCAATCAGGAATTACTAGCAATGGTAGGTGAAACTAAAATAGAAAAACACATAGAAGCTCTATTTCTGCTACTATGTAGAGATGTGATTTACTCTTCCATGTGTTTAGAAAGTATAAAATAATTTTAGGGAACAAGTAACATAGCAGGCTCATTGTTTTCTTGTATGCCAGTATGCGCATCATTATCCAGATCAATGATTCAACAAGTAGTTGGAGGAAAAACTCAATTTGTATCAGTATTTTCGGCTATATTATTAATAATAACACTTCTTTGGATTGGGCCATTTTTTGAACCGCTACCTAGAGTAAGTTACTGTGAATTGAACTTACTTTGTACGAGAATTAATAAAAAAATAATTACTTTTAGAGCGTACTAGCCAGTGTTATTGTGGTGTCTTTAAAGGGAATGCTGATGCAGATAACGCAAGTGGTGAAATTTTGGAATTTGAGTAAACTGGACGCCATTGTATGGATGGTAACATTTATAACTGTTGTTGTGATCGGTATGGAAATCGGTCTCCTGGTCGGTATATGCATGTCCCTATTTTCGATTTTTATCTTCAGTTTTAAACCCTGTGCCAGTCTCTTAGGATCAGTTCCTGGCACGGATTTGTATTTAGATATAAACCGATACAAAGGGGTAAGAAAGTGTTTAGTTGATTTTTCGTATTTGGGGTAAAATTATATTTTTCAGGCGATAGAATTGGATGGTATTAAGATTTTTCATTATTGCGGTGGAGTGAACTTTGCTACAAAAAATGTTTTTCGGGATGAATTGTATAAAATTATCGATTTTAACGCTCAAAAAGAATTAGTTCTGCGTGCTAAATTAAATAAATATCAGAAGAAGGTAATTTACTCTACCTTTTTTCAATTGAAAATATACAAATATCGATTTTAGTTCGACAAATCTGGTAATGCCCAGGCCGAAGAGAAATTGCAGAAGACAAAATCAAAAATTAAATCATCACTGAAATGTGTAATAGTAGATTTTTCGTCAGTTAATTACCTAGACCCGAGTGGTGCAGCTATGTTAAAAACAGAAATTCACAATTTTAATAAATTAAACATTTTGTTTTACCTAGCAGCTTGTTCAGGTAAGAATTGTTCATGAATTGTTTCAGGTACATAAATTATTTTCACTTTTTCAGATCGAGTTTACAACATGATACTAAGGTGTGACTTAATTAGTAAAGATAAAAACAATTTAAGATTATTTTCTAGTGTCCATGATGCTGTAGAATGTGCATTATTTAATATAGGTCCAGAAAATGGACTGTCCGTGATAAGTTAATAGATGTAGATACTAATTAAAATCAATTATTAATAGCGAATTACTTCATAATTATTTATGTAATTAGTGGGTTGTAAAAATGTAATTCAATGCCATTTGTACAGGAATACAGATTTAATGAAGAACAAAGTCTGTTTACAAATACGATTATTGTACAATAAAATCAAGTATAGTGCACACTCACTTCAATATATACAGTTAAGACCGAAGTATTGAATTAAGAATAAAATTATAAATTACACATAAATATTAAAATGACATCACAAGAACTACCTTATGGAAAGATGACGCTACATCTACTTTATCACAACTAGTTAACTCCGATCGGAATCAACGCCTATTGGTAACTTTAAATAGCTTAAAATTTACATATGAGCACCGGGCGGCAACTTCACACCATAGACCCGAACATTCTTTTGCCTCTCGTGAGGATCAGGCTGACGGCCATTACGGACAGCAGGAAGAACACCAGGCCGAAGAAAGATGTGAGCAATCTACAACGACACCGCCACTTCTTGTCGTTCTTCATGCGCTTCAGGAGATGCTCCGATCTCGGCACGTCCAACGTGAAGTCTGCCTCAGGACGACCCCCCGGCTGAAAAAGAAAATATTTTTTTTCAAGATTGTACACTGTGTCCTATTTCGGTCGCGACTGGGGGGTATCTCGGTTATTAAACTTGATAGGACATTGCGGTTTTCGCGAACCTGTACTACTTTTTTGTCAAACTTACAATGGCACAAACAGATTTTTTAAATCTCTTTTAATTTTTGAGTTACAGGGTGATAATGAAAATTCTGATGTATTCAGCCACTTCCGTATCTCGTTTGCTATTGAAGATATTTTAAATGTGTAAACTGATTATTATAGATAATTTTACATAGAATTCAGTGACGTTCTTAGTTTTTTTAGGGGGGTTACCATTTCTGAAATATGACACCAACTTGTATTTTTTTTAATGGAACACCCTGTATTTTTATTGGCCATTAAATTTGTAATTTTTTTCTCTTTTTAATGATATGGCGCATTCTATATTTTGAATTTCATTAGAACGCTCAAAAAAGAGAAAAACTATTTTATTCGAAAAATGATTAGGGGGCTATGCAGAAAACCTAAAATAAAATACTTTTAGAACAAAAATAGTTGTTGAGAATATTAAATAAAACATTTCTACGATTTTTTTGTTTTTCCGCATAGCCCCCTAACCATTTTTATAATAAAATAGTTTTTCTCTTTTTTGAGCGTTTTAAGAAAATTCAAATTATAGAATGTGCCATATCATTAAAAAGAGAAAAAAATTACAAATTTAATAGGCAATAAAATATAGGGTGTCCCATTAAAAAAATTACAAGTTGGTGTCATATTTCAGAAATGGTAACCCCATAAAAAAACTAAGAACGTCATTGAATTCTACGTAAAATTATCTATAATAATCAGTTTACACATTTAAAATATCTTCAATAGCAAACGAGATACGAGGGTGGCTGAATAAGTCAGAATTTTCATTATCGCCCTGTAAATCAAAAAGAGATTTATAAGATCTGTTTGTGCCATTGTAAGTTTGACAAAAAAGTAGTACAGGTTCGCGAAAACCGCAATGTCCTATCAAGTCTAATAACCGAGATACCCCCCAGTCGCGACCAAAATGGGACACAGTGTACACAAAAGCAATTCTACAACCCGATTTCACCAACATGTCTTTAGGTAGGTATTCTTTAGAGCATGGTGAAACGCACATTGTACTTAGGACTTCCTAAATCGGGTTTAAGTATTTCCTAACTAAGAATCGGTTGGTGAAATCGGATGGTACACTACAGTACAACGTCTGACCGTGTCCTTGATGGTCCTCGCGATCGACGAGGATCGCAAAGGAATTTTTCTCGTAACACTTTTGCCAACCCGACGAGCCTTAATTTTTTCGCGACATGGTGGGCATTGTTTACGCTGGTAATTGCCGCGACTTCTTTCGGTGATGTAACAATTAACAACGGGCGGTCAAGAGAAAGTATTTATGATTCACTGTATCGTAACCGCATGTAAATGTAATAATTATTATATGAGAATCAATTGCAGCGTACTTTCTTTCGATTGCGGTGGGAAAAATTCGACAAACGGCATGCGTTGGAGAAAAAAATCGTCGCGATCGAGCGACTTTGATGAGAGTTTTATGCGTACTTAATTGAATGTAAGAATTCATTGAGGTAGTGCATAATACTTATATACGGGTGATTTTTCAACAACTTAAACCTTTGCTTCAAGGATTTATTAAATCTATTCGAAAGGTTGTGAAGATCGTAATTTGTGAATAATAAACAGTCACTAATACATAAAAATTAATTATTTAATAAATTATTATTACCCTCTATTAACCTATCAAGAATACACCAATACTTTAAGCAAATTATATATATTATATAGCCGAGTTGAAATTTAGTAATCCTACATAATTTATTCGAGTTAACAAAGAGTTAGTCCAAATGAATCAAATTCCCCGTGAAAATATAGTAAAGATTTATGGCGGTTTTGATTTCATTATGATACCGCAGTCAACGTAACGCTCTATTATTTCAATAAAATTTGGTAATATTGTAATGAGGCGGCATTATATAATTTTTTTGGTACCAAACAAACTGAATTTTGCACTATAACGTTGACATACTTGGGGGAATTTCACTTAGATGATACACGCAGATAATTATCGATCAATAATTGAATTGCGTAACTCGTCATGCAGGCATAATGTCACGTTTACCTTAAATTCTTTCATAACCGTTTGTTCATACGCACATTATACGAAATTTATCATTAAAGAATTAAAAGAGCATGTTTTGCATAAATGAATTTTTAATTTAATGAGAATTTTCTGTACCTTTTTCTAATTAGCATTGGCGCAAAACAAGCGACATTCCCAAATTAATTTAAGCTTAAGCGAACTTTATACAATTGTTCAAAATTAAAATTGATTTAAATGAGCTATTCATTTATGAATAGGTGTAAAAATTTCCTAACAATTTTAATTTAAAATGCAGGTCTCGGATGGTGCGTTCATTGTCAAGTGCTCATTTGCGGAACTAAAACTAAACAAAGACTGAGATATTTAGTGAAATTTGACAAAAGCTCGTTGACTTTCTCTCATGAAGATCAGAGTTCGTTCATGGAATATGAGAGATGTTAATGTGGGATAATGTATAATTGTAATTGCAGTATTCGCCAGCAATAAATGATGGTATAAGATATGAAACATTGAAATGTTCATATTAATTTGAATACAAGCACTTCAGGCTAATTACCTACTCATAAAATTGAAGTTTAAAGGAGCAATTGAAAATAATTCATCTGAAATTACTCATTTTGTAATTTTTACAACAGTTTTTTCTTTTCACATTTGATGTAGAAAAACCTATTGCCTCACGAACTGGCGGTAAACAGATAATTTCAATTACTAATAAATTACTAAATACTCTCAAGTAAGACCATCAGTTGGAACACATTGCTCAATTCAACTTGTCAAGATTTCATAATTTTGTAACTTCCAGAGCGAATCAGGAAAAGAGAAAATTAAATTGGTTTATGCACTTGTAATTACTGGACAGTTGCCGATATTTCTATTGTTGAAAATTTTTATTTTGACGGTCATTGTGGTTTTGCCGAAAGTAAGAAATTTTATAGTTACATAAACTTGGGACGTACGCCTACTTTCTATCACTGGAGTAAAAGTGCTAAAACTAAGATCTATTGAAATATATTTTTATTTTCTTCATAATTGTGATCGAAGGCAATTTGTTTAAATAATTATACACTACTTTATAACATCTTACCGACATGTGTACCTTGTTAGTTGTGTAATAATAGCGATTACTGATGTGCTTATTTCAATGTACCCGCATTATTTATTTTTACAAACAACATACATACATAATTCTGACCAAACATACAATAAAATTTCGCTGGTAATTGTGTACAGAAGGATTTTTCCAATAAAAATAAAAGTTATTATTTAGCAAAAGGGTTATTGCAATCTTAGGTGGTGGTTTAATAAACAAGAAATCGAAATAGATACAGCGAATTTGAAACATATGAGAATATCTAAATCGAAGGCCACAATCGTGAGAAGAGATTAGTAAAATGTCAAAATATCAGAATTGTGAAATTAATGACCGACTTTCTCATAACCTGAGGACACTAGCGTTATCACTTCAGTGAAAATTAGACAATAATTTCACCAAAAACCTAGACTTATGCTGTCTTATGCTGACTTATGCTGCATTATACTGACTTATGTTGACTTATGTTGACTTATACTGCCTTTTAATAGAACGCACACCCTTTTACATTTCGCTACTTCATCGAATTTCCTTTCAATTAAGCTATAGGTCACCACTTGTATAACACGTCAAGTCTCTTCGCCGAAACGGCGACGCCCATGTCTGAAAAAGCTTAATCTCCTGGTAAAAATTCCATCGCCTTAAGAGGAACCAGTTGCACTTGTATAGAGATTGTTACAATACCGCTCTTACATAATTTCATTTATTTGACAACATACCTTCAATTCAAAATTAACACCTATCTTGAAAAATGTAAGGTCATCGAGGCGAAACTGGATTTCGAAAGGGACAATCGCAGGCAAAGATGCGCTCAAGGGGAGAGGTCATTATTTTTGGTTTATTATTTCATTATCTATTATTTGTATTAAGAAATATGCTTCTTTAAGTGCACCTGCAGTAAAATTGACTGGTGTAAGTGCCGTGTTAATGAGATTAAAAGATACCCGAAAGCGTTGTAATGGTGGCTTTGTAACTTCAGATAATTCTCGCATCGGGTTCAGGCGACACTCCTGAAATTGAGAATTTCAGCGAACATGTTTCGTTGCGAAAGAACAAGTTGTGTACAGCGCCAGGTACCGCTAATAACAAAATCGGTTACGTCAGATGGTGAATAAACGACCTTCTAAGGACGCCGCCATAATGAGATCTAAATTCAAACTGGGTATAGGTATTTGTAAATAAAGTTTTTGCTGAATACGTTAAAAAGAACGAACGGGCTGCGGTCAAGGATCTTTTATATTTTTTAATTATTGTCGGCATTCTTCAGCGTATAGGTTTCCATACACTTATTTTGATGGAATTTCTACAAACAAGTGTTTTTCATTAATTAATAAATAGTAGATACCTATAAAATTTTCAATCAACTAATTCAAAAGAAATATGTGTATATTAATATGAATATTGAACAAAACGATGTATTTAAAAAAGGACAATGTTGAAATTATGGCAATGAATCAAATAATAATCATGTAATGATTACAAGGTAATAATTTTTAATAAATTTGATTTTCACAATAATTTTGAATATTCATAATTTCGATCACAACAAATAACGTCAACAACAAATAGTTTTATTATTTGTCATTAAGCTCATGAAAATTTATTAACAAATACTTGTACTGTAAACTGTTTATGTAACTTATGGTGTCGTTAAAGAGATTCTGGGCATGCATATTCAAAACCATTTTTAAACTTCTCCATTGTTCTTAATAAAGTATTTTATTCAGGCTGTCCTAAATTTGTTCTATTGTGATGTCATTAGTGTTACATTTAAAACTACGTAAATCATGTTGCAATGCTTTTTTATTGAATGCAAAAATTAATTAATTTAGATTAATCGTTCACTCGCAGAAATATTGTCATTTGCTCGAGAATTTTCATTAGTATATCGATAAGACAAGTCATTAACTGGCAGTTATGCAAAGCTTTTATTTTTAGTGTGCTTAGCATGAACTTCCTTACAATATGCAAATTTTATTCGTAAGGAAATGAGTTAAAGAAAATATTCTAGAACTCGACTTTACTTAGTATTTACTTTTTTTAATTATCATTTAATGCACTTGTATACACCCAGCAAAATATGCTAATAGTAATACTTAAATTAATTCGACTTCCAACGATTTTGTATCGAAGAAGTTAATTTTACTCGATTAATTTTACGAGCGCCATAATGATTTGAAATTGTAGAAAACCGTTATTCAATTGCGGAAGTTATATATTTTTTAATTTTACCAGAAAGTTCGCACTAATTACTAGGAAAGTTAAATGATGGTTTGGAAAACAAAATGTACCCAATTAAAAGATCGAAATAAAACGTTCTTTATCACTATCTAATTAAAACTAGCTATTATAACCCAAGCAAAATGACGACACCATCAACAAACTTTTATGTTTAGATTCATTTCATAGCGCCTAAAAGTAAAAGTAATTATACCTAAAGCTAATTTAAATTCACAGAGAGAATCGTAATAGGTACGAGTATTGTAATTTACTATTGTTTACTTTAATTAGTTATTTCGTTTGTTTCGGTTTCGTTCCATTTTGAATGTCAGCAGAAGCGGTTGCAACAGACAATGGTAAGTTAGAACACACGGAACGTAATGTTACTTTTTGTTCGTGTTTATGTCGATTGCATTATTACTGCACAAATTTGCCATTTAACGATCGGTTAAATTGCCAAAAAGCGTGAACGAGCAACTCTTATGTTGACATTTACACATGAATATTATCTACACGTGTGTGTGCAAACATTTTAAAAAAATTGTATGGGATGTAATAACATAAAAATTGCATTTAAATGACTGGTAGTTGAGCGTGCATTCGAATAAATTAAGCGAGCAACTTATTTTTGAAACATCCTATATAATAATAATATCTCATAAATCACAAAACGATCTCTATTAATTACTTAATTAAAAAAATGACACACTTATCGAGAGTGACCATTAAAAAGTGGAACTGCAGACTGGAACTAGCACAAATACCTGGCCTAGCATACGATAATGTTTTTTTAAACTAATTTTATATTTATTAGTGACTGGTTACGCAATAATAGTACGAATTATAACGTTGACTTTCGATTTCCAATTTGCATACTCATAGGATCTAATCGGAATGTGGATTTAAAAGAATTGTATAAAGATGAATGGTACAGAAATAACTTCCCACCGATGTATGGTGAAAAAACACTTCCTAATTAATTAATTGATTAATTAATAAAAACTTACATATAAAGGCACATCTGTGGGTTTCGTTGGATACCTAACATCGCCTTCTTCTACAGCCTTTACTCCATAATATTGCTCCCAAACGCTGGGTTTGTTGTCGCTCACAGCCCTCGTTTTCCTCGTCAGCGTTCCGATTTTCTTCGATTTCTTCAGCAAACCATCGTGGCCGGTCTTCGTTCGACACAGAGTTCCGTATATCAACGCGTTTCTTATTATATTAGGCACGTTAACTAAATTATCGTGAACAAACACTGGCAAATGTTGGGGTTCTTTCAGGGAATCACTGAAACCACTACTGGACGATCTCGATGGTAACTCGTAAACTTCCTCGGTTTCTGAAGATAGTGTTCTTATTCTGCTGGAGTTCCCGCTGGAAGTGGAGTTACTGAGAGCCTTTAATGCGGAGTTTTTCTTGCGGCAATTGGTGAGGTTCACGCAGAGGCGTTTCATTTCTTCTTCAGTTGAAGCCTTCAGCACTTCTAACTTCAGGCGGATCCTTTCGTCGATGATTTTCAGCATATTTTCAGCAGTCGTTGCGCTTTTACCTGTAATATATCAATCGTATCATCTTGTAGTAATGATTAAGAAGCTTCCTTACCTTCCAAAGTTTCGTTAATACCATTAAGAATTTCCAGCAATAGATCTTTAACTGATATGTCTATGCAGGCATCGATTGGTTTGGAGTTATCGGGTCTATAATTTAAGCTAGTGTAGAGCAAAAGAGCCTCGTCCACTAATGAATCGTATTTGTCGTTCAATGGCCAGATGGGTCGTGGCACGGGAAGGTCCACTTCGCCTTCGTGGATGGTGGTGAGCGTTCCCTCGCCAGAGGAATTGGATTGAAATGGCACTGGTTTTTTGGGTTTCACTCCTCTGGTGGCGATTTGGATGGATTTAACGAAAGCGGGGTTTTGTTCGAGTATGACTCCGACTTCCTCCATTATTTTGAGGTGCTCCTGGTAGGGGTCGTGGCAGCTGTCCGTGTTGCTGTCGCCATATCCTGATGATGATGATTTTTCTCGAGATCGGGGCGGCCTGATTGGCAGTGAGGGTGGTTTTTGGGGTACATTCGTTGTGCTGTCCAAAAATAATGGGTTTACCCTACAAAACAAGTAATGTCTGCAATTTTCGCGATCTGCTTAGTGCAATTTAATACGAAATCTAATAAAATGAAAAAAATGGATATTAGTACCTAAATATTTTTGGATTTTTACAACTTGCGAGGAATGTTTCTTAATGTGCAGAATGCGTAAGTAAATTTTTCATCATTAATAAAAGTCACTAAGCGTGAAGCTCCGCTGGTGAACTTTAAAATGTTGCCTTATTACATAAAGTGGAGATAACGTACGCACGAGATTTCTCCTTTTTTGGATGAGTAATGATAATTAGAATTTTAATTGAACTTGGGCAACGTGTACTGTTTGGATTTGAATTCAATTAATCTATTGTTTGCGAGTAGAAATGTTTTTATTTTGTAAACTGTTTGCATATAAACCTACTTAGGAACCATCTTATATAATCAAGAACGCCTTTTTTTTGTTATCTACAACTTGTACCTACAATGTAAAAGAAAGCTCATTAAGTCCTTTTTTTAAGTACCAAAAAATCAAATAGCAAACAATAATTTGCATTTCCTAGGCATTGTTTCTCAACATTGAATACTAAATACTGAAATAAGTTTTAAATACCAATGCTGTTTGTAGTAGAAAGTGTAACTGTTTTAAATAATTGATAACTAGTGTGATTGTATTCGCAATGGAGTATATGTTACACGACTATTCACTGTTTTTGAAAAAATTATTTATAAATTTTAACACTGAAAACTGATATTAGAGAATTTCCTAAACCAAGCCAAATCTATTTAGTGCATTGGTGACATAAGTCGCAATTACATCACTTTTAGCAAACAAACTTGGACTGTGTTTAAAAAAACGTAACAATAAATCAAACAACACAACAAATAAAAAACTTTCCAGTTGATGTAATTTTTCATTTCAAAATTTAAGCGCATATTTGGTTGAAAGATTTTTACCAGCAATTTACTAACGTGACTTCTTGGTTTAATTGCAATTTAGATGGACGTAATTATATCGATAAAATAAGATTAAATTAAAAAAACAAATATACCGCGCTTAGTAACCGTGCAATTAACTTTAGTCTTGGATTAATGCAATTAAACGAAACGTTGGTCAATAACAATAAATTGCAGCCTGTCTATTATGTCAACAATTGCCAATAAAATAACTTCATTAAATACGTAAGTAGAAATGAGCGATGATATTTTTCTCAAAAATCCACTCTTACTTTTCTAAACCAACGAGCAATTTCGAAATAAATGAAAGTTTAGATTCTTTCTAGCCGAGGAAGTGCATCTAAATTTTTCAATTTATCTCTCATAAATAACCCGAACCCAACGCGAGTCACGTCTCGTCTCTCCCGCGGCGATTTAGAACAAACAGGATTGTTCCTTTTAGGATATTCGCCGTGTTATAATTACCGAAAATCTCACGATAGTTTGATAAATGCGAAGAAACGCTTTCATCTGTTACACGGAGGTCGTTTTTCGGGTCAAGAGCGGACCCATCGTGATTGGATTTTTTATCTGCTCCATCTGAGCCCTCATTGCGATGATCTATGTTCATATTTTCGAAAACGCGTTGGGCAACTCAATAACATCTTCTTCAATTTCGAAGGACATAAATTAGTTTCAATAACCCACTCGGAACTTAGCGAGGATATATCACGATAACCATCAGAAGTACTGATTGAATTAAATTATTCATATGTTAGTAGTATTGAAATTCCAATGATATTTACAACCAAAAGTGGTGAGATTTTAATGATGCTTATTAATGCGAAAATCCCTACTCACCCTCCCCCAAGAATCGTGGAGTCAGCGGAAAAAGTGCAGTTCTTGAGAGATACCCTTGGTAAGAAGACTGACCTGCTAACTGAATAAATTTTTTTCGGGTCCTTCTGCTCCGTTTCTATGGTGGCCAGAGGGTCGTCGGTGATCCGGCCTTCATGCTTGCCCTGCTCGATGGATTGTGGTGCATTCGTTTTGCCGGGACCGAACCACCTAGGCATATTTTGGGGTTGAAGGAGATTTTAAATGTCGCACCAACGATGACATGCTTATCGGGACCTGCTGATGGAGAATGGAAATTATTAGTACCAGGAACTCGTTGTGTTGAAAAAATTGTAACAGCTGAGTATATAATTATGAACATAATCTGCGTATAGATAGGTAAAAATGGGAGATTTGCATTAAGATAAATAAAGATTTTGAAATGCTGTAGATAGTATCAAGGGAATTAATTCATACGTTCGCCTTAGAGCAATAATTACTCGTAAAATTTGAGAAAAAATCGTTCCAGTTATCTAGCGGGATAGTAATAATTGCATTACAACAGTAATAATTATTTTAGTAGATCCGTTGGCTTGGTACAGGCTCATGAATCATGTAACTAGGTGCAGTACGCAAAAATCACGAAAAATAATTCGTAAATAACATTAATTTCAAGTTTCATTTAGCTTTGCCTTTTATGATTTCATCAAAAAGTCTTGTTCGTTACAATTATTTACAAGTATATTGCATTTGGTATAAACCATAACTCTATTTAATAAATAAATTGAGTTGATTTTTAATGAACAAAATTGTGGGCGATATTGCTGTAATTTTTAATCCAAACAACATCATGCAGTAACGAAAAATGCAAATACACGCGTAAATGTCTTTGCGAATTTAACACACCTTCAACAACTCCGCTAATTTAGTCATTTAGATGGAGCAGATATCGAAACTCGGTTCATCGACTTCTGCAGCATAAACTTTATTTAATCTATAACAGTCTGTAATTGCTTCTGCTGCCTTACGTAAGCTCTAATGTGAAATAAAATTGGGAAATAATATAATGCAAACTATTATAAATGGCGCATTCGAAGGAACAAGAACATTTACAATAAAAGGCGTGTGTGTGTGATCGATAAAGCGAGCTTTCTTTATTCACAAAAGGTTTTCGTTTGCAATTTGAAAATTCCATGCTCAATCCAAAATATGTATTTTAATTTTGTGAACTCTTCTTAGGTATTATTTTTACATAATTTGTGCATGTATAATTTACTGTTAAGCCGACATCGCTATTTGTCTTGTGTGATTCTACATATCCTGTTCATAAGTAGGTAATACTTTCAAATTATACAATATGCAATTTTCTTAAACTATAAGCCACACATCCATTGCATAACAATGATATTCTAAGACAGTAAATATTCAATTTCTGAATTTAAAAAAGAGAGCCAGTCCACGGTCAAGGCCGATAAATCGAGAGTAGATACTTAATGATGGAAAAAGTTCGTACTTTATGATCCTATTATTTTCATAGAGCAAAGAGGAGCGGTTAATAACTTTTTTAATGCGATGATTTATGGTTTAATAGATAATTTATGAATAAATTCATAGGGGAGGAACTTTATGGCCAGTCACTTTAGTATTGTTAATAAGTCTATTATTTGATTAAAATTAAATTCATATAGTTAAATCCAGAATTTTTGACGAGATTTAGATGTAAGACCCGGTTGTTCAGAGAGAAGTTTACTTGAACGATCCTTCAAGAGAGTTCAAAGACGGTTCAAGAAGGTTTTAACATTTGACGTCGAGTTGATAACCCAAAAAAGTGATGTTGGATTTCTGGTATACCTACAATTCATTATTCAGAATGTATTATTAGAAGAATTAATCAACGACGAAGATTTTTTACAAATTCTGAATGGTTTTTTACATCCTAAAAGACCAAAAATCTTCAGGAATGGAATGGACCCAGTCATTATTAAATATGGTCCGATATTGAATTTAAATATAGATTTCGATTAGATATTAATTATCAAGAACTTCTCAAATGTAGATACACTTATCAAAATTGTCTAGGGGACAAAGTAATTAATGGACAATTAAGTTTCAATTTGATAATATATTTGGATTATATTGAAATCTAATCTTATAGAGATTTTTTTTAATAAGTAATTATGAAAAACAGGAAAAGTTGTCATATTATTCAGAGGGAGTACCACAAATTGGATAAAATTAATAAGAAATTCTCATTTAAAATGTTCATGTCCTCTAGACCATTTTGAGGAGTGTAGTTCCAGTCCAAATAATTAAAAATAAACGAAATATCATGCAAAAGCGACATCAAAATAGAATCAAAACTTCCAACTTTTTGCATCTAACATTTATATTTCAGATAAAAAAGGGAGTTCAGTGCAACCAACGTGACCTGAACGGCATTCAACCAAACTAATGTTGATCTTGCACTGTACAACATAAACCAAAATGAACTTGGTTCAAAGTTGACTCGCAGTTTAGTTGAACTGTCGTTCACCTGTAACATTTACAACAGGGCCTTAGATAATCAAATAGAAAATATATTTTAGATACAGTAGAGCAGAGACCAAAACCAAAATCTACCAACTAGCTTATTCCAACCTTCCACAACCAGGACGAATATCCTTTTACTTCATCCCCCTTGCACATTGAAATAAATAGTTACCTCTCTCACATAATCCACATTTTCGCAATCTTCCAAGCCAACGGGGAAACCCAACCGGAATAAATACCGATAAATCACAGCCAGCCTATACTAGTATTCCAATAAATTATCCGCTCGGATCCAAAAAAATAAAAAACGAAGAAAGTTTAGTAAAACGTGCGCGGGCGGCGAATCGAGCGAAACAGCCGGCTAGTTCCAACCCGCCAACGAAACTGAAAGTGTCGACGGACCGCCGTCTTTAACTGAATAAACCGCGGTGATGCAAAGCCGAATCTGGTGCACACCGTTGCATTAACTCACCTGGAGATGGGTGAGAGTTGCCGAAACAACATTGCAACCGACCAATTTTTTTTTCGACGCGAAACGAATTTATTTTCCCACTGAAAATCGCACGTAGGCCTCCGATTTACCTTTGTACAGATCGAGGAGAATAGCAGAGGACGCAAAATGCCCTAACATTTCGCTTAGCGTCTTCAGCTATTTTTATCGAATTGTAGAACAAGATAAGATGTTTATTGAAAAATGGGCAGTACTAAGCGAATAAATTAATTGGATATCTTGCTCAACGTTAATTTCGAAGAGTTTTTCACGCATTTACTATAAGTAGTATTGCTATACCGTGTAGGTCACGAAAAAATTGCTTTCACTTACATAATACAATGCGAGTATGCAAACGAAAGTAAACGATACTGACATTAGACTCGCGTTAAATAATTGTGTTGTCTGATGAGGCAAACAGATTTAGTCAATTGAAGAAGAAAGCAAACTCAATAGTAGAGTTGTAGACATCAGTATAGTGTGCCATTTCCTTCAATAAAAACGCGAATAGCACTCGCTTCTCGTCAATAATATAAGTAGGTGTTAATCACTTAGCATTTAGATTTATTTGTTTATCAGATATTATAAGTGTTTACCTAATTCTGCGACTTGTTATGTTAATGTTAATCCTGCGGCATGTAAATCTTAAAGGGTCATCCGCTTCGGTCTGATTGGTAACACTGCTGAGGACGAAGATGGAATCGTCGATACTGACCAGTAGCCTTGGTAATCCTGCATGATTCCTGCGATAATTGATTATCGAGACGTCAATTTCCGCTGAGGAATTGCGAAAGATCGTAACCACATACATTTTATTTTGAGTTCGCAAGGATGCAAATAAATGCATCATTAACGTGCGACGTGTGGCGTGTTTAATTTTATGATTTTAGTTTAATGTGTTTTAAATTGGACGCGGTTTTATACAATTTAAGAACAAATGATAGATGTATCTAATTTTATTATAAGTGAAAAATGATGCGAGTATGCTAAAAATAACTAAAGATCAATTGTTAACATTGACAATCTTACTTGTACCTATACGAATATGGTGCATAGCGATAAATGTGCTCAATTATTAGAGCGTAACAAATTACCTTCACTAAATTGATCCAGATGTTTCGAATTACAAGATATAAACTGAATTGAAAGGAAAATAATCAATATAATGATGTGGCTGAAGCAAATTAAATATACAGCAATTTCCCGTAATATCTGTTACTTCTGTAAATTTATATGTATTCATTCACTACTAAAAAAATTGCAAAAAACTAACAAGATCCTTTTTGTATTTTCAATTTGGTTTTGACATGATAAAACATTTTCTCGCAGGCAAACTAATATTAGATTTCGGCGATTTCATTTTATCCAACAAGCCAAACTACAATAGCAAGTTTTAAGTGCTATAGAGAAACGATTTCGTGATTAATATTTTTTTTTCTAAATGGATAAACAATGCACTTTTAGTAGATTCGACCTAATGACCTACGGTCAATTTAAGCAGTTCGCCTTGTTCTGTCAGCCATTCAGGTCGCTACAAAATTCTTGCGACATGGACATTGTGCTTGCGATTGGATCGATGGCCGTTAACAGAACCGTTCGCCAGGACCGCAAAATTATTACCCGACTACTAATTGTTTAACTCAAAGAAATATCTAAAAATGAAGGTGTATAAATTTGTACTTTTGTACTTTTCGGTATAAACAGGATGCGACAGAGAAACTTACTATTTTGAAACGTTAATAAGTACAAACGAAACTATTGCAGATATCGGTATAATTCTTTTTCCCTTTATAGATCACCTCATCAATTTTTTTCAAGCATTATTGAAAATTGCTTCTATCAAATTACGCCCGCCCTTGTCTATACGCACTGATTGAATCGATTTGTGAAGTTTCGCACCACTCTCAGTAATTTTAATGTACTATTTCAATAAAATCCTTAGTTGAATAACTAATAATTTTTTAATATTGCAATTTAACATATTGAACTATACTTGTTAGTGAATACTTTAAAATTATAAATTTTACTTAGATTTCCAATCGGAATGGGTCTGGATCCAATCCAAGAATTTATCGACTCTACAGTAAACGTCAGGATATCCGCTCGGACAATCTTTTGCTCCATAAGAAACAATCCCGTATTGTTTCCTTCCAATTATCATCGGACCACCGGAATCACCACTGCAGGCCATTCTTCTACCAGCCCCCGATAAGCATATTTCTGTGCTTTTAACGACATCATAGTATGAATGGCACTCAGTGTTGGTGATGACTGTACTGTTTACTGCTAATAGAACATCTGAGCCGTCCCCACTTTCTGTGACACCCCAACCACTGACACGTCCACTTAAACCTTAAAATTAATATAATTATTTTATGTATTCGTTTTTTGAATATTTGCACTTACCCTCCAAGTCGGATCCAGCGTCGCTAAAATTAGGAAGTGTAGACAAGTTGATAATTTTACTGAGTGCTACAGGACTCGGTAATCTTATGACTGCGATATCGTTCTCGATTGTTTCAGAATTGTATTTTTCATGTTGTTTCCAGCTCTTAGCTTTCACGGTAATTCGACCTGGCGTGGCTACTCTGAGATTGTGGGCTCCCAAGGTAACTTCTATGGATGAAGCACTGGAAAACATTCACAATATTAAAACTATCAATCACTGATTTTTTTGTAAAATTGTGGAAAAAATATTTTGCCTTACCCATCAACACAGTGGGCAGCAGTCAATACGTAATTATGGGTAATTAGGGAACCGCCGCAAGACCAAGCCTCATCGCTTGATTTTCCGATCAAATAGACTTGGTAGGGTATTGAGTGAGCGGGTACTTCGTGACCGTTGATAATTTGTAATTTAGGATTTTGGGGTTCTTCAATTGCACGTATGGGGTCGATTTCCACGCTTCTAAAAGCAGGAATCTCGACTTGCTCCTGAGGAGTTGTGAATTAGCAAACACTTTTAAAATAATTTAAAATATTTAGACTTACTATAGAAGCTGCTAGGGCAATTCCTAGTACTGCTAGAATCACTATTGCTGCATTCATTTTGATGAAACTAAAGTTAGCTTGGAAATAACTCTTTTTATATGAAATTTGATAAAAAACACCGCTTTTATCTAAAGATCGTATTTACGCACAATACAGGGTGTTTCCGAACTTGTGGTACAATATTTAATGATGAAGTGACAATGGGTCATCTTAGCGAATTATGTGATTATTTAATCAAAACCGTCAAGAAAAATATTCATCAAAAATTAATTAAAAATGTAAAAAAAAAACTAAGAAAGACCGTCCTGCATAGCAATTGCAGTCGCTCTCGACTCGCGCGGTACGATCGAACTCACCGTAAAATTAGAATCGACAAAATCACAACAAAATAATGATTGATTAATTAATATTTCATTCAAATTTATTTATTAGGACCTTTATTTAATCCATATGGTCTCTGAATTTTTAGAATCGTGGATAAATTATAAAATTAACCCGGGTTTTCCAAATAATAAAAGAAAAAACATTCAACTCAAAAGAAATATTAGCTCACCTATTTTGTTGTAGAAAAATGGCTTGAAATTCATAGTAATTATTCAAACTTATCACCGTCTTTTTGTAAGTACATACACACCAACTTGTTAAACTGTGAAGAATTCTAAGAACTAACTAAACTGAGAAGAACACGAAGAACAAACTAAACTTAGAAGAACACCTAATAATATCAAATAAATCACTAAAAAAACAGTATAAAAATATCTATTTGACCGTGAGGATAACAACCCTACAATACAATACACACTAGAAAGCAATAGGCTACTTTTTTCGAAATGAGGCGCGCGGAGGGTGAAATTTGCTCGTCCTAGCATCGGTTTTTGAAACCGATCAGCTGACTATCGCGGCAGGGTTGTATTCGCTCTTTGATTTTTTTTATGGCTCTATTTTGTTTATAATACATTTTTTAGAAAAACGAAATCTGCGAATCGGTTTCAAATTATGTGAACTATCATCCCTAGAAAATTGTCTCCCAAGTTCGGAAACACCCTGTATATCTTAAGATGTGGATTAATCCTTAACAGCTTGATTTAATTTCGAAATATTTATTGAAAATCAATCATGAAGGATAATAAGATGTCGATATATGTTTACATTTAGGCATCTTTGCAAATACATATTAGATAACGCACTAAATTTCTCTTATTAGGTATTTTTTTCGTTGCATCATTCCCTAACATTGAAAATAATAAGGGAAAATTGCATCGTGTAATAAAATAATAAAATTCATTATAAACACCTACATACAATGCACCTATAGGTAATACAGCTACTTGTAAGTGCTTAAACGAAATTATATATAACTTTTATAGCTGCTTTAGAATTACTTATGTTAAATAATTATTGTAAATTATTATTCTAGAGGATGATTCCCACCCCTCACAGTATATACTTAATGTACTATTTCAATGAAATCCTTAGTTAAATAGCCAATAAATTTATTATTACATTTTAAAACATTGAACTGTACTCGTTTGTGAATACTTTAATATTAAAAATTTCACATAGGCCTCCAATCGGAATTGTTCTCGATCCAACTCAAGAATCTATCGACTCTAGCGTAGACGTGAGGATATCCGCTCGGACAATCTTTTGCTCCATAAGAAACAATCCCGTATTGTTTCCTTCCAATTATCATCGGACCACCGGAATCACCACTGCAGGCCATTCTTCTACCAGCCCCCGACAAGCATATTTCCCTGCTTTTAACGATACCATAGTAGGCATTGCACTCAGCGTTGCTGATAACTGTACTGTTTACTGCTAATAGTATATCTGAGCCACGGCCGCTTCCTGTGAGACCCCAACCACTGACACGTCCACTTAAACCTTTAAATTAATAGGTATAATTATATTATGGTACTCGTTTTTTGAATATTTGCTCTTACCGTCCAAGTCGAAGCCAACTTCGCTAAAACTAGGAAGAGGAGACAAATTGATAATTGAATTGAGTGTTACAGGATTTGGTAATCTTATGACTGCTATATCATTATCGATACTTCTGGAATTGTATTGTTCGTGTTTTCTCCAGCTTTTAGCATTCACTGTAATTCGACCTGACGTGGCTACTCTGAGATTGTGGGCTCCCAAGGTAACTTGTACGGATAAGGCACTGGAAAAGATTCACAATATTAAAACTAAGTATCAATCATTGTTTTTTTTTTGTAAAATTGTGGAAAAAATATTTTGCCTTACCCATCAACACAGTGAGCAGCAGTCAATACGTAATTACGGGTAATTAGGGAACCGCCGCAAGACCAAGATTCTCTGCTCGATTTTCCGACCAAATAGACTTGGTAGGGTATTGAGTGAGCGGGTACTTCGTGACCGTTAATAATTTGTAATGTAGGACGATCGGGTTCTTCAATTGCACGAATGGGGTCGATTTCCACGCTTCTAAAGGCAGGAATCTCAGCTTGCTCCTGAGGAGTTGTGAATTAGCAAACATTTTTAAAACAATTTAAAATATTGATATTTACTATAGAAGCTGCTAGGGCAGTTCCTAGTACTGCTAGAATCACTATTGCTGCATTCATTTTGATGAAACTAAAGTGAGTTTGGATGTAGCTCTTTTTATATGCATTTTGATAAAAAACAACGCATTTATCTAAAGATTGTAATTTTTATTTCGCATATACAGGGTGGAATCTAAATAAGTCTCGTAATTTCAACTGATGATTCTATGTCTTATGACTTGCAAAATAGTTTATTGCAACATAGGTCCTAAAATCTACCGTTTTCGAAAAAAATAACTTTAAAGTTTATACGTGTGAGTATAGTGATACCACTTCAAAATACAAAATCCATGCACGAATACTAACTATTTTATTATCAGTTTATTACTTAATCGTCTAATTGCACTTCTACATTAATTTAAACAAAAAAAATATTTTTTTTCCCAATTAAAAAAAATTGATTTAGTACATAGGTTATAATAAACTTTTTTGCTAGTCATAAGACGTAGAATCATCGGTTGAAGTTACGAGACTTATTTAGATTCCACCCTGTATGCACATAGCGCAATATATTATATGATGTGGATTAATCCTTAATAGCTAGATTTAATTTCGAAATATTTATTGAATATCAATCATGAAGGATAATAAGATGTCGATTTGTTTACATTTAGGCCTAAAAAAATACTAGATAACGCATTAAATTTCTTATATTACAGGAAAGGATGCTAATTTGGAATACTGCATTATAAAAATATAGAAAAGCGCCAACTATTAACGAATACCAGTAGGTATAGCGTAGTCTTTGTATTAGGAAACAAATTAGGGGTGGTTTAGAAACAACCATATTAACAGATCCGTGACAAACTGCATCGTCGTGAACGTACTATCCAGAAACATTTCCAAGCAAGTAATAAATCGGCTTGAATTTTTGAATTTTGTCTGAGACATATATTTTTATGTTTAAATTTGCACAAATCTTCAGTTTAGGGTATCAGTTGTAAAAATCAGCGCTTAAATTAGAAATGATTCTAAACACAAATTCATAAAAATATTTAGAGATAGAATTGGTTATGTTGCTAATTTGGCACACGATAGGTCAAGTTAATTTGGAATATACGAAAGATATGCCCCTTTTGGGTTCATGTAACACAACTTACGGAAAATGATTGTGTTAGTTTTTTCTGTGATAGAAAATTTACCGAAAATCAAGGAGGAAAGCAATGGGTACAATATTTTATGCGCAAAGGCTGGGTATAAAGCGAATTTTCTGGCTACCACTCGGATTGCTACATTTGTGATTAGCATTTGTGATTTTAGTTAAAAAGTTAATTTTTAAAATTTTATAATTTAGATATTTCATGTTACAGCTAAATAACTGGTTAATGAAAGTCAATTATCAAGGTGGTTTTAATTTGGAATAGGCTATTCCAAATTATATTCACTTTGGGTAAACTACGTCAATCTGCAATTTTATGATTAAACCAAAAATTATCCTACTTATAATAAGTCAAGATGGTTAAATGTTTTTATTTGACTAAAAGATAAGTGTCTCTGTCTTTGAACGCGGTTTAAACTTTTTTATCTCTTAACCCATGATTAATACGATTTTTTTTAAACGTGCTATTCAAAATTAGCATCCTTTCCTCTAACAATGTAAATTTCTCGGGCGAAAAATCTACAATTTTCTTCGCGACCCTTCCGCTAAATGCACGTGAACCTTAGGGAAGAGACGGCGAATCGGCCGGGAAATAAATACGGGAAAATTGAATTATGTACCTTATAAAGATAATAAACACCTATACAATACAAAACGGCTACTTGTAGGTGCCTAAACGAAAGTATACATAACTTTTATAACTGCTTTAGAATTACTTATGTTAAATAATTATTGTAAATTATTATTTAAGACGATGATTCCCAACACTCTCAGTATGTACTTTTAATGTACTATTTCAATAAAATCCTTAGTTGAATAGCTAATAATTTTTTAATATTACAATTTAAAACATTGAACTGTACTTGTTAGTGAATACTTTAAAATTATAAATTTCACTTAGATTTCCAATCGGAATTGGTCTCGATCCAATCCAAAAATTTATCGATTCTAGAGTAAACGTTGGGAAATCCGCTCGGACAATATCTTGCTCCATAAGAAACAATCCCGTATTGTTTCCTTCCAATTATCATCGGACCGCCGGAATCACCGCTGCAGGACATTCTTCTACCATCCCCGGACAAGCATCTTTCTGTGCTTTTAACGATATCATAGTATGATTCGCACTCAATGTTGCTGATAACTGTACTGTTTACTGCTAATAGAACATCTGAGACTCTGCCCCTTTCTGTGACACCCCAACCACTGACACGTCCACTTAAACCTTAAAATTAATATAATTATTTTATGTATTCGTTTTTTGAATATTTGCACTTACCCTTCAAGTCCCTCCCAGCATCCTTAAAACTAGGAAGTGTAGACAAGTTGATAATTTTACTGAGTGCTACAGGACTCGGTAATCTTATGACTGCGATATCGTTCTCGACAGATTCATGATTGTATTGTTCGTGTTTTTTCTAGCTCGTATCATTCACGATAATTCTACCTGGCGTGGTTACTGTAAGATTGTGAGCTCCCAATGTAACTTCTATGGATGAGGCACTGGAAAAGATTCACAATATTAAACCTATCAATCAATGAAAACTTTTTTACATTTCTCCACGGAGTTGTATGAGGTGTGTAAAAAATATTTTGTCAGTACCCGTCAATGCAGTGAGCAGCAGTCAATACGTAATTACTGGTAATTAGGGAACCGCCGCAAGACCAAGACCGTTCGCTTGATTTTCCGATCAAATAGACTTGGTAGGGTATTGAGTGAGCGGGTACTTCGTGACCGTTGATAATTTGTAATTTAGGATTTTGGGGTTCTTCAATTGCACGAATGGGGTCGATTTCCACGCTTCTAAAGGCAGGAATCTCGGCTTGCTCCTGAGGAGTTGTGAATTAGCAAACATTTTTAAAACAATTTAAAATATTTATATTTACTATAGAAGCTGTTAGGGCAGTTCCTAATACTGCTAGAATCACTATTGCTGCATTCATTTTGATGAAATTAGTTTCATAGTTAGATTGGAAATAACTCTTTATATATGAAATTCGATAAAAAGGGCCGCATTTATCTAAAGATCGTATTTACGCACAATATATCTTAAGATGTGGATTAATCCTTAACAGCTAGATTTAATTTCGAAATATTTATTGAAAATCAATCATGAAGGATAATGAGATGTCGATATATGTTTACATTTAGGCATCTTTGCAAATACATATTAGATAACGCACTAAATTTCTCTTATTAGGTATTTTTTTCGTTGCATCATTCCCTAACATTGAAAAAATTCAGGAAAACTGCATCGTGTAATAAAATAATAAAATTCGTTATAAACACCTACATACAATGCACCTATATAGGTAATACAGCTACTTGTAGGTGCCTAAACGAAATTATACATTACTTTTATAGCTGCTTTAGAATTACTTATGTTAAATAATTATTGTAAATTATTATTTTAGAGGATGATTCTCACCGCTCTCAGTATATACTTAATGTACTATTTCAATGAAATCCTTAGTTAAATAGCCAATAAATTTATTATTACATTTTAAAACATTGAACTGTACTTGTTTGTGAATACTTTAATGTTAAAAATTTCACGAAGACGTCCAATCGGAATTGTTCTCGATCCAATTCAAGAATCTATCGACTCTAGCGTAGACGTGAGGATATCCGCTCGGACAATCTTTTGCTCCATACGAAACAATCCCGTATTGTTTCTTTCCAACAATCATCGGACCACCGGAATCACCGCTGCAGGCCATTCTTCTACCAGCCCCCGACAAGCATATTTCCCTGCTTTTAACGATACCATAGTAGGCATTGCACTCAGCGTTGCTGATAACAGTACTGTTTACTGCTAATAGTACATCTGAGCCACGGCCGCTTCCTGTGTCACCCCAACCACTGACACGTCCACTTAAACCTTGAAATTAATATAATTATTTTATGGTATTCGTTTTTTGAATATTTGCTCTTACCCTCCAAATCCAATTCAACTTCGCTGAAACTAGGAAGAGGAGACAAGTTGATAATTGAATTGAGTGTTACAGGATTTGGTAATCTTATGACTGCTATATCGTTATCGATACTTCTTGAATTGTAATGTTCGTGTTTCGTCCAGCTTTTAGCATTCACTGTAATTCGACCTGACGTGGCTACTCTGAGATTGTGGGCTCCCAAGGTAACTTGTATGGATAAGGCACTGGAAAACATTCAAAATATTAAAACTAAGTATCAATCATTGATTTTTTTTTTGTAAAATTGTGGAAAAAATGTTTTGCCTTACCCATCAACACAGTGAGCAGCAGTCAATACGTAATTACGGGTAATTAGGGAACCGCCGCAAGACCAAGACCGTTCGCTTGATTTTCCGACCAAATAGACTTGGTAGGGTATTGAGTGAGCGGGTACTTCTTGACCGTTGATAATTCGTAATTTAGGATTTTCGGGTTCCTCAACTGCACGAATGGGGTCGATTTCCACGCTTCTAAAGGCAGGAATCTCGGCGTGCTCCTGAGGAGATTTGAATTAGCAAAGACTTTTAAAATAATTTAAAATATTTAAACTTACTATAGAAGCTGCTAGGGCAGTTCCTAGTACTGCTAGAATCACTATTGCTGCATTCATTTTGATGAAACTAAAGTGAGTTTGGATATAGCTCTTTTTATATGCAATTTGATAAAAAAAAAACGCATTTATCTAAAGATTGTAATTTTTATTTCGCATATATGACTACAGCACAATATATCACATGATGTAGATTAATCCTTAATAGGTAGAATTAATTTCGAAATACTTATTGAATATCAATCATGAAAGATAATAAGATGTCGATTTTTTCACATTTAGGAATTTATCCCTAAAAAAACTAGATAATGCATTAAATTTCTTATATTAAGTACCTACTTTTTTTAATTGCATTATTCCCTGGCATTGTAGAAATATACGGGAAAATTGCATTATGTAATAAAAATAATATAAATTCGCGATAAACACCTATCGTAAATTGGTTAATAATAAGTAGAAGCTAGGGTTAATTAGAGCCGCAGTTAAATTAGGCGTACAAATTCTTGTAATTAGACATATAAAAACGAATTAACTTAGCCAGTTTTTCATTCATTGTTAAATTAAATCAATTTTTCACGCATGCAGAGTTACTATACCGTGTAGGTCACGGGAAAAAATTGCTTTCACTAATACAATACGGCTACTTGTAGCTGCCTAAACGAAAGTAAGTATACATAACTTTTATAGCGGCTTTAGAATGACTTATGTTAAATAATTATTGTCCAGCGAACAATAATATTTAGTCAATTGAAAAAGAAAGCAATAAATACGCATGTATCACGTGTTACTTTGCGTAATATTATCTAAAGCTCCAATAGTTATCTACATAATTTTTTCATTGCAAAATACTATTCGTAGAATCAGAGAAATTTGAATTAACTGATCCTTTAAATCATGGGTACTTACTATAAGTATCTAGGTATTATTTATTTTTCTCAGTACACTCGAATCTAATAGATATGTATGTAGATATTGTAGATACTTATAAACTCTGTTCTCGAAAATGTTCTCGGTCAGCTAAAAATTTGTTTTAAAAATTTTGTTTCTATTTTACTGAACCAGAAATTCATTAAAATGTAGAGAGAATTATACATGTTATGATAACTAATCAATTTTGAGATATGTATGTAGATATTGTAGATACTTATAAACTCGGTTCTCGAAAATGTTCTCGGTCAGCTAAAAATTTGTTTTAAAAATTTTGTTTCTATTTTACTAAACCAGAAATTCATTAAAATGTAGAGAGAATTATACATGTAAATATTTCAATTTCGGCTTTGCTACCTAGTTTCAGTTAATAACAAAATGAATTATTGCAGAAATCAATTTTAATAATAAACAATTGCCCAACTATTGTGCGCTCTTGACATAATTATAAAGACCTCTGTGGATTTTATTTTATTCTGACGCTAATCAAGAAGAACGCCGACAACACCATAATATATGAGTAAATTTTACAATAATTAACCTATCAAAGTTTATTTAATGAGATTATCTCGTTAAGCTGCATTGAATCGAACACGACGTAGGCGGGTAAACATTCTTCAATGGTTTTTGTAGTGAACCATTTTAAACGAAATGATAAATCGTTTGTAGTTTGTATAATGGTCGCATACTCAAGCCTAATTTAAAAATTATACAGGGTGTATCAAAATTATAGGCCATAAAGTAAACCACATATTCTGGGGCCAAAAATAGCTCGATTGAATCTAATTTACCTTAGTACAAATGTGCACCAAACAAAAGTTAAAGCCCTTGGAAGTTACAAATTAAAAATCGATTTTTTTCAATTTCTCGAGAACATTTTAGTATTTTTTTATGAAAATGTACAAGTGGTTATCCTAGAGCAAGAGCAACTTTCTACAAAAAAAAATACGAAATCTGTGCACCTCATAAAATTTTTATGGGGGTTGAGGTCCCTTCAACCTCCCCAAATTTTTGTGTACGTTACAATTAAATTATTTTTGTCACGCCATTAGTTTAACACATTATTTTGGAAACTTTTTTGTCTCTTAGTACTTTTTCGATTGGCCAGTTTTTATTGAGATATGGGCTCTTTTCGATTATGTTTTAAAAATTCTAAGAATAGATAAAGTAGATTATGAGTGAATTTTCAAGTCAATCTGATGTTAAAAAATATTTATTGAATCTAATTAAATATTTTATGTTTTGTAAAAATGTTTTGTAAAAATGGCCTCCATTTTCATGAACACCTATGACAACGTTTTATCAAAGAAAATCGAATAAGTATGTTGGAAAAACATTGGCTTCTGAGAAATCATTTTTACAAAGCACAAAATATTTAATTAGACTCAATAAATATTTTTTAACATCCGATTGACTTGAAAATTCACTTACAATCTACTTTTTCTATTCTTAGAATTTTTACAACATAATCGAAAAGAGCCCATATCTCAATAAAAACTGACTAATCGAAAAAGTACTAAGAGACAAAAAAGTTTCCAAAATAATGTGTTAAACTAATGGCGTGACAAAAATAATTTAATTGTAACGTACACTAAAGTTTGGGGAGGTTGAAGCGATCACAACCCCCATAAAAATTTTATGGGGTGCACAGATTTCGTATTTTTTTGTAGAGAGTTGCTCTTGCTATAGGAGAACCACCTGTCCAAAATGTTCTCGAGAAATTGGAAAAAATCGTTTTTTAATTTGTAACTTCCAAGGGCTGTAACTTTTTGTTGGTGCACATTTTTACTAAGGTAAGTTAGGTTCAATTAATAGAGCTATTTTTGGCCCCAGGATATGTGGTTTAATTTATGGTCTATAATTTTGATACACCATGTATAGACACGCTGTATGCTTTATTCGGTAAACAAACCTTACATAATTTTGCATTGAATATTCAAAAACAGAAATGATAATTATACGGTTACAATACTTTCTCGCCGATCCTTACCTAAATCCTCTGTGATAATTTTGATATGCAACAGTTCGTGATACAAAAAAAAGCTAGTGAAAAGGGGATTTTACTTCAACCAATGAAGCGTTAATAAATTATGCTTGGATAAGCGGTAGAAGTGACCACGAAGGAGTCTTTCGTGCGAGAATTTTTTACACAAAATTCGCGATAGAAAGGCTTTTAAACTTGATTAGTTCTCATAGCAAATTTGGTTCTTGTTGGATTTGAATTTGTAGATACCTCTGAAAATTGGAAATCCAGTTCAAGTTAACTTGTATTGAAATAATAATATTGCCTTATATTCAAAATTTCAAATTTAATTAATCATTATAAATATTATAGAAAATGTTTACAATTTATGTGAAAAATATATTCTACATGTATGCAACTCAAATTACATAGTATAGCCGCTAAACTCTAGAGGCATATTTTAAATGCTGTGTATATTTTTTTATAAGGATGGAAAGCAATTATCCACAGAGAAAGAAAGTCTATGGCAATACCCTTTTCACGATGTGTTTGTTAGTTGTCTGCAATACAGGGTGTTATTGAAATAAATGTACATATTTAAACTGTGAAGAATAGATCATGTCAAAAAATGAATGGCACTAATTTTACTATTAAATTCAGACAAATAAATCTGGGGCAAAATACCCCTTTTCCGACCCTTACACTACGCCTAGTAGTCCGGACCTATCTCTATAATACAGCGGCGTACGTTCTACGTATACATTTTAAAATTATTTTTCAAAATTTAATAACTCGTTCAATAAATAGGTATTTAAAAAAAATAATATTGTTCCCCATTCTAGAAAAGTATAAAGAAGCCCGTTTCAATATGTCCATTCATTTCAATAACACCCTGTATAATAAAAAATGCAAGTATTTTTACATATCTATTAATAAATATATTTGGGATATTCGAAATATTTAAAAATTTTCTCTTTCCATTCAAAAAATCTTCTTGGGCGGCTTTTGATTTCCATCTTTGGAGCTATATCCACAAATTTCAAATCAGTTTTACCAGTCTTTGGCCAAATTATTTCGTCAAATAAAGGATCTTTCACGGGAGTTGGATTTCTATAAGAACAAAGCACTTAAACATGAAAACTTCTTACGATTAAAGAAATTAATATTACGTGTATTTAATGAAATTAGTCCATAATTTAATTATTTTTCGTCTCATCAACAAATCTTCATCCGTAGGTGTCACTTTAGGATCTAACCTGTAGTAATACAAAAGCGGCAATTCTGTGCAATGCATCGCATTTCCAATGCCTGCAATGTTATGATTAATTAAAAATTAATTATTACAGGAAAGGATACTAATTTGGAATACTGCATTATAAAAATATAGAAAAGCGCCAACTATTAACGAATACCAGTATAACGTAGTCTATGTATTATAGGAAACAAATTAGGGGTGGTTTAGAAACAGCCATATTAACAGATCCGTGACAAACTGCATCGTCGTGAAAGTACTATCGAGAAACATTTTCAAGCAAGTAATAAATCGGCTTGTATTTTGTCTGAGACATATATTTTTATGTTTAAATTTGCACAAATCTTCAGTTTAGGGTATCAGTTGTCTGATACCCTAAATGTCTGGACTATTATCAGTGCTTAAATTAGAAATGAATCTAAACACCAATTCATAAAAGTATTTTGAGATAAAAATGGTTATGTTGCTAATTTGGAATACGATAGGTGAAGCTAATTTGGAATATTCCAAAGATATGCCCTCTTGGGTTAATGTAACACAACCTACGGAATATGATCGTGTTCGTTTTTTCTGTAATAGAAAATTTACCGAAAATTAAGAGGGAGAGCAATGGGTGCAATATTTTATGTGCAAAGTCTGGGTGCACAGGGAAATTGCTGGCTATGACTCGGATTGCTACATTTGTGATATAGCAAGGACTAGAAAACAATAAAAATGATTTATAATTTAGATATTTCAGTTTAAAGCCAAATAACTAGTTAATTAAAGTCAATTATCAAGGTGATTGTAATTTGGAATAGCCTATTCCAAATTATATTCACTTTGGGTAAACTACGTCAATCTGCAATATTATGATTAACCTAAAAATTATCCTACTTATAATAATCCAAGATGGTTAAATGTTTTTATATGAATAAAAGATAAGTGTATCTGTCTTTTAATGCAGTTCAAACTCTTTTATTTCTTAAACATTAATAAATATGATTTTTTTCCACTTTAAAGTGGTATTCCAAATTTGCATCCTTTCCTCTACAGCTCATAAAATTGAAGTTATAAATAAATATATCTAGATACTAATAAATAATTCATTTTTGTACCTGTTAAGTTAACCACCGGATTATTTCTCCAAATTTCTAAACCGTTCATGGGACCTCTGTAAGAAAACTGATACAAATAGACATCAGTAAATTCTGATGCTAAGTAGGCTGTCTGAATAATTGGTATAGTATATTCAACATCAGCACCCAACTGTAACAAATTATACAGACTAGATAATCGGAAATATAGGTAATAAATTTTGAATTTGATACCTGGAGTATTGCAGTGGCGTTATCAGCGAGTTTCTCAGTTGTTGTGTACATATCCTTTAATTCCAAATTAGCTCTCCGGCGATTTTCATGTTTAATATTTATCCCTACATCTAATAGATCTAAGCGTGAGTCAATGTCTTTTGCAAAATTCACAAACATTATATCTAAAAAAATAACTATATATACAGTATGTCTTAAAAAGTTGGCAACATATGGGAAACTTTTTTATTATTAAATTTTGAAAAAAAAGTTATTCTTTATAAAAAGTTCTGCTTGGTCCAAAACCTAAAATACAATCATTAGATATCAAGATTTAGCAGTCATATACGAGGTTTGTCAAAAAATGTGATTTTTGCTCAAGATTAAAGTTACCTTTATTTTTAACAATATCAAAAATTATTATAATGAAAAAATGATAAGAATTAAAATAACTTTCAAATATGCAACATTGTTTCAATTATAAAAATATTTTTTTCATTTCATTTTTTCATATTTTGTCATTTTCTCTGTGAAAAGTTGAAAATTTAAGTTTGCACTTTATTGTATAATTAATTTAGGATGCACTAGCATTTTTTAAAAGTGGTACCGGTTGTACATTTCACTTTTCAACGTTTTTTCAGAGAAAATGTCGAATAATTTTTTTTTATAAATAAACAATGTTGAATATTTGTTTGAATATGTTGTTTGAATATAAGTTATTTTTCATTCTAAACATTTTTTCTTTATAACAATTTTCGATATTGCGAAAAATAAAGGTACTTTACTCTTGAGCAAAAATCACATTTTTTGGCATACCTCGTATACGATTTCTATATTTTGATATCTGATGATTGTATTTTAGGTTTTGGACCATGCAGAACTTTTTATAAAGAATAACTTTATTTTCGTAACATTACAAATAAAAAAGTTTCCCATATGTTGTCAACTTTTTCAGACATACAGTAGAGAGTATCAAGAATTATTAAAAATATTTTTACCAGCTAATTCTTCGTTAGCTATACCAATTAAAATAGGAACATGATTGAAATTTCCTTTTTCGAAACGTTCATGTGAGGGCCCTACTATAACAGAGTTATTAAAAGTTGCATTCTCAGTAGAATAACCCCATGGTTCCCTTATAGCACCGATAAAAATCGGCTGTATAAAGTCTGGCCTCTGGAATAAAGAAATATTCAATTTATTCAACAAAAAAATACCCTACCCTACTTTTTTAAAATCTGATCTTGCAATTGTCTCCGCAGGAAGCGTTCTCAAATAATTAAGTAACTCTTTGGTGCTCATAGATCGTGCTTTGGATTCGAAAGTTTCAGCAAAGCTGTAAGCTGCTTCGGTAGAGTTTAACATGCGACTTCTCATCAGGGGGGAGCCACTTTGCATGATGGCAGCTCGAAATAGACCTACCAATAAAATGCTGTATGGATATTTTGCAGGGTACGTAATTTATTTTAATCCGGACCTGAAGATTTCGGGCTCAGGACGAGTAGCCCAACGCATTGTGCACCGGAACTGTGACCCCCGATGGTGACCTTTTCGGGATCGCCACCGAATTTTTTTATGTTTTTCTTCACCCATTTCAAGCCTTGTATTTGGTCTTTTAGAAAGAGGTTTCCTGGGATTACCCCATCGTCAGTCGATAGGAAACCTAATAAAATCATGTAAATTTAGACCTCTACTAATTACTTTTCACTTACCCAAACTCGATAGTCTGAAAGACATTGTTATTGCAATAATATTCCTATCGATGAATCCTTGAAAATCATATTCGGTTGGATCTCCAGCCACATTCAATCCGCCTTCGAAATACACATAAACAGGTAATAATTCAGTGTACTTTTCATTTACCTGTACAAAAGACACGCATCATAACAAAATTATCCGCATTACTAAGCAAATACGTTTCATTCTGTTTATCTAATAAAGTGGATTTTAAATAAAAAAAACATTAAATATCGAGCTTTCAACGCAAGAGTAATAATTATCCATATAAAAATTAAGTATAAGTAAATACTCTAAAATTTGTATTATTTGCACATACTTGTGGTGTAAAAACGTTTAGGTACAAACAATCTTCATTTTCTCTTGGATCTGAAACAGGAATGTCGAATAGTAACTTCTGCATGCATATTTTTGTATTTTTAGTTGCATCTCGTACTCCCGTCCATTTTTCATTCGGTACTGGTTCCTAAAATTTTAATTAATTAGAACCTGAAAGAACTAAAAGTGCAAAAATTGTTATGTACTATTCGAAATTAACTAATTCCTTACCGTAAATCTTAAGTCCCCAATTGGAGGTTTTGCATAAGGTATTTCTCTAAAGGCATAGTAGTCAGTTCTAATATCAGTAGTTAGGAGAACACCTTGCAATTTTCCATCTTCCAACTCCAAAATTGGATTGATCAACTTTTCCATAAAAACTTCATTTCCTTGGAAATAAAAAATACAGAATATTACCAACCACATTATAGTGTTTCCGAACAAAGTACATAATAGTGTGTGATAAATGTGACCATAGGCCACAAAAGGTTATGTTTCGTAAGTTGTCTCTTTATAATTAATATACCATTAAGATTTTTGTGTAGTTTATTACATGCACATTATGCACACTTTCATATAAATTCCTTGTTTATTCTGGTGAATAATATTCTGTTGATTTTAATCATCAGATAAGTTATATTCTGCGAATTTTCCATTTGTTCGCAAACACCATATACCAACTTGACAGTATAAAAAAAGTTGATGCAATATTGAACGTAATTTTACCTTCGCTAAGGTAAATATTTATAACAAATTAATTTTCTTCATAAAAGCCATCCAATTAAATCCAGTCAATATGGACAGTATCCCTGTGGGATCTTCGGGCGTACATACGTCATCGGTTTCAATTATCACATGTGTATCTGTCTAGGTGTATCCAATAACGAAGAAAATAGAAAAAGGCTAATTGCATTGATTCCCAAAGGTGATGGGTAAATCACACGTGGTCAATAGGCTAGGTAAACAAGGTTAAATTTAACTCTCTATTCAGGGCTACTGGATGAAGCATACAGGCACGATCGAAATTACTTGGCAAATGCTAAAGTAAATGTTTTGGTAGTGGCTCGTTTATTTAAATGAGTTTTCAATTCACACATTTTTTATCTATGTTCAGAATCTTTGTCCTAATAATGAAAAAATGTAATATTGTAGAATGCAATTTGGACGATATTCGTTCTTACCTATTCTTTATAAAGAGAGTACATAGGTAAATACACTTTGAACCCAATTTATTGACATTGCAGTATACTGTGTAAATAATGTTATATTGAAGAGTATTTGCATTGGATCCTCTTAGTCCCTGATCTAGTATACTTCCTACCACACCAGGACATAATAAAAATAAAGAAAATAAAAGAAAACCAATTACATATCCATACCTGCACCGTTCTATTCTATGTAGTAACATAACGAAAACGAAAGTTACATGTATAGATCAAACAAACTATTCCTCGTAAAACCTCGATTAACTCAACAACTAAATATACACAAGCGCTCGTCTAAATAGCGGTTTAACGAGCGATATAATTTACTCTAACGAGAATTTTATCGCAATTCGACCAGACTATTGTATACGAGCTCCAACCGCAACATTTTTATCGCATCTCCTATCTGACTGGGAACGTTAGCTGATTCTATCACGTTGATGTCGATGTCACTCAGTCTCTAACCAGTCCTCCACTCGGTCCTCAGTCAACCGGCGAGGCTCCACCAAACCGGTAGAAAACCGCGCGAAACCACTCGGATTGTTTACTTAAATTTGCGTAATGAACGAATTAATCACTGGTGGAAGTCGATTAATTATCTTGCTGACAATTGTTGCTTTTAAAGTCGACGCGGTGACCGAGAACATTGGAAAATGTTGCGGTGTTGGGGAAATTTTGCAACAATATTACAATGGGAGTTTCTCTTGCCTTAAAGACACCGGTAGAAGACAAAGTGTTAATTTAGCTTTAACAAACGTTGTTAAAGATGAGCATGAAGGGAAGTGTCTCGAATTGTTCAGTTCGAAATTCTTCGAAATCGAATTCTCTAACGGGACTATCACCAACAAAACGTGGGTAAACGAGAAGGTTTTTCGTAAATGTTGCCCATTGGGATACATTTACAATACCATTAAACATTCCTGCGATCGTAAAAATGATTTAGAACATTCGTTCGTTGACCAGCCATTAATTAAAGTTGGTTTGCCCGATTGCCACATTATCGTGGATGAGCTGAGGGTGTCTTTGGACAATACCTCCCTTCCTGAAGGTGATTACTGCGAGGACGAAACTCCTGCTGGATTCGTGAGAAGGAAATGCGTTGGGAAATCCGTTTGCGATGAAATTAGATGCGTAAAGAAATGTTGTCCTGATGGTAAAAGTTTCATAAACGGATCTCATTGCTTCGATACTTACGAATTTGGGCTGGACTTGAATTCTTCCACAAGGATAGAAAATCCTACAGGTAATATATTTTTTCATTTATTAAGTAATTTACTATTGGATGGTTAAAATAGTATAAAAGAAAGATTGGCTATTAACAATTTTTAGACACTGCAAAATTAACATAAAATTAGCATAACATAAAATAATTGTATGTTTATAAGGCATCTATTATTTCAGTTTCCTGCAATGCTGAGTTTTGAACAACATTTCGAAATAATTATGCAAAGCAATTGGTTATGGTAGATGATTCAATTTTAGTAGTATTTTTTTTTCAATGCAATATTTACGATGGAGGCATGGCATGTCAAGACTTCAATATTAATTCACTACTAAAAGCTATTTTCAATACCAAGTTATACAATTAACTTTGGCAACTTAACAAAATCAACTCAACAGTATGGATAATATTCATTTTGAATGCAATTATATCTAAAAATTAAAGTGTTAAAAAAATCGATATTTTCGTGTATTTTTTTTTCAAATTTTTGTATTACAAAATTACGAAAGGAGTTTTGGCATATCCCAAATTTCTAATAATGTTATAATTAGGAATATCAAGTCTGTTAACTTCAGATGAAAATAAATATTATTGTTTTGAAAAATTAAATTAATTGGATATAAAAGTGTCACTAAATTAAACAAAGCAATTTAATTCATAAGCAATTTTTTTCAAATCTGATGCTAACAAAAATCAAACAGAAGATGTACTATTACAATTTGTTTATACTGTTGATAAGATTACAAATTATATATAAATACCTGCCCAAATATTGTGGTACGTCGTTGGAATTTAATATGAACAAGATCTACAATAAAATAATCCCTCAAAATGAAGATATATTTTATAGAAACACTAACAATACATCATAAAGTCTAATTCATAGATGAATTCATAAGATTGAATTTTTTCGCTTCAATAAAGAGAACTTGATAATACTTTGATTTTGATTAGCATTACAATATCTTCAATTCAATCCATTTTCATTAGCAAGTAATATTTTTTAGCAATATTATATAATCAGGCCAGCCTCAAATTATTCCAACGAGCAAATAAATGTAAAACATTAGTCAGTTTTGCCGCAAATTTAATAAGGACACATCTATTTTATCAAACATTTTGTTATCTTATAGGCCTGCATTGTGGTTGTTGGTTTCCAGGCTTTGTTATTCATTCTGATTTAATTAAAAAAAACGAGTGTACACGCACATAATAACGTAACAAGTGGGCGAGTTTCATTTCTATTAATAAAAAAATACGTTTCTTCGCTTAATAATAAGTAATGAGAATATTCCAGGATCGGATCGAATATAAAAATTAGGTACTAATTTAATATCCACTTGCAAAAAAAGAAGAAACGAACAAACTCATATTTTATTTAATATTGTATAGAGTGTGGAAGTTTCGTGTATTGATTTAAAAATGCATAGAATAATAGAAATAATGAGAACGTTTCAACCTTGATATTTAATTTATTGTTCAATTATTTGATTTAGACGGATCTGCAAATATTCTGCTTATTAAACACCAAGTAAATACTGCTATTAAAACTTTTGTTGTTGTTGTTACAACAGTTAAACTTGAAATAAATTCAATTTAGTGGGCATTTGGTTCAGTATGTAACTAGAGACTTGAAAGAAAATAAACAATTTGCTTTTTTTAATTTTATTTGTGAGAAATTTGAGAAAACTATTACCTATAAACATATAAACAAACTATTTATATCTGTAATTATACGTATCTAGTAATTAAATTTTGCATGAAATTTTATCTTACATATTTGATAAATAAACTCAAAGAAGTGGAATAAATATTATTACTCTGTGGAATAATAAATTTAAAAGTCGCTAAAAAAATTTATTGCGTTGTTATGGCAAAATTGATCCAATAAAAATCGGGAAAAACAACATTTACAATCCCGTGCATTAAAATGCTATGCTAAATTCAAGCTCATCATTGTTCATTCTATTCATCCCAAGAGTAAAAATGTTACTGCAGTAAATAACATTACGTGATAGGAATAGTGAAAAAATCCAACCGAAATAAATTTTGATAGACAAGTATAGGGTAAACAGTAATTTTAATTAAAAACGAGGATACAATTTCGTTATGTTCTAATTAACATCCACATACACACCCTAATGAAATGTACAGCTATAATTTACATGAAACTTTGACAAACGATATCTACATGTTATTTTAACACAACGTAACAAATTAAAATTCCCTTACTCCTATTGTTTGATGAATCGATTAAAGGCCTTTTTTGTATGTAGGTACATTACAAGATTGGTCCTAAAATAAAATTAATATTAGCTAACTATTTGCTTACAATATTAGTTAAGAATCTACCCTTGTTTTTCAGAATCATTTGCTATAATTCACAATAACACCCGTTGCAAAGGAATTTTCTACATACTCAGGGAAGTTCGGTACCAATTCAACTTGTTGAAAGATGGACGATTTCAATATTGGTATAATGATAGCCACTCTTACGTACAGGAGACACCGACTCAGAAAGGTGCTGGGTATTGCATGGAATATTCCAAGAGAAAAGGAGCCACAGGTGAAATATTTATTTTAGTTATTACTAAAGAGCGGAATATATACAAAATGCATATACTAGCATATACTATGTAGATTTTTATGTACTTAGTACTTTTTGTTTATACATTCAATTTGATCAATTTTGATCATTTTACATACATTGCATATTTTTGATATTTTTTTGAAAATCACTGTAAATTTTTTACATTTTTTAAAAACCATTGAATAATTTTGATATGTTCTTGAAAATCAATGCAAATTTTTGACATTTTTTGAAAACCAAAGCATAATTTTGATATTTTTTGAAAGTTATTGCATATTTTTGATATTTACTTGAAAAGCAATGCAAATTTTTGATATTTTTTGAAATTTATTGCAAATTTTTGATATTTTTTTGAAAATTATTGCATTTATTTTTATTTATATGTATATTCTGAATCAATTTAGAAAATTTCTGAGTAATTTATAATGATCCAGATCGAATAAAAACTGCCCAGAACATTTAAAAACGCCCTAGAATTAATTAAGATTGTTCATAACAATTCACAATGCTGTAGAATGATTTTTGATATGTTCAGAACAATTTAAAACGTTTATGAACGAATTAGAACTGTTCAGAACACTTTTAGAATGCTTCAGAATGAATTAAAAAGGATTTTGAACTGAGTGAATTAAAACTGTCCAGAAATAATTTTGATATTTTCTTAAAAATCACTGCATATTTTTGACATTTTTTTGAAAATCACTGCGAAAATTTTTAAATAAATCGTTGCATATATTAGCAATTATTTTTTTTATATATTCCGCTCTTTATAGTTATTGCATAATAAAAATTCAATTATTATGTCTTGTCAAGCATATTTTCAAAAATCTGGAATATTTTGTTTTCCAGGGTACTACTTTTTCAGCTGCATGGAAGCATTGCCTCCGAAGTACCAAATTACCAAATACCCAAAAATACTATCGTGCATTTTTCTGGCTCTTACCATCATTATCTACCTGTTTTTGTCGCAAACTAAAAAGCTTTTTGGGAAAATTTTAATAAATTACTGCGTTTCAACGTTTATGATGTTTGCGCTTTTAATCTACGCCCAGTTCAGCCTCACAAACGAAGATAATCAATGCGCAATTGTTGGTAAGTTCAAATTTTTAATAATTTTTTTTTATTAATATCTATCTATTTTTTTTTCAGGATTTGGTATTGTATTCGCAGCGACGGTATCATTTGCTTGGCTAAACATTATGTGCTTTGACATATGGCTAACATTTGGGTGAGTTGTAAAATAAATATTAATCTTAGGGCGATAAATTATACGGATAATTATTAATCTGTATAGATGAGAATATTTTATTTTGCTGTGCGTTCTCAATTGTGATAAAAAAATACCTATTGTCACAAAAATATGTGAACTTATCTGTTACAAAAATATTTCATAAAGCTCTTACATCCTTGAGATGTCTATATTTAACAAGCACGAAACAATCTTAAATATTAATGTATATTTTAACTTGCGTCTGTTTATTGTCACAATAAAAATTTCCAGTGCGAATTCGACAATAATTCAGGATAAAAATAGGATTTGGAAATAAATTAAAATTAATGTTTATTTTATATTTACGTTGAGGAAGTGTATGTGTATAAGTACAGGGTGAACTAATAATTCAATCACCAGTTTTCTATTTTTAGTAAAGTAGTTTTCTTACAGCTCGACAAAACATTCGATGGGAGTTTATCAACGAAGGAAAGAGTTAAAGAAGCTGTTGCTCTACGCAGCCTACGGTTGGGGCATGCCTCTATTGCTCACTATTCTAATTTACGTTTTGAGCATCACTGAATCCCTACCATATACAATCCGCCCTTACGTAGGATCAAAAAGTTGCTTTCTCGAAAATCGTAAGTTATTTTTAATTTTCAATTTCCAACATCTTCCATCATCTCCATTTAACTTTTCAGGAACCGGGAATTACGCTCAGTTGGTTTTCTTGCGTTTGCCGCATCTTCTGATCCAATTAACCAACGCCTTCCTATTCCTAAAAACGATTTTGTACTGTTTAAGAATTAAAAATGAAATCGAACGGATCAATGACAACAAAGATGAGAAAAGGGCCAAGTTTAATAAAGACAAAGAAAAGTAAGTTTGAATATTGTATGGAAGAGAATGAGTTTATATACTTTACAGTATTGATTTCAGTTGCATTTATATTTTTTTAGGTTGTTTTTAATACTTAAACTGGCCGTTATCATGGGAATTTCCTTCATTTTCGACACGATAACATCATTCGTCGACTTGAACAGTCTCGGAACTTTTTGGAGTAACGTTGAAATCGTCATAGACTTCATTAATTGTTTGCAAGGTAAAAATAATATTAAATATTACAACAACTTTATAACAACAATTCATCTCGTTTCAGGAGTCTATATATTCATCATTTTCATATGCAAGAAGTCCATGTACAGGGAGTTTTTAAAAAAACTTCGTCTAAAAAAGAGGGATGCGTACTTGAATAACACGAACGTTTCTTTCACGTCTACAACTCGAATGAGCCTGAAGCATGGCGGTGACGCCTCTACGGTTAGGTAATTCTGGTTAAAAAAAATATTGTGATAAATATTAATTCGCTACCTCACTTACAAAACCGTACAGCTTGGAGTATTTGCCATGGAAAAGCATACAAATGAAGGACCAATACAGTACTGAATACATATTTTTAATAACGAATTTTGTCTATACAGGAAATGCTTTTGGCAAAATTATAACACACATATTATAAATGTAATGTAGGATTTTTGGAAATGTTGTGCCTATAATATGAATTGCTTTTCTTCAAAAGAATTCAGTGATATACAATTTTGTCTTATGTAAAAATTTAATGAATTCCTGTACCGATTATTGAGAGGCATACTTGATTTGAGTTGTGTCAATCAGGAGCTTTCAAAAGTGGACAACCGCCGAACCGGTATACAGGGTGTATCAGAATTATAGGCCATAAATGAAACCACATATTCTGGGCCCAAAAATAGCTCGATTGAACCTAACTTTCAACTAACACAAAAATTTGGCGAGGATCACCACCCCCATAAAAATTTTATGGTGTGCACAGATTTCGTAATTTTTTTGTAGAAAGTTGCTCTTGCTATAGGAGAACCACCTGTCCATTTTCATAAAAAAATACTAAAATGTTCTCGAGAAATTGGAAAAAATCGATTTTTAATTTGTAACTTCCAAGCAGGGCTGTAACTTTTTTTTGGTGCACATTTGTCCTAAGGTAAGTTAGGTTCAATCGAGCTATTTTTGACCCCAGAATATGTGGTTTCATTTATGGCCTATAATTTTTATACACCCTGTATATTTACGCACTTATAGTACTTATAATGTATTTATACATTCGAGCTTGGAGACATTCTTGTAGTCCGATTCTGAGCTTAAACAATGTAAGCTTAGAAATCTGTAAGATTTTTTTGATTTTTTTGAATTTAATGCAGAATCAATCACTATACATTTTTGTAATTATAAAAATATAGCTATTTATTATTAATCTATCTGTCTTTTTGTCATGGAATTACAGTTTTATTGTGATGTCCTTCCCCTACATAAGACAAAATTTTAAAATTCTCAGTTCTCCTTTTTAATATGGCCTCTTGTTGAGTAGGGAATCTGTTCATGTTCATAGAACATCATTGATCATCGACAGATGCAGATGATGACAATTGACAGATACTTTTTAGGTTATGTTTTTGTTTTCAAAAAGTTTTGGTTTCAAATTTGAAATAACCTTTTTAAACTTTAAACCTAGAAAAAAACGAGCATAGTTAAATTATGGGTCGAACGAAACGAAAACGGGCGCGATCGAGATACCCTCGCTTATCTAATGAAACCATAATAAGATTGCAACTGTGGCTCTCCGAGAACCATTGGAAGAATGAATCAAAGCTCAAAATAAAATTCTTCAACGAGACAGGTAGAGGGATTGCATCTAAGAAATCTATTACACCTAACGATATCCTAATTTCAATTCCATCTAGTTCTTTAATAACTTTCGATAAGATAAAAATTAGTTTACCTACTGCAACGAAAGTTACAATACACGAAGCACTTGCAATATTTTTGATAGTAGAGAAATTGAAAGGTATAGAATCGCATTGGCATGGATACTTACAGAGTTTACCTGAAGAAGTACCTTTGTTGCCTTGGCTGGCTACACCAGAAGAAGTAGGCTCATATCCTGCTGATTTTAACTTATCTATTAGTAGGCTCTACACAATTAACATTGATTATGTATCATAATAACATTGTTATCCATTTTAGAAAAACCAATTTCAGACTACGAATGTTTCGTAATAAAAGCATATCAATTGATAGGAGAGCTACGTGAGCCTCTATTCTCATGGGCATTTGCTATGGTCAATACTAGAGCAGTGTATGTCGATCCTGATCTTGTACCTGTTGATTCTAGCAGCAATTTGTTGTTGATTGATAAGCCTTCGATGGCTTTATGTCCTTTTCTGGACATGTTCAATCACCATTATTTAGGTATGTGTTTTTTTTTAAATATGTATTTAAATGGTAATTGTTTAAATTTAAGCTAAAACAGAAGCTGGCCTAGTCGAACGTGATAAGAAATTTTACTACGAACTTAAAAGTCTTAATAAATATACTAAAAATGAGCAAATTTTTATATCTTATGGTCCACACGATAATTTAAAATTGTTAATAGAATATGGATTTTTCATTCCGGGTAATGTATATGATACAGTGGGATTTCAATTAGAAGAAGTATTGAAAGAATTAAAGTTTTCTTTGGATGACAATAGGTAAGCTTATTTCATTGTGAAATTTATTTAATATAATTTAAACTTTTCCAGGTATAAATTTATTAAAGACCACAATTTTCACCATAATCTTCATCTTGGTTACGCCGGAGTGTCTTATAATCTTAAGATAGTTCTTTTTTCTGGCTATGCAGAGAATATAAAACAGTTAAATATGGTGGTTTTTAGTGATTCTTATCCAGAGGATTTCCTAATAAACTACTTAACTAAATATACTGAAATTTTACTTCATTACAAGAAAAATTTATACCAAAAGGAATTAATTACATTAACCAACTTAAACCAGCTAAGCTCTTACGCCAGAAATGTAGTAGAGTATATTAGATATCGCCTAATATATGTAGAAGAATTAGAGTTAATTTTAAATAAAAAATATGAAAGTTGAAGTATAACAAAATTTATTCATAAATCTATACATATAACAAGTGATATGTTCATTTATTTTCATTTTTAATATCATCTCATTATTGTTTTCCACTAATGGTACTTCAAATATTGCCGAGGAAAGTACCAATAAAATGTTATCTACAGTACAAAATAATTACTACTTACATATTATGAGCATATTGAATTACTAGTGTGTGAAATAATATAATAATAATAAGCCCAAAGAAGAAATAGGCAGAATAGGAAATCGGGTAAGGCACCTAGGAAAGGCAACCATCATTATAGATTTGTTTCGTGTGAAGTCCAAAATAAAATAAAAATTACCGGAAGAGAGTAAAAGATAAAATGGAACATTTGTTAGAAGAATTCACTATTTTATAAATGATTATTTTAGTCGCTTTATTAATTAGATTTCTCTCTATCTTTTTTAAAATACTCAGTGCATTATTAAAGATAAATTCAGTTTCAAACCGATGTTATAAAATTAGGAATATAATTATGTTTAACAACTTTGGACAAATTTTTCAACAATTCGGCATCAGCAGCGATTGTATTATCTTCACCCGTTTTTTGCGCTACATATTCCAAAAATCTCCTCTGCTGCTCTTTCATTGCAGCCAATTCTTCTTCTTCCAACACCTCTACCAAGGCCTCTTCGATGGTTCTGCCCACCAACACCTCCACTATCGGTCTAACTTGCGTATTGAAATCAAAAAGCTACACAAAAAAACAAAATCATTAGGTACCATTTAATACCTACTACAAGTTTTTCTAGGGATTTTCCTTAAGCTAGGTACCTCATGGTATTTGATACAACTAAAGAAATTTACTTACATCAGTGGGATGAACTTGGATCTGCGCATCAGAATAGCACTTGAAGAAGACATCGTCATCCTCTGTAACATCTTCATCAGTTTGAGTGGCCGCATCGGTTTTTTCTGGTACCACCAAGATCCTTTGTAAATCGAGCAACCTATCGCGAAACGCGTCATACGTGGTGGGAGATAAAGCTGAGGTGCCTCCTTTGCTCAATTGTTGACGTTTCGCTTTCTTCCTAGCCAAAGCTCTCCTTTGGGCTTGTTCCAGTCTCGAGGCCGAATCGATCTAAATATGAATTGTTTTACTACTAATTTCTTTAGTGAAAAACTATTTAAAGCTTTTATGAGTAGTAATTAGTGTAGAGAATTATACAGGGTGTCCGGTAATGAATGGGCCATAAGCTAAGGGAAGGTTGTTTGGCTCAAAATATGAGGATTTAACCAAGTTTACCTTAGTCAAAGTTGCTTTTTTAGGAAGTTATAACACTATGAAAATCGATTTTTTTGTCCATCCAGCGTAATTCAAGAGATATCTTTTTCAAATTTCACATATGGGGGTTTTAGAGGCGTCCAATTAAGAATATTTTTCTCTTAACCCAGAGGGCGCCACTTCAGCACACTTTTTTTCCTTCGAAAGGCCATAACTTTTTTGTATGTAGGAATTTGATAAAAAGGGATCAATTTACAAAAACTATAACACTTTAGCTTTAAAAAAGGTACACATGTTTTGAGTCGCTAAAATGCACCGTTTCAAAGATAAATGAGTTTGAAATGTGTGCTGCAGGCTTACAAAACAAGGATAATAACGAAGCTCTCGTCTGGAATTAACTGCAAATATCTGGAAATAAATGAAAAATTTCTGTAAACTGTCTGTAATGTCTGGAAACTGCCCGGACATGTCTAAAAAATGTCTTGATAATATCTTTAAATGTCTGGAAATGTTTGGAAATATCTGAAAACTGTCTTGAAATTTCTGGAAATGTCTGGAAACTCTGACTACGAAATGTCATAACTAATAACCCCTAATTCATTACCTACATAAGCATGCAGCGCAAATTTCAACCTCCCCTTAGCGTATGGCCCATTCATTCCCTATGCCCTGTATTAGGTATTATTTTAGAAAGCTCTCTCATCAAAGCTCAGCTAGAGGAGATGGCGAAGCGTGCTATTGCCAAAACAAATCGTGTTCGTTCAAGGGAAGTGGTATGATTAGAAAGTTTCGTTTTTTGTTAGCAACACCGAAAAAGTTTCTTTGGTTTAATTGATTGGTACTTACATCATCTCTCGATAGCAGTTTGGCATATGCAAAATGCGGATTCCATTTTGGCTGCCGAACAGTACGAGACACTTGCGTTATACAAACATTACTTACTAGACATTAAGGATGTAAAACGAAGGAAGAAGGAGGTGATGTAAAATTTAAAAAACAAAACTAGCCGATTTGATTATGTATAAGGTGATATAATAATGTTATAGTTAAAAAAATCATTTACCTGATCCTCTTGTTCTCTGTCTTTGATCGGTTTCTTATGTTGTTTTTGGGTAGTAACATTCCTAAACAATTACCAAAAACTCAATTATGCAATACTAATTTTGGTTGAATTAACCCTATTTAATAATTCAAATAGGACAGTACGTTTTCACTTAAACTATTGTTTGTATCCTTATAAAAGATACCTAATGATATTTACTAAGGTATATCACCAAAGAGAGAATAGGTAATCTTTCTTGTTTACCCATTGCTAGAATTTCACGCAAACACAATTTATTCTACCAGTTGTTTTCTCGTCGCATAATATCAGGAGTTTTTCCCAATTTCCATATTTGATTTTGTTTGTTTCGAAAGAAAATCGCGTGCGGTTTTCTGTTGCGTCCTGTCGACGACCTTGGGTCAATTCGTTGTAGTATTTAAATGAGAAGGACGATAATTTATAAATAAACGAACCAGCACGAAAGCTTTCAGGTGTTTACAAATGTGCACAACTCAACTAAGGTTGTTGTAATGTTGTTTTTTATGTACCTTATAATCCGGGGTTCCTCTTGTCGAACTCCCACCACTGTTCCCACCAATTTGGAAGCAGCCCAAGCCGCAGCTTCGCATCTACATCGCAGGAAAATAAATACATTTAATATTAACTGGAGTATTGTTTTAGTTTACCTGGTTTGATGGACACTTTTCGGAGGAGTTCGACTGAGCACTCGAGGCCTACTAGCGAATGCGTACAATTTCGCGTTTTCCTTCGGAATTTTCCTTTTGTTTTCTTCGGGTTTAATACCGATAAGGGTAGCTATTTCGGGCGGGGGTTCGAGGAACTGGCCCTTCTTCACCGTCGTCACGAAGGGTTTTTTGCAGCACGCCGGCGTCGGCGCCGCGTCGGGCGTCGTTTTCTTCTTCAGTTTCGTTTCTTCTCTTTGCAGTCTTTTCAATTTGGAGTCTAAAGAAATTGTAGAACTAACAGTGCTAAAAGTGCTAAATTTAGCAATAGAATTTTCTTACCCAGGACTTTGGTAAAATTTTCAATTCCATCTACATCTGTCGGATCTTCCCGTTTCGCTTGATCCAGGCTATTATAGTGACGTAAATACCCACGTGAATCGCTAACACTTTTCCTGAAAATTCTACTTTACTATTTGCAATTGCAATTTTACTGCAAGATCTACTTACACTTATACTTCTTCATTATAAATTAGAATAGTTATAGCAACTTACCGGTTGGGATCGAAAGGATCATCTCCAGGTTCGTCGAAGGGTTTTTGCTTGTCGTCCCTTCGAGTAGGACGTACCATCAGGTTGGGTTTGTCCTTGCTGAAGGGTTTCAAAATCGGCCGGCCGATGATGGCCATGGGAAGGTCGTCCATGTTGAGGATGCGAAAGGCTGCATCCTCTTCGGAGGGTTCGGTTGAGGGTACTTGAGGAATCGGCGCCATTTATGTACTTAATCTAATTTAAAAAAAACAGGGTGTCTCAAAAAGGTTGGGATGTGGCTTAACCACAGACTCCTGGGACAAAAATAAGACGATTTAACCGAATCTACCTTATATCCTAAATTGCTTAGTAAAGAAGTTATAGGGTTTTGAAGTTAAGAATAAAAAAGAGATTTTTTGGTATTGTGCCAGAATGGCTTGACTTTTTTTCGTGAAAATTTGTATAGAATATCTCTGTTTGATGACATATTTATGTGTAAATTTCTTTGTTTAAATTGTCCATCCCTCTCTGATTTAAAGGGGGTGGCCAACCCCCTTAAAGCCCTAATTGTTCCGCCCATGTAATTCATCTAATTTTTGAATCCAAACTAGATTTATTGGTTTATTCATAATGATTTTTATCTCTTTGTAATTTTTTATAAAACACATATTTTTGAAGATAAATCCCTCTTTTTGGCATTCATACGATTTTTGAAATCCAGATTTTTAGCACATTATTGACAATAAAGTTTCTTCATCACACGTTTTTAACAAATTAAGTTATTTTCAACAATAATCTATCAATTAATCAGACCACTTAGCACATAACACAGAAAAAATAACATTCAAAATTTTAAATATTTATCTTTTAAAAATTTGATTTCTGTAATTTATAATAACGGTTCAATATGGTCTCCATTAATGATTAATGAATAGATTTTTGTTGAAAATAACTTAATCTGTTAAAAAGGCGTTATGATAAATTTTTTGTTTATAATAACTTGCTGAAAATGTGGATTTGAAAAATCGTACTGATGTCAAAAATGAGATTTATCTCCAAAAATATTGGTTCTATAAAAATTTACAAAGAGTAATGAATCATTATAAATAAACCAATAAATCTTGTTTCGTTTCAAAAATTAGATGAATTACATGGGTGGAACAATTAGGGCTTTAAGGGTGTTGGCCACCCCCCTTAAATCAGAGAGTGACGGACAATTTAAACAAAGAAATTTACACATAAATATGTCATCAAACAGAGATATTCTATACAAATTTTCACGATAAAAAGTTAAGCCATTCTGGCACAATATCAAAAAATCTCTTTTTTATTCTTAACTTCAAAACCCTATAACTTCTTTACTAAGCAACTTTGGATATATAACCTTTTTACGACACCCTGTATATAGCTGTACGTATTATGGTCTTTTTGTTTGTATTTTGTTGTGAGTTGAATATTCAAAATTATGAAAGCGAGTTCCTTTAGAGTTTGAAAACTTTTTCTGGCTACCTAATTTTCGATTTAAAGATCAATGTATCGATCTGTGAAAATCCCACCCATCTTTCAACATCCTCGAATATTAAATTATTACGTGTGGTATCGATTATGTCGTTCGATAGTCCTTTCACCTCACGATTAACTGTATTTTACAGAAAAAATTCGTGACATTTTCACCTGTTCAAGGTCGTTGGGCGCAAAAATGACCTTAAGATAACATTAATCCAATTCAGGTGCAACCTTATCTAGTACCTAGAATCAAATCGATAATTGCAATAGCAATTTTGTGTTAATTTAAGTCTTTGGTCTTAATGAAAATTTAAATTTGGAAATTAGTCATCACATTATTTATCTATTATTAAGATAATAGGAATAAATGGATGAAAATAATTACATATCTAAAAAAACAAACTATCATAAAAGAATTCTGTAATAGTTACAACAAAAATAAACATGCTTACATTTAGGTTGAAACAAGTAAATTAATTGTAAACTATAGCTAATAATTTACAATTACCCCGTTTACATGCAGGCTTGAAGTCGACTTGAATCCTAGATCGACTCACTGTAAACACGGATCGAGTTGACTCGACGAAGAAAAAGGTACCTCAAGTCAATCTCGAGCCGAGCCCTCAAGCCCGCATGTAAACGGGGTAAATTTTATAAAAATGGTAACAATTTTTTAAATATCTCTGACTGTGGCAATTTTAGAAATTTTTTGGGAAAATTGTGAACCTGCGGTAACCAAAGAAAATTAATGTCTACTTCACCAGTTGAAACATAATAAAATATATAAAACTACTTATATAAAAAACACTCATTAGGTAACAGGTTTGATTATATTAAAAAAATAAACGAAATAAACAACAACTTCCTCATTTATATTTTCAAAAAACAAGAGAGTCATATGAAAATTTCTCACCTTCTCATTTTGCCCGGTTCATCTTCTTCAATTACCTGATACAGGCACCGATCGATTCGATTGACAAAATCAAACTAACCTTCAGATTAGAAAAAATAAATAAAATTCAACCACCGTAGTAGTCGGAAAATGCGGTGACCCCGTCGACGTGGCCTAAGGCTATTTTCATGACTGACCGACGTCCACTCTTCTCTGTAACCAGGGAGGACCGGGCGCATGCTTTCGATCCGGTGGAAATTTACGGCCGGAAAAAATTATTTCCTCTACGGCTATTTTCTTCGTATCGATTATTTTTAGTTCGCCGCTAGGACGTTTAATGTGGATATTTAAAAGTCGATACAATTTAGTTCTAAATTTACACAATATTATTCCCTTATTTATACACTACTAATAAATAATTTATTCATGTAGAGGAAAGGAGGCAAATTTGGAATACCACTTTTAAAAAAAATCGTATTAATTAATGTTTAAGAAATAAAAGAGTTTGAACAGCGTTAAAAGACAGGTACACTTATCTTTTATTCATATAAAAACATTTAACCATCTTGGATTATTATAAGTAGGATAATTTTTGGGTTAATCATAAAATTGCATATTGACGTAGTTTAGCCAAAGTGAATATAATTTGGAATAGGCTATTCCAAATTATAATCACCTTGATAATTGACTTTAATTAACTAGTTATTTGGCTTTAAACTGAAATATCTAAATTATATATCAGTTTTATTGTTTTCTAGTCCTTGCTATATCACAAATGTAGCAATCCGAGTCATAGCCAGCAATTTCGCTATGCACCCAGACTTTGCACATAAAATATTGCACCCATTGCTCTCCCTCTTGATTTTCGGTAAATTTTCTATTAGAGAAAAAACAAACACAATCATATTCCGTAGGTTGTGTTACATTAACCCAAGAGGGCATATCTTTGGAATATTCCAAATTAACTTCACCTATCGTATTCCACATTAGCAACATAGCCATTTTTATCTCAAAATACTTTTATGAATTGGTGTTTAGATTCATTTCTAATTTAAGTACTGATTTTTACAACTGATACCCTAAACTGAAGATTTGTGTAAATTTAAACATAAAAATATATGTCTCACACAAAATACAAGCCGATTTATTACTTGCTTGGAAATGTTTCTCGATAGTACTTTCACGACGATGCAGTTTGTCACGGATCTGTTAATATGGCTGTTTCTAAACCACCCCTAATTTGTTTCCTAATACATAGACTACGTTATACTGGTATTCGTTAATAGTTGGCACTTTTCTGTATTTTTATAATGCAGTATTCCAAGTTAGCATCCTTTCCTCTACCTACATTTAGTAGAATAGTTAATTGTAAGAGAATTTAAAATTGCGAGGATTAACTATGTAGTAAGGAGAAATGGAAGGAAACACATTTGTATACCTAATTATCTAATAAAGTTTAATTTAATTATCTGTTTGATAGCAATAATCTTCGCTAAGAGGGAGATATTCCTCGAATAACTGTTCAAACCTATCCAAAGGACAGAACTCATCACAAGCTGGAATTTTCAATAATACTGGGCTATCAGTCACGTAACGTTGATAGTACAACTAAAAACAAATATGAAAAATATTAATTTTATATCCCACAAAATTGAGGCATTAACAATTAATTCTTCAGAATGACATACCTTAATTCCAATTACGTTGTTTATATTGTGTACCTCAAAAATAAGGTAGGAACCATACGTGGGTATATGGGGTGTGAAAACGTTTAAAAGAATCAACATCTCAGCCACATTGTTCTCATGGCCGGAGTACAGGTACATTTTAGGACCATTGGCTACACTGGCCCTCCTGACCTTCCTCTTGGTGTCTTCTATGATTTTCCTCAAATGATAACCTGCAGAGAACAACACTTAATTCAAGCAATCATAAAATAAATCAAGCGACTCTTTACCTTCGCTCAAGCTCAACAATTGCGAGGTGGAGGTTTGCACGTAGTAATGCTTGATGGCCAGATCTGTGACGATTTTGGGCCAAACGGCGTCGGTCCATCGGGGCAATTTGTGGCCCCATTCTTCCTCCGTGGATAATCCGAAGTACAAATTGTATATCTGCTCGTAGGTGGTCACGTCCAGACCGGAGTTCTTCGATATGTAGGAGAAAATTTTCTTGTCCTTGTTGAACTCGTTCTGCCACTTCCTGGAATTCACGGCGTCGTTGTACTTTCTTATGTAATTCGGGCAATTCACGCCGATCAGGACCTGTGGATGGGAAAATTTAGATACTTACATACTCGGAACTAGGAAAATTTAGTGTACTTACGGGATCTCTGTCGGCAGGATAGTAATTATAGGGCACTGGTTGCCAATTGAAATCAGCGTTCCAAACGTTGTCGCTCCTTGGGGGAAAGAGTCCAGCTAGTGCTAAAAGTAGGGATGCCTTGGTCCTGTTGTAATCTGTGGAGACGGCGTCCACGATTTCTGGATAGAATTCGTCGCCCAAGAATCTGTCGTAACGCGTCCGCAGCTCCCTGCCCAGGTTGTATTCTCGCATTTTGCCCGCCTAGAAAGAGATTTTTGATTATTTTTGTACAAATTTTCTAAGGGTTGTTACTTACATTGGTTAATTGGCCTCGTCCGAATGGAAAGTAGTCGAAATTGTAATAGGGATCTTTAGGGTAGATTTCGCTGAGTTGGGCGGTTCTGTTACCGTGTCTGAAGACCTGAAAAATTAGAAATAATTTAGTTCTATGAAAGCAGAATTTGTAATTTTTCATCAAATTTCTTTCGAGGAATTGTTGAATATAAATAGAGGCTTTATATTGAATTTATGGGTTCAACAAATGTTCTCGAAAAATATAAAAACAATCCAATTGTTTTTCATTAAAATTCAAATATATTATAAATTATAATTTATTTAAATATATTAGTTCACTGTCTCCGATACTCGATACGTATTATATATGCAACATTATATCTATATTGTTGTTTTTTGTTTTTATTGCATTTTTTTACCAAGCTATTTGTGATTATCGGCACTAATTTAAATGTAATTGATTGTAATATATATTTTATTTATCTCACGTATTTTGTAAATAAAGTCTATTACTAAATCACCTACAAATTCAATTTATTATCGAAAAAAAAAAGATTATTTTTGCGGCGTACCTAATTATTATTAAAGATCGTTATCGTTATCACCAAGGATTGAAACAATGTTTTTGGGATTAACGCTAGTTTAATTAAACACGTACTTAATCTACATAACTCGAAACAATAATAATATGTACGTAGTGATTAGAAATTATAGAAATTTCGAAATCAAATTAGGTATAATTAAGGTGAATTGACCTAACGCGTGAAGCCGTATAAAAATCAAACGAAGGAAATGGTGCGATAATTTTAAAATTTATTAATACTCAAACACAATACATTTTTTATAATTCTTTTATAAATGCATATGTAGACAAATATTTAACATTTTAATCCCTGTGTAAGGACATTTCATCGTCCTCAATATTGCACAACATTATCTACTACTAATTGTTTATATATATTTTTTTGCGTTTATCTTATTTTTTAAGGTTTTTCCCTTTCTAAATTATTTCAAATAAGTCAATAATATAAACTGCATAAGTTGAAGGTACGAATTACCATTTACAAAATTAACTAAACAATTAAGGAGAATTTCACATGTTTGAAATGACGTGTGGTAATAACTAAATAATAAATAATACTTATTGCTTTTAATATTCTACAAAATTATAAGGTGTTTATCACTTATGATAATCGTTGGAAGGTACTTTATTATTACTTACTGCTATCCGAAAGTACTAAATCGTTCCTTAACGTAAATATCATTGACGTTTTAAAAATTGATATAATTGAACATAACGGTTGTTAATAATTGGCTAATCCAATGCCAATAGTACTTATAAGAAATACCAATTGGGTTGAAAATTTGATTTGATAATTAATTAAAATTAAAAAAAAATCATTTTTGGTGCCTATATATAGCTGGACAGTATTAACAAATATATCCATAATTGGCAAAAAACCATCGCCTTGTATTTTTCTAAAAATGACTTCATTGCCATTTTTTGTCTATTTTGGATCATTAGGTATAGGCATAAGCGAATATTTTATCAAAACCTTTATTTTTGCACAAAAAAAGCCTCATAATTAGGCATGCCACCAATGCATAAAAAATATATGTATTTTAATCTGCAAAAAATACGAAACAAATTTCTTGTTTGAGAAAACACAATCGAAAAACCAAACTCCCAAATCCGGATTCAGATTTTTCTCTATTTTTATAAACCGCTTTACCGGTGATTTAATTTATCACTTCAAATTTGCGGCTTGCGGTTGCAAACAATTCTTTTTTCATTTTCTCTCATTAGAAGGATGTGGCCGAGTTGATAATTTCAACTTGATTGCATTTAGGATATTCCCATAAAAATGTAATTTTACCCCATTGCATCAAGCTCATCATTTTTCACTTAATTCACATTATTTTTACTAATGCTTGTGCGACATGGTTTTTACAAATTGCCCTCATTAAGACGATATTAAAAAAATTAATGGTAATTATTCAAAACGAATGTCGAGAATAACTTTGTTTTAAAATTTAAAGAATTTTGCGGGAGCCACGATTAATTTAACGCATTTAAAGTATTATAATAATTTCATTGTTTTTAGTATTTTTAGAATTTTGCTAAAATGGAAAAAAACTGCATACTGATATTAAATTTAAGAAAATATGATTAAATCATACATTAATTTACTAGTAAATGCAACTTGAATATGACGAAGTAGGCCAAAAAGTATTTTAATATAAACGAAATCTTTAAACTTGTAAAAGCTACAAGTGACTATGATTAAAAAGCACCCGCTCAATTGAGTTATAATGAAGGTATTTAAAATAATTTTAAACTTACCACATGAGTTAAAATAACGGTCGAATCGGCTTTTTCAACGTTAGGGCCGGAATTAGGCCTCTGTTGCGAGTTGTGCCGGGTGTAATGCTGGCCGTGATAACTGGGAGAATGATAAGACGGGTAATACCTGCAGGAGCTCTGGCCCACGAGGCATACTAAAAGAACGGCGAGAAGCGAAGCTGGCGACATTTTTCTCGCTCGAGACGCTTTTTCGAACTGATAGACGCATCGACGATTGTGCGGCTATTTATTTTCATTTTTTTGCCGATAAGGTAACACGTTTCGAAATTTCTGTTAGGGAAAATCTACCACAACGGCTCGGGTACTGCAGGTGGGTATTTCAGAAAAATCTGTATGGACCGTTTTGGAAATTTTCGCCTTACGGATGTCCGTTTCCTTTTTATTTCGGTATATCCACAATTATTACCTCTGGGGTTTTTAAGCCAATTTAATCACTAATTATAGCCTTATCTTTCGAGCATCTTAACCATATTTGAGTGCTCTTCATTCAATTCTTTATGTACTAGATCCTTGAAATTGAAGTAGAAATGCTTATTGTCAAAAAGAAGAAGGACATTGACGTTGCAATTAAATGCACATAGATGTTCAAATTGTCTTCTAAACTCAATTATATTCTAAATTTATCCGATGGATCCGAATAGCACGCGGTGCACTTGTAGAGAATCCAGTTACTTGCTGAATAAGATAGTACTGCTGCTGGAATGCGAGATAACCAAACACGATGTCCAGCGAATTCTGGAAATGATGTATAAATTTTTAGCGCTATCGCAATACGGAATCGTATCCTTTAAGAAGGTTCAAAAACTCGAATTATTTCTTGATGTAACTCTTTGAGTTGGTACATTTTCCTAACTAGTTGATGTCCAGTACGCCTCGGATTTGGCGAACATCATGCGATTGCTGGAGATTTGCTGTGAAAAATGCGGGACCACCCCCGCCTTCTCCGACGTGGTGAAGCACGTGCTCAACATTTGCAAAATTCCGATGTACTTGAAAGTCGCCTCCGACGTCAGCAGGTACTCCACGGACCTGAGAGAGTTCTTTTCAGTCTTAGGTATTACATACATCACTAAAGAGCGGAATATATGCAAAATGCAACATTTGCATATATTTAATGATTTGTCCAGTTTTTGCGTATTTTGAAAAAAATGCATATTTTAGCATATATGTAGATATTTATGTACTTTTTGTTTATACATTCAATTTGATCAATGTTGGTCATTTTAAATAATTGCATAGTTTTGATTTTTTGAAAATTATTGCATAATTTTGTTATTTTTTTGAAAATCACTGCAAATTTTTGATATTTTTTGAAAATTATTGAATATTTTTAATATTTTCTTGAAAATCAATGCAAATTATTGACAATTTTGAAAGTTATTGCATATTTTTGATATTTTTTGATAATTATTGCATATTTTTAATATTTCCTTGAAAATCAATGCAATTTTTTGAAAATTTTATTGCATAATTTTGATATTTTCTTGAAAATGAATACAAATTTTTAATATCTTTTGAAAATTATTGCCTTAATTTTTTAATTTTATGTATATTCTAAATCAATTTAGAAAATTTCTGAGCAATTTATAATGATTCAGATCGAATAAAAAACTGTCCGGAACATTTAAAAACGCCCTGGAATCAATTAAGTTTGTTTAAAACAATTCACAATGCTTTAGAATGAATTTTGATATGTTCAGGAAAATTAAAACGCTTCTAAACGAATTTGAACTGTTCAGAACACTTTTAGAAAGCTTCAGAACGAATTTGAAATGATTCTGAACAAATTTTAACGTTTCAGATTGAATTAAAACAGTCCAGAACTAATTTTGATATTTACTCATTGACTTATTAAACCGAATTATTAAATTTTTCAGGGTATCTGTTAATACTAATCGACAATACCGATATTCAGCGTTGCATATTGGAGACTACAAAAAGCCTGCTGTTGGTGCCTGCGCTGTACAAAAGCCAATTCCCTTTAAAAATGCGACGGGAGCAGGCGGTGTCGGGACGCCTAGCAGGTTTATTGGGCCAGGCGTTATTTCTAATCAACGATGAGGTATTCCCCGACGTGCTGGAATTCACCATCAAATTCGCCACTACATGCCCAGAAATCTGTAAGTCCTAAATCCTAATTTACCGTTAAAAGCTCCATTATCTTCGATTAAGGTGAAGATTTAGCGAAGAACGACGCCCTCAACGCTTTATTAGCGCGCATGGATGGCACGTGGAGGACACGCATACCGCACGTTCATCCCAACATGGCAGAAAAACCCCAAATTAATCACATCGAATTCCAGATGAGTCTCGCCATATGCATACTGAATTATTTGAAAAAAAATCGCGTGGTTTTAAACGAAGTTCCCCTTATTTCTCGATTCTCCCTTTGGTATAAATCGAGTAAATTAAAGTAGTCAACTTCTATCGAACTTTCTTTAGGAATATCAAGTATTTGTTTCACCACATAACAGTAATTACCGATTGGAGTATTGTCAGGAATTATCTGCTCACTGTTATATTGTGCATTTTGGATATGTTTCCCAAAATGGAGTTCACTTCAAGCGGTTTAGCTGAAGGTGTTTTTAATATTGCTCATGCTTACGATTACCTACAAATTATGAAATTTTCAGGACTGATTGTTGATGGCCATTCTATTTGTATACGATCTATGGATTTGATAAGAAACAAGAACAATACAGAATCTCAAAATGGTTACTATTTCATAAAGACGTTCCTGTTTTGCTTGCCTCTGTACGTAAATTTCCCACATGGATTATTCGTAAGTTAAAATTACAAATGAATAGTTTTCACTATTCTTGACAAGCTTTTTAAATTCGTTTTTATACTGAACAGGTACTAGAAAAATGCAGGATTATCACAAGAACGTTAGCTTTAGTATCACATCGAAAAATCGTGGACATGCCGAACGAGCACACGAGCATCATCGAAATATTAACGTTCAAAATTTTTAATAAAATGGTGCCCTATTTGCAGGAGGAGTTCATCGAAAATTCGGGAGCCGTCGTGTAATTATATCTACTTCATTCAACAATTAACCATAATAGCTATTTTGTGAATGAATACCTGATTACCTTGAGACGTACGAGTTTTTGCTAATTTAGTACCTTAATGATCGCATTTCGCAGATTGCTGACATTTTTGAAGAACATCGACATGACGCCACTGGGTAAAGCGGTCTGCTTGAATTGCTTGGACACGCTGAGATGTGTCCTCAAGAGCGACAGCACGAAATTTATCCTGAAGGCGGTAATGTTCAATCAAGGAGACTTGATTCTAATTGGCAAGTATTTAATATAAAGTACATAAAGTATGCAATAGGGTCTATGGGTGCAACAAAGACAACTTTCTTTAGTCTCATATGAAGGAAAAAGAAAATGCCATGATATTGTGGGATTGCAACTTTCTTACTCTAACCCACTCTTATTTTAATACATACAGGGTGTCCGGTAATGAATATGCTAAGGGTGCGTTCTTTAGGTGAAAATATGACGGTTTAACAAAATTTACCTTAGTCAAAGTTGCTTCTTTAGGAAGTTATAGCACTATGAAAATCGATTTATTTCGATTTTTTGTCCATCCAGCGTAATTCAAGAGATATTTTTTTCAAATTTCACATATGGGGGTTTTAGAGGTGTTTAAAATTAGAATCCATTGTGTTCTAGAAATCCAAAATGTTATCCATTTTGCTCTTAATCCAGAGGGTGCCACTTCAGCACACTTTTTTTTCCTTCGAAAGGCCATAACTTTTTTGTACGTAGGAATTTGATAAAAAGGGATCAATTTACAAAAACTACAACACTTGAGCTTTAAAAAAGGTATACCTGTTTTTAGTCGCTAAAATGCACCGTTTCAAAGATAAATGAGTTTGAAATGTGTGCTGCAGGCTACCAAACAAAAGGGTAATAAGCTTTCTTCTGGAATTAACTGTAAATATCTGGAAAGGAATGCAGAATTTCTTTAAACTGTCTGTAATGTCTGGAAACTGTCCGGAAATGCCTGGAAAAATTCTGGATAATATCTTTAAATGTCTGGAAGTGTCTGGAAATGTTTGGAAATATCTGAAAACTGTCTTGAAACATCTGGAAATGTCTGGAAACTCTGGCTACGAAATGTCATAACTAATAACCCCTAATTCATTACCTACAAAAGCATGCAGCTTATTTGTTCAACTCATAGATACAATTTACCACAGACATTGCAAAGAAATGTGTGTGGAATTAAAATGTTTTTTTTTTAATCTAGATTATGTTCCAATATATTAAATTCCGGGATATTTAAAAATATCCGAGCACCGGAAAGAGATATTTAATTGAGGCGGTTTGTGGTTCAAAATTGCATAATGATTGCAAAGATATTTTTAAGAGGAAATTCTACCAAACTGATTATCAAAATCCAACGCCCAAACATATTATGTAATAAACTATACTGCTAATGCATTAACATAAAAGCCTAATAATCAAAATACAAAATTAATCTGTCTAAAATGGGCCCTTTGAATCGACAGACTTGTGCAAGAAGTTCATGGAGATGCCGGTCTTCGACAAGAAAGTCGAATTGTGCTTGGAGGAAATTTTCAACATACTCTCCTTGCTCTTTACGAACGCGACGAGTGCTTTGGACGAAACCGAGGTGGTCAACGTGACGATAGCCATGCTGAACAGACTCCTGTACCCTCTACCCCCCGAGCCCATTTACGACAACCGCATCGCCGTCAACGTCATGGACTTCATATGGAACGTCATCTACAAATACGAGAACATTTGCCAGTTGTTCATCGAAAAGAACGGAGTATACGCCATGCTAGACATGCTTCAGGTACAATTCCGCTCTCCTTAAAGTCGCAGGGCAATAAACGCTTCCTTTGAGAGCGCGTTGTAAAGCTGGCAACATTGATATGGCCAGACCAGTCGAACTCGGACTTGGTACTGTCCTTCGATGCAAGTCCGAGTTCGACTGGCCTGGCCATATCAATGTTGCCAGCTTTACAAAGCGCTCTCAAGACGCTGACCATCGCTGGCCATTTATACTACTCTACCAAAACTATTAATCTTATCGCTAGGTATTTCCAATATCAGTGAAAATCATCACGTTAGGTACGTTGGTAGACATGTGCGATTTCAGCGACGGTAAATGCATCCCTTACATGTTAACGTGGAAGGGCAAGAAAGACGTCACACTGGTACCCTTGCTCATGGAGATCTTCCGAGATGAAAACAAACTGCTGAAAGTTAAAACAGAGCCCAGCGGGATAATTGGAGGTCAAAATACTACTCAATTGACTTAAATAATCTCTAAGTACATATGTATGTTGGTAGATCCCGATCATCCATTGATGGGCAAATTGCAATACGAGGTGATGTTCGGGAAGAAGGACTTCGAAATGGCCGCGACGGCCGATTTATTCGCCAGCAGCAGACCCAAAATCTACGCTCTGCTATCGCTGATGAACGAACGATACCAGTCCATCGTGGAGATCACCAACGAGTCCTACAAGACGTTCAACGAAGAAGATTTGCGAGTGGAGGACAAAGTAGAGGAAAATAGCGCTGGTTAGAGGGTAGTAATCGATGCGATTGGTTCCGTAGATTACGCTGGTGTTGGCCGAAAATTTCTTGGGCTTGAAGTTCGGCGAATGCTGGGAGGAGATGAAGTGCTTCTTCGAAGCCATCGAGTTCGAGCCGCTGCCCGTCGATAACAGCATCATAAATTCGATAGTAACGCGAACGCAGCGATGGGGACAGGCGCTGAAGGAGGCGCAGAAGGATCTGCTGCAGCAGCACGACCGACAGGTGTCGCTTTTGCCTGTTTGCCTTAACGAAATTACTATTGATTTTTATTCATTTAGAACGCCATGGAGGAGTTCGACTTTTACAATCGACTACAAGATAGTCGAATATCGTCCTGTCTGCGGTACATAAACGAAGCGAAATATATAGCTAGGTGTACAGAGCGCATGTTTCGCATAGCCCAGAAATTCAGCCAAGTCCAGCAAGTGGCCAAAGCCATGAAGAAGATCCCGCACACTCTGTTCCTCCACAAAACCTTCATGAAAACTAGACCAATCACAGTACGTAGTGATCTCAACTAATCGATCTTACATCAATACAATTGAATGAAATTTCAGTGCGTGTTCAAGCAGAAAGTCGATATAAAAGACGGGCACGCTGATTTGATGGAATTTTGCCACGTGAAGCATTTCCCGAGGAGCATCGAGCAAGAAGATGACGATAAGTCTCGAATAATCGAAGTTTCCAGCATGGCTCTGAAGACTTTGACGGAAAATTCGCACGTGGCGGTGAGGAAACAAAGCCGGAACAAAACCGCCAGTAGCGATTTGCGCGTGGAGACGAAATTATCCGGGTCCGAAGATTTTCCGGGTACGAAGGAAGAAGTGAAGATATTTTGGAAAATGACCAAAGATCAGATACCCACTGTTTAGCTGATGGCTGACGGTTTATTTTAGCTTTTATAGGCAATTATGTATGTACAAATCACATGTTTATTACTATATTATAATGCTCGCTGGTACTACTAGAATGGTACTATTTAAGACAATGCACTCGCCAAATTTGAATAAATATATCAAATATGAAGAAGTGTTATATTTAAGAAAGTACCTAAACTTCTTGAATACTACCCAAATAAGGTTTACAATCGATTTTGAAAAGATTAAAACAAATTTAACATGATGTTATTTAATTAAACTAGCCAAAATTGACCAATATCAAGCAGTAGGTGGTTTACCCTGAAAAAGATTAATATAATAAAACACTAAAAACTAATTCATATTTTTTTCATATATTACATTACAAACACTCGAATCAATTAATTCCTGAACAATTTCAAAGCTGTTAATAATGCAGGTATACTTACTATTAACTTATTTACATAACGACTGGGTGAGCTTTTGTTCGTTTTATGCAGGCACTTGTAACCGTTCGGTTCGTAATTATTGCAAAAACTCTTTTCTTTTCCACCAACGACGTTGATTCCAGACCATTTCCAATCGACGCAAGCTCCTTTCCCGCAATTAACGTAAACTGGCATAGAGTTATTATTCACATCCAATACATTTCCATAGATATTTATTAAATTCAAATCGTAAATGGGAATGTTATCACCAGGTTTTCCAGTGGCTGAACCGTTCACGTAGTCCTGTTGGACGTTTATCCCGAAATTATGTATACCTGGAATTAAACAAATAAATCCAGGTTGTAAAAGATACTTGGATTCACGATAACGTACCCGATAAAAATATATTACTATACGTAATGTTTCTGACTTCTCCTTTAAAAGCGTCAGCGTGCGTTTTCACGTGGATTCCGTTGTCTGATCTCACGATGACCGAGTCCTTGACTGTTACGTTGTAGAGGGTGTTTTCTTCAAATACGGTGTAATTGAAGCCCGTCGAGAGGCTGATGCCGTGCCCTCCGGAGCAGAACATGTCCCTAACGAGTATATTAGCGCCGTGGCGCAGGGCAATGCAATCGTCTTGGTTGATTACTGTGGATTTTTCTATGATTAAGTTGGTAGCTGCAGATACGTCGAAACCGTCTGTGTTGTGTCCTGTGAAATTATCCTGGAAATAAAACACCTTACAGTGTGTCCCAGATCCTCAAGCTGTTCATACTTATACGAGACGCAATGTATATTAACTACGCTATTAATTATTTATTGGTGTAATACATACATGGTCACCATATGAATTATCTATAATCCAGCCAGTTATAGTCAATTGATCGGATTTGCCGATGTAGATGCAGTGATGAGGGCAATTAATTATCTTGATGTCTTTAAAAACGGATCCATCAAAAGCTTCTATTTTCATGAATTGTGGTTTTTTGGGGCCTTTGTCTCCCCTGTGATCCCAGTATAATTCTCCTTGTCCATTCAGCAATGAACCTAACAACACACGCGTTATAAGGTACTTACAGCGCATCGATTACTACCCCAAAAGTACCTTTTAAGGCTGTTCTTATCACCCTATATTCGTTACATATAAAAACGGTTTCCCAAATATCTCCGTTATTTATGGTCAAATTTTGTTGAAATTTTTGTGAGAAGTCAATTGCGAACTTGCGAAGAAATTGTTGGAATTATATTTTCACTTTACCTCAAACTTTTGGAAATATAAATAAAAATCCACATGAAATATAAAATATTAAAAATGTAATTCCAACAGATTGTAGACAATAGTTTTTTTAAACTTTTTTCTATATAAAATTTTGTGTTAAAATAAAAAATAAGCATAAGAAATGGGAAACCGGTTTCAAATTTTACGAATTTTTGAAACTATATATCTCTTTCGCTCTTATTTCTACAGCGTGTTTCGCAAACTATTAGTTTACGGAAATGTACTCATATTATTTAGAGCCCCCAACTTTTTATCTTCCTTTTTTTTTACTAACTCTACTAGATTGTAATTAAATTAAAAATTGCAATAACCTACAGTATATTACATAATAAGTTACGAAAATAATAAAATAAAATTGTTTGGTATATTTCTACGAAGAAAAAATCTGAGTGAGTGTCTGTATTGAATAGTATTAAATCGGCGAAATGTGCAAGTGAAACAGGCGACCTATCTCTATGAAGGATAGAGTGAAATAAAGTCAGTGCTGACATGAAGCGAAAAAAAATTTGCATACAGTGCCGAACGCGTAACAAAAATCCTAACAATATGTGTCGTCATAACCGATAAAACATCCTTAAAATGGCTTCTTTTGCACTAAAATTGAACTAAAGGGTACTGGAAAATATTACCTGGAGCTCCTTGGATAGTTATGGCGTTTCCTCTGACTCTTATTAAAGGACCAGACCATTCTTTGTGCTCAAAAATGGTGATTCCCTCGAAAGTTAACTTAGAATTATTTTGTAGATACAATTCTAAAGTTTTACCACCGGGTACCTCCAAGTTTGAAACCACAATATCTTTGCAATTTTTCACTACGGCCCCAACTTGAGAAAATTTAGTTATTGTACAATTTGTATCGGCGCTTGAAGCTTGCGGTACAAACGCAAGTAAAACTGCTGTTAACGTAAAAGAAGTCAACATATTCATGTTATTAGGAATAATTGTAACTTTTGTAGATTGAGCTTAGTTATTAATTGCTTACATATCAATAGCGACCTTCGTATATATGTATGATAAATAATTAATTAGATAATATATCTATGTAAATATATATTTGGAAATATTGCACTAGGTATGTACTTTCATTGATAACATGATTTTTTAAATAAAAGTATATGAAGTGGATTTCATTTTTTAATGAGTTATCAATCAATCAATCAAGGTTCATACGTTAAAATAATTTAAAAATAAAATTCGAGAACAATTTTATTAAAAAAATTAGGTATAAATTAATTCATTACTTATTTATTTACTGATCAATAATCCAAAGTAAGTTAACTCCAGCTCGTCCTAAGTTAACTCTTCCTAACATGCCGTGTTCTATTTTATTTATGTGATAAATAAAGAACAAAATGCTATGGAATAAATTATTATAACCCTGAAACAAAGTTATGTTTTAAAAGCAATTCAAACTTCTATGGAAATGTATTAGAAATATACCTTCATCATTTCATATTTTTGTCCAGAAACTATAACGCGATAGTGTGGAGGCTTCTCAGACACTTCTTGTATAAAAAGACTATTCGAATTCAAAGTAGGCATTTTGTCTGTAATTTTAATGTAATGATGTCCACTGAAAGGTTTCGTATCAGGCATGTTAGGTAAAGGCATCAATTGTGTATCTAAATACGACGCTAGTAAATGCATAATCACCTAAAAATTCATACAAATTAAACAAATCAAACAAATTTAATATAAATACTCACAGCACAATCTGTTGGTAAGGATTCATCCCAATCTTTAGACAAAAATTTACCACCTCGATTCCATTTAAATTCGCTCATACAGCCCCCTTTCGCCAACTCTCTTATCCTCCTTTCCAAATATTCCTGATTACTCGTTAGCTCTAAAAAGGGAATTAGTGCAGGCAAAGATGGTATGAATTGCGTCACTAGGGTAGTTTGCGCTGTTTTCCTCAACCGGTCCAGGCCGACAGCTCCGATACGTACATCTGATAAACCGTGTTTATCTAATGCCATATTAACTCTATCGAATTCTGCCACCAAGCGCTCCAATATGGTCTGAGAAATCCACTAAAAAGTCCACAAATTAAATTACAAATGTCAGTGAATTAGGGGAGATTGTGCTTACTATACGTAAATTTTCATTCCATTGTGTTAGGGCTACACTGTCTACGTTTATACGAGTCCAAATTTCCAAAGATCCTTTCGTAGGACTCAGGGTTTTTTCATCAGATTTCATTTTGCCACTGCCTGATGATAATTTAACTGTAATATTGAAACATAAAATTATTTATTTAAGACTTATGTAATGAACCTACTCGACTGGCTGGATAACTGATATTGACAATGCTTTAAATACTCGGAAACATTTTTTGCGGATTGAGTTACTGGGTGACTCCAAAACGAGCTTAATAAATTAGAAGATTGCTGTTGTTTACTGGTCAATTTGTTCACTTTTTCCATTTCTTCGTACTCCTTTAAATACTTGTTTAAGGAATCTTCATCGGATATGTATTCGACTGAAGTGGTGTCTCTAAACGAGGATTTGTTTAAATTTAATGATGTCGGGGAAGTGGACGGGGATGCTTTTGGTTTTGGGTCCAGTGTAGTTTTGAACTTCCAAGATGAGGATGACAATGAATAATTTAAACCTAAAAATAAGTAATTAGTTATTTAAATATCCGAATAAATAATTAATAGACTCACTTTCGTTTTGGGATAGGCTTAATAATCTATTCATTGTAACATTTAAAGGCGTAGAGGTGGTTATATTTTGAGATGCTTCTTTTTTGGGTGTTTCTACGCGATAATTGGGATCTTTAAAAAATAAAAATCAACAGAATTAGATGAATTGGAGATGATTAGTTGTTTTGCTTACCCGAATCGCTGATGCCCAACAATTTCTTCTGTTCTGGAGTAATACTAATTGGCTCAGGATAACTCAAAGAGTATTTAATGATTTTTCCAATGTGATAAAATAAATTCAACGTCAAAACTACTACCAAAACATATTCGAAATAGACGTAATAACTCACGTAAAAAGGGCAATATCCAGTTCTAAAATACAGAATGGAATAGTAACAATATACGTACAATTATGCTATAGTTACTTACAAGTCATATAAAACTATTAGTAATACGACAAAATTTAAGCTTCCCCATAGAAAAGCATTTTTCATCGATCGTTTATTTCGATTTAGGGTTAAACTTCTTTCCAAAAGCGGTGTAGACCGGTAGTTTGCAAAAGAAAAACTACAAAAGAAACGTTTTAAAATTGACTAAAACCCGAAAAATATAGTTTACCTTTGAGCATTCATTGTCCTTTCAAGGGATTATGTTGCTTCTTAGTTAAAATCTATCAAAAAAAGCCAATTTATTTAATCTAATTGAACTAAACAAAACTTTTCGACATGACCTAACCAAAGATCTTTTACTTATATAAAAAGAAGAAGAAAATACTATCTAAATTTCTTCTTTTTCTAACGATAATTAAAATGTCCGGCGGTAGTGGATGCGATATATTGCAAGATGCCATATATCTGACAGCTGGAAGAAGAAGGAAAGTCAGTGACCCAAAAAATGACATTATCTTGTCAAAAAAATTTTAAATATTTTTTTTTCAGATATTTTTTAATTGGCAACTAAAAAAAAACTACAGTAGAAGAAATGGATGAAGATTCATTGATGATGCATTTTTACGACTCCACCGTAGAATGGTATTAATTATAAATCATTTTTATATTACTAATTATTTGAATTTACTATTTTTAAAATACTAATTTGCAGCTACGAAGAATTGCTCGGACTGTGCCAAAGTGACGATCCGATGAATTCTACGCGAATCAGATTAAAAATGAACGAGTGTTGCAGGAAAATGCAATGCGTCATAAACGCTGAAGATGACAGTGGCCCTTATCTGGTAAGTATATTCAAATTGTTCATTAAAAATAAAGCCTAATTCAACGGGGTTTTATCTCGATGCCGAATCACTTGGCACTGACGTCACTGTTCAGGGTGAGCTATTATTGGTGGGTAATACTTATTGACAGGAAAGCGCCGTGATTCGCTAGACTCGGTGACGTCAGTGCCAAGTGATTCGGTCGGCTGGTATAATCGTTTCGTTTTTAAGGATGTTTTATCGGTTATGACGACACAAATTGTTATGATTTTTGTTACGCGTCGGCACTGTTTACCAATTTTTTTTTCGCTTCATGTCAGCACTGACATATGATTTCACTCTATCCTTTAAGGAGATAGGTCTCCTATTTCACTCGCACATTTCACCGATTTAATGCTATTCAGTACAGACATGCACTCAGATTTTTTCTTCTTAGAAATATACCTAACAATTTTATTTTATTATTTTCGTAACTTATTATGCAATATACTGTCGGTTATTGCAATTTTTAATTTAATTACAATCTAGTAGAGTTAGTAAGGAAAAAGGAAGATAAAAAGTCGGGAGCTCATAATATGAGTACATTTATGTACACTAATAGTTTGCGAAACACGCTGTAGAAATAAGAGCGAAAGCGAATATAGTTTCAAAAATTCGTAAAATTTGAAATCGGTTTCCCATTTCTTATGCTTATTTTTTATTTTAAGAGAAAATTTTATATAGAAAAAAGTTTAAAAAACTACTGTCTACAATCTGTTGGAATTACATTTTTAATATTTTATATATCATGTGGATTTTTATTTATATTTCCAAAAGTAAGAGGTAAAGTGAAAATATAATTCCAACAATTTCTTCGCAAGTCGCACAAAAATTTTAACAAAATTTGACGATAAATAACGGAGATATTTGGGAAATCGTTTTTATATATGTAACGAATATAAGGCGATACTACAGCCTTAATGTAAAATTTTCCTTCACCTTTTAGGTGCATTTATTCCAGCTGAAACAACACATGCAAACCCTAATAAAATTCGCTAAAACTAAAGAAACCAACCGTTTCGTACCGGTAAAAAAGCCCGCGTCCTCCACTTCCGGCGAGAAACCCGACCAGTTCGTCGAGAACGCCTTGGAGAGCCCTCGCGTGCAGGGCTTCCAAGAGGTGGCTGGCATGCGAGACATTAAAGGCCTCCTGCTCAGTCTTATAGTCCTGCCTAAAACCCAGCCGCAATTGTTCCAAAACCAAAAATTATCCAACAGTTTTCTGCTGTTCGGTCCCCCCGGTACTGGCAAAACGCAAGTCGTTCACGCTTTAGCTTACGAAGCCAACGCGAATTTGTATTGCATTACTGCCGGTAATCTCATGTCGTCTTATGTGGGCCAAACGGAGAAGTGAGTTTTATAATAAAATTAATTATCTGAGGTCCTTTTGATATAAATCTACAGTTAATAAAGGAGGTGGTAAAATTGTTTTTATGCTTACAGAAACGTGAAGTTCTTGTTTGATTACCTCAGAAAAAAAGATTCGTTATCCCTACTGTTTATAGATGAAATAGACGGTTTTTGTAAGAAACGTTCAGAATCCGAAATGGACCATAATAGAAGGTAAAAAGTAAATATTATAATGATTTTTTACTGTATACCGTATCACAAAATTCTAGAATCAAAACAGAATTGTTGTGCCAGATTAGCCAAATGGAGGACCAGTCGAACTTTTTTTTAATATGCGCTACGAATTGCCCTTGGGATTTGGATTCGGCTTTCTTGCGAAGGTTTCACAAAAGATTGTACGTCCCTTTGCCTAACAGCGCTGAAAGATGGGAGCTTTTCGAAACGTTTATTAGAAATGCCTCTTCAGAATTAACTTTTTTCGACAATAAAGATTTTTTAATTTCCAACACAGAAGGCTGGTCGGGTTCTGATATATCAGATTTGGTACAGCAGGTAATAAAACAAACAATTCTACCACTTTTGGTGGTAAAAAATTGTTTAGGTACGTTCATTATTTTGTTATTAGACGTTGAATGCTCGAATCGTGGAGCTGCAGTACACGAAATTCTGGAAAAAATGTCCAGATGGCTTCTACGAGCCTCTGGATGAAGATGGGCAGGATTATAACGGGGAGATTAGGTATGCAGACCTTAAGGACCTACCGTCCTGTTCGATAAGGCCGAGAAACGTTGAAACGAAGGATATTTTCTATGCTTTTGAACACGCCAGCCCCACCATTACCAATGCCGAAATACGAAAATTTGAAGATTTCTGCAAAGTTTAAAAGTTTATGTTTTACTTTATTCTTGATTTGTTAATTTAATTAAGTCAAATTGTCGTTATGTAGGTTATAAATCATCAGCTAAATTGTTTATCTTCGTATGCAAATATTTTCGTCGGTAAAAAACAATCATTCTTCTTCTTTTTAAAATAAAATGCTTAGTTTAATTTTTCCTAACCAAAGAACCAGACAGGCAGAGTCCGGGTTTCTGTTGTCATGCCAACCGTTATGTCAACACTAAAACTGACTCACAAACGTCAAAACAATTTTATTGATGTTATTTTCGCGAGAAAATGAAAAATAGGCAACAATTCCAAATAGTTATCAAAAAAACGACGTAGCGAAATGAACTTTTCGTTTTGGTGGATCGTAACATACTATTTTCGTTCCGCAATAAAATGGTTTTTAAGGAAAACGACCGGTTTATGTGAACTGCAAAGGATATGTTATGGAGAAATCAGAGGTCCTCAGAGAACTCACGCAGTGGAGAGATCCTTGTCACTGTCCAAACACAAACAAATCCAACAACTCATACTAGACCTGGACGAGATTGCCTCTAAAGAAGAATTTTTGGAATCCCAAAAGAAGCAGGTGCTGCACGATGCTGTTCGAATAGTGCTCTTAGCAAAGCAAATCAATCCAAAAATCCATAAGCAATTCGTTATTAATATGGGGCAATGTATAGAACACATATGGGGTTACAAACAACTTATTTCCGAGGTGGAAAGACTAAGGACAACGCAATATGACTGTGATAATGTCGAGCACGAAACTCAATTGTACAACTTGTGGAGAATGTTGAAACCAGATGAAATATTAGAAGGTAGAGTTATTGACATACCTATTATTTTATTTTATTAAATATTGTATACTTTTTTTAAATTACAGGTAGAATAACAAAGCAATGGCAAAATATTGGTTTTCAAGGAGAAGATCCGAAAACAGATTTTAGAGGAATGGGACTCTTAGGTTTAGAAAATTTGGTGTTTTTCGCAACTGTTTACTGTTCTGCTGCCCAGCATGTACTTACCCACTCCTATCACCCGCAGCACGGATATTGTTTCGCTATAGTTGGCATCAACTTGACCAGTTTGGCATGGACTTTATTGAAAGAGGGTTGCGCAAAGAGTTACGTTTATAACAATATAGAAAATGAAATTTCTCTAAAAATGTTTCATCATTTCTACTGTTACTTATTTTACGAATTCGATAGATTTTGGATGGAATGTCGGCCGAAGGACATTATGGAGTTTTCGAATATTAAAAGTAAATTTGAATATAACATTAGAAATTACCTGAAGGATCCTAACAACGATTTTAGAATTGGTGTAACTGTACACAATATTTAATTTATCTTATACACTATATTTATAAAATTATTAGTCACAAAGAATTTATTATTAACACTTTTTTGAACCATTTAAAAATGTACTTATAAAATCGTCTATTTTCACAAAATTGGGGAATTATTAAAAATGCAAAACAGTTAAAATAAGTGTTCGAATTATTTTCACACAAAATTCCACTTCCAGTAAAATATTTTATTAATTAAAGCATATTTATAAAAATTTACAGACCTTCGGATTGTTTCATTAAGACAACACAGTAACAGTAAAAAAAAGATCTTTTATACTAACCTAGGAGATGGATTTCTTCGAGAAAGAATGCGAATTTATGTAATCAAGCAATTCTTGCAAATTTTTCATTAGTGCTGCGTCTTCCTCGTTTATCTTCTTTACGATTTCTTCTCTTTCCAGCATTTCTTCATGCCCTCGTTTAGCCCATGCTTCGAAAAATGCCACGCTATTTTTGCCCTTTCTTAATAATTCTAACTTTAAATTGACTTCTGCTTTTTCCAAAACGACCATATTTTCTCTCTGAGTTTCAATTAGCTTCACCTCTTCTTGCATATCAGTAATATATTTGGCTTCTTTTTCTTCGAAATCTTGTAGTATCTACAAAAGATTGGGGTACCAATACAATTTTGTCGAACTATGAAAATCAATAAAATTGCTAAAGAAACCTACAAAAATTACTAAAAAGATGAATATAATATGTACCTTATCTCTCTTATTATTCAGATGCAACAATTGATCTTGTTTTCTATCTTTCTCCAACTCAGTTAACTTTTTCTGTTTCACTTCTTTTGTAATTGCATCTTCCAAACGACGGATTTCATTCATCAATTTTTTTATGTTTTTCTCGGCTTCTATTAAAATCTCTTTTATATTTTCTTTGATTTTCGCTTGCAATGCATTTATTTTTTGAACCTCGGCTAAAAGGCTTTCTCTTCTCAAATTTGTTTCTTCTAGTATGAGCTGTTGGTGCATTTCGTTTTCTAGGAAGCAATAATAATCCATCAACGATCGATTCCATTGGACGATTTTAGAATGCAACTAAAAAAATATGCTACTTCTGAATACGATCAATCAACATCTAAATCATGTACTTACAATATCTAGTTTTTCTGTCAAAGTCTTCTCTTTGATAGCCTTCAAGTTTTCGGCATCGCCAATTCGAACTTTAACATTTCCTATTTTACGTTGAACATCAGCGATTTCCGAGAGAACGTCCTCTTTTTCTTGGAGGGAATGCTTCTGTAATTGTTTAGTTTCCATTAATTCTGCTTTTTTAGACAAGTGTTCCTTCTGTTTCATCATCAGGCTATTTTCCTCTTCTTGTAATTGCTCGAAACGAGTCGCGAATTGTTCCTTAACTTCTTTAGCTTCCAAGAAAGTTTTCTCGATTGTGGTTCGCAAACAATGTTGCCTATTCAACAGAGACTAAAGAGAGTTGAAACATTAAAAATGGTATTATAGAAACCAGCAATCATATACTAACATCGTTTTTATCTGATAAATCTCGAATTTCGTCATATAGAGCATTTTGTAATTTCTTCCTTTTTTCGTTTTGCGCCTTTAGTTCATTGTACCTAATTATATCGAAATTGGAAGATTTGTAGAAGTTTTCGATGTGATTCTTAATTTCAATATCTTCATTTTCACACTGCTCATCGTTGTTAAGGAAATATTTATATCTCGTATAGACACAGTTTTGTACAAGCTGTAAATAAAATACACTTAATTTTGAAGAAAAGCAGATGCAAATTTAATAGTATTAAAAAAATAACGCAATGCATTTTAATTAGCGTTAAGAATATTTAAAAGTTGAGTTGTAAATTGAATAATAAACTTATTATTTACCTTTTTGGTTAATGAGATTCGATCTACTTTATTCTCCGCTGGTTTTAGTGTAATACTTTCAACATAATCGATCAACCAAGACCACAATGATAAAACGTGTGGCCAAGAGTGTACAGTGTTAACTAGAAAAGAAAAATGTACATACAATCAATTAAATAAAAAATGTGTTGATCTAGTTACATTTGGGTACTAACCTGATTTCAGCATTGACTTGGAAATGACTCCATTGTACCTTAAGATTTTCATGTACTCAGGCAGCTTTTCTACGTAATTTTTTTGAGTTAAGTCTACGTTGAGCAAAACTCTGTCCAGCAAAACTTTCACGAAGTGTAAAAAGCCGTTGATCGTAGGGGGCTTCAGTTTTTCTTTCACGATGAAGTCTGGGTTAAAAATGTCATTGTCAGACATGAAATCGAACACCTAAAGAAAATTGCAAACTGAATTACATTCGGTAAATTACTAAAAAGTACATTCAATAATCAGAATGCTAGGAATTAATGGAATGCTAATTACTTTTCTATATTCTGTAATTTGACGATCATTGGCCGATTTTAATATACTGGATTTGGATTTACTTCTTTTGCTCGAAGAAGACTGAAAAATAAAAAAATCACTAAGTCAAATCTACATAATGTTACGAACGAATTTAAACATAAATTTAAGGGAAATTTAACTTACTGAAAACTGACATGGTGTGACAATTGAGTAGGTTGAAATTTTAGGAGTTCCTTTTCTTGCCGACAAAAGAATCTCCGACCTTTTCGGCTGCTCCAATCTAAAAAATACAAACCTTTATAATTTGTCATGTTCGACAATAGCCACCAATTATCACAATATTCAAGAGACATTCCCAACGAATGCAAATGTTACCTTGAGGCCGATGAAGATCGTCGTCTTGTTGAAGACACCTTTCGGGGTATCATTGAAGCGCTGTTTGATCTCCTCATTGTTCTTCATAAATTTCAAGGCAATTAATAGATGATATTAAAAGTCGTGATGTTGAGAACTAAACAACACATACAAGGAACATAGATAAAATACAAACACAATAAAATATAAGGAACCCAAGAAACTCCTTGACCGTTATTTGTTCAAATTGCAGCAGAAGTTTTGACATTGACTTGGCGGATGACAAGTGACAAAATTCTTCATGTGATAACGCATAGTAATTTTGGCCCTGGACGGTTCGGCAATTCAGCAACCCACAATTTCATCACACACCGCGTTTACATGTAGGCTTGAGGGGTCGGATCGAGATTGACTTGAGATATCTTTTTCTTCGTCCAGTCAACTAGATCCGGTATCTTTTTTCTTCGTCGAGTCAATTCGATCCGTGATTACAGAAGAGTCGATCGAGTTGATCTAGATTCAAGCCGACTTCAAGTCAGCTCTGTAAACACGGATCGAATTAACTCGACGAAGAGAATAGATAGAATAGATAGTAATTAGCATTAGGATCGAGTTGACTCGACGAAGAAAAAGATACCTCAAGTCAATCTCGAGCCGAGCCCTCAAGCCTTCATTTAAACGCGGTAATATTTGAATTTGAATAGTTTGCCAGTGAATGATCAATATTTAATGTCATTTACGACACCATACATAAATAATTAATTAAAGCATTTTTAAATTTTAGAAACTGATTATTTATTCCAATAAATAAAACCACTGAAAAGATAAAGAATGGTTTCTAAAATTGAAAAAGGTAGTGTGAAGACGTTCGGCTCTTCCAAGCATGTAAGATTAAATCAATTATAAATTTAATAAAATCTATAATTTATTTTGTTATTGAAAACGTATGTAATATTTCTAGTCCGTGCGCAATGAATTCTACATAAAAGAAACGTTCTCCAAAATCAAAGTAGTAGTAGAATGTTGTGAAAACATAGTAAGTATTTTTTATATAAATGAGCCTTTTATTTTACGCTTTAATTTTGCAGAAGCCATTCTTTGAATTCTCGGATATTCAAGTAAAATGCGTTTTTGGAGAAGACGAAATCGGACAATCCCGGCCATTTCCCATAACTGATGCAAAAGTCATTAAAATGGAACACTCTTTCGAATTTCAAATAAAAAAGAAAGCCAAAGATTTGGACGGTTTGGCCACCTATCCAATATTTTGTAACTTAAAACAACATCGCTTTTTGATTCAATTCTATTGATGTAATTCTTTTAATTCAGTAATGTTCGACCAAATAGAAGCTACTTACGATCACAGCTTGTATCCCCAATTGCAGCTGAACAAAGAAATCAAAAAGTTGCCACCAGTAAAATCATTTGATAGCATTGTAAGCTTATACGAGGCCTTGGCTAAAACAACCAGCCAGGAGGAACTGGATGCTACCAAAAAGAAAGGCATGGGACCATCGAAAAGCAGCTCGTTCAAGACCAAAGGTAGACATTAGAGTTCGTTCATTATGAGGATATTGAATGGAACAAAACGGAAATTATATGCAACTTTTCTTATGATATTATGTCGATAGATAAAGCAGAAAAGGCGCCGTTAAAAACAAACGTGAGAAAAGAATCAAAATCTTCTCTAACGAAAGTCATACTGCCGTCGATAACGAAAAGTGGCGCATCAGTAGAAAGTGGTAGTTACAATATTCAAAGATTCGCAGCTTTTGAACCAATATCTTTTGGAATGTGCACCATAGACCTAGTGCCATTGTTATTAGGTAAGTTCAGAGTAAGTTCATGATTGTAGGTATATGCTCCTCGTATGGTTTTTCAATCCTGTAAATTTCTAAGGGTACTCCAAAATCACCCAATGTCAACTAATCAAGCCGATAACAGAGTATACTGACGAAAAAATGCACTCCTACAAATCGCATCCAAAAGTCACTGTGACCGTGTCGACCAGCGAAGATTTGGATCTGAAGGACATTTCTTTTTTGAACTTCACAGTCGAGACTATTTACAACATACCCCAAAATCTCATAAAACCTAATTTTGATTACAAATTTTGCTGCATGTTACCGTCCTTAAACGAGGTACAACTCCGCTCTTCGTAATCCCCCAGGCCAATAAACGCTTCCTTGTTTAAATGGGCTATACCTGTGTAACCCATGAAAAATTAGGCGATTTTCGCGAATTTTTTTAAAAGAAAGTACTAGATAGAATGTTTTGAAGTTTTTTGGACATAATAAGGTATATTTTCAGCTATATTTTAAGATTTTTTTTACAAAATATTGAAAAATAACGGAGTTATGTGCTGTTTTCGGAGGTGCCAAAAAAAAAGTTCCCCAACTGCAGACATGATTACGGCCGAATGAGTAGGGGAAACAAAAAAAATAAAAAAGGTTATTAAAGTAGAAGGTACTTCCTATACAATGACCTACGATTTTTGAAAAATATCAAAAATTAACAAAATGGCGTAGTTCTGAAGAAAAGTGTCGCTTTTTGGGATCATAAAATTGTAATTTTTTTAATGCCAAATAGACAATTCTCAACCAATCAAAAAGATCTTAGGTCATTGTATAGTAAATATATTCAAGAATACTCAGTTTCAATTTGAAGTCGATCGGTCAATTTCTCTTTGAGTTATGATGTCAGCAATTTTGAAAAATGTAGTTTAGAGAAAAACGTGTTTAAAGTTTCAACTATCCATTTATTCCTTCGAGCGGCCGCTCTTTTAGAACGCTGCCATTCAAAAACTATTCAAGATACGACATTGCTACTTTAACAGGATATTTTTGAAAGCATAAACTATCGAATCGAATCGAAACAAAAATCGATTTTTTGAAAATGTTACACTGGTATAGCCCCTTAACGCGCCCTACCACGTATTTAGATGGCCAGAGTCTTGAGAGCGCATTGTAAAGCTGGCAACATTGCTATGGCCAGGCCTGTCGAACTCGGACTTGATACTGTTCGTTTCGCGTTAAACAAGGAATCTTTTATTGGCCTGGGGGATTATGAAGAGCGGATTTGTACATGATTTCCATTTTAACCTATTTTTATTTTTAACGCGAATATTCCAGCATAAAATCCCAATGTTGTTTACGAATCCAGTATTTACGAATCAAACAGTCAATAACATAAGCAAATGTTGGCCGGGCATTCAAAGAATAGGCAACGATACAAACACCACTCAATACAGGTGTAAAATAAAAATGTATTAGCATATGTGATATTTTTTGTTTTTTAAGGACTTCTGAAGATTTGAACGACATCGTTGTAAAATTTGACAACAAAGTCGAGCAGTACATAACTGGAGAAAGTCTCAGAATTCAATTCGTAATGATAAAGAGGCACATAATGTCGAACGATTCGATTTGTGATTTAACTGTACATGTAAAGAAATATCGAAAAATTGCACTGGAATTTATAATGTGCCCGAAAAGTCTCACTACAGATGCAGTAAGTTTCATTAATAATGATTAATATGATAATCACCAACTGGAAATTTTGTCTCTACCTTTCCAGACAACTACCAAAATCTTACAAAGTTCCAAAAAATCAATGCTGAGCACACAATTTTTGCATTACATGGCCCTAATAGACGTGTCCCCGTTACTCTATCCAGGCGGTAAGCTGGAGGTTCTCAATTTATAATATAAATAAAATTTAATCAACTTAATTTTATTGCAAAAGTTATGAAATTGCGAGTCGCTACCCAGTTACAAACGTTCAATTTAGAAAAGGCTTTCAAAGAGGCCGGATTAGAGGAGTCCTATTTCATGCAAGATATGAAACTTACGCACACTAGATCGAGCAAACTCAACGAAATTGAAAGACCAGGAAAAGAAGATAAAGAAGGGAATTTGAAGAATGTACGTTTATACTTACTGATCCTGAGAGATGTAACATAATTTATAAAATTTAAGAAAATGGCTCCCGTCCCTAAAGTAGACGATAATGATGATGACGATTTCATTTACGACGAAGAAGAACGACCATGTTTCGTCGTGGTGGAACTAGAATTAACGCGTCCTCTAATACCAAAGAAAGAAATTGAAGACCTCAAAGCCAGGTAAACCATTACACCTAAATAAATTTCAACTGATTCCGCCCCTTACAGTCTCGCCGAGATAATTAAATCTAAAAATGAACTACCCCCGGACTTGCCCAAAGTCGTTCTAACATCGTGCATCACAGTTGACTACTTCAGAGAACTAATCAACGGGATGGTGAACGATTTGAACATCAAATACCTCTTGTATACGGAGGAAAATAACCTGTACCACAGAGGCGTGAATCAAAACGAAAGTTTCGTGGACTATTTGAAGAAGAAAGGCACCTACGAATCGTACATAAATTCGATGTCGAAAGTGATTACATTGTTAATGGGCAACAAATTTCATCTGGAGGATCCCCAAACGACTGTCCAGTATCAGAAACTTATTGGCGATGTAAGTAACAGAAAGTAAAGGAAAAGGTAGAAGTAAAGTAAAAGATCACAAATTTTAGCTATTTGTGTTCTTGATATCCGAAATGAACGGAACAGTTAATAAGTTAATATGCCATGGAATGGATCCTGTGACAGATATAAAACGCGTCGAGAAAAATTTATTTTTTGCCAAAGAAGCTTTGGAAACCAATCGAATTGAAATAGCAGATAGATATTTGTTGGAGGTAATCGTTTCTTCAAGCTTTTATAATCTCTATTTTATCGTTTATTTTTCTAGACTTTGTGCTACGACAGAGAAAACGTGGAATATTGGTTCCATTACGGTCTATTTTTGCTTCAAACGAACCAGGAGGATAAAGCCTTCGAATGTTTCAGAGAAGCTTTGTCGAAGAACCAAAACCACAAATATTGGTAAAGACCATTAGACCATTACACTATTTTTTTCGATTACTTTACACTCTTTTTAATAATTCAGCATTCTGCTGGTAGCTGCTCATTTGTGCAAGAAAAACCAACTCGAAGAGGCCGAAAGTTGTTTGCTGGTTTTGATGAATAGAGAATTCTCCTGGCTCGAAGGTAAACCTTATACACCACCACAAATCAATATACAGGGTGTCCGGTAATGAATGGACCATACGCTAAGGGTAGGTTCTTTGGCTCAAAATATGACGATTTAACCAAATTTGCCTTAGTCCTTGATCCTTGAAGGAGACTTGATTCTAATTGGCAAGTATTTAACATAAAGTACATAAAGTATAAATTATGGTCTATGGGAGCAACCAAGAAAACTTCCTTTAGTCTCATATGAAGGAAAAAGAAAGTGCTAGGGTAGGGCAGGCACCTGTGTCTATATTGAGGGATTGCAACTTTCTTACTCTAACCCACTCTTATTTTAATACATACAGGGTGTCCGGTAATGAATGGGCCATACGCTAAGGATGCGTTCTTTGGGTCAAAATATGACGATTTAACCAAATTTACCTTAGTCCAAAGTTACTTCTTTAGGAAGTTATAGCACTGTGAAGGTCGATTTTTTATTTCGATTTTTTTGTCCATCCAGCGAAATTCAAGATTTCATATTTCACATATGGGGGGTTTTAGAGGATGTTATCCATTTTGCTCTTAACCCAGAGGGCGACACTTCAGCACACTTTTTTTTTCTTCAAAAGGCCATAACTTTTTTGCACGAAGGAATTTTATAAAAAGGGATCAATTTACAAAAACTACAAAACTTAAGCTTTAAAAAAGGTATACCTGTTTTTAGTCGCTAAAATGCACCGTTTCAAAGATAGATGAGTTTGAAATTTGCGCTGCAGGCTTACAAAACAAGGGTAATAACGAATCTTTCTTCTGGAAATAACTGTAAATATCTGGAAATGAATGGAAAATTTCTGTAAACTGTCTGTAATGTCTGGAAACTGTCCGGAAATGTCTAGAAAATGTCTGGATAATATCTTTAAATGTCTAGAAGTGTCTGGAAATATTTGCAAATATCTGAAAACTGTCTTGAAATTTCTGGAAATGTCTGGAAACTCTGGCTACGAAATGTCATAACTAATAACACCTAATTCATTACCTACATAAGCATGCAGCGCAAATTTCTTCTTCAAACTCATTTATCTTCGAAATGGTGCATTATAGCGACTCAAAACAGGTGTTCCTTTTTTAAAGTTAAAATTTTGTAGTTTTTGTAAATTAATCCCGTTTGGTCAAATTCCTTTGTACGAAAAAGTTGTCGTCGTCAAAGGAAAAAAAATGTGTTGCAATGGCGCCCTCTGGGTTAAGCGCAAAACAGATAACATATTCTTAATTGGACACCTCTAAAATCCCCATTTGCGAAATTTGAAAAAGATATCTCCTGAATTACGCTGGATAGACAAAAAAATCGATTTTCATAGTGGTATAACTTCCTAAAGAAACAATTTTGACTAAGGTAAATTTGGTTAAATCGTCATATTTTGAGCCAAAGAAAACCTCCCCTTAGCGCTTGGTCCATTCATTACTGGAGAAGCTAATTATTATTCCAGGATGGGGCGTCGTCTACTTATTCTACTACAAGATGAACAATTTTGAGGGAATGGACATGGCCATAAAAAACGCCAAAAAATACTTTACTGGAAATTTGTCCAAACAAGACGCCTTTATGGAATGCGACGAATTACTATGGACCTCCGCCATTATCCCCAACACTATTTTCTTCCGCACAGCCGTGTTATTATTAAAGTGCAGATTATACGAGGTAAAGAGCGAATTAAATCCATCACCTCTCTAGCTTTTACTTCATCTTTAGTGGTGCGAACTGGCATTATCACAAGAAGTAAACAACACATCAGGTCTAGTTCATTATCTATTATCTGTGATAAGCTACTATAAGAAATCCTACGGTCACGCTTTGGATCACATTGATGAGACTAAGAGAGTGTATGGACCGGTAAGGATAATTGAACAAGCAATCTTCTCCATGTGGATGAGAAAATTCTTTAATTTAACAGGACTACGCTGTGGCCAGTTTAGCTGGTCACTGCTACTTGGCCGTGGGCAAAAAGGAGGAGGCCAAGCAGCAGTATTACTGGGCCATGGAGTTCTTCAATCGACCGGACAGCATGCATTTGGTCAGCATACAATTGGCCATCATCTTGAACGAGTTCGGTAACGATCAGGAAGCGAGGAAATTGGCTTTGGTGGCTTGTAAATACAACCCGACGCCCTACACTTGGCTGCTAGCCGGGAAATATTACCTTATGGTAAATGAGTTGAAGTGTTTTTAGATTGTGTTTGGATAGTGTATTGTTTCTTTTTTCTGCAGCAAAATGATTTGGTGAGCGCTGAAGAATGTTTGTGCGAAGGGAACGCGATGGATAACAGGTATGCTGAGATATGGGGGTACTTGGCGTTGGTGAATGCGAAAATGAGGAGGCCCAGTGAAGCTGAGATCTGCTTCAAACAGGCTATAAGGGTAAGTAATCACTGGAGAATTATTAGTAAAGAGCGGACTATATGCAAAAAAAATGCTAATATATGCGCATATATATGCAATGATTTATTTAAAAATATGCAGTGATTTTTAAGAAATTATCAATATTAGGTCTGGACAGTTTAATTCACTCTGAAACGTTCAAATTTGTTCAGAATCATTTCAAATTCGTTCTGAAGCATTCTAAAAGTGTTCTGAACAGTTCTAATTCGTTTAGAAGCGTTTTAAATTGTTCTGAACATATCAAAATTCATTCTAAAGCATTGCGAATTGTTTTGAACAATCTTAATTGATTCTAGGGCGTTTTTAAACGTTCTGGACAGTTTTTATTCGATCTGGATCATTATAAATTGCTCATAAATTTTCTAAATTGATTCAGAATACATATAAAAAAATAAGTGCAATAATTTTCAAGAAAATATCGAAAATATGCAATCGTTTTCAAAAAATATCGAAATTATGCAATAATTTTCAAAAAAACATCAAAAATATGCAATGTATGTAAGATGATCAAAATTGATCAAATTGAATGTATAAACAAAAAGTATAAGTACATAAAATATCTACACATATATGCTAAAATATGCAATGTTTTTCAAAATATGCAAAAACTGGACAAATCGTTAAATATATGCATATATTGCATATATTCCGCTCTTTAATTATTAGACATAGTATTTCTTTATGATAATGTGGTTGTTAGCTCAGAATTTTATCGTTGCAGAATAATTTGGTTGATCAAAAATTGAAGGGAGACATAATTCACGAATTGAGCCATTTCGGCAGGGAGGATTTTTTACATGTTTATTAGGTAATTTTTTACAGAAGATAAATTTATTGGAAAATAAATATTATATCTACTTTCTTTACATCGACATAAAACCACGAAAAATGCGTTTTTTGTTACAATAATTTCAGAACATCATACATGAAAAAAGTCGCTTAATTTTTTAAGTTACTTTCAATTAATTATAAGTTATAAGCAAACATGCGTTGGAGTATTAAATCGATTAGTATTCACGAGAACGTTATCAAAAAAAAGCGAAATAATTAAGCGCACCTAAAATTATTTACTTGCCAAAACAAATTTGCTGCAAAATCCAATCGATTAACTTAATTAGATTGTGTATTACATATCTGTTTATCGCGCAAATTTATTGAAACACAACATTCTCATTAAACGGGGTATATTTCGTGGTGTTGATTTTGCGATTTTGAAGACCACTTCAAGCGATTGTAATTAGTTTCTATATGTGTAATGGTACGTATTAGATACTTATGATGTTCAGTTCACAAATGAAATGAAACTTCGCGAAGTATGTGCCGCAAATTGAAGTTGTTAATGTAAGTTAAATCAAATACATCAACTGAATTTCTATATATCTCATGTATTTTCCAGAAAATCCAGTTGCGAATCATTCAAATGGAATTTATTAGTTTTTATTGCGATTATACTTCTGTTTCTTGGTTCGGTTTTTCTACTTGCACTAAAAACCGATCGAGGAAAGTTCGAATTAGGTGCTGAAGTTAATTACTCATTTGGGAAACCCCGCATAAAGAGTAATCTACGTCTAATGGCAAAAGGGTCTTGCAGCGTTTCATTAGGCTATAAATGCTATATTATTTGCTATTCAACAACTGTTAGTAAAATTGTCGCGAATTCTACTTATGAGGTAAGTATTTAAAATACAGGGTGTCCCAGCGAAAGGTAGCCCATGTAATCAGCTGTCTGTTACTTGTTTGTAAATCTACACCCTGACTACATTAGTGAAAGGTATAAAACATGTTTAATTCAAAAAGAATATGTTAATGTGTGAGATTAATGTGTTTCCTAATCTTCTTCTTCTTCAGGTGCCACTCCTATTGGAGATTGGATATCATCATTGCTATTTTAATTCTATTAGCTGCATTTCTAAATAACTCGTTGGATCTACAGCTGAACCATTCTCTTAGGTTTCGTAACCATGATATTCTTCTTCGACCTACACTTCTTTACCCTCTAATTTTACCTTGCAATATATTTCTTAATAGTTAATATTTTTCTCCCCTCATTACATGACCTAGATATTGAATTGTTTCCTAATGAAAAACCATTTAAGAAGCCTGATGAAATATTCCTTAAAATGATAAATTTGTGATTTGTAAATGTTATTTTAATTAAGGCGATTTGCATTATGTTGTTCAAAGTTAAATAACTTCTTTGTTTTGTAAAATAACAAATACATTTTTGAAAAGTAGTGAAAAGAGTGAATCTTTCAGATGACGTCAATATATACAGGTTGTTTCATTTGATAAAATTTGATTAATGCGAATTGAAAAGATGGGATTCTGATAAAACACCCTGTACAGCTGATACAAAATTTCTGTGTCACTGAAACAAAAATTATAGCAAAATAAAACATATATGCGAAAACCGCATGTTTTTATGATAAGGCATTTAAAAGTTACAAGCTGTTTAAATGGGCTGCCTTTCGCTGGGACACCCTGTAGTTTTCATTACAAAGAAAACGTTACAAAAAAATCATTTTCAGTTCTGCGGTGGTGCTGCTGTTTCTCTTGAGATTCACGACGTATTCTTCGCAAACAAAACCATAACAGAAGGTTGGCTCAAGGAATTCCCCAAAAATGTAACCGACCTAACGATAGAATCTTACGATTTATATTATTTGGGCAACAGAAGTTTCGCGGGAGATCCGTTTCTCTGTCTGGATTCCCTAACACTGATAAACACCAACATTGTGTACTTGGAAAAACGCCATTTCGAAGGAATGTCGATTTCGACGTTACAAATTCGTTGTAACGCCCTTCTTCGAGAAATTAATTTCGAAACTGGTGTATTAGCACCATTAGGCGACGTCTTAAGCACTTTACAGATCAATAATTACGAATTAAAACCACAGGTACGCTATTTTGTAATGTAATAAATAGTAAGATTATCGTTTTCTTCGTTAAACAATTTCAGGCACTCGTCAATCTTACGGGATCAATTCATTTGCGCAAACTGCTTACTTTAGATTTAAGCAGTAACAACATCACTGGAATAGTCGACGGAGCTTTTTCTGGAACCGAACGCGTGGAACTATTATATTTAACTTCGAGCCGCGTAAAATACATGGCAAAAAATTCTTTGGCTGGATTGGGAAATTTGATGAAATTTTATATTGATAAGAACGAATTGACCACACTTCGCAACGGCTCCTTTAGTAATTTTCAAAACAATGGTAAGGAAAATTAAAATGAAGTGCGCTAATGAAACAAACTGAATAAATATTAGGATTATGAAGGAGCAGAAAAGTATATACAGGGTGTCCGGTAATGAATGGGCCAAAGGGTGCGTTGTTTGGGACAAAATATGACGATTTAACCAAATTTGCCTTAGTCAAATAAGTAGCTTCTTTAGGAAGTTATAGCACTATGAAAATCGATTTTTTATTTCGATTTTTTTGTCCATCCAGCGTAATTCAAGAGATATCTTTTTCAAATTTCACATAGGGGGGTTTTAGAGGTGTCCAATTAAGAATATGTTATCCATTTTGCGCATAACTTTTTTCTACGTAGGAATTTGACCAAACGGGATCAATTTTCAAAAACTACAACATTGTAAATTGAGTTTGAAATTTGACAGTGTGAATTTATAAATAGTTTGAAATTTAATAGTTATGACATTTCGTAGCCAGAGTTTCCAGACATTTCCAGAAATTTCAAGACAGTTTTCAGATATTTCCAAACATTTCCAAACATTTTAAGATATTTCCAGGCATTATCCAGTCATGTCCGGACAGTTTCCAGACATTTAAAAATATTATCCAGAATTTTTCCACACATTTTTCAGACATTTCAGACAGTTTACAGAAATTTTCCATTCATTTCCAGATATTTACAGTTAATTCCAGACGAAAGCTTCGTTATTATCCTTGTTTTGTAAGCCTGCAGCACAAATTTCAAACTCATTTATCTTTGAAACGGTGCATTTTAGCGACTAAAAACAGGTATTTTTAAAGCTAAAGTGTTGTAGTTTTTGTAAATTGATCCCGTTTGGTCAAATTGCTACGTACAAAAAAGTTATGGCCTTTCGAAGGAAAAACAAGTGTGCTGAAGTGGCTCCCTCTGGGTTAAGAGCAAAACGGATAACATATTTTTAATTGGACACCTCTAAAACCCTCATATGTGAAATTTGAAAAAGATATCTCTTGAATTACGCTAATGGATGGACAAAAAAATCGAAATAAAAAATCGATTTTCATAGTGCTATAACTTCCTAAAGAAGCAACTTTGGACTAAGGTAAATTTAGTTAAATCGTCATATTTTGACCCAAAGAACGCACCCTTAGCGTATGGCCCATTCATTACCGAACACCCTGTATATTAGAAAAAACATCAAGGTTTTTGTTTCAGAGGCACCCATTGTAAACATGTCGAGTAACCCGTGGAATTGCAACTGCGATCTCGAATGGCTTAAAGATTTCTACATTCAAAACGCTGCAACGTACTTTAAAAACGATCCATTTCTATGTAAGGTAGGAAACAATTGGAAAAATTATGATGAAATCGATTTTTGTCCATTATCTACTACAATTGAGAGTACTACTTCAACAACAACAAATTCTATCACCACTACTATTGGGCCTGTTACTTCAACTGCGACTTCTAGAACGCAAGATACAACCACCCCTTCAAATTTTAGTACTTCAACTGAACATCCAACATCTAACGTACCAAATTATACGACCACAACTTCCAGTACGATTACAGATTTCACCACAAAATATCCAACCATATCAACGACTAGCATCGCAAATATCACAACTACATTTTCTAGCATAACCACACCATCAACCGGTAATAATAACATCAGTGTGTTATGCAGGGATAATTATCGAAATCCACCGTTTGACATGCAAGTCAGTAGGTCTTACAGCCACTCGGTACTTATCAGAAACGGTACGATAACCTACGATTTTTACAGGATTGTGGGAACCCCTAATTATGATATCTTTTTGGAGAATTCAAAATACGCGGATTATTTGCTGTACATTAACGTGAACGATCACGAAGATGTCGGGTGCATCTTTAACGTTCAAAATAAAGTGAGTTTAAGTAGATTAAAATATTCCCAAAACTACATTTTATGCTTGCTGAATAACAATGAAGTTGAGGTGTCACCGTTCGATTGCACATCGCTGCAGGTGCCCCCATCATGGGGAGACATGCCTTGGGTGTTTAACAAAGATAAAACGCTTGTGATAATACTGTTAACGATATCACTTTTATTAACTGTAATAATAACAGCAACTGTTATTTACGTGGCAATAAGAAAGAATCCTAAGTTGATAAAAGCTTTTAGAAAATTCGTTGTACAAGAAAACAAATTTCAGGATAGGGAATACGATCGCATAACGCCACTGTCGTTTTATTCGACTAGTGACGGTTACTTAACTCCGAAGTTTAGTGCTAGAAGAAGTTATCAGTTGGATACCATTTCGGAAAAAGATATCATTGGGTGTGTAAACACGTACACTGCTTCAAAACAGGGCAAATTAGAGTTGCACAATCCACCACAATTGCCTCCCAATCATCCTAGTCTCATTATTGCGAGCGATGAAAGTATAACTCCCTTTGTCCCTATCGCGTAGGTTGTTTATTTGTCCATAAAAATGATGGTAAAATTATAAACACAGTGGCCCGTATTCAGCGCCCATGTTTAACGTTAAAGACACGTTTAGAGTGACTCTAAGTCCTAACAAAGTCCACAGTTACTCCATAACAACAATGTAAAAATGTCAAATTGTTAGCATTACTCTAACTTCAAAGAGAGGCGCTGGCTTAAAAACGGTTTTAGAGTAACTCTAAGTTCTAACAAAGTTCATAGTTACTCCATAACAACAATGTAAAAATGTCAATTTTGTTAGCGCTACTCTAACTTTGAAATGGGGCGTTGAATACGGGCCATTACATTTCTGAGAGTTATATATGTACTTTTGTAAGCTAAAACCTAATGAACTTGTTGAATTAAAGAAAGTATTTTAAGTTAAAATTACACATAAAAAAGTATCGACTGTTTCAATGTTAACAACAAATGAATAAATAGTAACAAATTGCGAACTAAGCAATCAACAGCTAAAAAAAATGAAGAGAAATAGAAGTAACAGAACAAACTTAATCCTTAAACAATCCGGCTGGCTCATCAATTTTAAGATCATCAAAGATCAATATCGAAATCTGTATCATCCATATTCCAAAATTTGCCAAATTTTTTCGAAGATTTTTTGTTATTTGAACTACTTTGTAAACTAGATGTATTGTTATTTGAACTACTTGATAAACTAGATGTACTGTTATTTGTCAATGTAGAAATTTCACTACGATTGGACTGTGTATTTTTAGAACTTTCACTATTTTTGTCCCAAGTCATATCCCAGTCGACTTCTAAATCATCACTGGCACCCTTTATGCAATTCAACATGTCCAGATTACTTGTCATTAACTTTGATTTATTGATAATTACCTTTTCTTCTTCCAATGACCCGTTTCTTTCCTTTTCTTTAACTATTTCAAACCTCTCTAATTTTTTGATTTCACTACCAACATTATTTTTTTCAGTTGTCCTTCCAATACCAACAGTATTATGATCATTTTGATCATCTTTTTGCTTCGTTTCAGTAGCAAAAAACCTAGATTGTAACACTGTTTCTCCCCTAAATTGCAAACTATCCATCTCCTTCTGTAGAATATCGTGTGATTGAAGTTTATCAGATATGGTCTCCAGTAAATGATAGTAGGTCACCTTGGGATTTTCTGGAAAAGTGGATATAGCTGCTACATCCAGATTGAAAATCGAAGTTTCTGTATCCATCGACGTATCCACTAGAAATACAGCGAACACACTGTCTATTATTTCTACGTTTTTGTGGCACATCAACCTGGCGTGGCCCTGTGATAATCTAAAAGGAATTAATTTTATTAAACGGTTTTAGTTAGTTTTAGTTAGTATTAAATATACCTAACAAGGCTTTCCAACAGCCTAACAGTAGTCCTGGCTTTATTCCTGCATGTTAATCTTCGCTGAATATTATAGTAATTATTTAGTATTGACCTAGCCTCGTCCGTTAACTTCGGCTTTAACGTTTTTATTAACCGAAAATAGGTCTAAAAAATAATTACACGGTATACAAAAATTGAGTTTGATTAGATTAAATAAATGCGTACTTGTAGATGGCTTAGAGACCAATGTTTCGACTCTGTTAACTTGGAACATTGGTTTCCATCGTTCAATATAAAATCGACAACTTTCTCATCCCACTCCTGGTTTACGGTGTCTTTTAAAAGGTACACTAAATCGAAACGGCTTAATAGAGGACTCGGTAGAGCCACGTTCATTGATAGAGGTTGCATCAAATCTATATTTCCTTTTGGATTGCAAGCTGCCAAAATCGAACATCTTGTATTCAGCTTACACACGATACTGGCCTTAAAAAATGATTAATCAATATAAATTGAATACCCGGTATTAAATGAAATGCTCACTTTAGCTACGCTGATTGTTTGCTGTTCCATGGCTTCGTGTATGGTGGTTCTATCGTGTTCCTTCATCGAATTAAACTCGTCTATGCAACATATCCCTCCATCGGCTAATACTAAAGCGCCGGCGTCCATTTGCCATTCGCCATTTTCCTTTTAATGAGTGCAAAAAATAATAATTCAGTATTAAAGTAAACGTTTAGTGAAAACATTTTTACTTTTATTGCGGTCACTGTTAATCCAGCAGCTGTAGATCCGATTCCTGTGGTTAGAATAGATCTAGGAATGAGTTTTGAAGCAAATCTAAGCATATGCGATTTTCCTGTTCCAGGATCTCCTATTAGTAACAAATGCGCTTCAGATCTAGTGTGTACTTCTGTTAAATTAGTAATTTCTATTGGACATCCTCCTGCTAGTACAACAGCCATTGCTAGTTTGGTAGGATATAAACCGTATAACTAAAAATAACAGTTGTATTGAATTGTAATTGTTTAATAAAAAATGCGTACTTCTGGACAAAACGATTGCAGTATGATGTCTCTTCCTTCCAAAGGATTGTGCTTGTGATTGCTCCAAAATTCTTCAAACACATTTTCCATATCTCGAGTGAGTGTTAAAAAGGAACTGATATTTGAGGCGACTTGCAGATGATTCGCTTTGAAAACTAAATCGATTTCGATGGATTTTCCTAGCGTCAATTCGCCCCACTGTCTCTTTACTATCCCACTAAAAAAATCATGATTCCTTGATTTTATTGGGACAAATAATTTTGCATTTATCTAATAGATTTATTACCAAATCGTAACATCATCTCCTGGTTGGCAGCTATTGACCAAATCGTCCTCTAAAGTGACCTTCATTGTGCTCGGTATAGAACCAAATTCCAGTTTCTTAACCAGCTCTTGAAGCCTAATTTCCTGGTAGTCTTTGCAGTTTTCGCTGTTCAAATTGCCGAAGCTCAAGAATTTGGTGCTGTCGCAACCTTCGTTGGAATTTTCACATCGTACAGGCGGTTCGATTGTGTATTTACGGGCGAAATCTGCTCGAACGACGATGGGGGTTTTGCATTTAGCACAAATGTACTTTCGTTGGTATTCGAGGCATTTCGGAGCAGATATTCGTGTAACGGTTCCTAAAAAAATTACAGAATAATAAAGAATATATGAAACTAAAAATAAAAACCTTGTATTTGCCAAAATCTTCCCACTTCGTTATTCCCCGGGAAGATGTACTGCTTGCCTAAATGGGCCAAACAATGTATACGACAATGAATTTTATCTTTTATTTCGCATTCTTCGTCGATTTGACTCAATAATGCTGATTGAGCGGATAGAGCGGCCTCCTCCCATTCTTCGAGCGTATCCTCGGGATTGTTGAGCAGTTGGTTTCCTAACTCTATTTTCCGTCCGAGCAGCTCTAAAAAACTGTAGCAAACTCAAAATATTGTAGAATAAAATAAATTCATTGCACTTACTTCACATCGATTGAGTAATGCTTCGTTTTATCTGGGTTTTTCAAGATTTCGAGCAAATCTTCTCGAAGATGGGACAATAAATAATTTTCAAACATGATATAGCAACATTTATATAAACTTTTTCAATAATATTAAGTTTAACTTTCCTCGAAGGATCTTGAAACTTGAACCATTTGTTTACATTTTTGAATTTTGACATAACGGTGAGTTCTTCTTTTTATTTTTAGAATTATGATTAAGTATGGCAAACAGTAAAATTAAAGATTTAATGCACATGTAAATAAAGAAAAAAGCAAAAAAATACCAAATAAATACTGTAAATAGGAATTGAAATTATTAATCAACAGCGAGAAAGTCGATCGGCGATCTTGTAGTTTAAAATAAGTAACCGATTTGTTTTAGTTTTGTTAAAGATAAAGGTAAAAGAAGAAGAGCTAAGAGTACTTTTTAGCAAATTTAAATAATAAATTTTACTCTATACTCTAAAGAGAGCAAAAAATAATGCAATAATACACTATGCAAAAATGAACAAGTAAGTACTTAAAACAACTTAGTAGTTTCCAAGTTTCACTCCTTATATAAGTTAGAGAACTTCATTAAAAAATAATTCTACTTAATTCGCTTGGTAACAATTCCAACTTAGGATTATTAGGTACATATTAAAACACTCCTCATTTCGATTTCGCGTATGGTGCATGAATATCCTTGCAAAACTTTTCAGTGCAATTATGGCTCGCCGCAATTCTGAAATTGAAGGTAATTAGAATTTACATCATTTACTTGTACATTCACACATTTGTACTTGTACATGTTAATTTCATAGAATCTTACGGATTTTTGCGTACAGACGACTGTTCCAAAAAAACGCTTCTCCTACCCGAACTAATACTCAGATTCATTTTCATGTGGCCGAGATCCGATGTAAAAAAACAAAAACTATTTTACCTATTTTCCATGATTTTGTTAATTTTCACGCAATGGGGACTCGTAAGATTTTTGATTGTTAATTACGACGATTACACAAAGAGTTTAAATGTCGTATCATCCATGTCTACAATTTTTCAGGTAAATCTATCGATATTTCTGGATTTAATTGTTATTGGTGGCATATTCTCAAACTTACTTAGCGCAAATAAATAATTAATTTCGCCTTTTTACAGTCAAGCCTAAAAATGTCTGTTCTACTCTACCACTCTAAATCATTGAGTTCAATTTTGAACGATATTTCTAACAGATTTTGGCCTTATGATCTGCTACCTAACTGCAAAGAACGTCTAAGGAAGAGCTATCGCACTAAATTAGTAGCTATGTGTACGCTTTCATTCACCGGGTTACTGTTTTCTTTGGGATTCATGGTACTGCCTTTACTATCCCACACTGCTAGGGAATTACCTTACAAATGTCTCTACGATTTCGATACCACTGTTACTCCTTTGTATGAAATTATGTACATATTTGGGAGTGTTTTGAACGTGTACATTATTAACTGTGCCGTTCTGGGTTTCGATTTTTTATTTATGGGAGTTGGCGAGAACCTTATAAACCAGTACATCATGCTAAGATTGACTATCGAGAATTTTGGTACTAAGTGGGTTGTTAATTTTAACAATAAAATTCTGAAACTGGGACTAGCAGAGCATCTACAAGCAGGTGAAGATGATAGAGTTTTCTTGAAAAACTACATCAGTCACCACCAGATTATTGTTAGGTGAGTTGGGAAACAATTACCAAAAACTATCAACAAGCCTAGTGAAATGTACTTTGCAGGTCTACAAAAATAGTGGAAAATATATTTAATTTGATAGCAGCTCTGCAGCTTTGCAGCAGTGTAGTTGCTATATGTGTTTCAGCTTTTATTGCTACCAGGGTAAAAAGTTAATACATTTCATCTCAAAGGTGATAAAGAAATTTGTGATTTTAGGAAAATGTTGGTACAGCTCAAATAGCCACTATGGGTTCCTACTTAATTGGACATTTAATACAGTTAAACTTTTATTGTGCTATTGGAAATGAGTTACTTTACGAAGTAAGATTGTTTACATAAAACATAAAGTGAAAACTGTTTTTACATTAAGTTTTTATTTTATTGTAATTTTTAGTCGAATAATTTATCGAATCACATGTTCGCTAGTAACTGGTACAGTATTAAGAGCATCTCACTGCAAAAGGACTTCATTTTCGTAATGAAAAATGCTCAAGTTCCTGCGAAAATTACGGCATTTAAAGTGTTTACACTGGATTATTCCACATATATTAAAGTAGGTGCTAATTTTAATTTCTAGACGAAGTTAAATTGTATGATATTCTAGGTTCTACGCCTATCATTCTCTTTCTACACGCTTTTAACTTCTTTAGTTGAAGTTAAAAATTAACCAATGTGTTTGAAAATCTGCAACTTGCACAATCACTGTCAGTTTAATTAAATGCACAAACTTAAAACACTCAAATTTTATGTGAACAAGTAGAATGTAATTAAATGATGAAAATATTTAATTGTTTTTTAATACAAGTGGATAAGAGAACAACAAAGTTTTGGGAAAATTTTAAGTTTAATAGTACAAAGAAAAAATATTACTACATCAAAAATATATAAAAATGATAAAATCTTTAGGCAAGAATAAGAGATCTGATTGGAAAAATTAGATTGAAATAAAATATTTTCTATCTAGGTATTTCAGTGCCATTTTTAAGTATTAACTGATGATAAAAGAACAGTAAAATCGTCCAAATCAGTACAAGGTAATAGGCACGTGAAAATGTTAGAAAATACCTACCCTGTAAAAATCAAAACGTAATAACCAAAATTAAAATCTTTTTCTTTGGTTATTTTCAGTCAACTTTTCGATGAAACATTGAATAAATAAATCGTTACAAACCATTTGATTTCTTAAGATTAGCAAGTATAAAATTAAGTAAAAGTAATAATTGATTTTTAAAACCTAAAACTACTTATTTAACGAAAACGTGACCTTCCTCTGACGCTCATCCGCCACCTCTGAACCGCTCGAATTACCATCCAAACTTTGTACAATTGAACTACTGAAAGTAAACCGATCCTCTGACACATTATCAGACGTTTCACTGACAAGCGACGAGTCTTCAAACGGCGGCAATTCCGACGCATCCACAAATTTCACCTCGTTTTTAACCCCTATATAAACCCCCCGTTTATTGGATCCCAAATAATCGAACGCATCCATCTCGATCCTGTAACTTTCAGTCTTCTCTTCTGCCCCATTACAAGTCTCGTCCGTTATTTTGAACACTTCGATGGCCGAAAATTGCGCTACATACAAATAAGGCTTGCTGTAATGGAAGCCCGACGGTAGCCGGTGAGATTTCCATTCCTTCTGACGAGTAGATCTGCCGTACTCGTCCACGAAAATGGAGAATTCCTTGTAGCAAATAAGGTACTCTTTGGGATTGCTGCACACCTGCATCACCGCCATCGGGAAGGAACCCATTTTGTAACAACTGTATGAAAAAAATTATAATGTACTAAAACATAATCAAAACAACTCGTTTATACATGCTCATTACACTCAAACAACCTTCTCAGTTGTCAGCATATTTTATTACCTTTCAGTAGCTCTCAGTTTAACATCAGACACGTCCAAAAATTCCTCGGCTTGGAACGTCACCAAATCCACTTCGAAGAACTTATCGGCTCCAACTATTAAACTGTTTTCGGTGAATAGAGCACAAGAAGTCGGTTCGGCCGTATCCAAAATCTTCACGGCCGCGAATTCGCCATTCAACGAATCGAAATTCACAATGACCAGCTGACGATGGGTGGCCACGCAAAGTTTTTCTTGCTTTTTGAAGTTAGATACCTATAAATTTAAATTGAAAATCTTACTTTTTGAAGTCGAAATAGGACTCTTACTGGGCATGAATATACAGGGTGTTTCCGAACTTGGGAGACAATTTTCTAGGGGTGATAGTTCACATAATTTGAAACCGATTCGCAGATTTCGTTTTTCTAAAAAATGTATTATAAACAAAATAGAGCCATTATAAAAAAAATCAAAGAGCGAATACAACCCTGGCCGCGATAGTAAGCTGATCAGTTTCAAAAACCGATGCTAGGACGAGCAAAATTCACCCTCCGCGCGCCTCATTTCGAAAAACGTAGCCTATTGCTTTCTAGTGCGTATTGTATTGTAGGGTTGTTAACCTCACGGTCAAATAGATTTTTTTATACTGTTTTTTTAGTGATTTATTTGATATTATTAGGTGTTCTTCTAAGTTTAGTTTGTTCTTCGTGTTCTTCTCAGTTTAGTTAGTTCTTAGTATTCTTCACAGTTTAACAAGTTGGTGTGTATGTTCTTACAATAAGACGGTGATAAGTTTGAATAATTACTATGAATTTCAAGCCATTTTTCTACAACAAAATAGGTGAGCTAATATTTCTTTTGAGTTGAATGTTTTTTCTTTTATTATCTGGAAAACCCGGGTTAATTTTATAATTTATCCATGATTCTAAAAATTCAGAGACCATATGGATTAAATAAAGGTCCTAATAAATAAATTTGAATGAGATATTAATTAATCAATCATTATTTTGTTGTGGTTTTGTCAATTCTAATTTTACGGTGAGTTCGATCGTACCGCGCGAGTCGAGAGCGACTGCAATTGCTATACAGGACGGTATTTCTTAGATTTTTTTTTTACATTTTTAATTAATTATGGATAAATATTTTTCTTGACGGTTTTGAGTAAATAATCACATAATTCGCTAAGATGACCCGTTGTCACTTCATCATTAAAAATTGTACCCCAAGTTCGGAAACACCCTGTATTTCAATATCTGCTTATAAATTTATCGCAGAAAAACACTCACTTTCAAAAAGTGGAAACCTCTCAAATTCGACACATCCACCTCATTATACTTCAAAGTCGGCTTGACACAATGAGCGCATTGCGTTATGTTTATGTAATGATTCACATCGCATTTGATTAACCGTCTTTCTTCATCTACAATCATTATTATTTGATTGATCGTCGTCATTACAGCAACTTGATGAACCTACAAGTCATTCAACTTCTTAACTACAATCAATTTTATTACCACAGACTCGTTACCTTATCGATCCCATCAATACGTATCAATTTATTTTCGTAATACGAATAAAGCCCAGAATCAGTCCCAATCAATTTCAACCCATCCGTTAAATCCACCACGCAAGCCACCCTCAGCGGCTCCTCTACCGTTAAAATCGTCTCGCATTTGGGACGATCCACGTCGTCGTAGTAGATTTTCTGCAAAGCCGCAAACCACGCGTCCTTATCCTGAGCCGATAGGGTCAGAAATACCAAACGATCAGTCGCCAGATTTGATTCGTTGTCGGAGAATTCGATTTTCAGCACGAAGGGTAGGTCGCTTTCGGCCGTCGGTATTCCAATTTCTGAGGGTAACGGCTCCGATACGACCTTACCCTTCCCATTCACCGGCCTCAACTCCAACGTCTTCAGCAAAGTGCATGATCGCTCCTTCGGAGGAGACGTGTATAGCCGAAGGGAATTGTCTGTGAGGATGGCATATTGTTTTTCCCAACTATTTGATGATCTAAAACCGCAATATACATCAATCAAATTGCACAAAAATCTCTCTGGAACTTTCACTACAGGAACTATCACAATTTGGTACCCTGTAGTTACTGTTCACACATAAAACCTACCCCAAAACCTTTATCCAACCTTGTACGATAACGTTCTCATCGCTGGATTGATTAGTGATGCAGCGAACGTCATCTTGTTTTGAACTGTCCATGAAATGTTTGGCGTAAATTTCGGGTAACCCACACGTATTGGGCATGCGATTTTTGCAGTCTACGTGAGTGTGTACATTGCACTCCGTGCAAATGGCTACGATGCGCCCCAGGGACACAGCTTCTGAGCAACCCACGCATTTGGTCGAAGAGTAACTGATTTTTGATTCGAATCTGTAAAGTATTGTGTTATTTTCACTTTAATTAAGATGGTAATGATATAATCTCACCTATGTGGTATATTATGATGCATTCGGTTGAGAGAACTTTGCCTGTGAAACGCCGGTTTGCTGTCTTTTGGATTAGACATTTTGTTCTTGGGCGATAGAATTTCGGATTTGTGACGTTCGACTTTCGATTTAGTCGTTACCACATCATTGCATTGTAACTTCAATTTGTAAATTTCTTCTTGGAGATTCTTGTTAATTTGTCTTTCCTTCGACAATTGGATTTCCAAATCCTTGTAATTCATTACCATAGATACAGGAGGCTGGTTTTCTTTTTTCGAACTGCCGAATAGAACCTCGGTGAAAGATTTTTTCTTATTCGTGTGCTCGTCAATCTAAAATACACAAGATAAGCACAAGATAATTTCCAGCGAAAAAATATACCTTTGTTTGCAAATAATCGATCAATTTGATTTGTTGCTTGATGGTAGCTTCGGACTTCAACTCCCTTTCTTTGTAGTAGTTCGTCTTCTCCATTAAAATCCTTCGAGTTTCGCTCAAGTGCTGGGCCAATGCCACATTCTCCTCTTTCTCCTCGCCCAGTTGCCGACGCATTTTGTAATTCGCTTCTTTAGACCGGTTCAATTGGGTCAAATAATCGGACGCTTCTTGCTTGAGCTGTCGCAAGTCGGATCTGGCACAAAATCAAATAGTTTTCAATAAAAGAGTCTGCTGCTCACGAGTGTCTTAATTAATTCAAATGCTCATTCGAGAAGACTACCAACCTTAAATCATCAATCTGCCTTTGATACGTCTTAACGTTAACTTCCAAATCGCAGATTTTCTCTTCGGCCACCGCCAATTCGTCGCTCAATCCAGTCGAAAACTGTTTGAAATCGAAGCACTGCTGCTGGTAGCTCTGGCACTCTTCGGTCAATCTGGCGACATCCTCGTTGAGCCTCTTAATTTTAGATTCTGCGAGGATGTTGGCCGATTTTTCCTCGTTGATTCGTTTTCTAACTTCCTGCGTTTCGCTCTTCGACTCGCACAAATCGCGAATGAGCTTCTCTGTGTTGCTGTTCAGAGATGCCTGTTTGGCTTCGTAGGAAGCGTTGATCTTCTCGTATTCGATGACCTGGTTTTCTAGTAAGGTACAGGCTTCTCGTAAAGCATTCAAATTCTGTAACAATTAATTATTTATAAACGCAATTCTAGCATTAGGATTTTAAAGGATAAGTACACCATATCTACAAACTTTCGATTAGATACAGAAGCTTAATATATTGGGGATATTGCTTTGTTAATTTACCATTTATAGTGGTTTATATTTAATTCTAAATTGAAAATATTGCATTATTATACTTACCAAATTAGTATTTTGCAATTCTCTTTTAGTTTTATCCCACTCATCTTGGATTTCCCTTTTTTCTTTTTGCAATAATTCCACGAATCCCATAAGCTTGTTCTTTTCGCTCAATGAAGTTTTGAGCTCGTTTTCTAAATTGTTGCGTTCTTTCTTCAATCCACTCAAATCCACAATTAATGAGCTTATTTGACTGTCTTTGGTTTTCGTTATATCTTTGAGTTCGGATATTACAGATTTTTCGCAGTCCAATTTTTCCTTTTCGCTGGACAGTTTTTCTTGCAAGTTTCTAGAATATTCAAACAGTTAAAAATTGAACTCAATGGCACTAAAAAATAATAAAGTAATTTGAAACTTACTTGTAACTATCTTTACTTTTGATCAATTCCAATGACAAATTTTCGTTCATGCTGTTCAATTCTATGAGAGCAGCTTCGTTGGCCCGTCTCGATTTAGCCAGATTTTCTTCCATAGTCTTGGTTTGCTCGGTTAATTGTTTCATCTCCTCTTGAGCGTCTTTCAATTCCCTCTCCAATATTCTCCTGTCGATTTTGGCGTTGCTCAAGTCTTTTTCGGCTCGCCACAACTTGGTCCTGAGTTGCTTCAATTCCTGATTTTCTGTTATGGCTCCTTCAGATTCTTCCAGTCGTTTCCTCAACGTCAAACATTTCTCTCTTTCTTCGGCCAGTTGGCTCTCGAGCTCCGACAGCTTTTTGTCGTTTTGCATCTTCGATAAGGTCTTCTTCATTTCTTCCATTTCCTTTTTGTATTCCTCCGAGAAACGCGAGTCTCTCTGCAAAGAAATGTTCCTATTCTCTAAATCTTTCATCGCTCTGTGATCCTTATCGATTTGATCTCGCAATTTGGATATTTCTTCCCTATATTCCTCCATTATTTTAACATCTTTCTCTAACGCGATGGCTTGATTGTTAAGCAATTTGATCTGGCGTTCTAATTCGTTGGTTTTCGATTTCCAGTAATCCAAATCGCTATCGCGATTTTTTAGCTTCTCTATCAAGTTCTTTTCCCTCTCTTCGGCATTGGATAACTTGTTTTCCAGTACGTTATGTTTGTGTAATTCCTCGGTTAATTTTTTTTGTAACTCAGCGATTACTGTTTGCGTTTCGTTGGTGATTTCGTCCAATCTAGATTCGAGCCCAATCACGCTTCTCCTACTTAGAGACTCTACTTTCTCTAAACTCTCTTTGCCGTGCTTCTGCAGCTGAAGAGCACCTTGTAGTTGGTGGTTTAATACATCAATGGTCATCGTTAATTCTGCTATTTTGATCTTTTGTTGTTCGATTTCTAAAGTTAGTGATTCGGTTTTGGTTTTTTCTGACGTCTCCCATTTTAGTTTTGCAGACTTTATGATATCGAGGGCCTTCTTTTCCAATTCTGTGCGATCTTTGCGCTCAATTTCCAAAGTTCTTTTCAGGGCCTTAAAAGAGAAATTAATGATACAGATTGAAAACATACAAAGGATTATAAATCTATAGAAATATCAATCGAAACTTACTGTGTTTTCTGCTATACTCAAACCCAATTCCCTCTCTAAGCGATCCCTTAGGCTTTTAGTGTTTTCCAATTTCCTCAAGGTTTCCTCAAATTTGATTTCGGTGCTTTCCTTTGATTTGATCAAATTCTGGCTCGCTATCAAATCGTTTCTCAATGTTTCGATTTCCTTTTTGAGACCTTCCAAAAACACATCTTTGTTCAGAATTTTTCTATCGGAAGCGTTTTCAACGCAAATCGAATCTTGAACGTAAGTGAATCCAACGAAAGGTAGATTCCTCCCGGAGAAGTGGGTACGTTTCTTGAACGAATCAACGTTGGGATTGTTCTTCTTCGCAGACACATCGGTGAAATTACTGGTGTCTTCTTCGGATGTTATTTTAGGTACGAAAGGGGGTACTTGTTCTCGCAGACTCTCGAAGCAAGTACTTTTAAATAAACTGTGCTCTTTAATTCGCTTGGAATCCAATCTCGAATTAACGTCGGTCAATAATTTTTTAATTAATGAAACGTATGCTTGAGAAATGACTAAATCAGGAGGGAATTTTAATGATTTACTGTGATTCATTATCTTCGAATATACAGCACTGGTAGTCGTGCCGGTGAAAGGAGTGTTTCCAATTGTTAGTTCATAAGCCAAGACTCCAAGGGACCAAAAATCACAAGATATCTTAAACAGAATACAAATTAGTTAGAAATTTAAATTACTGGGCTAAATTAATAGTTAATTTACCCCATAGGCGGTATTTTGCCCATTTAGAGACTGTAAAACTTCAGGTGCTATGTAATAGGGAGTGCCAACCGGAGGCCCTTCGGTTACTAAACCTTTATCGTTCAGTTTTGCCGCTGAACCGAAATCAGCTAATTTTATATGACCGCAACGATCTAATAGGATATTATCCGGTTTAATGTCCCTGTGAACGTACCCCATCTTGTGTAAATCATCCAAAGCTGCAAGCTACAATAAGTTGACATACATAATTATTAATTCAATGCTTTGTCTAAAGTAATACGTACCAATTCGGCTAGGTAAAAAGTAGCAGCACTTTCGGGTATTGTACCCCCTTGTCTGTAAAGTAGCCCTAAAAGGTCCCCTCCAGGATGGTATTCTGTTACATATACTAAATAGGTACTATCTTGAAAAGCATACTGCAAAGAGACTAACCAATTCGAGTTAGAAAATGCCATTATATTTCTCTCTTCTTCGAAGCTAATTTTACTTAAATCACTGTCGAATTTTCTGATGCTTTTCATAGCATATACGTCCCCGGTTTGTTTTTCTTTGACTAAATGCACTTCTCCGAAATGACCCCGTCCTATAACATTCCTTATTTCAAAATCGGTTATGTTCACTCTTAATCTTTTTATATCCTTCATGGTTTCTTTGTACTTTTGTACGAACTTTGTGATATTTGGATCGTACTTTTGCAGTGTTTCTGAGCAACATTCTTCGTACAAAACTTGCACAACATCCAAAAGAGTTTCCCTAGCCAACAACGCATTAGATTTGTTTGTTTTCGCACATGCTCCGGATATTTCAGAGTTTATTCTCGCGATTCGGACGCTAATCGGCTCTTTATGATGTTCCATATTTCTACAATTTCGCCAATATCGTCCCTTAAATAATAATCGAATAAAAACAACCCACTTCACACAAAACTCAAACACCAACAGATGACGGTTAAAACTTGAACGAACGGACGTTGGATAAATTCGAATAAACGTCAATGTCATTGTCAAAAATCCGTTAAAACACCAGACGCTGACTTTTACTCATTGGGTATTCAGTTCTGGTATGAATTGGTTAGATATACAGTAAAAGTCAACAAAAACCAAAATTGACATATCATGGGTTTCCCATATCGTTTATTCGACAATATTTCCATTGGCGTCATTTAAGACGTCAACAGTTAAGAAATTTTGATGTACAAAGGTTATTAGTTCATTCGCTAAAGTATGACCGAAGCAAAGACCTGGCCGCAGTACTTAGCGGCCATCAGCGTGTGCCTAGGAGCCTGGAGTACCGGAACAGTACTAGGTTGGACTGCGAACGTTACAGACGATTTAAAAAGCGGCAAATTAAACGGTTTAAAAATGGCCAACGAAGAGCTGGAATGGGCTGGATCTTGTTGCACATTGGGCGCAATGGCAGCTTGTTTGCCCATAGGATTCCTAGCGGATGCTCTAGGAAGAAAGCCTACTTGTCTGGCAACTGTGGTGCCGTTTGTACTGGGATGGCTGTTGATAATCTATTCAATGAACCATCTGATGGTGTACATAGGTAGAGTGTTGACTGGAGCTGCTGGTGGAGCTTTCGTTGTAATTGGACCAATTTACATAGCTGAAATAGCCCAAACTCACATCCGCGGACAATTAGCAACTTTCGTGCAAGTTTTTATAGTCGTAGGAGTATTGTATGATGAAATATTAGGCTGGGTTTTACCGATGTTTGCTTATAATGTAGCGTGTCTCGTAGTGCCGATAGTGTTTGGGGTAATGTTCGCTTTTCAACCGGAGACACCATTCTACCAGTTAAAAAAAGGGCCGCTGGAGAAGGCGGAAAAGAGCCTGAGGCACTTTAGAGGGAAAAATTACGATTTCAAAGAAGAGCTGGCTCTGATCGAGCGGGAAATCGACGAGGAAAGGAAAATGGGTTCGTTTAGAGAAGAAATGAAAACTAAAGCCAACAGAAAAGCGACTTGTATATGTATAGCATTGATGCTGTATCAACAATTGACCGGAGTAAACGGCCTCTCGTTTTACTCCAAAGATATTTTATTGCAATCCGGGTCGATTATACCGCAACATTTCGCTGTTATAGTTACAGGAGTTGTGGGATTAACATCCACTCTTTTAGCTGCAGCTATTATAGACAAATATGGAAGGAGAGTATTATTGCAATTATCCTGCGCTTTGTGTGCGTTATCTACGTTCCTTCTCAGTTTTTATTTTACATTAACATTCCGGTTGTTCGATAAAGTGAGGAATGTACAATATTTAAACATCATACCACCTACAGCTTTTGTGCTCTTCTGTTTGGGATTTAACGTAGGTTTGGGGCCGATTCCTTGGCTAGCTGCGGCTGAATTGGTCTCGCCAGCGGTCAAGCAAGTTATAGGCTCGTTAGCTTGCTTTACGAATTGGCTAACTGCCTTTTTGGTAACGAGATTTTGTCTAACTATCGCAGATCAAATAGGCTCTGATTATACGTTTTACATATTTACCGCTATTACTATTTCATGTATATTTTTCGTGTTTCTGTTTGTACCGGAAACTAAAAACTTGCGATATGATAGAATTAAAGAAGAGCTAGAAAAGTAGTTTGTAACTTAATTTCATTGATAAAGACGAGGAATAGACGCCGTTAGTTTCGAAACGATGTTTTTTTACCTCGCAGACTTTTTTGAGATTCCTCTTTTTTACTAAAATTATTACCAATTCCCGATAAGTCAATGTTCAGCTAAAAAAGAAGAAACAATTCGAACTGTCAGTTGTCGCGTTGTCACTTTGTTCGTTTACTTCACCTATCACATGTCATCTAAAAATTAACCGATTTAACCAAAAAATAGTTGCTTTATTTTTATTCATTGTGGATTTAGATATTTGCGAATTCATCTATTACCCAATCAATTAACGAAATGGTATTAGCATCTAAATAAAAAAGGGTTTTAATTGTTTGCAATCACGTGCGTGTGTGTGAGTATTTTAATTATTATTATTGTTATTAGTTCAAATTGCTATGGATTGTAAGCCGGCTGTGAATGCACCGAAATTAGCCCTGTACATTCAAATTCACCGTAATTTTTAACGTTTTATATCCTTTTTACATGATTTACCTACATTTTCGATGGATATTTGTGGGTTCCAATAATGCTCATTAATTTGACCACTTTCCACATTTATGACAATTTGTAATGTCTTTTGACAACATCCGCATATTGTGACAATTTAAATAATCACTAAAACTTTGGAAACTAATGTATTTCACATTAATTACATTCAAATTCGCATTAACATCTTAACTAACCAAATACCTTGATTACCGATCCCTGTGCTCGGATATTTATGTCCCACAAGTAGTGCAATTTATTATGGAAGGAAAACCGGAATTAGAAGTGGTCAAATCAGCCGTATCAACTCTATACAACAACCCCGATGGTGGAGAAAAAGAAAGAGCCTCCCGATGGCTCTTGGAACTACAGAAATCGGTAAGTGCATAAGAACCCATGATTACGAACAATAATATAATATTTTTTTAGGTTCACGCATGGACCGTTGCAGACGAATTACTCCGACGTTGCACGAACGCCGACGATCTCCAAACCCGCTACTTCGCAGCTCAAACAATGCGAACCAAAATCCACCAATCCTTCCACGAACTACCCCGAGAAGTGCACGAGTCTCTCAGGGACTCCCTTCTGGAACATATGGGAGCTTGCGCCGGCGTCGACGAGGGCGCTGGGGCCGCCATAGTGACCCAACTGTCGCTAGCACTGGCAGATTTGGCTCTGCAGATGCCCGATTGGCGAACGCCTGCATTGGATCTGATCGGCAGGTTCAGTGCGGGGAGCAATGTGTGGCCTTTGCTAGAAGTGTTGACGGTGCTACCTGAAGAATTAGAGAGCAGATCAGTGAGGTGCTTTTTACAAATTTATACAGTAAATTCGTACAGTTTATATATGTTTTTTGTGCTTGTAGATTAGGAGAAAATCGACGATACGAGGTATTAGAAGATATGAAATTCTGTGCTCCCACTGTAAATGAATTTCTCAAGCATTGTTCGAACTTGTATGGGAGAGGAGGCTCTGAGAGGTTAGCCGCAGGTGATAGACAAATCGATGTAAAGATACTCAGATGTTTCGCTTCGTGGATATCGGTCGGAGCGATCGGACCAAGTCAATTGAGCGAGGATCGGGTAGTAGTCGACATGGCGTTCGACGTGTTGAAAGCGGGCGTACGGGGAGATGAAAAAGAAACCTTAACAGGTTAGCTTAACAGCCAAAAATTAAATGATTTTGTATATTTCGAATGACATCGTTTCAGGACAACTACACGAAGCCGCCACAGATTGCATTTGCACCTTACTACTACGTCTCGAGGATAACAACAATCACGTGGCATTGGAGACCCACTTATTCGAAAATATAGTAAATCTAGAAGTGGCCTATCATGCATCTGTCGCCCTCGAAGATCAAGCAAAGTCTACGGATTATTGTCGACTGTTCACCGAGTTGGCTGAATCGTTTTTGGGGAAGATTGTAGACGATGGGGGAGGCGGAGGCGGCGACGGTGGCGGAGCTAAAAGGCGTACCGTGTACGCTGTTAAATGTCTAGATTTAGTACTGATGTGTGTCGGCCATCATGATTATGAGGTATATTTTTAAAGTATATTTAGTAAATAGTGCGTCAACCTCTGTGAAAAGTTAAAAATAAATTCGTCATGATAATAATTAAATTAATATGACTTGATTAATGTTTGTTTTCAGGTGGCCGAGATAACGTTTAACCTTTGGCATATGCTAAGTGAGGAATTATATCAGAAAAATAACAAGGAATTAACGGAATTATTCAAACCGTATGTGGAAAGATTGATAACTGCCTTATGTAGGCATTGTCAGATGGAGCCGGACATGGAGGGTCTACTCGAAAAAGGAGACGAATTTAAAGATTTTAGGATGAAAGTATGTAAAATAATGCAACAAAAAAGTTACTTTAAGGGGTTATATGCAGTTATGAGGCAAAAATAAGACAGGTTTTCAAGTATTTATCCTGAAGAGACTTTTGAATGTATTAATTTGAAAATTTTTGTAGATATATAAGCATCCTTCAAGAACGGAAACCAATTTTTTATTTATAAAAATGTGCATTGTAGAGCGCGCTGCAGGCGATTTCCGGAACCTACTCTAAAAAAAGATGATTTACATTGTTTATCGTATCTCAAGATTGGATTATTTGAAATCAAAAAACCAAACAAATTTCGTATTAGACTATCTAGTAATTAATCGTTCAGCTAATCAAAATATTGAATTTTCACAAAATGGCAGCTTCTCAAAAAAATGGTTTCGATTTTGTATGTAAAATTTGGCCTTAAATTGTTTATATAATGGAAAATAAGTATCGGATTGAAAGTATTGCTCGGATCGACTTCAAATTTTGTGTGCATATATTTTAATATATGTACATTACAAAAATGCAATAATTCAAAATCGAGTTTTTTGAAAATCATAACTGCGTATAACCCCTTAATTGATCGAAAAGTAGCCTCTACATAATAAATATTTTACAGGTTTCAGATCTAATAAAGGACGTCGTCTTTATAGTAGGTAGCAGCAGTTGCTTCAGGCAAATGTTCATCAATTTACAAACCTCTGGTGTAACGTGGGATGCCAGTGAAGCCGCTCTCTTTGTAATGCAGGCCGTAGCCAAAAACGTTCTTCCGTAAGTTGAAGACACCTACAAAACTGATTGCTATTTAATACTAACAAATCCTCTTTACATTTTTTTAGAACTGAAAACGAAGTCGTTCCCAAAGTCGTCGAAGCCATACTAAACATACCCAACAGCGCACACGTGGCAGTGAAATACACCTCCGTCCTTCTACTGGGCGAATTAGCCGAATGGATAGAAAAACACCCGGACGCCCTGGACCCCGTCCTGAATTTCCTAGTATGCTGTCTCCGCAGCGGCGCCGAAGGAGGAGGCGTCGCGACGGCGGCGGCCGCGGCGCTGCAGAACGTCTGCACGTGCTGCGGCGCTCACATGGGCAGGCACGTTCCCATTCTGTTACAGGTAATGCTACTTAGAGGGCGATACTTTGTGAAAACGGGCTATATTTATTCTGTTTACTTTGCAGTTACTTCAACAGTCGGATTCGTTCGGCATCGGCAACACGGCGGTGGTGGGATTGTTGAAGGGCGTCGCGTCGGTGGTGAGTTGCGGCATGGGAGGCGGCGCCGAGACGGCCTCCGCCGTTAGGGAATTGTGTTCGATGCAATTGTCGCCGCTGTGCAGTTTGATGGAGAACGACGTTCGGCCGGTTAAAGGGACTCTGACGGATCCGGTGCTGTGGTTGGATCGATTGAGTTCGGTTTTGCGATACGTTAACGTCAATATAGTCGAAGGTAATGGTTTTGTTATTAACAAATCGGTTTGTTTGAGTTATTTGATACATTATTGCTTTTTTTTTTAAGGCGAAATCCATCCTTGCAAGCCAGTAATATTGGAGATATGGCCGATACTATCACGCGCATTCGACACCTACCACAGCGACGTTCGAATAATGGAAAGGTGCTGTCGCTCGGTGCGTTTCATGTTGCGTTGCGTGGCCCGACAACTCCAGGATTTGCTGCCCTCTTTGGTCGGACAAATCGTGCATATTTACTGTCTCTACGGGCATTCGTGTTGTTTGTACGTGGGCAGCATCTTAGTAGACGAATACGCCGGTGACGCGTCTTGCGTTCAAGGTCTACTCGACATGTTGAACGCCTTTTTGGAGCCTACGTTTCGTTTGTTGCAAGAGGAGAACGGCTTGAAGAACCATCCTGATACTGTGGATGATTTCTTTAGGTAAGTGTATGGATTTTTATTGTATAAAATAATATAATAATTGTTATTTTACAGGTTGTGCGCTCGATTCGTACAGAGGGCGCCTAAGGCGTTTCTAAGCGGTGGGGCCCATCTGGCGCCCATTATGCAATGTGCTCTACTCGCGGCCACTTTAGATCACAAGGAGGCCAACGTGTCTGTTATGAAGTTTTTCTACGATTTGATAAACCAGGGATTGAGCGGTAGAGGAGAGCCTGACTTCGATGAGAGGAAAGCGTTGGTTAGAAGGTAAGTCAACTAAAATATATTAAAGCAAAATTATGATAGAATATTTTTTAGCCTGCTAAATGAATATGGTCAACAACTGGTGTCTAATTTAATTCACTCTTGCGTATTTTACTTGCATTCGTATATGTTGAGCGAAGTGGGTGACGTTTTTGTACAATTGTTAGATTTCGATAGACAGATCACGAGTGAATGGTTAGCGAACGGTTTGGAATTGTTGCCCAAACAACAGAATGGTGGAATAATGGCGGCTAAGCCTAAGCAATTAAATGATGTTCATGCTTCTATAACGAGGTTAGTAGAAAATTACTTTATAAAGCAAACGACGTTGAAATTCTAAATGATTTGTATTATTTTTTTTAGATCAAACAGTTCGAAATCTGTGACGCACGCCCTCAAAGACCTAACTAGGCTATATCGTTAACTATAAATCGTGTCTATAGTTTTAATTGAGTAAAAAAGGCTTAATAGCAGAGTTTAATATTTTCTTAAATCTAAGAAAATAACGAACTGTGAAAACGTCGCAAGGTATGTTTGTGAATTTACTGAAAAAGGGTGAAAATTTGTATCATATTAGGTTATTATGGCGATGTCTCGAACTCTCAAGATTAACGAAAGAATTTTATATTTTTGCGACTTTTTTGTAAATATTTTTTTCAATAATCAAATCAATTCGAGTAACCTCCTCTATATTTTTTAAGAATATGACGGAACGTGTAAACTTATTAAAAAACGAAAGATGAACGATTTGTATTTTTATTTGTCCTAGGATTAAGGATAAAATTAAATTTAAAAAGAAAACTCTGTCAATAATTTATTTAACATGCATTTATTTGCAATTAATTTACTTAATATTTTTAAATATTCGATATTAATCAAATCGGTGCATTTCCAGATTAAAGGCATTACAATTTATTTTGGCGTATTACACGTTTGCTTAAATTTAAAACCACGTAAGTGTAAGCAGCTTGATAAATCTGAAATAAGAATATAATAGAAATTAAACGTACGGAATACAAAAAATGAATGGAATGTTCACCTTTACTAACAGTTCACTACTCAGAATAACAATTCCAAAAGATTCCAGTTTTAGGGCTTTCACTGTTCTCGACATCATTATCAACATAGTTCTAGTAATTTCTACAGGTTGTCCATACCAATTACTCTTATAAATGTATGTACCCAATTCTACGCTCTGAAATATATAGCGTGAGCCAATTTTAGATCATCGCGTATAAAAACTAATTTATACTTACTTCATTTAAGACATTATTTGCGCAATAATACAGTATGCTGACTTGCGTAAACAGTAGCAGACCAACGTTGAATTTGAATATTTGCCAGTGTATGGTGAAAGATTCGTCTGTAGTACTATCCTGAAAAAAAAAAACCAATGCTATTCAAATATCGCAAATGGCTTTAGGTAGTAACTTACATCGAGAAATGACACCAAAATTAAACATATGTGATAAGATTTCAATGTAAAATCGATGAAAAATAACCATTTAAAGTTCGCATTCATCTGGTTCACATGGCTAAAATTATGCTACATTAGTGAGAACAAAGTCTTTAAGAAATTCTTCATTATACAGGGTGTCCGGTAATGAATGGGACATACGCTAAGGGTAGGTTTGCAGACATTTCCAGAAATTTCAAGACAGTTTTCAGATTATTTCCAGACACTTCCAGATATTTACAGTTATTTCCAGACGAAAGCTTCGTTATTACCCTTGTTTTGTAAGCCTGCAGCACAAATTTCAAACTCATTTTTATCTTTGAAAGGGTGCATTTTAGCGACTAAAAACAGGTATACGTTTTTTAAAGCTAAAGTGTTGTAGTTTTTGAAAATTGGTCCCTTTTCATTAAATTCCTACTTTTAAAAAAGGTATGGCCGTTCATAGGAAAAAAAGTGTGCTGAATTGCCCTCTAGGTTAAGCGCATAACGGATAACATATTCTTAATTGGACACCTCTAAAACCCCCATATGTGAAATTTGAAAAAGATATCTCTTGAATTACGCTGGATGGTCAAAAAAATCGAAATAAAAAATCGATTTTCATAGTGCTATAACTTCCTATTAAAGAAGCAACTTTGACTAAGGTAAATTTGGTTAAATCGTCATATTTTGACCCAAAGAACGCACCCTTAGCGTATGGCCCATTCATTACCGGACACCCTGTATGATTTATTACCTAATAATATCCAAGTGCTTAATTACCATCGATCTTAGAAACTTTGTAGTCTCTTCTTTACTTCGATCTTCTACCAGAAATAATCGGTTCATCTCCATCCCCAGTACTCTGACTCGAGCTACTGTATAGTTAATAAACGACAATATTAATGAATCGATGAACGAAACGTAAGAACCCCCAATTAAACCGCATAGTTCCTAAAAAATTCAAAACCAAAGAAATTATGTAGCAACGACTATCGAAATTAAAGTTAACTTCATCATGTTGGAAATGGGTACAAAAAAAAAGATAAGGATAAAGCAGGAACAAATATTCAGCTTGCCTGATAGAAGAAGTAAAAAGTGAAATGTTTGTCTATTTGCGGCAGCAGCTCAGGAAATTTGAGGTGTTTACCGCTGGGAAGTCCCTGCGCTTCCAGTTTCATCCAGCCAATGAAATCCACTATCGAAGCTTCGACGAAGAAGAAATAACACACGCTCGTTATTAATGGCAAGCAAATGATCAACTTTACATTGCTTTTATTCTCTTTTTCATACAGGTCTAGAATACTCTGATCATAATCTACAACATAAATAATCGAAAAACCTTGCATGTTTAAATATCATCCACAGAATTACATTATATGGATTGATAAATCTCACCTTCCAGAGTTTTTTCGAACGATGCCACATCTCTGATCAGCTTCCTGACGGGCTCCTGTTTGATTAGCTGCATTTTCCAGAGCCCTATGAGGTAGATCAACATGAAGGTGGCCAGGTCGGCTTGTTGCGGTAAGTTGAGGGCTGGGAATACCCTGACACCGCCGATTATGAAGGTAGTCAGGAAGAAGATGAAATAAAATTGGATGAAGAAGCTCCACACGCCGTATATTATTTTATGCTTCTTCAGAGGCCACAGGCCAGAAAATATTAGAAAATAACTGGAAACTTTGAGGAATTTCGACTTGTATTCGTCGGTTTCGGCGTTTTTTTCTATTGTATCTCCGTCCATCGCGATCATGAGCTGTTTTACAGCCTATTTGAAAATTATTTTATTTTATATGCGACTTTTATTTTAATAATTAATCGCATCAGACTATTAATTATAACTCTGAAAAATCAACCTAATTCAATTAATGTTTAGTTTCGAAAGTTCTTGGAAAGTTTTTAATTGATTATGCTAATTGGAACTTCGTGCGTGCCTAAAATAAGTAAATAAAAAATTTATGAAAGTACGTACTCCAAAAACTTTATATATTTTGGAACCCTACTATTAAAACATTGTTTTTAAGAAGAGGTATAATACATGTTAATTATTTATCATTTTCCTCCCTCCATTGAATATTCTAGTTAAATTTTGGGACATCCTGTATGTTGAAATTAAAAGGTGGCCGCATAACCCTAATGTTTATGGCCATTTTCTCTTCCGATAAAAAAGAAGAATTTTATTTTAATGTAATGTAAGAGCAAACACAAACATTTCGTTATTTTGCGATTATCTATAATGTAAATATATTTACCTACATAAAATAAAGTGAAAGTAATTATGAGAATCGCAAATCCTTTATAATCATTTAGCAATTATGTCGGATAAAATACTTGTAACAGGTTTCGGTCCATTTGGAGAACATGCAGTCAATGCAAGTTGGAAGGCAGTGCAATTATTACCCGATGAAGTCGATGGAATTAACATAATTAAAGAAGAAATACCCGTCCAATATTCCCAAGTCGAGAAGAAAGTGCCTGATTTATGGAGGCAACACCAACCTTTGGTAATTACGTATTTCTTTTTTAATCAGTTTACAAACAACTCCCAATTAGCTTTAAAGTGTCTGATGCTCAGCTCAGAACAATTACATTAGATTCAAATTAATTGCTGTACTCTTCCAGTTGGTAATCCATGTCGGAGTATCTCAGGAGGCTAAGGTGATTACCATAGAACAATGTGCGAAGAGATACGGTTACGATCGGTGTGATGTTTTGGGCCAGAAACATCCAACCGGTGAAGCATGCATTTCAGGCCAGAATTGCATTTTTACCGGAATTAATGTAATGGATCTTTGCGATAAAATTAACAAGGGTGGTTATGTAAATGCTTGTGCCTCCACTGATGCTGGAAGGTAAGAGTTTTATATGGATTTTGAATGAGTATTGTTAAAGTATTAACTGTTTGTATTTTTGCAGGTATCTTTGCGAATATATTTACTACACTTCTCTAAACATCGATTCGTCAAAAGTATTGTTTGTTCATGTACCGACTCTCGACAATCCTTACTCAGCTGGAGAACTTGCGCAAGGTTTACTTAATATTATTCAATTTACTTTAGATCAACTCTTTGGAAATTATCAGTAAACGTATTTGCTGTATGTATTTTAATAATTTGTTTAGAAGTACTTATATTCTGTAGCACGGTATTTAATTTTAATATTACTTTAATCATGGTTTTAAATACACGTTTTTTTATAAGGGCTTTTCACTTTTCACAAATTTGTTGTTAAAAAATAATATAAATCAAGTGCTGAATAATAGTATTTATCAGCCCAATAAAAAAGAAGAAAATAATCTTGTCATTTGACGATTTTGCCAAAAATTTTCTGTCATTTGTCATTGAATTTTTACGTAACCCTATTTTTGAAGGAAAAAATCTAAAAATTTTTTCATTTGTACAGCAGTACAAATCTAGAATATTAAAAAACTCGCTAGTCGACTGACATTATTAGCAAAATATTATAAAAATGTCTGCAGCGAGTAGTAGAGGATTGGTGGGCTTATTTAAAAGAGGCTGGAACGAATATCCAGAAATTGTTGGCAGTGGCGCATTTGGCTTGTTTGGAATAGGTTTAATGATCTATTCAGTTCGATTGTACTACGAGAAAGATGGAGACAACAGAAAGTACAAAGATAGGTACACTGTGTATAGACACGATGATCCCAGAGTAGCAAAAATTAGAGAATAAATGAAGAATTACTCGTTAGTTTACATACATTGTGTTATAATAAATAGATTTATATCAGCTGGTATCTTTTTGAATTTTCAATTGCATATTTCTTGTAATTAATATTCTAAGTATTTGGTAAATAAACAGGATTTACTAAAAGTTGAATTATTTATAAAAAACCCAATTTTTACTTGCTGGATATGGGAATTTAAATAATTAAATTTATAATTGATAATTATATATTAACTTTTTAAAATAAATACATGCTTTAATAAAGTAATATAATCTATATTTAATTATACAATGAAAAATTTTCACATATAAATAGAAAGAAATATAAGTATGGATAGCTTTTGTCGAGGATTTACTCCAAATTCGTATTAACATAGTTAAAACTTTTATTTGTCTTACATAAATGAAAAAAAAAATGTATGTTATGATTTGCATTAACTACTGCTATTAATATTAAACATACTTTGAATATCAATAAATTCATAAAGCGACAATGGAATGATTTTAAACCTACTTATGTTCATCAAGAAAAGCTAACCATTAATAATTAAAAATTAAATTGAAGAAAGAATTGAAACAGTTAAAATAACATTATCACTTATTTTTCAATCACTGATATTACAAAATATTCAACAGAACTTATCGACTTAACACCAAGAAAAAAATGGACTTTTGTCTTGGAAGCGTTGTGTAAAATTGAAAAACCTAGACGTATGTTGACCTTGGGACCTACAAAACAAAATTAATATAATCAGAAAGGTTCACAAACCAAAAGACAGTAATAAAAATTATTCTCACTTTTCAACAACAACAGCCGGCATCTGAACTAACTGAACTGGAGATTTGCCATCTTTGAGAGCTTGAGTTAAATTTAAAATTTGGCCCCTCATAACAGACATCTGACGTTCGTATAAATTTCTATCAAAACCCTTATCTTGTTTAAAAAGTAAATATAAATCATCACAGAGGTCCTGAAAAACCACAACGATAACATAAAACAACTCGACTATCGATTAGTTTTTATCACCTGCACGAAATTCATGTCTGCTAACAACGGCAACACTAATTCCTTGGTACATTTGCTGAAGGGTACTTTCGCTTGGGGCAACCATGCCCAATGATAAGGATACGCCCTCCAACTATCCGGATGTTTATAAGGAAAAGCCAAACCGTTGTCTATGGCCGCTATATTAATCTCCGGCAATTGGACTACATTCCAATCTGTTGTATCTACATGTCCATTCTGAGCACTTGTGTTGTTATCTAAAAACATCAAAATTATACGAAATCCTCTTCAATAAGGAAATATTTACCATTAACGATACTTGGTTGATCGTAGTGGATCAACCAATTATCGTTTCCCCTATCAGTATTCCTAATAATGTAATCTAGCACGACTAATTTCTCGAATTGCAATTGAAATTTCTGAGCCAATCCAGCAGGCAATGGCTCAACTTCGAACCGTCTCAACCAATAATCGGCGTCTTTGTAACCGTCTACGAATAATTGGAATGAACCCACCTGGAATTGGTTAAAGATGGTCAAATATTGGTTAAATGATTCGTTAAATATCTACTTACTTTAGGTGGTAAACCTATCCTATTGAACCTTAAACCGACGTTAGGAAACTGCTCCATAATTGCCCTTTTTACCCTAGCTTTTTGCCTATCTATTCTTAAATAATTAAAAGTTTCTGATACTAATTTAACTACTCTAGTTTTGGGTACAATGTTTAAACTGAGTTTTTGATCGACTAGTGACGCTGCTGCCTCCGATAGATATCCTTGGTTCGGTATGAGGCAGGATCGACCGAAGCAACAAGGACAACACAATTTGTGCATCCATTTCGTCCATTTTGGATTCAATCTGCCATATGGTTCTTCGTCTTTCGGTTTAAATACACTGATGATTTTCTAAAAAAAAAAAACAAATAAAAAATAATTGATAGAGTACATATTTGCAATAAATGAAGTGTTTATTTTGAAAAAATCAATAAATAAATAAGGATTTCAGCTTGATTGAATCTTCACACTCGTCAATACAATTACTTCCAAGAAAGCCATTATTATTATCTCAGATTCACTAATTAAAATGTTATTTTCCTCAATTTGATAACCTTTGTTCAAGCTTTACAAACTATAATTATAAAGCAATTTTAGATATTTTTAATGGTAAATTTTAGTGTTAGACTAATAAATAAAATATGCAGCGAATCGAAGAGAAATAAATTGTTCGAATTACACCAAAGATTTTCAACGGACGAATCTTAACAGCCAAATCTCCCATTATAATTCGTTTTAATATCCGCTCCAATCTAACTAACGAATGATACCTTAACATTAGCAGCTCAGATTAATAGCGGGATTAAAGTGTTTCATTAAATAGTATTAATATTACTCACTCCCGATTGGTTTTTCACAAAATAAGATCCGCTCGATCCTTGCGATATCCGCTCAGGAAAAATTCCATGATCAATAGCAGTTTCAGCTTGCACAACCAGCTCATTGAATTCGGGATCATCTAAAAAATTCGACATATGCTGCATATAAAATAATCGAAAAATTTATGTTTATTATTTGGCTAATTCTTCTGGAAATTTCGCAAAAAACTTACCTGGGAATTGATTGTAAGAGACATCAAGCCCTCCCAACAAAGGCTGTGATTCTCTGTTGAAGCCCGGTGAATCCAATGTAGAATCGAATACCACCTCAGGCACGAGTGGTACGTCTTCGCTATCACTACAGACTATACACAAGGCCCCGTGTGCTTCGCCCTCAGAACCACTTGTATTTATGAGGATTGGAACAGTCTCACCACTCATCACCCAGAAAAAGAGGATTTTTTATAAATAAACATTTACTGTTTCGATTTTGGACCGTCTATCCGAATGTAATTTGATATTTATAAAACGACTCCGTTTCTATTGATGTAATTGACCGAAATTTTCAGACACTCGGCTCTTAATTAAATTAACTTTAGGGAAAAAATGAAAAAAAATAAAGGGGTAATGAAGACGGTGACATCATTTGATTGTTAACAGTGACATGGGACATTTATTTAAAGAAGTGTTTACTTGTCAATTTTTTTTAGCCGTTTATTTGCGAGATTTTTGGTAACTTTTTACAGAATAACCATAATAACTAAGGCCACATATGAAATACAGAAGAGAAGAACCACGGAACTAATTCTACAATTTGACGTTTATAAACGTGCCGTTGCGTGCCGTGTCAACTTCACATAGCAAAAATAAATACGAAGTATTACCGAATATATTTAACAAATATTGTGTGATTTACGTTAAGAATTATGGAGTTTCCTCCAATATTGCCGTCACTGGATAACGAACTAAGAAAATATCTACTATGCCCTGAAAATTTGCCCATTCATAAATACGAAAGAAATCAAAAGTTTTGGCCCCGAGAACCGAATATCAAGGAGTTATTACACTGGGAAGGATCTCCTATAACGACAACCTTACAGGTAAAACTTATTTTAATATTCCTGCATTAATTAGTTGATCTATGTTGATTTTTTAAGGTGCAAAGAGATCCCTCCGATGGTCGAGTTATCGATTTCAAAGAAATATCTTTACAAGCTGCGGGGGCCACAGCGAAGAATTCGATGTCACTGAACAGAGCCCCCGTTGGACCAGCTGAAGCTGTTAGAGGTAGTGCTTCCTTTAGGCCCTTTTGGCCAGGCAGTTTCCCTCTACCTAAGACAACGTTAGACAAACAGATTGCTCCTGAAAAAGGTTTTTACTTCTTACAATTTGTACTAAATTCGAAGTTAATCTAATGTTATTTTTAGAAACATTGCTGGTTATACCACCAGGTTTCAATAGAGGTTTGAACTTTGCTCAAGATGGTAAAACTTTGTGCAAAGAAGGAGATAAGTTTGTCGAAGAACTCCAGAACCCGCCTAATGTTGTCAATTTGTTAGAAATCGTTCAAAAAGAGCAAGATTCTTTAGGTATATGTTTAGGTATTTTACAAGATTCGCTGGAATTAATTTTATATAACTTCCAGCTGCTTTCGAATCTGAATATACTACAGCCACCGAAGGAGAGGATAAAATTAATTATTCGCATCCATCCGAAGAAATAGAAAATGATGTATTGCCGAAAGATATTCCAATAATTGATATTACAAATACAATAAACAGAAATCTTGCTAACACTAGCGAATGGGCTGTTCTACTGGACACATCGAAGCCAGTGAAGAATTTTAAGGAGAGAATCCCCGAAATGGCTATCGAATATCCATTCGAGTTGGACACGTTTCAAAAATTGGCTATTCTGCAATTAGAACAGCACAATCATGTGTTTGTAGCGGCGCATACTTCAGCTGGAAAGACCGGTAGAATATTTCATGATACAACGATTCAAATAAATTATAAATGAATATATTTTAGTTGTGGCTGAATACGCTATAGCACTCTCTCAGAAGCACATGACTAAAACGATATACACGTCGCCTATCAAAGCCTTATCCAATCAAAAGTACAGAGATTTTAAAGACAAGTTCCAAGATGTGGGTCTGATAACAGGGGATTTCCAGATCAATCAGAAAGCTTCTTGTCTTATTATGACTACCGAAATTCTAAGATCGATGCTGTATTGCGGCAGCGATGTCACCAGGGATTTAGAATACGTTATATTCGATGAAGCAAGTTGATTTTAAATTCGGTATATACTCGAATATTTACCATGATCATTTGTTATTTAGGTTCACTACATTAACAACAGAGAACGGGGCCACGTGTGGGAACAGGTTTTGATCATGTTGCCGGCTCAAGTGTGCGTCGTACTGTTAAGTGCTACAGTTCCTAATACTTTAGAATTCGCCGATTGGCTGGGTAGAACTCATCAACGTAAAGTTTACGTTATTACCACTTCCCAACGGCCTGTACCGCTACAGCATTATCTGTACACTGGAAGAGGAGGGAGCACTAGAGACAACAGGTTTTTGATACTAAATGCTCAAAATTGGGTTTCGTACGGGTAAGTTAATTTAATGAATGAGTGGGTACATTATTAGTCTTATATTTTTCAGATATAACAAAGCAAAGGAATCGATCAAACCCGATAATCAGAAAAACTTTAACCAAAGGCTGACGCCAGCTCAAGAGAAAACTCTTTGGTCGGGCCTAATAAGCCATTTAAGCAAGAACGATCTGTTACCCGTAGTGGCCTTTACCTTTTCTAGACAAAAGTGCGACAATAACGCTACTAATTTGACTAACATAGACTTGACAAACCAGAAGGAGAAATCTTACATAACTCTCTCCTTCAACAAATGGATCAGATGCCTAAAGGAACCCGATCAAAACATTCCCCAAATCGTAAAGATGAAGGACATTTTAGTGAGAGGCATCGGAGTACATCACAGCGGAATGTTGCCTATCATTAAAGAGATTGTAGAAATGCTGTTTCAGCAAGGTTACATAAAGGTGTGTATTTGGAATATTTTGGAATAATTTTTAATAAGGTCCATTTTGTGTTGCAGTTACTTTTTGCTACTGAGACTTTCGCTATGGGGGTGAACATGCCAGCCCGTACAGTGGTGTTCGATGCGATACGAAAACATGATGGCAAGGAGTTGAGAGACTTGGAATCGGCTGAATATATCCAAATGGCTGGTCGTGCTGGCAGACGAGGCCTGGACAAAGAAGGAACTGTTATCATATTGTGTAAGCAAGGGGTGCCTATGGAAGATAATCTCAAAAAAACGATGTTGGGTAAACCGAGCATGTTGGTCAGCCAATTCAGGCTTACCTATGGAATGGTGAGTGTGTTTGTACGTTTTATTCGAGTTAATAAAATTTTGTTGTAGGTGTTGAGTTTGTTGAGAGTGGAGAGTTTAACGGTGGAAGGGATGATGTCTAGGAGTTTTCGAGAGGCTGATCACCAAAAAAGTTTGGTGGATATAAGGAAAAAACTGGAAGTAGTGGAGAATCAAGTACGTGAGCTGTCCAGACAGCAAATCAGTAGCTATCTTCTACCTTTGATTAAATTTTACGAAACTGCCAGTTGTTATTTAAATATAAGAAAAGATAATATGGTGAGTTAAGATATTTATATATTTATTTCTTTAATATAAAGCCCATCATATTTTTTTTAGAACACTATTTTATCTCACCCAAAGGTTCAGAAAGTTTTAACGCCTGGTAGATTATTAATAATAACCCATAAATACCACATAAATAAGTTAGCGTTGCTGTTGAAGCCGGTGACTGGGAAGATTGTTTCTTATAAAGTGTTAGTATTAAATGATAATTCTAATGAAAAAGTATCCAATATAAAAGAAAGTTTGTGGTATTATATGCTGTCGTTAACGGAAGAAAAATTGTATTGTCCCAATGGACCAGCCGGGCATGAGATTCTGACCGTCACAGCTGAAGATATATTCGATATATCTGGTAAAAATATTAAAGTGAGTTAATCTGAATTACATACTGGAAGATATGTTTACATTGGAGTATTTTAATTCTTAGATAAACACTGATTTTGTTATAAAAGATGTGGAGAAACGGCAATTAGAAAGATTCAAATACGATACGCCTAGTCAAACTTGCATTGAAGCCATACAGGAATTGCATAAATTAACCATATTAGTTAATAACGATTCGAATTCATTACACCGTTTACATTTTATCAATGACCTAAAGGTAAGTTGTATTAAAAAAGGCCAGAATTATTTAAATAATTGTCGATTTTTAGGTGAACGATCAAAATTTGTACATGATACTTACGAAAATGTACGAAGTAAAAGACAAACTCATCGATCACTTGCCCAACACGAAAATTCCGAATTTCGAACAGCAATTCCTGACCGTATTCGACAGGAAGTTTCTCGAAGATAGAAAAAAAGATTTAGAATATCAATTGTCGAACGCCAGCCTATCTCTATATCCCGATTATGAAAATAGGATAGAATTATTAAGGAAATTAAACTACGTCGATGATCAGAATAAAAGTAATAATTTTGAATTAGCATAAACAAAGAATGCTCTAACGTTTACTAACGCAAAATTCACTCTATATTGTTATTATTATTTTTTTAGTTCAATTAAAAGGCTATGTAGCCTGTGAAATAGGCATGAATGAATTGCTCATCACCGAGTTAATACTGAGAAACATCTTATCGAAACTGAGAGCCCCGGAGGTGGCTGCGCTGCTCTCAGCTCTAGTGTTTAGAGTACGCGTGCAAAACTACGCTTTCGACGACGAGGGATTGACTCCTGATTTGAAAAAGGTAACCGATCATTGGTTCGATAAATATTTTGTTTTAATGACTCGTTTGTTTACAGGCGATCAAAGAGATACAGCAAGTTCACGACGAAATCGCCGCACAAGAATTGACTTTGGGGATACAAACGGACGAGTTTCAAGAAGATTTGAATTTCGGTTTGGTGCATGTCGTTTACGAATGGGCCACTAATCAGGTATAAAAAAAACTATATTATTGAGACAAACAGGATTTTAAATTTCTGTGTTTATTCTTGTGTAGCCGTTTGCTGATATAATGAAACTGACGGATGTTCAAGAAGGGATTATCGTAAGATGTATTCAGCAACTAAATGAAACTATTATAGATGTGAGAGATGCTGCTCGAATCGTAGGGGATCCCGAGCTGAAAAACAAAATGGAAGAGGCATCGACTGCAATCAAGAGGGATATTGTTTTCGCTGCTAGTTTGTATACTATCGGTGATGCCGTTTTATAAAAATTTATTATTAAGTTTATTAAATTTCATATTGTATTTATAACTATTCCTGTTGGATTATTTTGACCTCCACCCAAACTATTATTTCGTTTCCTACGGCCTCTATTTGCGGGCTCGCAGCCCACATGTTGAAAGAACTTAGGAAATTCGCAGTAAAAGGCCACATTTGATTTGCCACACTTTTGTGTTCTGTGCTATGAAATGACAGAGGTTTGTTGACACTGTCGACAGTTTTATATGTCAAAGTCAAATGAGGCAAGGCAAAAAATAAATATCTGCTGCTAAGGTAAACTAAATTTATACAGGCGAAAATTATTTTCTTATTATGAATAAATGTAAAATATGCAATTTGATATCGATCCCAATAGCAAATTAACTTTAGACTATACTTATAATACACAGGCACCTTTAGAAGTACTGGACGCAAAAGATGTAAGTTATAACCATTTCTTTCAAAATTTTTTGTTATCCAACAAACCCTGTATTATCAAAAGTATTTCTAAAGAATGGAATTGCCAGAAGTATTGGATAGAGAATGATGAAATTAATACCAAATATTTAGAGGAGCAGTATGGTTCAGATGAAGTAACTGTTTATGACTGTAAAGAACGATACTTCAACACACAAAAATCGAAAAAAATTGCTTTTAAAGAGTATTTAAACGAAGTGCAAATTTCCCAAACGCACATTTCATTTCCAAAGGAAGAGTACGTAAAGAATTGGCATTTAAAATTAAATCACAGCGATGACAATTTTTACGAGGTACCAATTTTTTTCGCATCAGATTGGCTAAATGAATTTTACATTGAAAACACCAGCGACGATTATAGATTTGTTTACATGGGCTCAGATAAAACTTGGTAAGAAAATAACCGTTTGTCCCTTATTTCCTGCTATAATAGAATCTATTTAGGACCCCATTTCATGTAGACGTATTCACCTCGTACAGCTGGTCTGTAAACGTCTACGGCAAGAAAAAATGGTTGTTGTTTCCTCCAGGCGAAGAAGAATATTTAAAAGATGAACTGGGCAATATACCTTACAGCATACTCTCCAAAAATTCAAATTCCATTGGAGATAGAAAATATTACGAAGTAATCCAATATGCGGGAGAAGCCATTTTTGTTCCTTCAGGTTGGCACCACGAAGTCTACAATTTAGGCGACACAATATCTATAAACCACAATTGGATAAACGGCTGTAATATTCACAACATGTACCAAGCCCTACGTTCTAACTTGCGGGACATAAAAACCGAAATCGAAGACTGTAAAGATATGGAAGATTTCGAACAACATTGCCAGATTATGTTGAACGCCCTATTTGGCATGGACTTGAAAATGTTTTACGAATTCCTCAAGTTCATAGCTACAAAACGAATTAAAATGATTGAAAATGAATCAGATAGGGAGATGTATCACGGTCATATTATCGGATTTAATCACATAATCTTCGACTTGAGAGCTATTAGGGAAGTTTTGGAAAGCTTTGTACAGTATGAGGAGATTGGGTTATTAGATTATTTCAGTGATTCAACTTATAGTCCACAACGTTTGTTAGAAGAAGTAGATTGCAAATTAAAATTATGAGATTTATATGAATTGTTAATTTGTTTTAACAATTTACCTACCTCTACTTCATTATAACTCTTAGGGCCGGTTGTAGATGCATAGTTCAACTGTGGTTCTGCTTTGAACCGAGTTTAATTACAAATTTTCCATTACAAATTATGGCCGGTTTTCAGCGATCCATTTTAACCTTAGAAACGGTTTTAAAGTAACTAAGTCCTAACAAGGTCCATAGTTACTCCATAACAACAATGTAAAAATGTTCCTTTTTTTAGCGTTACTCTAACTTTAAAATGGGGCGCTGAATACGGGCCAATCAGTTTGGCCTTAGGCCCGTTTGTAGATTGATAGTTCAACCGTGGTTCTGTGTTGAACTGAGTTTAAGTTTATGCATCTACAGCCGGACCTAACTTTCTATTATAATTATTATAAAGTAAACAAAGCTTCAATGTTTTTAAAAGTGTCAGCAAACTGTTCACTAATCATTAAAATATGCGAATTAATTTGAGGAGTCGCTAAAAAACAATGATAATGAATAAGCGATTATAATTGTTTCATAAAAAAATAATTCTACTCTTTAATTAACATTAATGGAAACGTTTCCGAATACATATACACGTTTCCTCTTTGTTGAAATATGATTTGTGAAACTTACTTGTGCGCGATAGGTAAGAATTAACTTTCGCGAGCAGGTAACCAAACATTGCACAACGTTGCAACGCAATAAGTGGGCTATAAACATTGAGAGCGTTCTCTTCCACTTCCAGCTGGTTGTTGTTGTGTTATCGTTTAAGTTTAGATTTCAATTGCAATTTATACTGCAGTGTACGTTGTGTGTTGATACAAAACAGTGGTCAGTCAATATGGAAGTGACCGATAAAGAACCGATCCCTCGGGCTATTCAAGATATCATCCACGAAACTGTGGAAAGAGCCATCGCGACGTTATTGGAAACCGGATTGATAAAACGGGCCAGATCGCATTCCAGATCTCGCAATAAGAGCAAAAAGGGCAAAGGAAAGAAACGAAGTTCCAGTTCCAGCTCAACGTCGAGTTCATCGAGCTCGAGCTCTTCAGAAAGCGACAGCGAACACCGAGGGCGCAGAGGAAAATCAAAGAAACGCCATCGTTCTAGGTCATTAGAAGGGGCGAGAGGAGGTAAAGGAAGAAGGGCGAGATCCCGATCTGGAGGCAGGCACTCCAGGCATTCGAAGTCTCATCACAAACAGGAGAAGAGGGATTGGTACAGACATCACAAAACATCATCGGCGTCCCTTCTACCCTTGTACTACTACCATTATTTCAATTGTCCTTACAACGGTAAAGAGGGATCTGCGCTGGAAGCGGAACATCACGGTAGGAGAGGCGGGCATAAAAAGCATTCACGGAGGTTCCGTTGTCCTTTTGCGGGAGTGGCTGGAGCGCACACCACCGATGAAGAGAAGAAGGGCAAAACGAACGCAGAGGCTGATAGAGACGATCACTTGACTAAAGAATTCGAAAGTTTGGAGGTTGAGGACAAGGAGAAGTTTTATTTGGCTTAAATTACGGCGTTGTTTTTTTTTGTACGACAAATAATAGGGTATGATTCAGTGTAGGTGTACTCGTAAAATTGTAATGTATAAGATTGGATATATTGTATGGTTGGTATAATTTTTATTCTTATATTTCAAGGTAATAGGTATGATTTTTAAGTTGCAGTTATAATTTTTTTTTAATTAAAAATTCTTAAGTAATTTTGTGGTTTTTAATATAATTAAAAAGTAATAATTTATAGTAGTGACCTTCTCTGTGTGTGTTTCTAATAGAATAGATGAAGGGCAAGGGGGAAAAACCGACGATGTCACAAAACTGACTTACCGAGAAAATTAAGTTTATTATTAATATTAGTACGAAATCTAACCATTATGATACTTTTTAAATGCCTTATTATTCGGACACCGTTTGTCTCATTCGCTTACAATTTAGTCAGTACTTGACACTCGTTATCGCCAATATATTACAAGTTGATTATTCAAAATTCCTATAAAATGGACATCGTCGGTTTTCGCCCTTACCCTTCAGATACTTTATCAATTCACCCACCCAACATCAAAAGTTATTATTATTCCATAAAGCAAATTCGCAACATTGCACTTTGCGTTACTTAATAACTAAGCTAGCTTCTGGTTTCACAAAAGAGAAATAACGCGATAGTTCAATGACCGGTTTTTTTTATATGCAAGGTGCAAAGTGAAATCATCAAAATCAACATATTTTGTGTGTGGGGGCTACAAATCGATTAAATACACAAAATTGCTTTATGAAATAGGTACTTACCAGGTGTTTACGGGGATGTAATTCATTATAAATATACCTCCGTAAATTTTTATAGATATTTCGTCATAATTAAATGCAATTGCTTTTTGTATAATAAGAGTTTATTTTGGCTTTTCTTAACCTTCTGCACTTTTCCCTGGTTCAATTTACTTACCGTCGGAATAAGTTCCCATAAATTACATTGTAGTGATATGCATTTTTCAGGCCTTACGATAAGTAAATGTTTTTAGTACGTGCAATAGCTATCCATTATCTATGTACATAAACGATGACGCACATTGAAATATCGAAAGTACGCCAACCTTGAAGACATTTTGGAAACATTTACGAACGACAATAACAAAATGAAATCCCATTTTTTACGTTCATTCTGCCGCTAATGACAAGTGGCGTTTTTCAATGCCAAATCACATTACCTGCCCCATCCCGTCTGTTCCCATGGAAACACAACGCAAATCAAGTAGGCTGAATAAATAAAACGTCAACTCAGCTGGCAGTTCTACGATAAAAACATTCACACAAAAGATCGAGCTATTTATTCAATCGAATCGGGTAGGTCCTATCTGAATAATAACATACATTTAAACATTTTGACACTAACTGTACTTTGTATCGATCGACTAACACGGTTTCAGCAACCCGCCATATATTCCGGCTTGCCACGATTTAAGTGTTGATGACCTTACGTCACTTCTAAATTGCTTATAAAAAAAATACCGCAACGCCAATTTAAAGTACAGCAAATACCACAAATTTGTCACTCGTTACGTTTCCTATACCTACGGCTAAGGCTGCTAAAATACAACAGTATATCGGCCTTGTAGAAGCACAACCAACCGCCTCGGACTGAACTATAAACGGGAATGGCAAATGGCAATGCAATCTCTGTTCCCGACCACAGCGCAGTACGTTTAGAACGTGTTCATGGAAGCGATCCGAGAATACGCGGTGTGCGGTGTTTTTCCGTTCGACCCGGCCGACTCGATTCTCGGTGGTGCGGCGGTGGGGTCGCTTCGGCAGGTCTCGGCCGGACCGTCACCAACGAATGCGCGTACGGCCTTGCCTTTTCCTTTTCGTCTCTTTTTTTCTATTAGTAATGGCTGGCGATTGTGCCGTATTGGCTTAGTGAAAAAGTGAATATTTCGAATGTTAGGTACGGATTCAGGAATAACCGGGAACTAGCCGAAAAGCGAAGGTAAGACATTTAATGCACGGATTGTTTATTGCATTGTGCGTGTGTGACTGAAATGGTACGCCATTGTCCTTATGCGTTCTGTATGAACATAACATGGCGCTTCCACGAGTCCACGAGTTCTGTACTTAGATCTTTATTTGACGTTGCCCTGTATCCGCGTTGTCCAGTTGTGTGAAATAGTAGTGTAAGATTATTGAAATTTGTTGTATCTATTAAAAAATAAATTAGGTTTAAATCCTCGAATATAGCTTAACTAGGTTAGTCTGCAATATAGAATAGGTTGTATAATTAGCAATAATGCATTCCTTACATTTGTACCTAGTGTGAATAATTTAATTGTATTCTTTATTCTGTATTTAAAACGGTATGTAAAAGTTTAGATGCTGAGTGCTGAGTAGAGTTACAAAATGTCATTTTCAATATTTTTAACTTTACCATTAGTTTGCTGTGTTTAAATTGCCTATAGGTTCATATCTTTCAAATGCCAATGGGATATAACATAACCAGTTTTTTAAAACTACTTTTCAAAGGGGTACATATTTTATTACATGATTTTGCACTGTATATTCAATTGACTTTGATAATGAATTTTGTAATGAAAATTCTCTGCCTTAAGTTCGTTGTACTAAGTGCTCGCATTGTTATGGGATATAAGTACCACTAAACTTTGATATGCACTAATAATTGTTATGTTGGCTTCGATTTTTTTAACAATCTATATTCTACTAAGTATAGTAATTTCGGTAGTTACGACTGATCAGTTTGATATGATAATTTTATTATAAACTGTGTAGGGTATACCTATATTTACTGTTAACTGCTGTACTGTACCAGGTACAATACTATTGTGTGCCTAATATCTAATGAAGCCTAATAACAATTGAATGCCACTTACACGCAAATTTTGAAGGCTTGATATGTTACAGAATAAATCTTATAAAATAATAATACCAAGTAATTTTAAGATTAAGGTAAAACCTAACCTGGTAATAAATTTGAATGTTTTATTTAACTCCCTTATTCCTTATGTACTATTTCAATTTAAATCTTAAATTATAAATATAACAAATACTTATAAATTTCACAGTAATAACAATCAATACTTCATCCAATTTGGCTAACATGCTGTAGTTGACCCAAATTTTATTATCATCGCCGTACAAGAATATTATTATAAAAAAAACAAAATAAATTTTGTATAGTTAAGTTGCTATTTTAATTATTTTTTTAGATGGCGGACGACGAATATAACAATAAGCTCAGGAGCCTGCAGCAGTACATACCCTTTCTAGAAAATATGATTACTCAACTTAAAGATCCCAGTAAGAAGAATAGAGAACAGCAGCTCAATAAAATGGAATCTTTATATGCAATGATAACAGATAAGAAAAAAAAGTAAGCGAAAATTGCTTCTGTTGTCATTTTTGGGATGGCACTTGTTTGGCTAATATGAATCAAAACGTGTTGATGCTTTTGGAATACTTTTTTTTTTCAGTCATTACATTTTAAATGGTGAAATAAAATAAGTTGGAAATTAAGTTTCACCTGTTAATCAAGAAAGTGTATTAATTTTATTGTTTAGCAGGATCTGATTAACTCTTTTTGTCTTCTTATCAGTTTCATTAAAGCAACAACACAAAAAAACTGGATACTCTGAGTACTTTGGGTAGTCTAGAAAATGAATGCATGTAGACAACAACTAGAATAGTTTAGTTAGAATACTTTAGTTAGTTTCTGTCCATTAATACCATATTGGCCCTCTTTGCATAGAGTTTCACTTACTTCAGTGTAAGTTACCGTGCCATATTGTGCCATTCGTTCATGATGGATCTGGTCCTTCAAACAACATGAATCTTGTCTTTTACAAACCTTATGACCTTCATAATAAAGTACAATGTTATCAAGTGATTGGAAAGTAAATTGAAGATAGTTCAGACGTCATACGTCATCAACTGCCCCATAACTTTATGTAGTCTGTCACTTGCATTTCCTAAACTGTCACCTTATGTTTATACTGGAGTTTCCAGACAACTGAAGTTAATTTACAACTTTTATTTACTTATCTAACGGCTTAGCTTCTGTTAATTTTGATGTTTTAACTTTTTGTCCATTCTGTTTGGTCATCATGTTACATTTTTTCGTTTCATTCTTTTTAGGTTAAAACTTGATACACTTAATAAGTGCGAAGACGTTATCACTAAATTATTCCAAAAAGTAGTAAGTACAACATTCTCCTTTGTAAACAGGTGTGTTCAATAAATGAATTCTTTGCAGAATCACAAAACGCTTAACATAAATACTGTAAAGAAAGATCAAACGTATAGTCCCCGATCAACTCCCGCCAGTCCTTCGCCAGAACCGAATGATTACGTTAATCCCGTCACTATACCAACGGAAAGGTAAAGTTAAACCTCGCCAATGTTACGAGTCAATTTACATTTGGACATTACCTTTACAGGTTGGAACCGAAGTCGCACCTTCCCAAAGTCGACATTTACAGCAGTGCTGCAGAAAGCCTAAGAAAGCTCAATACAAGTAAAAAAGAATCCCCCACCCTTTCGGCGAAATGCCCCGATTTTACCAAACCTCCCATTAGCCTCGACGATTTGAGGTGTTTAGAAGTCGACGTTCAAGTAAAAATTAACGAAAACGCCTCGCTAAGTGAACTCAAGAAAATGAGGAATAAAATCGCCACAGAGCTTATGTTCGAAGATATTAAATCAATTTCTAAACCTAGTCCTGCGGAGTTAAGTCGATCGGGAGTCGATAGGTCGAATAGGGGACCTAGTTCTGATACTTTTGTTGGGTCGTCCAATACGAAAAAGTTTGAACCTATTACTATAAAGCCGAAGCCGAGCCCGAGAACTTTGAAAGAACCGCATAGTGTTTTTGGTAATGTTCTTTCGAATATCGATGATAAGCTTTACGAGGAGAACAAAAAGAAGACTGAACGACGGAGCTCTGCGACCAAAGAGGACAGTATCGCGAAAGATAACGAAAGTAAAAGGGAGAGGAGACATTCCAAAGAGAAACGAGTAGAAAAAGATGAGAAAAAAGTAAGTCATAAAAGTGATAAAAATGATCGCAAGGATGATAAAGTCAGTAAAGATCGAACACCCGACAAGAAAGACAGCAAAGCAGAAACAAAGGATGACAAAATAATTTTCATAGAAAAAACTGCAGAGTGTAACTCTACCAAACCTACTACCGAAGTTTCTCCTAAAGCTAAAAATACCAAATATTACGATTTGTCGGGTACAAAATCATTCAAGACGAAGGAAATTCCTAGTGCTAAAACACAAACACATAGCACATCAAGTAGCTCCAATAGAACCGTAATTATCATCGACGATGATCCACCGGCGAACTACAAAAACGATCAACCTATTGTAATAGATGATCACAGCCCGAAGTCGAAAAAAGAAGAGAGCGACAGAGCGAAGACTGACGAATCGCAATCGACGCAAGAATTTAGAAGGTTAGCCGATAAATATAACCCGAAACCTCGGAAACGTTCCGTCGATGTCAATCTGGATGATGCAGTCACCGAACGCATAGAAGAAAATATGAAATTAATGTCACCAACACCGCCGATATCGATCAGGCCAGATCCTCCGCCACCTCCGCCTGCCAGCCTGGTAAAATGTACGCAACAATTCGACAAAGAGTTTGCTCCATTCAAAACGAATTCTCCACTGCCTGTTCAACCAAAGCCTTTCGCTACCTCGACGATGCCAAATCAAATTCAATCACCACAACAAACAACAGTCGATAACTTCATATCCGAATACGCAAGGGAAGACTTTCAAACGGTTAATCGCAGATCGAATTTAGTGAACGTCCGGATAGGTAATTCGCCAATTGTGTTGTCTCCAAACGATAATTTCCCTTCGGATAGCACCAGGGAAGACTTCAGCGCGTCGCAACACCGACGGTTAAATTACGAACCGCCGGGCCATCACAGGTACCCTCCACCAGCGGCCAATCAAAGGTATTTCAAAAATTTCAACCAGAAATTTCGAGATCCTCCGCTGCTGGATTTCCAACCTCCGAATAACATTCCATTAACTCAGAACCCCACGCATCACGGTTACGATCATCGTCCGCCTGTGCTGTCTCCTGAAGTGCCTCACTATCGCGAACCCAAGCACAATTTCGGCAACCACATGAACAGAGACGCGTTTCTACCTAAAGACGATTTGAGGTGGCGATTGGGAGACAGCCGGCCGCCTTGGGACAGATCGGAACACGAATCCAGGTTTAGGGGTCCTATGACATACAAGGAGCATAGAGAAATGAGAGAAAACAGTCGGGATCCTCGGCTTCTCAGAGATCCTAGGAATAGCAGGGAACGTCTAACATCGCCCGAGAATAAATTTAGAGAATCTAAAGACACCTTTAAAAATAAAGAAACCGATACAGTCCAGAATACCAGAGATCCCAGGGTAAATAGGGATTATAGTGACAGCGAGAGAAGCAAGCCAAGAAACCGATATGATTCGAGATTCGATCGATTATATTCAGCTACGAATAAAGATTTGCCTTCTAAATCGTTCTCGAAGGAAACCGATACGTTTATGTCGCCTTTGGACAGTTTATATTCAGGAAAAGAATCCAAAAGAACGGGCAAAGGGTATGGAGTTCAACCGTTCCGCATACCTAAAAAGAAAAAGGATGAAAAGGAACTCGTGTTAGATAATGATAACAGTTCACAAGATGGTGAATCAAAGGTTGCTGCGAAAGAATGTAATAAACCGCCCGAACAAGAGATTATTGATATTTCTGCAGAAACAGATGAACATGTTAAAGAAGACAATGCAATAATAAATATTGATATCGACGAGGCTAATGCTGAGATAATAGAAGAGAACACAACCGTCAATGAGACTAATAACGAACAAGGAGTACCAACAGAACCTCAAGAGGACAATGCCACGAAAACGGAAGAACCGGAAAAGAAAGAAGAACGCAAGCAACCTTCCACTGAACAAACTATCTTAGCAAATTTCTTCGGCAACCTCCTGTCTAGCCAAAATAAAAAAGACAAGAAGAGCGCTCTGTATTCATTGATCAGCACTTTTTCGGATACCTTTAGCACCAAAGAGTTGGCCAAAATAACTAAAATCATCAACGCCAATGACGAAGACGAGGATTCGAGTGACGATCAAGAGAAGCTCGTTGCAGATAAACCGAAAGAATACAGCAAAAGCGACGAAGTCGAAAAGAAACTAGTGGAAGAAGTCGAAGAAGATCAAAAAGTCGAGCCGACTTTGGATGTAGCCAAGGAGGAGAGCGAAGTCGAAGAAGAAATAGCCTTGCCGAAAAGAAGGTGCCGGTCCAGAAGAATATCCTCTGTCACTTCGCCTGTCAAAGGCAAGTTAGACGACACAGCAAACAAGGAAAGCGTCGAATCTCCAGTTACTAACGACGAAGCGGAAACGGAAACTCCTGCCAATGAAGTGGTCGTTACTGTCAGCGAAAGAACTAAATCGCGCAAACGAGCTGTCAGCAAGCCGAAGAAAAAATGCCGTTCCGAGTTGGATAAGCTGCACGAGGACATTAAGGAAATGTTCATTAGAGACGGGGTACTGACGGCTTCGGGAAAACGCATGTGCAATTTGTTGAAAGACGATCCGTGCGTTTTGGCGAGCGACACTTTCACACTCGACACTCAGGAATCCGTGAAAGGTCGAAAAAAGCCTGTTACCAATTTGAAGATTGCCGACGAAATGGCAATGAAGGCCATGAAGAACGTTAGAGTTCTTATTCAGAAGATACCCGATGTGGAAGAAACTGCTACGGTTAGGAGATTGACTAGAAGTATGACGGCTTCAGAAGACCAATTCGACGATTCTGCGGATGCTAATAAGGATGAGTTGGAGGAAGAAGATAACAGTGAAGTAGAAAAAGAAACTTCGTCGGTTAATGCAGATGCTCAGAAGAGACAAAAACGAAAAAGATTAAAGAGCAATTGGGCGAGCGGCATTATCAAGAAAAAGAAGAAGAAGCAGACAAGTCCAGACGATACACAGTCTCAGAAATCCATTGATGATGATTTACAGTCGCAAAAATCTTCGGCCTCTGAAGAAAATTCTTCCATTCACGATAAGAATTACTACTACGATTTCTCGTCGCCGAAGCCCCAGAAATGCAAATTATGCGATTACGTCGGAACGAAGATAACCACCCATTACATATTCCTTCATAAAGGATCCGAAGTCTTGAGTTCCAGATTTAGTCCTTCCATGGCGACCGAGGCTATTCAGGACGCGAAAAATAACTTGGCGAAATACGAAAGCCACCAAATTGTGAAAAACAGTCAATTATCATACGCTTGTCGTTTTTGCGAATTCAAAGCCTTCCTGCTTCCTGCAATGTTCTACGATCACTTATCGAGGCATACCGGCGAATACAGGCATGTGTGTCCGAATTGCGACGTTGCCTATCGCACCATCAAAGTACTCAAAGCTCACATGAAATCCAAACACTCAGACGACAAAAAGCCAATAGTACGTCAATCTCATGATAATGTGATACTCTTCGGTTACCTGTGCAGCAAATGTAACTACGTACAAATCCTTAAGGAAAACATGGATAAGCACGTAAAGGCGTACCACACGCATGACACCGTAGTCCACAAGATCAACTTATCTACGCATTTCGACGATAGGATCGAAACCTGGAATCGTAAAGCAGAGAGCGCCGCTAATGCAGATCCGAGCAATAAGAAAAGCATCGATAAAAAAGTTGCGGAAGCTACCAAAAAGAAGTACCCCATCCGAGCGAAATATAAGAAAAAGGACGATGATTCCCTTTCAAGTGAAAAAGACCCTGATAATTCATCTGAAGGCGAAGAAACATTGCATAATGAACAACAGAATGTCAGTAAAGTAGACTCACCAAGACCAGTTAGAGCGAAACGTGCGGCAAAGGAAAAGGCGCAAGAAAAAATGAAAGTTATGATGGAAATGGGCGAAGTTCCAAACAGAAAGAAAACTAGTTTAGAAAATAAAGAAGACTCAACTACCAAACTCGAAGTTACCATGGAACCTAAAAATGCGAGTATCACAAACGAACCATTGAAAGACACTAGTAAAGAGGCCTTAAAGCAGTCCATTTACCCCAATGAAACTGACCGTAAAGAGGAGGATAAGAAGAAAGTGTTGATCAGTAAGGATAGAGTGAAAGTTAAGAAAGAAGTCGAAATGAACGTTTTCACCTGCAACACGGACCTTCAAGAAGAAAACAAAAAAATCGAACAAGAGCGCCTACAAAAAATGGAAGAACTGAACAGATCGTTCGGGTCCAGAACATCCCTAAATTTCGTAGACAAACTGTGCGATCGTCTCAACCAAAGAGACGTTATGATAAAAGACGAGCCGCAAGAAGAGTTTGTGGATGCTAAATACGACCGTCTGTCGAGCAAATCACCAGACATTATGCCAGTTTTAGAGAAGGTCGCAACAATGGATAAAGCGCCCGTTCAAAGTAGAGTATCATTACTCGAATCTCTCAACTCCAACGTTGCTGCGCATACTTTCGACGTCGCTCAAAAGAACGACAAAAACATCATGAACATGATTGAGAAGCTCAAAGGAAACTTGGGCGTCGACGACAGTTTTAAACTTGAAGATCAAGACGTTGATGAGATCGACAACGATAGTCCTCCACCGTTGACGTACATTAATCAGATTAAACCACTAAACCTGCCAGTTAAGACGCTAGAGATTTGCGGTTTGTTGAAAGTGGTCAAAACTGACGAATCTACAACATTTTCTTGTCTGGTACCACCCTGCGTGTTCTCCACGGAAAACCAACAGCATTTCCACAACCATTGCAAAGAAGGCCACGTGAGCGGTCTTTGGGGACGGAGCAGTTCTTTATGCGAAATGTGCGGAATGGAAATTAATAAGACAGATGACATAAATCTACTGGAGAACGTTTTTAAGCATTTGTTCATTCACCACGCCGATTTTATCAACACTAATAATCCTCAACCCGCTCCTACCACCAGTTTAATACGATTACGGAAACTCAGCGGTGATGCTTTGTCTTTAAACACTTCCTTGGATGTGGAAGATAATGATGTTGTAAATGTCGACGTTTCCGATCAAAGTTCCGCCATCGAGCAATCGGATTCTGCAAAAGAAACGGATGATAATCCTTTTTCATTCAAAATTACCGACGTTATCTCTCTGGCCGGATGCGAGTCGCAGGAGTCTCAAGAACAAGATGAAGACAAACAGCAAACGTCTCTAGACGAGGGTCGACCACCAGGGCTCTTTGCTGAACATCAAATCCCAGCTACTGTCATTAGACCGCCAGTGTCACTTGCCGAATGTCAACCCCCTCCTTTGACTCCTATATTAAAAGTAACCAGACCGTTGCTTGTTAAGGAGGCTAAGATGTCGGCCACCGACATTTTGAAACCCAAAAAATCAACGCAAGCTCTAACCAAATTCCTCACGGAAGTCGGAAATTTATACAAATGTCCGCAATTCACTTGTACCTACAGCACGGTGGTCAGGGAATATTTCGAGGTGCATTTAAAATCGCACGAATTCGATACGAACGAAATGGTGCCGTGCGTGTACTGCGACATGCGAACGCCATGGGAACATGTCGGTATACACATCGACATACGTCACAGCCACTGCAAATTCACGTGTTCGTATTGTTTGTACCGAGCCTGCGCTAAGAATTACGTGTTCCTGCACCAGGACAAAGTTCACCCGTTCCAGGACTACTCCGTTATCGTTCTGCGCGCGCCGAAAACCCAGAAGAAATTCACCATCGCTGATGCTAAAATCGACCTTAAGGCCATGCCGACAGTGTGTGAACCATACAAATGTCACAAAGGTATGTAATAATTTTTTACTGTCAAAATATTGAGTGACAGGACCAAACTGTCTTGTAGAGAGGTACCTGTCAGATTCCAGAAACAACTCGATATTCTCTTACAGCTTGCAACGTGCAATTCCTGTTCGAAAACGAGTTCACCGATCATTTGAACCAGTACCATTACGGCCAGCGGTTCTTCACCTGCGGCCACGACGATTGCTCCAGCAGAATGGTCATCAGTAAAATGGTGCACCATTGGTCGGTGGCTCACGCTGTCTCTACCTATCAATGCGGTTATTGCAAATCCAACTCCAACGAGCTGAAGTTGATGTACTACCATTTGGCCATCTCGCATCAGCATCTGCTGCCGGAGATATTCGTCAGGATCATCTCGCCTAAACCGGTAAGTTTGTTACACTGGTCAACCGGTTCCTTCATCTTTCATCATCCTGTGGCCTAGTACATAAAGAAGAGTCTTTACATGCCTTGCATCGACAGTTCTTTCCATGACCCTCTTGCATCGACAGTTCTTTCCATCATCATCTTGCATCTACAGTTCTTTCCATGACCCTCTTGCATCGACAGTGCTTTCCATGACCCTCTTGCATCAACAGTTCTTTCCTTGACCCTCTTGCATCGACAGTTCTTTCCATGGCCCTCTTGCATCGACAGTTCTTTCCATCATCATCTTGCATCTACAGTTCTTTCCATGACCCTCTTGCATCGACAGTGCTTTCCATGATCCTCTTGCATCGACAGTTCTTTCCATCATCATCTTGCATCTACAGTTCTTTCCATGACCCTCTTGCATCGACAGTTCTTTCCATGATCCTCTTGCATCGACAGTTCTTTCCATCATCATCTTGCATCGACAGTTCTTTCCATGACCCTCTTGTATCGACAGTTCTTTCCATGACCCTCTTGCATCGACAGTTCTTTCCATGATCCTCTTGCATCGACAGTTCTTTCCATGATCCTCTTGCATCGACAGTTCTCTCCATGATCCTCTTGCATCGACAGTTCTTGCATCTTCCATCATCCTCTCGATTCTTTTAGAATTACCCGTTGGGATACACGGAAGAGGCGTTCAAACGCATGAGAAGAGTGACCTCGTTGCCCAACATTTTGGAAGGTTGGCGGGAAGAGAAGATGGCAGTTCCCTGTCACGAGGTGACGGTACCCGTTTCATCGGTGAAAGCGGCGAGTACTCAAAGCAACGCGTCAAACAAAAGTCCTTCAGTTAAACTGTCTCCGGGTTCTGCTGTAGCTTCCGATGGTTTGTTAGTCGTGGCGAGTAAAAGCGTGGGCGCTATAACGTTAGGGTCGCCTTCGGGTAATTCAGTGATTGCGGTGAAGTCGCCCGAGTCGAAATTGGGCGTTTCAGAAACAAATATGCAGACTTCTTTGTTAAAAAGCGAAAAGACTATTCAAGAGCAATCGATTCCATCTGGTTCTGGACAACAGTTGGTTGTGGCAACTAGTTTATTGAAATCTGTGAGTATAACATAATTAATAAATAAACACAACAACAAATTTAAAGGAACAGTTAGTAAATGTATAGTCAAAGTCATAATCAAAGTTTATTTAATAACAATTGCATTGATTGAGGAATGGGACCGATTGCCTCAACAACTGATCGAATGGCTTCATCAGAAGTATGGGAAGAAGAATGACTGCACTTGTAAGGGCTCGTGGGGGGAACACACGATATTGAAACAAAAGAAAAAATGAATTTAATTATTGAAATAAGTTGAAAATGTAGAATAATTTTGTTCTTACAAGTTCAGTTCTTCTTCCCTTACTTCTCATGCGGCCATCGATCAGTTGTTGAGGCAATCGGACCCATTCCTCATTCAATGCAATTGTTATTAAATAAACTTTGATTATGACTTAGAACATTGAAATCTACCTAGATATAGGCCATAAGACAATAAAATATAGAAATAAATTACATTTACTAACTGTTCCATTAAATTTACCGGTGTGTGTATTTTCCAAATTCTAAATGATGTCTTTCAGAATGCTACTAAAGTGTTAAACACTTTACCATCAACAATAACCTCTCCATCTTCTAACGGGAATTCCACATTGTCAATAAATCCGGAGAGCGTCTCGGAGGACTTAAATTCGGACGTGGCGCCTTTAGAACAAATAATTTTAAGCGAGGAGAACAACCAGGATTACATATCAGAAAGCGAAGTGGATCCTTTGGATTTAGGCGAAGCCAACACCCTCCTCGGCATGACCTACAGTTCTGAAGACGAGGGAGACAACGTTAAAGTGAAGAAAAAAATCGGTTTGTTGGGCTACCAGTTGTTCAGGTGCGCTTTTTGCGAGTTTTCCTGTTCGAATGTTCTCGACTTCAAGAAACACGTGAACAAATCGTTGCCGTGCAGATCTACGGCTAATGTAAACAGGCCGTTCGAATGCGTTCATTGTAAGAAGTCCTTCAAGCATTCGCACGTTTTAGTGGAACACGTCCATTCGCACGGCGTGCTTAGATACTCGTGTTCTTTGTGCGGGAACAAATTTCCAACTTGCAGCCAAGCTAGGTAAACTTGTATTACATTTTGCGCTTCTTTTGAAACTAATTAAGCTTGTGTTTTTGTTCAGAACGCACATGAGAAGTCGCCACAGTATCACCCAAACCACACAAACGCTTCTCAATTCTGCTAGCACTTCGTTTTCAATGGGTAACGAGGAGTTCATCATCAAACCGAAATTGCTGTTGAATGAGTCTGCGGTCGTTAACGAAACAACATCTGACGAGTTGCCTGCAGACATATCGAATTCGAAGAATGTTTATAATCCCGATGAAATAGACAAAATTCCCATTAGATCCATATTTGTTACTAATTTACAGTAAGTATGGTCATATTTTTTCTTAATATTACTCGAACTATCAGTCTATTAGTTTTACCATTATGAACAAATATTAAAGTAGTACATTTTTGCTTTAGATGTGGAGTTTGTACGTACGCTACGAAGGTTCGAACAAACATGGTCAGACATTTGCAATTTCATTTGCAAGAAAAAGCGGTGCCCGTCAGTGCTCCGGTGAATCCCGTGCCGTGTTTAGAGAAAAACGAGAAAATGTTCGACAAAATGATCAATCTCGCGTCGAGTTCTCACAAATCAGGCGGTCGTATGGGAGGATCTTCGTCAACCAAGACGGAGAGTAAAGGTTAGTTGCCATTATTTATCTATTTCCGTATCATTTCGAATTCATCTTCCAGATGCGGTTAAATTTCCCGAGTTCGTGCCGACTCACACGAGATACGCCTGCTGCGCGCAAAGCTGCAATTATCTTTGCCCCGAGGAGGCGAATCTGCGTCACCATCTCACCGCCCTCCACGATGGAGAAACCAGCTTCGTTTGCGTTCACTGCAAAGTACCCATCATCCCCCCAGAGGCAGAAGCATTAATGAAACACCTCAAATTGCACGGTTTGCAGCTGTACAGATGCCAGTACTGCAGCTTCCACCACAACCTGAAGCACAAAGTGGAAAGGCACTCCAGCGATTCGCACATGGATTTGCCCAATAAAGTGGTGACTCTGAGAAACTTGGAGTCCGAGCCGACGATATCCGATGAGAATTCGTCGGTTCCCGCTAATCAGAATAAATCGAGCAAGCTGTGGAGATGTTTGATGTGCAAATTTAGGGGATTCACCGAAGAGGTCATACGGAGTCATGTGTTGGATAAACACGAGATTGATTCCCAGTACAAATGCGCGCTGTGCTTTTACAAAACCGACGATAAGAGCACGTTTTCGAGCCATTACAACGACCACCATCCGAACTACGACGTTCACATTATCAGCAGCTACAGGCAGAATACGGAGCAAAACAACAAAGACGAGAAGGAAATCAACAATTTCGATACGACACCGTTGTGGCAAAGGGACCGGCCTAGGATCAAACATATCCGTGGTATTTTGTTCGAGGAATCGGCGCCGAGTTCGTCCAAAAGTCCGAATAAAAAGATCGGTAAATCGTCCGGAACAGCGGCGAAGAGCGTCTCGAGGAACCTAGATTTGGCCATTGAATCTGTGGCAAAGGGAAGTTCGATTCTCGATAGCAAAAATTTGAATACGGTGAAAAAATCAGATGATAACGAAGTTGGCGAGCTAGCTGATGGTGCGCTACAACAATCCGATATCATCGTTATCGATGATGATGATGATAACGATACTAAAACAGTAGTTAAACCTTCGACGAAGCGAAAACGTCTTAGGATAGTTCCTGTAGGTCCAAAAGACAAATTGCTTAAACTTGAAAGCAGCGCTGATGTTAGCAATGGAAAAACTAATGATGCTAAAAATTACAATGATGATGATAACGAGGAGTACGAAAAAAGTTTGAAATTGTCATTTGGCGAATTCGGATTGCCTTTAAATAAACAGCTAAAATGCCCCAAGTGCGAAAAATTCAAATCGAAGCGGATATCCGATTTTATGTACCATTTGTTTAAAGAAAATCGCGTTCACAGGTAATTTGTATTACTTTCTAAACTAGTTTATTTGGTAGTTCATATTTTGAGTTTATTGTAACATTGTATGAATTGCCACATTATTTTTAAGGTACAAATGTGGCATTTGCGGCGACGAGAGCATAACGTACCGTTACATGTCGAAGCATGTTAAAGAACACGCTCACAAATTCAACATTAAAGATATAATCCCCATGAGAAAGAACACTCGATTAGAGCTCTGGTTGCAAATGCTCCTCAGATCGCAGTGCACGAAAATCGCGCCGATTCTCACCCACATTCCCGACGCCTCGCCCAGCGATAAAAACAAAGTGCTGTGTCGCTATTGCAGTAGATGGTGAGTACAAAAATAATAAAAAGTAATTATAGTCTGTTCATAAATGAGGCGCAGTAATCCCCCGTAGTGATCCTTGCAAAACCAATACCAGGGTGAACCATCCCAGTAATATTAAGATATTATCGTGAACATTATTCTGTATCCAATGTCTGTGTTGGGCAGGTGGCTTCTGTGTAAGTTGGAATTCGGCTTATTGATCGAGCCTCCTCATTTATGAATGGACTATTGTACGCTTTATGTACAATTGATTACGAATGATTGTAGGTTCAAATCGGAGCAAGATCGCATCGAGCACACCCTTACTCATTGGTTGGTGTTGCCCTACAAGTGTATGGAATGCAACCATCCGACGTACAATATCAAACAAATGGAAAATCATTTTGCTAAATGCCACCAAGGTGTCACTCCTAATTTCGACGAAGTTGGCCCAACCGTAGAGAAGGAACTTGAGCATTCTGATCGCTTGCATATGAAAGAAGTGAAAGAAGAACATCTGTTTAACAAGAATGACAAGGTACGTTAATTTTTTATTGAATGTTGGTTAATATTTTTTTATAACACTAATTTTAGGCAACGGAGGTGTCTATTCCACCATCACCCGTTGCTGATACGACTGAGCAAAATAGTACTGATGCTGAAACACCAGCAGCTGGTAAATCTGCAAAAGTGGCTGAACCAGTAGAAAAGCCTTTTAAAGTAAGTGATTGCAAACTTCTAGTAAACGTTTATTAAATATTCGCTGTACTTTCAGCCTGTGGAAGAATTGGTGATAATCAGCAAAACCGACAGCAACGTTCCGCAAAATGGGGACGTGTACTGCTGCGAATACTGCGCTTACATGTCGAATTCCGAGCCGATAATGATGGACCATTTGTTCGAAGACCATCGTAACGCTAATGTGAAATTCAAAGTTTTGAATCAACGCGTCTGCAACTCCAAAAAGGACGATTTCATCGGTTGCATGTTGTGCGAGGAAGTGGGCTCGGAGATTATGATTAGGCAACATCACATGAATGTACACGAAGGCGAAACGTTTCTCTATTACAGGTATACTATATTTACAATAATGTGGCTTTTATAGATAATTTATTCACAATGTGCTTTAGGTACACCTGCAACATTTGCAAGAAGAAATTCTTGAAAACAACTGGCCTCAAATTGCACAGTCAGCGAATTCACCCGGACGCTGCTGTAACCTATACTGATGTGTTTAACAATATCATAACCAGCGCTGCCGATAAAGTTTCCAAAGACAAATTGGTGAAAGATAAACCACAATCTTCGAACGCTGCGGCGCCCAACAGGAATTTATTGTCCTTACTCACGCCTGCTGCTAAAATTTGGAAACGTTACCAATGCACTGAATGCTCTTACCGAAGGGATTTTCCCTCTTCTAGTCTCAACAACGTGAGGAATCACGTGAAAACGCACTTTAAAGCTTACGCATGCGAGGAGTGTGGTTTGAAGTAAGACTACTCGATATTTACTTACTTAAAATTATTTATATTATAATTTTTTAGGTTTAAAAACAAACCGGACGCCTTGGGCCACTTCCGCAGAGACCATCCAGACGCAGAAGAAAACATCCTATACGACAAAGACGTACAAGATTCGTTCAACGAATGCATACGCATAATTCAAAGCGAAGCTATCCAGATAGAAAATCCCCAGGATGCCGCTACGCCGAAGGAATTCGCAACGGCGAGGAAATCGACTTCGGCCTTTTACTGTCGGCCAACGAAAGAGTTCAGCTATTACGGGCAACCCGTGGAGAAATTAGACATGAGCAAGATACTGTCGACTGTAGAAATCAATGGAATTTGCATGGACATGACGGCTGACAAGTTGGGGAAACTGTTCGATTTGGATCCGTTCGTGGAAGTAATGCGAATGCAAACTTCGGATGGGGATTTGGATGATGATGTAGATGTGGTTTCATGACCTGAGCTAAACGCCATTGATTTTATGTTGGACGATTTTAGTGTAGATAGTTTCGAATTGGAAAGTATTATTCCTTCGATGGATAATTTGCTCAATGATCACGAATACTTCAAAGATTGGGACGATTAGGTGGTTGATAATACTAAGGATTTGTAAATGTTTCTATTTTTCACGAAGTTACGACTACTTATGTTTATGTACATTTGTTCCTATTGTAAATATTATAAGATAGGTAATTTAAGAGATACACAAGTAAGTTTTTTTTTATACGAGAGGATATAAATACATTAGTTTTGTGTTTTTATTAATGATATTTTATATGTATATCTACACAGTATAGGTCCCCACTTAACCATACTATTAAATAGGTAAAAATGGGTAATCATAGAAATTACGCATGTAATTTTATCTGCGTTTAATGCATACAAATAACGATCGAGTTACACCTTATAAATTAACACAGCACTTATCAACGATCAGTCAAAGGTAACAATTCCGCAGTAAGTTCACTATCGCACAAACGCGGCGGGCCCGTGATTTGTCCTTTACTCCTGAGATTCAATTCGGTTTTTTTAATCTTCCAATTGTCTTCGCAAAACGGGTCTCTTGCTAAGGCGAACACTTGCTCGAACACTCCCACGCACATTTGCTGGTTGTGCAAAGTTCCGCAGGAGAGGACCGTCACTAAACCATGGGGGTTCATTAATCCGCGTGTGCCTTCTTTGGTGATGTTGGGATTGAACGTCAGATTGTACTGCATTTTGATTTTAAATAGATGTGCCGCTATGCCTTCGGGATCGTTTTCGATCGTGGAAGTGTCACGGTCGTTTTGTGAATAAAAATTAATGGTGAATGTTGCGTCTGAGTAGAAATGTTCGCTGCCTACACCTTTGTCGTTTAGTAAGGAGTAAAACCATGATGAGAATTGCTCGGCTAGTACAGAAATGGAGTCGTCTTTACTCTGTTCTTGAGCTGTGCTGTTGTTTTGACTAGTGGCTATTTTTTGGTTGGAACTGAATTCAAAGGAGCCCGTTGATGAAATATTCCAATATTCAAGAATTTTGTCGATCAATTCGTTTTTGGTAATGGGTAGTTTGACAGTTACATTTTCTTCGTCTAAGTACGAGAACAAAATCTCTCTAGTAATACTTTTTCTTCTTAAAATACTCAAAACGTCTGGGGAATGTTTCAAAATTGCTTTTACAGCTTCTGAAAAATACTAAAGTTAAAAAACAAGTCTTAAGTCTTAACATACAAAACAAACTTACCTTCATTGGAATTTATTTTTAATAGTCCTTGGGTAATTGTTCTTGCTAATGTAAACAAACATTCCGAATCTAGTTTCGTCAGAAATTCCACAATCTTAGTATTCTGAGCCATCATCAAATTGGAATATGCACATAGTTCGTGATATTATTGTTTCACATTTCATTTAAAAATAAACATTGATATGTTCAATATTTTTAAGGTTATAATCTTCTTTATTGTGTCTTATAGGTTGACATTTTTGCCTAACTCTTTGACACTTGGTAGTGACTGTATAATAGTTCTAGCGGAGTTGTATAATGAAATATCATTAAATAGAAGAAGAGATTTGAAAAAAAATCTGATTTTTGTACATTTTTAGAGTATTTTATTGATTGAAATTCTACTTTATGATATTATAAATATAGCTATGAACATAGACAAAATAATATATTTCTTTCTCTGGTAGATAATACTCTATTTAAAGATAAATAGGTAGGCAACAAAAGAGATATTCGAGATTTCGAGAAATTTTGGGTTATTATTGATGTAATAATATTACGAATGTAGTTTAGAAAATTGCAATTATCTTGAAAATTAATCGATACGCTGCTTATGTTATTTAAGAGAAAAATCACTTTTCTACAATTTTTGGAGAATCAACATTTTTCTAAAATGGCTTAATTTTCGATGTTTAAATATAAAACAATATTTGTTTGCAACTTCTTTAAAGAGATAAACAAGAAATTTCGTATAAAACATTTTAGAAAATTTTACTGGTAAAATAAATGAGCGACGTTTTAATTTTGGCGAAGATAGAACCGGTTTTTAAAAAATTCGCGGGCGAGAAATTACATATGTTTTTATTAGTAAAGCAACAGTTAATGTGGTAGAACTTAGCTCCGCCCTTTTTGAAAAATCAAAAATTGAATGTTGTGCTAAATTGTGCTTCTCGTGTTCCATTTTGTGCCGATAATATGATAATAATTGGGAAGCGCGAGATATGGTGGCGCGGCCCTGGCGGATTAAATTGAACCTGCCTATGTGAGGAAAATATTTTTATTTATTTTTTAAATCGTTGATTTTAAATGTCTTATTGTGTCTTATTCTGTGTTTTTAAGATATTACGTGATTTTTGTTGTAACAAAGTGTCTTGTATTAAGCAGAAACGTAATCTGTCTTAGATTTTTACCCTACATAGAACTGCCATATTGACAATTTCTAGCGCCACCTATAGTCGCTCGCGCTTCGCAATTTAGCGAGAGCGCCTTTAACTTGAAAGTTCTACATTGTTGTTAACATATGTTACGGGCAATGTGATTATTCTGGGTAGTTTTCATAATGCTCGGTCATTATGAATAATGACTGCAAAAATTAGGTATAATTTAATAAATTTGTATTTGTCTGGGATAATTTATTACATGAGATTTCAGATTTCACCCTACCCTACCCAATGTATCGGACATACTACCTATTTGCCTATTTGTAAGTACATAGATATACATAGATAATTTGTTTTAATAGAATTTTCTCTTTTTTTGTATGTATGCAGAAAAAATTGAATATTTTTTTTTCAAATTGCCCACTCTACTTCAGGTATTATTCATAAAGCCCGGGCAATGTGATAATTTCTATATATTTTATCACTTTGTCGTATTTGCCGCTAAATCTGCATTTCCTGTAGAGATAAATAAATAAAGTTTATCTAGCGTCTTCTTTAAATAATAGGCCATTATATTCCGGATATGTAACTATTGGACACTTTTTAAAATGCCCGGGTAATATGAATAATGTCAATTTACTTACATTGCCCGTAACATATACATTGTTTACGTTAAAGTCGCTCGCTAAACATGACTTTAACGTTAAAATAGGTCGCTGAATACGGGCCATTGCATTTAAAAATAATTTTTTTGATTCGAATTTTTATTTTATCGATAATTATGTTAATGTTTATATCACTGAATAGATAATTGAATAAGCTTTCAAATGAGATATTACACGAAACCAATTGCTATTTAAAAAATCATCGATTACGTCATTACGCCCACATGTATGACGTCACTAGTATGATATACATGCCACAAAGTCACAATTTAAAAATAAAAATCGACCTGTTTCGGGATTTGTCTCCAAAGTAGCCTATTCTCGAAAAAAATGAATTTATTCCATAATTTTTCCCCTCACTGTACAATAACTGTTTGATTTCTATGGAGTTATAGCTATGAATTTAATTCAATTAGATGAATCAGCAAAATACCATATAATACCATATTCTTTTATCATGAAATTCCTTTATAATGAATTTTTAACTTTAAATCGCATTTTAACCACTTATTTTGTTATTATACAGATAATATAATTTGTACCTGAATAATAAAATCATATCCTTTTAGCTAATACTATCATTTTCATATCTCCAAGTACTTGGGCTTTTTATATTGCAATAAGCATTACAGTTTTTGCTCTATCTTCACGAAATGAAGTGGTCGACTGTTGAGCGATTATTCGCTCCGAGCGATTATTTCAACTACGTGGAATTTTTGATGAAATATTTCGGCTCCAATCCCCCTAAAACCGGTTTCAAACGAATTATTTACATCATTTTCGCCGTTTTCCACGTTCTATCCATATCAGTCGTCCTGAACGTCCTCGACTGGATGGAACTCTTCAGGGTTTTCAGCTACAACGACATGAAATTGATCATGCTCAGAGCGACTATGGTGTTCTTTTCGCTGGTCATGGGCCAAAGGGTGTTGTTGTTCGCTTTTACTTTCAAAAAGTACCAAGGAATTAAAAAGGCGGTGAAAAGATCCTCGTTCAACTTCGAATGTTTCGGTATTAATAACATCAATTTGGACAGCGTTTTGAACAGTTCCAGTCGAAAGGGGAAATTGTCGTTGAGCGCAATTTGGAAGGAAGCTAATTTGTCTTTTTCCGAGTCAAAGTAGGTGAAATATTATTAGGCATTTTGAGCGATGCTCTTTGAGATGAGAGAATATAGATTTTAAATAATATAAGAGGGGAATATATGCAAAATGTATAGATAGGTATATATACAACATTTGCATATATCTAAAGAATTGTCAATTTTTGCATATTTTGAAAAAAATTGCATATTTTAGCATACATATATGTAGATATTTATGGTACTTACTACTTTTTGTTTATACATTCAATTTGTTCAATTTTGATCATTTTACATATATTGCGTATTTTTGATATTTTTTTGAAAATCACTGCAAATTTTTGACAATTTTTGAAAAGTATTATTTTTGATATTTCAGTACATTTAAAAAAGCCCTAGAATCAATTAAGATTGTTCAAAAAAAATTAACAATGTTTCAGAATGAATTTTGATATGTTCAGAACAATTTAAAACGATTCTGAACGAATTAGAACTGTTCAGAACACTTTTAGAAAGCTTCAGAAGGAATTAGAAATAATTCTGAACAATTTTGAACGTTTCAGAGTGAATTAAAACTGTCCAGAACAATGTAGAACTATCCCGAACGAATTAGAATTGTTCAGAACATTTTTAGAATGCTTCAGAACGAATGAGAAATGATTATGAACAATTTTGAATGTTTCAGAGTGAATTAAAACGGCCCAGAACAATGTAGAACTGTCCCGAACGAATTAGAACTGTTCAGAACATTTTTAGAATGCTTCAGAACGAATTAGAAATAATTCTGAACAATTTTGAATGTTTCATAGTGAATTAAAACTGTCCAGAACAATGTAGAACTGTCCCGAACGAATTAGAACTGCTCAGAACAATTTTAGAATGCTTCAGAAGGAATTAGAAATGATTCTGAACAATTTTGAATGTTTCAGATTGAATTAAAACTGTCTAAAACTATTTTTGACATTTTTTTGAAACTCATTGCATATTTTTAAATAAATCGTTGCATATGTATGCGCATATATTAGCAATTTTTTTTTGTATATATTCCGCTCTTTATAAATAAAAGTAACTTTAAGCGAACTAGAAGCATTTCGTGTAAAAACAACGCTGGAGATGGGAGCTCGCTGCTCGGCGGTTTTAAACGCAGAAATCGCAATGTGCTTAATACTTTCGTTTTTCTGGAATTACAAGGAAACCCATGGCGAATTGTTCGAAGATTACAATCCGTGTTTGAACAAAACTTCCTTGTACAGGAAAACGCAACTTCGTTTTTACATGCCCTTCGATTCTTCTTTGGAAGGTCACGACGCTTTGGCCACTTGCATAACCTTGTACACTCGATTTGGCCTATTGTTGCTATTTTTACGTAAGTTTAATTCCTTTATGGCAACAGCTATAAATTTTAGTTTTTAATTTTTAGCCATCGATAGTATCCTGCCCTCTTTCTTAGCCCATTTAACAGCTCAAACAAGAGTCGTACAAGAAGCCTTTAAACATGTAGATAAAAATATAAGCCCGTCTGGAAGTTCTAGAAGTGCGTTTTTAATCAAAGAAATAAGAATTGTTAAATGTGTTAACGAATTGCAAGAGATATACAGGTAAAAAAGGCGTGATTGAGTGAGTTTATTGCAAAAATAAAATATTCTATACTAATTTGCAGGATTCTTGATATGCTACAAAACTTGTACAGCTTTCAATCGTTGGTACAGTATGCAATTGTACCATTTCTGTTGTGTACTTTATGCTATATTGCTCCAATGGTGCGTACATTAAAAAACATGAAAATATCGGAGTATATTATTCTAAGGGCGGTTTTTCACTAAACGGAGAGTTGAGTTTTTGTTTAGTTTTAGTTTTCTGAAACACGGAGAACAAAAACAAAACTGGAACCAACTTAAAACTCCTGTTTCCACTAAGCCTACTAAGTTTTGTTTTTGTTTTTGATATTTTTCCACTGGTGACGATGAATTCAAAACACTGTGCTTCAATAACACTTCGCATTTTTAAGGGGGTTTTCCACTAAACGGACAAAACCCAAACTCATGTCGAATAGAAACAAAACTGAAACTTTTTGAAGACTTAAGTTTTTCGACAGTTTGAGTTTTGTATTTCGAATCCCGCTAGAAACCGGTAATGGCCAATTATAGGTGTTTCCGTTTTGGTTTTGTTTTCCATGTTTCAGAAAACTAAAACTAAACAAAAACTCAACTGTCCGTTTAATGGAAAACCGCCATTTTAGGTGTCCAGTATGCTGTTTTCACTAAGTAGACTCGAGTTTTAAAACTGCAGAAACCTTTTGATGTTGACGGGACTCGAAAAACAAAACTCAAACTATCGAAAAACAAAGTTTGCTAAAAGTTTCAGTTTTGTTTTATTCGACATGAGTTTGAGTTTTGTCCATTTAATGGAAAACCGCCCTAAGATAGACATTTTTTCTTGTCTGTTTTTAGGTAAGCGATTCCTCAGAACTTTTCTGTTTCGGAATGTTTTTGATGGGCGTCACTGAAGAAGTGTTTATATTATCTTACGTTTCTCATACTCTCACCCTTGAAGTAAGCCTATAATCTGTTTAAATTGTGTTTAATATTTGAATAAAATTTCGTTATTCATCGAGTAAAATAAAAATTTTTTAGCTTCAAAATGTTGCGATAGATATCTACAATATCGAATGGCACTGTTACCCAATAAGAGTGAAAAAACTCGTCAGATTTACGTTGAGTCGCATACAAAAGCCAGCTAGTTTGACTGCATGCAAACTTTTCAACATCGATTTAACGTTTTTTATTCAAGTAAAACTTTGCTAAAAAAATTAAACAGAAATTAAAAATTTGATATTTTAGATGTTGCAAACGTCTTATTCATTTTACACTCTAATAAGCAGCACAAGAGAATAAATGGAGGATTATTAGATTCAGCTAAATATTTGTTACCCGAAAACAAACGCAAATTGTTAAAAACCACTAAATTAATATGTAGAATCGAAATACAAAATATTTGAATTTAGTAGAGAATAAAGATAATTCAGCTTCAGCATTAACAAACTCGTTTTTGTTGTGTTTGTTTACCACAGTGGAAAAAGCTTATCTCTTCAATCGCAAGCTGAAGTCCTATCCAATTTTTTACCGCGATAAATTGAATTGCTTTTAAAATATAGGTCTCCGACGGGCGAGCCGGTCCTGCGCTTGCGTCGCGATAATTGCGATATGGATTTTCCCTACTAACCAACCACCTAGAACGGCGATCGGTCTTGCCATGTGAAAATCTCTCGCGAACAGAAGGAGATACGAGTATTTTAATTTCGAGTGTAATTTTTTTTTGGTTTTTTCGAAAATGCCTTGTGGAAAGTTCGCCGTTGTGACGGTGTTTTTGTGCGTTTGCTCCACGGGATTGGCAGATGATACTGCAGAGAGGAATAGGGAGAATACCGCAAAACAACATCCAGAATTGTCCAAATTGTAAGGGTTGTTTATAATATAATTTAATTCGTCTCAGTAGTAGAAGTATTAAGAAATTACTAATTTTTTTGCTGGTTTTGAAAATACAGGGTGTCGTAAAAAGGTTGAGAAATGGCTTAACAACAGACTCCTGGGACAAAAATAAGACGATTTAACCGAACTTACCTGTATCCAAAATTGCTTAGTAAAGAAGTTATAGGATTCTGAAGTTAAGAATAAAAGAGATTTTTTGATATTGTGCCAGAATGGCTCAACTTTTTTTCGTGAAAATTTGTACAAAATATCTCGGTTTGGTGACATATTTTGGTGTAAATATCTTTTTTTAAGTTGTCCATCCCTCTCTTATTTAACGGGGGTGGCCAACCCCCTTAAAGCCCTAATTGTACCGCCCATGTAATTCATCTAATTTGTGAAACGAAACTGGATTTATTGGATTATTTATAATGATTTTTTACTTTTTGTAATTTTCTTTAAAACCCATATTTTTGGAGATAAACCTATCTTTTTGGCATTCATACGATTTTTGAAATCCAGATTTCCAGCACATTATTGACAAAAAAATTTTTTCATCACACCTTTTTAACAAATTAAGTTATTTTCAACAATAATCTATCAATTAATAAGACCACAAAAACTTTAAAGATTTATCTTTTAAAAATTTGATTTCTGTAATTTATAAAAACGGTTCAATGTGGCCTCCATTTACGATTAATAATTAGATTTTTATTGAAAATACCTTAATCTGTTAAAAAGGCGTTATGATTTTTTTTTATAATAACTTGCTGAAAATGTGGATTTGAAAAATCATATGGATGCCAAAAATGAGATTTATTTCCAAAAATATGGGTTCTATAGAAATTTACAAAGAGTAAAAAATAATTGTAATGAACCAATAAATCTAGTTTCTATTCAAAAATTAGGCGAATTACATGGGTGGAACAATTAGGGCTATAAGAAGTTTGGCCACCCCCGTTAAATAAGAGAGGGATGGATAATTTAAAAAAAGAAATTTATACATAAATATGTCACCAAACAGAGATATTCTGTACAAATTTTCACGAAAAAAAGTTAAGCCATTCTGGCGCAATATCAAAAAATCTCTTTTTTATTCTTAACTTCAAAACCCTATAACTTCTTTACTAAGCAATTTTGGATACAGGTAAGTTCGGTTAAATCGTCTTATTTTTGTCTCGGGAGTCTGTGGTTAAGCCATGTCCCAACCTTTTTGCGACACCCTGTATGTATACACCTGCAAAAGGTATGGTAACCAGTTCATTATTTTTTATTCTACTTTGAAAAAATTATGTTTCAGAGTAAAAAATTGGGCGACCAAACTAGGAGGAGAACTGTGGCACTTCGGTGACTTGGTTACAAGGCAAAATAGAGTTAGAGATGTGAGTACATCAATTCGTTAATTCTATCAACGGTATACTTCAAAATTATCGCTCTTGCAGAGTTTTAAAGACACCACTCTAATAGCGAAAGATGGCGAGGCGCTGCTGAACATAATCCACGACAACATATCCCAAATGATGAAGGAAAAAGTGGACGCCGTCAGAAGGATAATGGACCAGGCGGAACAGATCGCTCAAGCCCAAAAGGAATCCGACATTGATTTCAACTTTCCTTTCTACAACGCCAAAAATTTGACCAATTCGCTGGATAATACCACCGAAGAATCCACCAGGGTATTACATACAAACCACTTACCCTCATTTAATTGATTAATCCATTAATTCTTCAGGAACCAGAAGTGCAGGAAATCCAAGATGGACTGTTTGCGTCCGATGCAGGAATTCTGGAGCAGCCCTACCAGCAAGCTCTAGTCCAGCCCCAGGAATTCAATGACTTTCAAAGGGACGAAGATGCTGAATCCTCTGATGAAACCTCCTCTAAGGATGAAGATGCTCTTTACCCAGAAATGGAGGTAAATAATTTGTACCTTCTACACCTCTTCAATGGAGAAGACCACGATGTGAGATACGCGGATTTCGGCAAAAGATACGATTAGAAATGACTTATTAGAGCTCAAAACCGTTTTCAGTTGCTCAATATGTGTTATAATTAAAAAGTTATAGCACTTTGAAATTTTAAAATTTCGGGTTTTGACTCATACCTTATCAACCAATCATAAACCACTCACGTCTTGTTGTATAGTAAATAGTATGAATTTTCGAACGCAGTAACAAAGAATACACAAACGAACAAAAATCAAACTGTCATTAGTCAGATTTTTCTGAAAAATGCACAAAACAAATTACACGAATTGCAGATCGGCACAAAACACTTTACTGATAATATTGAAGTTGACAAGAATGTTGCCAAATAAATTTTTCAGGACCATTATTTGTGTTTTTAACACGAAAATCGGTTACAATTTATACAGATGAAGTTGTTATTTTTATATTAATATATCGAATTATCCATTAGGTAGTGGAAGAAATGGATAAATCAGAAAATGTATATTGCAATAAATATACAAAAAACGCGCATTTTGCGGAGTAAAGAAGAGTAATAGGAAACGTGGCAAACTTGCTAAATGTGACTTCTCTTTGAAACTCTCGCTTTGATTGGAACAGAGTGTATGACGATTGTGTGACGCTTTTCAAACTTTAAAAATTAATTGCGGCCTTATTTGGCCACAGAAAAAAATTTAAATTTCATTAAGCGCCTTTTTAGAACACACGGTTTTGAAAAAAAAAATAAAAAAAAAGTCGTGGTCTTCTCCATTCGTTGCAATAAATTATTTCCAGGTTACAGATGGAACAGAACAAGACCCTCAAGCCATACTAAATAAAGCTCCCGTAGATAAGTCCCGATTGCCTTTGATTCGAAACAGGAATTTCTACGATATACCTGTTAATATGAACGTCAGCGCCGTCCATGTACCCAGCAATGTGTACGAGAGATGTGAGTCAAGAATACAAATTAAAAAAAAACCCATTAAATTATCCCTTTTAATTCCAGCCAAAGAAGTTATATCCGGGATCAAATGGTCCGAGGAATTGGACAAAACGTTCCGGTCAAATTACGAAATCGACCCGACTTTATCCTGGCAATATTTCGGAAGCTCCACTGGATTCATGAGGCAATATCCAGGTATGCGAATATCTTACCCATTTCTTCACTTATTACAAACTAAACTCGTTATTTCAGCTATGATATGGTCCCAAGAGCCCATAGACCTCTTCGATTGCCGCACCAGGTCGTGGTACATCGAAGCCGCCTCCTCGCCCAAGGACGTTGTTATCCTGGTGGACAGGTCTGGATCGATGACCGGCATGCGGAGGGAGATTGCCAGACACGTCGTCCACAACATTCTGGATACGTTGGGAAACAACGATTACGTCAACATTTACACGTTTAGTAACACCACCGAGTCGTTGGTGGAGTGTTTCGATGAAAAATTAGTGCAAGTAAAGTTGCTGTAAATTATGAGTTAAGCGAAAATTTGTAATTTATTAATTGGTGTAGGCTAATCTGGCGAACGTGAGGGTCTTAAAGGAGAGTATGGGTAATTTTAAAACCGAGCAGATCGCCAATTTCTCACTAGCTTTAGTGACTGCCTTCGAGTTACTTCAGGAATATAGGATCACTCAAAAAGGTAACTAAATTCATCCAGTTATCCAGAATTCGAATCGAAACGCCTCGTTTCAGGGGCCAAATGCAACCAAGCAATAATGCTCATCACTGATGGTGTTCAATACAATTACAAAGAAATCTTCGAGAAGTACAACTGGGAGTATTTGCCGTTCATGAACGTGCGAGTATTCACTTATTTGATAGGAAGAGATGCTTCCGATGTTAGAGAAGTTAAGTGGATGGCTTGTGCAAACCGAGGTAAAAGATCTTGCTCTTTAAGGATTTAGCTTCTTTAATATCGATTCCAGGTTATTACGTCCATTTGAGTACCTACGCAGAAGTTCGAGAAGAAGTGTTGAATTACATACCGGTGATGGCGAGGCCTATGGTGTTGAATCCGAGCCACAAGCCCAATCCCACGTGGAGTCCCGTGTACGCCGACGTCACCGATCCCAAGTTAACCAATTGGTTGTGGGTGAATCGCGAGAGGAACAGGCAAAGGGAAAGGTTCATGGGGTATAGGAAACTGAAGCATATGATCTCAGGTGATGATTTGGATAGGACTTTCGTGCACCAACAGAAATTGGTAAGTGCAACAAAACGTTTATTAATACTTATTAATAAAGAGCGGAATATATGCAAAATGTATCCAACATTTTCATATGTATTCAACATTTTCACAGAGATAATGTCGAAAAAAATATTTTTATAAATAAACAATAACGAATATTCGAAAGTTATTTTTAATTCTTAACATTTTTTCTTTATTATAATTTTCGATATTCTCAAAAAAAGGTACTTTACTCTTGGGCAAAAATCACATTTTTTGACAAACCTTGTGATGTACGACTGAAAAATTTTGATATCCGATGATTGCATTTTAGGTTTTGGACCATGCAGAACTTTTATCAAGAATACCTTTTTTTCATAAAAACACTAATAAAAAAGTTTTCCGTATGGTTCCAACTTAAGTAGACACACTGTATGTAGATATTTATGGACTTATCTACTACTTTTTGTTTATACATTCAATTTGATCAATTTTGATCATTTTACATACACTGCGTATTTTTGATAATTTTTTGAAAATTATTGCATAATTTTGATATTTTTTTTTAAATTATTGCATAATTTTGATATTTAAGAACAATTTAAAAAGCTTCCGAACGAATTAGAACTATTCAGAACACTTTTAGAATGCTTCAGAAGGAATTAGAAATAATTCTGAACAATTTTGAACGTTTCAGAGTGAATTAAATCTGTCCAGAACAATGTAGAACTGTTCAGAACGAATTAGAACTGTTCAGAACACTTTTAGAATGCTTCAGAACGAACGAGAAATGATTCTGAACAATTATGAAAGTTACAGATTGAATTAAAACTGCCCAGGACAATTTAGAACTGTTCAGGACCCTTTTAGAATGTTTCAGAACGAATTAGAAATGATTCTGAACAATTTTGAATGTTTCAGAATGAATTAAAAATGTCCAGAACAATTTAGAACTGTTCAGGACCCTTTTAGAATGTTTCAGAACGAATTAGAAATGATTCTGAACAATTTTGAATGTTTCAGAATGAATTAAAAATGTCCAGAACAATTTAGAACTGTTCAGGACCCTTTTAGAATGTTTCAGAACGAATTAGAAATGATTCTGAACAATTTTGAATGTTTCAGAATGAATTAAAAATGTCCAGAACAATTTAGAACTGTTCAGAACTCTTTTAGAATGCTTCAGAACGAATTAGAAATGATTCTGAACAATTTTGAATGTTTCAGAATGAATTAAAAATGTCCAGAACAATTTAGAACTGTTGTTTACAATGAAGAATGCTTCAGAACGAATTAGAAATGATTCTGAACAATTTTGAATGTTTCAGAGTGAATTAAAACTGTCCAGAACAATGCAGAACTGTCCCGAACGAATTAGAACTGTTCAGAACATTTTTAGAATGCTTCAGAACGAATGAGAAAGATCCTGAACAATTTTGAAAGTTACAGAATAAATTAAAACTGTCCAGAACAATTTAGAACTGTTCCGAACGAATTAGAACTGTTCAGAACCCTTTTAGAATGCTTCAGAACGAATTAGAAATGATTATGAACAATTTTGAACGTTTCAGAATGAATTAAAACTGTCCAAAACTATTTTTGATATTTTTTTGAAAATCACCGCATATATATTTTTAAATTAATCGTTGCTTATAGTATATGCGCATATATTAGTAATTTTTTTTTTGCATAATTTCCGCCCTTTACTTATTAATGTTGTTTAATGTATAGCTTCAGGATAATTATGGTGATACGCAAGTGTACCACTTGATGACTTCTGTATCGTTGCCGGTCTACGATAAGAAACCCCGACAGGTAAGGAAAACAGCCGATTAATTAATGATTAATTTAATTGAACAATGACTTGAAAAGCCTTATGTGTCTGCAGAACATAACGGAAAAAATCCAAGTGAACGAGGCCATTTGGGTGGAGGTGACGCGGGAGGTATCCGAAACGTCTTTGCGTAAAGATTAGATCGAAATTAAAGCGTTTCTAGATTCCAGTTTTTTTAGATTCAGTGTACAACCACAGTCTTAGGAGTAACCAGCTAAATTTAGACCGTCTAGATCGGCTGTAGACTTGTAACTGTTTTACCAGTTTGTTTTGTGTCTAGTATTATTTTAGGTAATGCTTGTAAATCGTCTAAATAGAAGTACTTCTTGTCCATTCGTTAGAAATGTTATAAGAGAATTTTACGAACGATTCTTTAAAAAAATGTTTATTATAAAGTGAATTTTGAAGAAGAGACGAGTAAAGTCACCCACAAAATATGTCCATCAATAGACCTCTTAAATTTATATTGTAGAAAATTGAGTAGTAAAAATTCTACCATATATTCATGTACAGTAATAAAAATGTTATCCAAACTTTTGGAGAATATTACAGCAAAGTTTACCCTTAAAAGAGTTTTCTCATAATGTACTCATCAATTCAAGTTTAGTTTACCATTAGAAATTAGTTCTTTAGATTTAGCAAATTAGTGATAAAACTAGAATTTAATTCGCATTGGTTATGGTTATTAAAATATATTTTTTTCTCTAGGAAAGAGTAGCTAACCTGTTGGGTGTAGCTGGAACTGATATTCCAATAGAATATATTCAGAGACTTATGCTTCCCTATAAGGTAAATAATTCTTTTTTATTATGTATGAATATTATATGAGTAATTTTATGTTTACAGCTTGGGGTGAATGGTTACGCTTTCATTGTAACAAATAACGGCTACATTTTAACGCATCCTGATCTTAGACCTGTGGTAAGTTGTGCTATTGATAATTAATAACCTTGTTCTTACACATAATTATTCATCTTTAAAAATATATTCTGTTCGAAGGAATTATAATGTTTACTCTTGTATCCCACGATAAGTATAATCGGAATTTTCTCCGTAATTTTTTTGTTTCAAATCTATCATTGTGTAATTCTATTCCAGACTTGTCCCGTGGATTTGATCTGGCATACTGACGAATTTGTAATTATTCTGTTATTTAAAACGTTGAATTGTATTAGTTGTACATAAATTTTTACTTATTTGTTCATTTCCTACTCAACATTTACAGTTTCAATTTTACGCATTCCACGCACAAATTATTTTCGTTTTGTTATTGGTACTTCGCTGTACATACTCCTCATTATACAGGGTGTCCGGTAATGAATGGGCCATGCGCTAAGGGGAGGTTCTTTGGGTAAAAATATGACGATTTAACCAAATTTACCTTGGTCCAAAGTTGCTTCTTTAGAAAGTTATAGCACTATAAAAATTGATTTTTTATTTCGATTTTTTGTCCATCCAGCATAATTCAAGAGATATCTTTTTCAAATTTCACATATGGAGGTTTTAGAGGTGTCCAATTAAGAATATGTTATCTATTTTGCGCTTAACCTAGAGGGCCCCACTTCAGCACCCTTTTTTCTATGAACGGCCATAACTTTTTTGTACGTAGGAATTTCACCAAAGCGGATCAATTTACAAAAAATACAACATTTTAACTTTAAAAAAAGGTTTTGAGTCGCAAAAATGCACCGTTTTAAAAATAAATAAGTTTGAAATTTGCGCTGCATGCTTATGTAGATAATGAATTAGGGGTTATTAGTTATGAAACTTCGTAGCCAGAGTTTCCAGACATTTTTCAGAAATTTGAAGACAGTTTTCAGATATTTCCAAACATTTCCAGACAGTTAAAGATATTATCCAGACAGTTTACAGAAATGTTCCATTCATTTCCAGATATTTACAGTTAATTCCAGGCGAAAGCTTCGTTATTACCCTTGTTTGTAAGTCTGCAGCACAAATTTCAAACTCATTTATCTTCGAAACGGTGCATTTTAGCGACTCAAATACTTTTTTAAAGTCAAAATGTTGTAGTTTTTGTAAAATTATCCCCTTTGGTCAAATTTCTTTGTACAAAAAAGTTGTGGCCGTCAAAGGAAAAAAAGTTTTGGAGTGGCGCCTTTGGATTCAACGCAAAACGGATAACATCTTCTTAATTGGACACCTCTAAAACCCCCATATGAGAAATTTAAAAAAGATATCTCTTGAATTACGATGGACAAAAAAATCGAAATAAAAAATCGATTTTCATAGTGTTATAACTTCCTAAAGAAGCAACTTTGACTAAGGAAATTTGGTAACATCGTCATATTTTGACCCAAAGAACCTCCCCTTAGCATATGGCCCATTCATTACCGGACACCCTGTATTTGTTTAATAATCTCCGCTATGCCTATATAGTTTGTAGTTACGAGTTCTGGCTGTTTCCGATTTGTTCGTTTTTATTGAAGCGACAAAATAATCAACCAAACCTAATTTCCACATCATTTTAAAAGCCATTAAATGCGTAATTTCAGTACCAAGGAATCCTGAAACCCGCTTACAACAGAGTCGATATGATCGAGATCGAAATCCTAGATGATGACTCTGATCCCAGGAATTTCAGCGATGTTATCAGGGATTTCAGGAGACAGGTCGTGATGCAGAATAGCGGGAATATCACTTTGAAAGTCAAAGGCCATTTAGATGATATGGTAAGTTATCTACAATTCTTGATTACTCTTAGAATTTTCAACTTCTTAGTTTTATGGAGAAACTCATTCTTTTTTCAGCGACGTATTACTTTCAGTACAAGACATTACTACTATCGTGGTATAAACGGTACACCGTTTAGTCTTGTAATTGCTCTACCCGATAAATACGGGTTTTATAGCGTAGAGGCGAAAGTTGAGAATGATCTACGTCGCTTGGCCGTTACAGAGAAAAAGTCTCTGTTGAGGTATTTTACAGGAAATTGGACCATTCACCCCGATTGGTAAGTACTTACAAAATACAGTTGCCCATACATTGGGAAATTGAATGAACCATTACTTGAGATATCGCATTTTCAGGCATTACTGTAGATACAGGGATAATCGAAAACATTTCGAAAATCCCGAGGAAGAATTGCTATACTTCCTGCAGATTATGCAAACGACATCATGGAAATGGGCTAAGGGGCCCAAATGTAAGAAAAACAAATTATGATAAATTTACTATTCACAAATTTTGTTGTTACAGGCGATAGAAGATTAATGGTTCAGTTAGTTTCTGATGTTAAATTGACGGATTGGTTTAATGAAAATATTACTACGACCAGTCGAGAGGAAAATGGGTAAGCCGTTATAATATTAGTTTTTAAATATATTATTAGGTACTAATATGCATTAATCGACATTTTTTTATTGAATAAGACCTATGTCAATTTTGATGGCGTCAGCAAGGTACAGTATAGTTATTATCAGTTCATAAAGAACTTAGTATACAAATAAAGACAAATAAACTCATGAAGATTCTTCGTATGTTGTTAACATTCGATTACATACAGTGTGTCCACTTAAGTTCGCACCATATGGGAAACTTTTTATTGTTAATATTACGAAAAAAAGTTATTCTTCATAAAAAAAGTTCTGCATAGTGTCAAAACTAAAATACAACCATCAGATATTAAAAATTTTCAGTCGTATACTTACGAAGGTTGTCAAAAAATTAGATTTTTGCTCAAGAGTAAAGTACCTTTATTTTTGACAATATTGAAAATTATTATAAAGAAAAAAAGTTAAGAATTAAAAATAACTTTCGAATATTCAATATTGTTTATTTATAAAAATGTATTTTTTGACATTTTATTCTGTGAAAATGCTGAAAATTTAAGTTTGCACTTTATTGCATAATTAATTTAGGATGTACCGGCATTTTCTAAAAGTAGTACCGGATTTCACATTTCACTTTTCAACATTTTCACAGAGAAAATGTCAAAAAAAATATTTTTATAAATAAACAATATTGAATATTTGAAAGTTATTTTTAATTCTTAACATTTTTTCTTTATAATTATTTTCGATATTGTCAAAAATAAAGGTACTTTACTCTTGAGCAAAAATCACATTTTTTTAAAAAACCTCGTATACGACTTCTAAATTTTGATATCTGATGATTGCATTTTAGGTTTTCCGCCATGCAAAACTTTTTATGAAAAATAACTTATTTTCGTAATATTAACAATAAAAAAGTTTCCCATATGGTGCGAACTTAAGTGGACACACTGTATAATATTAACTAAAATAATAGTAGATTCATCGGAATAAATTCTTGTTTCTTTAGTGTTAATATTGTATGTATTTAATAATTTTTTATGCCAATATTAGTTTTGCTATTTTATTTAGGGAGGGCTACAACGGATACGAGTTCAAGGAAATATTAGATTTTTTCGAATTGTGCAAGTGTTGCGAGTGCTCATGTAACAATTCTTTTTCATGCAGAGCGGAATTAGTGAAGAAAATTGGAATCGTAGTCGCTTTTATGGCGACGCACAGCGGATTGACCAGGTGGCAGAATTTCCCGCAAAATATCGAAACACCCGAACATGAACCGTACGTTAACCTATTATACCATTTCCTACAAGTTAGTAAGTTAACTTTTATTGTATTCTAGGAACTTTCATGTACTGCATAATAAAGCTATAGATGAAGTTTGGTACAGAAGAGCAGTAGATCATCATTATGTCGATCCTGGTGACTTTGTTTACGCAGTTCCACATTACGTAGGTGAGTGAATTTAAGTGAATTTTACCAAGTACCAAGTAACATTTTAGCCTTTAATAGACTCATCTTTGGGTAAATGGAAATTTTAATTTTGTTTATAGGTAACTACAGTCATAGCTTAGTGACAGTCAGCAGAGCAGTGTTCAAAGAAGATGAAAAAACCAAAGAGAAAGCTCCAGTCGCTGTGGTTGGATACCAATTTTTCCATGGAGCATTGCAAAATTTATTCACGCAAATTACAAGTAACGTAAGCGAACCAGAACTCCACCTTCCCACCGAATAAATTTAATAATTTTTACATTTTTCAGTGTGGAAATATTCCTTGTACGAGGACCTGCGCTTCACAAGAACTCAATTGCCTAGTATTAGACGATAACGGTTATGTAATCGTCAGCGACGATCCCAGGAACACGGGATTCTTCTTCGGGAGAATCATGCCCGATGTCATGAATAAATTAGTAGAAGAAAAAATCTACAAAGCCACCGTAATGTACGATTATCAAGGTTTATGCGCCGAAGGCCAGGAAACCGAAAGCCCCGCGTCCAGACTACTAACTGTAAGTCTCAATTAAACACTGTGTTCAATTCTACATTAAGGGGCTATACCAGTGTGACACTTTCAAAAAATCGATTTTTGTTTTTTTGGCTTATTCGATAGTTTATGCTTTCAAAAATATCCTGTGAAAGCGGCAATGTTGTATTTTGAATAGTTTTGAATGGCAGCGTTCTAAAAGAGCGGACGCTCGCAGGTATAAATGGATAGTTGAAACTTTAAACACGTTTTTCTCTAAACTACATTTTTCAAAATTGCTGACATCATAACTCAAAAAGAAATTAACCGATCGACTTCAAATTGAAACTGAGTATTCTTGAATATATTTACTATACAATGTCCTACGATCTTTTTGATTGGTTGAGAATTGTCAATTTGGCATTAAAAAACCGACAATTTTTTGACCCCAAAAAACGATACTTTTCTTCAGAACTACGCCATTTTGTTAATTTTTGATATTTTTCAAAAATCGTAGGTCATTGTATAGGAAGTACCTCCAACTTTAATAACCCTTTTGATATTTTTCGTTTCACCTACTCATTCGGCCGGAATCATGTCAGCAGTTGGGGAACATTTTTTTTTTGCACGTCAGAAGAGGGCACATAACTCCGTCATTTTTCAAAATTTTTGTAAAAAAAAATCTTAAAATATAGCTGAAAATATACCTTATTATGTCCAAAAAACATCAAAACATTCTATCTTTTAAAAAAATTCGCGAAAATCGCCTTATTTTTCATGGGTTACACTGTGCCCCTTAACGAAATGGTCTATTTCCTTCAGCCCTTCGCCCACCTGAAGACCTTATTTGGCTGGATGGCCGCATACTTAATCACCTTAGGCCGCTCGGTGCTCGGCGCGCATTTCGAAACCTTCCCGGTGCTAGAGCACTACGATCACTTCGAAGTGCTGGACGAAAACGATCACGATCACGAGCACGATCACTACGAGGAATCCGAAATGCCGCTCAGCGATAAGGAATTCGTGCAGAAATTCGCCATCGAGAAGACCAAACCGGAGCCCTGCGATACTCAAATGGCGCTCTACACGCTCGTTCCTTATTCTGATAGGGAAATGAGCAGTAGCGCTTATAACAAGACGATGGAAGGGTGTACCAGGTAAGCTTAGATATTGTGTTATATAAGGTTATTTGCGATTTTTTTTGTGTTAATTTAGTGTGAATTCAAATATGTTTTCTGTTTCAGGCCTTACATCGTCCAAAAGATTTCAGGCAGCAATACAATTCTACTAGTAGTGAATAGCGTTTGTATAAGTGAACCGATTAGTGACAGTATTCAAACGCCAGATCCTGTTGAAGTGGACTATAACATGTCTTTAGCATGTTATAGAGCTATGTACAATGATTTCCCGAGACGACACTACATGAGTTGCATTAATAGAAACGCTAATGTAAGTAAACGAATGATAAAGATAATTACATACTATGGTTAATGTTACTTTTTGAATATTACAGGAAAGTGAGATAAAAATTTGTGGAAAATGCTCCTACGTATCGCCCATGAACGCCATCTCGGTCTTATTAATCGCATTTTTATCTCGAATTTTGCTATCGTAAATTTATTAGGCTAGTAAAATTAACCTAACAGCTGTGATACATTTAAATAACTCTTAAAATTAATAGTGTACCTTTTCGAATAATTGCATAATTATCATGATGTTTGTTAAGTTTTCTTCGTTTTTGTAATTTTAAGTTTGTTGTATGTTGTTATAAATTGTTTTAATTATTGCATATCTTATGTATAATTATACTATTAAATAATTTTAAAGTTAACATAGACCTATCACAATTCCTAACAGAAGAAAAAGTGGAGCAGTAAATTAATGATCCATTAGTCATAAAAATATTCGTATTTTATGCATTATTTATTAACAGCCTTATTTATATAAAAATACTATGTCATTTTTAAATTCTCTTTTCTATTAATTATGAGTAAAATCATGTCTACATAACATCTGAGACAACCGCTTCTTTTAGAGAAATATTAGCTCAAATGGCAATTTCTCCAAACGAAGTTTTGAAGTTAATACAATTGTATACTTTTCCCAACGGGGTCGTAGGCAAGCTTATAGAGAAGAATTATATTTATTATAAATTGGCTGACGATTTTAAAATACCTATTTAAAATTTAAACGTTTATTCGGGAATGCGATCATTAAAAAAATAGGAACCCGACATATAATCTATAAACTTTTCACTCTTAAACTCAAAAAAATCAATTTATTTTACTACAAAATTGTAATAAAATAATTTGATTTACTTTAAAATACTTAATCTATAATTAAAGAAATATATAAAAAAAACACGAAATAATTACATACGTTCAGGATAAGTTTTCTGATATATAGAATCTCGTTTTTGATCACTATAATTACTTCGTTTGTTGCATTTTGGCTTGCATCGCAGCAATCATTTCCTGCATTCGTTTCAATTCGGCTTCTTTCTCCTGCAAAATTTTGTCTTTTTCTGAGATCGGTGCAGACGTATCTTCCACTCTGAAATTTTACACCACAAAAATACATAAGCATCACTCGAACTATTTTAGTATACTCACCCATTCTTCTTCGGGACTGGCCCCTCTTTGGCCAATCTCTCTGATCTATAATTTTCGTAGTGCACTTGTTGCGTTATTTCCTGGAGATCTTGCATGTGAGTGATCAGCATCGTCCTTAATTTAATGAAATCGCAATGTTCGGGATTTTCCACTTCGACGACACCCCACGGATACAACCGCCCTTTGACTTTGCGACCCTTAACCTCCAGCTCCGTGTTGGCCCCGCAAACAGCAAAAGGTACGGCCTGTTTCAATTGACGCACCTGTAATTATAAATTAAATAAATTTACTGTGTGTAGAAAAATTGTTGAATTAATTGGGTAAGTAGGTGTACCTGTTCTTTGTATTCCTCGTCTTCGTCGGAATCGCATTCGGGTAGAGAATATATCCTGATGCCGTTTTGAGCGATTTCTTCTAGAACGGTTTTCTTGAGTTTTTGCATTTCCTTTTTAGTTAAAACGTCGGCTTTGGCGATCACAGGAACTATGTTTACCTTGTTGTGAAGTTTCTTCATAAATTCTATATCTAAAGGCTTCAATCTGTAATTAAACAACAATTTTTATTCGGATACTTTATTTGAATGTTCTAGTTTGTATAAAAAAAATTAGTGGTCCACTGTTATGAAAATTAAATATTATACTTTTGCGTTAATTTACTGAAATTTACATGGTATTGATTACTAATTGCATTTACGCTTTAAAAGAAGATTAAATACATCAAGGTTAAGCATAATTGATAAAAAAACTGATATTTTATACCATGAATTGCAGAAATAAATTAGCGATTAAAAATACCAAAATACTCTTACTGATACAATGCATTTCCTGCTGATGCAAAAAGGGTATAAACATTTTTTCTATTAAATTACTTATTAAGTGAGTAATACAAACAAATAATTAATAATAAAAATATGTAAATTATTTCAATAACAAGCGAAATGAATGATATTACTGTTATGTAGCACATGTGGAACCTGATCCAGTGCAAAACGAAACGCATTTCCTGTCTTCAGAAGAATATATTATTGTATGGTGTGGCATATGGTAAGAAATCACATGTTCAAATTAGGCAATAGTAATAAAAATTCAAAACAATTACAACCATTTCCTGTTCAGAGTTCAGTAACATTCAGAATAATTTTCTATTCTAAGAAACTACTATTACAACTACTAATAAATTAAATCAGTATTTTTTTTTCCTTTATAAATAAACAAAGTTAACTTTTGAAAACGGAAAATAACCCACTACTTACCCATGTCCAAAAGGAGATATGAAATAAAAGCAACAATGCACTCTGTTATCCATAATATTCTTTCTATTGAGACCGGATTCGTCTTTCAAAAATCTCTCAAACTGTTGGTTAATATAACCAATAATTTCATTGAAAGAATCTCGATTATCAATAGCATCTCCGTATCCAGGAGTATCCACAACAGTCAATCTCAATTTTACACCTCTTTCTTCTATTTCAACCGTGGAGGGTTCTAATCTAACAGTCTGTTGCATTTTTTCTGAAAATATTATAAATTAAAGTATATTATTCCCTCTTTATTAAAATAAATAATAATCTGAAGATTGAAATATGAGAATTATTTGATAGCTCTTCTGCATGTGTTGTACACACAACAGCTGCAAATGTTGACTCAACTGAACAAGTCCTTGAATTAATGATTTCAAAATAAAAACGAACTGATATGTAAAAGTAGATGATTCCAGATATCTCATAAAATAATTTCATAATTTTTGATATATTAATAATTTTATAAAATGCACTACTCTGTTAAATGTTTTAGTAAAAAAAACATTCGAAATTTTTTCCTCTATCGAGCTTCAACTTTAATTACACAAGTTTCATATAGCAAAACAAAAAATTACTCATAAAATAGTAATAAAATTTTACATACTTCAAATAACAAAAAAATTACTAAATAAAAAATATATATGATGTATGTGATGAAAAATAAATTATCGAGTAAATAATTTAACTTACCCATAGCTCCTGGAATAAGTCTTTCTGGATACAAATCAGTCAGAAATAAAGAGGTAACTAAAGTGGACTTCCCCAATCCACTTTCTCCAACAACCATAAGGGTAAATTCAAAACCCTTTTTCACAGACTTTCGATGGACTTGGTTTGGTAAATTCGCAAAACCGACATACCCTGGAGTTTCCAAACTTGAGAACTGAAATTAAGAGACAAATTTAAATAAAACATTACCTATACTAATACTACTATTAATTCCTGAAAAGCTCCAAAATGCTCCACAAAGGAAGGTATCCAGAAAAAAAAATAAACACAAATATGTAAACATATACAAAAACCGACAAAATTCATAATAATGATACTAAAAGACTAACGTTTTTTACCGATTCACTCGACATCTTGCTTCTTATTTAGATTTTGTTACAACTACACTAACTACTTCCAAGTATTTGGTAAAAAATAGACTACACAGACAGAACGAAGCAGTTACAAATTGACGTTTACCATTACAGCCATTTTCAAACACACTGAAAATACAATCAGTTGATTGGCCAACAAAATTTGAAGGACAAGGTGGGGTGTGGTCACAGTGAGTCATTCTACTTCTTATAGCGCATAATTTGGCCTTTGACATCGAAGCTCTTCAGTTCAGTAAAGTATTTTTTAGATAAATATAAAATATCGTACTTATTTTCTGCATTAATAACGACTGAATATGTTTAAATTCATAAGAGAGAGAACTATATATTTTCAATTAAATTGAAAAATTACGGAGGACTGAATTCCTTATAGAAGGAGGTAAGATTTAACTTCACGTTATAAATCCACATGTCAATGACATCTGTCATTTAAATATAACCAAACTAATTTGTGAAAAGTGAATCGAAACAAAAATTGTAATAAACGTAAATAACATTTAATTACATAAAAAATGGGTAAACTCAACGTCGCTATTATGCGCTATCTTACAGTAGAAGATTTCCGAGTGCTGACAGCCATAGAAATGGGCATGAAAAATCACGAACTAGTGCCTGCTGCGATGGCTTCGTCCATCGCCAATCTCCAGCATGGTGGAGTAAATAAGATACTCCGTGAATTGTGCAAACACCGTTTGCTTACCTACGAAAGAGGCAAACGGTACGATGGTTACCGTTTAACTAACGCTGGTTACGATTACTTGGCTCTGCATTCGCTTACGAAAAGAGACGTTATAACATCATTTGGCAACCAAATAGGCGTTGGTAAAGAGAGCAACATTTACACAGTCTCCAACAGTGAAGAAGAACCGCTTTGTTTGAAATTGCACAGATTGGGAAGGGTGTGTTTTAGAAAAGTTACCGAGAAAAGGGATTATCACAAGCATCGTAAATCCGTATCGTGGTTATATATATCCAGGATATCAGCTACAAAGGAGTTTGCTTACATGAAAGCTTTATATGATAGAAAGTTTCCTGTTCCGAAACCAATTGATTTCAATAGGCATTGCGTCGTAATGGAATTAATTCAGGGGCAATTGTTAAATCATGTAGCTGATGTAGCCGATGTGGATGCTTTATATGACGATCTCATGAATCTGATTATACGTTTTGCTGATTCAGGAGTAATACATGGCGATTTTAACGAATTCAACATAATTCTAAACTCCGAGGAGAAACCGATTATCATCGATTTCCCACAAATGATTTCTACGCAACATGCAAACGCAGAATATTTCTTCAACAGGGACGTCAATTGCGTTCGTGAATTTTTCAAAAAAAGGTTCGATTACGAAAGCGAGTTGTATCCCAAATTTTCTGATGTGCAGAGAGATGATAATTTAGATGCCGAAGTAGCATGTTCGGGATTCACAAAGCAAATGGCTAAGCAAATAAATAAGGAACTTGGATACACCAGCAGTAGTGAAGATGAAGATGATGGTGATGATGTTGATGAAGATGATGGTGATGATGTTGATGAAGAAGATGACAGCTCAAATAAGTGTGCTGATTTAAATACGCCTGATGCTACAAACGAATCCAATTCTGGCAATAATTCTACGTTGAACTACATTTTCCAGCAAATGAAACTTAAAAATACTTACGATAATCAAAAAGACCGGTCTGGAGGTACTTTTTACTCTATTACTTTTTAATATCTTTGTTTTAATTTTGTTTATTTTATTACAGATGACGTAGAATCCTTCTCCGATTGCTCTGATAATGTGGATAATTTTGATTCACGAAGTATGCTATCGACCACATCAACTATACCCCCTGATGAGATTAAAAGAAGGCTGAAGAAGCAAATGGTGAATAAAGATAAACGACAGCAAAGGAAGAAATGCATTGCTAAAGGGGAAGCAAATGCTGTGACAAGAACAAGGAGGGAGAACGCAAATTCTGTAAAAATGAATGGGATTTGGGATGATTAATGAAAATATTGTATATTTAAGTTTATGGATTGGAAAACATTTTCTTATTTTTAAATGATTTAATCGAATTGAACAATGTTGTACATGCATTCAAATTGATTGATGTAAAAAATAAGAGTTTATAAGTCCAATTTTTATTTTTTTCCCGATTGGACAAGATACTTATTTGATATGTTTGACAAAAATAGGTCATGTACGCCTACAAAATGATTATTTTATTGATTATATATACACATTTTGGTAAAATTTTTAAACGCTAAGTTTGCCAATCGATAACATCTTAACTAAAATGTCTACTAACATACAAGCTACTATTAGTTCTCCTGTATTACGGCCAGGCGAACAATTAGAGGATTTTAAAAATAATGTTATGGCACAAACACTAATAAAAATTGTTTTAATAAATTCTAGTTTCAGGAGGACCAATTTAATATAATAGTCTACTGAATCAGAATTTATTAATTAATTGTATTCAAAATTGTATAAATAAGATTAGGCACATTCATAAATATTATTTTGCTATTCTTAATAGCAGTATATTTAAGTACATGCCTCAAGTGCGCAAATAATTAGTAAAAAAAGGTTTCAATCCAATAAAATTTTACTGTTATGTAAGTTACTAAAAATTAATAACATAAGGAATTCAGTCAATTTTGTTCTAAGGATATTTATCTAATTTCGAGATTCACATATTTCACCAGTACAGAGTCGCCCTTTAAAATTATGCAAAGAATTTCTACATTACTCATTTAAATACGTTCCCTTAAATTTTTAGCCAGTCGTTCGCGAATCTCAAAATTAGATTTACAACCAAAAAAAAGAACGAATTTTAGCTTAGTCAAATTTCCTGAATTGGTTTTCATCAACAAACGTCGGCAATTTAGAAAATTTCACTAGCTTTAAGAAAATACATTCGTACCGACTGTTCTGAAAAACTCATTTACTGGGAGAAAAAGTGTACCAATCAATACAAAATTTTGACACGAACTGTACAGTGGGTACGAACTGAAAAAACCACTTAAACAAAAATAAACGCGGCCTCCTTCACGCAGGTCTTCGCCGAGCAGTTCTTGTCGGGCTCGGCTTGAACTCTCAACCATTTCCCGTGGCAATGGGGCGCCGACAGGGCCGACCATCGCGTGATGTGGCCTTCCACACCGTGGCCTTGGCATCTCCATTCAAGGTCCTCGTGGAGGGCTTCCGATTCGCACCGCACACACACCTTTTCCCCTAAAAGTTAGTACATAATTTAACAGTGCTATCGACAGTTTAGTACATAATTTAACGTTATAGACAGTGAAAATGGGCCATACCTTCTTTGAGATATTTATAACTTTCTTCCTTTCGGCAGGCCTTCGATGCCTTGAGGACTTCGAATTCTACGCAGTATCTGCAAATAAGAACGTTGAGAAAATAAGATTGTGTTTTAGGAAGTTTTTAGAGATTTCTTGGTTGTGGCGAATAATTTATAAGCTTACTGATGAGTAGATGTTGGCCGTTTGTTAAGCTTACCCATATCTGTTTGGTTTTGAATCCGACGAGGATTCTGTGTGTGTAAATCCTATTCAACGAAACACAAATAGCGCTATATGGAAAATTAGTGCAAGCGATAAAAGCGATAGTAACTGCTTTATTTTATTCCCTAAGTTGGTCATTCTCTAACTAACCCTTTCCTGGTCCCCCAAGGGAAACTTAGAGGAATAAAATATTCCAAACAAGAGTCTAATTACGCCCCTAACAGAATTATTATAATGTGGCAGTAAACCTAATTAATCTGCAGTACCACTAGCCACTATTTCTATCACAATACATGATGTATGCTCATGTGTACCTGCCTACATTGGTTATTTGTTCTGCGGTGACGCAGAACTAATTTCCACCTAAGGGATAAATCGAACTACGCGGTATTCGCAAATATGTTTATTTATCATTCAGACAACATTTTAACAAAGTAAACTTTATCGGTTTAATTCTAATTAACAATGCGACTTCGAACGCGAACTGAATCTGCATATATCGCCGTTGCGAGTTCATAATATTTTAATTGTTAAAGTTTGGAAATTGCGTTTGTAACAAATAGTTCGAAAATAATGATCAAAGCGTTTCGGTATAACAACAAGAACAGTATAAATAATTGTGGTACAGTGTACAGATCGATTGGTATAGCTGAAGCTGCCAATGTCATAGGTTTTTTGCTACTGCTGTCGAACTGTATATTAACAGCTATCTCTGGAAGGTACGGTCACGTTTCGCTTTATTTTCCTCTTATCAAACGTTTGGTACATAAATAAACGTTCATAAATATTCACATACATAACTGGTTAGTGCGAGTTAGGCCCGTATAGATTATAAATTCCGTTCGTTTATTTAATATTCATGAGGCGCGTCGGGAAGTTCGTTTCTGGAAACATGACATTGTCTCTGGAAGAATTTTTCCACTTTTGTGAGCCCGGTTTTCTTTGCTGTCTCCAGTCTCCGCCTTTGCGGCAAACTTATCTCTCGATGCATGATTTATTTAGCATTCGAGAGGTTTTTTTTTATATATATATTTATCATTTTTTTATTCAACTTTCATTTTGGTACGAATTTAAGTATCGTATCCATAGTATTATTATATACTGCGTTTGTTGTGTGTGCACCGCGTTGAAACTTTCAAGTTCCGCTGAAACTCGAGAAACTTTCTTTCTTGTAAACACAACTGAAATCTGAAAACAAGACCCACCTGGTCTCGGACGTGCAATCATTCAGAGTTCCTCCGTGGCAAAAAGTCTTATCCGCTACTGACAAGCTCTCCCGGAGGATACATAGATATTAACTTCCAACTTTTCCTTCGAAAAGTTCTCGCTACTTGTTGGTGTTTAGCCGTCGGAGTTGGTTACAACGTGTTGTCGACTTCCCTCTTTAGCTCAATTTTTAATTAGGTATTTACGCGGCCCGGAGTTTCGCGTCCGGATTTTTGAAAACTGCGGGATTTATTATCTTAGAATCTTAACGAGGTATTATGCAATACGTCGATTAATGAACGCTCGTTAAATAACAAGCAGCGTTCGTTAGGCGCTCTATAATGTAATCGGGGATTTAAATTCGACAAAAAACCCGAAGCAAATAAAAGAGCTAATTAAAACCAAACAGAATATTAACAATTTTCGAAATTTTTACCAGTAACTCCGGAATAATTTGCGAAACGAGCGGGAGCAAACGAAAATTGCAAAAAACAGGAATAATCTCGAATTAATTCCGAGGTAATCATCAAAGGCTTCAGTGAAAAATTATTTGCGTTCTAATTAAGAGTAGGGCAATTTATATCCGGAACCTCGCGGATTAGCATAGATGTAGCCCGAAAAAAAGCCTTTGAACCGGCAAAGAATATAATTCGACTTTCTTTGCCGTTTCTTAAATCTTTAATGATGCCATTTGCATATTTATTTTTACCACGCGATTCCTGATGTACTGGAGGGAACTTTTATAAACATAACACCGTGATCGATTCATTTGAATTATCCATTCGAACGCGATTAAGCCAAACCGACGAATAAATAAACGCCATACCGAAGAAAAAGCCCCCGATTTCATTGTTCCTAAAGCTTTATGTAATTTTTTTCGATCCGAACTCTGACTCGGACAGATTAAACTGATTTACAGAAACGTTACGCCGGCTTTTCTCTTTTATTTTCTCGCGAAAATCGAACACGATTTTTTTATTTTAAATTAGGATTCTACTCGTTCATTTCCGATTGCATCGCGTTATAGTCCATTCATAAATGAGGCGGAGTAATAAATCAATCAATGGAGAAGACCACGATGTGAGATAGGCGGATTTCGGCAAAAGATAAGAATAGAAATGATTTATTAGAGCTCAAAACCGTTTTCAGTTGCTCAAAATGTGTTATAATTAAAAAGATATAGCCCTTTGAAATTTAAAAATTTCGGGTTTTGACTCATACCTTATCAACCAATCATAAACCACTCACGTCTTGTTGTATAGTAAATAGTATGAATTTTCGAACGCAGTAACAAAGAATACACAAACGAACAAAAATCAAACTGTCATTTGTCAGATTTTTCTGCACAAAACAAATTACATGAATTGCAGTTCGGCACAAAACACTTACTGATAATGTTGACGTTGACAAGAATGTTGCCAAATAAATTTTTCAGGACCATTATTTGTGTTTTTAACACGAAAATCGGTTACAATTTATAAAGGTGAAGATGTTATTTCTATATTAATATATCGAATTATCCATTAGGTAATGGAAGAAATGGATAAATCAGAAAATGTTTATTGCAATAAATATACAAAAAACGCACATTTTGCGGACTAAAAAAGAGTAATAGGAAAAGTGGCAAACTTGCTAAATGTGACTTCTCTTTGCAACTCTCGCTTTGATTGGAGCAGAGTGTATGACGATTGTGTGACGTTTTTCAAACTTTAAAAATTAATTGCGGCCTTATTTGGCCACAGAAAAAAATAAAAATTTCATTACGCGCCTTCTTAAAACACACGGTTTTGAAAAAAAATGAAAAAAAAAGTCGTGGTCTTCTCCATTGCTAAAATTCCAGCCTACGTAGAAGCTATACAGAAGCTATACTTTAACACAGAAATGTTTTAATATTACTTGTATGTTTCACTCTGTATTGGTTTTGTAAGGATCAGGATGGCGGATTACTCTACCTCATTTATGAATATACTATAATAACAATTTATTTCTTATCGTTTTTATTTAATTTTCTCTCCTAGGAAATAAATTAAAGTAAAAACCAGCTAATGAACGAACGGGCAGCACGTGGAACATTTAAAAAAAGCAAACGAAGTCTTCATTCGGGGGCGATAGTAGATAAATCTGCGCCCGATTCCGGCTCGTTTAACGCGAATTAGATGTCTCGCATTAACCGGGCCCGTTTTCCGTTGTTTTTTTATTTCCGAAAAGCGCCCAGGATATTTTCTTAAATCTATTTTTCGCGCGGAACGAACCTCGATGCACCACCTCCGCTATAAAGTTCGCATTAAATGGACAGGAAGTAACGAAAACGCGAAAAATTATTGCTCCGGTATAATATAAATAGGAATAAAATGAACTGGCAAAAAGCATTCTTCCAGCTTACAGGATTATTAAAGTCTTGCGACGATGGGTCTTTAGGAAAAACGTTGCGATGGGGGTTACAGCCTATACATTAGTAGGCTGTTTGAATCTGATTTTTCAAGTTTTTTTTTGGGTGGGAAGAATTAATTGGGATTGAATCAAATTTTAACATCATTTTAATTATATTTCGAACAATTTTTGTGAATTTTTTTTAGTAATTTCAGCCAAAGATAACAAAGTTACGCTGTGATGTCCGTTGAAGGTTCAATGAGGGAAAATCACTTTTAGGAGGCTGTTTGAACCCGATTTTTCAGGATTTTTTTTGGATGGGAAGAATTAATTGGAATTCAATCAAATTTTGACATCATTTTAATTATATTTCGAACAATTTTTGTGAATTTTTTCGAATAATTTCAGCCAAAAATAACAAAGTTACGCTGTGATGTCCGTTGAAGGTTTAATGAGGGAAAATCACTTTAGGAGGCTCTTTAAATCTGATTTTTCTGGATTTTTTTGGATGGGAAGAATTAATTGGAAATCAATCAAATTTTGGAGTTATTTTTTTTTATATTTCAAACAATTTTTTAGAAATTTTTCGAATAATTTAAGCCAAAAATAACAATGTTACACAGTGATGTTAATGAGGGAAAATCACTTTATAGGAGGCTGTTTGAATCTGATTTTTCAGGATTTTTTTTGGGTGAGAAGAATTAATTGGAAATCAATCAAATTTTGGCGTTATTTTATTTATATTTCAAACAATTTTTGTGAATTTTTTTGAGTAATTTTTGTCAAAAATCACAAAGTTACCCTGTGATGTTCATTAAAGGTTGTAAGTATATGTAACTTTAAAAAGGAAAATAAAAAGTCGGGGAGGGCTCTAAATAAAATATGAGTACATTTCTGTACACTAATAGTTTGCGAAACACGCTGTAAAAATAAGAGCGAAAGCGATATAAGTAGTTTAAAAAATTCGTAAAATTTGAAATCGGTTTCCCATTTCTTATGCTTATTTTTTATTTTAACAGAAAATTTTAAGCTAACGCTTTATGCTAACGATTTATGCAATAAATTTTCTTTGAACCTCCTAATATAATTTCCCCCTTTAAGATTCACAATTATTTTACCAGAATTAGTATTGAATTGATTGTAATGGTAAGTAATAAATCAAATAAAGTGTTCTGTCTTGAAAAGTACAGTATACAGTTTGAGGGAACTCGTTCAAAGTTTTATGTACCTGGTGTAATTCCAATCTGCCAATGGAACGCAACAAATAATACCAACTTCGCAACGTCGAAGTTTTGCTCTAATTTATTACTTCAATACTTCGGTTTCATTAATATACCGTGCAGTTTATTTGTTTCCTTCGCAGTATCGTCACGTTCTGGGCGAAAGACTACGGTTGGGAACGTGACCGAGAGCAGAAATTGAAGTGTTAAAAAAACGCGAAACACTGTTATTATTGCAATAAGCGTTTTATTGTGTTGCATTTTTTTTAAATGTTCTATACAGATGTCTAAAACTGGTCATATTCGAGTCCAAATGGACAAAATACAGGAGAATTCAAAGAACTTTTCGTTTAGATATAAATTAAATTTATGGACTGTCCTATTTTATGTGGGAAACGATAAAATTAACAATGTATGATAGGAAGGAGTATAGTTAATAAACTTTTCAATTAAACAGATTTGTTGTTTCCAGTTTCCCTAACTGTCTAAAACTTTACGAATAAAATTAATTGCCACGCATTTAGGTATGCTTTTTGTTTTGCGCCTATTAACATTTGTGATAACAGCAAAAATTCGTTTCGATACCAATTTCATCAAAAAAAAACCCTCACTTTAGCACCACACCAAACGCATTATTCTTCGTTGTCGTAATCACGCATCTCGTCGATAATTCAACAGGATTTCCTGGCTTTCCTAGTGGATATTCCTTTTCGGGGAGTCTCAATAAAACATTGTTGGTATGTCAGAAAATACCACATGATGAAATATCGTCCCTTAGGGCAACGGAAATTGGTGGATTTATCAAAACGTCCGTTATACAGCGTCTTATCCAACCCGGCAGCAACCCCTATTATCTCTACCTGTATACCTAAACCTAACCAATCCAATGCTGTTAGAGTTAGAAATAGAAAAATAAATTAAATACATAAATTTACTAGATAATATCCCTTAATAATCTATGCATATTTATTCCTTTTACTTCAGATTTCCCAATCTCTAACTTCGTATATTGAATCACGATGTAGTTTAGCACCTTTATAGGGTACATAAAAATTACAGGGGCGCGAATCGCGATTGAAAACAGTATAATTTCGTATCTTTGAAGTCTTCGCACATCCATTTATTGCCTATTCATCGTATTCCTGAATCGTTTTGTACGAGATGTTTCTAACTTTCCATTACGTTTTATTGACGCTTCGTCACAATGGGAAGGGCTGCGAAAAAAATGCAACCTTTGATCGCAGTCAGCAAACCGAAAATTCGCCCTGCGAGTTTGATTAATAAACAGTAATATTTACACCCTTTCGGCAGTATTGTCACGTACCGAGAGGGATTCAGGAGGTACGGGAACGTGCTGAAGGGCGGAAGTTTCATAAGAATCCCGGCCGATAAAATCGCTTATTGAAAGTCAAGTTCGGGCATATTTCACGAGCCTTGGCCTTCGTTATGAAAGAAAGCTTACTCAGATCTCGGCAGATTTTCCTTTCTCGCCGCGACGCGCCCCGGTCGCGGGAAAAACTCATTTCGGATGATGATGGATTTTCCGCTGACAGGGTTCGTATTTCAATTATCTGTTCGACTTAACGCTCGAGGGTGCTCAAGGGATTCGTGTATTGAGTGATTTATTTGTTCGGTACTAAGTCCTTTTTTAGGAATTAATAACCGCAAAATTTCCCACCATAATTATCACCTATAGGTTTGAAGAGCAAACAAAAAGTTAGGAGACAGTTATTAGAGAAAAAAATCGTGGAAATTGAAGTAAATTGTTCCAACGTTAGCAAAATTTTTAATTTTCATAATTTCACCTGCTTTGAGGTTCATGATTTCAAATGAAATTCGGAATGGCTACACTGCACGCAAGCTGGAGTTTGACCCGGAGTTGAAGCTTCATCGGAAATCACAGCGTACTTTCTTATTATTGGCTGAAATTATTCGAAAAAATTCACAGCAATTCTTTGAAATATAACCAAAATTATGTCAAAATTTGATTGAATTCCAATGAATTGTTCCCATCCAAAAAAAATCCTGAAAAATCAGGTTCAAACAGCCTCCTAAAGTGAATTTCCCTCATTAAACCTTCAACGGAGATAGCAGCGTAACTTTTGTTATTTTTGCCTGAAATTATTCGAAAAAATTCACAAAAATTTTTTGAAATATAAACAAAATAACACCAAAATTTGTTTGTATTCCAATTAATTCTTCCCACCAAAAAAAATCCTGAAAAATCAGGTTCTATCAGCCTCCTAAAGTGATTCTCACTCATTAAACCTTCAACGGAGATCACAGCGTAACTTTGTTATTTTTGGCTGAAATTATTCGAAAAAATTCACAAATATTGCTTGAAATATAAACAAAATAACGCCAAACTTTGATTGATTTCCAATTAATTCTTCCCACCCAAAAAAAAATCCTGAAAAATCAGGTTCTATCAGCCTCCTAAAGTGATTTTCCCTCATTAAACCTTCAATGGAGATCACAGCGTAACTTTGTTATTTTTGGCTGAAATTATTCGAAAAAATTCACAAATATTTCTTGAAATATAAACAAAATAACGCCAAACTTTGATTGATTTCCAATGAATTCTTCCCACCCAAAAAAAAAACCCTGAAAAATCAGATTCAAAGAGCCTAGTGGTTTTCCCTCATTAAACTTTCAACGGACGTCACAGCGTAACTTTGTTATTTTTGGTTGAAATTATTCGAAAAAATTCACAAATATTGCTTGAAATATAAACAAAATAACGCCAAACTTTGATTGATTTCCAATTAATTCTTCCCACCCAAAAAAAAATCCTGAAAAATCAGGTTCTATCAGCCTCCTAAAGTGATTTTCCCTCATTAAACCTTCAATGGAGATCACAGCGTAACTTTGTTATTTTTGGTTGAAATTATTCGAAAAAATTCTCAAAAATTATTTGAAATAAAAACAAAATAACGCCAAAATTTGATTGATTTCCAATAATTTCTTCCCACACAAAAAAAGTCCTGAAAAATCAGATTCAAACAGCCTACTATAAAGTGATTTTCCCTCATTAATCCTTGAACGGACAGCACAGCGTACCTTTATTATTTTTCTCTGAAATTATTCGAAAAAATTCACAAAAATTGTTTGAAATATAAACAAAATAACACCAAAATTTGTTTGAATTCCAATTAATTCTTCCCACCAAAAAAAAATGCCTAAAATCAGTGACAAACAGCCTCCTAAATGCGGTTTCCCCAATTAAATAGAGCCGCATTGAAGCCGGAAAATCGAAATTAAGTCCGTGATTAGTCAAATAAAAGCGCTCGCGTCCATTTACGAACAAGATTCTCGCCGTTGTAAGCCAAACACGACGAATTAGTAGGTGTGCACAGAGAACGAAGCGCTCGTCATTTCGCCCAAAAGACTTAACAAACTTCGAACCTTCGCCAAACTACCGTCGAAGGGAACTGTTTTACTGTTTACAAAGGAAATTTCCCAAAGTAAATACGATATGATTGCGCCACGTGAATTCGCTCGCGATGATAATAACAGAATTATTCACGCACATGTAATTTCGATGATGCCACACCGTTGGACTAGTTTTTCTTCATTAAATCGTTGATACAACAAGGTAAATAATAAAGGGCTTATAATATTAGCCCCCAAAGGGATCGAATTTACCCCTATTACCAACAATATAACGTTAAAAAACCATCTAATTTTAACGAGCAGTGTATGTATAGTTTACATCTAATCAGTTTTTGAACCTCTCGCGCTAAATAATTAACTTCCAGTTCTGCAAACTTCTTAGTCGGAGCAGCGGATTCAATAGGAACGTGTTCATTAGTCTTTGTACGTGTGTATACCATCTGTTTATCATCCTGCGAAGGCGAAATAATGTCCTGAATGCCAGCAGGAGCTTTCACTCAGCGCGTCCCTGCATCTCAAAGGACCTCGGCGATTCGGCCACGTATGCAGCGTATATTAGGAGGAATCTTGTATGGGCGATTAGAGGTCCTTCGGAGCTGCTCGGATATCCTTGTAATTATTTTGTCGTTTAGGCCATCGGACGCGAAATGGGGTAGATAATGACCGCTGATATAAATCCTAGAATTCGGCCTTTGTTGTAGAATTAATTTCCTTTGTGTATATGCCTACATATTTGGACATGTACAGGACAATTTATATGTAGGTAATAAACAAAAAACGCAGGAATGTACTCAATAAGTTAGTTATAGAATTTTATTTTTGCATGGTCCAGGTTTATGAATACATTACATGTAGGTAAGTATAAAGAGAAAACAACCGTATTAACAAGTTAATGCCGGACCTCAGCTGGCCTCACATCGGCCTAATGGCCCTATAAAACTAATGCAAAATTTAATTTTTAACGAAATCCCTTCGCTGCCCCTTCGGTCGTTATTAGATGAAAGGTGGCCTTTTTGCATTTACGGCTTTAGATGGTATTTCACGATGCACTATATCGCTTGTATAGTAAAATTCCCGGAATGCACTTCGGCCCTAATGATACCGAACGGACTCATTAATCCGGAATTACTTAAAAATCCAACGGCGTTGATGTAGTAACGCGTAATCTCGGCGTCAAGGGTGTAGTATTATCGGTTTTGCCTTTTCCTGACTACCTAATTGCACGGCATCTGCTGGTTATGGGTTTGATGTAGACGCTTTTAAACTGAAATTTTCCTACCAGACTATCGATTTATGCTTTGCCTAACATCTAAACGTTTGTTTAATAACGCTATGTACCTACTAAAATCTTCTTCAAAAGCCAACAATATTTTATGTAAGTAGGTACACTTGTCTATTTTTACAAATGTTGATATCGTAAACTACTCAAAATGAATAAGGAGACACTTCTTATATAAATTGAATATAAATTTAATTTTTAGACAGAATCAATTCAAATTTCTACTGTTTATAGCAACAAGATGGGCCTACAGAGACATGTCAGATTTTTGATAATTGGGACACTTTTAACATAAAAAAATGAAAACTCTAGAAATGTACATTACAAAGAAACTAAAAAACAATTATTGCAACTGAAAAAAATGAACAAATTTAAAAACTAATAATGTGTTCTGCTTCCTCTTGTTCGAATCACCTCAGCACATCATCGACTCATGCTCTCCATCAATTCTGCGATGGTATGTTGAGGCAAAGCCTCCCATTCTTCAATCAACAGATTTTCCAGAGCAGCAAGATTTTCAATGGGTTGACGCTGCTGTAATCATCGCCCAAGAGTGTCCCAAAGGTGCTCTATAGGATTCAAATCGGGACTATCGGCTGGTCATTCCATTACCTCTATATGGTGCTGATTGATGAACTCCGTAACTAACCTAGCGGCATGGGGCCTCGCATTGTCGTGTTGGAAAATGAAATCTTGGCCCATGTTATTGGCAAATGGTACTAACAATAGGTAAGATCTCGTCCCGATACCTCGCCGCTGTTAGTCGTCCACCTCTAATTACAATGAGTTCCGTGCGCCCAGTCAAAGTTATGCTTGCCCATACCATAATAGACCTTACTCCAAAAGGAATGACTTCTTGTATAGTTGACTCCAAATAACGTTCTCCATACTCCTTCACGTCCATCGTTATGAAAAAGACTATATCTGGACTCATCGGAAAACATGACGTTGCTCCACTGCTCTCTTGTCCAATTTTGATGACGCTGTCCGAACAAACGCCGAGCTCTTTGATGCGCAGGGGTTAATCTAGGGCATCTAGCAGGTCTTCTTGAACGCAAACCAGCTTCATGGAGTCTATTTCGTACGGCGGTCTGGTCCGAAATTCGTGTTTCAGTGGTTAGAACTAGACGATTTTAGAGGGCTGTCGATGTAAGTGTGCGGTCTCGCACCGCCCAAGGCATCAAAATTCGGTCTTCTCGGGCATTTGTCCTCTGTCGAACTGGATATGGAGCCCTTTCAATAATACCATGGAGTTATAGGTACATGTTCCATGCTCTGGATATAGCGGAATGACTCACGTTCATTCTTCGAGCAACCTCTCACCTCGAATGTCCTTTCTCAATCAAGGTTACAGCCCTTGTGATTTGAAGGGTACTTCAGTACACTCTATGAACCCTTCTTCTACCCACAAGTTCGCGATCCATAATTGTGCCGTTAATCAACTACACTGCTCCAATAAATTAACGCACCACTTAATATTTTGTGAAAAATATGACCACTTTAAACAAACTGAACAATATTTTAATACTTTTGGAAATACCCTGCTTGTATATTGTTTCTTTTAACAACTATAAATAAAGTACTTGTCCCTGCAGATAATTTTTTTATAGTACTAAAATCGTTGAAAGATAAATCGACTTTAAAATCAGTTTGGTTTGATTTATTCCCGTTGGAAGTGACCTTTTACGCATTTCGATATTTTTATGGTTAAACTGATAAGATTCAACGCGAATCCCTAAATTTGACGCCTGTACTTCTTGTTTCTTTCAAAATTTCGTATTCATAATTTTGTACTTTTTTCCTTATTTTTTTACTTACGGCCTATTCTTAGGAATACATCGTTGAAAAATGCTTTGTTTGAAAGTAAATTAATTAAAATTATTGAAATATAATGTTTGATTATTTATTTTAATTTTACAAATATAATATTTAGAAATTTATGAGTGATGCGTTAATTTCTTAGAGCTGTATATACTATCGCCACAATAAATGAAATGAATGGTATTGAATTAAAGCTGGTTTAGTCAAAAGTCCCTTATTTTTCTTTTTAAAGATAATAAAATCAGATAAAAATTCCAAAGAAATTTACATTGAAATAATAAAAACATTATTTAGTATCCAATTTCAATCAATTTTATCGCAGCAAATAACAGTAATGAAGAAATAAGTAAGTGTCTCCTTATTCATTTTGAGTAGTTTGTATACACTTGTCTATTTTTACAAATGTTAATAGTGAGCACTCATTAGCGAAATGTTTCAGTAATATTTCATTGAAATTTATAGTGGAAATAATTAGCGAACTCAACCCTTTTTACGCTGTTAATAAAATGTTTTATATTTAGTATCGAAGATCCAATAAAGCGGGTAATACCAGATAGAATAAGATTAAGTGCGATTTTACGCCCTTTTCTGAAACTCGCGCTTTAATTATTTACATTCCGTTTTCCCCGCTTTACGAGCGAAACCCTTCTACATTTAAGCCTTCTTCACTTTTATCATTTTTAACAACGGCGATTTTATTACGATGCTCAACGTTTTGTAATTGATCGCTAAATATGAATTAGGTACAAGTCGAGTATCAATTAATGTCCGAATCGGCTGGGATCCCCGAGCGAGAGACGAAACAATTTTTAGGCCAACGTGAGTGGAATTGCGATTAAAAGAAATCCGTCGTTAAAGAGAACAATCTGTTAATCAACGCGGCGGCCGTTTGCTCCGACGATACATTAATCCCAGTTGTAGAAGAAATGGAAGACCACTCGGAGAATTGGAAAAAAGAAAGAAAAAGGTAGATATAAAAGAACAGTGGGCCGTTTCAGATGTTAGAGGGACTCATTTTGGTGTATTTTATAAAGTTAAATAAACGTTAATAACTGAAAAATAAAATCGATCACTCCAATTAGCTCCCATCAATTTTTTGCGCGAAATCAATTTACCTACAGCGAATTTGATAAATTTGTTCGTTAGAAAAGAGCAAGTTAAAGATGATTGATTCCAGCCGGAGCGTTTTCGTCGATTAATCCAATTTATTAGGGTCAAATTATCCCGTTGATAAATTTCCACTTCGATTATCGATTTGCATGGCGAATTTTTTACGGAACATCAGAAGAACCTGCTCTTCAACTCGCTCCCTTGCGTCACGAACTTCAGAAATTTCTCGCAGGGCATTCGGAATGCTCCGTGGCCCGTGGGCAATCGGCCCTACGCCCTTTTGTTGCGATCACACAAATTAATTAAGAGGGGTCGTTCTGTAGATATCTAACGATGTCTACAGTCCACCTCTCTAGCGGCCCTAATTTTTCGGATTAATCGATGTTGTGGAACTAGTTAAGCCAAACAATCTCTGCACTCCACTCCGATCCCTTTGTGTATGTACCTACGTATACCCGCCCTGGGTGTTAAACTCCCCGGTGATGTATAGAAACATTTATAGTATTTTGCATACAGGTCTGGAATGGTTGAATGGAAACGATAAAGTTGATAAATAAGTTACAACCGGAGTATAAAATCCGGTTTTCCGGTGGGCGCATTTCCTTCCACCCTCGTAAAGAATTAAAAGGAAGCGACCTCCGGCACTGTTTGGTCCCCGTTTTATTTCGAAAATGAATTACGGGAATTCCTGAAAGCGGCCTGATTAAAACTGAACTCTTCAACAGCGGCAAGGATGAAAACCCGAAGACATTCATTCTCAATTACGCGCGCAATTATAGTTACATTTGAAATATATATCCGGAGGATCCGACAAAGGGGAAGATTTCCTGGCAGTTTTCGCACTCGGCTCGGGCGGCCGTAAAAACCGTGAGGCGGTGAGTGATGCCGCTCAGAAATGAGCCAATTAATTCCGGCTCGAAATCGCAGCAGAGGAATCTAATTTAGCTACCTGAACGTTGAATAGTTGACAGGTGGGCTTTTAATTAAGAAGCAACGACTAAAGAAATCGGGTTTTAGTTAGTTATCCTGCACATTTTTTTTACGTTTTTCATTAGTCTCGTTCAAATTATTTTTCTACCAAATAATTGCCCCGTTTATACACTCTTATTCGAGAATTTATCTCGTTTAAATAGATATTTAAGGGGCTACACCAGTGTGACATTTTCAAAAAATCGATTTTTGTTTTTTTGGCTTATTCGATAGTTTATGCTTTCGAAAATATCCTGTGAAAGCGGCAATGTCGCATCTTGAATAGTTTTTGAATGGCAGCGTTCTAAAAGAGCGGCCGTTCGAAGGAATAAATTAATGGATAGTTGAAACTTTAAACACGTTTTTCTCTAAACTAGATTTTTCAAAATTGCGACATCGTAACTCAAAGAGAAATTGACTGATCGACTTCAAATTGAAACTGAGCATTCATGAATATATTTACTATACAATGACCTATGATCTTTTTGATTGGTTGAAAATTGTCAATTTTGCATTAAAAAAACGAAAATTTTTTGACCCCAAAAAACGACACTTTTCTTCAGAATTACGCCATTTCGTTAATTTTTGATATTTTTCAAAAATCGTAAGTCATTGTATAGGAAGTACCTTCAACTTTAATAACCTTTTTGATTTTTTTTGTTTCACCTACTCATTCGGCCGGAATCATGTCAGCAGTTGGGGAATTTTTTTTTTGCACCTCCGAAGACAGCACATAACTCCGTTACTTTTCAATATTTTTGTAAAAAAAAAACTTAAAATGTAGCTGAAAATATACCTTATATGTCCAAAAAACTTCAAAAAATTCTATCGAGTACTTTCTTTTAAAAAAAATGGCGAAAATCGCCTAATTGTTCATGGGTTACACTGGTATAGCCCCTTAAAGTAGATGCAAATTTGAAAAAAAATGGTGGACGAGCTTGGATGTATCACCATTTTTTAAACTATCCAATCGTAAATTTCCCTTATATTGATATAAACGCTAAATAATTAAGGCTATTGAAATATAATATTTTAATTTTAAATTACAAGATTCCAACATTTTTATGGGCTGTGTACACACTTAATTACACGTACCTACATTTACTAAGCCAAAATAATAAAAAATTTGCAGGATTAGGAGATTTGCAATGGGAGAATTTACAGTGTCAGTGCAATGTGGACGCGATTTTGCAGTAACAGTCCAATTAAATTTTATGACGGATTTCCGATTTATGTGCCGTTAAAAGAGGAAACAAAGCGCTTCGAATGCGCCTTTCGTTTCGTTTTAGCGCCGTCTGAAACTCCAAAGTGCGCCACTTTTAACGCTAATTACCGACAACTCCCTATTGGAAACGTAAAAAGGACGATTCTATTGTTAGCCTTGTCGGCCTTTGTTTCGCACAAAGTGACATTCAGATGTCGCTACATCGCTTATTCTGTCATCTCATATCATTTTTACTTTTTGCTAGCAAAACTCGCCACTCGGACTCTTTACAATAGAAAGAGTTTTTGTTTCATGTAAAGGTAAAGTATTCAATATGAAATTGTTGTAACGTAATATTCAATAATAATCAAGAATTGTCTATACATATACAATGGTGCCTACCTTGATTGCACAAACTAATACTGTGAAATAAAGGTGGACACCATTGTACTACTTCTAATAGAGAACTTATTACGTACGATTTTTTAGTAGGCAATTTACAATAAAAATAAATGACTTACGTTTTTTCCGGATCGTATTGCGGATTCTCGGCGGGATCTCTGACGCGAAGATTTTTCCTGATATCACTGGTATTATTTACTGATCTGCTGTGCGATAACGCTCCCGGTAATAGCATGGCGATTTCTGAAACAAACGGGATTGTCTTTGTAGTTGCTATATACATGAAATTGCGAATATTACAATAGAAAGAAAAAGAAAATTGCCTTCTTACTGTTATCTAGTATAAACGTCGTACGGACGATTAAATTTTAATACGAGTAGGTATCTAATAAAAAGCTTCACTTCATTAAAAGTAACTGAAAATAATACCATAAGAACGATTTTTACATTTTAATTTGGTAACCTGATAATCCGTGGCGTTATAGCCGGTGTGTCGACAGCAAAGGTGATTAACGCGAGGGTTTAAATTTTAAATACATCTAGAAATTTGATACCATGCAGAAAAAGACAAAAGAGGATTATTCCGGTCTGGCGTTCTATTCTCGGATCTTGACGAGTGTGTGCACCCCTACACGTTTTCCATGCCACTACAAAAATGTGGCTTGCAGGTTTCCAAGACAATCTACACGCATCGTGAAATGTAATCTTTCTTCAAAACATACGGGCATGCTCTTGTCACTAATAATTAATCTACAGTTGGTGCAACACAAAAATGAACGCACGTCACTATAAATTTACTACGTCAGAAAGAGACAGTGTTGCCGAACTTTTATAAAGTAATAAAGAATTTTCTAAAATTGTCATAATGGCAAAATGACAAAAACGAATTGAAAATTAGCGATTCCTGTTTCATGTTCCTAAACTACCGATGTGTTCAGGTGCTCACTACAATTATCGTCAAATTTCTTTATCATCTGAAATACATTTAATAGGTCGAGTAAAAAATTTTGTGTATAATTGTCGTTTATAAGTGTACGTGAAATTTCAGAGAAAACCATCGAAAAATATGAAATATTTAGTGTTGAAATTGTGTTTTTTCTAACATGTGAAAAAGATAACTACGCAAGAAATAATTATTTCTTCATCATTCGGCCGAATAGTCATTAGTAGTAGAGGCTAATAAACTACAAAGAAGAAGAAGAAATGAAAAATTAAAAGTACTGATCGGATGACTTAAGCCAACTATGCGACTTGACAGTCGGTGCCTATCAACATTCTATAAGAAAAAAATATTTATTTTGTATAAATACGTTGAATTTTTTTAATATTATTTTTTCTTTAAATGATTTAATTCCGCTTTTATACATTTTTTATCATCTCTTGTTAATATTAAATTAAATTCAGCCAGGTATTAAACTTAACGGCCCCTATTCAGCGCCCCATTTTAACGTTAAATGTCTATTTAACGTAAACAATGTCCTCAGTTACTCATAACAACAATGTAGAACTGTCAAGTTAAAGGCGCTCGCTGAACGTATGTTTAACTTTAAAGTGGAGCGCTGAATACGGGCCATTCTACAGTGCTCAACAATTGATAAGGATCACAGTCAGAAATAGCCAGAGTTTCTAGCAACAGATTATTATAGATATTATGATGATATTATGATATTATAATAGATATTGTGATAGATTATTTTTCTAGCAACAACCAAAAATAAAAAGCTGTATCATCAATTTAAATTAAAAATAGTCAAAAAATAATTGTGATCCTTATCAATTGTTGAGCAGTGTATTTTATGTATTTATTTTTAAAAGTTGGACACAGTGCTTGGCAATGTCGTCACATTAGTGACGTGCGTTCATTTTTATGTTGCACCAACTGGTATGTGACAATTTTATCCTCTTTATTTTAGCCTCGCTGGCTTCGTAAGCTCGCAAAAGACCAACCTTATTCTCACTCGAAAAAAAAAACAACTTCGCCTCTCCAGAGTGCAAATGAATAGCGAGAACACCGTTTATCCATTCTCCGCGCGGTAGATGAAAGTAAATATTAATTTGAACGAGACAGGCGCACATATATCACAACAAAAGTAAAACGACTTCTCCCCCCGGAGTTCCTTGCGCGCCTAGACAAACGACACACCTTTTCGCAACGTAAAACTCAATTCTAATACAATGTCTTGGCGGAGTTATCGCGCCGGAAGCTTTTATTACTTTTCATCAAAACGGAGTGCTCCGGTTTTACATGTTGCAACGCGTAATTTCTGAAACCTTAAGTTAAACGGATGATGACAAGTTGTAAAGTCGATAACGAGAAGTTGGTCGTTGGAGCGAAATTAAAAGCCCAGACGAACGGTGTAAAACTACTTCTTTCGTTATTATCACACCAGCAGTTAAAGTTACTGGAAATAGGTGCTGATAAATAAGGAAAGTTTACTGGTTAAGCGAGTTTAATGCGGATAATAATCACACACTACATAATAAACCAAAGCAGTAAATTGGAGGATTAAATCATGTCGAGCTCGCGGGGTGAGCGAGAATAAATACAATAGCTTTTTTTATTCGTCTACTAATAAACAGGGTATCTCAAGAGGAGTTAAAACTATCTGTATATGGAAAAGTACTTATAGTAGATTAACGAAAATTTGTAGGTTTCGGTTTTCGAATACGCTCTTTTTAACTAAAATATTTTCAAAAATGGCCGACTTCCGTTTCTACCGGAAGTCGACATCAACTTTCTTATTTTATATGGGACATCCTGTATATTTTTGCAGTTTTGGATTCTACTCGATGAGCTAATTACAAAAAGGGGTCACACTTGGTATCTCTGTCTCATAATAAAGGTTATACAGACACTCAAGAATCACAAAATTTTGATTTTAGGTGGCTCTGAACGCCAAACAGTTGAAAATCGAGAAAAACGGCTTACATGGTCCTATCCTAACTTTTCAACTACTTACTTTCTAATGGAACAAAAAATTTTTTGTTAATAATTTCGAAATTTTTGATCGCCCTTTTTCTCGATTCTCAATTGTTTGGCCTTAAGAGCCTAAAATCAAAATTTTGTGATTTTTGAGTGTCTGTATAGCCTTTATTATGAGACAGAGATACCGAGTGTGACACCTTTTTGTAATCGGCTCATCGAGTAGACTCCAAAAATGCAAAAATATACAGGATGTCCCATTTAAAATAAAAAAAGTTGCTGTCGACTTCCGGTAGAAACGGAAGTAGGCCATTTTTGAAAATATTTTAGTTAAAAAGAGCGTATTCGAAAACCTGCTTCTACAAATTTTCATTAATCTACTATAAGTACTTTTCTATATACAGATAGTTTTCACTCGTCGTGAGACACCCTGTAGTGTAACATCAGAAAATTCAAATGGTGCAAAAAAATTTGATCACCCTGTATACATTTTATATCATGCCATTAGAAACTACTTGAAAATTAGAATAGGAACATGGAAGTCGTTTTTTTCCCGATTTTCAATTGTTTGCCTTTCACAGCCATCTAAATTCAAAATTTTGTGATTTTTCAGTGGCTGTATAGCCTTTATTATAAGACCGAGATATCAAGTGTGACCCCTTTTTGTAATCAGCTCATCGAGTAGAATCTAAAAATGCAAAAATATTATAAAAATATTTTTGGAAGACTCACCTATGCATACCAATTTTTATTACCAATTAAAATCGACTAATTAGCTTTTAAGTCATATAGTGAGACACCCTGTATATCTCATCTAGGTATTTAATAGGGAATAGAGCAATCTGATGTTTTGATTGAACCTAGTGTATCATCCTCCAAACAACCTGGTATCAAGCAATTCTCAACCAGTGCACATAAAACCCGGCGAAAAAATAAAATAAACCGCCATATGTGGAAATAACAGATCCATAAAAATACCGGCGATGCGGTGGTTCCCTCATACATTTTAATGATCGACTGTCTAGATCCGGCGCTTTCGTTTGTGCGAGCGAATGTGTGTGTACGATTTCTGATTCCAGACCGAAAGGGGTTAAGATAGAGGCGATTCGAGAGGGATCCGGTCCGGTAAAGGAATCCCCCAGGTTCCCCATTCGGTTTCGTATCAGTGATAGATATGCCTTACCTGTGGCGAATAAGTCTGATGTAATTCATTGGCGATTATACGGGGCTATTACGTATCTAATGGAATCTAAATTGGCCGAAGATATTGCCTTTGGGGGTAGGATTAGCCCGAGGGCTAATGGCTGGAGATTGCATTCGATTGATTTATGCTAACACGTAGATAAATTGAATTAAATAGAATAAAGTTCTCGAGCTTGAATTTTAATATGTACATATTTTTTATGGTTGAGTAGTAATTTAATTCAAGCGAATCCAGTTTATCACAAGCGAGACGTGCGTTGTTAACCAAAAGGGTCGCGAAAGTTAGACACAATATCGAAACCCCGATATAAATTTGATTAGGGTCAAATAACATGTCAACAAAATAATAATTTATTCGGAATATCCATACCTGACAAGGGTAATGTCCGACAAATTAAATTTTCTCTTCTCTTCATTGGGTCATTTTGTCGTTCAAACCTAACCAGTTGTCGTGTAGTGTAACATCAAGTATATGTAAATAAATTATTTTCATTTTCACATTTTTACAAAGCGTATGTATATTTCTAAACAATTTATGATAATTCATAAACCCGAAACACCTACCGCATTTCAATCAAATTAAAGGCCCTTGATTTAAATGTAAATATATTCCTAATCCAATTTATTTAAATATTTATTAATTCCGGGATTCCCTCGCTCGCATATACAGGGAATTAAAATCCACTTTTAAAAAAACAATCCCGAAAATCTTCTTCGCCGGCTCGAAAACTTTTTCCACCCACAAACCCCAGGCACGCATAAAAAATTACACTCCCTATCTATGTTTATTAAAGCGAAACCGGGGTAGTTTTGGAGTGGATAAAAGGTCCCCGATAACCACGACGTCTCCGGCGAAATATTCCATTTCTACGCAAATGTACTCGAAAGTTTGTTTGAAAGTTGACATTCGGAAATTCGTTGTTTTGACTAATACCCTACCCTTATATTGGGTGGAGGAATCAACGATCGTCGAAGCGATGACGACCGTTTTAAGGAGACTTCTGTATTGGGGGGATGAAGCGAATGAGCTGGGATTGAAATGATGCATACCCAAGTGGACCCAACACGAGATATTGATGGTAATACAAACTTCTGCATACTAAACCACTTGACTAGATAGACCCTCAGTATACAGGGTGCCCCGTAAGGGATGGTCAATATTTTAACCATAGATTGAGGACCTCAAAATATGAATATGTTACTGAATAACTATGGGTCAAATGTTATCTACTACTAAGATACAGGGTGTTAAAGTTAAAATTTATTTTTAGTTTTTTTGCGATAATTCCTTTATTGTTTAACCTATTGACTTGAAATTTGAAATGGTTATATTTTCAGACCTACTTTGTTGAAATATGGGTAAAGTAAATTAAATAAATAGCGTGGCTAATAGAATATTTTAAATTTAAAAATTTTGATATGGGCTTAATTTATGCTAGAACAACAAGTATACCTTTTTTTTCAAAATTACAGGATGTATCGTATGAACTTGAAAAAAAATTAAAAAAGAGCAAAAATATGGATACATTTCTTCATCCAGTTAAGTGTATGTGGCGCCCTCTTTATCTAATCTCAAAATTGATAAGCTGGTCATGATTTACTAACTTAAAAAAATGGCCATTCCAAATTTCAAGTCAATATGTTAAATAATACAGGAATTACTGCAAAAAAAACGAAAAAAAAAATTTAACTTTAACACCCTGTATCTTAGTTCCTAGTAGATAACATTTGACCCATAGTAATTCAGTAAAATATTCATACTTTGAGGTCCTCAATCTATGGTTAAAATATTGACAATTCCTTACGGGACACCCTGTATATACATAATTTTAATTCGTTATAAAAGATATTAGACAATGTACAATTCCGCTCTCCTTAAAATCGAGGGGGCAATAAATGCTTCCTTGTTTAAAGCGCCCTACCACCTATTTAGATGGCCAGCGTCTTGAGAGCGCTTTGTAAAGCTGGCAACAATGCTGTGGCCAGGTTAGTCGAAATTGGAATTGCATCGAAGGTATAAACAAATGGATACCCAAACAAACAGTATCAAGTCCGAGTTCGACTGGCCTGGCCATAGCAATGTTGCCAGCTTTACAAAGCGCTCTCAAGCGTTTATTGCCCTGCGACTTTAAGGAGAGCGGAATTGTACCTACGTACAAATATTTCATGCTCTATGCGTTATAGTATATTGATTTGTTCTTTTTCTACATCGAGCTAACTATCGTGAAGACATTCCATTATAAAGATGACAATGTTACGGTTCAATTTTCTTTTTCTCTTTGCAACTTTTCTTCTTACGTGGTAATATGAAACTCATTTCTTAGCAGGATAAAGTACTACGAGCGATTTTAAAATAACTTTAATGCTGCTGTTAAGAGGGACGTTTTCGGATTGAGTTTCTGGCGAGTTGGTTGTTTCTTTAAGAATATCTTAATTACTTATTTTATATGCTACTTGATTCGTTAAAGAATTTGTACTATATCAAAATAAACTTCACCTATCATACATGGTATTAAATTGGAATTTCTGAAATTTATTTAGTGCACGAAACGAACAATAGCTGGTCGAGGATTCGACTTTTTTTCTACGCCGAATGATATTTATGTATTCAACGAAACTACTATTTTTGTTCCATCGGTATTTACAAACGCGTTAAATTTGGAATGAAAACAAAAAACAGAATCCCACACGGTCAATGCTTTTTGAAATACGCGCATTGCTCTCTGAAAAATCGCCATGTCAACTTGCTGGTTAATGTTCCGGTGCATTTCGGGCAATACTTTGATTTTTTTTAGTAGAGATAGTGGATTAATTTTTAAATTAAAGAGCGTGTTTGTACCGTCGAAGAGAAATATTATTAGACACAGTGCGATAAATCGCAGGAATAAAGCGTCGCGATATCACAACGTTTTATTGTTGAGATATATCGCATCTTGGGAAAAGGTTCTTTAAAGTAATAAAATATCGATAATTGGGGTGACCATTAGTTCATTTTTTTGTTCATCAAATGAAGTAAAAAAATATTTGTTTTTGTATTTTATTCCGATTCATTCTACAAGCAGTAAAAATAAAATATGTATGCAAAAAATTTTTACTTAGCAGTAAATTAACATAAAATCCAATAAATAATATTCGTAGCAATCACTAGCTAGAGTAATTTATCATCCAATAGCATTCCACGGCTCCTCTTCAAAAACACCGAAAATAATAAAAACTGTACCGCTTAAAATGTAAAACACACTCCCCGAGTAAAAATAATTGCTCCACTCCTTCAGCCCGTTGTTGTTCCTAATAAAGAACCCGTGCAGCATGGGCACCAAAATCCCAGTAATCCCGCCGAAGAAACTGATAAAACCGAACAAAGTTCCAGCGAAATTCGGCGCCAGGTCCTGCACGTTCACCAAATTCGTCACCACGCAAGTACCGTTCATACCCAAGCCCACCAATATGAAGATCACCGCCACCACGTTACAGTAACATATGGCAAACCCGATGGTTAATAAACCGGGCAGGATGTGGGAGAAGATTGTAAATACCCTTCGCAGGTTCTTCGTCGCCGCAAATCCTTTTGTAGCCATCCAATCGGCTATGGAAGCAGACAAAATGGCTACTATAATCCGGAACAAATGGGGAAACATCCCGATGGGAGCAGACGAGGTGTTCAAATTGTACCCAATCACTTCAGTCATGTACTTCGGTAAACTGGTTACCTCTATGTAGAAGCCGTATAATGAGCCCATATGGCATATGGTTAATATCCAAAAAGATCTACTGCTAATTATGGTCAGATAAGGAGCTCGCTTCTTCTTCCTGGAAACGCTGTCCAATTGACTGGACTTGATGTAAGCGACTTCAGCGGCGGAGACCAAGCGATTCTGCTCCGGCAGATCGGTGCAAATGAACCAGAACACCAAGCAGTACAGCAATATTTGAAACGAGACGAGGTAGAAACCCCAACTCCAACCGAAATTCATCGTCAAAGCGGAGATGATAGGCCAGTTGATCACAGTAGCCAGTCCGTTCCCCATCATTGCGGAGGTGAACCTGCATTTTTCCAGAGGAGGTGACCATTTAGCTATCAATATCTGGAAACATGGGTACATAAAAGTACCAAGCAATCCTATCAGGAACCTGATGATAACGAATAGCATGTGGTGTAAATACGCTGCTGGTACACACAGGGCGTTCAAAACAGCCGATACGATGGAGAACCAGAAAATGATTTTTTTGGGACCAACTCTTTCAGCTATAGTACCGCTGGGTATACACCCTGTTAGATAACCCCAGAAGTAGCTGCTCAATACATAGCCCACGATCACTGGGCTCCAATCGAAGCGGGTGCCGTAGTCGGGGAGGTTCTCTTCTCCTGTGGTGTTCCTCTCGTATGATGTAGATCGCAAGCACTCCGGTAGAGTTTCATCGAATATTACTTCCGGTTTGGTCATCGCTCCGATGCTCATCACTACGTTCACTCGCAGCGCGAAGTTGGTGTACGCTCCGAAGAATATCATCACTGCTATCCAGAATCTGTACGGTAATTTTTTCATCGTTCATGGGAAAAACAACACAAGCGAAAGTTGTAAAATAAATATATCAATTTTTGGCAGTTACAAATGACATTAGAGTCTGCCAACCATAAAGATGGTGGTTATTGGAAGTTTGGTTATGCAGAGTTGTGTAAGTCATGACAGTGACAAAATTAAGGTAGATGTAGATAAAATTTAGACAAAAATTAGAGAATTTTTTGATAGTTTTATAATCCACCTAGAATATTTGTTAAAAGGCTGTTCTATCAGCCTGTATTCGTTACATATAAAAAGGGTTTCCCAACTATCTCCGTTATTTATAGTCAAATTTTGTTGAAATTTTTGTGACAAGTCAATTGCGAACTTGCGAAGAAATTGTTGGAATTATATTTTCACTTTACCTCATACTTTTGGAAATATAAATAAAAATCCACCTGAAATATAAAATATTAAAAATGTAATTCCAACAGATTGTAGAAAATAGTTTTTGTAAACTTTTTCTATATAAAATTTTCTGTTAAAATAAAAAATAAGCATATAAGAAATGGGAAACCGATTTCAAATTTACGAATTTTTGAAACTATATCGCTTTCGCTCTTATTTCTACAGCGTGTTTCGCAAACTATTAGTGTACAGAAATGTTCATATTATTTAGAGCCCCCGACTTTTTATCTTCCTTTTTTCTTGCTAACTCTACTAGTTTGTAATTAAATTAAAAATTGCAATAACCCTCAGTATAATGCACAATAAGTTACGAAAATAATAAAAGGCATATTTCTACGAAGAAAAAATCTGAGTGCGTGTCTGTATTGAATAGCATTAAATCGTTGAAATGTGCGAGTGAAATAGGCGACCTATCTCTATGAAGGATAGAGTGAAATAATGTCAGTGCTGACATGAAGCGAAAAAATTTGGTAAACAGTGCCGACGCGTAACAAAAATCATAACAATCTGTGTCGTCATAACCGATAAAACAGCCCCCCGCGATATACAGTACAATTTGACACAATTCCAGTCGAGTGATTCGATTCCACTGATCCTGTGTCTGCTAACGAACGATATAAGTTCGTCTTCACTTTGTGTTCATGAGTTAACGCGCCCTTTAACTAACACCACATAATTATCGCATCTAAAACAAAGCTTCATCTACACTAAACACACACACACAAGATGATTGACTCGACTGGGTTCTAAAGTAAAAAGTAGTTAGAGGAATTCGCCATGCTGTTGTAGTTAATTCGTATGTTGGATATTTTAATTAGAAAGTAAGATATTTTAGAATATCTTACCACGCATATACAACAAGCTATTTTTCGTAAAATTCATTTTAACATAGCGTTTTGTATACTTACGATCGGGTAACGATTTCATTAAAGTTAACTAAGCGTTTTAATTTAATTATAAAGTAGGTAGCATAAAGGCTGCTATTTCTTTTTTGATTTCAATTAAATTTAGAACGGTTTAATTCACTTCCACTAATTAGATTTTCATTTTGGTATTTCGGAGAATAGTTCGTTCAATTTTCCTTCGCCATTTTCTTCGTTTCCGCGAGTTTATTTGTTTAGCGAATTTCACTTTCGATAACTTCTTAAATTCCTATTATTCTGTACTTATTATTTTGGATATTTTGTAAACCAGTTTTCCAAATGAAAATTAATATCATCAGCCCCGCTAGAGCGTAAAATTTATTTATGTTGTTCAACCGTTAAAATAACTATTTTTTTGTTGATCGAATAATTGAATATTTAATCGATTTATCAAATAAAAATTAATCAACCGATGTTATAAATCTGCTGTTATAAATGAGCTGAATAAATTAATTATTTTTGCTGCTATAGATACAATAATATGCCTAATTAATATTTCGCGTTCATGTAACTGCATATTTTAAGTAATTGATACTGGTCCATCATTCGCCAGAATATATTACAGAGCCGCATGATTAATTGCCGTATTGAATTTTATTTGCTTGATTAATTCGGTTTGTGATCACCCGTTGATGAACGCATTCAAATGCATAATAAAAACCGCTTCATTTATTTCTCTATTTTTTTTATTAATTAAACTAATAGGGTAACGATAGAGTCGTATGGGGTAACGATATAGTAGCATTGTTGTTTATATATTTAGAGAATGTCCTATTTGTACAGAGCACAAATGTGATATTCCTCCTTTGTAATCTCCAATTTTTATCGGTGATTGGCTTCGTTTGAAGTTGACACTCGAGATCTTAGCAAGAGCCATTGATACAGCATCAGTCCGAGACTCGTCGATTTTTATAAAGCCCTCGAACGTTTCTATTTATTATTTTCGATGGCAGGAAGTTCGGAAGTAGTTTTAGCTATTTGTTTTTCATTTTTATTTTCGTCCGCCAGAACCGCCGGAGGTTTTATTTCCAGCTTAGGAGTGTGTGAAATTCGGCGAATGCTTTTGACAGTTTCCGAGCTTTTCCTGCAAATACTTTTATTTTCCCCCATTCGATTATCCACATGGATTTTTTTAATGCTCCAAAGTTGATCCAGATTCGTCCGAACTGTTTGTGTTTTTGTTCAAAGTAAACTTATACGTTTTTGCCTATTCTTTGAACTAAATTATAACACCCATTTAATATGTTATATAAACTATATTTAATCGCTTAATTGACTAATAACAGGGGGGTGAAATTTAAAAATTATTACCAAGAAATAATACACGTGTAGGGAAACTGATACAGCTGTGGGGATACTTCCAGTCGACTACGTTTGTTATTCTATTGTGGGAACTGCAGGAAGGTACGCCATAACTCACGCGTATATTCCAAATTAGACACCCTTTTCCCCAATATCCACGCAGAAACTAAATCAACTGGGGTCTTTATAAATACTCCTTTGCGTTGGCGTTTCTTTTCTGTATAAGCGTTTTCGTTGATTTCGTTTCGTAATCTAGATAATTGCAGGAGTAACAGGATTACTTTTCTCGCTTTTCGAACTGATAATCGTTCAATTAACATCCACAACGTGTGCGCGAACCGAGCCGAATTCACCGCGTTAACGTCATGTTCGGATATGAATGCGCCGAATAAATCCAATTTAAATTTACTCTAATGGATTTCGGTCTATTATTCTCCATAGAATCCGTATATATAATATCGTTAATGTTCTCGTCCTGCTTGATGCGCGTCCTCTTCAATTTCCCGGTTTTGAGTCGCTCAGTTGGCACGCCGCAACGTCGCGCCATATTTGGCTCGATGCGATCCAAACCAGCGGGGTTTTCATTAGACAAAAGTTGACTAAAACTCGTCTTTGTACTCAGCATTAATAATCAGATTGCCACTGAAGGTAACCGGCATTCTTGCCATAACTCTAGCTAGCTATAATAGTCCCTTGGAAGTTAGATGGTGGATAGAGATTTCTATGGATGGACTTTGTACCTATCTACAGTTGGTGCAACACAAAAATGAACACACATCACTAATGTGACGACATTTGCCAAGCATTGTGTCCAACTTTTAATAATAAATACATAAAACAGGAAGTTTAATACCTGCTGAATTTAATTTAATATTAACAAGGGATGATAGAAAATGTTTAAAAGCGGAATTAAATCATCTAAGAAAAAATAATATTAAAAAAATTCAACGTATGTATATAAAATAAATCATTTTTTCTTATAGAATGTTGATAGGCACTGACTGTCAAGTCGCATAGTTGCCTTAGTGATCCGATCAGTACTTTTAATTTTCCATTTTTTCTTTTTCTTCTTTCTAGTTATTAGCCTCTACTAATAATGGCTATTCGGCCGAATGATCAAGAAATAATCATTTCTTTCTTTTTCTATCTTTTTCACATGTTAAAAATAACACAATTTCAGCACTAAATATTTCATATTTTACGAAAGTTTTCTCTGAAATTTCACGATGTACACTTATAAACGACAATTATACACAAAATGTTTCACTCCACCTATTAAATGTATTTCAGATGATAAAGGAATTTGATGATAATTGTAGTGAGCACCTGAACACATTGGTAGTTTAGGAATGTGAAAAAGGAACCCCTAATTTTCAATTCGTTTTCGTCATTTTGCCATTTGACAAATTTTAGAAAATTCTTAGATTTTGTAAACTTTATAAAAGTTCGGCAACACTGTCTCTTTGTAACGTAGTAAATTTACAGTGACGTACGTTCATTTTTATGTTGCGCCAATAACTGTATATAGTTGGAGTCAAAATAAGCAAATATGACGACATTAGTGACGCGCATCTACCTTTGTTTTGCGCATACTATAGATCGAAATGCTATTAAAAAAAGGTGGTTTCTCCGGTTTCAGCGCCTCTCTTCTAATCAACGACCATTAACTAATGGGGATGAAAAGCCCCTTCGGTTTTTTGTTCGCTTCTCCCGCAAAACAAACGGCGTCGATTTATTTCCTAACGGCGTAGGTACCTGGCTCCGTTCGATGGAAAAAAAACCCCTTTCGTTGGAAATCTGAATACGTCACGTTCGGCGTGTAGAACGTGGAACCTTTAGGGGTTGGAAGGCATTTATCAAGGCATCGTTTCGGCGATAACGCGTCGAAGCTACGCGATCTCTCTATTCTGTTTCGATTTCGGCGAGGGCGTTTTGTTTTTTAGAAATTCATTCGATCGGATTTTTACCCCCTGCGACGGTTTCTGTAATTCGACGGTGAATGGATGATTTATTCGACGCACCCTGGAGGAATTTTAGATTAAAAATTGGCCAAGCAATACTACCAAAATACAATGGATATTAAGGGGCTATACCAGTGTGACATTTTCAAAAAATCGATTTTTGTGTTTTTGGCTTATTCGATAGTTTGTGCTTTCAAAAATATCCTGTGAAAGCGGCAATGTCGTATCTTGAATAGTTTTTGAACGGCAGTGTTCTAAAAGAGCGACCGCTCGCAGTTATAAATGGATAGTTGAAACTTTAAACACGTTTTTCTCGAAACGACATTTTTCAAAATTGCTGATATCATAACTCAAAAAGAAATAGACCGATCGACTTCAAATTGAAACTGAGTATTTTTGAATATATATACTATACAATGACCTACGATCATTTTGATTGGTTGAAAATTGTCAATTTGGTATTAAAAAAACGACAATATTTTGACCCCAAAAAACGATACTTTTCTTCAGAACTACGTGATTTTGTTAATTTTTGATATTTTTCAAAAATCGTAGTTCATTGTATAGGAAGTACCTTCAACTTTAATAACCTTTTTGATTTTTTTTGTTTCACCTACTCATTCGGCCGGAATCATGTCAGCAATTGGGGAACTTTTTTTTTGGCACCTCCGAAGACAGCACATAACTCCGTTATTTTTCAATATTTTTGTAAAAAAAATCTTAAAATATAGCTGAAAATATACCTCATTATGTCCAAAAAACTTCAAAACATTCTATCTAGTACTTTCTTTTAAAAAAAATTCGCAAAAATCGCCTAATTTTTCATGGGTTACACTAGTATATCTCCTTAAATTTATAATAGTTAAATAAATTCTAATTCAGAAAAATAAAATTGTATTGCATATTTGTTTTGGTCCAATTCATGTGTATCTGGGCTCGTTTAATGGGCTTTTCTATACTAAAATGTGCCACCCTGTATACAGGAGAATCAAGAAGAATTAAAAAATAATCCTTTATCTCTACAAGGTATATACTCGAATTATACTTAACACAAAGCATTTCTCTCCATTCCTCGTCCGTTTCGATACCGCCCTTACAGCGCGTATAGCGCTAAATAAATCATCGAACGATAAGAAAAGTCCCCAACAAATTGTCAGCGGGAAACGCGGAAGCCATTTATCATTTCGGCGCTGGAAAACCCCGACAAATGAGAAGTAAGTGAGTGCTCCAGTACGAAGTCGACGCGTAAAAGTACAGCAACAAGTCCCGTATATCCATCTTCCCGAATTCCCCCTTCGATTAAATTAACCGCGATTTCCACTGTAAACCCGAATTAATCGATGTCGCATCGAATATCTTCAATTCTTCCCTTATTTTCCGCGTTTATCGCACCCTTCGCGGCGACGCTAATTACCCGACGGGTTGATTAATTAGCCCGAGTGAGGACATTTGAAGTGCAATAATACAAAACAGTAGAGCCGGTTGCGGCAACAATGAGCTACCCTACATAGAGTGTAATTACTTCGGTATTATTATGGACAAAATAAATCTCAACGCTAGGAATTTCGGATTCCGTTCGACTTCCTTATTTCCCGTGCCAATTACCGAGAAGACAACATCGTAATTTCCCGTCGCGACGGCGAAACGGCGGCAGCCGTCAAGTAAATTGCGGGGTGGTTTCGATCGGCGAACGGCGAACGTTCAATTGGTTGTAAATCCAATTAATCTCGGTCATTGTAATCATTTGTTGGTGTAATTTCGCGTTTATTTCGGTTTGTATGACGGACGTTGATGGCCGATGATTTATTATCTCATCGTTTGGAGTCCGAAAGGGATGTAGTTTGATGCATTAAAAGTTCGATCGAGGCCCCAAAAGAGATTTTTAATTGATTTTAAATGCCTGTATTGAAGAGTTTAAGGGACTATACCAGTGTAACCCATGAAAAATTAGGCGATTTTTGCGAATTTTTTTAAAAGAAAGTACTCGATAGAATGTTTTGAAGTTTTTTTGGACATAATAAGGTATATTTTCAGCTATATTTTGAGAATTTTTTTACAAAAATATTGAAAAATAACGGAGTTATGTGCTGTCTTCGGAGGTGCCAATAAAAAAGTTCCCCAACTGCTGACATGATTCCGGCCGAATGAGTAGGTGAAACAAAAAAATTCAAAAAGGTTATTAAAGTTGAAGGTACTTCCTATACAATGACCTACGATTTTTGAAAAATATCAAAAATTAACAAAATTGCGTAGTTCTGAAGAAAAGTGTCGTTTTTTGGGGTCAAAAAATTGTCGTTTTTTTTAATGCCAAATAGACAATTCTCAACCAATCAAAAAGATCGTAGGTCATTGTATAGTAAATATATTCAAGAATACTCAGTTTCAATTTGAAGTCGATCGGCCAATTTCTCTTTGAGTTATGATGTCAGCAATTTTGAAAAATGTCGTTTCGAGAAAAACGCGTTTAAAGTTTCAACTATCCATTTATTCTTGCGAGCGGCCGCTCTTTTAGAACTGCCATTCAAAAACTATTCAAGATACGACATTGCCTCTTTCACAGGATATTTTTGAAAGCATAATCTATCGAATAAGCCAAAAAACAAAAATCGATTTTTTGAAAATGTCGCACTGGTATAGCCCCTTATTAAGCTTATTTCATACTATTGTACCTATGCATGTTTTGGTCAATTAATCAACAATATCTATTACTTATATCTTCTACAATAATTATGAAATAATCAAAAAGTAAAAGTAATGCATGGCGCAAATTAATTGTAGAAAATTGTATAACCTTGTATAACCGTGTATAACCGTGTATAACCATTTTTTGAATTCTTCTCAAACAAGTGTCTTTTGATATTAGTCTACCAATTGTATGGGCCCATTTTACAACCAATTCTCGATAAGAAGCTCGGCGATTAATTGCAATTAATTTGCACCAGACATTACTTTTCCCTTTTGCTTATTTTATAACTATTGTAGATGATATAAGTATCCGAAATTGATGATTAATTGGCACAACCATATGGTATCAAAGCTTAATCGTATCCGTTTATAATTTATAATAGTTGAATAAATTCTAATTCAGAAAAATAAATTGTATTGAATATTTGTTTTGGTCCAATTGATGTGCGTTTGGGCTGGTATCTGTTACTGTAGATAATATCAAAAAAACTTCTTTACAAAAGTTGTAGATACTTTTATGCTGCATATTTTAAAATTGGTTATATTTTTTATTCAAAAATTGAATTAAGCTCGTCTTTAGCTTTCCAAAAATACAATATTCTATAATGTTATAGTGAGTGGTTTACAAGTTATGACCACTTTTCTGTTAATTTCCAGACAGGTCCAGACAGTACCGTTCCAGACACGTCTGTCATACTGTTTACAGGGTGGTTCATAAGAGAGACATACATTTTAATGTGCCACCCTGTTTATTTTTAGCGACTAAATCTACGCAAATATTGTCTCGTAATTCGCACAAATTAACATGTACCAAACAAACTAAGACGAAGGCAACTTCCAAAGAAAATTCCCCATTATGTAATGAGAGTGTCTTCATCGAGACTAATATAATTAACAATACGTAAAGACTGCGTAACGGCGTAACGAAATTGCCGATACCTTCAGCAGGAGCCTGTCCGGATTGGAACAAAACTCCCGGAGAACTTCACTCAGCAATCGAGTTATTATTATCCGAACAGCGAGCATACAAAGTCGACGCCATGGGATTACCAACTTCATCCGAGGAGGTTTAACTCAAACAATCGAATCATTTTGCTGGCACAAAGCCTGTACAGTGAGAGGCACCTGTACAATGTGATCTTGCGATACGACGCGAGTCAGTCTTGAGTTTTGACGTAAATGTTTCGCGTTGCATGCCATTAGAGTCAAAGCAAGTCGGGCGAGGGCGAAACGCCGATGTCCTAATTTCATTTCGGGCCTAAAACAATGTCACTCGTTCCGGCTAAATGTGCATAATGCGTTGCGAAAAGGGAGATATACAATTCAATTACGTCGCTGTGCCGGAGCGAGGATCGCGGGAGATTTTTGCCGGAAGACGCGAAATTCGGTAATTTTCTCCGAAAAAAATTCCCCGAGCTTTATTATATTTGTTGTGGCTCCTCGAGCTTTTTATGTTGTCGCAATCACACATGTCTCGAGTGTTTTATTATTCGCACTGAATAATGCAACTTTGACCGTATCTCCAAGGGTAGGTAGATATACAGGGTGTCCGGTAATGAATACGCTAAGGGGAGGTTCTTTGGGTCAAAATATGACGATTTAACCAAATTTACCTTAGTCAAAGTTCCTTCTGTAGGAAGTTATAGCACTATGAAAATCGATTTTTTATTTCGATTTTTTTGTCCATCCAGTGTAATTCAAGAGATATCTTTTTCAAATTTCACATATTGGGGTTTTAGAGATGTCCAATTAAGAATATGTTATCCATTTTGCTCTTAATCCAGAGGGCGCCACTTCAGCACACTTTTTTTCCCTTTGAAAGGCCATAACTTTTTTGTACGTAGGAATTTGATAAAAATGGATCAATTTACAAAAACTACAACACTTTAGCTTTAAAAAAGGTATACCTGTTTTAAGTAGCTAAAATTCACCGTTTCAAAGATAAATGAGTTTGAAATTTGTGCTGCAGGCTTACAAAACAAGGGTAATAAACGAAGCTTTCGTCTGGAAATAACTGTAAATATCTGGAAATGAATGGAAAATGTATGTAAACTGTCTGTAATGTCTGGAAACTGTCCGGAAATCTCCGGAAATGTCTGGAAAATGTCTGAAAAAATTCTGGATAATATCTTTAAATGTCTGGAAGTATCTGGAAATGTTTGGAAATAACTAATAACCCCTAATTCATTACCTACATAAGCATGCAGCGCAAATTTCAAACTTATTTATCTTCAAAATGGTGCATTTTAGCGACTAAAAATAGGTATACCTTTTTTAAAGTTAAAATGTTGTAGTTTTTGTAAATTGATCCCGTTTGGTCAAATTTCTACGCACAAAAAAGTTGTAACCGTCAAAGGAAAAAATGTGTTGCAGTGGCGCCCTCTGGGTTATTAAGCGCAAAACGGATAACATATTCTTAATTGGACACCTCTAAAACACCTGTAAAAAAATCGATTTTCATAGTGCTATAACTTCCTAAAGAAGCAACTTTGACTAAGGTAAATTTGGTTAAATCGTCATATTTTGACCCAAAGAATAACGCATGCACCCTTAGCGTATGGTCCATTCATTACCGGACACCCTGTATAAGTATTTCGAGCGCAGGAGATCATTTCAATAAAAATAACAATATCCTGCACTGCCACCCGGGGGAATAGAATGCAACAAAAGAGTAGACGACAAACGCATCCTGAAATTCCAATTCGATACGTTTTATTCTTTCTTGGGCCGATGTATGTAAATAATTTACGCGAGACCAACTTCAAGATTTCTCATCGTGAGAAGCATATAAATATACTAACATTTATTTTCAACTCCTAGCACGCAAATAGAACAGTCACCACTCTAGTTAAAACCGTGTCGCAATAGCATCTACAGAAATGAATTAAAATAGGTAAAGAACGAACATAATAACATAAATTTTAATTATTGGTATACAATTTGCTACTCTCAAATATATCTAATAAATATTGTATCATTTTAGATTATAAATTTATGACCTAAACTACTAAATTAATCGATCTGTAAAATTTCATAGGCTATTCTATAACAATTTGTCGCTTTTCTAGCCACTAATTTATTTAAAAAAATTGTGTATTTGAGCGTTTTTTAGCAAAACAAAATTTGTTTCATTACAATTTGTTTACCAATTAACGTAGTACCGATGAAATAATTATTATCTTTGGCTATTTGAAAATATAAAAAGCGGAATAACAAGCCCGACAAAGGGTTAAAAACACCAACAAATTCCGCATTAAAAACCCATTGAAGAAATGCATTTGGTTATTGGCAAAATGTATTATGGAAGACTGGAAATTGCAATGCAAATTGTCCGCATTTGCATAGAAATGCTCCCATCTAAATGTTTAAACGAAACAGAACTGCGTTTCAGTGCGCGTTGCGCATATTAAAAACTGAAGCGAATTTTTACATGTAGCCAATTAAACTTTATTTCGATGTTTTCGTAGGTCAATTATCGCACGAAGTTAATTTAATATAAAGTTAAAGTAATAAAATAACGGTTGGCACTAAATATATCAGGAAGATCCGTTTTAATAAGCATATTCAATTAAGGATAATCTCCGACGACCGAGTTTGATTAAATCTAAAACTTCCCGCCCGGCGATTCGATTAGCAAAGCACAACAATTCCGTTATCTGAGCGTTTTCTTCGCTCCGGCGAAATTGGATGAACGCGGCGCCCATTTTTTCGGGAATTTCCCACCGAACAGATTAATACCAATTCAGGGATTACGCTTTTCCGCTTTCCTTACGCGAAAAGATCATTTTTAATCGGCCCGTCGAACGAATAACCCACTAGGTACAATGGTGCCCACCTAAATTACACACCATCATATGAACTCCTCGTTCAGAAAATTCTTTATTCGATCGTTTAGTAGAACTCGATTGTAAAATGAGCTGGTTCAATGGGTGCATGAAGTACAGTAAATTTAATACTTATCATAGAATGGAATGCGCCGTATCTATCGAAAATCTGGTTGCGGTCATGAGCAATGAATTGGGAAATTTACGTGTATGGCGCAATGGTGAATAGGTGTGTGTGTGTGCGTGCCTGTATGCATATACCTGCTGATGATATCCGCAGTAATCGCCTAAAATCAATGGCGTATCGTTCGATCTAATTAAACTGGGATGAAAAACAAGCCAGTTTCGCTAGCGAATTTTACTTAAAACGAACGGGAAATTACGAGTTTTTTATACCATATAAAAAAGTGGATGTTTCTGGATGAATATTAATCGTTATAAGTTTAATATGTAAAGAATTATTACACCAGATACTTGTATGTTGTACTCCGCAATTTACTCCGCACATCACCGTAAATTTCCAAAATTAAGGAATGTTGAAATACCTGGTCCACAACGCTTCCCTTAATAATATACCTACGTAAACAGCTTTAGAAGAAAATACGAGTTTATTTTCTTCATTAGTTCCCAAACTTTCCGGCCCATGTAGTATCGCCCTATCTCAATCTACCTCAAATACCGGTCGAACGAGTTTAAAATATTTACTCTACTTCGAAATAAGTACCTCTTTTTGAGTCCTCTGTTTGGGAAAATGTTTTCGACTGAAATGAATCAAGGAAAAGTTAATTTCCACATTTTCCACTCCTCCGCATTATTGGTAAAGTTTCATTAAGTTGTAACGGTGAGGAAAAGCTCTTATTAAAGCGGCGGGAACCCCCGCCTAAAAACCGCCGAAATTGCGAAATTTATGTAGACCTCCCATAGGCTGCTAGGGGTATGAAGATGCTCCCTGATATTCGATAAATTACCGATATATATATTTTTAAGCCACGGTTTTCCTGTTTTATCGTGCTACAACAGGATATTAGATGTAAACAGCGAGTTTATTAAATAAATGTTGGGAGAATATTATCGAATTTTGGCAAATTTTGTAGCGTTTTTTCAGGAGATTCAAAATGGTAGGTGATGTACCTGTTCGCGAAAATATGGGAACGTTTGCTTGTAAAAAATAACTGTGAGAAAAACGAGCGGGTAATTTTATTTTTTCGAGCGCACAAAGTCATTCATCTAATGGCTCATAATATTCCGGGAGCATAACGAGATTTACGATAAAGAAAATATGGAAAGAAGAGGATCATTTCGCGAGGTAAATAGCCCATGTGATTGAAAAGATGGGATAGCTTTTTAAAGTGATTTTTTTTAGTTATATTCGCATAGATGGGTAAGAGGATATGAAAGGAAAGTAATGATGAAAAAACTGTCTGGTATGGAAAAAATTAGAAATTATATTGCTTCACGTTTTCGGGAAAAATCCCCCAAAAAAAATATGTTTCAACGCATAGGCCTAATAGAAACATTGATTTTTTTATACAGGGTGAAAGGTAGCCCGTTTAATCAACTTGTAACTTTTAAACGCCTAATTATAAAAACATGCAGTTTTCGCAGATATGTTTTATTTTGCTATAAGTTTTGTTTCAGTGACACAGAAATTTTGTATCAGCTGTACAGGGTGTTTTATCACAATCCACTCTTTTCAATTGACATTAATCAAATTTTATCAAATGAAACATAAAATTTACAATAGTAAATCTTAAATTTTACATTTTATGGGATGCTTTATCAGGCTTCTGCAATGGTTTTTCATGAGGAAACACATTAGCATTTTCTTTTTGAATTAAACATGTTTTATATGTTTCACTAATGTAGTCAGTATGCAATTTACATGCAAGTAACAGACAGCTGATTAAATGGGATACCTTTCGCTGGGACATCCTGTATAGGTTAGGTACTATATTGAATTTGAGATTGAGAAGCGAGCAAGAGTGAGTAATTTTTTAATCTGCTGTCAAAATGCGCCACCTGGAATAATCAGTTGAACAAAGATGATATTAAAACAACAGTGAGTTAGAGTGAGAAAGTTGCAATAGTATCACTCATTCTCTTTCCTTCATATGAGACTAAATGGAAGTTGTCTTTGTTGCTCCCATAGCATATTATACAAATTTGCATTTGCCTGTACGCATGTAAATAACACTCTTCTTTCATTTCGAGTTTATTAGAGGAAAGAACGTTAAATCGACGACCGAGGAAAACAATGAAAATTCCAGCGCATTTTTCCCTCACCGGCGATAATATCGGATTAAATTCTAGAGCGCCATTCCTAGACGATGGTAAATTCCGCAAAAAGGGCCCGCAGGCGGTAACTCCAGCGTTCGGGTGACTAGTTTCAATATAGTCGATTCCATGTGAAAACTCTCAACGGCCGAAAAGAAAATTTTCCTTTTTCTTCCATTTGTTTTCCGATGCGACGATCTCGCGAAATATGACCGGCCGATATTTCCCCCGGATCCGAATCGATGAGGTGGATTTTAGCGCTCCGGTTTATGTAAATTTTATCCTAAAGCTTATTGATATACGAGGGCATGTTGAAATTTACTTTTTCTAATAGTCCACCCTGTATGTTGGTAACAAATTGACCATCAGACAAACAATAAAAAAAAACCAAAGATAACGATTTTATTGCGACATGGCAATAAAAACCTCCAGCGATACATCGTAAAGCGTTATATAGCGCGCCGTACACGTACCTTTGATGGCCGGATCCGGATGATGGTGACAATTGGAAACTTGGCATCCCCTTTTTTGTTCCAAGCTCGGGCAATGTCTTCCGCCGTTTTGAGGATGTACCTTTATCGACCTCGTTCGCGACATTGTTCCCGGACCGCAGTCCGTGTCGCAAGCCGTCCAATGTCCCCACGAAGTCACTTGACAATCCACCACTGAAACAACAAAAAATCGCCATCAACATCACCCAAACATTACAAGTTGCAAACACGCTAAAGACATTAAACAAATACAGGGTGACTCGTTATGATAGACGTATTAGAGAGAAAGGAGAGTAAGATCGTTGTGAAAATTTGGTTATTTAGGTTATTGATACTGCTCTGTCGATTTAAAACATTTTCAAAGCTGCGGCGTTACCACTTCTACCGAAAAGTAGCATCCATTTTGATTTCTTAAATCGGACACCCTTTGTATTTTTGCATTTTTGGATTCTATTCGACGAGCTGATTCTAAAAAGGGGTCATACTTGGTGTTTTGGTCTCATAATAAAGGCTATACAGCCACTCAAAAATCACAAAATTTTGAATTTAGGAGGCTCCATCGCATGTTTTTGTTCATTTCTGGAAGGGTCTTGGTCATTTCTGGAACATTTTCAGACGTTTTTGAAAAGATTTTGGACGTTTCTGGTTAGTTTTTATGATTTGTTGGAAATATTTTGACGATTTTGGTAATTTTTGTTCATTTTTGGAAGATTTACTGGATAGTTTTTGGTCATTTTAAGGTATTTTGTCATACTGGAATGTTTTTGATCGTTTCAGGGATTTTAATAATCTCTGAAAGATTTTTGGATGTTTCTGGAATATTTTTAGCCATTACAGGAAGGTTTTTGGAAATTTTAGAATGGTTATTAAAAAGTATCGGTCATTAATTTCTGGAAGGTTTTTGGACGTTACTGGTTAATTTTCTAGCGTAACTATACATTTTGAATACAAACTAGAAAGATTTTGGATGTTCAGAACTACCTAAATTCAAGATTTTGTGATTTTTGAGTGGCTGTACAGCCTTTATTATAAGACCAAGACACCAAGTGTGACCCCTCTTTGTAATTAGCTCATCGAATACAATCTAAAAATGCAAAAATATATAGGGTGTCCCATTAAATAAAATTGTCGATGACGTCATATCTCGAACAACGAGTACGTCACAAATATGGGCTGTATGTCAAAAAGTGTCTTTGTTTAAAACAAAATCGACGTGTCAGAGGAATTTTTCGAAAAACTCTCAATTTCAGAAATAATGAATTTATTAAATTCGTTAACATTCGTAAGCACTGTATAGTATCATTATTTTGAATGTTAGATATCTAATACAAATTTTAGTAGATATACACATTCGCTTTCTATATGTAGGTATACAATTTCCCTCATGTAAATAATAAAAGTCGATGTTAGGTCAGCCGAACGATTTAATTGGAAGGTATTAAAGGACTACATGTTTACCCAACGTAAACAAATTCGAACGGAACTTGACCGAAGAATATAATACCCATACAGTAACCTTTTTTAGCAACGAGTACGAGATTCGAGAAGACGGAATATCGTGGTTATTTATAGGAAAACCGACACGGTCCGGCGACTTTTCCAACGAAATACAGCCGTTTCGCCGTATTGAACCCTTTTTTACCGCTCAGCCAATTCGCGATAAAAACGTTATTGATATATTACGGTATTCGGATGCATGATGTATCGTAACGGGAACACGGTTCTTTTGAAAGGTAGGAAAATATTGCTCGATCTACACTCGATAGAGATGCATCTCAAGACCTAATATAAATCCACGCAAAGGCAAAGCTCCACCGCGTTTTATAGCTCAATTTATTACCAAAAATCTACCTACATATATCTACTTGATCCCTCAGGAATTTATACAAATATTATTATTTTAATGTACCTTATACATACTTCAATTAGAATTAGAATTTATTTAACTATTATAAATTTAAGGAGATATACCAGTGTAACTCATGAAAAATTAGGCGACATTCGCGAATTTTTTTAAAATAAAGTACCAGATAGAATGTTTTGATGTTTTTTGGACATAATAAGGTATATTTTCAGATATATTTTAAGATTTTTTGGTAACAAATATATTGAAAATTAACGGAATTATGTGCTGGGGTGGAGTACAATTGGTCCCCGCGGTCAAATTTACCCAAATATAATCCTTTTTCGACACGAAAGCTATCAGTCAATTGGTCCCCAATACCGGATTAAGGGTTTCTAGGAAGGACCGATGGGAATATTTATAATTTCAAAATTCTCTGGCAAATTTCGATTATGTATTTTCATTTCGTAGTACAATTTAATGAAGATTTTATGATTAGGGGAAATTTTTTGACTTCTATCTTTTTTTTCTATTTCAATATAGGGAAATCCCATCTCTTCCAGTATACTTCCAGAAAATTAGGTGTACTTTTCATAATAACAAATTTCGATATTGTAAAATATCAAGGTACTTTACTCTTGAGCAAAATTCACATTTTTTGACATACCTCGTATAAGATAGATAAAATTTGATTTTTGATGGTTGCATCTTGGATTTTAGATCATGCAGATCTTTTTGTGAAGAATAACTATTTCATAAAATTAATAATAAAGTTTCCCATATCTTCCCTATGTTGCCGACTATTTTTTGAAATCCGTTCGTATATTAAAACTAAAATAATTCTTTTTGTACAGAATTTTTCTTTTAATATATATTCTACCAATTGTATATATTTTAAATTACTAATGCTTAGATATTAAATATTTTTAACACTAAAAGCTGCATTTTGTCCAAATTCTCTCAGCTATGTAAGTACACCAGCCAAATGATAGTTATTCATGCAATGTAATATCTTATCTAATCGGATTAGGAATATTTTGACCGCGGGGACCAATTAGCCCATTAAATTTTGAAACTGGGGACCAATCGACCTGTAGGATTATGGAACCCCGCTGACAAAAATGACCGTGGGGACCAATTGACCAACACCGATGTGCTGTCTTCGGAGGTGCAAAAAAAAAAGTTCCCCAACTGCTAAAATGATTCCGGTCGAATGAGTAGGTGAAACAAAAAAAATCAAAAAGGTTATTCAAGTTGAAGGTACTTCCTATACAATGACCTACGATTTTTGAAAAATATCAAAAATTAACGAAATGGCGTAGTTCTAAAGAAAAGTGTCGTTTTTTGGGGTCAAAAAATTGTCGTTTTTTAATTCCAAATTGACAATTTTCAACCAATGAAAAATATCTTAGGTCATTGTATAGTAAATACATTCAAGAATACTCAGTTTCAATTTGAAGTCGATCGATCAATTTTTCTTTGAGTTATGATGTCAGCAATTTTGAAAAATGTCGTTTCGAGAAAAACGCGTTTAAAGTTTCAACTATCCATTTATACAAGCGAGCGGCCGCTCTTTTAGAACGCTGCCATTCAAAAACTATTCAAGATACGACATTGCCGCTTTCACAGGACATTTTTGAAAGCATAAACTATCGAATAAGTCGAAAACACAAAAATCGATTTTTTGAAAATATTACAAACTGGTATAGCCCTTTAAGTAAACGATTCTTTCGATTAGATAATTTACTACAACAATTCAGTGAAGGAAATTTTTCTCTTTCGAGTAACATTTGCGTTAGAGTTTACCTCTATTATAGGAATAGCGAGAGTCTTCGCGAGTTAGCGGCTGTCGCTTTATTATGTGAAGAGCAAATTTCTGGCGACAGTGACGATAAATCTTGGTGATTGATGACGGTAGCACGCCGGCGATATTTTGAAGTCCCCGTATGAAAATGAGCCGTTCATTAAGTTCGGTGTGTCCGGGATGTAACCGTGCGTTAAAATGGGGGATTGTCGCCCCTATAACAATAAGCGGAAAATCCGAAGGCGCTTTTCCCCAATTTATTAACGATTTAGTTTAGTGTCGGGCGAAGACGTGCTGGGATGATGAGAGTAATAATGTACGCAGTGGCTTGTTTAATTTGTAAGCTTGTTTTATTTAATAAAAAATTACATGGAAGTAAATTTTGTTCAAAACCTCTAAACAAATCAATTAATTATCAGCATCAGATGTTTCCTAATATTTAATTAGCACCGGCAGAACAACTTATCGCCGTCGGTAAAGTTCCCGAGAAAACTTCCGGTAGGGCCCCGGATCCGCTACAGCCCCGACACGGAACTCCTTTTCAGCTCGCGCCCCCATCCATCTTCGCTCGATCGTCGCAACTTCATTGAACTAGTAAATAGATTAATCGAACGCTTACCTGCCCTCCGGACCAGTTCCGTTTTCCCGGAATCCGCGTTTTCATTTCCCACAATGGCGCCGCTCCCGTTCCACCGCCGCCTCCTTCTTCTATGCTTCGTTTGTGATATTTTTTTTTTCTTCTATACGAGTTCTAAATTGTTGAGGGTAATTCGCTCTTTTTCTTTATAGCTCGACTCTTCTTTTTTATTTTCGCGCTTCCTATTTGACTGTCTGCCAGGTAATAAGTAAATTTGCGGGTGGAGTACAATTGGTCCCCGCGGTCAAATTTACCCAAATATAATCCTTTTTCGACTCGAAAGCTATCAGTCAATTGGTCCCCAATACCGGATTAAGGGTTTCTAGGAAGGACCGATGGGAATATTTATAATTTCAAAATTCTCTGGCAAATTTCGATTATGTATTTTCATTTCGTAGTACAATTTAATGAGGATTTTATGATTAGGGGAAATTTTTTGACTTCTATCTTTTTTTTCTATTTCAATATAGGGAAAATCCCATCTCTTCCAGTATACTTCCAGAAAATTAGGTGTACTTTTTATGAAAATTTCGATATTGTAAAATATCAAGGTACTTTACTCTTGAGCAAAATTCACATTGTTTGACATACCTCGTATAAGATTGATAAAATTTGATTTTTGATGGTTGCATCTTGGATTTTAGATCATGCAGAACTTTTTGTGAAGAATAACTATTTCGTAAAATTAATAATAAAGTTTCCCATATGTTTCCAACTATTTTTTGAAATCCGTTCGTATATTAAAACTAAAATAATTCTTTTTTTGTACATAATTTTTCTTTTAATACACATTGTACCAATTGTATATATTATAAATTACTAATGCTTAGATATTAAATATTTTTAACATTAAAAGCTGCATTTTGTCCAAATTCTCTCAGCTATGTAAGTACACCAGAAGATGTTAGCCAAATGATAGTTATTCATGCAATGTAAAATCTTATCTAATCGGATTAGGAATATTTTGACCGCGGGGACCAATTAGCCCATTAAATTTTGAAACTGGGGACCAATCGACCTGTAGGATTATGGAACCCCGCTGACAAAAACGACCGTGGGGACCAATTGACCAACACCGAAATTTGCTTGTAGTAAAACAATTAATGTCTGTTCTGTTCTGAACAAACACATGGAAATTTGTTTATAAAAAGCGCTTTCTGGAATTAACTTTTGAACAAACATCCTGCATTTACAAGTGTCTAATTATAATTTAACAGTTAATACCTAGAGAAACGTCTCCATAATGCAGACATAACGACCATTTGAGCGGGACAAAGAGTGCGAGATGATGCGCCGGCGAGAGAGTAGTTAAAGTTATTTTTAGAAGTCGTTTCGTTCGCGATTTCGTTGCGAAAAAAGAGGAAAAAAAGAGATTTGTTTGGCCGCGTTGCGAAAGATAAAGAAAATTTGATATGCACAAAAGCGGTGCGTGAATAATGCATGAGGTGCGACCTAACGACGATGTTAATTCAACAAGTTCTGCAATTTGTTTTTACGCCAAAGTTTCTTTTTGTTTACCGAGTGATTTCCTTATGCCCCGCTAAATGTTAAGTAGGAGGTGATTTTTTGTTGAAGTTTGAATCGACCAAAACTAGCAACGTTTGAAGTGAATTGGAATAAATGGATTTTATAGAAAATGCACTTTGATTATGCAGAAAGCAATCTTGTAAGTGTACTAGAAAGTCGCTTTTGCCAATTTACCAATTTGCTCAGAAGCTTTTTAGACCTTTTTCAAAACGACAACCAAAAAAATCAGTTCAGTATCCTTATGAAACGTTCACTGTATAGTACAACGCATCCTCGGCCGGCGCACTTTTCCTTCATTTAAACCGCGGGGAAACCAATCATGACTTTCATCGATCACAAACAGCATTCGTAGCATGTCAAAACGTAATAAGCTTTCTATGGAAACGGCACGACGTCGACCAGAAATAAATGAAACGTCAGCCTCTATCCTAATCAATCTCTATCTGCACCGGATTGCGAATAAAAAAACCGAAACGTTACAAAAACCGTGAGCGGTACACACACGTCGAAGGGGGCGAGAGCTCGCCCCCATATCCGCAGCCTATCTGATCCTAACCACCGTCGTTTCCAAACGTTAAATATTGTTTGTATATGTACAGGGTGTACTAAAAAAGAGTGCAAAATTATACAATTAAGGCCCGGTTGTAAAATGTCACAGGTGAACGTTAGTTCAACATGAGAGGCAACTTTGAACAGAGTTCGTTTTGGTTTTTGTTGTACTACATCAACTTTAGTAATGCCCACTTGCACCAAACTAAACTTAAGTTGTACTTGCCCAAGAAATTCTTAAATTTTAAGTAGACCTAAAAATGTTTTGTCTTGCACCAACTATTTTTAAAACAAACTTAACAAAAATCGACGAGTTCCTGGCAACGGTGTATTTTACTTCTTTTTTTCTCTTTTTATATTTTGTTTACAGTGATTTTGCAGGAAAAAAATTTTATAGGTTAGTTTCGATTTTTATAGGTATAGGTCGCAGTTTATTAGCATTAACTGTGACTATAAACTATAATAATTGTGTGGCGTGTAAGGTGTAATTCTAATATTAAATTATAAAAATGAAAAAGGAAAAAAAATGAGAAAATTCTCAAAAGCAAAGGCTAAAGTAGGAGGAAGAGCCCCAAATTATACTTTTGCTCAGAAGCAAACGCGTTAAGAATTCTACTTTTATTTACCTATCATATGTTCTCCTAGGAAAACCATTTTCTACAAGCTCTGGGAAGCTCCAGACCCTCATTAAATAATTCCATTACATTGGCAAAAACAAAGGCAATATAATAAAAATTAGGTTAAGTTTGTTACGAAGAACTTAAGGGGTCAAAAAGGGCTCCTTAAATTTAAGAATCTTAAATTCAACTTAAGTCATCATTTTACACCGGTGCAAGCCATATCTGTTACTTAAGTTAAAGATGTAACTTAAGATTTCCTTAACTTGTTGGTGCAAGGGACCATAAGAAAACTTAAATATTTAAGCAAGCTTAAACCAAGCGGTGGAAACGGCCCTTATTGTATTGTAATGTAACAGGTCGACTCGATTACCTTCTACTAAGATTTACCTATCGTGGGCCATTATGCGGAATCCGTGTGATCGTCTAGTCGTCCACCCCAAGTTCGTTGATTCGTTGGCGTGAAACGTTTAGGAAGGAGTAGGGTTAAATTAGACAACAGAATTTCCCAATAATACGATTTATTTCGGGATTATATGACCACCTGGTTCTAGACGCGAAGAGTGGGGAAAGAACCAGTAAGAAAACCCTCTCTTTTACCAAATTACCATTAAACAAAAGAAATCAATCAACATATAACTAAAATTTAAACATGCAATGCGGGCCAGGCCAATAATCGGGCCTGGGACCGCCACGTCGATCCGCCCTGTCAATAAAACATCAATATCGGCATGCCCGCAATAAAATTATAAATGAACCCAACAAAATGGTTCCCACAAGTACATAAATACATAAAAGTCACTAACAAGTTAATTATCGCGATACGGAGAGGGACAATACAAAAAGGCAGCAACAAAATCCAGCTATTTGATAGAATTACAGAATAACCCTCAGAGAGAAGGCGATCCAACGTAAAGAATAACTATTCCCACCCCGAAAATAATGTCTATACCCGCTAGTACCTAGAAAGTGAAATAGCCCGGGTTTCGGATCTTCCGCCGTGGGGTACGATGCAAATGTACACGTATATAATGCAGGGTGAATGTCTCGAACCCACTCGCAGATACAAACACACACAATCAAAACGAGAAGAAAGGTTAGAGTCAAAAGGAAATCACAGTGGTATACACCTCCCTGGACCTAAGTAAGTTGGCATAAGCGGTATGGTAGACCCCAGGAAGCGCGGCTTCACCCAAGGAAAACCAGCACGGTAGAAAATATTATTTATCGTTCAACAAGTCCCAAAACACGCCTGAAATCGAGACACTGACACTCCATTACGACAAGTTGAGTTTAATTAGATGGGATTATCGATACTCCCACAACTTCCCATCGGAAACCACGCCATTTGGTTATAGTGAGACGAATAATTTGGGGTATACACATTTTATTATGATTATTAATACAAATCGGCCCCGCCCCTCCGTATACGATACCTAATGGAAAAGAGAAACTCGAAAAATAGTACAAAATTGGTATGAGCATGCTAGTCACAAACGCCGCCAATCTCCAGCCATCGGCTCGCGTAACCTAATGCTAATTAGCTACAAACTAACCTCGACTTCTCTCTACGCTCTACAGCCAACCTCGATATCTCCGCACAACACTGAAGCTATTCGCACAGGTTCACTACACAACCTTCCTTTTGGGCACAATTTGGCGATTGGTTTTAGGACCCTCCACCAACTTGCGACTGCTCTCGGGGACGGTTCGAAGCAAAAAGCCTCGCTTCTTTCCCGGTTTCTTCCGAACTTCTTGAAACCTTCGCAGCCCTCTCGACATGTGTCCTGGCGCCACCAAACCTCGAGCGTCCCATCGCGGAATTTGGCCTTACAGGCTTTTGTCTCCGCAAGCCAGATGTGGGCACTTGACGTTCCTACATATCCCTATGCACCGAACCTTCTCGGAAAGTTTTTGTCTTCGCCGGTCGTCAAGAATTAGAAAGTTTCACATCGGATTTTGTTTCCTTTCCCAACGACAAAATCCTACAGGGTGATTATCCGAATTCCTTCAGTATGTAGGGACTTTAAACTTTAGGTTGGTTGAACGACGTTCAGGTCATTCGGTTACACTAAACTCTCTTTTTTTTATTTAAAATTTAATGCCACATGCCAAAATTATAATTTATATTTGACCGTTGGCCAGTGTTGATTCTATTTTGATGCCACTTTTGATATTTCGTTTATTTTGAATTATTTGGACTGGAACTATCTACACTTGAGACGTTCATGATAGTTAGTGTGTAATTAAAATGTACACGTAAATTCAATATCGGACAAAACCTTCTTGAACCGCCTTTGAACGCTCTTGAAGGACCATTCACGCAATGGCTGACGTACTTATAACACAAATTTACAATCAGCACTCAGTTCAACGCTGAACCACAGTTGAACTATAGGCACCTACAACCGGACCTAAGTATAAAAAAAAGCCTAGAATATGACCTACAATCAAACGACGAAAATACTTAGTAGCTCCTAAACAAAAACCACAAGAGTTAGTAAAAAAACCATGCATCACAGCTAACGACTTTTCTCCATTTCTCCATTTCGAATCATTCAAGCCCAACCATCCGTCTTGTTTTGCACCTAATTCCCGCAACATACAACATCACCCCGCGACGTTTTCATTGCGACCTTCCAGCGCGAAAGCCTCCGTCCTCTTCAAAAGCCCCAGCAGACTCCGCCGGCGGCGATGCGTTAATCCACATCCACCGTAGAGCTGTGCCCTTTGTCTGGCAAAACCGCTGGAAAAACTCGGCGCATCCCGGGAACAAAGCGAATGACTCTCGACAATCGGAAATCACATCTTGCTGTGATCTGCTAGGATAGCGAATTTAATGTAATTCTGATGATGAATTAATTAAGTTTGCGTCGGTCTTAATTAAAGTACGACTCTTGCTTATTATAATTTATTTTATTCGTTAATGACGTTCGTTATTTGCTAGTGCCATAAACAAGAGTTTGCTAGTAAAGGAATGTAAATAATGGGGGAGATGGGGAAAGTGGGTAGAATTTTCTACTCAGGTTAATGAGCGTCTACGCAGTTGCCCTTTAAAAGTTTCTGATGGAGAAGAAGAGTATTAAAATATGAAAAGTTATGGACTTACAAGGTCTTTTCCATACGCTTGAAATTAAATTTGCAACATTTCTTTAGGAGCTCTATTAACTCAGTTATTTTGGGACCAATGACCCGCTCGATCGCCAGACTTAACTCCACTAGATTTTATGTACTTTTAATATACAAGGTGTTATTTAATAAGTGCGACAAACTTCAGGGGGTGATTCTGCATGAAAAAATAATGATATTTTGCTATATAAACATATGTCCGCAAATGCTTCGTTTTCGAGATATACAGGGTGTTAAAGTTTCTTCTTAAAAGATTTATTTATTTCTCTGAAACTAGACAAGATATTCAAATGAAATTTGGTGAGTTTTGAGAGATAACTATTACGCATTTTTTTATATAAAATTAAAAATTTTATGTTCATCATTGGCGCGCATCCGGGTAATAATAAATAAAAAAAAATATGTTGGTACGCCACTGGGGCATTTTAATTGAAAATTCAATTAAGAATGAATTTCTCGTTCAATTTGTGACAAAAAAGCTTTCTTGTGTTTATTTCGTACGGGCCACCGTTTTTGAATAAAAAAATAAAACATCTTGACGTGTATTTTTCATTTACTCTATCGTTATCTAGTAGTGACGTTAGATGGTAGTAGGCTACTGTCAAAATTATGATCAAATAAATGATCAAATTAGCTTTTTTGATAATCTAAAATTACGTAAATTTAATGTGTATATTAACTATATCTTTATTATCTTTGTTTTAAGAAAAAACTTAGGTACCCCGTATATCGAAAACGAAGCATTTTCGGACATATGCTTATATAGCAAAATATCATTATTTTTTCATGCAGAATCGCCCCCTGAAGTTTGTCGCACTTATTAAATAACACCCTGTATAATCGTAGTGATACACACTGTATATATCTACACCCTGTTTTGAACCTTGCCAACCTATTCGGTCTACAAACAGACTGTCGAGAAGTTTTAATTGAGCTAAAACCGGAATAAATGGAGGCCGACAAGCGATATAAATACGGCGAAGTTGGGAGGTTTAAAAATGAAGTGGAAAATCGCCGACCGAAACGAGGTGTCGCCCGAAATGCGGGCTTCCGCGTCCGACGGTGTTCCCACTAAATTTCCATCATCCCGGTTTAATTCGATGGAAATTCGAGCCCGGTCTGGACGCGCGTATGCGAAACTTTCCCGGACCGGGTAATTTCGTTTGTCGCGCAAAAACTCTTCTCCTTGCGTTTAGATTCAGGTAAAAAGTTTGTTTATCTACTGAATGTTTAATAAATATCCGCAATATGGAATATATTCTTGAGTGCTAGCACGTAGGGGAGAGTGGGGATAGTTGTTACAAGGGCAAGTTGTTACAAACCCAATAAAAATGAGTATATTTAACAGATATAGGCAACCGAAATTTGTCTATTAATACTTGCCATGAAGCCCCAACTATGAACGAAAGTTGAATTCCATAATTGCACGCAAAAGTCCGTAAACCCCCGAAATCGTTTTTTTAACTTCATAATTGTAAGTGAAGTGTTGATGTTTCGATCAAGGTCTTCACTAACCGGTAGGTAATTTGATTTTCAAAATCGTGTTGTTTTAAAGCTTACATATCACTCTTTCATTTGCGCTAATAGTTTTCCTCCAGAAAAAAAGAGAACTAGCAAAAACCAAAATACAGAACCTCAAAACGAATGTTGGCGCTATGCTGGCGCTAAATTTAAGTGGCACATTGTTACAGTAACAAATAACCCCACTAAGAAGTAAATTCCATGAGAAACCCTTGCAATTGAACCTTCAACTGAACCTGACGTTCCTGAACACATAGGAAAAAGGGAATTCAACCCCTCCACCTTCCACGAAAGAATAAAAGCAAGTTTAAAAAAACTTCAGGCAAGACTCCTCTTCTGAGGAATTTGAAGAAGAGGACTCACTGTCTTAGGTATATGCTTGAAACTCTACTCAGAATCCAAATCTAATGAATGGATTCGTTATCTACGTTGCAAGAAATGGGCACAAGTCTCTTGTAGATAAGATGACGATTTCTACGTTTGTATTCATTGCCTTTCTGATGGCGATTAACACGTTTAAGATCATTGTTTTACATTTGCATTTTTTGGTTTGAATAAAAGTGTTTAAGACTCATTGAATTCCCATAATATTTATTGTAACAATTTTCCCCTGGGTAGGGCAAGTTGTTACATTTTACACGCCCTCATAAATGTTTATTTTAAATGTGTTTTTCTACATAAATTGTTGGATCTAAATTCAGGAATGTAGAGCAGAAACATTGGGCCGTATTATCTCAAAATTTGGCGCTGATTCAATTGATAGTTTTTAAGAAAAAAATCAAATGTTAATGGAGAAGACCACGACTTTTTTTTAATTTTTTTTTCAAAACCGTGTGTTCTAAGAAGGCGCGTAATGAAATTTTTATTTTTTTCTGTTGCCAAATAAGGCCGCAATTAATTTTTAAAGTTTGAAAAAGTCACACAATCGTCATACACTCTGCTCCAATCAAAGTGAGAGTTGAAAAGAGAAGTCACATTTAGCAAGTTTGCCACGTTTCCTATTACTCTTCTTTACTCCGCAAAATGTGCGTTTTTTGTATATTTATTGAAATAAACATTTTCTGATTTATCCATTTCTTCCATTACCTAATGGATAATTCGATATATTAATATAGAAATAACATCTTCATCTGTATAAATTGTAACCGATTTTCGTGTTAAAAACACAAATAATGGTCCTGAAAAATTTATTTGGCAACTTTGTCAACATCAATATTATCAGAAAAATGTTTTGTGCCGAACTGCAATTCGTGTAATTTGTTTTGTGCATTTTTCAGAAAAATCTGACAAATGACAGTTTGAATTTTGTTCGTTTGTGTATTCTTTGTTGCTGCGTTCGAAAATTCGTACTATTTATTATACAACAAGACGTGAGTGGTTCATGATTGGTTGATAAGGTATGAGTCAAAACCCGAAATTTTTAAATTTCGAAGGGCTATAACTTTTTAATTATAACACATATTGAGCAACTGAAAACGGTTTTGAGCTCTAATAAATCATTTCTAATCGTATCTTTTGCCGAAATCCGCATATCTCTCATCGTGGTCTTCTCCATTTCGTAACTACCAGCCCCACTCTCTCCTACTATCCACCAGCGATCCAGCATCGTTCATTATTATTAAATATAGTTTTCTTTTCTGCACAAAGCGAACAATAGAAAGGCATCCGTATCTCCGTATATACTACGTAAATTATTCATTGCTGCACATTTTTGTATTATGTAGAAGGCGATGAACGTGTCCATATATATACGCCGCGCCGCCGGCACGAAACTCATTCCTAATCAGAAGTGGGATCGCGAACGCCGAAAGAAAAGGAAATAAATTTATTCGCAGCATCTGCGCGATTTTTAGCGAAACGCATTTCCTTCTATTTACAGAAGTAAATCGCTTCTGTATTGATTCGCAATCGAATAAAACGGAGACACGTTTGTTTGTATCAAAGAATGAGTTTTGTACTTATACATGCGTAATAGAAAATTGATATTATTTTAGGTATGTACTATGGTGGACAGTAAGATCGTGCGGTCATAAAACGCGCTCCTCGTTTAACTCGCCCTACCACCTATTTAGATGGCGAGCGTTTTGAGAGCGCATTGTAAAGCTGGCAACATTGCTATTGCCTGGGCCAGTTGAAATCGGATGTCGTACTGTTCGCTACGGGTAGCGTCTCCGAATATCGAGTATCCATTTGTTTATACATTCGATGCAATATCGATAATGATAATATCCTTTATCGTGGTCCTATAGTATGTCAACTTGCCTTGGATATTAAAATAGTTATATATATATATATTTTTATAAATAAAGGAAAATCTGATTACATGTCATTCATTAAAAAAAATTAGCATACACAACAAGTTTTTCAAAAGAAAAAAACATTAGGAAAAAATAAAAAATCGACCTACCTATTCGTGGATTATTGTGAAAAAGCAAATCGTAGGGATTTGCGTATATTGTATGTGATAATCCTGCGAAGTATTTGCCTTTCATGAACCCGAATTAGTTTTTGAATCATTCGTTTTGATCATTTATGTTAATGAAGATGACCGACTACAATTTTTCTTATTTTAATATTAGTTTATGTTTTTTTTAATTAACATTATATTTTTATATTTTTTAAAGACATTTCGTAACATAAGCAGATTTCTAAACTTATCTTTCATTAATAATTAAAAAAATATTTTTTACAAAAATTTGCTTCTTAGGTATAATCTTACCGCATGAGGGGGTGAGAAAATTTAAAATATTAACATTACATTAAAAGCCAAGTTATAATAAAAAAAATAAAAATTATTTGATCTCTTTTTAGGAACTTTTTATTCATAAGAAATAGGTAAAAAAAGGCAGGCCTTTATAAAATTTTATAAAACATTTCATTAACATAAATGATCAAAACGAATGATTCAAAAACTAATTCGGGTTCATGAAAGGGGCAAATACTTCGCAGGATTATCACATACAATATACGCAAATCCCTAGGATTTGCTTTTTCACAATAATCCACGAATAGGTAGGTCGATTTTTTATTTTTTCCTAATGAATTTAATGTTTTTTTCTTAATGAATGACATGTAATCAGATTTTCCTTTATTTATAAAACTATTTTAATATCCAAGGCAAGTTGACATACTATAGGACCACGATAAAGGATATTATCATTATCGATATTGCATCGAATGTATAAACAAATGGATACTCATACTCAATATTCGGAGACGGGACCCGAAACGAACAGTACGACATCCGATTTCAACTGGCCCAGGCAATAGCAATGTTGCCAGCTTTACAATGCGCTCTCAAAACGCTCGCCATCTAAATAGGAGGTAGGGCGAGTTAAACGAGGAACGCGTTTTACGACCGCACGATCTTACTGTCCACCATAGTACATAGACTATCGACGCGACTGCTCGTTCTCATTCGATGGGAACGTTTTGCTTGAAAAAGCGACTATTTATCTCCCCTGCGTTCGCGTTTTTCTTGGCGCCGAGTTCATAATTCAGCGCTAAGAGATTAAAAAACGTTTCATTTTCATAGAGATCGTCCCTTCAGAGAACCCAGCGTCGTAAAATAGGACGTAACCTCGATAAAAATGCGCGAAAGAAACGAATTCATCGGGGCGCCCTCTAAGCCGCGAGGGTGCCACCCTGGCGGTTGGGAAAATAAAGGAAATTGGCACTTTTTTTTTGTAAAACAATACAGAAAATTGAGAATATTTCCAGTGAATTAAGTAAGTGTATTATATTGAAGTATACCGATTTAAAGGGGGTTTTAAAGGGAAGGGATGAAAAGATTAAGAGTTAGTAAATAGTTTATTATTCACTAAATTAAATTTGCATATAAAAGCTGCTTTCGGTCGAAGAGTTTGCTCGAATGAAAGCTTTTCGTTTGGAAATTTAAGTAGTAAGAATTTCATTCGAAAACAGCCGGTAAATTAATGAATAAAACTTTAATCAAAGTTCCGTAAGTCGCCTCAATTGGATTCGAATTTATCGATAAATATTTTCTATACGCATTTAGACGATCCAACTTCGCTAATGGTTAACTCTCCCGATCGAACGGTTCCGATATCATTTCGTTCTTTTTCCAGCAAAAATGTACTTCAATTTAAGTTCTCCCCAAGTCCGCTTAGGTGTCAGCGTTATAGTTTGTACGAACATAATAAAACTTGTGGAACGTCCCCGAAGACAAACTTATTATAACGCATAAAACTTTTTTCCTTTGCGAAAAGTAAAGCGTGACGTGCACGAGGCAAATGTAGCGGAAAATTTCACGACAAATAATTAATGTTCGTTTCGATCACCTCTAATATACCGGGTGTCTCATGTGTAAATACCCTGAGGGAAGCATTGCATAATTTTGATGTTTTTTGAAAATTATTGCATAATTTTGATATTTTTTGAAAATTAATGAATTTTTTTGATATTCTCTTGAAAATCAATGCAAATTTTTGATATTTTTTGAAAATTATTGCATATTTTTGGTATTTTTTGAAAATTATTGCATAATTTTGGTATTTTTTGAAAATTATTGCATAATTTTGGTACTTTTTGAAAATTATTGAATATTTTTGATATTTTCTTGAAAATCAATGCAAATTTTTTATATTTTTTTGAAAATTATTGCATTTATTTTTATTTATATGTATATTCTGAATCGATTTAGAAAATTTATGAGCAATTTATAATGATCCAGATCAAATAAAAACTGTCCAGAACATTTAAAAACTCCCTAGAATCAATTAAGATTATTCAAAACAATTCACAATGCTTAGAATGATTTTTGATATGTTCAGAATAATTTAAATCGCTTCTGATCGAATTATAACTGTTCAGAACGCTTTTGGAATGCTTCAGAATGAATTAAAAATGATTCTGAACATTTTTGAACGTTTCACAGTGAATTAAAACTGTCCAGAACAATGTAGAACTGTCCAGCACGAATTAGAACTGTTCAGAATACATTTAGAATGATTCAGAACGAATTAGATATGATTCTGAACAATTTTGAAGGTTTCAGAGTAAATTATCTGTCCAGAACAATGGAGAACTGTCCATAACGAATTGGAACTGTTCAGACCACTTTTAGAACGCTTCAGAACGAATTAGAAATGATTTTGAACTATTTTAAACGTTTCAGAATGAATTAAAACTGTCCGGAACAATTTAGAACTGTCCAGAACGAATTAGAACTGTTCAGAACAATTTTAGAATGCTTCAGAACGAATTGAAAAATAAGTGAAAAAGTAAGTGAAAAATAGAGGGACATATTTTAGAGGGTGATTCCTTGTTAAAAAATATGACAAAAAGTTTATATAAACATGTGTCCGGAAATGCAGAGTTTTCAAGATACAGGATGTTCAATTAAGAAAGAAAACTAATAATACTATATACTTTTAGAAAGCTTCAGAACACTTTTAGAAAGCTTCAGAACCAATTAGATATGATTCTGAACAATTTTGAACGCTTCAGAGTGAATTAACTGTCCAGAAAAATGTAGAAATGTCCAGAATGAATTAGAACTGTTCAGAACACTTTTAGAATGCTTCAGAACGAATTTGAAATGATTCTGAACAATTTTGAAAGTTTCAGAATGAATTAAAACTGTCCAGAACAATTTAGAACTAGTCCAGAATGAATTAGAGCTGTTAGAATGCTTCAGAACGAATTAGAAAAATGATTCTGAAAATTTGTGAACGTTTCAGAGTGAATTAAAACTGTCCAGAACGAATTAGAACTGTTCAGAACACTTTTAGAATGCTTCAGAACGAATTAGAAAAATGATTCTGAAAATTTGTGAACGTTTCAGAGTGAATTAAAACTGTCCAGAACGAATTAGAACTGTTCAGAACACTTTTAGAATGCTTCAGAACGAATTGAAAAGTAAGTGAAAAATAGAGGGACGTATTTTAGAGGGTGATTACTTGTTAAAAAATATCACAAAATGTTTATATAAACGTGTCCGGAAATGCAGAGTTTTCAAGATACAGGATGTTCAATTAAAAAAGAAAAATATTCATACTATATTACAACAACGAATCGCCCTCTAAAATATCTCTGTCTATTTTTCAAACATCCTTTGTACAACCTGTAGCAGTTGTAAATGGCGCAAAATCCATACCATACGGGTTTTTTTGGGAGACTCTACCTACTGTCGCAGTTTGTGCATTTATTTATGAAACACCCTGTAGTTATAGGTGAAGTTCTATGGGGATCTAGGTGTATCTTTAACGGATTAATTTGCTATGAGCGGATTAACCTGGAGCGCATAACGCTTAGGTATACGGATAGCATGATTACACGAACAATAACCGGGAGTATTCGCGGCATAACCATTCATTTCGTATTCCGAATGCAACATCGACGAAATAGTTAATTCCGCCGATTCTTAGAATAATTTATTACAAATCGATTCAGTCGTTCCCTTAAGAACCGTAAGCTCCTTTGCCGAACTCGTACGTCGCAAACTTCTAATGGCTTTAGGAGTAACTCTCGTTTTAATTCTATCAACTTTCGTAACCGTTTCGATTATATAAAGGCTTGAGAAAAACAGCCCGGCTGCATTAGGGGCGTAATCAAGGAATTGTGGCTTTATTGGAACTTAATTCGAAAATAATTCTATACCAATGCTATTTCCACCAATTCCATTAACTGGTGCTTGTAATAAATCCAACTTCCTCCGCCCTCTTTAAGGTTAAAAGAAAAAAAAACCACTCTAAGGTCCAAATAATTCGAAATAAACGAAATATCAAAAGTGACATCAAAATAGAAACAACGCTGCCAACGTAGACATTCAACAATACATTCAACAAAATTGTCTAGGGGACAAAGTAATTAATGGACAATTAATGGTCACTTGCACCAACAAGTTAAGGAAATCTTAAGTTACATCTTTAACTTAAGTAACAGATATGGCTTGCACCGCTGTAAAATATGACTTAAGTTGAATTTAAGATTCTTAAATTTAACGAGCCCTTTTTGACCCCTTAAGTTCTTTTTAACAAACTTAACCTAATTTTTATTATATTGCCTTTGTTTTTGCCAATGTAATGGAATTATTTAATGAGGGTCTGGAGCTTCCTAGAAAATGGTTTTCCTAGGAGAACATATGATAGGTAAATAAAAGTTGAATTCTCAACGCGTTTGCTTCTCAGCTAAAGTATAATTTGGGGCTCTTCCTCCTACTTCAACCTTTGCTTTTGAGAATTTTCTCGTTTTTTCCTCCTTCTCCATTTTTATAATTTAATATTAGAATTACACCTTACACTCCACGGTTTCACTTGCCCAACTACTACAGTTTATAGTTATCGTTAATGCTAATAAACTGCGACCTATACCTATAAAAATCAAAACTAACCTATAAAAATCTTTTTCCTGCAAAATCACTTTAAACAAAATATAAAAAAAGAAAAAAGAAGTAAAATGCACTGGTGTCAGAAACTTGTCGATCTTAGTTAAGCTTGTTTTAAAAATAGTTGTAGCAAGACAAAACATTTTTAGGTCTACTTAAAATTTAAGAATTTCTTGGGCAAGTACAACTTAAGTTTAGTTTGGTGCAAGTGGGCATAAGTATCAATTTGATAATATATTTAAAAATATTGAAATCTAACAAATATGGAGGTTTTTTGAAACATGAAATAATGAAAAAAAAAGAAAAAAATGTTGTTTTATACAGAGGGAGTGTAACAAATTGGAAAAAATCAATAAGAAATTCCCATTTAAGATTTTCATGTCCCCTAGACCATTTTGATGAGTGTATAAAAAACCAAAACGAACTCGGTTCAAAGTTGACTCCCAGTTTAGTTGAACTAACGTTCACCTGCGACATCTACAACCGGGCCTTAATAGATTAATTCACCATTAATAGCAAGAGAAATAAAAGCCGTTGCTCAATAGCAAGAAAAGTTGGAGTTGTCGACTGGGCGTCCATCTTTGTCCGTTTCCCCAACCTAACGGATATAAATCGTTGTTACAACTTCCCGAATTTTCGCATTAATCAACCTTGCGGTGTCATTTTTCATCGGTTTCGAATAATACGCCTAATTGAATTATTCCACTAATCAGCGCCGGAAAATCCGGCAGTATTAATTTTTATTTTTTCGGTTGCTCGTCTCCATCAACACCTAAAGAGATGATCAATAATTTGTATAATATATCATCCCGGGTGTCGAATTAATTTACTATTGTGACAGTAAAATTTCGACCTGGTCCTGTATGTAAGTTAAGTCACCGAGAACGATCCCCTCGACCGAAATTGCCAATTACTAGCATATCAATTACGATATGTAACTTTGAAGCGAATTCAATATGCTGTAGATAATGGTTTCGCTTCGATGACCAGAAGCTTCTCTTGAATGGAACTATCCGTTGCTGATTACCATAATAATTCTATTGGATAAATTATCTTGCTGATACCCTTGTGTTGTGTACTTTCGCTTAAATAATTTAACTAAGTAATAACAACTTGCGGTTTTTATAGCGACGTAAAAATGCGCATTATCTTATAGCATTAAACCTTTTACGTTCATATCACGCTCATCGATTTACGCTTAAAGTTTAATTTTAAAACGTATACCTTCAGTTCGAGTGAAGCGAGATTTCGCTTTCGAAATTAGGTTCTTCGGAATATACATAATCGAAAAATCTTTTCGGGAACAATATGCAAAATAAACCAAGTCTTTTTTTGATTATATACGTCAACTTGCATATCAAAAAGGATTCGACGGAAATTGGATTTCAATCCCTATTTATTTTCTTTACATACATTACATACAGGGCGATGCGAAATGAACAAAATAAAGTAGTAAGAAATTGTTAAACCTGGATGTTTTTTAATGAAGAAAAGCAACAAGAAGGTAAGCATATTTATGCACTGAGCTCCAGTTAAAGGTCTTATTAATTACAATTACTAGTCTTATTAGTAAATAAAGCTTCATCGAGTTGTCAGATTGGCGCATCACTTGTATCCCGCTATTCCTAACGGTCTATACACATCATAATTCAATGTGTACATACACCTAACTAAAATAATACACAAAATTGCGAATATTTCCAGTGAATTAAGTAAGTGTGTTATATTAAAGTATACCAATCGTAGATTACCTATGTGGAGGGGTTATTAAACGGAAGGGATGAAGAGATTAAGATTTAGAAAATACTTTATTATTCACTAAATTAAATTTGCATATAAAAGCTGCTTTCGGTCTAAGAGTTTGTTCGAATGAAAGTTTTTCATTTGAAAATTTAAGTTTTCTTTGAAGCAGTAGAATTTAAGTCGAAAACAGCCGGTGAATTAATCAATAAAGTTCGGTAAGTAGCCTCAATGAAGAAGACCACGACTTTTTTGAAAATTTTTTTTTTCAAAACCGTGTGTTTTAAGACGGCGCGTAATGAAATTTTAATTTTTTTCTGTAGCCAAATAAGGCCGCAATTAATTTTTAAAGTTTGAAAAACGTCACACAATCGTCATACACTCTGCTCCAATCAAAGCGAGAGTTGCAAAGAGAAGTCACATTTAGCAAGTTTGCCACGTTTCCTATTACTCTTCTTTACTCCTGCAAAATGTGCGTTTTTTGTATATTTATTGCAATAAACATTTTCTGATTTATCCATTTCTTTCATTACCTAATGGATAATTCGATATATTAATATAGAAATAACATCTTCATCTGTATAAATTGTAACCGATTTTCGTGTTAAAAACACACATAATGGTTCTGAAAAATTTATTTGGCAACATTCTTGTCAACTTCAATATTATCAGTAAAGTGTTTTGTGCCGAACTGCAATTCGTGTAATTTGTTTTGTGCATTTTTCAGAAAAATCTGACAAATGACAGTTTGATTTTTGTTCGTTTGTGTATTCTTTGTTACTGAGTTCGAAAATTCATACTATTTACTATACAACAAGACGTGAGTGGTTTACGATTAGTTGATAAGGTGTGAGTCAAAACCCGAAATTTTTAAATTTCGAAGGGCTATAACTTTAATTATAACACATTTTGAGCAACTGAAAACGGTTTTGAGATCTAATAAATCATTTCTAATCGTATATTTTGCCGAAATCCGCTTATATCACATCGTAGTCTTCTCCATTGGATTCGAATTTATTTGAGGTCTTATTAATTGCAATGACTAGTCTCGAGTAAATAAAGCTATTTAATTGTCAGATTGGCGCATCCCTTGTATCCCGCTATTCCTAACGGTCTGTACATAACATAATTTAATTTGTACCTACACCTAACTATCGACGTTCTCTCGATATTCCCAAACCGGAGGACTCTGTTTCACGTCGAGGAATTCGAGCCGATGCGAAAAAGGTGGAAGCCCCAGCGCTGCTTTCGACAGTCAATTCCATCCCTCCCGACCCCCCTTTCATCCCCAAAGCGAGGCTGCATCCTCGAATCAGCCAGAAATGAAATTAAATGTGCACGCCTCACGAAACTCCCTCCTGTCTATCCGGCTGTCGGATCAACACCGTTCGAGATTCCTTTCTATTTTTATAAAGACATGCGAGTGTTTATAGGGCGGCCCAAAACAATATTTCAAACAGTTCATTATGATCTACAGGGTTATTCACGGTAGCCGTGCATTAGAAATGTTTGGCGAATAGCTGTGTATAAAATTATGAAATTTTTAATACAAAAGGGTTTTTGGATGTAGGGAATTCATTAAAATATTTTCAAAAATGGCCGACTTCCGTTTATACCGGAAGTTGACAGTTACTTCGTTTTTTAAATGGGACACCCTGTATATTTTTCCATTTTTGGATTCTACTCGATGAGCTGATTACAAAGAGTGGTCACACTTGGTGTCTTGGTCTTATAGTAAAGGTTATACAGCCACTCAAAAATCACAAAATTTTAATCTATTTCAATTTGAACTTTTCAAGTACTTATTATCTAATGGTACACAAAAATGTTTAATAAAATTTGTGAAGTTTTTGATCGCCCTGTGTAAATTTTATATCAAGCCGTTAGGTAGTTATTGAAAAGTTAGAATAGGACCATGTAAGCCGTTTTTCTCGATTTTCAACTGTTTGGCTTTCAGAGCCACCTAAATTCAACATTTTGTGATTTTTGAGTGGTTGTATAGCCTTTATTATGAGACCAAGATAATAAGTATGATACATTTTTGTAATCAGCTCTTTGAATAGAATCTAAAAATGCAAAAATATACAGGTTGTCCCATTTAAAATAACGAAGTAACGGTCAATTTCCGGTATAAACGGAAGTCGACCATTTTTGAAAATATTTTAAATGAATTCCTTACATCCGAAAACCCTTGTATTAAAAATTTCATAATTTTATACACAGCCATTTCCCAAACATTTCTAATACACGGCTACCGTGAACAACCCTGTATATCTAAACAGTGGTGATAAATTTCAAAATTGCAACACAAATTGTTATTACAGAAAAAATTTAGAGATCAATGGGTGCAAAGAAGGGAGATGATTTGAAGAGAGGTATTTTATGGGGGATAATTAGTAATTGGGTTTAGTAATTGCCGTTCGATGGCGAAGGAACATGGACGAAGCTAGCGCTGACAAATTCACGGGATTTTTCGCTGTCGACCCGTAAACGCGAAATAATTTAATCGGCTGACTGATATAAATCGATAATTTAATTAACAGCGCACGGTCGTTTAGCGAACGAATCGCTTAAAAAGAAGCGGAAGCGGTATTAAAATACGCGAGATCTCGCGGTAATTTCCAGGACAAGAAAAAAATGAACCCTGGCCTAATTTTTGTAATTTCCATTTCCCAGTGATTATGGACATATTCCGAAATGGAAAAACCGCAATGGAGAATCTAGGTGTAGAATAAAATCGGTAAATTACAATCCCTCGAATTTATATATACCGAGGCTTTAAAATACTATCATATTTAACAAATTAATAATGCAGCAGGTGCGCGAGCAATTAGGGGAATTAGACACCGCAAATACAAAGGATATTCCATTGTAAAATAGCTTTCGATTGCGCGCCAAATTAATCTATGATCCTTCAAAATATAATAACATGTCTCGGTGCTCGTGATGAATTTCCCGACGAATTGGGAAGCGCGAGAAAACATGATCTCGTACTCGAGCTGAATTCGAACAAGCCCTTATACAGAATATAACGCAAACAAGTAGCGTTTGTATTAGAAATGTATCAGCAAATATACGGGGTGTTTTCTCGCTCGATAGTTAATTAACTAAGCGATTAATTTGAAAGAGTAGCGAACGAACCCCTGAAGGCAAATTACTCGATGTTAAATTGCAAGATTGTTCGAGTTTGAACCAGCAGATGCCCAAATATGTGCTATTAAAGTGGTTCCATGTAACTTGGTGTACAGAGGTAAATTACCCGTATAAAAAGCGCGTTTAGAAATGATTCTGAACAATTTTGAACGTTTCAGAATGAATTAAAACTGTCCAGAACAACGTAGAACTGGTCCAGAATGAATTAGAACTGTTCAGAACACTTTTAGAATGATTCAAAACGAATTAGATATGATTCTGAACAATTTTGAACGTTTCAGAGTGAATTTACTGTCCAGAAAAATGTAGAAATGTCCAGAACGAATTAGAACTGTTCAGCACACTTTTAGAATGCTTCAGAACGAATTAGAAATGATTCTGAACAATTTTGAACGTTCCAGAATGAATTAAAACTGCCCAGAACAATTTAGAACTAGTCCAGAATGAATTAGAGCTGTTCATAACACTTATAGAATGATTCAGAACGAATTAGAAATGATTTTGAACAATTTTGAACGTTTCAGAATGAATTAAAACTGTCCAGAACAACGTAGAACTGATCCAGAATGAATTAGAACTGTTCAGAACACTTATAGAATGATTCAGAACGAATTAGAAATGATTTTGAACTAGTTTCAACATTTCAAAGTGAATTAACTGTCCAGAACAATGTAGAAATGTCCAGAACATTTAAAAACGCCCTAGGATCAATTATGATTGTTCAAAACAATTCGCAATGCTTTAGAATGATTTTTGATATGTTCAAAACAACTTAAATCGCTTCTGAACGAATTAGAACACTTTTAGAATGCTTCAGAACGAATTGCAAATGATTTTGAACAATTTTGAACGTTTCAAAATGAATTAAAACTGTCCAGAACAATGTAGAACTGGTCCAGAACAAATTATAACTGTTCAGAACACTTTTAGAATGCTTCAGAACGAATTGAAAAAGTAAGTGAAAAATAGAGGGACATATTTTAGAGGGTGATTACTTGTTAAAAAATGTTACAAAAAAGTTTCTATGAACGTGTCCGGAAATGCAGAGTTTTCAAGATACAGGATGTTCAATTAAAAAAGAAAAATCTTAATATATTACAACAAGGAATCACCCTCTAAAATATCCCTGTCTATTTTTCAAACGTCCTTTGTATTTGTACAACCTGTAGCAGTTGTAAATGGCGCAAGATCCATACCATTTGAGTTTCATCAACTCCTGAAGGCAAATTACTCGATGTTAAATTGCAAGATTGTTCGAGTTTGAAGCAGCAGATGCCCAAATATGCGCTATTAAAGTGGTTCCATGTAACTTGGTGTATGTGTATAGAGGTAAATTACAGCATGTCCCGTATAAAAAGCGCGTTTTATTAAAGAAATCGATCTAAGGCTCTCCAATTTTAAGGGCAGTTAACCCCGATGTGAAGGAGTCCCTTCACCTGTCAACCTTTGGGGTTGATCGAGTGGTCGTCGCTATCGACGTTTCGCTTCTTTGCCGGAGGAACAAGGCCGTTCTTCGCACGAAAGTAATGGGCTGTTTGGTTTATCGCGCCGCGAGCCGGAAGGCCGGGGAAAAACCGCGGGGAAAATCCCAACGAGCGGGTTCGAATCGAATTCGCTGCGATAAAAGAGAGCGGGTTATGAGGTTACGAGGTGATACCCGGGCCCGTCTATTGAGAAATTTCTCGTTGATTGATTGCGTAATTCCGCGCGTTCGCCGGTAAACTGTTATGGATGGGTTTTCCCTGGGAAATATTCAACGAGGTGCGAAGGTTCTTTTTGTAAATCTCTAATATACGCTCTATAAATATATAACAAAAGAAATTTATTTCCTATAAGACGAAGAATTTTTATTAAAACGTTTTCAAATAAAATTTTTGTTTGTATACAGGGTGTTTCCGAACCGGTGTTGTTCAATTGGTCCCCACGGTCATTTTTGTCAGCGGGGTTCCATAATCCTACAGGTCGATTGGTCCCCAGTTTCAAAATTTAATGGGCTAATTGCTCCCCGCGGTCAAAATATTCCTAATCCGATTTAGATAAGATTTTACATTACATGAATAACTATCATTTGGCTAACATCTTCTGGTGTACTTATATAGCTGAGAGAATTTGGACAAAATGCAGCTTTTAGTGTTAAAAAATATTTAATATCTAAGCATTAGTAATTTAAAATATATACAATTGGTACAATATATATATTAAAAGAAAAATTATGTACAAAAAAAGAATTATTTTAGTTTTAATATACGAACGGATTTCAAAAAATAGTTGGCAACATATGGGAAACTTTATTATTAATTTTACGAAATAGTTATTCTTCACAAAAAGTTCTGCATGATCTAAAATCCAAGATGCAACCATCAAAAATCAAATTTTATCAATCTTATACGAGGTATGTCAAAAAATGTGAATTTTGCTCAAGAGTAAAATACCTTCATATTTTACAATATCGAAATTTGTTATTACGAAAAGTACACCTAATTTTCTAGAAGTATACTGGAAGGGATGGGATTTTCCCTACATTGAAATAGAAAAAAAAAGACAGAAGTTAAAAAATTTCCCCTAATCATAAAATCCTCATTAAATTGTACTACGAAATGAAAATACATAATCGAAATTTGCCAGAGAATTTTGAAATTATAAATATTCCCATCGGTCCTTTCCTAGAAACCCTTAATCCGGTATTGGGGACCAATTGACTGATAGCTTTCGAGTCGAAAAAGGATTATATTTGGGTAAATTTCACCGCGGGGACCAATTGAACTCCACCCCATGAAATATCTTTCTTAATTAATCAATCATTATTTTGTCGATTTTAATTTTACGGTAAGTTTGATCGTATCGCGCGAGTCGAGCTACAGCAATTGCTATGCAGGACCGCATTTCTTAAAAAAAATTTTGCAGTTTTAATTAATTTTTGATAAACATTTTTCTTTACGGTTTTGATTCTATGATCACATAATTCGCTAAGATGACCCGTTGTCATTTCATCATTAAAAATTGTACCCCAAGTTCGGAAACACCCCGTATAAAATTATCGCGCTATTCTCTCCAGTCCCACGAAAATCGACGAAAGCAAAACGTTCGTTGAATCGCAGCAATCGCGAATCCGTCGTAATCCCGAAATTATTAAATTACGAAATTTAACGGGGAACTACAAATCCGGCTTCGACGGCGAGAAATTCTTCCTACATTAAATCGAAATCTCTTTACAAAAAAAAACAGACGCCATTTTATTAAACGGGTTCCCAACGTTCGGACCTCCGTGCTGTATGCACCATTTCAAGGCATCAACTCTAACGGCCCGTCACTAAGCCGTGAAGCTTAACTAAAGATTAAAAGTTAATAAAGCGACATTGTTCGCAATTTCAGGAGCAAATAATAATTAAGTCGCGCTACTCCGACATTACGTTTTGTCGGGTAGAAACGATGTTTTTTTTAATTAATTTGCTATAGTTTGTGCAAAACAAAGTTACATGCACGTCACAAATAGACAGTGTTGTCGAACCTTTGGAAAGTTTACAAAATCTAAGAATTTTCTAAAATTGTCAAGAAAGATTTCTAGAGATGAAGTAGGTATATTAAGGCTGTTTTATCGGTTATGACGACACATATTGTTATGATTTTTGTTACACGTCGGCACTGTTTACCAAATTTTTTTCGCTTTATGTCAGCACTGACATTATTTCACTCTATCCTTCAAAGAGACAGGTCGCCTATTTCACTCGCACATTTCACCGATTTAATGCTATTTAATACAGACACGCACTCAGATTTTTTTCTTCGTAGAAATATACCTAACAATTTTATTTTATTATTTTCGTAACTTATTATGCAAATATACTGCCGGTTATTGCAATTTTTATTTTAATTACAATCTATAAGTAGAGTTAGTAAGAAAACAGGAAGATAAAAAGTCGTGGGCTCTAAATAATATGAGTACATTTCTGTACACTAATAGTTTGCGAAAAACGCTGTAGAAATAAGAGCGAAAGCGATATAATTTCAAAAATTCGTAAAATTTGAAATTGGTTTCCCATTTCTTATGCTTATTTTTTACTTTAACAGAAAATTTTATATAGAAAAAAGTTTACAAAAACTATTGTCTACAATCTGTTGGAATTACATTTTTAATATTTTATATTTCAGGTGCATTTTTATTTATATTTCCAAAAGTCTGAGGTAAAGTGAAAATATAATTCCAACAATTTCTTCGCAAGTTCGCAATTGACTTCTCACAAAAATTTCAACAAAATTTGACGATAAATAACGGAGATATTTGGGAAGCCGTTTTAATTTATACAGTTGAATTTTTATAATATGTGATTCTGCTTTTCAACATTTTCTATATCATCCATCGTTAACATCAAATTAATTTCTGTAGACATTAAACTCAATGGCCGTATTCAGCGCCCCATTTTAAAGTTAAATGCATGTTTAGCGAGGGACTTTAACGTAAACAATGTCCATAGTTACTCCCTAACAACAATGTAGGTACAACTATCAAGTTAAAGGCGCTCGCTAAACATGCATTTAACTTTAAAATAGGGCGCTGAATACGGACCAATCAATTTCATGTATTTGTATTTAAAAGTTGGCCACAATACCTTACAAATATAACGACATTGTGACTGCATCTAACTTTGCTTTGCACAAAATATAAGTAAAAGACATAAATGTAGCCTACTCGATCCCGTCAGGCATTTTCGGAATGCACGAGACGCTCATGTTAATGAAGCCGTCGCTAATTAACAATCGTCATCAGTGATTAACGGATCAACGCAATCTTGAAACGCCGCAAACGCTACAAATTAACGCTGTTTATCATAACAGATATGTCGGGTTGGATGCGACTCTTATTGCTCATGACTCTACTAATTGAGTACACCTACACGTAAAGACATCCCGGGAATGTTCCCCAGATTCGATTGTTACTATATTTCGTAATTAAATCACGTGACGTAATTATTTACCGTCTCATTAACGTTCGAGTGAGTTATATGTTTATTAATTACGTGATGGATGTGTTCCATGAAATTATTGTCTTATCTGGTATGGGGGTATGAATCAAATTTTGAACGGATAAGGTTGGTATTATGCGTTAAAGTTAGATTGGTTTATGCGCAGGTTATATCTCCAGCTATTTCTGTAATGCTGTAGGTATCTACATAATAAATTCTCGACTTAATTTTGTGTCGCAATAGTGCAATATATACGCGATATTGCAATATGAATAATGTCGAAAAAATGATAAAAAATTCCCTCTATTTGAATGTAAATGCAAACGTTTGTGTTCTCTTTCATTTCCTTTCGTAGGGGGCGAAAGGTCGTTTACCTTTTCTCCATTTTTTTCATAGCAAGTATGTCTATGTTTATATTTTCGTTGTGCTTCAGTGCGCTATTTGTTTAATTTGAGCCAGAGTTTACGCAACAATATACAATTGTTCCTGTCTATTTTGGTTACACAGAAGCCAAATAAAATTGTCTTCGCAACCGAAAATAAACGCCGAAGAAAATTGTGTAATAGGAGTCTATTTATTACTCGCCACTGGGACGATTGTTTTATTACCAGGAAATTTTAAATGCACGAGGGAATAATAAACAAAATGCCGTAGTCACTTAAATCGGGGCATTAAAGTAGATTTATTGCAAAATATTAGCAAAAATTGAAATTCACTGTACACGGCATTTAACTTTTGAGAATCTACTTCGACTAAAGAAAAAGTTTTTTAATTTTTCAATCAAACTTTTGAGAAGTTGGGCATGAATACCGTTCCCGATATTATACATTACTTGTAGACATTGTAAAGTTGTTCCATTGTTCCTTTATGGAATATCCGGAAAACTGCATTCCGGAGCTTGTCCGAGTCCGGTAAAAAAAACTTACAATAAACTTGGGGCATCGGATTAGTTCGGAACGGTTACTTTAAACTTTAAAGCTCGAAATAACGGGAATGCTCTTCCGGCATTTCATCGATAATAAAAATTTAATAATCTCGTAAGTTATAGTAAATAATTGTTCGTTTTATTTCTAGATACATCTTTTATTATAAGGACCTTTTTATTCGTCCTTAAGAAAATTTACTGCAATGGAGAAAGTGCTTAAAAGAGTCAATTTCCAGTGAGACGGTATTGGTGTAATAAAATCATCAATAAATCGGGAATATTGGAGGAATTACTGTCGCATAAACCGGAAAATGTTGCCAAATGACCGGGAAAACATAAAGAAAAGCAAACTTTACGTGATTTCCAGATTTAATCACCAGGAAGTGCAACATTTAATCTTTCTTTTCCTACTAAATTTACAGATTTAGAAAGTATAAAAGAGAAATAAAAAACAAACTACTAGTTAGAGAATTCCAAAAATTCCACCAATTTTTAATTACAAAGTTTGTCATAAAAATTCCTCCTACATACCGCGCGAATATCCACCCAATTTTTTATCTCTTTAGCTTCTAATTATAAATTCAAATTTAGTTAAACGCTTTAACTGAAGTTTAATTGCCGCCCGGAACTCGGTTAAACAACGCCGGGCGTTCCGATTAAAGCGATACCCGATAATTCAAACAACTTTCGGATACTTTCCCCGTAACTCGGACTATTAATATGTTAAAAGCCGGAAGTTGGAGGAGTTGCTGGGCTGTTCAACGATTCAACAGTTCGCCCGCCGGCGAAGAAAAGAAGCCCGCAATTTTTAAACTCCGCTCGTACTTCGATGGAAAACGATGCATCGCTTAACAGGAGTTGTTCTTTCGAAACTTCTCGAACGGATAGGAGATTATTCTAATGCCTGGCCTGTTGGATTATTCAATATAGGTGGATATGGCGGTGGATATACGTACAATATCCGGGATTTTTATAAGGCTTGATGTGAAATATTATACGAGCTTATTCCGTGGCAAATGTTATAACTTTAAATGTAAAAAGGTGCTATACAGGGTGTCCGGTAATGAATGGGCCATGTGCTAAGGGGAGGTTCTTTGGGTCAAAATATGAAGATTTAAACAAATTTGCCTTAGTCAAAGTTGCTTCTTTAGGAAGTTATAGCACTATGAAAATCGATTTTTTATTTTGATTTTTTTGTCTATTCAGCGCAATTCAACAGATATATTTCTCAAATTTCACATATGGGGGTTTTAGAGGTGTTCAATTAAGAATATGTTATCCGTTTTGCGCTTAACCCAGAGGGCACCACTTCAGCACATTTTTTTTTCCTTCGAAAGTCCATAACTTTTTTTGTACGTATGAATTTGATAAAAAGGGATCAATTTACAAAAACTACAACATTTTAACTTTAAAAAAGATATACCTGTTTTGAGTCGCTAAAATGCACCGTTTCGAAGATAAATGAGTTTGAAATTTGCGCTACATTATTATGTAGGCAATGAATTATGGGTTAAGTTATGACATTTCGTAGCCAGAGTTTCCAGACATTTCCAGAAATTTCAAGACAGTTTTCAGATATTTCCAAACATTTCCAGACACTTCTAGACATTTAAAGATATTACCCAGAATTTTTCCAGACATTTCCGGACAGTTTTCAGACATTACAGACAGTTTACATAAATTTTCCATTAATTTCCAGATATTTACAATTAATTCCAGACGAAAGCTTCGTTATTAGCCTTGTTTTGTAAGCCTGCAGCACACATTTTAGACTCATTTATCTTTGAAACGGTGCATTTTAGCGACTAAAAACAGGTATATCTTTTTTAAAGTTAAAATGTAGTTTTTGTAAATTGATCCCTTTTTATCAAATTCCTACGTACAAAAAAGTTATGGCCTTTCGAAGAAAAAAAAAAGTGTGCTGAAGTGGCGCCCTCTGGATTAAGAGCAAAATGGATAACATATTCTTAATTGGACACCTCTAAAACCCCCATATGTGAAATTTGAAAAAGATATCTCTTGAATTACGCTGGATAGACAAAAAAATCGAAATAAAAAATCGATTTTCATAGTGCTATAACTTCCTAAAGAAGCAACTTTGACTAAGGTAAATTTGGTTAAATCGTCATATTTTGACCCAAAGAACCTCCCATTAGGGTATTGCCCACTCATTACGGGACACCCTATGTAACACATACATGATAGGCCTTTTATTGGGAGTATTTATCAAACTTCAAATTTGAGGAAAACGTTGACGCTAGTGAATTTTTGAAAATATAAAGTTTAATTAGTGTACAGGATTTGCAGAAGGACAAATCTGGATGATGGAAGACAGAGTTATGACGAAGATATTTCAACAAAACGTGCTGATCGTCAAAACTGTTTTTTCTTACAAAAGCTAAAGTTATAGCGCTAGCAAAGAAAAAAATGTCCCTTAACGTATATAAGAAGGAGAGCAATGGGGGAAATCCCGCGACAAATGTACCCGTCAGGTGCTGTTTTTCGGGCACCAGGCCTCCGACAATATGTATATTCGGCCATCGGCCGACAGTTGGTGATATTTCGATTTGTGTTTATCCAAACCTGCCGGGATTTCGGGCCGACGTTTTTATTAACTTGTCCTTTTCCCAAAAAAAGCCCCTTCGTCGGAAAGCTTTCTTCCTAAAGTTTTTCCTCTCGAATGCAATAACAGCAAATTGGATAGCAGTTCTAACCGATCGACCCTATTACACTTACATACTACCAGTTCAAAAATACAAATTGAGGCGACCATTCAAATTTAAATTTCAGCAAACGTATCCACATACAGGGTGAGTTTTTTAAAAGTTGGTAGTTACGAAGAATAATAATTTAACGAGAAGTTCAATATTGAAGTTCCGCATTAAACGTTTCAGTATGTTTGTTCAATGCAGTTCATATTCAAAATTGCATATTGCAACAAAATTTTATATTAAAATCACAGCGCAAGTAGTTTAAAGAAACTTCGTAGAAGCATAAATATAGGGGAGAGTGGAGCTAGTTGTTATAAAATTAACATTTGATTTTTTTATCTTAAAAACTAACAACTGAATCGGCGCCAAATTTTGAGATATTATCCAATGTTTCTGCTCTACATTCCTGAATTTAGATCCAACAATTTAAGTAGAAAAACACATTTAAAATAAACATTTATGAGGACGTGTAAAATGTAACAACTTGTCCTACCCTGGAGGAGTTGTTACAATGAATATTATGGGAATTCAATGAGTTTTAAACACTTTTATTCAAACCAAAGAATGCCAATGTAAAACAATGATCTTAAACGTGTTAATCGCCATCAGAAAGGCAATGAATACAAACGTAGAAATCGTCATCTTATCTACAAGAGACTTGTGCCCATTTCTTGCAACGTAGATAACGAATCCACTCATTAGATTTGGATTCTGAGTAGAGTTTCAAGCATATACCTTAGATAGTGAGTCCTCTTCTTCGGATTCCTCAGAAGAGGAGTCTTGCCTGAAGTTGCCTGAAACTTGCTTTTATTCTTTTGTGGAAGGCGAAGGGGTTGAATTCCCTTTTCCCTATGTGCTCAGGAGCATCAGGTTCAGTTGAAGGTTCAAATGCAAGGGTTTCTCATGGAATTTACTTCATAGTGGGGTTATTTGTTACCGTAATAATGTGCCCCTTAAATTTTGTAACAACTAGCCCCAACATTCGTTTTGAGGTTCTGTGTTGATTTTTGCTAATTCGCTTCTTTTCTGGAGGAAAACTATTAGCGCAAATGAAAGAGTGATATGTACTACTATCGAATTCAACTTTCGTTCATAGTTGGGGCTCCAATGGCAAGTATTAATAGCCAGAATTACGGTTGACTATATCTGTTAAATACTCATTTTTATTGGGTTTGTAACAACTTGCCCTTGTAACAACTAACCCCACTCTCCCTTAGCGTATCTATCGACGAAAATAACGAATTTATTTACTTAAAAGCCACAAAATTCCGAGCGACGGAGGGCGCAAAGGGAGTTCTATTAATGCATCCCGCACAACGAACACCATACATTATTTCAAAGTCGCCAGACCTCCCGCGACTTAAATTTTAATTAATTTTAGAGTTCGCAACCGTTAGGAAAACGACCAACGCGAGCCATTCGTTCAATTACCAACACGTGTCCTCAAATTAATTTTTTGTCCACCCGTTGACGTGCATCCCCCGGAACACGGCGCAAATTTTTCAACTAGACGAGCTTTCATCGCCATTGTCTCGCGTATCTGTTTCATCCGACAACGGATGTATTGAATAATGAACACGTTTTTCCACTAACGCACTCCATCGGCACGAAAAGGCCGTACAATACGTACATATACAGCAATTCCTGTATACCATCTAGTGACTAAAACATCCCTTATATCGATAGATCAATCACCTATAGTACAGTTAGAGCATTATTCCAAAATTCCAATAAACCACAGGATATGTTTAATTGGATTCCCTGCTGGTAGATATAAACGTATTGATAGGGACATCCTGTATAAGTTCAACCCCTTTAGAAGCCATCTGAATACCAAAAAAACGGATTGAATTGTCGATGCGTTACGGATGGCGCAGTTTAAACAGACTTTTAATCCGGTTTGCTCGTAAAAATATCGGCGTTTTAATCTCGTGAAGTCACGTAAACTCCTTAAGCGAGTTATTTACGGGCAAAAGTCGTGTTTTAAGAAACTTCTAATTCCCCAGATTATTTACTTCGGGTCTGCTTAGAGTACACAACACGTTCCGTTTAATAAATATACAACATGCATCTAAGTTGGTTTGTTAAAATAAAAATACCTTGTTTCTGCTCTATCTCTGACCTAAAAACGATTTAAATGATACTAAACTAGACTAAAGTGATACTAAGGCCGGTTAAGATGCATAGTTCAACTGTGGTTCTACGTTGAACCGAGGTTAATTACAAATTTGTGTTGTAAGTACGTCGATCGCAATTGATCTGTGGTTCAGAGGGAAGTTTAAGTGAACGGTCCTTCGAGAGCGTTCAAAGGCGGTTCAAGAAGGTTTTAACATTTGAGTCAGTTAGTCCGCAATTTGCAATAGGTGAGAGTCAGATGTATTGGTCTATAAATTGCCTAACAACTCCTTTATTTGATATATGGACTTTTAATCAATATTTTCGGGTTGTATTGATACAAATTTTATACAGGGTGAGTTACGCTCAAGGGGACGGAGTATTGTATGCAAACGGAAAGAGATATTAAAAATTCCTTCGGGTTAAATATGTGTATGGTAGCTATAATTTAAAATTATTTAGACATATACAGGTTGTCCCAATTTTGAGAAAATGTACAAAGTTATGTTTTTTTTTAATGGAACATCTCGTAAATTATTACGTTTTTGGATTCCACTCGATGAGCTGATTCCAAAAAGGGATCATACTTGATATTTTGGTCTATAATAAAGGATATAGAGCCACTCAAAAATCACAAAATTTTGAATTTAGGCGGCTGTAGGGTAGGGTAAGCCTAAGCCCTTTTTCTCGATTTTCAACTGTTTGGCTATCAGAGCCGCCTAAATTCAAAATTTTGTGATTTTTAAGTGGCTCTATATCCTTTATTATAGACCAAAATATCTATGACCCCTTTTTGGAATTAGCTCATCGAGTGGAATCCAAAAACGTAGTAATATACGGGGTGTTACATTTAAAAAAACCTAACTTTGTATATTTTCTCAAAATTGGGACAACCTGTATATGTCTAAATAATTTTAAATTGTAGCCACTATACATACAGGGTGTTAGGTAAGTTTATACTTCTTTTTTAACTATGTATTAATCCCTTAATTCTAAGCAACTTTTTCAAATAAACTTTTTCAATATTCTGAATAACAAAGAAGATAGAACATTTTATTTTTTTTTAAATTTCGAAAATTTTTCAATACGTACCTGCTTTATTAAATAAGAAATTTATTTATGGCAGTCATCTGTCAAATAAATGCCGAAAAATAAATAAATTTCATATTTAATAAAGCAGCTCCGTATTGGAAATTATTCGAAATTCGAAAAAAAAAAATTTAAATTTTTGGTTTTTTTTCGTAATATTGAAAAAGTTTATTTGAAAAAGTCGCTTAGAATTAAGAGATTCATACACAGTTAAAAAAGAAGTATCAACTTACCTAACACCCTGTATAAATATTTAACCCGAAGGAATTTTTAAAATCTCTTTCCGTTTGCCTACAAAATACTCCGTCCCATTGAGCGTAACTCACCCTGTATACTGTATAGCAGACGATGATCCATTGAAAAGAGCCAAGATTTTGTTTGACTGCGGCATCAACTTTCAATAAATCACAAATCGAAGATGCAAATTGTCCGGAGTAAGAGGAGTTGGTAAGACAGCTCCGCGGAATCGATGTTTCGGAACAAGTGCGGCGCGAAGATGACGCGTGCTATCCCCGGAAACTCCTCAAATATTAATAGGGACAGATGTTCCGCGAAGTTGGGAGTTTATGCGATTCGAAATGGATACGTAAACGGGGAAGCGGGAGTTGTTTTTGCGCGCCGTGATGAATAGGATATTTATGTCGACGATGAAATTGATTCGATATCTTAACTTGTTCGGGAAGTTGAGGCCCAATGTGCTCGAGTAACTCTTAGGAATAGTGCTTTAATTTATTCTCCTTTGTTTCATAATTCGCATTTGGCACGTATCGAATCAAATTTATCATCAATGCAAGAAATACGGGGTGACCCACGGTGGATGGCCTATTAGGCGTTTTGAGAGAACGAAGAGTAGGATCGTTGTGAAAATTTGGATATTTAGGTTATTGATTCTGCTCTATCGATTTAAAATGTTTTCAACGCTGCGGCATTACCACTTCTACTAAAAAGTAGCATCAATTTTGATTTTTTAAATGGGACACCCTGTATATTTTTGCAATTTTAGATTCTACTCGATGAGCTGATTGCAAAAGTGTACATACATAATATCTTGGTCTCACAATAAAGACTATACAGCCAGCACTCCAAAAATTACAAAATTTTTAATTTAGGCGGCTCTGAAATCCAGACAGTTGAAAATCGAGAAAAACGGCTTACACGGTCTTATCCTAACTTTTCAAGTACTATCTAATGGAGCAAAAAAAATTTTGATAAAAACTTCGAAATTTTTTATCACCCTGTATACATTTTATATCATGTCACTAATAGTACTTGAAAAGTTAGGATATGACCATGTAAGACGTTTTTCTTGATTTTCAACTGTTTAGCCTTCAGAGCCGCCCAAGTTCAAAATTTTGTGATTTTTGAGTGGCTATACAGCCTCTATTATGAGACCAAAATACCAAGTATCAAGTATGCCACCTTTTTAGAATCAGCTCGTCGAATATAATCCAAAAATGCAAAAATACAAAGTGTGTCCCATTTAAAAAACCAAAGTTGATGCTACTTTTCGGTAGAAGTGGCAACACCGCAGCTTTGAAAATATTTTAAATCGATAGAGCAGGATCAATAACCTAAATAACCAAATTTTCACAACGATCCTACTCTTCGTTCTCTCAAAACGTCTAATAGGCCATCCACCGTGGGTCACCCAGTATATAGCAACTATAGAAAAGTTCGAAAAATTGCGCAGGCAACGTTTGCAGCTATTTCTGTTGCACTGTAGGTATAAATTTGTTATGACATAAAGACAGTTTTTATCTAAACATGAACTGAATTTTATGGCTTTTGGTGCAAAGAATATGCGTTATATTTAATGGTGTTGAACGTTGAAAAAGCCACTAAATCATCCATATTTGTAATTGGGGATCAAAACGAAAAACGCCAGCAAAAAGCAATGTCGTTATTTTACGGAGTTAACTAAAGGGACGGTCAAAGTGCCCGACCATTGTTAATTTTTTGCCTCCCTTTTCGAAACTCGTTCGTATTTTAGAGTTAAAAATATTCTATTATAGTAAGTGCGTTTTACAAAACTATCACTGAAATATTCCTTCAAATCCTCAAAAATACATCTAATACATGCGAATCGAATTGTCTCCAAATCGAGCGAGTACGAATCTTGGCAAAAGAATGTAGAGTCTATTTGGCCAAGAAACTTCCGACGCGGATATGTAAATACTAAATTATTCGATTTTTCTTTCCCGAGTTTTGGGAAACAGCCAGCTTTATCAAACAGATTTATCCCGGGATAATTCCCTTCCATCGCCCCATTCGAACAAATCCTTTCCTGTGTATGTAATTTACTCATTCTTTGAACTCTTTCAAGTTCACGAATCGCTCTCCACACGGCGAATTTACGCGATTAACACGAGCGTATGGGGATTTAAGGGAGAATCGCCCAGGTAGGGTTAATTTTCCACGAAAGCGGGTACGCTAATTGAATGGCGAAACTCTCGGCGAGACTCTTGAACTTTCAAAGAGCGAATCCGTTTTGTTTGTTGATTTATTTCTTAATGGAAGTGCAGCAATTCGTCACGGATACGGGGCGGGTTGGGCCCGAGACTGGGACAATAATAGACAATGGGGGACATGTTTATAGTGGTTTCTAATTTTGCGGTGTGGCGCTTTAGTTTTTAATGAACTACTTTTATACCTGCTGTGTTAAGAAAATGCGGGGTTCTTGGAAAGAGAAGAGTTTTTAGAAGTAGGTAGACGTAAAGAAATTCAATTTTCGAACAAATTAGCAAGAAATAGTACAGTAGAAGTCTAAGGCCTGGTTGTATAGATATAGCAGATGAACTAAACTGCGAGTCAACTTTGAGCCGAGTTCATTTTGGGTTTTTGTTGTAGAGTGCAAGATCAATTAGTTAGATTGAACGCAGTTCAGGTCACGTTGGTTGCACTGAACTCCCTTTTTTTTTCAAAATGACTGGGTCTATTTCTCTAGTTAAGGTTTATGGTCTTCTAGGATGTAAAAACCATTCAAAATTAGTAAAAATTCTTCATCGTCGGATAATTTTTCAAATAACACTGGGGAACAAAATTTGAACTTTGTCGTGCCACACGGACTTCACTTATATTTTTTACTTTGATGGGTGACTATTAGTGTAAATGTGTAATTAAAGAAAATCTATTGGCCAAAAATTTTATAAACCGATATAATTTAAATATTTCAAAAAATAATCACTTTCTGATACAAAAAACGTAAAAAAGTTGTATTATGAAATTACTATTTAAGATTTTCTAGCATATTTGAAGGGTACAGGCAAAGAAGGCAATATGCCAAAAAATTTAGTTTTGAGAAAAAGGCTTTTAAAGGTTTTAAGAGCTCTAAAAAGTAATTTATAAAAGCAACATAGGATACATTTTTACATATTATTATTGGGTACTGTGCTACAGGTTTATAGATTCAGTTAGTTTTTTAAGATTTTTAGGAGAAAAAAAGCCATTTTTCCCAAAAAGTATCGCCTTTTTAGCCTGTATGGCAAAGAAAACGGGTTACATCTGCTGACTGATCGCTCTTTTAGTCATGATAGTTTCTAGGGGAAAAGTTTACATCTTTATCTCATATATGGCAAGATTAACTCAATTTCGACAAAAATTGACATATCGCCTTCTTTGCCTGTACCCTTCATTTAATTCTGTTTAATTCTGCGACCGTTTACTTGCGGTTATCGCTGTAGAATTGGTTATATTTAACAACACGTCACAAAAAATCTGAGGACAATCAAAACAAAACTACTGCAGTTTACCAATGAGGGTAGGTGGCTAAATCAGAATTAGCTATCAAAGTTCATGTGGCACAGTTAATGTAGACCAGTGTAATACATTCATTTTCAATATTAAATTGTATATCAGTAATTCAACATCAATTTTTTGGGTTAATAACCCAACGTCAAATGGTAAAACCTTCTTGAACCGCCTTTGAACGCTCTTCAAAGACCGTTCAAGTAAACTTCTCTATGAACCACAGATCAATAGTGATTGACGTACTTACAACACAAATTTGCAATTAAACTAGGTTCAAGGCAGAACCACAGTTGAACTGTGCATCTTCAACCGGTCCTAAAAATAATAGAATTACCAATGTCACTGCCAAAGTTGAGTAACAGATTGTTGACTCCAAAATCCGAAAATAAAAAAAAACGTGCTTCCAAAAAAATACTTAATTGTCCTATTTATAAACTTCCCGTTCATTCACTTTAAGTTATTATTTTAAATTTAGAAGTTGCGCTAAAAATACTCCCGACAAATCTCTAATTTTAATTTACTTATCCAAACAAAAATCTATTTTACCAGAAATTAAAGCGTTAACGAAATAAACACGAAATTTTCGTATAAAAATTGAAGAAACTTCTAATACATAGCTGTACATAGCTACTTATTGTTAAACTTAAATTGTTCGGATAACTTAAATTGTTCTTGTCATTCGTGGTTTGTTTGGAACTTTTTGTATTAGTTTTATATGTTTGTATGTTAGCTTTTAAGTGTAACTTATTAGTGTGTTAGTTTATTAGTTTTAGTTTAGTATAGTATTGTTTTTGTATATTGAATAGCATTTTTTTGCTAAATAAACGCATTTTATTTATTAATTATAGCTACAGTTCGATAGAAAAAACTGAATACGTTACCGGCGCAAGTAGTGCTTGACATTAAGCCCTATTCCCACGTCTACCAGTTACTCCTATCGAACTTAATAGATGTTTTAATTAAATAAATTGCTCAAAAAAAAAAGTTCTCACCTCCGCAAGCATCCTTGAAATCAGGACAACAGTCGCCCAGCTTCAAGCAAGCGTGATCACAATAGCACGGCTTGTCGCTCAAGTCCTCCAGGATGGCGTTAACGGGCGCCTTCTGCACCACGCAGGAGGAGTCCCTTCCCGTACAGCAGAGCTTCGCCTCTCTGCAACTTCCGCACGCGATACCGGCGAAGCAGCACGCGAGAGTCAGCAAACCGACGGCGAGACGCATCTTTCTTCGGTGTATCGGTAACCAGGAGTTGCTGCGGACAAATCGCACGAACGCCGCTCTGCGGAAGGAAGCACGTGAGTTTGGAGCTGCGCCGGCGGGAGTGGGCGCTTCTCGGTCCTTCGCGGCCGAACGTTCACGCTGGAATGGGGGGTGTGAGTTGGCTCAGTTGGCGTGTGAGCGAAGAAAATGAGGAGAACGAACGGCGAAGTGAGCGGTTTGAGGAGTGCGCAACGGGCGATTTAAATGTATCGGTTTGTTTGGGAAGAACTAAGATTTTTTTGCTGAGTACACTATATGTAGAGGTTCTACATTGCGCATGTGACCTTGGATGTTTCAGCTATAGGTGTCGATCTGTATATGGAATATTAATACTGTCTCCGGACTAATGCAACTTGATATTTTTATTCGATTAGATTCAATGGAGGTTTTAATTTACGCTAACATAAATGTTGGTATAAATGTAAATATACTGCTCCAAGAAATTAACGCACCACTCATATATTTCTAAATATTATACAGGGTGTTATTTAATAAGTGCGACAAACTTCACGGGGTGATTCTGTCCGCAAATGCTTCGTTTGCGAGATACAGGGTGTTAAAGTTTTTTCTTAAAAGCAAAGATAATTAAATTAAAAGATATAGTTAATTTACACATTAATTTACGTAATTTTAGATCATCAAAAAAAGCTAATTTGATCATTTATTTGATCATAATTTTGACAGTAGCCTACTATCGTCTAACGTCACTACTAGATAATGATAGAGGAAATGAAAAATACACATGAAGATGTTTTATTTTTTTATTCGAAAATTGGCGGCCCGTAAGAAATAAACACAAGAGAGCTTTTTTGTCACAAATTGAACGAGGAATTCATTCATAATTGAATTTTCAATTAAAATGCCTCAGTGGCGTACCAACATAATTTTTTTTTATTAATATTTATTATTAACCGTATGCGCGCCAATGATGAACATAAAATTTTTTATTTTATATCAAAAAATACGTAATAGTTAGCTCTCAAAATTCACCAAGTTTCATTTGAATATCTTGTCTGGTTTCAGAGAAATAAATAAATCTTCGGTTTTTAAGAAGAAACTTTAACACTCTGTATCTCGAAAACGAAGCATTTTCGGACATATGTTTATATAGCAAAATATCATTATTTTTTCAATAATTTTAATTAATTTACTCTCAAACAAAGCATTTTTAAGGGGCAAAAAATAAGGGAAAAAGTACAAAATTATGAATCTGAAATTTTGAAAGAAACAAGAAGTACAGGCGTCAAATTTAGGGACTCGCGTTGCATCTTATCAGTTTAAACATAAAAATATCGAAATGAGTAAAAGGTCATTTCCAACAGGAATAAATCAAACCACTAACTGATTTTAAAGTCGATTTAACTTTCAACGATTTTAGTACTAAAAAAATAAATCAGCAGGGACAAGAACTTAATTTAGATGTTAAAAGAAACAATATAGAACAAACAAGGTATTTCCAAAAGTATTAAAATATTGTTCAGTTTGTTTAAAGTAGTGATATTTTTCACAAAATATTAAGTGGTGCGTTAATTTATTGGAGCAGTGTATATCATTAATCAAATTCTACATTCCGCAAAAAAACTTTATAAAACAATGACCCGCAGAGATGGTAATCAAATTACATATTACATTCAAATTAATTGCTTTATCGGCACTGTACTTTAATAATTAATTAAATTCATTTACGCATGTAGCTGCAGATTGATGGGATTGGTAATTGGAGTTTTGTTTATTTTTCATTTGGTGAAAATTAAAAATTGATATTTTGTGGATTGTTATAGGGACATTTATTTAGTTTTATTGTAATCAAAATTTAAGTTAACTGATGAGTGAAATCCTTTTAATTACAATTACAATAAAAACAGCTATAAATTTTATTTTTTTTTTAATATATTCACTTTAAATAAAGGGCAAATGTACTTATTTAATATCTTAAAGCAAAATACGTGCCTGTCCCGGTTGAAAGATACAAGATGTAATCAAATTTATTAAACAATATTTTCAATTTTTAAATTAGTGGCGATTGGCGATTCCGCGTATTTATTAATCTTATCGTTATTTACAGAATATAATGCTCGGGGTCGTCAATATAAGAAAATACACGAATACAATTCCACTGTTAAAACTGGCCCTAAAAAATGAAGTCGTTAATTTTTATTTTAGCCTGTGCAGCCATTTTTGATTACGGTGAGTTCATTTTTGCATTACTATGTACCTAACATTCCCTTTAATTTAAAACGCGATCGGCACATTCATTATAACCTAAGGGTTCGCATTATGTGGGGTCAAACTTCCTTTCGAGCATGTGTCCTACAAATTGTTAATTTAGTTTCAATATCCGGTTCAGTTTGAATTCTAGAGTCCTAATGCTGTATATATTTAACAATATGTAGAGTATACTGAATTAAATTCGTAATTTTTAGTCAAAATTATTTATTTTTCTTTGTATAGGTTGGTGTATTGATTGCTACAAATGCCAAAACTGTGACGAAAATAGACCAGATACTTGGGATAAAATTAGTTGTGGAGTTTATGGGGTTCCCATTCCCAAAAACCTCGAATGGGCCTGCCTGACCATAGATTTCATGAGTAAGTTAGAACTCTACACCATTTTTTCATACATAAAACTTTATCATGATTTTTAGATAAAACTACTTTACAAGAAGAGCAAGTGAGGAAGTGTGTACTAGCCGAGAAGAAACAAGAAAGTTTAACTTTCAATTGTCCAATTCATATCGGTGAAATAAGATCATGTAAAATTTGTTCAAAGGACTTTTGCACATAAATTAATACTTAAGAAATATGAGTAATTAATACACTCAAGGATTCGCAAGTAACCAAAAAAAAGTGGACAAAAGATAAACAATATTATATTAAACAAATCCGTCAATTTATAAAAAATACATTTATTCAATATCGGGCTGACTTAGAAGTATTTGGCTTTCTTGTGTATCAAAATTAAAGATCTAGACAAGTATCACGCTAAAGAATAACCAGGCCCACTGGAAGATCCGCTCTCCGCTTCAGCAATCGCTTTCAATAATTCTTTTCTTGCTTTGGTTCCAATAAATACCAACAGAAATGCACCCAGTATCAACTGAAATAATTAATGCAATTTAAAATAAGTAGTATATAAGTATATTATAATAGTCTAGTGGATTTAAATTATACCAAAATGACCTAGTAAATTTGATTTGTTTCATTTGAATACCTGAAAACTGGCGAAAATATACGTATTAGGAGATATATGTCTGTTCTCCAACACATCCTGCATAGATCTCAAAGTGGATCCCACATAAACTGCTACAAATTGAGCTGGAAACAGTCCCAGTAGAGAGGCTGTGTGATAAACTCTGGCATTTATGTTACTCAACTGAAAATATTATGCTAGATAGTTGATACTTAGCGTTTAGAATATCTTACTGCAAAAATAGTATTTTGAAGTCCAAAAGGTATAGGAGTCAGTCTTGAACAGAAGACAATTTTGAAGCATAATGGTCCTGAAATCACCCTCAAAATGGCCTTGGCTGTATCATTTTGAGTATATCTAGAATAGTAATTAATTGATCAATGACAAGCCATTATGTCAACATCATTAATTCAATACTCACTTGTAAATGCTGTGATGATGTCCCAAGAGTTTCAGTACATTATTGGCAATCAATAAACCGAAATTCGCCCCGAAAACAACTAAAAGTAATCCTCTGGAAACACCGAATAAATAACCTGAGGCGAGAACTAAAACTATGTACCCAATGCTTATCGGTAGGGCAACGATTACGAACAGAATGCATATCGTAGAAGATACGATAAAGGCGTCTTGTCTTTCTAACCAAATTAACACGAATTTTATGTATGCTTTACAGAGTAAAAGGATACATACGATTACGATTAAAGTGCAAAAAAGAGCCAATAATCGACAAAGTGACAGAAAACATATAGTCTTTGGTTTATTCTTACTGCTTTGTTTTAGGTTTTCCAACGGGTTATCAATATTTATCTTCATCTTTCTAATTATACGAGCATTTCTTTACTGCTGTCTTATTTGTGTCGCATTGTAAACGAGCGCAATGTATTCATTTTAACTTTCTCTGTTCTTATTTAATTTAGTAAAGTAGTTTTTCCGATACATTTTTAATTAAATTTATCCCTACTTTAAGTTGTTGTTTAATAAATTTGACAAGTAATGACAGTTATGACTTTTAATCTACTTCTTTTTTTTCAATAAATAATCTAGTTACCAAATTTATTTAAAACACGACGTGATTTGATAATATTTTGAATTAATAGTCGCTAATAAGATTTTTCTAATTGTTATTTTCGTACTTGACGTAAAATTAAATGTAGATAATGTGGTTGAAGTAATACAAAACAAAAGTCAGGTGATTTTGACATTACAAAGAAATGTCATACTTAATATTCAGAAGAAGAAGTTTCTCGTCGTAATGGCAGCCATTTTAAACCGTAAATTGTAATTTGTAATATCCTATTCCTAACAATTGTTGTAATTTATTATTTATAATAGTATAATGAATTTCCTTTGATGGTTAAGGAATCGCTGAAGAATTTAATTGTTGATATTTTATCTTAAAATACAGTGTCCTGTTACATTTAATATTTTTTGAACGAAATATATAATGGTAAGAAAAGTAGGCGTATTGTAGATATTGAATTCGTTTTTTTCAATGAGGTTATTGCACGTTTTCATTTCGGTTCGCATTAATCGATTAATTGAATTTCCAGAGTTTTTTTGGATTCGGTCAATCCGCCGAGATAGAAGTGATACTAGATGGGCAAGATTCCCGAAAAACGGCCGAAGTTAAAACCGAAGATGGCAAAAAGGAGCGATTATATTTGTATTACGACGGCGAAACTATATCAGGAAAGGTAAAATTAATCAATAATTTATCTTATATTTATCCTATTTGAAATGTAAACTACTACTACTAGATCGGTCGTTGTTTGATAACTGATAATTAGTCTCTATTGAACTGATTCGGAGCAATTTAATTCAATTGTATAAAGTCCCAAGCTCTTCCTGTCTGATTGTTAAAGCATATTTATTAATTCTTGTAATTGTTAAACTAAAATTTATCGCACGTAATTTGTTTCTAAAAGGTAAACGTGAGCTTGAAGAAGCCTGGCACCAAATTGGAACATCAAGGCATTAAAATCGAATTTATCGGTCAAATCGAAATGTTTTACGACCGAGGAAATCACCACGAGTTCATATCGTTAGTGAAGGAGCTCGCCAGACCCGGTGATATGATCGCTCATTCGAGTTATCCTTTCGAATTCAGTAACGTAGAAAAGCCATTCGAAGTCTATACAGGTAGCTAATCACTAATAAAATCTCTCATTTAAGAACTATTTATTGTTTGTAATTTTTAGGTACTAACGTAAGATTAAGATATTTTTTGAGAGTGACAATCATAAGAAGGCTAGCCGATATAATGAAGGAAATCGATATAGCTGTTCATACACTCTCGAGCTACCCGGAAATGAATAATTCCATAAAAATGGAAGTTGGTATTGAAGATTGTCTTCACATTGAGTTTGAATACAACAAATCAAAGTAAAGCTTTTATACCCAAAATTCTATACTTCCTTCTTACTTTGCTCTTATCTATTTTCCAGATACCATCTGAAAGATGTAATTGTGGGAAAAATTTATTTTCTCCTGGTTAGAATAAAGATAAAACACATGGAAATCGCCATTATTAAAAAGGAATCTACAGGGCAAGGGAATACTACATATACCGAAAGTGTAAATATTGCGAAATATGAAATTATGGATGGGGCTCCTGTTAGAGGTAGGATTTACTATTTTACTGTATTTATAAGATATTTATTTAATTTGTTATTTCAGGTGAAAGTATTCCTATCAGGGTGTTCCTAGCCGGTTACGAATTAACTCCTACTATGAGAGATATTAATAAGAAATTTTCCGTTAGATACTTTTTAAATCTCGTTTTAATGGATACTGAAGATAGAAGATATTTCAAGCAACAAGAAATTACTTTATGGAGAAAAGGTTTGTTTATCAAATGTCCGATTAAGCGAAAATGATTACTAAATGTTGTTTCTATGAAACTTTATTTATCGATTCATGTTATAATTGGAATGTTTCTCTTATAGTACATAATTACAGAAGCTATAGGTCAATTTTAAATTACCAATCAATGTCAACTACATGTCCTGCGTAAAGTGTTTTTTTATTAATTGATCTTTACTGTAAACAACTTTGCATATCAACACACATGTATCTAACCTTGTTAAATTGTTTTAAAACGTTTTACTGCATTTAATTATAGGTGATAAGGTTCGAAAGCCTAATTTACAAAGCCCCGCCATCATGGCAGGTACTCAGAACCTACAGAACACAGCTCAAATTAGCCAGCAACAGCACGCCGAAGAAGAGGACGAAAGAAGATCATCGATGGTGAAGGAAGACTTTTTGCGAGTGTCTAATTCGAATTCCAACGACAAACTGAATTCGGCGGATCCGTTCGACCAGCAGGTATCCTCTCAGAGAGAAAGTCCTGAGAGCCTGATAGAGAATATGACGCGAGAGGCGGGAGACGGACAGAATGATAATGGAAACGATAATGTAGAGTGATATGTAAGTTCATTTATAATTGTAAATGGTTCATGAATTCTGATGCAGTGGATTCGCATACGAGAAAATTGGGATTTTTTAAATATATGTAAAATGTGAAAATTAATGTACAAACTATGTGCACATTTCATTCCATAATTTCTACGTCATTAATAAATGATCTATTTATCAACGAAATAGTAGTATGTTTTGTACATATTTAGGGTGAATTATTGAAATCAGCCCTTCTGTAAATTCTCCAGTCAATTCAAACTTGTACATTTACAAATAACTTTGTTACCTGAGCATAGATAAGTCCATCTTTGAAGGAAACTAAATATTTTATTATTTGTTTTTAGAGCGACTGGCCGGAATGTGATGTATCGTGCTGGACGAGGAGAAAAAGTTTATTTTTTAGGGCGAAAGTGTTAAATTTTTGCACGCAATCTGTAAATAAATTCATTGTTAAAATATTACAGTTGTAATTGAAACTGTCTGTATATGAAGCAAGATTATTAATTTACATATTTTAATTTTATTGTATATTTCTCATCTAGCTAATTAAAAAAAAGTTATCGAATTCCGCTTTTTATTTTCTGAATATTTTAGTTTGTTTAAATCACAAAAATTTAATCCAAAAGCACCCAACAAATTTCACCACGGATAATTTCAACAATCGCATTGTAACGAATAGAGGTTTCAATTCTATTTTAATAGGCATGGTTTTTAACAAACAATCCAGATTCTCCAGCTGTGCCTTGTACACTTCCAGGTACATATTTTCCCAAAGCAGCTTCGCTGTTGGCCTAAAAAGTTAAATTAATTACTTTTATTTTAGTCCTATAATATTTAATAAGAAATCAAAGGAATGATTAGGATATAACGACAGGAAAGGTTAGAATAAAAACCTGTTAATGTTCAACATTTTACTATACCTTAAAATATAGTTTAACTGCTTTGTATTAGAAATTGATGTACAAAATAAAAACTCACCAATTCTCTTCAAAATAACATACATAAAATTTGTATAAACCCTTAACACAATATATACAATACATTAACAAGACAGACTTTTTTAAGACAAAGATCTAAATGTGTAATCACTAACAATTTGAACGTCACATCGATAGTAAAGAGAGGTTATCAATCGCTAGTTTAGTATGCGTGGTTTTTGATGTACAAGCCAGCGTCTCCGGCATAGCTTTGACAACTGCCAGCCACGTATTTACCTAGACAGGCTTCACTGTTTGCCTACACAAAAACGATTATTTGTTAGAATTCAGATCAAAATAATTACCTTAAGAACAACAATCGCAATGTGATCATGCCCTACAAGACTCATATAAAATAATGTACTAAACTCACCTTGGCACGCTTCAGTAATTCATCTTGAGCCTGTTTAACGTTTTCGTCTTTACCAGCCCATGCCTTCAGTACCGAAGCTTGAAGAGCACGACCATAACTGAAGGTGAGCGCCCACGGTCTCTTTCCAGGATGTCTAAAACATTATACATGAATACGATAAGCTTCTATACGATCACCAAAACTTACAAGTTCATAGCGTTCAAATTGACAGTGGCCTCTTCCTCGGACTGACCACCAGACAAGAAAGTTACTCCAGGCACAGCGCAGGGCACTCTACGTTGGAAGGCCTCGACAGTAGCTCTAGCTACTTCCGCTGGAGGCGCTTTGCACGGTGATTGAGCACCAGCGGTAACCATGTTGGGTTTCAACAGCGTACCTTCCAGATAGATATTGTGGTCGTATAAAGCCTAAAAACAAGCATTTAATACACATATAAAAGGCCACTACGAAGTAAACTATTACCTTGTAGACAAAAGCCAACACAGTTTCAGTAACCTTCTGGCAAGTGGTCAAATCGTGCTCGCCATCGGGTAGAATCTCAGGCTCCACGATAGGCACAATCCTGTTAGCTTGACAAATGGAAGCGTAACGAGCCAACACGTTGGCGTTCTCTACCAACGATTGGTACGATGGGGTGTGTTTACCAATCTTCAACACGCAACGCCATTTGGCGAAATGGCAACCGTCCTTCTTGTACTGTGCGCAACGTTTGCCCATATCGTCCAAACCTTGCGTGGTACATTCATCGTTGCTGCCAAACAAAGGTACGACTCCGGTGTCCACTTTAATTCCGGGGATGATGCCTCTTTGCTTCAACATCTCCGGGAAGGGGGTGCCGTCGTCGTGCTTTTGGTAGAGGGTTTCGTGGAAGAGGATCACGCCCGATATGTAGTCGCCTAGTGTAGGGCATGTGGAGAACAACAATTGCCTGTAAAGGATACAATAAAGTGAAACAGTTAGAGTTACGGGGTTATGCGCAGTTATGAGGCAAAAATAAGACGGGTTTTCAAGAATTTATCCTGAAGAGACTTTTGAATGTATTAATTTGAAAATTTTTGTGGATATATAAGCATCCTTCAAGAACGTAAAACAATTTTTTATTTATAAAAATGTGGATTGTAGAGCGCGCTGCAGGCGATTTCCGGAACTTCCTCTAAAAAAAGACGATTTACGGTGTACATCGTATCTCAAGATTGAGTTATTTGAAACCAAAAAACCAAACAAATTTCGTTAATATATTAAATTATCTACTAATTAATCGTTCGGCTAACCAAAATATTGAATTTTCACAAAATGGAGGCTTCTCAAAAAAATGGTTTCGATTTTGTATGTAAAATTTTGCCTCAAATTGTTTATAAAATGGAAAATAAGTATCGGATTGACAAAAGGAACGATAAATTACTAGAAAATGTATGTAAGAAGATTGTGTTAAAATTCTAGACTGATTGAACAAGACGTTTTTGAGATATCGTGTACACCGACTTGAAAAATGCTGTTTTGAGAAAAACGCGTTTAAAGTTTTCAAAACCGGTTCACACATAGAATATAAATTTACTAAATTGAGGTATAACTCCGAGAGTATTGCTCGGGTCGACTTCAAATTTTGTGTGCATACTTTTGAATATACAGGTTGTTATTTAATAAGTGCGACAAACTTCAGGGGGTGATTCTGCACGAAAAAATAATGATATTTTGCTATTTAAACGTATGTCCGCAAATGCTTCGTTTTCGAGATACATTTCGAGATTAAAGTTTCTTATTAAAAACCGAAGATTTATTTATTTCTCTGAAACCAGACAAGATATTCAAATGAAATTTGATGAGTTTTGAGAGGTAACTATTACGCATTTTTTGATATAAAATTAAAAATTTTATGTTCACCATTGGCGTTAATAAATAATTATTAAATAACACCCTGTATGTACAACATTACAAAAATGCAATAATCCAAAATCATAACTGCGTATACCCCCTTAAAATAGGTTTGTAATATACCTGTATTTGCGACGAGCGTCGTCGCTGTTTTGCAATCCAATGTCTTGCAATCGCTTTCCCATGGTGGAGACCGACTCGTCGGCGGCGAGGATTCCTTTTCCGGGGGCCACGATGGCGTTGGCGATTTTCCTGAGCTCATCCTGCAGGGCCGGGTCGGGGTAGTTCCAATTGGTAGTCATTTCTAATGCTTGCGGAAGACTGCAAACAATACATTAATTGTTTTAATAACATAATTAAACTATAACTCCTAGACTAATGGAAAATATAGTATCTACATCTCTTTGAAAGGGACAATAAGTGTACTTACTTGGAGCTATAAATTTTTCAGTACTACTAAACCGATAAAAATATCTAACTTGTACTTATATTCATACAATCGTTGATATCAGTAACAAATTTTACTGGTTCCCAATTTTGTGATGAAATGTCGAGTGGAGTTTACAAAAATATTTGAACCCTTTTATCTACACTAATTTATTTATTTACTGTTTAAATTGTATTCGATAACAACATTTGTTGACTTCAAGATAGGCGGTACTGTGAGCAATATTTTTAAACGTGTAACCGACTACGATTGCTTATCTTGACATGTATAATTTATGTAATAAACCATGCATAATTAGGAAGAATTTTACATACGTATTTAATGCAAGTAAAACTACCCGATGTATTTAAAAAACAAAAACTGGAACAATGAACTATTTAGTATCAACCATAATTTGCTAAACACAGACTTTGGAAAAGAAAAATCAACAGCTTGATAACATTATCATAAATTGTTTTGTTCTTCGAAAAACTTGCGAAAGACTTGCGGTCAGAACAGCCATGAATAACGCATGTTTTTTACTAATTTGGTCTCCGAAGACTCTTTTAAGCTATCCCCTTTATAACCTGTGAATTATCTGTAAATTTTCTATAGTTACAGTTAATAAAAGGGGTCTAATTGATTCTAATAACATGCGTGGAGAAACTTGAAATTAAATAAAATTATGTAATATTATACAATTTTTTCAGTTAATGCAAGTTAAGTATTCATTACTTAAAAAAACCACATTGTTCCCAAATCAAATAAACCTAATTAGCTATTAATGAAATGAATTAGTAAATGAAAAGGCAAGATGTTCGAAACCAAAATGAATGGTTATCTAATCTAAAGCGTTTCGTCGTGCCGTGCAAATATAAAAAACGTGCATTAAATGTCTGTGGAATTTGCATATAAGCATTAATAGTTTGAAAAGTAATGCAAAATAGTACTTACAAAAGTGGGATACAAAAAGGAATTGAAACCTTCTCACTTGGACAAAATTCAATGACACAATAACACGAAGGACTTTTAAAAGTCAATACAATTTGATGTCAAAATTTCCATCACGACTATGAAGTTTATCGCTCTTTCTAACTAATCGGCTGTTAGCACGAAGTGATAAGGTGAGCGAACCGTGCTTGACGTGAAGTCAGAAACATGAGAATGATGACGGGGGAGTATTGGCTAGATGCACATCTTGTTGGAGGCCTTGAGGACGGAAAATGAAAAATATGCCGGTATAATTTTCAACCGGCTTAATTACTTTTGCAAATATCTGGTTTATTTATATACCAATTCATTTAATTACGTGTGCATCGAGAAAGAAATAATTATTTGTAATGATTTAACAGGATAAAAAAATGAGGCACTTTAGATGCAAAATGTTCGATTGAAGCAAATTCTTACATATTTCTTTTGAATTTTATAAATATCTTACCATGTTAATCAAAGAATTAAGGACAATATATATAATAAAGAATAAAAACAAAAATCAATATATATTTATATATTTTTTATCTAATACGCCAAAAAGTATGCAACCACCTTTACTTGAAGTTTAGGATTCAAAGAAGTCATGCCCACTGGATGTTCAAAACTTTTTATCTTTCGACTACGCGTTTTTGGATTTTGAAATTGCATGACTCTTTTTGCAAAATATTTAATAAGCAACTAATTTTAGAGACGCCAAATAAAGAAATTATGACATTTATGTCATGTTTATATTGATACCGATATAATAGAATCTCTGAAATTCAACGAAAAATCTCACTAAATACATCATGTATATTTATTTATTGTATTCTAATAAATTATTTAAATAATATCTTAGAAATAGCCTATTCTCCGCTTTATAAATAAGCACATCCAACACCTGGTTAAATAATACACTTATTCTATTTTAACTTGTATTTCTCTTGAAATCATTAATTCCAAACGCATAAAATACAATAGTAGTCCACTATTTATTTATTAATAAATACCACTACTTATTAAATTCACAGGAAGAAGCGTGAAGACGAATTATCGCGAATTAGCTAATTGAAACGAAAATAACCAGAAGTGTGTTTGTCAATATAATTTAAAAAGTAAATCCTTTTGCATATTTCATAATTATGCAATTACATCATATTCAGGATGTGGCAGGTTTAAAGGACCAAAATAAAAATGCCTTAAGGGGCTATATCAGTGTAACCCATGAAAAATTAGGCGATTTTCGCGAATTTTTTTAAAAGAAAGTATTTAATATAATATTTTGAAGTTTTTTGGACATAATAAGGTATTTTCAGCTATATTTTAAGATTTTTTTACAAAAATATAGAAAAATAACGGAGTTATGTGCTGTCTTCGGAGGTGCCAAAAAAAAGTTCCCCAACTGCTGACATGATTCCGGCCGAATGAGTAGATGAAACAAAAAAATCAAAAAGGTTATTAAAGTTGAAGGTACTTCCTATACAATGACTTACGATTTTTGAAAAATATCAAAAGTTAACAAAATGTCGTAGTTCTGAAGAAGTGTCGTTTTTTGGGGTCAAAAAATTGTCGTTTTTTAATGCCAAATTGACAATTTTCAACCAATGAAAAAGATCTTAAGTTATTGTATAGTAAATATATTCAAGAATACTCAGTTTCAATTTAAAGTCGATCGGTCAAATTGTTTTTGAGTTATGATGTCAGCAATTTTGAAAAATATCGTTTCGAGAAAAACGCGTTTAAAGTTTCAACTATCCATTTATTCTTGCGAGCGGCCGCTCTTTTAGAACGCTGCCATTCAAAAACTAATCAAGATGCGACATTGCCGCTTTCACAGGATATTTTTGAAAGCATAAACTATCGAATAATCCAAAAAAACAAAAATCGATTTTTTGAAAGTGTCACACTGGTATATCCCCTTAATATAAAAAAACAAATAAAGATACTAGATACATCTTTTTTGATATTCTTTACCATTTTTCCTTATTTATAGGACCAGCTGGAACCTTCCTCCATAAACCCCACCCTCCCCTTCAACTACAAATTCCAAATTTTAACCTCGTTATAGATGCTCCTCCTTAAAGGACGAGGCCGATTTCGAATTAATCGCCCATTTAATATGACTGCACATGTAGCGGGTACCTACTTACTTCTTATTCGAATAAACGATCGATTTCAATAAATTCCACGAAGCCTATACTTACAACATTTAGCTTGTTATTCCCGCAGTTGGGTTAAAGGTGATATAATAAAAATTTACGCGATCCATCGTAATTGGTTTAAATTAGTCGTGAGTACCTGCTCCGGGCGAGCTCTCGCAACGACAATAAACAAAAGTACTGTACGGTACTGCACGTTTTATTATAGAGAACGAGAACGGACGGATTGCGGTATATCGGTAGTACCTGCTTGGCTTTCCGCGATTTTTCAATTAGAATTCGATCGGGTTGCGATACGGTCACGAAGCGTCGCGACGCCGGTACAACTAGAGCATTATTTTGGTGGCCGCGATTTTAATCTGTTAAATGTAGATTTCGAAGAAAAATTGCTCGTTTGGTTTACGTGTATAGGAAGTAGGTGTATGGTAATTTCGAAAAGGAGAACTGGGTGAGTTGCATTTCTATTTAATAGTTCTTGTTGTAATTGTGTTGACTTAGTTTTTTGAACTTCAGTAGCCGGTTCTTTAAGCAGGCTTTAATAGGAGTAACATAAGGTTATTTTTAAGTTATCTATTTATTTGTTACCATATTGTCTTTTTATTTTCTTCGATATAATTGGAGTCAAATTATGCCAAGTCAAGTAATGCATGAAACTATTTCATGTTTTTCTTGGCCTTCCTTTTACTTACAACTAGTTACATTTTGAATGTTTTCACCACATTATTCCCATTCCACGCCGCAATTGTCACTGCTTTGTTGTATAGATTCTTTTTTAGTTTTCTTTGTTCAGAATTTTTATAGTAAATATTTAAATATCGTAGCACACAAAAAATAATCATTTTACCATAGTTCTTAATCACTAGTTAGAAATATCTTTTGTCCATTGTTTTTGGGACACACTGTAGATATATTTTGCTAAAGCATTTATTGTTGTTGGTTATACATATTTTCTTTGGTATTTACATATCAATTTATGAAACTATGTTCGCATTCGTTCTGTGAAATTTATTTTAGAATAGAATTTTACCGGAATGCGACATTTTATTTTCAAGTAAGTAATTTACGAATTTCGAACAAAGATAAACAAAGTAATTATAATGGAATAATTCGAAAGCATTTTGTCGTGGTTTTTTTTTTCATTGATTCTCGAAATTACGTGAATTTGAAAAAAATTTCGCAATCTATGGTCATACTGTTTCTATACCTGGGAAATTATAACTTATATACTGCTTCAAGAAATTAACGCACCAGCTCTCATAAATTTCTAAATATTATATTTGTAAAATTAAAATAAGTAATCAAACCTTATATTTCAATAATTTTAATTAATTTACTCCCAAACAAAGCATTTTTCAACGATGTATTTCTAAGAATGGGCCGTAAGGAAAAAAATAAGGGAAAAAGTACAAAATTATGAATATGAAATTTTGAAAGAAACAAGAACTACAGGCGTCAAATTTCGAGATTCGCGTTGCATCTTATCAGTTTAACCATAAAAATATCGAAATGCGTAAAAGGTCACTTCCAAAGGGAATAAATCAAACCACTACTGATTTTTAAGTCGATTTATCTTTCAACGATTTTAGTACTATAAAAAATTATTTGCACGGACAAGTACTTTATTTAGTTGTTAAAAGAAATAATATACAAGCAGGGTATTTTCCAAAAGTATTAAAATATTGTTCAGTGGTCATATTTTTCACAAAATATTAAGTGGTGCGTTAATTTATTGGAGCAGTGTATTTACTAATATTACAAAATATTTCGATTATTCAAAAAAAAAACCGACTTTGAACATAGAATCTCAAGTCGAACAAAGTTTTGCAAATTCCAAATTAAAATGTTCTTTCCTTATTTATTTATTTTTGTCCAATTAGATTTGCTTCCGAGAAACATGTATTCATTAAAAATTGAACTTCGATTATTTGTAATTCCTGATAGGTATTTATAGTGTTACCTACTTCAATTTAACAAATTTAATTAGGAACTACGTAAGTAAGCAGTTTAAACTTTAGTGTAAGTACGGGTATTCGGTATTCCCCAGTAAATTCTCTTCAATAAATTCAATGCCAAATTTAATAGGAAGTGTAGGAATGTTGCTCTTAATTATATTTCTTAATTATTCATTTTATTGGACACCAAATAGGGCAAGTAAAGATTCACTATAATAAAAAGAATTAATAATAGAAAGAGCAAATAATAATCACTTACCAAAATTTTACATATTTATAAATATTCATTATTTAGGAAAGGGTTGATGATGTTTTAAAAACAGTTTATTAACGAGCAAATTGTTTATTTATTTCGACGAACAGAAAGTTTTGTCAATTTTTCAAATAAAACGAGGTAAATAACTCAAAATAGGCAATTAAAATATTTTCATTAGGTATTTTCAAATTGAATTAGGTGTACTTTTATAGCTATAATAATTAATTAAGCCATAAATAATAGTTGGCAATCAATAAATGACAATGTAACAGACACAATTACTATAAAAATAATTAAGTAATTACTTTTTGTCTTAATTTTTGTTGCAATTACAACTTTAAACTTTCACTATTAGCAAACAAAATATAAAGGCCTATAATATACTAAGATTTGTATACATCAGTTATTCATTATAAATATTACGATATATTCAAAATGAAATTTGCATAATAAATAATTAAAAACATTAATACCCAAATTTAACAAATTTTCGACAAAAATTTCACGTGTGTGCGATATATTTAATAAACAAATAAATTCAGCAATAACGACGTACGTTATATGCATGTAATCGAATACATATGAAGCTATTAGGTATTATCAGAATTTCCGATCGTAAAATGTACCTACTCGCTGATTTTTTATTATTATTCATTAATATAATTGGCAAACAATACCTTATCGTGGATCTAAAATTAAAATTCGCCAGGATAACCGAGTTGTTCCGCGTGCTGGACTGTTGGTTAACAATTTACGATGTTACCCATAGAACAAGTGAAATTTATCTTATTTTGCAACGTAAGTTTAACGATTTTTTTATTACCAAACGACTTCATTAAAGAGTGATAACCCAAAGTCCGGTTACCACTGTAATTTCGTATGTATTACAGGTTACATGTTTCGGTAAAATTACTGTCATCATCAGTTTTTCATTTTTATTTAGATGATCCTTCAACTTCCGCTAAATTTTCATGCAATTAGGTTGGTTTTGCTTTTATTTAGATGCCAAAGAATTATATAAATATAAAATGCAACTTTACTGCATATAAATAGGTACATTGTTCTGTGGTCGTAAAATTTTTATATTAAGCACATAATTATTAATCGTTAATAACGAATGTAAATATAAAAAAATGAGTTATTACTTATTACAAAACAATCTTATAATTGAAAAAAAAAGATAATAATTTCCTTTTTTTAATTAATTCGTTAAATTGAGCTGCTCGATTAAATACCTGTAGAAATTTCGTTCGATAGATACAGATTGTCTTATTTTGTTGGCAATATGTTAAAAATTTAATTTTGTTCTAACTAAATTTTTATAACACACTGTATTAAGGTGCCTACAGTTAAACGGGAATAGCTGAAGACGTGAAGGTGAAATGCGCACCAGCAAAAGTACACGCTATTGAATTTTAGTACAGCTTAAAATCTAGCTAATTTCATGTACTTTTTAAGGCAAACTTTTTAGGCAAATGCACATACCTCGGTACAGCTTCGTTACCGTTCCTTATCAAGCAGTACCCTTTGGATTTCAATTTGGTAAGTTCTTTATCGAGCTTGTTGCGGCATGTCTGGATGAACTTGATTTTACCACCTAGTTCGAGTTCGAAATTATGCATTCTGCAAAGGATACCAACGGTATTCGAGCATAGCTTTCAGCTTCGTACATTTTGAAAAATCGCAAACATTTCGCTTCACAAACGTCATTGTGAAGTATTGCAGTTGTTGCCAACTGTTCTTTTCGAATTGTCGTGTAGTAGAAGAATTTAATTGGAAATTAGAGTATATTGTTTAGGTACTTACCATGACAGGACGTTGGGTTTCGTTTGGAAAAAGTACTTGGCGATTTCTCGTTTCATGGAACATAATGCGCACTGTTCGCATTGGCTCAGCGTGTCTTTGCAACACCAATCCTTGTAATCGACTTCAATTTTGTTTGCGTCATTTTTTTCGACTTTCAACATTGTTTTAACAGCTTATTTTATTGCCAAACGATTGATTTACACCATTGGAATTTTTATTCTCGTCGGCGCGATAGATCTAAATCTAAATCGAAAAAATTACGTTGATTTTGCACGTCAATTAGACATTTTATTTGCGGAAGAAACTCATCGGTTTTGTCTTGAGAATTGTGGTCATCGGTTAATGTTACTAATTGATTTAAAATCAGAGGAAATACAGGGTGTCCCAGCGAAAGGTAGCCCATTTAATCAACTTGTATCTTTTAAACGCCTAATTATAAAAACATGCAGTTTTCGCAGATATGTTTTATTTTGCTATAAGTTTTGTTTCAGTGTTCAGAAATTTTGTATCAGCTATACAGGGTATTTTATCACAATCCCCTCTTTTCAATTGACATTAATCAAATTTTATCAAATGAAACACCCTGTATAAATTGACGTCATCTGAAAGATACACTCTTCTACTTTTCAAAAATGTATAATTTCTACCTGTTATTTTACAAAACAAAGAAGTTATTTAACTTTGAACAACATAATGCAAATCGCCTTAATTAACATAAAATTTACAATAAATCTTAAATTTTACATTTTGTGGGATGCTTTATCAGCCTTCTTCAATAGTTTTTTATTAGTAAACATCACATTAACATTTTCTTTTTGAATGAAACGTGTTTTATACTTTCGCTTGGACACCCTGTATAATACCAGATGCAGTTTAGAAAATTATTTATTTATAAAAAACTATATTCTGATACAGCATAAAAATTATCTCACACACAGACTGACAGGAATAGCTTCAGACGTGAGGACATGATGCGCAGTAGTTTACACCTTAAGTCTTAAACAGAGAGCTGTTATTTTTACTAAATAAACAATTCGTCGATAAAAATACTATTGGGTAATTTATTTATTATTATTATTTAGTTTTTAAAACAGCCCATAAAGAGATTCCTTATGAATTACTCATAACTACCACTGCTGATAGTATAATAGGTATGACAATTGAGCAATAGTTGTTGAATATTATCTACATATACATTTTAAAATCGAAAATTTGGCAATTTAAGTAGTTAAAATAAGAAATTACAACGTAGATTTCTCTCCTACACACTTGAAGGGTTCTAGAAAAATTATTCTTATCAACAGAACCTAGGTTTCAGGAGGAATAGATATAAAGTTGTGAATATATTGTTTTATTATCACATCTAATAAACCTAAATAGAAGCAAACGATTTAGTAGGTATGCATATGTAGGTATATGAAAAAAATAACGCACATTAACCAGTAAATAACCAACATTGCAAAAATGAACGAAGGTCGAATTGAGAGCACATAAAAATATTGTGTCAAATCCCTCTACTGTAATTAATATAAATTACTATCATTTGCCCATTCCGGATTATCATTTTACTGATCTGTTTACGTCATTTATATTATCCCAGGAACGCCTAACGCATAATTTTTTTCGAATCGATTTTTCGATGCATGCAATTCGTAATTACCCACATCATTTCTATTCGATTCGGTAAGGTCAAGTCACTGCTTTTGTTCAAAAACTGTAACATGTATTTAGTGAATCATCCTGGAACTAATGGACCATCCATGGAAGAAGGCGGGAGAAATTATAATACAGGGTGTCCCAGCGAAAGGTAGCCCATTTAATCAACTTGTAACTTTGTGAAACATAAAACATGTTTAATTGAAAAAGAAAATGTTAATGTGTACGATTATTAAATGTCTTTCCTAACGAAAAACCATTCAAAAATCCTGATAAAGCATCCTTAAAAATGGAAAATTTAAGATTTGTTGTAAATTTTATTTTAATTGAGGCGATTTGCATTATGTTGTTGAAAGTTAAATAACTTCTTTGTTTTGTAAAATAACATGTAGAAATTATACATTTTTAAAAAGTAGAAGAGTGTATCTTTCAGATGGCGTCAATATACACAGGGTGTTTGATTTGAAAATATTGGGCTAATGTGAATTGAAAAGAGGGGATTTTGATAATACACCTTGTACAGCTAATACAAAATTTCTATGTCACTAAAACAAAACTTATAGCAAAATAAAACATATCTGAGAAAACCGCATGTTTTTATGATTAGGCGTTTAAAAGTTACAAGCTGATTAAATGGGCTACCTTTCGCTGGGACACCCTGTATAGTACAGTTCGATAGATATAGCTAGAGACGTGACCTGCGCCATTTTAAATGATACATACAAACCAATGCGCATCGTACTATCATTGATATTAGTAAAGTACATAAGTTTTAAATAATTAAAATACTGCAAACACATTTCAAAAGCATCAAGCTTCTGCATTTTCCCTAAATTTCCTATACCAAGCCTTATAAATCCTGAGAAACCTATCCTCAGGCTCGACGCTAAAGTCCCTCAAACAGAACATCCTGTAGGCACATTCCCCGTACTCCCCAATCCCATACAGCTGCCTGGGGCTCTCCCACTTCTTGAACAGGAAATCGTGGGACATCCTGTACACCTGCACGGCCCGCGTCCTCACCAAACCCAAACCCACGAAGTACTTCTCCATGTCGGCGGGGTACTTGTCGAGCACGGCGAGCGGGTGAGGGTTCTCGGCCAGGAACCAGAAGACGTGGGGCCTGGCCGCCGAGCAGGAGGTCTTGTTGAGGAAGATGGTGGCCACCAGGAGGGCCCACGGGTCGTCGTGGAGGCGCTCCTCGATGAGGTCGTGGGGCGACTTTAGGCGGGGATCCCCCGGGGTTCGGTGGTGGAGGTAAACGGTTTCGAAATCGGTTAGGAAAGTCGAGATGAAGGCCATTGAAGGGTTGTTTTTATCCTTAGAACTCGGTTGGATGTTTGTGAAATAAGCACTCTTTTTACCAGTTTTCTTTTTAATTGGTTTGATATCTTCTTCTAGAATGCTTTTGCATTCATTAAAACTCTTATATTCGATGCTAGATCTTCGAATTTCTTCGTTATCGAACCCCATGAATTCCTCCTGGTTGAGATACTCGTACAATTTTTTATCAGCGATTTTTATAAAGCCAATATTAATGCTAGTAATTTTAATATCGGATTCCTCGTAGCACTTTGGACACATATTAGCAATGAAAGTCACATTGTCGTAAAAATACCGCGACAACACCAGCGAGTGCATGTTACATCTGAAACAAAAACAATCGTAAATATTATACATACAAAAGTATGCAATATAATTGGTACTTCATTAGATAAAAGACGACAGATTTATCATCTCAAACAATTTAATACAACAGGTATTTCCAAGCAAAGCGGCTGGATGGGTATTGTTCGATTTCAATGAACGATTTTGTCAAATTAATATCATAGATTATGTACCATTAATCATGTGAATTACTACGAATGGCAGTCGTTAAATTAGAATTTATTTTTCTCGAGATATAATGCGATTCGTTTTGCTAATCTGCGGGGCCGCTAACGAAGGCGGGCTTATATTATTTATTATTATTATTCGCATTGTTCCAACTTCACGGAAAAATTATGTTGACAACAGGTCGATCAGACGTGACTGCTAGGAGTAATTATAATTTGGTTAACGTACATTTCTGATGAGAAAAGCGTGTTTTATGATTGCTGTTTGAACAGATTGCGTTCCCAATGAGATGCTACTTTTTAAAATATTTGGTATGGTTTTGCGTCCATCCTGTATAAATTAATCGATATCTCTGTGACGTCGAATCGTAATTTTAGGAAAAAACTCGCATAGAACAGAACATTAAAAATGAATTTATGCATATATTAAAAATCATTTAAGTGCTTCCTATTGTTGACTGAAAATTGCTAAATAATTTATTTTTTTTTTTGAGATGGCAGTTGCGGTTGAACTTCATTTATTTTAATACCTATTGAATATTGTTACGATTATTGTTATTTATGCTCACAACTTCAAATGATATCCTTCGTTTTTGTCCCGTGAGCGAGTAAATTGTAGATATTACAATGAGTCGACCAAACAAATTATTTAGCACTAATATCGGTATGTATTTATTTGGTAAATTATTTTTGGTCCTCCTTTTTCTGGAATTCGGGAATTTTATGTTATTTCTTTCGTTTCAGATATGGATCAGTCTACACAAGTCAATTTTCCAATAGTTCCTAGATACGACAAGAAAATGTGGAGACACCACACTTCTCAAGATCTATTTTCCTCGCTTCCCATCCCTCAAAGAAACATTACCCCCACTAACTCTTGGGTAAGTAATATATTATTCAATTTAGAAATTTTGCCATGTTTGAAAATTTGCCCCAAACTTCAAATAACTCTTCTATGAGTGGACTAAAAATTGGGACGTTTCTTGTACGTAGGTAATAATCTTTTGCAGTCGCAACTGAAGTCCCTACCTAGTCGACAAAGGCTGAACTTTACCTCTGACACGATAAACAGGACTAAAATAGCGTACTTGGACAGCCCCGTTACGAATTTATCGCATCCCTCGCTAATGGAGACCGCTTTGGGGTCCATATCCAGGGAGAGAACCCCTCCGTTTTCGAGCAATTCCAGCGTGACTTCCAACGGACCTTACATGGTTGTCCAGCCATCGCGACCAAAGGTAACTTCCAAATTACAATTACTTCTCTAATTACATGTAATTATTTGCTAATGGAGTATAAGGAACAACCGAAACTACTATGTAGTAAGACTGGATTTTTTAGTTTGTTGAATTATTTATTGCAGGTTGTGTCAACAAAGTAAACACGCTAATTATACGAAAGAATTTTAATCCGGTAATTGACATAGTATAAAAATTCCAACCGGGGTTTCGCACTTTAGGTGATTTTAGAAATATAATAATTCAGTCATGGTTATTACTTTTGTTTGTTCGTGCATGCGTAAACGACCGTCGATTTTATCTGGAATATTTTTTGTTGTTTATTTGTTTTTGTCATGTTGTTTCCTTGGACGCGCGTCGACAATGTTTTGAGTTCATCGATTGTGAGGACTCTTCTCTAAATAAAGTCCCCAGCAAATGAGGAAGTCAATCGCCCTGTATACATCAGGGTGTATTAAAATTATAGGCCTTAAATTAAACCACATATTCTGGGGCCAAAAATAGCTCGATTGAACCTAAGTTACCTTAGTACAAATGTGCACCAAAAAAAGTTACAGCTCTTGGAAGTTACAAATTAAAAATCGATTTTTTCCAATTTCTCGAGAATATTTCAGTATTTTTTTATGAAAATGGACAGGTGGTTCTCCTACTGCAATAGCAACTTTCTACAAAAAAATTACGAAATCTGTGCACCCCATAAAATGTTTATGGGGGTTGTGATCCCTTCAACCTCAACAAATTTTTGTGTACGTTACAATTAAATTATTTTTGTCACGCCATTTGTTTCACACATTATTTTGGAAACTTTTTTGTCTCTTAGTACTTTTTCGATTAGCCACTTTTTATCGAGATATGGGCTCTTTTCGATTATGTTTTAAAAATTCTGAGAATAGATAAAGTTATAGATTATGAGTGAATTTTCAAGTCAATCTGATGTTAAAAAAATATTTATTGAATCTAATTAAATATTTTATGTTTTGTAAAAATGGCTTCCATTTTCTTGAACACCTATGACAACGTTTTATCAAAGAAAATCGAATATGTTGGAAAATCATTTGCTTCTGAGAAAACATTTTTACAAAGCACAAAATATTTAATTCGATTCAATAAATATTTTTTTAACATCCGATTGACTTGAAAATTCAGTTATAATGTACTTTTTCTATTCTCAGAATTTTTGAAACATAATCGAAAAAAGCCCTCAAAAAAACTGGCTAATCGAAAAAGTACTAAGGGACAAAAAAGTTTCCAAAATAAAGTGTTAAACTAATGGCGTGACAAAAATAATTTAATTGTATAACGTACACAAAAATGTAGGGAGGTTGAAGGGATCAAAACCCCCTTCAAATTTTATGGGGTGCACAGATTTCGTATTTTTTTGTAGAAAGTTGCTCTTGCTGTAGGAGAACCACCTGTCCATTTTCATAAAAAAATACTAAAATGTTCTCGAGAAATTGGAAAAAATCGATTTTTAATTTGTAACTTCCAAGGGCTGTAACATTTTTTGGTGCACATTTGTACTAAGGTAAATTAGGTTCAATCGAGCTATTTTTGGCCCCAGAATATGTATTTTAATTTATGGCCTATAATTTTGATACACCCTCTATAATTAAGAGCAAAATTAAATATGTGTGCATAAAAAAACATATAATCGCTATTTATGATGTATCACAATAATTATATAACATAAGTTAACAAATTATTCGCATTAGGTACGCGAAATGACATTAGGTAACGCTTTAAACACCTATCTGTACGTGTAAAATTTTTCATAAATTATAGTTTTTTATATAACAATGTATTAAATTGTTTATTTAATAATTTTATATGTTGAATACCCATCGCTTATCACGCTCGCATTTTCCTACATTTGCCGCAAATAATGACTCAATTTACCTTCACGCCAGCCGCAATTCCGAACAATCCATTCGATAAACAAATAAATTTGAAATTATGCTCCGTTCGCAGGTGAAATTACGAGACGACGAGACCCACCCGAAGGCTTACTGCCGATGCTACGACGTCGAGACGTCCTCCACCAACGACAAGATGCATCTCACCAACACGTCGGAGGGCCTGTCCTGGCGAAACTTGCACATGTCCCGGGCCAAACTCAAAGCCACCGCCACCACCTCCGAACTCCTATCGGGATTCGCCATGATTGCGATGGTAAGAAAAACCCTAAAATATCCTTGCATTGGTGGTCCTATTGGATGGCCTCATAATATTCTGGTTAACAGTAACTTCTTGTACTTTTCTGGCTGAGCTAAAAGTGTCTCTATGTAGGTAGAACTTCAAATAAACACTCCGACCAACGTACCAGAATGGCTGTTTGTGCTGTTTGCTGTATGCACTACAGTCTTGGTGGCTGTGCACATATTCGCTCTAATGATCTCCACGTACATCCTCCCCAATATAGAGGCCATAGCGAAGCTGGAGGTGTGCGAAATGGTGACTGAGAGCCCGCACGAGAGGATGAAGGGTTTCATCGAAATAGCTTGGGCGTTTTCGACCATTTTAGGTACATATTATCGCGGATTTCTTGGTGATGTAATGCTAATTAGCGTTGTTTGTTAGGTCTGTTCCTGTTCCTAGTGGAGATCGCCATCCTGTGCTGGGTGAAATTCTGGGATTATTCGTTTACGGCGGCGGTGGCGGCGACGGTGATCGTTATTCCCGTTTTGATAACGTTCGTTTTGTTCGCGGCGCACTTCTATCATTCGCTGGTCGTGTACAAATGCAACACGTCCGATAGCGACATGGAGAAGTTGGAGAATCTCAAAAAACAGTTAGACGAAGTGACAATAACAATGTGATTTTTTTACGCTATTTTTAGGTCTGTTGAATGAATACTGACAGAATATTATCGTTATTTGCATTTAAGCGCTTTTTATTTATACCAAAAACTTGATATCCCTATTATTCTTTAGTAGATTGGTTACATGACTTCAAAAAACGTGTAGTTCATTTTGATGAAGAATCTAGTACTTGCAATAAAAGAATTTATGCAGTGCAAAGAATCAACTTTAATTAACAATTATAAAGTGAAAAATATAATAAATATTCATCGAAAACTATCACAGAATTCATTAAATAAAATCTACGAATTCAGAGCAATCTATTCCTAGAGTTTTTGCAAGTGTTTCGCTTTTGTTGGATCCTCAAAATCTCCTTTTGCAATCTTTCCTCTTCCTTCCTTATTCTCTCCAACTCGTCGTCTAATTCTTTGATTCTTGAGCTCTCTTCTTGCTTCTTTTTAGCCATTTTTACTTTTATTTCGTCTTCTCGAGACTGCTTCTTCTCCTGCTTGCTTCTCGTTTCTTCCAAATTCAGTTTATGCAGCTCTTCATTATATTCTTCCATTTTTTGCGTCATTTCCTCCCTTTCACGGAGATTCTCCGTTTGCCTCTTTTTGTTTGCTTCTAATTTTTCATTGACTTGTTGTTTAAGAGAATCTAAGACTTCTTTGAATAGCCTATCTCTGGCCATTTCCTCCTGCTTCCAAGTAGCTGCTTGCGTATTGTACAAGGCCTTTGCTTCGGAGTCGAAGAGGAACTCCAATCGCTTCTGCCTTTGTATTTCTAAAGCTTGTTGTTGTTTTATTATGTCGAGGAATTCTTCTATGCCTCGCTTTATTTCGTCCCTTTTGGCTCGCTCTTCGATTATATCTTGCAAGTGGAGTTCGTTAAATCTCATTATTAATCGTTTTTCTTGTTCTAAATTTTCTTGGACGTCCTTACACTTTTGTTTTATTCTCCTATTGTGTTGTCGAATGTTGAATAAAGCGCATTCTTTGTCTCTTCTTCGTTTTTCTTCGAGTTTTATTTGCTCTTCGAGTTGAGCTATGTGCAATTGTTGTAGCATTTCGTCGTTTTCTTTCTCTTTCAGTTCATCGGATAGTTTTTGTTTTTCTTTGAATTCTGATATCTGAGAATCAAGCACAGCTTTGAGCTGCTGTTTGTCGTCTTCGATCTTCTGCTTGCGTATTTTTTCTTTCTCCTTCTGCAATTCGAGTCTCTTTTCGTTTTCTTTCAGTATTCTACGAGCTTCTTCTTCTTCCTTTTCTTTTTGTATACGTTTCTCGATTTGTTGATCCAGCCAGCTCAATTTTAAATCTTTGCATTTGTACTTTGCTTCACATTGTCTAATTAAAGGATTATTTCTTCTCCATTGATCGAATAGCTTCGTCTCGGCTTCTTTCTTCCTTCTAGCTTGTTCCTCCATTTTCACTTGATCGTTTAGTTCTTTCAAAATTGTAGTGGGTATGTCAGGATCTTTTTCTGTTGGTTTATCGAACTCCTTACTGTTGTGAATCATCAATTCTACATTATAAGATGTAGATTCTTCATGGAACAATTTTCTTAATTTATCTCTTCTTGTTATCAGTGACTCTTCGTGGTGTTTTTTAGCTTTTATCCCAGATACAAGTTCATTGTTCTCCTTGTAATACCTGGGAGAAGTCCATTCGACAAATTTTGCAGTCTTTTTGTTCCAGTGATCGAAGTACTTCGCAGTACCAGTCCATAGTTCGTGGTAACGGGTTTCTTTTTCTCTTCGACGGATTATTTCCTCTTCGGCTTTTACTCGGTGTGTTCCTCGAATTTTTCGATTCTCCATCTAGAACAATAAGTCAAAAATGAAAAATTCCAAAGCCTGCGTTGTTCGTGTGCGTCTCTAGTAGATTCTTCCGGCTTGTTCAAGTGAAAGGAGTGTTGATTCTCGATTTTTTGACGAGTTTAAAAATCCAATGAATAAGGAAGGGAAGTTATGAAATTAGTTCATAAATGAAAACGAAAAAAAACTCTTGAAAACACTCTAGTAATAAATTTGCTTGCACCTAGAGAAAATAACAAAAATCAAATATGCTTATATTTTAAAGGGAAATAAAACGACGTGCTCCTATTTATCAATTTAAATTCTTACCTTGTTTTATTAATTACACTCAGATTCACAATTAAAAATTACTTTATTATTTTTTGAAAAGTGTTTCAACAACAACAAACGATTGACAGCCAAGATTGTCATGTCATATGTCATCTGCTCTTCTCTGCGATTTAATTGGCCTTTATCCAAAAAGACCATTTGCTATAAACCGCCAGAGAATTGTTAGTATATAATAAAAAAAGAAGAAAAATTTGACATTTATGACAACTCAAATCCTAACCTAACTTTTTAACCTCACATGTACAGACATTTTTGTACACAGGTTTAGTTTATTTCTGAACAGTTATTATGGGAAATAAACAAGAAATTAAACAACACGCTAAAAGAAAGAACCAAGAAGAAGCGAATTCTACAGAAAAAGAGCCAGAATCTACCGAAGATGTAAGAATACCTTTTCGAATTAATACCTCTTTTATACATTAAACTTTTTAGGAAGAGCTGCTTAATGTTATCAATGGCGAAGATGAAGATAGCTCAGATGATGATGAATTGGAAGTAAGTGGTTCAGAAAATGAAGTCTCCGATGAAGAAGCGGACAGTGAAGAGGAGTCTGATGAAGATGAAGAGAACGAAGATGAAGAGTCCGAAGATAATGAAGAAGTTGAAAGTGAAGAAGAATCTGAAAACAGTGAAGATGACCAAGAATCGGAAGAAAGTGACAATGATGACAATAGCGAAGTTAAAACAGAAAATAGCAAAAATTTAGGAGATTCCTCTAGTGCAAAAATCAACGAAAAAATTAACAATAAAGAATACGAAGACTTCGATAGTTCAGATGAAGAAGACATTAGAAATACTGTAGGAAATATACCGATGAATTGGTACAATGAATACAAACATTTAGGTACACTACTCAATATATTGTCAATTTTTACAATTTAGTATAACAATTTGATTTCAGGATACGATTGGGATGGTAATCAAATTCTTAAGCCAGAAACCGGAGATAATTTAGATGCATTCCTCAAAAGAATGGAAGATCCAGATTTCTGGAGAACAGTAAAAGATCCCCAAACCGGTCAAGATGTGGTATTAAGTGATGAAGATATCAACTTAATTAGAAGAATAACAGCACAGAAGATCCCTGATGAATCGTTTGATGAATACGCTGTAAGTCACTATTAATTTTAGTAAATCCATCAACTTACTCTTTATTTTTGTAGCCCTGGATAGAATGGTTCACGAGCGAAGTGGAGCAGATGCCATTACGTAAATTCCCCGAACACAAACGATCATTTTTACCCAGCAAACACGAAGCTAGGAAAGTCTCCAAGTTAGTCCACGCTTTGAAAATGGGCTGGATAAAAACCAGGGCAGAGGCAGAGAAACTTCGAGCGAAGAAAGAGCCCCAATTTTACATGCTATGGCAAACCGATGACCAAGCAGAGGATATGAGAAGGATATACAAGCACATATCGGCACCTAAAAGAATACTGCCTGGTAAATAGCTTGTTTGTTACTATTTATTTGATGCTTAAGAATCATTTTGTAGGTCATGCTGAAAGCTACAATCCCCCTCCGGAGTATCTCTTCGATGAAAAAGAGATGAAGCAGTGGGAGAAATTAAAAGGCGCTCCTTGGAAGAGGAAGTTGCATTTTGTACCGCAGAAATTCGATTCGCTCCGGAAAGTGCCAGCTTATCCACGTTTTATCAAAGAAAGATTTCTACGTTGTCTGGATCTCTACTTGTGCCCTAGAGCTATAAAAATGAAGCTAAACATCGAACCGGAGTCTTTGGTACCTAAACTACCGAGCCCCAAGGACTTGCAACCATTCCCAACAACTTTAGCTATCGAATACAAGGGTGAGTAATTTTAAATTTGCTTATTATTGTAATTTAATAATTTGGTTTTAAAATTTAGGTCACACTGACATGGTGAGGTCTATAAGTACAGATAAAACTGGTCAATACTTGCTGAGCGGATCAGACGATTGTACCATTAAGATATGGGAAGTAAACACAGGTAGATGTTTGAAGACTATAAAAACTAACAGTGTTGTCAGATCAGTCGAATGGTGTCCAAACGCAGCTCTATCTTTAGTACTAGTAGCTTCAGGACAAGAAGTTTTGCTCATTAATCCTAATGTTGGTAAGTAAATATAGCATTATCATGAATCTTGTAATAATAATTAATATTTCAGGCGATTATTTAGTGAACAGTAAAACCGATGCAGTGCTACAGGACGTTCCAAAATCCGACGTTGTCACACCAGAAAGAGTCCGAACGACTGTTCAATGGATCGAACCGGACGATGAGCAGTACAAGAGCGGGATACGGTTAATATTGAAGCACTATAAGGACGTTTGTCAGGTGACATGGCACGCTAAAGGCGATTACTTCGCGACTGTCATGCCGGATGGGCAAAACCGTTCTGTGCTCATTTCGCAGATATCGAGAAGGAGGTCTCAGTTACCGTTCACGAAATCGAAAGGTTTGGTGCAATGCGTGCTGTTTCATCCAACAAAACCGTTTTTGTTTGTGGCTACGCAACGACACGTGAGGATTTACGATTTGGTTAAGCAGGCTTTGATGAAGAAGCTGCTGACGAATTCGAAGTGGATTTCGTGCATGGCTGTACATCCTTTGGGGGATAATTTGCTGGTGGGGACGTACGATAGGAAGATGCTGTGGTTTGATTTGGATTTGAGTACAAAGCCTTATCAGACTCTTCGTTTGCATGGTACAGCTGTAAGGGGAGTCGCTTTCCATAAGCATTATCCGCTGTTCGCTTCTGGTTCTGATGATAGAAGTCTCATCGTTTCGCACGGGATGGTGTATAATGATTTGTTGCAGAATCCTTTGATTGTGCCTTTGAAGCGTTTGCAAAATCACGAAGGTTTTAATGATTTTGGGATTTTTGATGTAGTCTTTCATCCATTGCAGCCTTGGGTGTTTTCTTCGGGTGCTGATTCAACGATAAAGTTGTATAATAATTAGTTTTTTAAGGAATAAAAATTTGTTTTTGGATAATGAGCTATTAATTAAAAAACGTTATTTTTTTTCAAAACTTTATTGCATTTGTAAAAATACTAACAACACAATCATTAATTTTATTAGTTAACTGACAAAAAAAATGCATTATAAACTGTTTTTACAATTATATACATTATTCGTTGTTAACACAGCAGCACACAGTAACCTCATGGAATTTTTGACAATCAGTTGAAAAATGCTTTATAAAAATTAAAATTGTATATAGTAAATTTACTTATTTACAATCGTTTGTGAAAAGAAAAGGAAAAATAATTTATTAACATCAATTTTTCAATTCCTTGTTGCGTTTAAGTAGAAAGAATAGTTTTTTACTAAAATTAAAAAACTCCCTTCCCGAGTTTATATTCAAGATCTGAAAATTCGTTTTAATTTACAATTACAAATGTAATCAACAATTTAAGTACATACTAATAAAGCAAATGAACCCATTCGAAACCGAGAAGAATTTGTAATAACAGTTTTCACAGAAATTAAATATTTTTATGAGGTATTTATTAAAATAATTCTTATGAATAAAATAACCAACTCCAGTCTTGGTTTAGTATATTTTTGTGCTTACCTTACACTATTCTTAAACTTATCAGAAGCACTTATTAAGCGTCAGTCTATTTTCGATTGTACAAGACACATTTCGATATAAAAAATAACGATTCGATGTTCTGAAGAAATAACTATCAAAAATTCCACAACAATTTTCATAAACTATATAAATATATCTAACAGGTTTCGGTGTCTTAAGAAAATGTCATGAAAAACCACAATATTTTGCTTACAGTCAATATATTTGAACTTGGATTACAAAATAATCTTGAACAACATGAATATATTAGTTATTTAAAAAGATATTTTTTGATTAAAGTTAGAATTATAGTTTCTATTTGGCATGAGTAATAGATATGTATATAAAATTATCAATTTGTGCACCAAAGTCCAATACATTTGCGATTGCTGAAAATGCCAACAAAATTTATTTCAATTTTTCCCAACGTGTACTTAAAGCTTTTCTTTAACTTCTGATCAAAGCTAGCATGCAATTCTAAGTAAGATTTTCTCAAAATTTTTGTAATTTAAATCGATAAACCATAATAAAAAATTAATTTGGGATATTACAATTTTGAATATTATTAAAAAAAAGAAAAGAATAATATAATTTTTGGTATTACATTATAACAACATAATTTTCCTATAACCTATTATAAAAATAAAAATACTGCATAAACAAATACTGAGCACACCCCAAAAAATCAAGAGATCTCGCTTATAATTCGCTTAGTGGTAAATCAACAACATTTTTTTCGCTTAAGACATTTCAAAAATATTTCGTTAAACAGTTCATCATTTCATTATAACACCTAATTATTCAAACAACTCGGATTGTAATAAGAGCACTTTACGATGTAGACGATATGAAGTTAATAAAATAATATAATTTCGATGATAAAAAAAATAAATAAAACGATGAAACTTAAAGTAGATTATGTATAAAAAAGCGGAGCAATTGCGAAACCAAAAACATGTGCAACATCTGAAAACGAATTCAACAATTAATTACTAGTATATGCAGCATCGCAATTTATAACTTAATATTGCTTGCGTTGGGACACTTATACTTGCTAGGGATATTTCCACGCGTACTCAAACTAAAACAGATTTGCGTACCTTTAAAAATGTATTAGTTGAGCGGCTGTACCATGCAAACAAACAGACGTTACACTTCATCGGAGGCCAACACAGCCGTGTTCAGCCCATCACCGCCCCCTGCGCCGTCATCATCATCGTTAACGTGACTTTTACTGGACACGATCGCCTCCAATTCCTTCACGCGATTCTCCAATTTCACGGTAACATCGCCTTCAACGGCCCTCAACCGATTCTCCAGCTTCACGATCACCGCTTTCAGCTTCCTGATTTCATCGGCGAACTCCTGCAACGTCTTGTCCTGCAAAACCGTCAATAACTTATCCAATAGAGTCTACAGGGTGACCCGGAAAATATGGAAAATCTCTCGGATCTAGACAGAACACGAATAAATAAGATGACAAGTTCCTACAAAGGCCCTCCATGTTCTATCTGGATCCGAGAGATTTCACACATTTCCGGGACACTCTGTATAGAAGAAATTTAGTACTTACAGAAACAGGTGAACTTTGTTGACTAGCTTTACCACCTTTGGTACCTTTATCTAATAAATTACTTCGTCTAGAAACGGACAACGATGATTTCGATTCGGGGGGCTTGTAGCCGTCTTTCAGCGATATTAAATTGGGCTCGGCGTCCCTGCCCCCTATCCATTCGTCGGCCGTCAACGCGTGCTGATCGCCGATGGTGTCTGGATACAGATCCTCCTGGAAGAGTTCGGATTTTCTAGGCACTGTCATGGTGATTACCTGGAAATTCATTCGTATAGCAAGCGAGTACTCGGCGTCTTTCGGCGCCTCTTACTTGGCATAAGCCCGAATTGTTGAGCCGGTAAAACCTGGATATTTCGCACGAAGTAACATCGCACCCTCTCTTTGGCATCATCCCGATTCCTCGTTGGGGATCGGGCGTTTGGAAAGTGTTGATGTAGTGCACGAACGGAGGCTCCGCTGTTATTTCGAAATATCTGGAAATCCCCATAAATAATAATCATAGTGAGACTATTGTAATGAATTAGTACCTAATTACAGAATCGCCTTTACCGCAGAGGAACACGAGATTCGTATCCGGATCGTACAAGGGGAACATCACACCGTTCGACGTATCTAATTCTACCATCACAATCGGTTCTTCCAGACAGTCCGGCGTACGTAAACTATATTGCCTTTCGGACATCTTCGAGAAACCGGTGGTGAACACTAAACCGTGTCTTAGGAAGATGGCTCTGGTTGCCTTCGATCCTAAAAAACTGGCAATATTAGAAAGCTACAGCGAAAGAAGTAGGTTTATTGTACCATCGTGTGCTATGGCTTCCGTTTCCACTTCGCCGTTTCTCGGATTGATAATCCTAATTTTCTTATCTTTACATGTCGTTAGCAATTTGGACCCGTCCCAGTTGAAGCAGGCGCTGTACACGATGTCCGGGTGACAATTTATTTCCACTAAAGCTTCTCCGGTTCCTGAAAACCAATCAATTTACTAACATTGCAACAAACACAGATAAATTAACTTACCAACGTTCCAGATGACAACATGGTTGTCACTACCGGCTGTTAACAGCACGTTTAAAGCAGTGGGGTGCCAGAGGACCAAGCCTACTCTCCGTTGATGGTAGATCAAATCTACCACGGGTTCTGTTAAGGTTTTGATGAGCCCGTGGTCTGGTATGTGCCATACTTTGACCACGCAGTCTTCCGAACCGCTGGCTATGACGTTGTCGTTGTGGGGACACCAAGCGATGTCCAAAACGGGGCCTTTGTGGCCCCCCACTAGGGGATGATCGGCCGCTATGCGTCCTACCTGAAAGACATTAATGAACCGAATTAGCAATTTATTCAGTGTGAAGAACAAACTGAAAATGTACAATGCCCATGTAAACAGTATCATATCTCATTGCTATTTGGGGAAACACCTCACAGTTTAACATTAATCGTCTTCAGAGATTACAGAATAGAGCTATTAAAACTATATTCAATCTGGCATATGAAACAAGTACAACTTCGCTTTATGAACGGTTTCCAATCTTACCTGTAAAAAAATTGATCAAAAAAGAACTGTGCACGTTAGTGTTCAAAATCAACAATAATCTCTTGAAAAGCAATGTCTACCTGGAGAAAATTTCGCATGACCACTTTACTAGACATAAGGACAAATTGGCGTTGAATAAAGCCATCCGTTCGGTCTGTTGTAGGAAGAGACCTAGTTACACAGGAGCACATCTTTATAATGAACTTCCAAAAGATATAAGACTGTGTGAAACTTTATATTTATTTAAAAAAAATTGAGGACTTGCCTAGAAAACTGTTAGTTTTTATTATAACTATTATTTTTTTGTATAATTGTTTGTAAATTAGCATTGATCTGTGATAACAACTTCATGTTGATTAGCAGTATTATCAATAAATAAATAAATAAATAAATTAATTAATGAATTTTTAAGTCATATTTTTGAATAGGTTTTATGTTGTCTTAAAGCCTGTAAAAATTTATTTGGAAACCATCAAAACTCAACACCTACAGTCCTAAGTAGTTAGAAATTCGTACGATCTATGAAAGGAATGCAGAAAATATAGAGCAAATATTTTAATAATTAATAATAATTTTGCTAAAATTAAATTTCTAAACTGGTACATTGTAAGTCGCAAAAGGACTGGCGTACGTCCAAATCTGAATATATACGAATTTATTTAAAAATAGATCACTTGGTAAGTGGTGGATTTGTAACACGAAGCTGAGCGAAACGCGACTATCTCAAATATTCGCCAATCCTTACCTAATTTCGATAATTCAAGCGCTATATTTATGACCAGTTCAATCATAACATGACTCAATGGATTTTTTTTAATCACCAAATTGAAATATTTCTAAATAAATTTTTCATCTACTATCGTATGTGTTTAAACATTGCTAATTATCTACTACTCCAGTACAGTTAATAAAGTATATTTTTACTTATTTAATTACGTCCGTTTAAGAATTTGTTAATGTTAAAAAAACCGTAAAATTCCAAAAGTGGTTTAACAAAAATACGTATTTGTATATTTCATAATCGTCCAAAATAACATTCTTCTTTACTAAAACCATATTTAATAATCTTATCTGAATTTATTCGAAACAATGGTTTCTTTTTGATAAGGTTTATCGGGACATTTTCCGGCTGTGTTGGCTCGCGTTGGTGAATCAAAACATTGATTTTTTACGATCGCGAATTGTTAACAGCAAAGCTTCATAATTTATCTTCATTTAATATTATAGAGGAATTAAGCGAATGAATAAAATGCCTGTTTCATTACCATGGAACAAACCGATCGTTAAACTGAAAATAAGCCAGCAAAAATATTTTTACGTTATTCCAATTTAACATAATTCAAGAGGGCACTTTTAAATTTCGTTTTGGCCCCTACGGGACCACACAATATTTATCGAAGCCTTGTATTCTTTATGCAACAACTCAAAACTATAATCTATAGATAATATAACAGTTTTAGATTAGAAGTACGCCAATTTTGTTAGTATTGGTTAGTATTTAAATACCTTATTATGTGGTAAAACGATGAAGGCACCTCCCCCAGCACTTTCGACAATAATAGCCAAAAACTTGGGGTTCACAGCACAAAATGTTGAATCCCAAGAACTTTTTGATACACGTATATTATCATAGCACTGCTCCCTTTTTAGGGCTTGGCCGTACACATGCCGGAACTTAGAACTACGTACGACTCGGAAAGACATCTGTAAACAGAAAAAAAACAGCTGTTTTTACTAATAAAACTTTTCGAAAAAAATCATTTTTTCTATCGGGTACACACCTTGGGCTTTTCTAAGTAATTTCCTACAACAGAAAGTATTAAACAAACAATTACATCTAAATTTTATACAGATTTTAAAAAAATAATATTTTTAACAGACACTTCATATCTAGTTCAGAAGAAATCCCCATATTTGGTTATGCGAAATTTTTAAAACGTCAATTTGTCAAATGTGGCGCTGCTTGTTGACAGGTGTGGGTATTTTACAGGAAACTGCTTTACCGACTTGTACAATTTTTTAAACAAATAAAATTAGTCACATTCAAATAAAAGAAGAATTGACTCTGAAAAAAGAAGATCTTGCTATTCTGTGTTCTGTGACTAATTTCAAAATTTTTTTTCAACGAATTTAATTTGAAAAACGAGAAAGAAAATTAAGGTTCGTATTTTCAATAGTTGTTTAAATTACATTATTATTAATAGTCTGCTCCAGATACCAATGTGGCTGTATTCCCAAGAGTAACAGGCTTTTATTTTCAACAAAATTGCAATATTACAGGTGATACAAAGGACAAAGGACCAAATAAAACTTCTCATTTTTTATTAAAATTAACTGTTGAATTAAAATAGAAAAATTAATTTTTATAATACTTAGTAAAATGTGGTAAAATGCAATCATGTATATCCTTGTTTGGTTCATGTAGAAAATCGCTTACGTAAACTGTATTAACAACAAATATTCCTTGTTGTGCTAACGGAATGTAATCTTCCAGATTCTTTACAGTCCTCATTTCAAGTAGGCAGTGCGTTGCAAAGACGTTACCATCGAATGGCGGTCTAATAAAATAATGAAAGAAATTAATAAATGAAGATCATAGAAAAGACTTAAACTTACTCCACTTTCACAATCACTCCACCTCCTGCTTCTATCACTCTAGCAATCGGTTCGCTTTTAGATGCCACTATAATAGCCCTCATATCATTGAACGCTCCGTATCCTCTTTTACCTATTTCTTGTCTCCACCGATGCATCATTTTCATTCTAACTTCAGTTTCCGTTTCGGAGGAAATGTGGAATTTACCGATCGATTTGGGGTTGCCGAATTCGTATTCTTCTTCCTACAAAACGAAAGTTAGGCGTATGATTAAACTCGAGTCGATACCACTCACGTTTAACAAATATCCGGCTTCGAAAGATTTCTCCAAATACGAAATGTGCAAAATCCATTTGCCGGCTGCCATGCAGGAAAGGGCCTTTTCGTTTCTGATCGGTCTGACGCAAATTAAATGAGTACAAAGCGGATCGTAGTTGGAGGAATGCGATACAGCGCCACCTAATTGTTCCAAACGCTCCAGCATTTTCGTTTTCACTGATAAGTCATCGATGCCGGATATAGAAAATACTTTACGATTCGTTTGTTTCGTCTACAAAAGTATGATTAATTGATTTTCTGGATTATAGATAGATTTAATGACTAACTTCTTGAGTTTTGTAATCCCATTCGACTGTGCATGGCGGTGAATCTTGAAATTCTGATGAGTTTGCTACGAATTATAATTCATTTACAGGTATAAACAAACAAAAAAGTGATATATTACCTTGAAAAGGTACGTTAGATTTAAAGTTTCTTGTTTGCCTCCTGCCAGCATCGCTGGCACTAAGTAAATTTTCTAGTTCTTGAAATTTCGAATCCAGCAGTTCCTTTTCTTTAGCTTTATCTTCATTATTTGGTTCCTACAATCAAATAGACTTTTAAAATGTTTATGGTCTGGGTTAGTTTCTTTTTGAATTTACAACACACTGATAGTGTATATTACCTCTTTATCATCACATAACTCCGAATTGTTAAGCTCATCAAAATTTAATGGCCTGAATTTGCCTATTTCGTTGCATCTTTTCTCTAACTGACGTTTTATCTCCGACAGAGGCTAAAATTATTAACGAATTATATAGCATAAAGCACAAAGCAATTAGTGGTATGTATACGTACAGTACTTTTATTGCTATCTGTTGAGGGCCGGTCTGGCATCTGTTCCAACCAATAAGCGAATTGTTTTCTAGTGTTTGGAGATGGATTCGGTGTTAAAAACGCACCATAAGGAGTCTCCGGTGTCTTCATTAGAGACCACATGGGGGGAACAGTGTAATCTTTTCTCGTGCTTTCGTTTACGGGAGTAGACGGTATGTTTTCTGCTGGAAAAAGGTATTCATTTACTTCAAAATCTTTTAAAATTCTATTTATATCACCTTTAGAACTTAACAGTTTCTTGCGATACGAGGCAGCAGGGCTCATGTTTGTTGGTTCTTGCGAACCACTAGGGCCGTTTAATGAGGATATTTCACCCGTTTGGGACGACCAATTTCCAGATTGTTCTCTATTTTTCGATTTATCCAAAAGGTATTCATCCTCGTTAACTTTTTTACCCGTCCTAGCGCACTCGATGAGCCAGTCTTTATTAATAGCAGGCAGACCCCACTTCTTAGCAGCATTGTATTTCTTCCCCTGCGCCTCAGAACTTAATAAATGAGTATTAGCACGTAGGTTTTGCGATTCTTTGTCGATTCTAGAGAATAAATCTTGAACTGTTGCGCCTAAACCTTCGATTAAATTTTGAAGGAAAATCCTTTCTTGCGCTACGTAATTGCTGGTTGTTATTACGCAATTTTTAAGAGGTTTCGTATCTAAAATGATAATAGGAATAAAATGAATAATCAAATATACTTTAACGCACCTGGTAAAATGCAAGGTTTGTGATAATAAGAATAACTCAGTATTAGTTCTTCCAAACGAATGCATTCTTCGATGTATAAATAATTAACAATTTCTGTAGCCGAACAACATAATTTCTTTTTATTGAAAATTGGTACGACTGCATAATCTATATTTCCTTTGTAGTCTTTGTCCACCACTCTACCACCAGCTCCTGCAGAAAAATCAATTTATACATTTCAGAAATTCACTATTCAAATCTAAAATTACCAGTAATCAATTCCTTCAATTGCCTGTAATCGTCCTTATTAAATTCGAAAATGAAAAAGCGCAAATGGTCGAAAAACCTATTAATTTCTGATTCCGCATCTTGTGTTAAAGGTACAGTAGATTCGTCATGTGAAGATGCTTCTGGAAGTTGATCTGATTCCATAGGTTCAATTTGTTGGATTGCTTTACACAGACCTGAGTTAGAAATACCGCCCAACAAGTTCCCTAATGTATCAGAAACATTATTACTAGGATTCCTTCCAGAGTTTTCATCATTTGTATCGTTTTCCAGTTCATTTCTTGTTGCCGTTCTGTTCGCTTGAAGCAAACTTAAACCCTAGAGAACACAATTTTATTATATTATTACAAAACGCGCGTATGTAAGTTACCCTTTTGCTCAAAGGAGAACCCAAATTAGGATTCTCATTCTCAGGATAAATTAGATATTTGTCTTCATTCACCGCAAGCTGTTGTTCGATACTTTCCATTAACCAATGTAATGACACAATTTGAGCACAAGTATTTTTGTTCCTGATACAGGTAAGTTCTTGATTTTTGGAATCGCCTACTACTACATGCGTTACCCTCTCTGAAAACGTATCGTACCTCGTGGCCCCGCTTAAATTTATAATTTTGTGCAACTTCTCCAAATAGTCGCTGCTGAAACCTATGAGGAGCACCTACGAGAATTATTCAACTATGACAAAAATATATAAAGTATATTAAAACTTACTGATAAGCCATCCAAATACTGTCCGGCCCTTTTCGCTTTGTTTATATTCAAATTTTCAATTAAATCTTCCCAAACTTCCGTAACTGAAAATAACACAAATTAATTATGAAGGAGAGAAAATTATATTTGTTTAAATATTACCTTTTCTTTTGTTATTTGCAGGCGAATTAATTGACCCACCAGGTATATTAGTGTCATCGATTGACATCATTTGTGCGGCTGTTCCATTGCCGATGGCACTTAAAACGGAAAAGTCCGGATTGATGGGGCAATCAATTTTAGTTGGAGTGGAGGTCATTTTTTGTATTTGATACGGTTCGTGAGGTAAAGCATAACCTTTTTCAACACTATCAATTACCCACGACACATTGACACATCTTATATTCGCAGATTGACGGGCTGCTTTGTATTTAGCACTGTTCGCCCTAGGAAACAATTTATAAACATGAGCATTTTTTGCAATTAATTAATACTCACATATCACCACTACACACTAAAAAATCAGTCTCGGCTATTCTTAATTTTCCTGTGAATCTACCACCTCCGTCGTTAACCAAATTCTCTATTTTTCTTTTGCAGTTTAAATCGGTTATTCCACTGGAACAGATAACGAGGTTGTGAAATGGAGGGCAACAGTGTTTGTCAAATTCTCTATTATTTGCTTGGATGTTTGTAGTCTGGCTAAGTTTCCAGACTTCCTCGATCCAAGACGTGCACATTAACTTCTTTCCAGCTTCCGCAGCAGCCTAAAATAGATTATATACTTGAATAAAAACTAGTTAAAATGATTAGAATGATTAGAATAAAATACGTACTAAATATTTTTGTGATTTGGCACTACCAGCAATCAAATGAGTAGTGTTTTCTACGAGATTCTCCGAGTAGTAACCTCCCATTAACTGAATCTTATTTTTGATTTCTAATTTGAGTTCTTTAGGTAGAAACGAGCAGGTCACGATGCAATCGTACATAGCGATATTGTGAATAGGCCAATCGAAGTTAGGTACAGGTTTCACCTCGAGTAGACAATCACTTAGTGCTCTTGGTCCTAAGATTCTACTGAAAATATAATTAGAGGGTTCGAGTAAATTATGCGTGGGATTAACTTACGCGCATTTGGTGGTTTTTGCGTAATTGAAATATTCCCCTTTGAATTCATCGAACACAACGAAATCGGTTTTTTTCAGATCCAATGATTGCAACGCTGATTCTCGAAGCCATTGTATTTCGGAAGACAGAGTTTCTTTACAATACTGCGAAAAAATAGTGTAGATTTATGTCTGAATTTCTGAATAAACAAGACCAAAAAACAATAACCAAAAATGTCCTGTAATAAGTTTACCTCAAATGTCGATTGCATTATGTCCGAGCACTGGGTTTCATCTTCAAGTGTCTCTGGTATTACAAATACAATTCGAATGTCTTCCATTGTATCCATTTCAGTTAAAAATTATTTAAAACAAGAAATCACAAGAAAAAACCGTTGACACAAAAACACTTGTTGGGAATATGTAGTATGAAGTGAGCAAGAGAGTAAAAGTTTTGATTTTGATTTGACAGTTATTTCACAATTTCTAAAGTCCTTTATCACATTGGACATCAGCACACTACTCATATCATTTCGCCATCTGCAGGTGACTTTTGTAAATAACCGCAGCATCAGTCATGTCTGCAGTGTCAAATGTCAACAAACGTCAAAGTCAAAAGTTGTAGTGGTGGGCAAAGGGCTTCTGTGGTAATGGTTCGATAAAATATTGAGAAAAAATGTTAATTTTCAAGTGTTTTTAAAAAACTTTTAAATGGACAATAACGTGGAAGAAGGCGCAAAAATGAAGGCAAAGTCGTCGAAAAGAATGGTTGGAATGATAATTAGATCTAGAAAATCAATCGCCAAAGATGCCGTTGTTACAGTAAGTGGTGTTTTGCATATTTAATTCGCAAATTTTAACTTGTTATCGTATTCTTTGTTGAACAATGTTTTGTACGAACAACATTTTAATAAGTATATCTTTTTTTACAATGTAACGGGTTACACGGAATTTCCTCGAACTTGTTTGTTAGTGATAATGGTTTTAGTTATAAATGCTAATGATTTTGCCTCATACATTGTAGAGTTCGTTATTTTCTACGTTTTTATATTCCTTAGTAAAATTAGGCATTAAATTAACCTAAATTACATGCCTAGGTAATTGAAATCATAGGAGTTGTCTGGTATTATTAGGAATTATCAGTAAGATAAAGTTATGGTACTGATTTTAGATAAAAATGTAATCATATTCTGAGTAAAAATAATAAAGTATAAGTTAAAGTAAAAGTATAAGTTAAGAAACTTAATATTGAAGTTACATTATGATCTGAATAAAGAGTGCAGCAAATTTTACTAAATTTTATTGCTCAATTTGCTTACTAAGATTAGTTTCAAATGAATATGAACTATTAAACAAATACTTTTGCAAATCTTTATATCTGATAAATTTACTTATCTTAAATACCTAGCATTTTATATGCATTAGTCATATATTAGCAATGACGAAGGGTTTACGAGCTGAAATATTTTCTCCTATATGGTCTTGCTTTTATTGCTATGCACAAAGGAAATTTAGTACTAATTTTTTATAAGAAAGTGCAATGAATTGATTATTTCTGCATTTTTGAGTAAACATGTACTGAAACAGTTCAAAATGATTAATTATAACATTATCGCAAACATTCTTATGTTACCACATTAATTTTTTTAAAGGTACTTATCGAATGTCATAATATTACAATGAATAAAAACAACATTTTTAAGCATTGACTAAAAATAGTCACAAATAATTTATGTATTTCTGATCTCATTTACAACAATTTGAAAGGGTTAAAGTGTATTGTAACGAGTAACCTAAATTTCTGTGATATGTATACATATTTATTCGCATGTTTTACCAGCATAAATGATAAAGAAGCCTTTTTTAGTAATTATGGAATTGTTATCAGTTTTGTGACGTTGAAACATATTTCGACATAACTTGGCCCATCTGCATATCATTGGTTTTTACAATCGCATTCAGAAAACATATTTGTTTACAGTTGTACCAACAAAACTTTAGTACAGATATTAGTCATTCGAACTCATCAGAATTAATACTTTTAACAATATAAGTAATTACATTTTATTTAACGATGATAATGGGACGATCGTTAATAATTCTCAGATAAGATAGCTTGATGCGGCATTCTTCTGTCATTTATCAATATGATTCTTCATCAATATACTTTAGAAAATTGTATATACAGGGTGTTATTTAATAAGTGCGACAAACTTTAGGGGGTGATTCTGCATGAAAAAATAATTATATTTTGCTATATAAACATATGTCCGCAAATGCTTCATTTTCGAGATACAGGGTGTTAATGTTTTTTCTTAAAAGCAAAGATAATTAAATTAAAAGATATAGTTAATTTACACATTAATTTACGTAATTTTAGATTATGAAAAATAGCTAATTTGATCATAATTTTGACAGTAGCCTACTACCGTCTAACGTCACTACTAGATAACGATAGAGGAAATGAAAAATACACGTCAAGATGTTTTATTTTTTTATTCGAAAACGGCGGCCCGTACGAAATAAACATAAGAGAGCTTTTTTGTCACAAATTGAACGAGGAATTCATTAATAATTGAATTTTCAATTAAAATGCCTCAGTGGCGTACCAACATAATTTTTTTCTTTAAAAAATATTTATTATTACCCGTATGCGCGCCAATGATGAACATAAAATTTTTAATTTTACATCAAAAAATGCATAATAGTTACCTCTCAAACTCCCCAAATTTCATTTGAATATCTCGTCTGGTTTCAGAGAAATAAATAAATCTTCGGTTTTTAAGAAGAAACTTTAACACTCTGTATCTCGAAAACGAAGCATTTGCGGACATATGTTTATATAGCAAAATATCATTATTTTTTCATGCAGAATCACCCCCTGAAGTTTGTCGCTCTTATTAAATAACACCCTGTATAAACATGATTCTTAAAAGTTATTTTATTGCAATGAATTAATGTATTATCGTTAACAATTTATTGCGCATTTTATATCGACAAGTATATACAAATCGAACCCTACACGTTTATATTTAATACGTTATTATTAATCTTGCTTTAGTACTGTACCATTTATCTTCCAGCATTTATCGCACTTTTTATCTACGAGATAACAGGAATTATTTAAATATTCTTGTTTTTTTTTTCTCTAATGAATGATCCACCTAGCTTTAGACAATGAAGCAGACGTAGTATGACATGTGTATGATCATATTCTACTATTTAATCAAAAAGTACATACCGAAATACGCTTTAAATTCTAGGAGTTTGAAAAAACTGTATTTCAAACTATCGGTGAGTGGTCGAATTTTTAATATTTAAGCATTCATGTTGTTGTTAAGCTGACGATTAAGCTGAATATTAAGCGGTTAAGCTGAATATTAATTAGTGGAACTATCTAAAATTTATACTTATTTTTAATAAAAAAATGTATGTATTGTTTCCCGTGTATGTTTGCTAATCAATGATATATCTAATGGATATTTTATCATTCCAGACATCCGGAATCGGTCAGCCCAGTCTCTACCATGCCCTGGTGGTTATTTTCCTGGAGTTTTTCGCCTGGGGTCTCCTGACCATGCCCCTCATAACAGTATTAAACGACACGTTTCCGGAGCACGCGTTCCTCATGAACGGCCTCATAATGGGCATCAAGGGCATCTTATCCTTCCTCAGCGCGCCCTTGGTGGGCGCCCTATCGGACGTGTGGGGCCGCAAGCTGTTCCTCCTCATCACTGTGTTCTTCACGTGCATCCCCATACCGTTGATGACCATCAACACGTTCTGGTTCTTCGCCATGATCAGTATTTCCGGCGTGTTCGCGGTGACTTTTAGTGTAGTTTTCGCCTACGTAGCGGACGTTACCGACGAGAGGGAACGCTCGATGGCGTACGGTTTAGTGAGTGGCACGTTCGCCGCCAGTATGGTGATCAGTCCCGCTCTCGGCGCCTATTTAATGGAGAGGTAAGCCGCGTGCGAGTGAAGATGAGGATAGTTTAATATCGTTGTTTTCTTTGTAGATGGTCGGTGTCGCTGGTGGTGGCCCTGGCGACGGCCGTGGCCAGTTTGGACGTGTTCTTCATCCTGGTGGCGGTGCCGGAGAGTTTGCCGGAGAAGGTGAGAGTGTCTCCGATCAGCTGGGAGCAGGCCGATCCGTTCTCTGCGTTGAGGAACGTCGGTCAGGATCCTACTATTCTGCTGTTGTGCATCGCGGTGTTCTTGTCGTATTTGCCCGAAGCTGGGCAGTATAGTTGCATATTTATGTATCTCAAATTGGTGATGGGTTGGAGCGATCCCATGGTGGCCGTGTTCGTAGGTTTAGTCGGTTTGATGGCTGTCATAGCGCAACTTAATTTAGGTGAATATTGGCGATATTTAGTTGGTTTCGTTAGTGTATTGTTGGTGTTTTAGGTCTTTTAATAAAAAATCTCGGCTCAAAGCACACCATAATGTTGGGATTGGTGTTCGAAATGCTTCAATTGTTGTGGTACGGTTTCGGTACCACCACGTGGATGATGTGGGGTGCCGGTGTTTTGGCATCGATGAGTTCAATAACGTATCCTGCCATATCTGCGTTCGTCTCCGTACACAGTACTCCCGATCGACAGGGGGTTGTTCAAGGTAAACACATTACTTAATACATGAAGGGTACAGGCAAAGAAGGCGATATGTCAAAAAATTTAGTTTTGAGAAAAACGCTTTTAAAGGTTTTAAGAGCTCTAAAAAGTAATTATAAAAGTAGCATAGGATACATTTTTACATATTATTATTAGGGTACTGTGCTACAGGTTTATAGACTCAGTTAGTTTTTTAAGATTTTTTTAACAAAAAAACGCAATTTTTCTCAAAAAGTATCGCCTTTTTAGCCTGTATGGGAAAAATAAAACGGGTTATATCTGCTGACTGATCGCTCTTTTAGTCATGATAGTTTCTAGGGGAAAAGTTTACATCTTTATCTCATAGATTGCAAGATTAACTCAATTTCGACAAAAATTGACATGTCGCCTTCTTTGCCTGTACCCTTCACATTTACTATTGTTATCTATTATAGCAATTTTATGTTTTAGGTATGGTAACCGGTATGAGAGGTCTGTGTAACGGTCTAGGGCCGGCCATGTTCGGCGTAGTTTTTTACATGTTTCACGTCGATTTGAATGCTAATAATGCGAATCAAGAAGCTACACATGCCACATCGACGTTCGAAACATACTCCCAGGTAAAGACACGTTTAGATTTGAGTATAGATTATTGCATCATGAAATATTAGGTCATTTTATCTTGCCATTTTAGAATTATTGGAGCATTTAAAATCTTTAAAACCAATAAATTGATTGATTTTATCAACTTATGTATCACGATGCAGAGCTTTACTTACATAATAGCGACTTTTTTAATATTCTTTATATTGAATCATAAACAAATAAATAAACAAAGTATTTTCTTTTTCAGCTTGTGCCTGGTCCACCGTTCGTATTCGGTGCTTTCCTAGTCATTTGCGCTTTATTCGTGGCTTCGTTTATTCCTACAAAGGCACACGTCGATTCAGGTAATAAACAATCTTGTTTAATTAGAGCTTTACGTGTAGTTTTCTTTTATAAATTAGGCTTTTCACGTTCAGGTATTCCTCTCGATACACACTATGAAATCGAACGTGGACAAAAGGTGGCGGGAACGCTCAGTCCTCTAATACCGAGCAGAAGCATAGACGCAGCAATTTTATAAATGTTAAGATATGTATCTTTTAGTGAAAATTAAAATGAAATAATAGTAATAAATGACATTTTTAAGATGGAAACGACGCTCGTCCGAAATTGCAGAGATCTTAGATCGATATATATTTTGATTATTTGTAAATAAAAACGTGCGCGGGTGATAATTAAATTATCTCGAAAGATGTTTAGACGAGCGCCCTTGCCTCGTCTTATTACTTGTTAAATACAATGGTTGTTAAGGAAGGATGTATTTTATCTTGTTTGATGTACCGGGTGTTTCGTTCACGACCTCTAAATACGCTTAATTTATTCCTGTCGTTTAGGGTTTACTTCCGAAAATTGGTAAATTTTTGTTTCTTGTAAAATACGAATTTATTACGTACACGAATACATCTTCTATCAAAATAGTAGGATTAACTTTTGAGATTAACTATTTGAGATGAATTGTTCATTAGTTTTAGGACACCTTGTGTACTACAAATTGATCTCTAAGTGTGTTCTTTTTACAGAGATATTGTTCCTTGATTGAACAGCACAAGAATTGACATATTTCCAACGACATATCTTGTTATCTTGGGCAAGGACCATTTCTGAAATTTTTAATGTATTTTTTATTACAAAATCGCAAATACTTTATACTTAGATTTTGTTTTGAATAAATATATCGAAATAAGACTTTTAAGACGTTTGTTGGGGCCTCTAGATGACTGTTGGCTGCATTTCGGGTCTAATATTCCTTCATTTGAAAAAGGACCCTAGTACTTCTAGGCAATTAGAGCCACCTAGAATAAGATAAGCAATTAATAAACTTTAATGTATTAGAATTCTTCCAAAACCTACTAAGGGCAAAAAATGTTTGATAAAAACAAAAAATTACGAATTTTCGGAAATTTCTTCGATAATAGTCAATTTGAAAGGTGATTCGGTTCATTCTGCACATTTAGCATGCACATCTACTTCGTTTATGTCGGGCATGTATAAAATATTATGTTTTTCACATTCACAAGTATGCAAGATGAACAAAATTCTAACTGAACTAATAGGAAATTGGTGCGTTCTATAAGTTGTGAAATTTCTATAAAGTGATATATGAAAACATATTTTAGCTGCTTTTAAGTAAAGCGTTGCTACATAGGTAGTGTACAGAATGCATTAAAGGTCTATTTATTTATTGGTTTACCTTGCATACTTGTTTTGTAGTTCCAACACATACTAAAAAATAATTGTTTTATCTATATTAGTCGATTTTTAATGCGCAATAGAAACGAATCGGATTTGTAAAGTAGGAGTAAAATTCTTTAAATATTTTCTATGTGTACAGTTAGTTTCTAAGAAAAAAAAACCTTTTGAATTTTTTGTTTTGTAATGAGATTTTTCGACATTTTTTGTATACGGAAGGGAAATTGTAATTAGGTTGTTACTTAATTTATACTAATTTAAATTTTGTCATGAAATGTGTAAATATAACTATTTTTCAAAAAGAAAAAAGGAAAGAACGGGACTCGTAGTCTATCGCTATTTAGAAAAGCCAAAACGTTCGTTGTAACTTAGAGGATTTCGTTTTTTCGCTCCTATGTTTTCTATGCCGACCTTTTGCAGATGAATAGCAACTGAAAGTATTTTTAGATATTAGAGAATACATATTTAAGATTCGATAAAATTAAATGATTGTTTTAACTTACACTGGTTTTATTCAGAAAACTTACCTTAATAACTAAGTGCGTATGATCAAAATATACTGTAAATACACTGAAAGGAATATTGCAAGTGTAATGAAAAGAGTTTAATATGGAGCAAATGTGGGTTGCCTAACTTTCAGTTCCAATTTTTGATAAGAAAAAAACAGGCATAAAACGTCAAGTTAAATGCCACTTGTCAAAAATTTAAATTCAAAAATCTAGTAACCGCGTAAATGTCAAAACTAAAAAAAATTAATTTAGTACTTATTTTTGAGAATTTAAAAAACAATCCATATATAACGGTATATTACCTCTTTTTGACGAATTTTTATCGAATTACATTCATCAATTTCATCAAATACTTCCATTTTTCGTTTTTCTGTAAGCGAAAACAGAGATAAAAACAAAGTACGGTAGATCATGCCATTTAACGTCAAAATCATATGTTAAATGTTAATTTTCATTTAAAAAATGTAAGTGAATTGGTCGAACGAGGATTCGATAAGAAATGTACAGAATGCAAAGGAAGCCGTCGAAAGGACGAAAAGACGGCCAAAAGTCGAGAGAAAAAAATCGCGGCGCAACTCGAAAAAGGGAGGGAAATTCGGACATGTCACAACGTCTCACGGTGAGTTTTTTGCATTTGATATCCTGCGAGTTTGCCAGCGGATTCATTTCCATTCCAGATCCCGCACGATTTCTATCGCAACGGCATCGAGCCCACTTCCTCCCAAAGAACCCCCAACGGTAAGACTTTTTCTAATTCAAAGCGCTATTAAAGAACTAAAACCCCTTCAATTTCTAAGACACCAAAATCAGTAAAGACTACAACGTAGAAAAGTGCCGCGGGATTTTCGACGAGTGCCAGACCATCAGGAGATCCGAAAGGCTCCTAAAAAGGAACTTCAGCCAAAACCAATTCAATAGTAATTGCCCCGAAGAAAACCCAAGTGAGTGTACAATAATCAAATATTTACTTAGTGTACCAGTTTAATGAATAATATTTAATGAATTGTCAATAGATCAAAAAATCTGCAACCCCGCCGAAGAAAACTTCCAAAAAGTATTCAACAAATACCTAAACCTCAATTCGTACAAACCCACCCATATTCTCATACCGAGCGAGCCCAAAGAGCAGGAAGACCCGAAATCGAAACGCCCGTTCAAACGCACCAAGAGCATCTTCGACGAAATCAACGAGCTGTACAGCCAACCCAGCAAGAAGATCAAATTGGCCGAAGGGCCCCATTGCAATCGGGGCTTCTGCGAGACGCTGCACAGGCAACTCGACGGGCACTACACCCCCGGACGCAAGGCCTTGCTGACCAGCAAATCGAAGATCTTCTCCGAAACGAACCGCATCGAGAACATACTGGAAGGGAGGGCGGTGATGGAGGAGCAGAGGGAGCCGCGCAGGGATTACTACGAGGATTTGGAGGATGGGGAGGATTTGAATTGGCGGTATTTCTCTAAATTCGAGTGGGTGTACGAGACGCCGCCTAACCAGAAAATCATACCGCCTAAGTTAGAAGACAACCAGTTACAACCGGCTGTTATTTACACAACGGCGAAGCACACACAAGTGTTCGAATTGAATAAGAACGATAAGGAGACTTTGATTGAATTCGAAGGGCGCAAGAATGTTTTAATTAATAAAAATGCCAAGCACATTTACCCATCGATGCAAGTAGATGTAGATAAGGAGCCTTGTTCTAGTAAAGCTTTTACGAATGGTAGTCAGAATGTTTCGAACGATAAAGTTGTAAGTAATTCATCTGTAAAACGTTCTGCAGTAACAAACAAATTTTTTTTAGTTTAACTTCAGTCAACCCCAGCAAGCAACGTTTCTGAACGTGTTCTCGAAGCCTTTGAAGAAGTTTAGCGAGGAATCGCGGGAGGGTTGCGGGGCGAAGCGCAAACTGGAGAGCTCCCTTAGCCAGGAAATACTCCGGAAGAGCAGTAAGACTTTCGATCGGCAACCGGTCGATGAGGATGTTGCCAGCGAGTTTACATTGATTGAGACGAGTCGATTGTCTGAGGGGAATTTGGAATTCGATTTTAGGAACGTGCCGGGTGGTAGTCAAGTTTATACGGAGTTTGGTTTTCCTTGATCGAATCGTCAGGTTTACTAGGTTTTTTTTTATTCGATTTATATCTATTTTTTTAAGCGTTAAAAAATATTAAAATTTATTAATTTTAATATTAAGTGTTAATTGAAATTGATAGATTAAGGGTTTATTTCAGATTTCGTTCGAAGGTGGTTTTTTCTATCGAAAAATTGTTCATATTACGAACACTGTTGTATAGTATTTATTCTTAGTTGAATTAAAATTCATGTTTCGTTTTGGTTTTGTTAAACGTTTTGTTTATATTTCATTTAGTTAAGATATGGGTGTGTTTGCTTATCTAAAATAAAACAACAAATAATGTGAATTTAATATATTTTCCCAAAATAACATGGGATAATCATTTGTTGTATATACAGTAAGAGAAAAAATATGTACACCGTAAAACTAATATTTACATTATCCTCTGACACCTTATGTACAATACATATAACTAAAAATCTAGGAGATCTAATAAAATAACCTTACGCTGGATTAAATAATAATATATTAAAAAAATAAGTCACCTACGAGTCTTCCATGACGAAAGTTTGATTTTAAATTTCCATTAAGCCTATAATACAGCGGAAGTTAAAATATCAGTCCATCTTTTCAATTTAAAAATTAATAAACAATCGAATTTTTCATTATGGTAAAAAAATAAATTACATACGTGAGTTAATATATTTTATATCTGCAAAGGAACACGAAGGGATGATTTTGAATTGCCATTAATCGATTCCTCAATACAGATATAAATTCAGTTTACGTAATAGTTCACAGGTTTTTGTTTTTTCGAATTCATTTTTGCATTCTACGTAATTCAAAGTGTCTCCGAAAAATTACAAACTCTTTAGAAGCGAAAAAGAATATCTAACTGAAAATTTTATCATACAATTTTCAACATTTCTTCAAGAAATAGCAACTGAAAAATTGAATCCTAAAATTTTGTAAAATAACTTTCTTTTTTATAAGGAGTTTTATAAATAATTTTTGCCGACATCCTGTATTATCCTGTACAAAAGGTACTGAAAAGATTGAATTATGCATTTGTCTTACCAATTATTAGATTTTTGTTGGGGCTAAGTAGTAAAAAAAGTGCAATAGAAATTAAATCGAAAAAACAAAAAGAAATATAATTTCGTTTGTTGCTTCACTAAAATTAATGTGTTACATTAGGAAGTACACGCGGTTAAAATAAATAAAATATATATTTTTTTAAGTTTTTAACACTCGTAAATCCAGGATTAAAGTAATTGATAATTTGATTTAAGTAATTTATGTTGAATTAAAATTTAATTGCAGCAGTAAAAATCCGGGTAATAAAAATACAATAAAGAGTGTTTTAGATAAAATTTGATGTATTTTTTTGATATTAGATATTTTGTGATAATTGATAATTTAGTATTGTTTCAAAACAAAAGACCAGATTTAAATATTTGGAACATTAATTTATAGAAATATTGCCTAATAAAACGACTATTGAGCTGTTAACATTTTTTTCATTCCAATTTTTGATTTACTCTGTTATATCCTTATTCCTTTTTATTTTAAAAATTCTTAACAATGAAACGAATTTCACGCAATTTACTTGGATTTCCTTTCGAAGAAAATTTAATAGTTACGTTTTTATGGAAAGCCGGAAAACCCGAAGAAAAGCCAAAAGACGAATTTACTAACGATATGTGTTGTAAAATTTGAGCTTCGTGGTCCCTACAGAAACATTTCAAAATCTCGAAATGGGTTTCATTGTCGCTGTGCATCATTACTCAAATAACAAAGTGGAATATTTTTCGTTAAATACTCCTCATAAGTTACATTATATTCACCCTGTATATGAAAACAATCGCTAACCATCAAACTCAATATCGATTCCGTTTTATTTTTACTTTTGATTATCCAATCCTTAACGTTAGGTATTGAAAAGAAAAATACACGTTATAAAAAACTTTGAATGATCGCTAAAATTTCAATACATTCCAATATCACAGCGGTGAGATCTATTTTCTTATTTACATAATACAAGAGGCTTTTTAACGCACTGTAATATTCGGAATTTCGTTTTTTTTTTGATAATACTGGGCGATTTTTTAAAGCGTTATATCAGTTGAAAAATCACAATCACAGAATGCAATCTGAAGTAAAATTCGCAGAGAGCTAAAAATTAAAACACAATAAAGATTAAAAATGTTGTTGAAAGGTAAAGAAGAAAACATTAAAATTTAAACAGCCCGGATATTTTAAAAAACAACAACATACACTGGGATTATACGCAAATACAGGGTGTCTCACGACGAATTAAAACTATCTGTATATTGGAAACTAATTACCCGATTTTAACAAAATTTGGTATCCCTATATTAGTCAATAAGATGAGTCTTATAAAATGTGTACAGGGTTTTCAAAATTTCAAAATTTTTTTGACTTAAATTTAAAATTTTGTGATTTTTGAGTGGCTATCCTGGAACGTTACAAATAGTCCTGAATTTCTTTTAAATTATACTGTTCTAAATGGTTCTAAGAGCATCCTGAACTGTTTCATATGGTTCTAGGTTCTAGTGAACTCTAAAATGGTTCTAAATGGTTTTGGACTGCTCTAAATGATTCTGGACAGTCCTAAAATGTTCTATGATTATCATGAATTGATTCAAATGATCCTAGTCAGTTCTAAAATGGTTCTAAATTCTTCAAAATTTTGTGATTTTTAAGTGATTGTATAGTCTTTATTATGAGACCAAGTTATCAAGTATGACCCCTTTTTGTAATCAGCTCATAGAGTAGAATCTAAAAATGCAAAAATATACAGGATGTCCTATTTAAAATATGAAACTTACTATCCAAAAGACTCACTAATATGTATATGCATATAAAATTTTAATAAAAATCGGGTAATTAGTTCCTAACATAGATAGTTTTAACTATCGTTATTAACTAGTCGTGAGACAGCCTGTATAACCGTCTCCTTTAAAAAATCGCTGTACCATCGTGTCACTAAAACTTGCATATAAAAATACTACAGATCTGAATCAACGACACAAATAGAAACTCAACAGCATCTCAGTCAATCCTCGGAAATCCACCTCCCTCCATTTTGTCAACCAAAAAAAAGAACCTTTCGTTTCGATCGAAATTTGCGATGCACCGAAGCTCTACTAGCTCGGGCGCGGCGACGCCGTACTCACCACCACCACGGGCTTCACCAGGTACTGCGTCAACGGCACCACTTTGCCCCCGTTGATCTGCTGCGGCGTGATGAAGTGCGTCGACACCAGCGGCGTCAGGTGGTCCAAACCCTTCGGCACGATGGCCACCTTCTGCAGCACCAGCCCCGAGTTCAGCTGGTTCACCGGGTAGGTCATCGGGAGCACCGAGAGGGCCGTTGTTTGCACCGGCTGCGCCACCTACAATTCGATATTTGCTTACACGTACTTCATAAGAATGCTAGTATTAGCTTACTTCTTTGATTGTAGTTAGGTTTTGCGTGACGACGGGAATGCTGGGCTTGGGTAGGATGGGTATCGTAGTCACCTCCGGGGCGTCTTCATTTTGCGCGCAATTTCCATTGAAGGAAATCTCCTCCTCGTCTACTTCGTCCTTGACTGGAGCAGGCTCTTCCTTTAGAGACACATTGCCTTCGGGCAGGATCTTGGAGAAATCGATGTTGTCGTAATGCGACATAATATCCTTCTTCAGCACGGCTAGCCTCTGCTGGGCGCTGATCTTCTCCCTGGCCAGCCTCTCCATCTCGTGCTCCAGCTCGCGTTCCTTCCTCTTCAGCGCTTGTATGTACCTAAACAACACCAAATTAACACTAAAACTGATTAAAAATGAACAAAACCTACCTCAACGCCGAATGCAGTATGCTCAAATTCGACGGCTTCTTCTCATCCTGCCTCGAAGGCAGCTGCTTCTTCAGTATATCGAAACACTCCTTCAGATGCGCCCTCCGGTGCTTCTCTAACTTGTTGTGCACCTCCCGCGTACCAGCCCGGAACACCAGCGGCGGCTGTTTCCGCTTCCCACTGGAAACCCCATTCCCGTTGCCCCCCGTATTCCTGATATCGAAGCTGTTGTGCAGCACCCTCTGCTGCCGCGGTATCTGCGACAACGTCGTGCTGGACACCTGGTGGTCTTGGTCTTTCTTCAACTGCAACTGGGAACAATCGAATCGATCAGCAGGAGGTTTCGGAGGAGAGGAGAGACTTACTTGCGCTGGAGATGTCGTCGAAATGGCGATGGGCCCCTGGAGGATGGCCTGCGAGATGTTGCTGGAGGATATGACGACGGTCTGGGGCGCGGCGGCGGGCTTGAAGGCGGCCTGGGGGAGGGCTATGGCCGATACGCCGTTGTGTGGTTGGACGTGCTCCTTTTTGGCGCTGGTGGAGACCGGCGTCATGGTGGCGAGCGTCTCGGCGGCGACCGTCGTTCGGTTGATTTGCTGTTCTTGCATTTCCAGAAATCTAGCGGCTTCTAACAGTGTGCTCAGACTCATGTTACCCAGGAGGTCGTGCCAGGCGTGCGGTGTTCGGTCGACGGCGGTTCGTTTACTGCAACAACGACAATCCTGATGGTCAAATATGTATGAGGATATGTATTTCTAAAAGTATCTATCTTGGATGTAAATTTGAATTATAGGGATCTATCGTATCGAATTTTCTAAACAATGTATGATATATTAAGAAGGTAATACTAGATTTTTCAAGAATTATGTCTATTAAAGGAATTTACCCTGGTGAAGTTGATTACTTCTTTATACAGTGAGAGTGTAAAGGTTGGAACAAATTCGCTAAATCCTTGATTTGTCCATTGGGGGAAAAAAGCTCAGACACGTCGATTTTTATTTTAAAATGCGGATCGGAAAAGGTTGTGAGTGTTTATACAGGATGTCCCAAAAAAGTTACATATCAAAGTTATGTTTTTTTTTAATGGAACACCCCATATATTATTACATTTTTGGATTCTACTCGATGAGCTGATTCCAAAAAGGGTTCACACTTAGTATTTTGGTCTCATAATAAATGATATTCAGCCACTCAAAAATCACAAATTTTTGAATTTAGGCGGCTCTGAAAGCCCAATAGTTGAAAATGGAGAAGAATGGCTTACATGGTCCTATCCTAATCTTTCAAGTACTATCTAAGGGTACAAAAAAAATTGACAAAAATTATGGTAATTTTTTGATCACCCTGTATACATTTTATATAATGTCATTAGATAGAACTTCAAAAGTTAGGATAGGACCATGTAAGCCATTTTTCTCGATTTTCAACTGTTTGGCTTTCAGAGCCGCCTAATTTCAAAATTTTGTGATTTTTGAGTGGCTGCATAGCCTTTATTATGAGACCAAGATACAAAGTGTGGCCCTTTTTTGGAACCAGCTTATCGAGTAGAATGCAAAAATGTAATAATATGCGGGGTGTTCCATTTAAAAAAACGTAACTTTGATATGCAACTTTTTTTGGGACATCCTGTATAAACACCTACAACCTTTTCTGGCCCGCTTTTTAAAATAAAAATCGACGTGTCTGAGCTTTTTTCCCCAATGGACAAATTGAGCATTTAACGAATTTGTTCCATCCTTTACACTCTCACTGTATATACAGTATGTCTTAAAAAGTGTTCAACATATGGGAAACTTTTTTATTATCAAGTTTTCGAAAAAAAAAAAATATTCTTTATAAAAAGTTCTCCAAAACCTAAAATACAATCATCAGATATCAAGATTTAGCAGTCATATACGAGGTTTGTCAAAAATGTGATTTTTGCTCAAGAGTAAAATAACTTTTTTTTGACAATATCGAAAATTATAATAATGAAAAAATGATAAGAATTAAAAATAACTTTCAAATATGCAACATTGTTTCAATTATAAAAATATTTTTTTCATTTCATTTTTTCATATTTTGTCATTTTCTCTGTGAAAAGTTGAAAATTTAAGTTTGCACTTTATTGTATAATTAATTTAGGATGCACTGGCATTTTTTAAAAGTGGTACCGGTTGTACATTTCACTTTTCAACGTTTTCACAGAGAAAATGTCGAAGAATTTTTTTTTATAAATAAACAATGTTGAATATTTGAACAGTTGAAGTTTTTTTCTTTGTAATAATTTTCGATATTGCGAAAAATAAAGGTACTTTACTCTTGAGCAAAAATCACATTTTTTGGCATACCTCGTATACGACTTCTAAATTTTGATATCTGATGATTGTATTTTAGGTTTTGGACCATGCAGAACTTTTTATAAAGAATAACTTTTTTTCCTAACATTACAAATATAAAAGTTTCCCATATGTTGCCAAATTTTTCATACATACTGTAGAAGCAGGATTCCTTATGTCTTCAAGATAGATAATACAAGATTCCTAGCACTAAGCTTTCATATAAAGTTGCTTATTTCCCAAAAACTTCTCGTCTTCAATTTGTCTGTACTTTCAAAGAAGATTCCCACTTTCCCCTTTACCCAATTCATAGAGCGACCTCAAACCATCTTCATAGGTTATCAACAACAAACTTCAAAGGCTCTAATATACCTATATCGTCATCATCAATTAACCGGACTAGCGAAACGTAGCCACCGCTCCGTCCCACCTCCAATCTCCGATTGCCCACCCGACCACCTTGAACGGGTCAAGATGGCCCGATGAACACGTGTCCGTGGCGACGTCGCATCGATTGCGCACGGACAGCGCCCACCGCGCATCTCGTGAGCCCGAGCTAGAGGGACTCCTCTTCGACGGAGGTGCACGTAACGCCGGAGGAACGTGCGCTGCGGCATGTGCTCGATGCGAACGCGACGTTGCTCTGTCATGCACTAGCTCTGGAGTTCCTCGATGGGGATGAGAAAATTGGCGAGAGGGTGTCCAATGGCCAACTGATGGAGATTAATGGTGTTGATTAGAGAGCTGTTAAATGACTGTGAATGTGTGAGAGTCGAGGTTTTTTCATTGGTGAGCCTCCCCAGGTGGTTCTGTATAGAGTATTTCGAATTGGTTGTATAATTCAAACTACTTGTTGAAGAGTTTCATTAATTTCCTCTCCATTAACTGTACAGTAAATGCAGCTATTGAGGCTCAAATTCATTTTCGCCTGTACAATAGACATGAGCTCGCGGTTTGTCCGGAATTTCTAGTGGCTTCGAGTATAGGAAAATTGAAACACGGTAATTATTCAACGTTAATTAACCGAACGGGATCTTTGTGCTTATTGTTTCGTTTCGATTTGGGAAGTGAATCATTCGAATCTGCCGCCGGATGGAGGTATTTTGCTGGCATAAAGTTTAATTACTTGGAGTGCTTAGGGCGCGAATGGGATCGGTGCAATTAGCGCTAGTCGAAGTTGGTCAATTAGTGTTTAAAATGTGAATTGCATATGGGTGACATTTTGAATGTAATTGACGTTTTTTTTATAGCACTTTGTTACACAGTAACACAATTTATTATAAATGAGTAATATTTGTTCTAAACTTTACATCCCATTAGGTATTGTTTATTCGTATTTAATCAGTAATTTAACAACGATTGACACAAGTCGCGGAGCGAGATCGTTTAGGCTAAAAATAAAAACAGGTAAGTGCAGATAAGGGGATTTTACAACGAAAATTAAATTGAATTTTCCGCGCCAATTACATTTTACTGACCTTACTGAATGTAAATTTTAAATTTAGAACTGAAAATAAGTAGATTAATCTTTTATGCGCTGGGCATAAAACCGTTTAATTAAATCGGCAATAAAATCTGGACCAATTTTCTGCATTATTAAATTAACATCATCGAAAGGATTTACTCATTAGTTGTTCATTTTTGCATCTAATATAAAGATTAAATTTAATTATCTACTGTAGGTAAATTTTATTTTTGACGGTTTTCTATTATTTTTGCGTGTTTTCACATTAAATGGGGACACTCTGTAAATACTTTCTTATTATTAATTTACAATATTTAATAGCATTTCACTACTTTAATAGTGATGTTTAAAAGAAAAACTTTCTTTATATGTACTGTACTTTATATAAATTCCATAAATTCTTCCATATGGAAGAAATTCCACAAATTTCATAAAATGAAGTAAAAAATTGGGAAACATAAAAAAAATAAGTACAAAGATTAATCAACTCTGAATAGGTATATACAGCTCCACGCGGAGGCCATTTATACGGGATTTAAACACCAACGGAAGATTTCATTCAAATAAACCGCTCGTCGAGCCAAAGCCAACTTTCAGTACACCTAGAGGGCACGAAATCGAATAAACAAAAATAAGCACAACAATGACGTAGGTGTGACTAAATACGTTAAATTTATAATTAATTCCGTAATCGTATAGGCCACGACACGTTTATTAGCAGGCACCTGGTGCCGAATTATTCGCGTTACTCCTTATTTAACCAAACGTGCCGAACTTAAACTAAATACAATTAATAAACGTATTAAAAAAGTAGGCAATAGAACCAAAGCCCACCTACTAATCACAAGTGCCATGTAACAAATGCTCTCACCAAACAAAGAAACATCGATAATTTCTCTATGTAGGCAATAAATGAGTTTATGTACGATTTTATGGTGTTAATTATTGTTGTATTAAAGCGAATTTGTGGTAAATAAACGCCAGAGTAGAGCGCAAAAGGAATAAAACCCGATTATCTAGGAGTGGCAAGTGTCCGAGACGTGGCAACGTCGCTAATCACGTCGATACGTATACAACGTGTCAGTCGACGAAAATATTAGCGTAATTCCATCGGATCGGCGACGAATCGATCCTCCAAACAACTAATTCGATCCCGGCGAATTTTCGTTCGCTCCCCGACGGGTCCGGGTGAAAAAATCAAGTCGGCGAATAAACAAAAGAGCGAACGAATTCGCACCAATCGCGTTAGCGCACATGCTAACGTCACGCGGATTCGGCCCGGGCAATGCCCCGCAAAAGAAAACACCCTATTTTTCCTCGGCGAAACTAGCGCAAAAACGCAGGGAAACCCGTTAGGACCGCAACAAGTAATACATGTACTCACCTAGGTGGTTCAGCCAGCTCCGCGGCGCTTCGGGATGCACCAAAACACCCCTATTTCCCACGAAATCGACGGGGAAAATTCGCAACACGCACGCACACCACCACCGTGTTTATTTATGTATTTTTCAAATTATCCTTCTAGCCGTCGAGCGAGCGCGTCGTGTCTCCTCACATCGAACTTCAAACTTTCTAGTATCGTTTCCACGGGAAGAGCATCACGTGCACTGGGCCGCTTTATCGACCAATGGATGCGCGAGGACCGCCGTCGTGCGTTTTTCAGGGTTACACAAGAGCGTGTTTCGCTCGGAAACGGTCCTTCTTGGAGGCGAACGCGGCCGATGCGATTTCCAGCGGCTGTCACACGGGAAACATGTCACGTACGCCGACTGCGATGCTGGTGCTGGCGATGGGAAGGCGATGAATGGGAAATTCGACGGGTTTCGTCGCGTGTATTGTGTGTGTGTGGTGTAGAGTTTGCGTGGACGATAGGCGATGTACGAACGAGCCGAACGGGCGTTCGTGCTCTGTTGTTCTTTCTGACTGCATGCGGATTGTGGAATCGATAGTGTCGAGTCGAATCGATTCGAGTCGATGGAGAATCGATTCGGCGAGAGGCGCGCGTGGTTGTTGATTGTTGCCATAGGCGGCGGTTGTCGTTGGATAAATATGTTTTTAATGTTATTTAATGCATAATAAACGGGTTTTTTCTCACTAGAGTACTTGGGTGGAGTTCAATTGGTCCCCGCGGTCAAATTTACCCAAATATAATCCTTTTTCGACTCGAAAGCTATCAGTCAATTGGGCCCCAATACCGGATTAAGGGTTTCTAGGAAGGACCGATGGGAATATTTATAATTTCAAAATTCTCTGGCAAATTTCGATTATGTATTTTCATTTCGTAGTACAATTTAATGAGGATTTTATGATTAGGGGAAATTTTTTGACTTCTGTCTTTTTTTTCTATTTCAATATAGGGAAAATCCCATCCCTTCCAGTATACTTCTAGAAAATTAGGTGTACTTTTCATAATAACAAATTTCGATATTGTAAAATATAAAGGTACTTTACTCTTGAGCAAAATTCACATTTTTTGACATACCTCGTATAAGATTGATATAATTTGATTTTTGATGGTTGCATCTTGGATTTTAGATCATGCAGAACTTTTTGTGAAGAATAACTATTTCGTAAAATTAATAATAAAGTTTCCCATATGTTGCCAACTATTTTTTGAAATACGTTCGTATTTTAAAACTAAAATAATTCTTTTTTTGCACAGAATTTTTCTTTTAATATATATTGTACCAATTGTATATATTTTAAATTACTAATGCTTAGATATTAAATATTTTTTAACACTAAAAGCTGCATTTTGTCCAAATTCTCTCAGCTATGTAAGTACACCAGAAGATGTTAGCCAAATTCAGATTATTCATGCAATGTAAAATCTTATCTAATCGGATTAGGAATATTTTGACCGCGGGGACCAATTAGCCCATTAAATTTTGAAACTGGGGACCAATCGACCTGTAGGATTATGGAAACTCGCTGACAAAAATGACCTTGGGGACCAATTGACCAACACCAGAGTACTTACATTATAGTCGGCGAGTCCTTTGATTGGTTGATTTCAACGTTGACTGAAATAATGTTGACATTGACACTATTGACAGAAATGGCGTTTGTGTTAAAGAAGTTTCTTTTCAATTTTTGTGTCATTTTTTTAGGTAGATTAGCGTTAAAAAGTGGCGCTAAATACGGATCTTCCGTTTTTTCTGGTAGGAATAAGAGTATTTTACTTCTAAACTCAAAAATTGATTTCATCATGATTAATAAATGTTTTCTGTCTCTAGTATACTTAAATCATAGTCGACTAGTCTTTGAATTTTGAATGGTTGATTTGATTTGACAGAAAACAGAAATGACGTTGACATTAACAGATATGTGTTAATCAGAAAATAATTAGATTGAAAACACCAAATAACTCGAAAATAATGAAGCTTTCCTTTTCCAATACCAAAACGAACATTTTCACTTTTCCTGCTAGAACACAAGTAAATATCGCCAATAAAATAATTTCACCTGCGCCCCTGCCCGACGTCCGACATTCAAACCGCCTTAATCGATTCCCAGCAATCGATTCTCCACCGTTCGCCCGATTCATTCATTCGAGATAATCGTAGTAAATGTGCGAATGAGCGGCATGGAGGGGGGACGGGCGACCGCGTGCCCCAACGTGGTGTGTGGTGCGCGGTAGACGTGCGCCCGCCGAAAACGCACGGTATCGGCGAGGCGGCGTTGCCGCTACCTCAAATTTATCGACGGAACCGGATACTTTTCGCTGTAACCACCTGCGAAACGGCTGGTAATGATTTCTGGTGGTTCTCGAGCGCTCGGAATTCGTGCATCATCGAGCGAGACCTGAAAGTATCAACGGACGGGCAGGCTGGGCACCAACGTGTTTGTGAAACGAATCGCTCGACGATGTTGTCGATTGTTCTCTGATTTACGTGAATCTAGCGATTTTCAAGTTGCCAAGATCCTAGTTTACACTTTTACATAAAAAGTTTTAGTAAGAAGGAATTGTGGAAGGAATAGTAGAACAAAATTAAAGGATTAGTTTAGTACATTTTTTATTTTCCATTAACTTTTTTTGTAAATCATTACTAGAGAAATAGAAATCATTTAAGAAAAACTAACAACCCTACTAGCTACTAAAAATTCATAAACAGCGTAAACATTTATCTTTGAGTAAGCTTCCACTTTTTTCCTTATAAATATTCCAGTGGTGCTTCTTACTAAATTCAATAAATCAGCACAAAACTGCAAACAGAAAGTTTTTAAAAAAACCTACTAAAATCAACTATACGTACTTTTGAACCCTCCACAGGTTCATCAACGAAAGCCTGACTAACTTCTGTACAATCAATGTAATAAGCCTTCATTGGATTTACAAGAAAGAGCAAATGAGTTTTCTACAAAAGTTGTATTCCACACATCACCAAATGTTCAAGTTAAAAACAAGTTCATAAAAATTTTACATACTTGTTTAGACCTGTCGGGAGCGTATTCTCTCATTTGCACCACAATGTTCCTTTTTCCTTGGGACGCGTTCCATCTGGACCAAGAGAAATTGAACACTCCGCTCAAAATGGCCATGTTGGAGTACAAGTGCTTTTCTGTAGGCCAATGTTTTTCGCAGCTTCCTGCGAACGATAAAAAATTAGGAAATCATTTAATAACAAAAATTGTTATAATACCATCAACGTAACCATAGGCGTCATGCTCTGGAAATATGTCTATACCGGCGTTTTTTAACATCTATATTAGGATTTAGAAAATGTAATTATAGCCAAGAAAAATATTCTTGATGTTACCTTCTTTACTCTGTGCAATTTAACATACTTTCCAATTTGATCCAACAGCGCTCTATTTGGACTATTTTGAAGCTGCGAAATGCACACTAACCCATCTTTAATATTGAACTCCAGAATTATAATTGCAGTAGTGATATTTATCGTTACCGACCCGCTAAAAAAATCAAACACCCGATATATATTTATAAATACTTCTTACACAAACACTCACTTAGATTCTGGCTTTACATCCCAAGCCTGCAACGGCAAATTCGCGTACCTCAGCGTAGCCAATCCAAAAATACCAAAAACTTGCGTCTTGAATGACATGGTACCTTTATCTTCGTTATGCTTCGTATCGTGCACGTACCTTTTGGTCCAATGCTTCTCCTTCTCCATCCAAACGCACACGATCGGCAACTCCAGGAACACCACGTGTTGAGGCCACCTACAAGATCATATACTACTCCTAAAGTATTATTATAACCTAAGGTTAACCTCACGTTAAGTCGATGGTTATGAGCCTGTCCAAAGCCTCCTCTTGCTTGCGCATTTCCTCTTCAATTTGCTCCGGCTGCTTGCGCACGTTGGGGGCGGTGGGAGCTGGTGGGTCGTAGCTTTCGAAGAAGTCAACGTGTTGCAGCTCGTTAGGTAGGAAACCTATGAAAATTTAATTGAATAGAGTGGCATTGGATAATTTGGGGATGGTTATTACTCCTGGTTATAGTCATGTTTGGTATGGAAGCGAGCTGTTGAGGTTGGGATGGATGGTGTAAGTAGTTGACGTGGTAAACACCTCCTAAAACGGTGAATTTTCTGAGGTTCATTATGTGAGGATCCTTTGGTATTTTCGATAGGTATGTCTCTTTTGCTTCTTTGGTTGATTTTTCTGAAATTATAGCATTAACTTGATCATACCAAAAAGAACTGGAGATGAAAAAGAGGGGATATAAACCCAGGTAGCTTCTCACTTAAGAATTAATTTAATGAATGCGGAAATTGGAATGATTATTGCTTTTATTTTAGGGATAAAAAATTTAGGATTCCACCAAATTTTCGAAGATTTTTCTTCCAAAAAGCTAAGAAAAACTCAACAATCTGGTCGACAACAAAAACTGGGACAACACGTGCACGTTCAGTTTGGGATAGGCCTCGATTTGGGACTTGAGGAACATGGAGACGGTGTTTTTCATCAAATTTATTAAATCGGCGCTGAACTGAAACGTACACCATCAATTTTATTATAAATATTGGACACAATTTGGACCAATATAGCATTCACCTTGATACCGTCCATTGGCTCGGAGTTAAATTCTTCATCTTCTTCGCCGCATTTTAGGTAAGTAGATCTTTCAGGTGTTACATGAGCCAAGCAAAGACTCGGCTAGAAGGATAAATATTAAAATTAATTCTCTCAATTGCTTCTCTTAAAGGTGACAAGAAAATATTCAGTGTGTCTGCAAGTATTGAACATATTTACATGTTTCTTTTTCGTGGGAATAAATTCTCTCATTTGGAAAACAATTTCTTTGGGCGTTGTGGTCATGTTCCACTTGGACCATGTGAAATTGAAATAACCCCCGATGGCCGCCATGTTGCTGTAGAGATGTTCTTCAGTCGACCAATGCTTTTCACAAGAAGCTGAAACAGTCCTCTTCTCATTAATCGATCTTATTAAATCTTCTTTTTGCAGTTATTCATCGTGGTATTAACTTCTTCTTTCATTACTGCTATACGAACCTTCGTGGTAAAAGTAGGCGTCGAAATCTGGAAAGATGTCTATTCCACCTGATTTCAAAATCTGAAACCCGAGAGAATCTTTGGAAGAGGAACCTTTGGTTCTCTTTTGGTCGCTTTACCTTCTTCAACGTATGAAATTTCATAAATTCACCAACGTAATTTTGCAAAGCGTAGACATTAGGGCTCTTCTCTAACAGCGACATGCATATCAAACCGTCCTTTATGATGAACTCCAAGTACAACACTTGAGCAGCCAGTTTGATTTCTATCGAAGTACTGAAAATTCCCCACCTTAGTATTGTAATCTAAATTAGAACCAAAAGAGATTGGGATGATGGCGAAAACCCCTTTGGTATACGCTACATTTATCACCCCAGGCTCTATTAAATGGCTGGATTTTTAAGGGATCTTACTCCGGAAAGGGTTGAATATTCCACCAAGTGTACGGTAAATTGTTGTAACGCGATATCGCCAAACCGAAAGTACCGAATATCTGCGATCTGAACGATATGGTCTTCTCCTCAGCATCGTAACTGGTGTAATGGATGTACTTGCTGCTCCAATGGTTCTCCTCTTCCATCCACACGTACACCTTCGGTATTTCCAGGAATATAACGTGCTGGGGTATCCTTCAAGTACCAATGGTTTGGTGTTAGACTTTGCAAAAGCAGCAAGAGGTGACCAGAAAGGTAGATTTACTGGAAGAGTTTCGTTGAAGCTACTTACAGTAGGCTAATGAAAATCAACTTATCTAGAGCGTCTTGTTGTGCATAATATTCTTCTAAAACTTCGGGATCGGGAGCTTTGAATGCGTTCAAATCGATTGATATGTAAAAATCTGGCGGGGTGTATGGCGCGAAAAAGTCTACGTATTCTAATTCTTGTGGAATAAATACTATAATAGAGCAAAAGTAGAGAGAAATATTGTGGTGGAAATTCGAAGTGGGACTTACACCTGGTGGTAAATATGGAAGTCATTGTAGCGTAGGTTTTGGGCTGTGGTGGCTGCTGCAAATAGTGCACCGTATAAACGCCGCCCAAAATCTTAAATTTTCGCAAATTCAAAAAATTCGAATCGGTGATTATTTGGGCCAGCAAAGCCTTCCTTTCTTTGGCATGCCTGTGCCCTAAAAACCCAATGATTTGATGAGATTCAATGATTCAAATGAGATGATTCTCGAACTCTTACGAGTTAAAATATACCAAAACATACAGGGTTATTCAAGGTAGCCTTGCATTAGAAATATTTGACGAATGGCTGTGTATAAAATTATGAACTTTTTAATACAAGGGTTTCTGGATGTAAGGAATTCATCTAAAATATTTTCAAAAATGGCCGACTTCCGTTTATACCGGAAGTTGACCGTTACTTCGTTATTTTAAATGGGTCATCCTGTGTATTTTTGCCTTTTTGGATTCTACTCGATAAACTGATTCCAAAAAGGTGCCATACTTGGTATCTCAGACTTATAGTAAAGGTTATACAGCCACTCAAAAATCACAAAATTTTGAATTTAGGTGAATCTGAAAGCCAAACATTTGAAAATCAAGAAAAACGGCTTTCATGGTCCTATCCTAACTTTTTAATAACTATCTAATGGCATGATATAAAATTTACACAGGGCGATCAAAAATTTCAAAAATTTTATCAAATATTTTTGTGTACCATTAGATGATTAGATAGTACTTGAAAAGTTAGGATAGGACCATGTAAGCCGTTTTTCTTGATTTTCAACTCTTTGGCTTTCAGATTCACCTAAATTCAAAATTTTGAGATTTTTGAGTGGCTGTATAACCTCTACTATAAGTCTTTACTAAGTCTGAGACCTTTTTGGAATCAGCTCATCGAGTAGAATCTAAAAATGCAAAAATATACAGGGCGTCCCATTTAAAATAACGAAGTAACGGCCAACTTCCGGTATAAACGGAAGTCGGCCATTTTTGAAAATATTTTAGATGAATTCCTTACGTCCAAAAACACTTATATTAAAAATTTCATAATTTTATACACAGCCATTCGCCAAATATTTCTAATGCACGGCTTCCGTGAATAACCCTGTATATTCCAAACGAACCTTCAATGATCGAAACGTACTCGGTGGGCGACGGCACCAAAGGCTTGTACGGCACGAACGGTATCTCATCGTCGGAACCAAACTCCTCGGGCTCCGGCACCCAATTGGCGAATTCCGGATCTTCCGGATCCGGCGGCGGTTTCCTATCGCGATGCTCGTACTTGTACTTCAACTTCATCCTCCACTCTTTCCTGAAGGTGGTCAGCAGATCTAACACACCACACAAATGCAATTGATTATATCATCAATCGTATCTTACATGAATCTCACCCATTCTTTGCGAAGGCGGCATCGGGGGCAGGCTGCTGGTCTCGCACGTGTCGCTCAGATGATCGTACTTCAAGTACATCACCCTGACGGCCTTGTGGTGGCAGTCCAAAACGTACGGCAGCGTCACCTTGAAGTCGTTCAGCTTCTCCAAGTTGATGATGATCCTCGGTCTTGGATTCATTCGATTGTTAATAAGAATAAGAGTAGCAAATGAGGAGCTTACCTAGGAGGTCTTCTGGGGTTGGGCAGCGGTATGGGGTTCTGGGTGAGCAACCACACGCAAATCGCAATGTTGTCTTCGACGTAGTCGTAGGTGGCCGTGGACATGTTGATTCTCACCATGTTGACGTCGACGTTCTTCATTAGAGTGTACGTCGCGACGTCCAAGCTGAGCTTCTGCTGGTCCCTGAACAGCTGGCGTATCTGTGGAGTTAACCGAAAGTTAGTGGTACATTAACAGGTTTCAATTATCTAGCTAGTTACTTACCCAAACCCAATTGGGCATGTTTATTTTCTCTTCTTCGGTGGACAGTTCAATTACGTCTTCTAATTCGTCAATGAGCTTAAAACAATTCGTTTAAATCGAATTTTATTGAATTTATTCAAACTAGTATACCTCTATAACTTCTTGAGTTTTCACCACAGCTTCTGGTATGGTGATGGCCTTCAGGCTCTCCTCCCACATGCGCAGATAGGTGGTCATGTCGCTGCAAAAGGCTGGATTGGGTAGCTTGCGGCAATTCAGAAAAGCCAGCCACTAAATATGGGACAATTACATTTGTTGTTAGGAACAGTCTGGATGAAATTCTGGATGAAATTTTGTAAAACAAGGCCCAATTCTTCTATGGAATAGAGGGAATAACTCACTTCATTTAACTCTTTCTCCTCGACGAAAGTCTCTTGGAAATAATCGTACACTTCCTGGATAACCATGTTGGATTTCAACAGCTGGTCGTCCCTGAGATTGGCGTCGATTTGTTCCCTTCGTTCCCTTTCGGTTTTCTTCTCCAATTCGTCGGCTCTCCTTTGTATTTCGGCGTCGATTTTGTGCCTGATTTCTATTTCGTGTTGCGCTTTGAGCTTCTCCAGCGTGTCCTTCTTCACTCCAGGTTTCATGGATTCCTGCAAACCGCACAGAGAAGCTTTAAAATCGAGTGGAAAATTTAGTTATAGCTCCGAGGAGAATGAAGTTGATGGATTTAAAAGAGGGATAACTGGACATAAATGAAGTAGTTATGAAGAAAAATAATAGAAAGATGAGGATGATAATGATTTATTAAGAAATAAATTTGTATAAGTTTTTAATAACCTTGATCATGATTTCTTCCAGTAGGATATTAACTGGACAAAAATAATATTAGCAGCCGTTACATAGAAAAATTGGTGTATTTGAGGGTCTCTGAAAAAGGTCTAAATTCTGTATTAATTAAAAATCCTTATAAAATACATGTTAAATCAGTTTGTTCAAAAATCTCAACTTCCACATAGTAAAAAATCCCACTAAACAGCCCTGAAAAATAGATTTTTTGTACATACATTTACTTCTACTTACCATTATATACATTTGTGTAGATAGATAGACTTGAATTTAGTCTTACTTACAATCCGGTAAGGGTGGTAGAGGCCTGGCAGCTTTACTGGTTTTTGCAAATTCAGCCAAAAGATCATCCTCTGACGTGGGGCCTTCTTCTTTTTCAACCTTCATTTTAACGACTTTAACTTCCTTCTTCGATTTTCTCATCTTGAAAGTTTATCATGTTATAAGGGTACTTAGGAAGTAGCAGAGAATCAATTGATTCCAATTGAAAAACCCGAAGATAATTTACCAAAGCGTCCTCCGAAACTGCCGCCCCTTTGCTCTTTTTGGTCTTCTTCTTCTGCACTTTTTCTTTCTCTTCCTCCGAAGATGATTCCTCCGACGAGCTTTCCTCCAATTCAATCGCAGAAGGAACTTCTTGCAACTGAACAAAAATGCATTTTAAATTGAAAAATTATTGCGATTCAAGTCTAATGTACCAGTTCTTCCATTACATTCACTTCTTGCGCCTTCTTCTTCCCTTTTAAGTGCCTGCTAGCTGAGAATTTATTGTTAAAATAGATCAAAAAGAGCATTGTATTGAACTTACATGTAGTTTTTACATCTAGTGCTGAGTGCATGCCGCTTTTCTTCTTATCTAGCCGCCCCATGGAACTTTTAGATTTCTTTGCTATGGATGGGCAAGAATAGTTATTTTAATAAAAAAGTGTATTTATATTTTTATGTAGGTATTATTTACGTTTATCATCCAGATCGAAATTCACTACGCTTTTGACCGATTTGGTTTTCTTTGCTGAATCTAAAGAAGCAAAAATTAATTTGAAATTACATTATTAATAATATTAATATTTTAAGAAAGGTATTACATGTATGTACTTACTGCTCAGTGGGGCCCCTTCTCCAGTGTCCTCCATGGTTCCGATTTTCGCTGAAGAAGTGCTAAATTTATCCTCGAATTCGTAAACAAAAACTCTTGCTCGTCAATTGACAATTCCCTAAACTTGCGACATTTTGGGGGAATATTATCCTTCAATTTTTATCATGTTGGTATTAGCTTATTAGGGAGAAAAATTGTTTATAAATGGGTTACATCTATACAGACTAATGTCCATTTGAATTATGTTACCTATTAGAAATTGCTTTATTTGCAGAATTTATTTTAATGTGTAGTGGGTGAAATGATAGTTAATAAAAAGTTGGATTATTTGGTAGATTTTTGAACAACTGATAAGTAGAATAAGGGAAGATACTTACTTTTTTGGGGCCCATATTACAAACCTATACTAAAATTCTCCTACCAAAGAAACTATTGATCAAACTTATTCAAAAACTTTAGAACTTCCGTTCAGCTCATTTCATTGTGTTGGTAGCTTATTATATTCAATTCAATGCTGAGATTTTTACCAGATAGACAATTATTTATGTACCATACCATTTGAAGCTATTATAGCCATCTAATACACTCATAGTGTAGCTAAAGTCAGAATGAAGGGACATTCGAGTGTCCAATGAAATAAAGTACACAGTGAACATAATTCTTTGGAATTACACTTTTTTAATAGTCTTACAGAAATTTCATTACAAAAGACATACATATTTGAAAATTTATTTTCACTGCAATTTCGTTGACGTCAACTCCGTTAACAACACATATAAGGCGATTCTCCGCAGCACATGACGCACTGAAAACTCTTGCCTGGGATTTGTGCCCCTTGGAGGAAACAGCACGCCCAGTCGTCGCAGCACGAGGAACACGCCGTGCAGCAGAAGCAGAACCAGTAGAACAGCCCGCACACCATCGCCACCGGTATACCGACGACCATCAGCAGCAAGCAGAAGAAGCACCTTGCGATATTCATTTCGATCGGAAATTATTCAGTTATTCGAAAAAAAGGAAAAAAACTGGCCGAAATTATATTATGTTTCGAAAATTTCACGACAAAAAAAAGACATTTGTATAGGTGAGTTGTCAGAACATTTGATTTCGGAATTAGTAACTGTCATTTTATTGAAATAGTGTATGTAGGTAACGAAGGTGAAATTAAATACTGTATTGTTGTTTATTTACTTCAGTAGATGGTATATTATTTGTTTAACAATGCAATAACACACAATTTTTTGTTTGGCAATTATTTTCTTGCGACAACAATAAATAATGCATATTAATTACTACACTCCCGAATCTGAATGAAACAAATTTTCATCACAGTCATCCTAGTAAATCTATGTATTACTAACAAATAACTAAAGAGCGGAATATATGCAAAACAAATTGCTAATAAATATGCAACTCTTTATTTAAAAATATGCAGTGATTTTCAAAAAATATCAAAATTAGTTCTGGACAGTTTTCCTGGATTCACTCTGAAACGTTCAAAATTGTTCCGAATCATTTCTAATTCGTTCTGAATCATTCTCAAAGTGTTCTGAACAGTTCTAATTCGTTCTGGACAGTTTTAATTCATTCTGAAACGTCCAAAATTGTTCAGAATCATTTCTAATTCGTCCTGAATCATTCTAAAAGTGTTCTGAACAGTTCTAATTCGTTCTGGACAGTTCTACATTGGTCTGGACAGTTTTAATTCATTCTGAAACGTCCAAAATTGTTTTAGAATCATTTCTAATTCGTTCTGAAACATTCTAGAAGTTTTTTGAACAGTTCTAATTTGTTCTGGACAGTTCTACATTGGTCTGGACAGTTTTAATTCATTCTGAAACGTCCAAAATTGTTTTAGAATCATTTCTAATTCGTTCTGAAACATTCTAGAAGTTTTTTGAGCAGTTCTAATTCGTTCAGAAGCGATTTAAATGTTTCTGAACATATTAAAAATCATTCTAAAGCATTGTGAATTGTTTGAAGAATCTTAACTGATTCCAGGACGTTTTTAAATGTTCTGGACAGTTTTTATTCGATCTGGATCATTGCAAATTGCTCAAAAAAAATATCAAAAATTTGCATGCTTCTCGAATAAATATCAAAAATATGATATATTTTCAAAAAATGTCAAAAGTTTGCATTGATTTTCAGGAAAATATCAAAAATATTCAATGATTTTCAAAAAAATATCAAAATTATGTAATAATTTTCAAAAAAATATGGCAAATATGCAATGTATGTAAAATGATCAAAATTGATCAAATTGAATGTATAAATAAAAAGTAGTAAGTATATAAATATGTACACATATGCTAAAATATGCAATTTTTTCAAAATATGCAAAAACTTAACAAAGCGTTAAATATATGCAAATGTTGCATATACCTATATGCATTTTGCATATATTCCGCTCTTTACAAGTAACTTAACCAAATCGCAACCAACAGAGTAAAAGGCCATCGAAAGCACGGTGTAAAAAGTGTTGCCTAACGATAAGGAACAACTACATCTCTCCCCCTCTACATTTAGTAGTCACACTTGTCAATGTCGTTGTCATTCACACACACATTTCATTTCAATGAAGCTAGTGTCAAAAGCTTTGTGTGTTGTTTACGATCGTATAAATATTGAATGAATGCTATTCAGTTACAACATCCCCATGTGATGTGATTAACGAAATTTCGAAGTAAATAGTATTATTCGTGAAAGAGCGGGGTGTCATTCGATTCGGATAACTCAGCGAAGATGCGAATAAACAACACCGTCTAGATATTGTATAGACGAACCGGTACTAGGTGAACTTTTGCTCTAAAATTTAATGTACTTGCCTAGATTTGTATCGCAAACGAGGTGAAGAATCATACGCGAGACTGAGTAAACATTTTAAAATGGTTATGTGAAGTTGTACGTAGGTGTTGGTCAATAATGAACAAAATAGTGATTAGGCTGGTTCTGTTTTTGTTGTGTACTTTAGGTGAGTTTTAAATAAGAAGTTTTGAATCAGTCGTTTTTTTAATCTAGTGTGCTTTTCATTGATGATTTTTGTGGCGAGTGTTCAACTTTTGCTGTTTGCTAATTCGTTAGTTAATTACCAATTAATCAATTGTATTTTACACGAGAAGAATCCTAAATGAAACATTGTTGATAAGGTTGTAAATATCAGTTGAAACATCACACCACAAAGAAAACATTTCGGTGTCATTAACTCCATTAATACTTATAAGAGAAGATTGTAATTGTTTTAATTATGCCATTTAATCTACACAGGATCTATTATTTATAATTAATTATTAATTCGATATGGAAGTTTGTAACAATAGCATAAATTATTGTTATTATTCCTAGAAGCAACATCCCAAAGGTATATGATATTTACAATTAATAGTATTATTTATACTATTTTATTTATAAAATAAATTCAACTGTAGCTCAATGATATAGCGATAAAAATTGTTTTGATGAAAAAGAGGAAATTGTTCCGAATTGTTAGAGCCAGCCCCTAATAATCACCCCTATTCTAGTCCTAATAAACGAAACAACCCTCAAAAAAATACAAACTGTATGAAATTTAACTTTGGGGAAACTAGGGAGGGTGAAATATTACTAAAAAGGGACTAATAAAAAGAATTGCAGGAACTTCACCAAGACGTTAAAAACTTAATAATGAAAGTTGCATAAAAATATATATAGAAACTCAAAACGCGCTTTCTACAGAATTGTTAAAGAGTATTTTAAAGCACTTTCAACTGGTAAAATTAACTTCTAAACAGTCGACAAGTTAGTTTCCTTTCAGAAGTTTATTTTCTCATCACATCTAGAAGGTTTCAACGTCTCCATAGCATTTTATTATCGACCCGGTGCACGCATATCCTCTGGATTTCGGCAACGTTTCGACCCTTGTGATGTCTGAACATCTGGCGCGCTCCGAAGTCAAAGTAAATCAATGGAAAGATAACTCCTAGTAAATCCATCGACTTACGTGATTTTATGGAAGATTCACGGCGGTTATTTTTATGGGACGCTCCAAAGCGGCCGTTAAAGTCATCTTTATTCGAGGCTTAACGGGCGCGTTGGTACGCCCGGGAATCGCACTCGTTCCATAAACACAAATTTGTCTTCTAACTGAATTTTTCAACTTCGAATTTATGATTGCGTATAATCGAATTTCTGTATGCGAAATGCCGCTTTGTTACGCACCCTCGAGGTCCCCTCGCCTCGCCCCCTAAATAAAATTAACACGTCCATAAAACGTCTCCCTTTTTTCGATTAATTGATTTCGTCAATGAAGACAATGGCATTCGATTTTAGCTTCTCACAGTTTTCGGGTCCCGGAAGAGCCGTAGATATTAATTCCTAGACGCCCTGTAGTTCGCAGTTAATGGTACACGCTCCGCCGGCAACGCTAATCGACCCGGTAAAGAAGCGAACGTAATTCGGTTTGCTTGTAATTAAACCGATAGATTTTGTTTACAGAACTCCAGTCGAAATGCCGGGGAATTAAAGTGAACGAGTATACAGGGTGCTCCTAATCTCCGGGCCTTCTTCTTCCTCTTGTGGAGACGGGAAAGTTTGCCACACCTCAAAAGCTCTGTTAAATTAGCGCTTTTAAGGTGGGTGAATAAGCCCTGAAACACAATCGATTCACAATCGATTCTATCCGTACTTATTCCCAGACCGTTCTGGTGCTTTATTCCTACTGAATGAACCGATTCATTTCCTTTATAGCTCTCTGTTACAGTCGTTAAATGTAAAACCAATTTGCCTTTGATTAAATGCCCTTCTCGAGCGAGCTGTTTTTTATTTCCATCGAACATCCAGATGTTTTCGGGAGAATTCGAATCCAATTGGTAGAATGTTTGTTTGTGCGGAAGATTCGTTGTGCAAAAATTTTCCTTTGCATGTTATTAACTTTGCGATGTATTGCGCGTATCCCTTTGGGTAAACAACCACCAACCCTTAGTACAAATAAAAATAGATCGATGGGAGCGTCTCAACGCCCGGCCCTCTTAGCAAATATTGGACAATGGTAATGTGCTTATAAACTGTATGCTGTTTGCTGTTTGCTCCCCCGGGAGCTCGTTTGCCGAAACCCACCCGCCGGATGACCCTCGTTTAATTTAATTGAAGATCTGTTATCGGAGGATTTTCATTAAATTTCGCGCGTTAGTTATGATGAGCTTGCCTAAATAACCAGTAAAATGAAGTATTTCACTATAGAGCAAGCTTTTTGGGGTCTTTTGTTGCACCTTTTAATAGTCGCCATCAAAAGCGTTTGAAATCGAATTTTAAATATGTTTTTTTTTACAAATTCTCCTGCGGGCTTACCGCCGGCGTCGCTTCGAATATAAAATATTTATTAGACCGAGCGCATTTCCGTTAAAAGCGTTTATATTTTTAATTTTTTAATGCCGTTCGCGAGTTCTGTGACTAGCCTTTTTCGTTGGGATTGTTTATACATTCCCCGGGCTATTTATACGGTGTCATTTCACGTTGATTTATTTTCGTGTTTCGAGAATTCACAGGTCATATACCGGCCGGTATTTTCGTCTTCTCGCCCAATCGAAATATCGCTAATATCCCAGCAAGCATCAACTTAAATTTAAGTTCCACTTAACACTCGAAAATTGCTGTTATCTAATACGATTTCGATACCTACTCTCGTGCGTAAAGAATAGTAATACACTTAAAATTAATGTATTTTTATTACAAAAGAATGTAAAATAAACTTATGCAACTAAATTGATTCCTTTTTCTAAATGCTTCTGGAAAGCACATTTTCCCTTAATTATATTCCACGGAGTGAATATTTAATTCACCAATTCCCAACATCCCCTTCCAAATGCAAATCCACCTCAATCTCCATATTCCCCATTCCCCTACGCACTTATACCAACCTAAAGCAGAGATCAACTAACATCCCCAATTATCACAAACACCCGTTTCCCCAACACCCGCACCACGGCACCTTCCCACTCAACGCCACGTTGGGCAACATCGACATCTTCCTCCTATTCTCCGCCGTTTCGCAGCTACTCATGCTATTCGTCCTCTCCCTATCTGAGAATTCATCGAAGTACAAGTTGGAGCCGAAGATGTGGCCCAGGCGGTGCTCCAGGATGTTCGAGCGATCCGTGCACACGCTGAAGGACCTCTCCCTCATCGCCCGCTGGTCCAGAGAGCTCAGCCTCCTCTGGCTCTTCTTCTCGCCACGTTTGTGCTTCTTGTGCTTCTTCCCCTGACCTGCAGACACAATAATAAAGGTCTTAAGACCCACTAATGGAGCTCTGACATAGTAAAGCATACAGCAAGATAATCTCTGATTTGTCCAGAAAGTGAATTGTACCAACATTAAAATTGAGGCTAAATGGTGAGATTGGCCATTAACTGTGACAGTGAGTTAGTGCGTTTGGTGTTAGTGTATTTACCATCATCTTTGACATGGACGTGCTTGCGATCCGGGCTGGTGGAGACGCTTTTCCTGGACTTTTTGTCGCTGCCGGACTCCTTTTTATCGGATTTCTTGTCGCTGTTTTTGCTGTCTGAGCTGGACGGGGTCTTGGGCTCTGCGTGGGTGTCGCTGGTGGGTTTTTGGGCGTCGCTGCTGGTCGTTTTCTGGTGCTGGGGTTTGTCGCTGAAGCGCACGTCGAACATGGAGCCTCTGCGTTCGTTGGGGGTCTTCGAGGCGGAGGTGTCCGAGCTGGTGGATAGTTTGTTCTTCTCCTTTTTGCCTTTGAAATGGATGGATACTTTCTTTCTGAGGCTCAGTTTGGGATCGGGGCGAGGTTTTTCTGGCGTTTTACAGTCGGGTTTTGGGGTTTTTGCTTCGTTCTCGCTGGAGACGTGCTCCGAGGACGTCAGCTCGAGGAGGTTGGTTTTGGATCCAAATTTTTGAAGCCTTTCTACATGCGAAACAAAATCAGTATTTACAAATTTATGCACGAATAAATCCTACCTGCATCCGTCGACTTCTTAGCATCAATAGCCTTTTCTGGATAACTTTTACTCCCGTCTGAAGCTTGGATGTTGTCAGTTTCGCAGTCGTAGGCTTCTGGATTGTATCTCATGGTGAAGTGATCTGCGTTCACGTAGTTATCTTTGAAGTTTCCAAAGAAGAATGGATTGGATTCTACCTCTGGATTAGGATTGGGCGCCTCAGGAACCTGGGATAGATTAGGCGCTGGAATCAAGTGTTCGATTTCTTCTGGAGGTTTGGTAGTTAGGTTTTCGAAACTCCTGGAAAATTGTGTCATTAGCTACTGAGTGTTATAGATAAATATTTTGTGTACCTTTGTACGTTTTTGTATTTATCGAAACCGATCAAAGGCATCGGTTTGGGTACTAATACAACGTTTAATTCGCTTTTAAATTGTTTATCGGTGGTGTCATCGCCTACTAAGGGTTGCCCAAAATCGAATCCCTCCCCATAGCCGTAATGAGGATGTAGAAGAGGCGTTGCTTTCTGCAAATTTGAGGTCTTCAAAATATCCTGTTAAAAATCGTTTTATGCTAGCTGATGAATTTAAAATCGCCTAACATTAATTACCTGCGAAATGGATTCAATATCGTTGAGCAGCTCCTCCAAGTTCCCGCCGTTGGAGAACGTGCTCAGGCTGGGGGTGTTGCTGAGCAACGCCGACTTGTCGTTGAAGTCCCTGTTATCGATTTTGACGATGAGATCGGTGGCCGACTTCTCCATGCCCTCGAGCTCGATTTCGGGGGCCGCCGGCTTCGGCACCAGGATCATGTTCTGGTAGAAGCTGTTGGCGTTGGTCTTGACGATTTTCCGCGACACGAACTCCTCGCGATCGCCGTAGAACTCGCCCGGGTAGATGACGGCGTCGTCGTCGGCGAGCTGGTGCTGGTCCTCGTACGTTTGGGACGTCCTGATGGGCGAGAAGAAGTTGACGGGGACGTCGTCGGCCATCGGGAGCGTCGGGGATTTGGTGCCGAAATCCGGGTAGCATTGGTCGGGTTTGAGGATGTCTTCGGTGGGGCTCCAGGTGTCTTTGGTGAGGGATACTCTGTTGCTGTGGAGTTCGGAATTTTCGGCGCTCGTCTCCTCGGTCACCACTGATAGGTGGTCGAATTGGTCTTGGAGGTTTTTTAGATTGGTTTTTTGTACGTTTTTTAGGTTTTGTGTGGTTTCGACTTCTTCGCCGCCTTCGCTGTACGAACTGCAACTTTCCTGTGATGTATTTATAGTAAATTATGTTGATTATGTTTACTGGGAAATGTTGGGAGATTAATTGCAGGATGTTTTTTGATTTATATTAATTGTGGCAATTAATAAGCTTTTTGTTTGTAGTAGAACCCTTACCGAATCGCTGGAAGTTGATCCTGTTGTGGTCGAAGACGATGAAAAATCGATTTTTTTGTCTTTTATTAATCTCTCTAATTTATCGTATTCGTCTCTCAGATACCACAAGCCTTTCTTGAGCATTTCGTTTTCCTTTTTCAGTTTCTTTATGTCGGAAACCCCTGAAAAATGTTTTATTTAGCTCGTTCTAATCGAAAACAAAATTTGTATATTTTGATAACAAAATTATGGTAAGAAATAAAAACCTTCCAGGTACAGCTGAGGTGCGTAAGATTTCGTAAAATCGATTAAGAAAACGTTCTGTTCTCGTGCTTTACCTACATACATCCTTCCTGTTTATATTTCGAAATATAATTATACACAGCGAAAATAAATATTTATATTCGTTATAGATTCCCGCGAAAATTCGGAAAAATATTACATTAAATTCGATTTTTGTGTTGCTTTATCGTTTCTAAAAAAATCCGGATTGTTGACCCTGACCTAATACGTCTGTGAAAATCAGGTTGATTGCCTTTTGATCGAGATCCAAAACGAGCGTATGAAAATACACCGACGACATTACAAGTGTGCCAAACTGTCTCTAAGTAGCTGTAAAAGGCGGATTTTAGATTTTTGCCAATTTTGTTTAAAGTGGGTCAAAGTTAACTCGCCAATGTTAACTTTATTTCGCATCCGCGATAAGAGCAGTGTAAATTCGAAAATAGATTAAATATTTGGTCCAATTTTTGTTAATTAATTATGATTTTGATTTATTTAATATACAGTGTGTCTGCTTAAGTTGGAACCATATGGAAAACTTTTTTATTAGTGGTTTTATGAAAAAAAGGTATTCTTGATAAAAAGTTCTAGTTGGTCCAAAACCTAAAATGCAATCATCAAATATCAAAATTTTTCAGTCGTATACGAGGTTTGTCAAAAATGTGAATTTTGTGCAAGAGTAAAGTACCTTTATTTTTGAAAATATCAAAAATTAATATAAAGAAAAAATGTTTAGAATTAAAAATAACTTTCAAATATTCATTATTGTTTATTTATAAAAATATTTTTTCGACATTATCTCTGTGAAAATGTTGAAAATTTAAGTTTGCACTTTATTGCATAATAAATTTAGGATGCACCCGCAATTTTTAAAAGTGGTACCGGATTTCACATTTAACTTTTCAACGTTTTCACAGACAAAATGCCAAGAAAAATATTTTTATAAAAAAACAATATTGAATATTTGCAATTTATTTTTAATTCTAAACATTCTTTCTTTATAATAATTTTTGATATTTTCAAATACAAAAGGAACTTTACTCTTGCACAAAATTAAATTTTTTTGATAAACCTCGTATACTGCTTTAAAAAATTGATATCTGATGGGTTGCATTTTAACTTTTGGACCATGCAGTACGTTTTATCAAGAATACCTTTTTTCATAAAACCACTAATAAAAAAGTTTTCCATATGGTTCCAACTTAAGTAGACACACTGTATGTATAGAAGAAAATTAAGAGTGCATAATCATGTAGAAAGTTTTGATTAACGTGATGTCTCCCTATTTTCAGGTCGGCTGCGTTTTTTATAGTCGTGATTAAGAGTATATTAAAATCAAATTAGCTCAATTAATTACATAATTAAATTACAAAAGGGAACTAGTCAACTAGTGCTCTCTTTATAAATTCATCTCACAGTACATCTCGATTTTAACTCTTGTTTTTGTTATGTCTACATTACTCCCAGTTAATTTTTTCCTCAGATTACCTGCACTGTTTTTTCTGTTTCTTTCCAAATTATTCTGGCAAATACTTACTGCTTTCTACTTCCGCGTTGATGTTGATAGTTTTCAGTCGAAGCTCCTCGTTTTCGTAAATCATCCCTCGGGAAGATTTCCTATCCAACCTGAAATACATACCACAATTCGTGTTTATCCCATTGTAAAAATGGAATCTATTTTTAATCAAGCGATTCGTTAAACTTTTGTCAAACTCACACTGGCCGGAAACAAGCCAATTCTTTGTGTCTCGAACAAAGAAATATTTTTTGAAAAAACTTTAAATGGAAGCATTGATGTGTATGTGTTGCTTGACATATTTAGGGGGTGTGCTAAAGATTTTATTAATGTTTATGGTACCTACAGATCGACACAAATAGCTGTAGACTGTAGACATGAGGGTAAGATGCGCAACTGTTTACAAGTTTGCACAGGTCAGAGCTGGGTAATTCCTTGTAATTTCAAAACAATTACAATTACAAATTACTTTAATAAAAAAAAGGAATTAATTCCAATTACAGAGTAGATTTCAAAAAAGTAATTAGTTACAATTACAATTACTTTGTTGAAATAATGTAATTAGAAATTACTTTTGCAATTACAAATTACATTTATGCGGCTGAACCAAAAACCCATTTAAAAGTTTTAAAACTACGGTAGTAGTTAACAAAAACGGATTATTTTTTACAATATTTTAATGTGTTAATCCGGAATAATCATTAGACTATTAAAATATATGTTTAGATAATATTTAAAAAATGAAAATTGATCAATAATTCAATATAAATTAAGGAAAATAGAATACTATTTTATACATCCTGTTATCATTTGTTATGTTAAGAAAGCTTTTTTTAGTTATTATTGAATTAAACAAAAGGACAACTCACAGTGGGTTCTAATGATCATTATGAATGAACTTTTCAAGATTTGCAATAGTCATGCATTTTCAGGGAAATACATATACTACCGTACTTGGACACAGGAGGTAGGACACATACCTAAATAAAATAACAATTGTTCTTTTTATTCAATTTTTAATGAACAAATTATTAAATTTTAACAAAGGAAACAAAAGCAAAAACAAAAATAAACGAACTTTAAACGAACAAAATTTAAACTTAAAATATAGTAGTAGGTACTACTTAGTTAGATATTATAGAATTATTTTGTAATCATCACTTTATTACATTTCATGATTACTAATTTTTCGAAATTCGTATCCGATAAGGCATTTCTTTTGGGAGCGTTCACAATTGTTGCGAAGGAAAATAATCGCTCTACTGGACCAGAAGATGGCAAGACAGTATTGTATTTAAAAAAAACTTTTTTTATTAAAGGATAACTCTCCAGCATAGAAATATTGTTACGAATATCGCTTAAGTATTGCAGTACTTCCAAATGTACTACATTTGGATTTTCTGCAGGAGAAGGAGTTATTTCTTCGTTAAAATCGAAAAAATCTTTGCTTGTGTTGAAGGTGGTAGAATCTTCTGTGATAGGGGAAGAAAATAATTGCGCACCTCTGTCCTGGAAATGAATTTTCTCGCATTCTTCTATTAATATTTTTTTTACGTCCTCTTTATTCATAAAAGATGTTCTCGCTGCTACTGTAAACCATCGTAACTTGAATTCTGGATGAGAAATTGCACTCAAAACGGCATGGTGATCTTGTAATGTAAAAAAAGTTTTAAATCTTTTCTCTAAGCCAGCCAGTGCACTGTTTAATAGAACACTTCCACCAAATTTGAAAGTGTCCCGTTCCTTTAATTTGTTTAACTTATTATTAAGGGACATTATACTGGGTAAAAGGGAACCATAAAATATATTAGTTTCAGATTGAAGAAAGTCAAGGGTTTCTGCTAAAGGCTTAGAAACCACGCAGTATTCTTCAAGGTAATAGAATTCGTTGTCGGTAAAGGGCTGCAACTCTAATTTAGAAAAAAGTTGATACAATTTTGTTTTCTCAGATATTATTTGCTTTATGCTATCATAAAAGGAATTCCACCTAGTTACTCCAGGAGAACTAAGTGTATGGCCCAAACATGCCTCAATAATTTCTGACGTTTTTGGTCGATTTGCCTTTTTCCAGAGTTCCCTACATTTTGAAATAGCATGCATATGCTTTTTGCGAATATTAATATTACGTTCAATGGCATTGTTCATGTCTGTTGTAGCAATGAGGTTGATAGTGTGACTTGCACATCGTTTATGTTCTGGTAAAATTATTATATCAGCACCATAACTATAATCTACATTAATATCCAGTGGGTCCTGGTCCTGGTCGGGTACAACTTCGAATGGTTGATCTGGGATTTCAACGAACTCTATCGGATAATCTTCGTCTTCGTCCTCATCAAGTCCGGCTTCCTCGTCATTTAAGATGAATGGTTCAACTCCCCTTTGTTGTGTTTCTCGAATACCATAAATTTCAAATGCTTTTATAAAATTTGATGCATTATCAGTTATTGTAGCAACAATCTTTTCACGCTTTATTGAATATTTGTCATATATTGCTTTCAATTTAGTTGCGATATTTTCATAATTGTGGGAGCCTTTAAATCGTTCACAGGATAATGCTACCGATGTTCTCGAATAATCTGGATTGATCCAATGGCAGGTAACTCCTAAAAAACTCTTTTTTTTGGTAGACCATATGTCTGCGGTAGAGCACACAAATTCCTGATTTGCAATTTTTTGTATAATATCATTTACATGTTCAAAATATAAGGTATCCAATCTTTTTACGGCTGTTTTTCTTGTCATAACTGACAAACTTGACCCGCTAAATAAATCAGAAAAACTTTGGTTTTCGATAATTGAAATTGGGCTCATGGTATTTATGATGAAACTTAAAATTCTTCTGTCAAACTCTTTTTGGTTTGTAAATTTTGGACGTGCACTTTCTTTTAATTTAACACAGGTACTGGAAGATGCTGACAATTTTCTTTTTTTTGCGTTTTCATTTTTATCTTTTTGGTAAATTTCAAATTCTGATTTGTGTTTTCTTTGCAAATGTTTCAAAAAATTCGTTGTTACGCCTTTGGTACCCCTTATTGTTTTAGCTGGTAAACATATTTGGCATTGAGCTTCAATATTAGATTTATCAGTATTTGTAATTTTAAAGTATTTCCCATTCAGCACATTATAATTGCACTGAACTTCATCACACTGTTTGCTTGAGGAAGGTAGTGGAGTGGCGTCTTCATAATTGTCCTCTGATATTTGTTTAAAAAAATTTTGAATGGTTGATTGTTTTTTATTTTGACTAAGAGGATTAAAATCCGGATCTTCATCAGATGAATTATGAAATGGATCTGATGATGAATCTATACTGTAAATACTGTTCATCGATTCCGATTGTGACATTCTGTTCTTGTTCTTAATCTGTAATATAAAAAAATAATTCTTATTTTTGCTTAGGTTTAATTATACTTACTTATACTTAAGTTCATTCGCATTCTTTTAATTATTTGTAATTTATAATTATAATTGAATATTGACGAATTTTTAGAGAAAACTAATAGTTATAGTTAGTTCATATTGTTCATAACTTGAAACTTGAAATGAATGTACATATTGAAACGGGCTTATCATTACACTTTTCTAGAATGGGGAAAAATATTATTTTTTTAAAATACCTTTTATTAAAGGAGTTATTAAATTTTGAAAAATAATTTTAAAATGAACGTACGCCGCTGCATTATTGAGATAGGTCTGGGAATGATCTATTTGTCACTAAGAGTTCACTAATTTGCAAACAGATACGTCAGATATACACCGCATAGAACTAGGCGCACTACAAACTACAAGGCGTAGTGTAAAGGTCGGAAGAGGGGTATTTTGCCCCAGATTTATTTGTTTGGATTTAATAGTAAAATTAGTGCCATTCATTTTTTGATATCAAATATTCTTCACAGTTTAAATATGTACATTGATTTCAATAACACCCTGTATTACACAATTTTACCGACACCGACAAAGAGCAAACATTTAATTTATTTCTATTATTTCTAATAAGTTTTAACCTATAGTAGATTTAGATTAGATAGTAGGTACTATGTACTATTAATTGTAAATTCTCTGTGTTCGCTATTCTCTGTTTTCTCATCTCAACACCTAATAATACATACGTATATTATGCATAATTAATCTACTTACCCTTATGTAATGATTCTTTCACTAAACACTTTAAATACGCCTCCAAAAGAATAAAAAACTTTGAAAAACTGAACGCAAAACGCAGAACGCGATGGCACATCTCCCGTTTTTAAAATTTTGGTAGTAATAAAGACTAAAGGAATGCGGGCGGCTAGAGCGGGGAAGACTGCGGACGAGTCTATCCTACTTTAGGTGGTGTTCTCTAACAAATTTCGCAGCGTTTTCACAAAAGTAATTTGTAATTGGAAAACATCAGTATACAATTACAAATTACAATTCCTCCAAAAAATTTTCCATAATTACAATTCCAAATTACTTTTAAAAACAAAATGTAATTAATTACAATTACAATTACATAAAAAACATGAGTAATTGTAATTGCAATTACTTTTTTAAATTACTTTACCCAGCTCTGGCACAGGTCACGTCTAAAGTTACTCTAATTCGATTGTACCTAAATGAATGAAATTGATATTAAATAAACTATACTATTTTGAGATTAATTGGAAATTTTAATTCAATTAGGTACACGTAGGTGGTACATTGTACGCTTGAAGAAGTTAATTGAAGTGTAGGAAGTATAGAGTCTATTTTAATCTATTACTTCTTTTCAGAAAATTTCGGGTATTTATGTTTGTAGAAAATTTAAATGAATATTTTTCGCCAAATGACTCGAATTTTCAATGTCTGATTATAAATATAGCGATCTTTGCAAATGTTCGCCATTAATCATTGGTAATTCGTAAATAGTCGTGTCAATCAATTAGGATTCTTGATTTCCGTTCGATAGGAAAATTGTGTATTAAAATAACATGTTGAGATATCTATCGTTGTTTTTCATGATAAGAGTGGGTATAATAAATCGGTGATGATTGAACGCTTTTTTGCGTGAAAACTCACTAAGGCGTGCTTTTAATTAGTACTAAAATAACACCAAATGTTAGTGCACAAGTTACCTAGACGGTCTGTATTCCCTGCAAGAAAAATTATTGTGTTATTTTACATTTAAAAGAAACGCAATTGCCGATAAGAATTATTGTGTAAAATACGTATTTTAATAACTTAAAATGTCTCTAATTATTTTATATAAAAGTGCTCAGTTATATCATAATAATAGATGTATAAAAATAAAATTTAGAGCGTTAAATGAGTTGTTGAAATATTGATTACCGTTAATGATTTCACGTAAATATATGTACGCATGTACGCAAATGTAAATTTTTTGCGTAAATTAAGTTAAAAAATGTTAATTATATTTCGTAATTATCGAAATATTTATTGCTTTGTTTTTTTAAACATATTATAGGTATAGGAATTAAATTCCTTTACATTATTTATCGAATAACACAAAATAATTATGATTATAATCTATATAGAAATATGTGCCATATACCTATCATAATATGAGGTATATTTTGAAATTGTATTGAATGCATTTTATTAACTATTTCAACTTGTTTTATAAAATCAGGCAAAGCTTTATTCCTTCCTATACTTCCATCATCCCAATATGGGCTCCAATATAATGTATATAATGTAATAAATATAATGAAATTAAATCTGACATATGTCCCACTCGCGATTTTAAGTGGAGGGCCAGGCACTTGCGTCCCTAATCGCATTAATTACACTTTAAAAGCCCGCATAAGAACACTTTTATCACAATTTATTACATGCATAATTTTATTATTAATTATTACATGATAACTATAACAAAATATGTATATTCAATGGCCCGTATTCAGCGCCCGTTTTTAACGTTAAAGACGCGCTTAGAGTGACTATAAGTCCTAACAAAGTCCATAGTTACTCCATAACAACAACGTAAAAATGTCAAATTGTTAGCGTGACTCTAACTTTAAATAGAGGCGTTGTATCTACTCTTATACATATGCATATGGTTCATCAAATTTTGTACTCATTATATAAACTATGTATAATTGATTTATTATTACCTTCTGTTAGGCTTGACATTGCAATCCTTCCGTCTGGTCCTCAGCATGTTCATCGGTCGCGACATGTTTGCTATAAAAGATTCGATTTACGTATAACGATGTAAAATAGACAAGTTTTCTTCACGGTTTTTAATTCCCAGCAGCAGCACTTATCCGCAATGACATATAGATTGTTTATAAGAAGCTTAATCCGCGAATAAACAAATTCTCATACGTAACATCTCTTCCACCGGGAATGTTTATTTGATTCTAGATTAATTTATATGTTTTGACAAGTCTATCTGAAAATAGAAAATCGATTTTTTGCGATTTGTTAACAGCGTAGAGTGAGTGTTTAAGTCGTAGGTAATTGGTGTATGTTTAAATTGCATCAATTTTTTAATTAAAGTTAGGTCAAATTTTAATGTGTAAATAAATTGAGAATGTGGTCTATAAAAGAATGAAAGTTGTGAAGCATGATTACAGAAAAAAAATACCTTTTTATAAACTAGACAAAAAATCGAGATGTAGAAGAGTATAAGATCAACAAGGCAATTAAATTTCCTTCGGTACTTCTTATAAAATTAATTCATTGAACCGGAATCGAATTGTAACAGTTTGTTAAAATGTTGGTCAAGTGCAAATGCTCATTTTGATCGAGCACGTCTCTCCACTATCACTTCAACATCGTCTTTGATCTCCCCGCCGCTATTTTCCTCTACACACGAATTTTCCACGGCACCAGCACACTTTTCCTTTTACACAACTTCAATTCATAATTGTCTCCTCGTGTCGCGCGAGTTTTCGCAAAATAAGACGACCGAACACTGAATTACTCACTCTCGGGTGTTTATATCTTCGAAATCTCGATTCTAAATATATCGGGAATTTATTTTCGGCCGGCACTGAACGCGTTTCCAGAAAAACTGGACCTTACCAAACGGGAAATAGAGAGGCGATTGGGAAACTCCACTTTTACTACTCTCGTTTACTATGTGGGACGATTTTTAGATACAGATATTGCACCCGTCGAGTAGCTCTTCAAATTTGACGACCAATTAATTAAAACCCTAGTGTGAAGTTTCTAATTACGCTAAGCACACTCGACGTAAAAGGATCATTAATAATAGTTGCATTGCATTTACAAGTTCGCAGGATAATTAATAACGGTTGCGGTCGAACGACCCCTGTAGAAATCGATATTGGTTTAATTAGCGTCGTTAATTGCGCCACACTGGATAAAAATTCGTTAATTTACGCGTTTGTGCCGAGTATATACTCGGTTGAAAGGGATATGGGATTCCCCCAGGGAGGAATAACATGGCTGCATCGATATGGATAAAAGCTGGATGAAATTTATACTTCCCGCTTAGCGAAAATACCTCTGTGGGAATTGCTCGCGTTTTTCGTTTAATGGAGAAGACCACGACTTTTTTTTAATTTTTTTTTCAAAACCGTGTATTCTAAGAAGGCGCGTAATGAAATTTTCATTTTTTTCTGTGGCCAAATAAGGCCGCAATTAATTTTGAAAGTTTGAAAAACGTCACACAATCGTCATACACTCTGCTCCAATCAAAGCGAGAGTTGCAAATAGAAGTCACATTTAGCAAGTTTGCCGCGTTTCCTATTGCTCTTCTTTACTCCGCAAAATGTGCGTTTTTTGTATATTTATTGCAATAAACATTTTCTGATTTATCCATTTCTTCCATTACCTAATGGATAATTCGATATATTAATATAGAAATAACATCTTCATCTGTATAAATTGTAACCGATTTTCGTGTTAAAAACACAAATAATGGTCCTGAAAAAATTATTTGGCAACATTCTTGTCAACGTCAATATTATCAGTAAAGTGTTTTGTGCCTAACTGCAATTCGTGTAATTTGTTTTGTGCATTTTTCAGAAAAATCTGACAAATGACAGTTTGATTTTTGTTCGTTTGTGTATTCTTTGTTACTGCGTTCGAAAATTCATACTATTTACTATACAACAAGACGTGAGTGGTTTATGATTGGTTGATAAGGTATGAGTCAAAACCCGAAATTTTTAAATTTCGAAGGGCTATATCTTTTTAATTATTACACATTTTGAGCAACTGAAAACGGTTTTGAGCTCTAATAAATCATTTCTAATCGTATCTTTTGCCGAAATCCGCTTATCTCACATCGTGGTCTTCTCCATTCGACGAGTTTTTGAATTTAGTATTTTCTCAAATTTTTGATCAAAGTGCAATAAGATTCCAGTCGGCGTGCTGTATCGAATCAAAGCGATTTACGACGGTAATAATTCACGCGTGCGCACATAATTCGGGCGTTGAAAATTTAATTAAAATAAGCCAAACAAACGTTAATATTTTTTACGGCCGTCTGTTTTCGCGGCTCGGCGTGTAAGCTAATTAAAAGTCCATTAAAACAGTCGTAATAATTCCGAATATAAATTTTTCCCCTACGTAAGCCGCTCCGGATAATACATAGTATGTATTACCCGTTTCTAATTTCGTTCCATTACATTCTGCTCGAGGATAACGAGTGATCAAATAAATTTAACGCCAAGTTGCAGTCGAGAGATTGCGTTAATTTGGCGTTGAGATCGTTGGCAGGTTCACGAGTTACCATTATTGAATTATTTTATAAGATAAACAAGATTTACGCCTCAACTGCAACCCTTAATATAAAGGGGAGGTTGTATAAGCTGTGGTATTTTGAGGGAATTTTATAAACTGAAATGTGCTAATTGTGTGTTAAAAAATCTAATTTTATAGCCCTAATTTCAAAGGAATGTTTATGCGTCTACGTATAAACAAAACGCAAATAAATGATATATTTCAACTTCTTCTGTTTGCGTTACCAAATCGTTTTCTGCAATAAAAAATCGATTCTGTTTTAAATCATCGTCTGCCCACTAATAATATACAAACGCGATAAATGTATCTCTTAAGGCGCCTCAAAAACCCTAAACAGAGCTCCAAGATGAAGAAAACTCGCCACTATTTATTTACTAAAAGATTTCTACTAAAAGCTTTTTTCTAATCGAGATCTGTTTGGTTCCAGTATTTACGCTATCAGAGGAATATGACGAAGACGACGAAGATTATGAAGATTTTACCAACGTAAATTCAACTTCAAATGGTAATTAATTACACGAACAATAATATAATTGGCTCAATTATACAGGATGTCCAGTAATGAATGGGCCATACGCTAAGGGTAGGTTCTTTGGGTCAAAATATGACGATTTAACCAAATTTATCTTAGTCAAAGTTGCTTCTTTAGGAAGTTATAGCACTATGAAAATCGATTTTTTATTTCGATTTTTTTGTCCATCCAGCGTAATTGAAGAGATATCTTTTACAAATTTCACATATGGGGGTTTTATGGCTGTCCAATTAAGAATATGTTATCCATTTTGCGCTTAACCTAGAGTGCGCCACTTCAGCACATTTTTTTTCCTTCGAAAGCCATAACTTTTTTGTACGTAGGAAAAAAAAGTGTGCTGAAGTGGCGCCCTCTAGGTTAAGCGCAAAATGGATAACATATTCTTAATTGGACACTTCTAAAAACCCCCCATATGTGAAATTTGAAAAAGATATCTCTTGAATTACGCTGGATGGATAAAAAATCGATTTTCATAGTGCTATAACTTCTTAAAGAAGCAACTTTGACTAAGATAAATTTGGTTAAATCGTCATATTTTGACCCAAAGAACGCACTCTTATTAGCGTATGGTCCATTCATTACCGGACACCCTGTATACCAACAAATACAAGAGTAGATTTCTGTATGTAAATTACAATTTTATTATTTATTTTTAAAGGTACGTTGGCTTTCATTACTGAATTAACGAACGTCACGCGAGACGGGGGAAAGCTGGCGAAATTCGTGTGTGAAGTGAAACAGCTAGATTTAAACCACACGAACCACAAAGTGTCCTTTACTTGGAGGCACAACGAAGTACCTGTAGATGCCAACGATAGATTTAAAATTAGAAATAAGGTGAACTTATGCCAATATGGTAGTATTTTTGTGCTAAATTTTTGAATCTTCAGGGCAAGGAGAACGTTTTTTCGTCGATATTGCGAATCTTAAAATTGGAGTACTTCGACAGGGGATTCGTGGAGTGCGTAGCTAATAATGGAGTGGACAAAATCAGATCTGTGGCTTTTTTGGAAGTAAATCCAGAAGCCTATAAATATGGTATACATATAACACTTTTATTTTTTTATTTAATTAAATGAATTAATTCATTTCAGGCAAAGCCAATCCGCTTAACACCGATCATCCTGATTTAGACAGGTACAGTATACAATACTTAATACACCCCCATAATTAAAATTTATGCTCAATTTAATCATAATTACATTCCCGTGGGAGCTCTATTAACCGAGTTATTCGAGGATAAGTAATTAAAATTAAATTTAAATGACCCGCTCGATGGCCAGACTTAAATCCTCTAGATTACTAAAAATATATAAATTAATAACAATTGCAGTTTCGGTGAAATAACCACATTCCTGCCAAACAGCATCTCGAAAACCAACGATGGCGATTACCTACCATCCGGAAAATCCAAAACATTCTCCACCCCCATCCAATTCGATCTGGATTCTTCAGGAAAACTCATGGAAAACACGCCGAATATCCACAACACCTCCGAGCCCCTTTGTCAAATGTATACAGGGCAAAGATGCAGGCGGCTGCTGGCAGGAAAATACGTTTTCATCCAACCCCCTTACACTCAAAAGGAAATAGAAGATAAACTCGACGCCGCCTTCGTTGTTATATCCCAATCCAAGTAAACAATTTTTCTTTATTATTTTATTTCTCCGGGTTTATAATAATCTGAATTTCAGTGACATATCGACAGTGTGCAGCAAATTCGCCGAGCCCAGCGTGTGCTTTTCAGCTTTTCCATTGTGCCTGGATCGCGAACAGATCGAAGAGTACCAAACCAACCACCAGCGGGAGTTGAGCCACGTGGATAACAAGCAAAAGTCCATGAACATCCGGACGAAATTGACCAACTCCTTGAGGAGGATATGCCGCGACGAGTGCCTGCTGCTGGAGAACGAGCTGTGCAGCAAGGAGTACAGCATCGCCAAGAGGCATTTGGTCATCAGTAAGTGTTTTTTTAATTTTGCAATTACTTGTTGATTTATTATTTTATATAGGTCAAATTATGGAGTTGGAGTTGTGCGAACAGTTGCCTTCTGAGACTGATATCAGCTCGAAGCATTGCTTGATGCTTGGAGTAGGCGAGTTGAACGTTAAAAGAGGTATGTTACTTTTTTTTAATGTACCTAATTTCTTGTAATTTAATTATTTTTGTGTACAGAGGATACGTGTTTCTGGGACACGGGTAAAGAGTACCGGGGTACTCAGGATAAGTCATCCAGCGGGAAATCGTGTATCAGATGGTCCCATCAATTCCACGTTCCTACTTCAGATAATCCCGAATTGGCAGGACACAATTACTGCAGGTGAAGTGTAAATTACTATTTCATTTAATACCGTATTCAATTAACTATTAAATTTCAGGAATCCCAAAGAATTGGAAAGCGAACCGTTCTGTTACGTGGAACAAAATCTGAGGGAGCCATGCGGTGTAAAAAAATGCAGTAAGCTTAAATTTCTTCAACATTTATTCATAAAATTAATGAATTTTATTATTTAAGTGTTTGTTTATGGATTATACATCGTCAGCCCCATGATAGGACTCATAATAGTCGTGATCCTGTTCGCCTACTGTTACTGCACAAGAAGAAACAAACTGACACGAAATTTGCAAAATGTAAGCTAAATATTAATAAAATCATTTATTCAGAACCACCACTATACAGGGTGTCCCAGCGAAAGGTAGCCCAATTAATCAGTTTGTAACTTTTAAACGCCTAATCATAAAAACATGCGGTTTTCTCAGATATGTTTTATTTTGCAATAAGTTTTGTTTCAGTGAGATATAAATTTTGTATCAGCTGTACAGGGTGTATTATCAAAAACCCCCTTTTTTCAATTCACATTATCCAAATTTTTTCAAATGAAGCACCATGTATATGTTGACGCCATCTGAAAGATACACTCTTCTACTTTTTAAAAATGTATAATTTCTACCTGTTATTTTACAAAACAAAGAAGTTATTTAACTTTGAACAACATAATGCAAATCGCCTTAATTAGAATAAAATTAACAACAAATCTTAAATTTTCCATTTTAAAGGATGCTTTATCAGGACTTTTGAATGGTTTTTCGTTAGGAAACACATTTAATAATCCTACACATTAACATTTTCTTTTTCAGTTAAAAATGTTTTATACGTTTCAATAATGTTATGTTTCACAAAGTTACAAGTTGATTAAATGGGCCACCTTTCGCTGGGACACCCTGTATTAGTACAATGATGTCCATCTTCATTGCTCATTCTAAAACTGTGTAATGAAGGTGGGCACGATTGTACTCCATCTTCTCTTCGGCGAATTAATTAGTAATGATTATCGTTTCTATTAATTTCGGTTAGAAGGATTTACCGCAAGTGAGCAAAAACATCTACGGGAGCCCCGGCCCGAGCGCCCCCCAGATGGAGATGAATTCGTTACTACCCCCTCATTTGCCACCCCAACGAAACCACCACGGTTCTAATAAAAACAGCATACAATCAGTGCCCCAATACACCTTCAAGGAGGTCAGGTTCGTGGACGAATTGGGAGAAGGAGCCTTCGGTAAGTTGAAATATTATTCCCTTTTACTTCATACTAATATAATCGTTTACAGGAAAAGTTTACAAAGGAGAGTTGAAGACGAAAACCGGTAAGATATTCGTGGCGGTCAAATCGTTGAAGGAGAACGCCAGCGCGAAAACTCAAGCTGATTTCCAAAGGGAAATTGAGCTGATATCTGAATTGAAGCATCCAAATATTATATGCTTGTTGGGGGTTGTTATGAAGCAGGAACCAATGTGTATGTTATTCGAATACATGTCAGAGGTAAGTTGGCTTTTCCTTTAGTAGTGAATTTTATTGCATTTTGACGAGAATTTTAGGGTGATTTGCACGAATTCCTGATCGCGAATTCGCCTGAAGAAGGAAAATGCTTGACGCACAACCAATTTTTGGATATAGCGAAGCAAATAGCTAGAGGTAAGCTTCTTCTTTTACTGAATCTTCTGTTTAAATTATTTTATTCTTCTAGGTATGGAATATTTGTCATCTAATCATTACGTTCATCGAGATTTAGCTGCTCGAAACTGCCTGGTTTCCAAAGATTTGGTGGTTAAAATAAGCGATTTCGGCCTAAGTAGAGACATGTACAGCTGTGATTACTACAGGTTAATATACCACCAATTTAATTTCTTCAACAAATTTATTTATTTTGCTTCTTCACAACCTACAGAGTACAATCGAAATCATTGTTACCCGTCAGATGGATGCCCCCAGATTCTATTTTATACGGAAAGTTTACAACAGAAAGCGACGTTTGGTCCTACGGCGTTGTCTTATGGGAGATATACAGTTATGGTCTACAGGTGAATATAAAATACAAACTTATTTATCAGTTACTAATGGGATTATTCATTTACTTCAGCCCTATTATGGTTATAATAACCAGGAAGTCATCAACATGATCAGATCCAGGAAGCTATTACCTTGCCCAGATGCTTGCCCCAGCTACTGCTACGCTCTCATGGTGGAGTGTTGGGCCGAACAGGCCAATCGAAGGCCCAATTTCAGTGAAATTGCGCATAGACTGAAAATTTGGAGAGATAGCGGATCCACCAACGGTAAAAGTTACCTCCAAATAATCACCCCAAAGTATTTAGTATTGTGGGAACTTCAACGTTTATTGCTTAGGGGAGAGTGGGGTGTTTATTTTGGACTATTTAATTAGATAGATAACCATTGTTTATGTAACAACAAAAGGGAATTGGTTTATAATTTTTCTCTATTATGGAAAGAGGGTTGGAAGTTAAGAGTTCCTAATTCCCCCACTTTCTCCTATATCTAATATAGGATATTACAGTACAGGGTGTCCCAGCGAAAGGTAGCCCATTTAATCAGCTTGTAACTTTTAACCGCCTAATCATAAAAACATGCGGTTTTCTCAGATATGTTTTATTTTGCAATAAGTTTTGTTTCAGTGAGATATAAATTTTGTATCAGCTGTACAGGGTGTATTATCAAAAACCCCCTTTTTTCAATTCACATTATCCAAATTTTTTCAAATGAAACACCATGTATATGTTGACGCCATCTGAAAGATACACTCTTCTACTTTTTAAAAATGTATAATTTCTACCTGTTATTTTACAAAACAAAGAAGTTATTTAACTTTGAACAACATAATGCAAATCGCCTTAATTAGAATAAAATTAACAACAAATCTTAAATTTTCCATTTTAAAGGATGCTTTATCAGGACTTTTGAATGGTTTTTCGTTAGGAAACACATTTAATAATCGTACACAATAACATTTTCTTTTTGAATTAAACATGTTTTATACGTTTCACTAATGTTATGTTCCACAAAGTTACAAGTTGATTAAATGGGCTACTTTTCGCTGGGACACCCTGTGTATAATGGTTGCTTACATAATTGATTACACAGTCTAATACTTGTTAACTTAACCTTTGAACACATCTCAATTGTAGTCAGCTCTTGTAACAATTCCTCTTGGTCCATTAACTGTTGTTTCTGACTTATTGTAAGAAAGTTTATGAAAATCTGTTTTGTAGGAGCGTATTTCAAAAGCGTCCCGACGCCTCAGAAGTACAACTTTAGCTCGAAATCGAGCCACACGTCGGATACCCATTCGAATTACACCAACGGGGAGAATCAGATGTGCTTCACTTGGGAACGAGACCACCACCACAGGCCTACTTCCAGTAAATTGAACGATAGCCAAAGCAGCCTGACGTCTCGGTGAGATATTTGAATACTGTTTATTTAAGTATGTATTGATTAATCGTTTTTTTTAGGTCTTCGAGTTTGGGGAATACCACGCAGAGCACGGTGGTGAGCAACGAGGCGAGAAGGGAGAAACGTCCAAAGAAGAGCGCAGATTCTTTAGATAGACTGAATCCTAAGAATACGGTGGTGAGCAGTAGCGGCAACGGTGACGGGATAGAAACCAAGATTACTTTGTAATTTTAAATGTTGTTTGTTTAATGAATGGTTTATGATGGCAAAGAAACTGTACTATTTAATCGATTGGTAAACTTGAAACGAAGACTTGTGATTAGTAACTTGTTAGTAAATTTTATAAAAAATATTCCGAGACTGCACTAATTCAATATTAAAATATGAATTTTTTATAAAATTTATAACGACTAGTAAAATATCCCATTTTTAAACGTATTTATACATTTCTATGAAAATTGTTGTTACCTATTGGGGTATTCGATGATGTTGTTGGTTAAGATTTTTTGTATGTTTTTATGTTGTTCAAATTATTTAGTTGCAATGTTAAATGAGAAATAATAATTAGGAATTGATTGCAGGTTTTAGTACTATATCATATGCTTCTATGTAAATTCAGGGAAATTATCATAATTTACATTTCACTAATACGTAATGCATACAATATTATATTTTTACATTGTTTTTTAGATATGTAAATTGCTCAGATAATTTATATTCAGTTGGAAAATAAACTGAAATTTAAGTTAAGGATTCAAAAATATATTACTTAAACAAATTCCAGCAGATGTTTGGCAGCAATTTTGATATATCAAAACTTTTACAACTTTTTTACGTATTTTTTTGTATATAGTTTTTTACAATTAAGTCAAGATATACCAAATTTTTTATAGATAAACAAAACTTTTATGATTTTTATATTTATTTTACATTTCGTTCGATATTATCTAGCTGGCATCTAACAAGTCGAAAAGAATAGCAATAAGTAAACTTAACTAAATGCCAGTTTTCGAAAATATCAATTTGTACAATGTAAACAGAATGTTTCATATTGTGTGTTTGTGTGAGTTTATATTATAAAATATATGTAAAAATATTGCGAAATTATTTTTCTACATTAACTACATATCTCTGCGCGTTGAAGAGTCTCAAATAAGAAAAATTTATTATCATACTATAATTAAATATACATCTAACAGACAATTCACTAAGCTTGCGATGGTAGAAACTCTAACCCCACGAACTCTTGCGCAATTCGTATTCCAAATGCAAAAAGCCCAATGGATTTTACAAGAGACCTGAAAAATAATTAGAAGGGAAAATTAATGCAAATTTTATAAAGTAGGCAGTTTGATAGGTGTCATTCAACACGTTTTTACATACGAAGTTTTTACAAGAAACTAAAGAAAAAATATTGAATGAAATTGTTTAGCTCATAAAAAAGACAGTATTACAAGTAAATAACTTAATTTTGTTTCTCCTTATGAGAAAAATCGTCAAATACAACAAAATTTTACAATATAAAAATGTGTTTTAAGGTATTAAAGCAAGTTTTTAACTTACCACTTAAATTCATCATAATATATTCCTCTAACGAACGATGTAATTCCACCCCTTTTGGCCATTTTATTGATAGTGAATATTATTAAATTTCTTGAAAAAATGCGAATTAAAATTATACGAGAAATCAAGAATTTTCCTTCAAAATTATTATTGCGACAAGTCAAATGTCATTAATGTCAATCTGTCACATGTGATTGAGATGCGTTACGAAATCAGAACATACGTAATAGATTTTTGAAAACACGGATATAATTAAAACAATTCGTTCGTTAAAATAATTTATAATGTTCAGAATAAAAATTGAAACAATTGATAAGGGAAATGCTAAATTCTACTGAAATATATGAATATAAAAATTTTTTGTAAATGTACTAGAAAATTTATAATTAATATTGGCAAACCTGGAGTTGCCATCTGTCATTTTAATAAAACGTCATTTGATAAAAATATGGCTACTTGTTGAAATCTAATTTACTTTGTTTTTAATTTTTATTAGTTATATTGTTGAGTTGGTTCATTTCAAGCAGTTATCATCGCTCTAATTTAAGTACAAATTACTTTCGCGGCAACAAATCATCTCTATGTAAGTCGTTAACTATAAAAAATGTCAATGTGTCATCCTTATCAATAAAACCATTGTTATCGTTGCAATGTCTAATTTTATTGATAAGGCATTTCGCAGATGAAGTGAAAAATGGCTAGCAAAACCTATTATTTTCCAGAGGAAAATATGGAAAATCCCAGTGCAAGCAAAGTGCCCTCCAAGCTGGAGCAGACCCAGCAACAGGTCAACGAAGTCGTCGGTATTATGCGAGTGAACGTCGAGAAGGTCTTGGAAAGGGACCAAAAGCTGTCCGAGCTCGACAGCAGGGCTGATGCCCTGCAAGAAGGAGGCAAGCGCTTCGAGCAGCAGGCTCAGAAATTGAAGAGAAAATACTGGTGGAAGAACATCAAAATGATGATTATCATGGGGGTCATTGGAGCTGTTATTTTGATCATCATTATCGGTAAGTGTTCGTATTGTGTGATTGATTATATTTTATAAGTGTGTATGTACTTAGTTTCGCAAAGGGATAACTTGATTCTTAAGTATAAAAATATAACATGATTAATCTTTTTTAGTTAAGAATTCTTAAAGAGTTTAAGCGAGAGATTGAAAAAAGGAGATTATACATTGAAAATAGAATCCCGTTTCGAGAACCTATTGTCAAATTCTTTAGCGTTTAGTAATATAGGTGTTCGAAATTAATTTATTGAATTGTTTAGTAAATTTGTATGTCATTAGTGTTATCTTTGATAAAAATGATTTTTTATTTTATCTGAATTCACTTAATTTCTATTTTTATCATTAACGTATTTGTCTTTGTTTTGAATTATTCGACAAAAACAAACATAATGCTAAGTTAGGCAAAAAAAGGATGAGCTTCATTAAAGATTAATTGTACAAATATTCTAATTTTAATTGGTGGGTGATTAATCTGAACTAATGAGCACTATTATTAGAAAATTGAGATAAATGTTCAGGAAAACACACATTAATGTTTATTATTTTTTTTGAGAGAAATATTAATTTGAGTATATATTATTTTCCAGTGTCAATAAGCAATTCGTTGAGTTCAAGTGATGATACCTCTACTCCGACTCCATCTACTGTATCCAAATCTTAAAGCACCAATTTGCATAAATTTTTATTTTCTTTGGATCATTTTCTGCAACAAATTCGTCGAAGTTTAAAAAACCTGTTTATTTAGAAGTAATTATTGTAACACTGTTAATTAAGATAAAGTCAGGAAAACCAAAAACTATGGAAGAGTTTTCGGAATGAATGGATTGTAGAATAACTGTCGGTTTTTGAGAAGAGAAAAATGTATAATTCTGTAATCCATTCATTCCATTCTAACCTACATTAATTAGGTTTTAAGGTGCTGAAATCGTCAATTGGTTAATGGCAACTTGTATGTAGCATTTGATGCTTTTCTTTAATGTTGAGACGCATTTTCCGGTTACTTTATTTGGTTAAAAAATTTATTATTTCAATATTATGCTTAAAACGTTCTAATCATTACATTGTATACAAATCAATTACTATTGAATAGTACCATCTTTTCTCCTTAAATGGAATGATAATTGTATATTGTGTAGTGATAAGAGACAAAATAGTACATTTTAAATTTCATTTATGAAGTTTGAGCCAAAAGAACAGAATTTAAATAACTTTAAATTCTTAGACCAATTAATTAGTTTCTTATATACAATTAAAACTACTTTATTTTGGCAAATTTAATAATCGTTTATTTTTTATAAATTTTCCTTTCCTACTAGTTTTAAAATGTACTATGCTTTTTTTGGTTAAATAATCAAGTTACTTACGATCATCGAAATTAACATTTCATTAAAATTAACTATCTTGTATCATTATTCATGAATAGGTTGTCGTACGTTTTGGATTTTATATAGTTATTGAAACCGAAGTGCCTTTTTAATAAAAGACAATCAATCACGCACTATTTACAAGAGTATGCATATTTTATAAACACGTATTTTTATATTTGTTTGAAAGAGAACCAGATGTGCCTAAGCCGAAAGTTTCGGAATTTTTTGCCAATTAAATTCATATGGACCAAAATAGCTTTTAAGTAAAGGGTGTTTATAAAAATGTTGGAATTTAGCTTCAATAATACGAAATAAGTACGTTTTTTGTCAAAAAAATAATCTATAGAAATTCAAAACTAGTATTAGGTATATTTTGCCACTTTTATATGTTTAATAAGAGTAGTTATATTTGTGTCTATGTGATAGAGGAATTATACTTATTTAACCTAAATATTTATTTTAAAATGTTCATTTGGTGTTTTAATTATATTTCTTTCTATCCACATCCGAATTAGGTAATTTCTACTTTCCTATCTAGAGAAATTTGAAGTGAAAGATATTATTAATGATGCGTCCAAATTAGTAGGGTAAGTAACCATCGAAATAAACTCATATCATTGTTAAATTTTTTTTATTTATTTTGCTGGTTTATATTTTTTTGTTCTCTATAAAAAGGATTTTTCTTAGTCATCGCTTTATTTTTTGTTGCAGTTCTAGAATCGTAAATTTCACTAACACTGGATTGTGGTTGTTCAGTAGCCTCTACCTCTGCCTCTGCCTCTTCAAAAGACTGCTCAAATGCCTCAATAGAATCCACAAGAGTTGACGAAAATGAAGGAATGTAAGAACACTTTTCTAAAAGAGTAATGGATTTATTTTGAATCAATTGCAAATAAGAATTGTGTAATGCTTACCTGAATATTTCTTCTTCAAATCTGAATACTCCTTGTCCGTTTTATGAAAGTTTTTCAGCAATTCTGATGAACATATATCTTGAAACATGGACAAGCAACTTTCGGTTTTAACTTTAACAAAAGTATCGTTTTTAAATAGGTCCACTTTTTTGGCGAATCTGTCTTCAGGTCCCAATGCGTTTTTCTCTGCAACGAACGAAAACACTTCATCTGCTTTCATTTTAAAATATATATAAACTGCGTCTAGTTGGCGACGGTTTTTCATTTCTAGTATTAGTTCATGTAATTTTTGATATTCTTCTAAAGTAATCCTTATGTTTACCCAATTCCTGAAACAGGATTCGATTTATTATAGGTGAACGTAAATATGCATAACTTACCTAACGGGTTGTTTGTAATAGAGTCCGTATAGTAAATAAAATGCTCCTATTTGAGTATATATACTTTTAGGAAACATTAGGCATTTTTTAACCACCCAGAAGCAGTTTTCGCAAAAGTCTTTGAGGAACATTGCATATTTTTGATCCCTATAAATTAATTAAATATTTATTTTAGCAACATCTATTAAAAATTAATTGTTACACTTACGCAAAAACATTTGTAAAAGCCTTTTCTTGCCACAGTCTTAGAAAATCTTTAAAACTACAAGATTCCAACTTCTCGTATTCTAATAAAAAGAACTCACAATCGAGTTGAAAAGCAGAAGCTAGTTCTTTATCGTGATCGTACATAAAGGGTTTATTTTTTTTCATTTTTAATTACAAGAAAACCCAATAAATTCGTTAAAATATATAAAAAATGGATTTTAACATAAAAACAAACATAGTAAATAATGTAAGGTTATGAAAATCTCCTTTTTTTATACATTGTTATACAATCAAATATGTAGCCAACTTCATATCAAAGGTTGTTACTTAAGTTTATAAGAGGAAGAGGCCAGGCCAAGCATTTAAACATTTTAGAGGTTACGTATTATGTCATGTGTGAAGTGTGATTTTAAGATTTACATATTTACTCAAAAATAAACAGTTTTAATGGAAACGAAATAAGTAATAACTAAAATCTATGAATTGACATTAATTATTAACAATGCCACGCGACTCATTACTTTTATGGAAAGCGTTACAAGGAGTAATTTGTGTGTACAAACCTGCAGAAATATCAGTCAAAAACTTGAGAAAAAGGCTAATAACGAAATTATGCAAGGATATCAGTGAATTAGACGTCAAAATACGGTATCCAAATCCAAAATTAACCGCCTTGCCAGTTTCCAGTAATCCCCACACAAACAGTTTAGTGGAAGCCGAATCTTCGGAAAACCCTCTCGTAGACAACTCTAGTACAATTTCATCGGGCATATCACATTTAGATTTAAGATTTCACCCGTTAGTGGTAGGCCCTAGATACTTAGATGAAGACTTGATTGTAAGCTGGTCGAATTACTTAGGATGGAATACGAGCGGTGTGCTACTTTTCGGCCTACGTAGTGGCACACAATTCGCCAAGTTCATACGAGAAAACAGATCAACGAGGGCTTATAGAGTAACTGGAGCGTTTGGAAAAGCAACAGACAACGGATTCCATTCTGGAAAGGTAATTTGTAATGTTTTTCCATACACTGGCATATAATACGAACTTCTTTTTAGGTTGTAGAACGATCCACATGGAAGTACATTAATCAAAACCACATACAACAAATCTTATCAGCCATGCAAGCTTCACACCAGAAGAAAGTATTCGAAATAAGCGGTGTAGATATTCATTCGCAAACTGCTTACGAACTGGCTGCGAAAGGCCCCATCCGCCCGGCTAATTCGGCAATTCCCATAATCTACAACCTCAAATGCCTGGATTACGAAGGACCTGGATTTACCATAGAAGTGCAATGTATCAACGAGAACGAGGATTATCTAACGACTTTAATACACGAAATAGGCATCAGGCTTCATTCTACCGCTCATACTACAGCTATTAAATGCATTCGACATAGCTGTTTTACTTTAGAACATGCTTTACTACCCAAACATTGGAATTTGCAGAATATTACGAAGAATATGGATATGTGCAGTAAGTTACTAAGGGAAAATGAGAGTGTTATTAATCAAACTAGCGCTGTTTTAAATTAAGTAATCTTAAATCTTAAATCTTAAATGTGCTAATTTGGAACTTCCATTTAACTAATGAAACATCATGTAAAATGAGCATGGTTAACTTTTTGGGTTACAGGTATATTAAAACCCCACGAGTACAGTTTAAATAATTTATTTTTTTACATTTAATGAACATACTATAACATGAAATCTTAAGGACACCGACAACTTGAAAATTACATTCTATAATGTGCTGAAAAATGTCTAGAATTCACCTTAGAGTGAAAATGAAAACGAAAATGGAATGATAGTTTCGTTGTGTTTGGTAAAAATTCAACAAGAAGGAAAAGGTGTCATACATTTACCACATATTATATTTATGTATATATGTTACAATATTTTTACATCCAATTTTATATAGTTATAGTTTCCACGAGGGTCAAATATTTGGATTTATATTCTCGATTTTTTTTTGAATTAACATCTTTTCTCAGTTTTTTTTATTAAGAATCCGTTTCTTTATGTACAAATTGACTACCTCTTAGTTTTTAACCTTTCAGTACGAAAAAATATCACAGATTCATATTAAACTGAAATCAGTTTGAACGCAAAGCAACAATCGTCGGTTTTTTTACATTTTCCAAAAAAAATGGAAGAATAAACGCGATAGGACATTTTACGCTAATTTAAATAAATGAGCGCAAACAAGGAAAACTATACCTATGTACAATATTTTTATTTAGCAACAAGATTTGGTCACATTTAATATTATGAATGAATAAAAATATGTCGGATTGTTAACGTGAAATTTCCATTTTCCACAGAAATTATACATAGGTGTGTGAAATTGCAATCCAGAATTCAAAATTTCAATTTTGCTAATACTCCCTCTGCACAAAATATTATGAACTTATACATTGAGCTAAATACTCATTTCCAAGTACTTATGTACTTATTTTAATTTTAAAACTTTGGTGTTTTGTACAGAGGGGTAATAAATTTTCGATTTTCTTGTTACACACTTGACAAGTTTATTCCCCAAGCGTTTCAACAAGACTTAAAAAAGGAAAAACAAAATAAAACCAAAGAAAAAATAAATGAATAGTACTTTTTATTAATAAAGAGTGTAACAAAAACCTTCTTTTTATAAATACATTTATCATCACAAGCCAAAAAGCTTTTTGAAATAGTATTGTACAAAACATTCAAAGTGTTTCGCAAGTTACAATAATCAAACAAGTTTACTATGGTAGAAAAAACAGTTCATTTTTATATTAATTATTAATTTTTTAACCAATTATACTGCAAACAATCTGCACTTTAGTGTGCAACACTTATCGTTGTGTTGTGCAAAGTTTTTTTTGTAATTTTCGTGGATATTTAACAATGTTTAACCACACAAGTTCAAGAAGAGAATAGCATGAAGAAGATAAAAAGTTCAAGTTCAAAAATTTCATAGTCATATTACATAAAAATTATAATTTCTTGTTAAACTTTTAGTTAAATTATAACATTAATTATCCGGCATGAACAACAACGAAAAACAAAATAAAACAAAAATAAATTTTAGATATTCAACGCACGTTCATCAAACAATTCCGATTTCCCCGATGATTGTACTCGTTAAACACTCTGCTCCAACATATTAGAATACGTTAACAATTTATGGAAAAAATTCAACTCTAGGTAGTAATTTAAAGCTCGATTTGAAACTTAAAATTAACAAAATTGTCGCTATAACGTTAACATAACGCAAATACGCAACGAAATATTTACAAAAATGTCGGAATTTTTGACGTAATAATAATCCGTATACAATTTTATAATATTTCAACTTGTACTAAGTCCGTCTCTCCAAGAATTACCAGCTCACAATTGTTGCAGTTTTAAGTTTTTATGATAAGTAACTGGTAAAATAAAAACTTTGTCGAGTTCTAAAAATCATGTCAAATTTTCGAAAAAAAAATTAAAAACTGCAGCATTGTAAAACATTCTGAGTAACGCACCAGGTACATAAAAAATGAGCAAACTCAATAATTTTTTCTAATACTATAAATCTAATGAATTGCATTAAAGTTTTACAAGTGTTTCAATTTTAACGCGACTCATTTTAATACTATATTTGCACCAAAACTTAATAAATAACTCTCTTTTTAAAATCAAACAATATTTCTGTTCCCCGAAAAATTAGAATGGAAAAATTAAATATAAATTCGAAAAGTCAATTTCCCAACTAAAAAAAAATAAAATAAAAAGTACTTTTATAAATAGAATATATTGAGCTATTTTTTATGATTTTGAGGACGAAAATTCAAACTAAATGTATAAAGTTAACTTTGTAAAAATTAAATAAAAAATATTCCTATAAAAAAGCGTCGAATTCTGGTCCACAAAAAATAATTAACTACGTCTTCTTCTGTACAAACTTATTAGTTTACAATTCACAATGTCTTTGTAATTTAATCTATACAACTTTGAGCTATTTAGAGGAATTTTTGTCTCGAAAACAGCGCCAGAAAAAAATACCTTGTACTGTTACAAACGCGAGAATTTAGGTTTTTGGGAGCAGCAATTGCAAAACGAAAAAAAAAGAACCGCAAGTTTAATCGAATTTTTTTTGTTATTCCATAAAAAACGAAAGTTCTTCGAAAACAAAAACAGATAAATTCGTATTCAGATAAACTATAATCCGAAAATTTTTGCTCAATTACGCACACAAAATCGCCAATTATTTCTATATCGAAAAATATGCAAGAAAGTAATTTATTTAGAGAAAAAAAAAACTCCATTATCAAAACAGCCTGCAAAAAATTGATTAAAACTCACTTAAAGTGAAAGCGACGACAAACTCTTCAACAACAAAAAAAAACTGACATTTTTTAGCGTAATTGAACCAAAGAACTCAAAAAGCGAATTGCCGCAAAACCACCCAATCGCTGCCACCCAAAAACAACAAACCCATCAACCCTTTCGAAAAAAATCTAATCGAATCTAACCCCAACGCTAGCTTAACATTAAAAAAAAATACATAGTACGAGATCACGAGCCAGCACTGATCACAAACGTCCGTGAAATATTCCTCCCCCGTTTACCTTTACTTGTCCTTCCCCAAGCCCAGTATGGAATGCTCCATCAGCGAGGAGTTGGGCTGGTGCGCGTAATTCCTGATCTGGTGCAAGCTGATCAGCTGATTGGGGAACCCGTTCGACGGCTGGCTCTTCGGTATATCCAGACTATTCTGCTTCTGGAAGCTCAACGCGTCGTAGATGTACGGCCGATTGGGCGCCAGCTGGTGGTGGTTCAAGTTCAGGTGGCCCGACATCGAGTTGATCGGCGTGAACGCCGAGTTGGCGTTGGACTTCGATATCGACGTGTCGTAGGAGTTGCCCAAGTTGGCGTTGGGGGTGCCCGGCGGCGCCGGCGGGTTCTGGCCCAGCTGCTGTCTGATGATCACCAGGTCCTCGTTCTGCTCGAGGATCTGGCGCGGAATGTCGTTGGGGTACTCGTGGATGTTCTCGGCGCTGTCCGGGCTCACCTTCGGCCAGTACGGGTGGTCGATCCCTCGGTGGTTCAAACCCGGGAAGAACTCTGTCCAAAGAAATACCATTCGTTAGCTTACCATAGCTCATCAGGTCAAAAGAGAAAACAAAAAAAAAACCAAGACATCAGTGTTAAGACATGACAAATATCAAAATTATAGGCCATAAATTAAACCACATATTCTGGGGCCAAAAATACCTCGTTTGAACCTAATTTACCTTAGTACAAATGTGCACCAAAAAAAAGTTACAGGTCTTGGAAGTTACAAATTAAAAATCGATTTTTTTCAATTTCTCGAGAACATTTTAGTATTTTTTTATGAAAATGGACAGGTGGTTCTCCTATTGCAAGAGCAACTTTCTACAAAAAAATTACGAAATCTGTGCACCCCATAAAATTTGTATGGGAGTTTTGATCCCTTCAACCTCCCCAAATTTTTGTGTACGTTACAATAAAATTATTTTTGTCACGCCATTAGTTTAACACATTATTTTGGAAACTTTTTTGTCTCTTAGTACTTTTTCGATTAGCCAGTTTTTATTGAGATTGGGCTCTTTTCGATTATGTTTCAAAAATTCTGAGAATAGAAAAAGTAGATTATAAGTGAATTTTCAAGTCAATGTTAAAAAAAATACTTATTGAATCTAATTAAATATTTTGTGCTTTGTAAATATGTTTTCTCAGAAGGCAATGATTTTCCAACATATTCGATTTTCCTTGATAAAACGTTGCCATAGGTGTTCAAGAAAATGGAGGCCATTTTTACAAAACATTTTTCCAAACATAAAATACTTAATTAGATTCAATAAATATTTTTTTAACATCCGATTGACTTGAAAATTCACTTATATTCTACTTTTTCTATTTTCAGAATTTTTAAAACATAATCGAAAAGAGCCCATATCTCGATAAAAACTGGCTAATTGAAAAAGAACTAAGAGACAAAAAAGTTTCCAAAATAATGTGTTAAACTAATGGCGTTACAAAAATAATTTAATTATAACGTACACAAAAATTTGGGAAGGTTGAAGGGATCACAACCCCCATACAAATTTTATGGGGTGCACAGATTTCGTAATTTTTTTTGTAGAAAGTTGCTTTTGCTGTATAGGAGAACCACCTGTCCATTTTTATAAAAAAATACTAAAATGTTCTCGAGAAATTGGAAAAAATCGATTTTTAATTTGTAACTTCCAAGGGCTGTAACTTTTTTTTGGTGCACATTTGTACTAAGATAAATTAGGTTCAATCTAGCTATTTTTGTCCCCAGAATATGTGGTTTAATTTATGGCCTATAATTTTGATACACCCTGTATATGTCCAATAACTTCTGAGGCATCTCAAGAAGATTGTAGCATCCTTACAAAGCGTTGGAAGACACACATCGTTCAAATTTTCAATGTATTCCAAAGAGGGGTAGTAAACTTTCTGGGATTCTTACCTAAACTGGGACCAATTGGTGGCCTCTTATCCGTCCGCTCGGCGTGCTTCTGCATGTGCTTGCTCAAGTAGGTCTCCTGCGTGTAGCTCTTGCCGCAGTACTGGCAGATGTGCGTCTTGAGGTGTTTGCTCTCCTTGTGCTTGGGGATGTGCTCGAGCAAGGAGGGCTCGTCGCTGAAGCACTTGTAGCAGGAGTTGCACTTGTACGGTTTGTCCGTTTGGTGGCAGCGCGAATGCGATTGCAGGTTGCTCAATTGGGAGAAGGCCTTTTGGCAGCCGGGATGTCGGCATCTGTAACAAATTGGGACAATCTGTATGAGGTCTTGTAACGGGTTTAGTGCGTTAGTATCTAGCTGTGAACTATAACATTTAATTCGATCAACTCGACATTCAAAATTACCGTCACGGCCACATTTTTGTCATAAACAAAATTGCATAAATCAATGTTCGCGCGACAGGAAAAATACAACATATTAGAATTCTCTCTCGGCTCTTATTTGAATATGTATAAGAAGTGGTTTACATTTTTTTCTAATATCAAGGCCGGTACAGTTAATAATACCTACCGCCTAGGCGTTATCATTACAGCGAAAAAAAACTTTCGCTCTCGTAATGGCCTGCACCGTTTTCATTATTGTGTCGCTTTAATATTTAATTGTTTGTCGGATTTACCGAAGCGATGTAATCATAAATTATATCGTAATTATATGCAATGACTAATAACGGACAAAGTGAACGAGTGCGCTTTTTACTCGCAATTATTGGGGACTATTGATTCGAATCTCTGTACTCGAAATAACAAAATAAATTGGAAAATATTTCATATAAACTATTGTCCCGCATGTTTATTTATTTATTTATCTCCGACCTTAGTTTGCTATGCTAGTATACTCTTTTAAATTTTTATTTCTATTATGCACTCGTTTTATTTCACGTGTCTCTAAGTAAGTCAATCTCAATTAAATGTTTGCTGTTTATTTTTTCCTCTTTTTTACCACAACTTTCATCTTTTCTCGCTAGTTAACAAATATACTGCTCCAAGAAATTAACGCACCACTCATAAATTTCTAAATATTATATTTGTGAAATTAAAATAAGTAATCAAACATTATAGTTCAATAATTTTAATTAATTTACTCTCAAACAAAGCATTTTTCAACCTATGTATTCCTAAGAATAGGCCGTAAGGAAAAAAATAAGGGAAAAAGTACAAAATTATGAGCTCGAAATTTTGAAAGAAACAAGAAGTACAGACGTCAAATTTCGGGATTCGCGTTGAATGTTATCAGTTTAACCATAAAAATATCGAAATTCGTTAAAAGTCACTTCCAACGGGAATAAATCAAACCAAACTGATTTTAAAGTCGATTTATCTTTCAACGATTTTAGTACTATAAAAAAATTATCTGCACGGACAAGTACTTTATTTAGTTGTTAAAAGAAACAATATACAAGCAGGGTATTTTCAAAAGTATTAAAATATTGTTCAATTTGTTTAAAGTGGTCATATTTTTCACAAAATATTAAGTAGTGCGTTAATTCATTGGAGCAGTGTACATTGAGAGTATACATTTGAGCAGTCTTTCTAGGTTTCCTTCAGTTTGGGAAAAACCTTAGGGGATGCCACAGGACTTACTTGTAAGGTTTATCCCCCGTGTGCGTACGGATGTGCTGTTGTAGATGGCTGAGCTGCGTGAACTTCCTTTGGCATATCTCGCACCTGTACGGCTTTATACCTAAATGTATCCTAGTGTGTTGGGACAGGTAGGAACTGTTGGCGAACGCTTTGCAACATTGCGAACACTTGTACGGTTTGGCTTCGCGCATGTGCGCCTGCGTGTGCAGCTGGAGTTCCGCTTTCGACCCGAATACCTGAAACCAATGCAAAGAACTATTTAGTACCACCAAAAATGCTTCATCAGATAAGAACTGTATTAAATTGTATTGTACAATCCTGTCCACCTTGATTGCACACTCTTGTATTAGACTCGAGGTGGACACCATTATACAATAAACTCTCGGAGTTTGAGTTGTTTGAGAGAGTTTGAGAGTCGCCCTGTAGGTAATTCATTTTGGGAAAACGCGTCCGATCGAATTATCCAATCCATTAGCCGCCGCCGTTACGATTACGGACGTTGGCGAGCGTTTTCTATTGTATAACAAACGATCGTCTTTGTAGGCGTTGTACGCGCGAAGACATTGAACGTGACCCCGCGCTATTGAAACCGCCGAAGGTCGGCCTCGGATGGCGGATAAAAACTCTTTGTTTGAGCTGCTGGAGTTGGTGCTGCTTCTCGATTTCGGCGATCGCTGGGCGACGCCTTAATAAGGCACGCACGATTTTTTTTTTAGCCTTACACCTGTTTTATGTATGTCTATTTGCTGTAGTTTTATGCACAGAAAAGTATTGATAAAGAATCCAAAAAATTACAATTACAGATCGACGGAAATAGTTAAAGACGCTATGGTTAGATTAACCCCCTACCTGTTAAAAATTAATCAACTTAAAGGGGCTATACCAGTGTGACATACTTTCAAAAAATCGATTTTTGTTTTTTTGGTTTATTCAATAGTTTATGTTTTCAAAAATATCCTGTGAAAGCGGAAATGTCGTATCTTGAACAGTTTTTGAATGGCAGCGTTCTAAAAGAGCGGCCGCTCGAAGGAATAAATGGATAGTTGAAACTTTAAACGCGTTTTTCTCGAAACGACATTTTTCAAAATTGCTGACATCATAACTCAAAGAGAAATTGGCCGATCGACTTCAAATTGAAACTGAGTATTTTTGAATATATTTATTATACAATGACCTATGATCTTTTTGATTGGTTGAAAATTGTCAATTTGGCATTAAAAAAACAACAATTTTTTGACACCAAAAAACGACACTTTTCTTCAGAACTACGCCATTTTGTTAATTTTTGATATTTTTCAAAAATCGTAGTTCAATGTATAGGAGGTACCTTCAACTTTAATAACCTTTTTGATTTTTTTTGTTTCACTTACTCATTCGGCCGGAATCATGTCAGCAGTTGTGGAACTTTTTTTTGCACCTCCGAAGACAGCACATAACTCCGTTGTTTTTCAATATTTTTGTAAAAAAAAATCTTAAAATATAGCTGAAAATATACCTTATTATGTCCAAAAAACTTCAAAACATTCTATCTAGTACTTTCTTTTAAAAAAAATCACGAAAATCGCCTAATTTTTCATGCGTTACACTGGTATAGCCCCTTAATTTCTACAAAGTTCGAGAATTCGCCACTTTTGCTACATTTGAATGAAATTAATTCTATACGAAATTCAGCTTCACCAGACTTATTTGAAGGAGTAGTTAACGTGGCAAGTGATCAGATGGTGACGATGCGAATTATCCTCGGGAAGTAAAATCGAAAACTCTAACTGCATTACAGGCATAGAAACGATAAAGTTGCGCCGATATTTGAGTTTCGAACGAAAGCACGGTAATAGAGTAAATTAACTCTCAAAACGGCTGGGAGTTGAGAATAAAAAAAAAACAGTCGTGTAGGCACGTTACTCTATCCCGACAAGTAGAACTCGGTGCTTTCATTTATTAGATTCTCGACTTCCAAAGGAGCGAAACGCGTAAATTGAATATTTGTTTTGTTTGGAACAAATCCAAATTCCGATGTTCCTGTCGGGCGATGACGAGCCGCTTCGACGGCAGAATTAAGGAAATATTTCGTTTGTGAGAAAAAGTTTTTTTTACCGCCTCTCGTCGTCGTGACACGTGTATTAATTTACCAAAAAAAACCCTGCAAGTTGGAAGAAATCTTGTAGTAAGAGGAGTAAATATGAAGCAATAGTGTATATTTATTTTTAGAAATAATTTATTACATAACAATACTCAATTAGACTAGTTAGTTAATAGTTTAAGTCCCAAAAAGATACTATTTCAATAGTGAAATAGTCGAAATATCGAAATTTCCAGTACCTACAGTGTGGCAAGAATAGCTAGAGATACGACGCGCAACTATTTATTAATTTATGTGAATGTTGCGCAGGTCACGTCTCCAGCTATTCCTATCGCACTGTACTTACCAGTTTTGCACAACTCACTAAATTGCGTCTTCTCGACCGCATTTTTTATACCTTTCCGCTTCTGTTTTCAATCTTATATACAGTTCTTTTCGCTCGATTCATCGCATGAAAACGGTGGTAGTAGGCCCAATGAACACGGGCAGGTACCGAAATTGTTCCGAACAATATATCCTCAGGACGCGTTCGTGACGGAAAAAATAAAATAATAGTAAAACAGTGCGGGTTTCTAGGTTAAAGCTGGTGTGTGTGCGCCGCATAGATTCCCTTTAGATTAAAATGTGTAACATTCATTGCGAGATGATTAAAATTTATCGCACTCGATTGGGTTGTAATTGACACGCGAATCGTTATTAAAAACGGCGCAACGCAAGGAGAATTTGTTGACCTAACGTAACGCGGAATAACAAGTACAAGTTCGAATGTAACTTTCGTGTACCTACTGAATTTATGGGGGTTTTTATTTTGTAAAATGTACCCGTTACGCGTGATTGATCGAATTTAATCTAGCATCAGCAAGGAAGTGCATAAAGTGTGTAATAAATATGCCAATATGCCCAAGCATTAAGGCCCGGTTGTAGATATCCCAGATGAACGTTAGTTCAACTATACTTTGAACCAAGTTCATTTTTGTTTTTGTTGTAGAGTAGAGTGCAAGGGTGAAGTTCAATTGGTCCCCCCGGTCAAATTTACCCAAATATAATCCTTTTTCGACTCGAAAACTATCAGTCAATTGGTCCCCAATACCGGATTAAGGGTTTCTAGGAAGGACCGATGGGAATATTTATAATTTCAAAATTCTCTGGCAAATTTCGATTATGTATTTTCATTTCGTAATACAATTTAATGAGGATTTTATGATTAGGGGAAATTTTTTGACTTCTGTCTATTTTTTCTATTTCAATATAGGGAATATCCCATCCCTTCCAGTATACTTCTAGAAAATTAATTAGGTGTACTTTTCATAATAACAAATTTCGATATTGTAAAATATCAAGGTACTTTACTCGTGACCAAAATTCACATTTTTTGACATACCTCGTATAAGATTGATAAAATTTGATTTTTGATGGTTGCATCTTGGATTTTAGATCATGCAGAACTTTTTGTGAAGAATAACTATTTCGTAAAATTAATAATAAAGTTTCCCATATGTTGCCAACTATTTTTTGAAATCCGTTCGTATATTAAAACTAAAATAATTCTTTTTTTGTACAGAATTTTTCTTTTAATATATACTGTACCAATTGTATATATTTTAAATTACTAATGCTTAGATATTAAATATTTTTTAACACTAAAAGCTGCATTTTGTCCAAATTCTCTCAGCTATGTAAGTACACCAGAAGATGTTAGCCAAATGATAGTTATTCATGCAATGTAAAATCTTATCTAATCGGATTAGGAATATTTTGACCGCGGGGACCAATTAGCCCATTAAATTTTGAAACTGGGGACCAATCGACCTGTAGGATTATGGAACCCCGTTGACAAAAATGACCGTGGGGACCAATTGACCAACACCGGAGTGCAAGATCAACATTAGTTTGGTTGAACGCCGTTCAGGTCACGTTGGTTGCACTGAACTACCTTTTTTTAACAGAAATATAATGTCAAATCGAGCAGGTTAATTCTTCTAATAATACGTTTATTTTGAATAATAAATTGTTTATCAGAAAATCAACCTCACTTTTTTGGGTTAACAACTAAACGTCAAATGTTAAAACCTTCTTGAACCGCCTTTGAACGCTCTTGAAGGACCGTTCACGTAAACTTCTCTCTGAACCACAGATCAACAATGATTAACGTACTTACAACACAAATTTGAACCACAGTTGAATTATGCATCTACAACTAAGTAAATAGTATTAAGTTTAATTCATAAGAAACTGATATAAGAGTAAATCTTACAGTTTTTAATTTTTGAAAAATCACTCAAGCGGAATTAAACTGCAAAAAAAAATCAATTACTTTTCCTATACAAACGAGTTATTCAGTCGATAATTCAAATTTATTAATTTCAGAAGCGCAAAAGCGCCGTATAGTCTATAGGAATTTTTTATCTATCGGCGGGTCTCCTCTCGATTAGGATTAAATTGGAAATTTAGTAACGCCGAACGGGAAGCGTCACGAATGAAGAATTCCGTTTTCGTGATTTTGTCGCGCACGTACGCCTATGACACAATTCCGAAGAACCACAAGAAACACAGCCGAGCAAAAAGGACGGGAAAACGAACGCAATTATTGGGTAAGGTCACTCTGATTGCTTTACACTTGGGTTCACGCGTTTACAACCAGCCTCCAAGCATGCCGAATATGCTAAAAACCGAAACCTAAATTATGGATAAATAACCACACGAATTTTTTTATTTATTCATTTATTTTATTATATTTCGAAACCTGCTTAATGCCTTTTTTTCATGCCTACTTACTCGATCAACAACTTTATTAACACTAATATTCAACTTCAAATACAGCCTTTTTTATTACATTTATTACCTACTTAATTTACCAGTAATTACTTCAAGGTTTAACACTTCAAGAAGATATTTAAGCAATAACTACTTAAATAACCAGCAACAAGTATATCTACTCGAGTAAATAACCAACAATTAAGTCAAGAGTTAATTCATTACAAATTTTAACTAAAACTTAATTAACATTTATACAAGATCTAGCGAGAATGCTTATAAAAAAAGTAATAGTAACATTACAAAAAGTAATTAGTACCTATAAAGTGCACCGAATAAATAATTAAGCGGCTGTACCGGAGTAATTAAATTATTGAATAAAACATAATTAAGCTTCTACTAGAAGCTTAATATGGCTGTATACGAATTTTGAATAATCACAATCGATTTAAACGATGGGAATTTTTTCAGAAGTTTTAAACGAACGATGATCTCATACGAGCGATTTCTTCGAATCGCGATGGATAAGTGGAGAATTTCGCTTTTATTTTTTTTGCATTCATTTTCGGCCAGTCTCGTAATTGTTGCGTAAGATAATCATAAATTACCGGCTTCAATTGAACGGGAAAATGATATCGAGGAAACGATACAGGCGAGATAATTAAGCGATTTCGAAAGACGAATGATGCTTTGATTAATGTTTTAATCGAATTATCGGGTGAATTGATTGATTTGGTTTGAATGTAACTGTTTTTTATGATGTGCAATTTGAATACTACTTTTTTTTAATTTGTTTGCTTTTATGATATTTATTTTTTTTCAGTAAAGAATGCCAAAAATTCGTTTATAATACGAGATAAATAATATTGACTCACTTTAAATCAATTTTTTAGCTTTTTTGTTCGATTCGTAAGCTCCCGGGATGTTTGCTATTGATATTTATAGATTTAGATGAAAACATTCATTCTCACATATCCCAATATTTCGCCTTGATTAATGTCAATTTCGTCGTCTATAAATAAACTAATTGCATCCAATTAAATTAAAAATTAGTATAAAATGCGACGAGGAAATTAAATTCGAACGATTTTCCGTAAAAATTGTCAGATCCAAATCTGCTCCTCGTTAATAAGGACGTCTCGCTCGAGGTGCTGACTAAAGTCGATCTACACGAAAAAATTCTTAACGGCTGTTCCCAATTAATATAAAATTTTTTCACTAAAAAATATTCCACTAACGAATATTAATTTACACAGAAGTGGTTGGGCGAATTTATCGGCAGGCGCCTAAACTAATTTGAATTGCTGATGAATAAACCAATTCTTGGCAAACTTATTTTTAATTTATCGAATTAATTCGCACCACCGGGGTGAATAGAACGAATTAAACCAGATAGAGTGACCGGTGTATCATTTTAATCGCATTTACCGCGTCCAAAACCAGAAACCAAGAGGAACAATTATCTCATTTCTTGATACTTCTCAAGGTCTTCTAACACTGAAACAATCTAATCTCGAAATCTCCTTTTTTTAAATTAATACACGACTTGGTCTGATCGCTTAAAAATTGCTCGGTAATTTTAGGAGGTTCGTATACGCACCGCTTACAGTGGCGTACCACCAGGTGTTCACCACAATAAAATTTCATTTTGAATGGAGAAAACCACGACTTTTTTTTAATTTCTTTTTTTCAAAACCTTGTGTTCTAAAAAGGCGCGTAATGAAATTTTTATTTTTTTCTGTGGCCAAATAAGGCCGCAATTAATTTTTAAAGTTTGAAAAACGTCACACAATCGTCATACACTCTGCTCCAATCAAAGCGAGAGTTTCAAAGAGAAGTCACATTTAGCAAGTTTGCCACATTTCCTATTACTCTTCTTAACTCCTGCAAAATGTGCGTTTTTTGTATATTTATTGCAATAAACATTTTCTGATTTATCCATTTCTTCTATTACCTAATGGATAATTCGATATATTAATATAGAAATAACATCTTCATCTGTATGAATTGTAACCGATTTTCGTGTCAAAAACACAAATAACGGTCCTGAAAAATTTATTTGGCAACATTCTTGTCAAAGTCAAAATTATCAGTAAAGTGTTTTGTGCCGAACTGCAATTCGTGTAATTTGTTTTGTGCAATTTTCAGAAAAATCTGACAAATGACAGTTTGATTTTTGTTCGTTTGTGTATTCTTTGTTACTGCGTTCGAAAATTCATACTATGTACTATATATACAACAAGACGTGAGTGGTTTCTGATTGGTTGATAAGGTATGAGTCAAAACCCGAAATTTTTAAATTTCAAAGTGCTATAACTTTTTAATTATAACACCTTTTGAGCAACTGAAAACGGTTTTGAGCTCTAATAAATCATTTCTAATCGTATCTTTTGCCGAAATCCGCGTATCTCACATCGTGGTCTTCTCCATTTATATATTCACAAGCATTTTTATATTGTAATAATAATAAACTATTAGGTGAATTCTACAGCATGTTAAGGTATAAGTTGAAAATAATAAACAATGTTTTTCCGTCAAGAATTGATAAAAAACCAGTCGGAGCGATGTTTATAGTAAAATTACTATATTTAAATTATTTACTTTGTGTAATAATAGTAGAAAACTAAGTAACCCAGTTTGCTAGCAACTCCTTGTTGATTCGCGCTAACCGCAACAATTAACATAAAAAAATATTTAACTCTAAAATATAGATTATTCTTTTTTACTAGCTACATCTTAAGAATCTCGTTCGGTGTTTGCTGGACCGGGCGAGCCGATTTCCTCATCCTTTGTTCGAATTTCGTCCTTGATCCGCCGCTGGTGAGGAACCTGTGGGTCGATCGATCGCCTCCGGGCGCATTTAAAAAAAATATAGCTGTCTATCAAAAATCTCAGCAGACGAGGTTGTCCGTACGGGCCGCGTCTAACTAATGTTTCGTTCGTTATTTGCATATATTTATGCTTATTTGGTCAAACGCGGCTACGTTAAATATTGGGGCTCTCCGCCGAAGACGTACAAATACTTATCTAGCATTCCCGATGTGTCGGTATACGAGGGGCGATTCGAATGTACCTACAATTAATCAACAATAAACCCTTTCGGTAATTAAAATAGCGGCGCTGCTGGGCTAGCGACTGTTAACATTTATTGTACAAAGACGCCGGAAAAAAATCACATTGTGCTACAATTTTTTTCCTAACGTTTTCTTTTGTTTTCGCCATCTCTCGCTATTATTTTTGCCCCTCCGGGGCGCGCTAGATTAAATTAGTTTTTGACTACTTTTTAATCCCCCTCATTGTGCGGAGTCCGGTCTTTATTATAATTATAAGGGTGAAGACTGGCGTACGTTGTATCGCTATGTGACAGCACAATAGACAAGGGGATGCTGTTTCTCATGCTCGGTAAACGAAGAAATTAAGATTTTTTTGTAATTACTGTACCTACTACAGGGTGGAATTGTTTCGTGTTAATTCTATTAAGCGAGTAGTGGAAATTAATTAAAAGAGACACGCTGTATTTGTGGAGATTAATATCGAAATCATTGGAATGGAGTGCTCTTTCTAAACTAATTCTTGGCATAAATTACGATGAATGTAATTCTTGGATGGTTGTTCTCTATGCAGAGATGAACTTAGAAAGTTGGTCAATTAGAAAATCTGCACTAATCCGATGTTATCGTTTTGACCGTTTAATATTTTGGAATGTCTTAATATATTATCGTAACAGCTCTTTTTTTCTAACGGATGGTCGAAAACGCCGAAAATTGTCGATTAAACAACGCTGTGTGCCAGCAGGAGGCAACAGAGTTGGGAATTAATTTATTTATTAGTAGCATGTACTTTCTATTTTTTCCAATTTCGATTCGAAATAACACACAAATCCCTACGGTAATTTGTAAATAGAAAGACATTTCGTTATTGATATTAAAAATAATTCGAAGGCGAATAAACTTTGAGTCAGAAACAGCGAAAAAAGCTGCGAAAAATTCGAATTTTGCAATTTACAAATATGAAAAAAAACCCTGATACGATCGTAGCTAGTCATCATCTTCAAAATAAATTCAGGAATATTGTCATTGAAACATTTTAATAATTTCGTTGCTCTCGCTAATAGTGATTTGGGAAATATTTCACTTATAACCGATAATTTCGTTAATTAATTTAATCATTTACGAGATTATTCAACCTTAAATCAACCCCAAAAACGGCAATTTTTAAGGCAAATTCATAATTGAACGGCCGTCTCATTATAATTTAACTCTAATTGGCAATGTTATTTTAAATATTAATGAATCCGAGGGCAACGTAATGTCAGTTCGAACGCTACAAAACGTAACAAAACATACAGTACGTTTTTTTTAATTAATTACATATCTATCAAATTCGATTTGTAATTACCACCTGCTGAAAGAATCGTTGCAAGCAGTAATTACTTATTATTTACAATGTTATAAACTGCTAGATGCAGAATCAAAAAGATGCTCGAAATGCATGTTATTTGTACCAATCAAAAACAACAACAAAATTCACGAAACGAAACGCCTGTCCAATGACACACACATGCTCCTCATCCAGCTTATTTTTCTTCCATATTTGCTCGAGTGGATAATAAAACAAGCTACTCAAAACGAAGTACATAAAGTTAGCTCAAGTACTTTAGCAGAATTTGTACTATATCTATATTTAAGTGGTACAATTTTTGTGCGTTATCCGCGATTTTTGGGCGATCATTATGAGCTTAACATTAAGCTTGCACAACTTTTTTATTTATTGAAAGATTTGAATCAAACTAATGTCATAATTTTGTGCTTTTTTTGAACACATTGTCACGTATTCAGCTCTCCATTTTAAAGTTAAAGTCATGTTTACCGAGCGCCTTTAACTTGACAGTTCTACATTGTTGTTATGGAGTAACTAAGGACATTGTTTACGTTTAAGTCGCTCGCTAAACATGTATTTAACGTTAAAATGGGGCACTGAATACCGACCATTATCTATGAAATTAAAGTTCAATTTGGTTTAAAAGTTTCTAATTAATTTTGAAAAGTTGTGAACTTAAAGAAAATGGCCAATATTCAGCGACCTATTTTAAAGTTAAATGCATGTTTAGCGAGCGACTTTAACGTAAACAATGTCCTTAGTTACTCCACAACAACAATGTAGAACTGTCAAGTTAAAGGCGCTCGCTAAACATGCATTTAACGTTAAAATGGGTCGCTGAATACGGGCCAATATTTTTAAAGCTGCGACGTTGCCAAATCTACAAAAAAAGTTGCAATAACTGTGATATTTGAAATAAGACCCTGTATATTTTTATCTTTTTCACACTAACTAACAAGTGTGACATTTCGTTGAAATCAGCTCTTCTTTGATGATTAATAATGATTAGCTGGCACAACTATTAAAAAAAATATATGAATGCACAAAAGTTGCACATAATTTTCACATAATTATAGATTGATACAAGTAGTACAAATAAATTGTGCTAAAGCTAGCTTCTCTCAAAACGATTTCGGAGGTCACCCGGGCACCTCATCACCGACACCTCATTGCGCGCGGTTTCCTTTAATTATGTTTTTCTAATTGTTAAAACCGTCGATGCCGCGAGATCTCGATCCAAGGACGCCCTCTAAGAGCCATTATGTAAATCCTCTTCCTCGTCCACGAACGAAATATGATTAATAACGTTTTTGTGTTTCGATTGTTGTAACACTTTCGGTAATGATACAGCATTGGAAATTGTTGTTACCCACCGGGTTCTGATGATTCTTTAATATTCTTTGTACAAAAGTTTCAATTTCTTAACCGCTAATAGTCGAGATGAAAATGAAGTTATTGTAAAAATGTTGAAGATGGAGATAATTATTAGCATAAGTGTGGAGAAAATCGGTAAATAATTCAAGCGAAATCAACAGCATTTTTCTCATGGGCTGTATTTTTTCTAAGCGTTTATTAATTGCAGCCTAACACTTGTAGAACGTTTAAATGATAAAAAAGAGCAGTCGTGAGCGTGTAGTTTAAATAATAGGTGTGCACGCGAAAAGAATATTATGTAGGTAGGTACAGAAAAATTTTCTGATACCGGTCATATGTATTTGCTTAACAATTCGTAATTGTAATGAGTAGTGTTTTATGTATTTTTGCCTATCTTCTAAATCTATTAATTTTGGTGTTTTGTGTGTATTTTTTCAGTTACTAGGTTGGTACAACTTATACTTATTTTATTAGCAAAAAAATATATAATTTATAATAATGTTGTAATATAGATCATCGCGAATTCCTCGGCGTTTCAACAGTACTTAATCCGAATTTATTATGGTTAGGTTGGCTTAGTTGATTTTCACAAACGAATGATTAAATGACTTTAATATTTTCAGCTTCATTAGATCAGTTGCATCATTTTTATTGTGTTGATTTCTTCACAGTTTTTTTGCAGGTTTCGTATAATAATTGAGCGTTGTAAAAGAACCGTTCAAGGTTGAGGAATTTTATTCGAATTAATAAATGATGGTGTTTTTAAAAGGCAGGTAGTCGTTTAAAAATCGATAAATTGGGAGTTACTAACTCCTCAAAATTATTGTGTATTAGTATTATTTAATATTTGATGATGAAATTAATTAATTTTTGTTTTATATTGGGTAAGAATTATAACTTTTGAAGTAGCTTTTACTTTGATTTGATTAAAATAATTCAAATATTTACAAAATTCTTTGTAATGATAAATTAGAGATTTTTTTAAGTGTAAAACACATTGTATATAATCATCATGAACCAAAAAAAATGAATTCGTTTTAACTGGTAAATTTTGACAACTTTGTTATTCATTTAAAATTCCTTGGTAAATTCAGTGAAATTAAAATACTTGCGCTTAATGGCCTTTTACTTAAATTCATAGGAGATTTAACTCGCGAACGAATTGGAATACACTACAGTAATTTTCAGCTCATATACACGAATTAATTTTAGTACCCATAGTTAATTACAGCTTGTTCACTAAAGAATAATTTAATTGTAAATTAATAAGAAACAACTTGTATTTGGTAAAATTCCGATTTTTTCGGGTAATTATTGCTGGTTATTTGATTTTTAATAATAATAATAAGTAGTAAATGAATTATGTTTAAATATTGAATCATCCGCCAAAGAATATAAAAAGCAGCGGCAGTAGCGACATGAATAAGTATATTAAATTTCTTGAACTAAACTTTTTAATCTGATTGATACTTTTGCTGAAGTTTGTTCAAATTCCGAGTGAGAAGTAATAAAAGTTGACGTGGGTTGATTTATTAAAGAATATTTTCGAAATATTTTAAATTACCTACAGGCCCAATAATTGAAGCGCCTGAAAGGATAAGTTTCAATACCAATTTATTGCATATATATTCAGTTTGATAAACGACACCGAAAACACAAAAACGCGAGTTACCCTACATATTGATCAAATACATTTCACCGTCTGGATAATATAAAAGGGCCGAAGAGTTTCCAACAATCGAAGGACGAAAAAAGAAAAAACGAAACCGAAAAAAAAAGGACTCACCTTCTCTTCTTGAAAGTTTTCGCCGACGGAAATGGGGGTGGGCGGGGTGGAGGGCGTCGTTTCCCCCCGATCCTCGTCGTTCCCCCTTTCCAACGACCTTGAACTTTCCGACCTCAAGTTCTCCAAGTGCGTTTTGTACTCCCTATATTTCAAATCGTTCAGGTCCCTGTTAATATCACTATGTCTCATATCACTGCCGTCAAGCCTCAGTCTATCCGTCAATCTATCGTTAGTGTACCCCATTCGTTCGTTGTTCAAATTCCTGTCCAAGGAGTTGAGATTCCTGTCCATGAGCGCCCGATCGGCGGGCATCAGCGGCCGCTCGCCGTAGCCCCGCTCCGGGTTCTGGACCGGGTTCAGGTTCCTATCCAGGTTCTGCGTAAGGCTGCGCTCCAGGTTGAGCCGCTCGATGCTCAGCGTGTGGTCCAAGTTCATGCGTTGCTCCTGCATGGTGCGCTCGTTCAACAGGCGCTCCAGGCTGCGCTCCTGTTGCATCCGCTCCTGCAACAGCCGGTCGGGGTTGAGGCTCAGGTTGAGCTCCAGCCCGTTGCCCATCTGGCCGCCGCGGTCGTAGTTGAGCCGGTCCCCCAGGGAGCGCAGCGTGTCGAAGGACCGCTGCAGGTGGTGGCTGAAGTTGGAGTTGTTCTCGAGCAGCATCGGGGGATTGTGGAAGTCCAACCCGCCCGAGCGGTAATCCAGTCGCGACTCCAGGTTGACGGGGAGCACTTTCGCCACTCGGAAAAATTACTAGAGCGCCGAGAAAATCAAACCGAAAAAAACGAAAAGTGGAAATTTCGAAAAAAAGTTGCGATCGCGGCGGAGCGTCGGAGGAGTTGCGGCCGAGGACGCGCGGCAAAAAACAAAACAAAAAGGCAGGAAAAAAGCTGCGCTCCGATGGATAGTAAAAAGTACACTAACAACATGGCATATAAAAACGTCGGCATCGTTCTCACAGGCAGCATCATCCACGGCGGCACAGCAGACGGCCGGCGGGTGGGGGTAATTTCGAGGAGGGGGTAACTATTACGTAATACAATATAACAAGTGAACGTCGTCTGCCTATTCAACTTAGATGGGCGCGTGGTGGCGGTGGTGGGGACGGCAGGATACTCGATGTGTATCGGTGGACTTGGCCTCCGCGTGTACGGACGCACAGCCACACAGCGCGTAAGGACAGGACACGGGACAGAGCACGGAGCGTCCTGAATTTTTATTGCTAGTTTTTTTTTCAGCGAGAGAGCCGGTCGGGGTTTTTTTTCGTTCGGGCGACGATTATCGGCACGCTTAGTCGGCAAAAAATTTTTTTTTTCGCCAACTTCTGTATTTGGGTTTTGCGCTTTTTTGTTTGCTGGTAGATAATAGCGCCGATTAGCGAGCGGTTATCTCTCTTTTTTTCTCTCGACTTTTTGGGCTACCGAATTTTTTTTGACTCGATTGCTACGCCGCCTGTTTACCTATTCACGGCCTGTTTGTTTTTGTTGTTGCATTAACTTTTTTTTCTTCTATTCCTTTCACACTCTAACGCGAAATATATTAGTTTTTTGGGTTCGCAAAAAGCCGAGTTTTTTTCTTAAAAATTGAACGAATTGAATCATTATTTATATTTACATATATACTGCTCCAAGAAATGAACGCACCACTCATAAATTTCTAAATATTATATTTGCAAAATTAACATAAGTAATCAAACATTATATTTCAATAATTTTAATTATTTTACTCTCAAACAAAGCATTTTTCAACGATGTATTCCTAAGAATAGGTCGTAAGGAAAAAATAAGGGAAAAAGTACAAAATTATGAATATGAAATTTTGAAAGAAATAAGAAGTAGAGGCGTCAAATTTCGGGATTCGCGTTGCATTTTATCAGTTTAATCATAAAAATATCGAAATGCGTAAAAGGTCATTTCCAACGGGAATAAATAAAACCACTAACTGATTTTAAAGTCGATTTCTTTCAACGATTTTAGTACTACAAAAAATTAATTGCACGGACAAGATCTTTATTTAGTTGTTAAAAGAAACAATATACAATCAGGGTATTTCCAAAAGTATTAAAATATTGTTCAGTTTGTTTAAAGTGGTCATATTTTTCACAAAATATAAGTATAGTGCGTTAATTTATTGGAGCAGTGTACCTTCAGCAAAATCAAAGTTAGATACACGTCACTACTGTCGTCATATTATAATACCTACAGAATTTAATTTATTATAACAAGGGATGATAGAGAATAAACTTATATTAAAAAAATTCAACTTAACACCACCTTTATACACCCTGTATAAAATAAATTCAATCTTTATAGAATCCCCACTAAAGCTCCCTTTTTATATACGAGCACAATAGAACTAAATTTACACATGTTCCTCTTGAAAAACAACACATTGTATGAAACATATATTTATTTCGTAGACTTTTGCGTTATTTATTATTTTCTTATTCAAAAATACACCGCACCAATTAAATAAACCTAATAAATATTAATTGATTTTAGTTGTTTATTATCCATGTATAAATCTTACAGGTATAATTACTCAAATATTAGCATAATAATGTATACCTAACATATTTGCATTAAACTCTTTTTAAACAATTACCTACCGAATTTTTAACTCCTAATCCTATAATACAGTATCTCTCGCGAGCCTTGGTCGAAGAATTACCATAATTAAAAATTATTTAATGCATATTAGTTAATTACGAAATGAGGAATTGAATTCTTCGAGTCAAAGTTCACACGTGCTATGTCGATTTTATTAGCGCTATTTTTTTCGTGGATTTTTTTTAATTAACGACGAACGTTCTTTTTTTCGACCTTCAGACGAGTCGTTAGCGAAAAAAATAAGAGCCTGATTAAGGATCAGCGTCAGGCGTAATGAGGAATTTAATAATAAATCGTTTAATTGGACCTAATTGCGCTGTCTCCCTAAAACAAATTCTTCCTACCTTTATTTTTTAATACCTAATAATAACACTATTTAATTTAACAATTAACTACATACCTTTACAAACCCGCGAATCAGCGAAACGAATATTGCTTTATTATAGTTTAATCTCTTGTTAATTATGTAATTAATTGAGCTAATTATAAATCGGTCGGTTCATTAGTCAAATCTTTAATCGCCGTTTCAATAGTTAACAGTAATAATCCCTACAAGACGACGATTGGTAAGCTGGTTTAATTCCGAATTTTTAACGTTTAAACGCGAATAAATTATGCAAACTTCGATAACAGAAAGAAGAAGGGATGAAATCGCGTAGATTTACCAAAATTGAATGAGAATCGGAATTATAAATCGATACCTTACGGCCGGTTCCTTTTTCTACACATATCTACATTATTCCCGACTACAATCGATAAAGCTTTGCTGTCGCCCTACCTCACTAAATTTTATATTTTTGGTGACTACTATTTAATCCAAGAAATATCGACGTTTCTATAAATAAATATTGCAGAGGGTTTCCTCGGCGTTTCTTCGGGAAATCATTACTTCGAGTCATTGTGCGATTGCTACCTATTTTCTTTTTTGTTACCATTAAAAACACTTTAAATAGTAGATAGCAAATTCAATTTTATTTTTTTTTAAATAATGTATATAATTTTATTAGTACAATGTTTGCTTTCCTATGCAAAAACAATTTTTTACTTCCCATTTTCATTGAAATTACTCAAAAAACTCGACATGTGCAACTTATTGCATTACATTTAATTATAGAGTGCATTCAATTTGGCTTTATATGTTGCATTTTTCAATCAGATTCATGCGAAATTATTTAGTTTTTATACCTTTAAAAGGCCATACCATATAACTCTTAAATCCAACCATCTTACAATTCCAAACGTCCGGTGAGGACTGTAAAATAATAAATAATGGATATAGAGGGAAGTTAAATATTCCAATTTTATTACAAGCTTAGAATCAGAGCCAGAATCAGTAAAATTTACATATAAAATTTTTAAATAACATGTTTGTGAGTAATTGTCTTGTACTATTTGAGTGACAGTTGGGAAGGAAAAAATCGCATCGCAGCAAGGCCTGTGATTTTTTTAACGAATTAAAAAATAATATTTGCGGAAAAACCTTTAGGCGCGAGTAATGTTTCAATCACAAGTAATTTTATATATTTTTTTATTCAGCATTTCATATAATTATCGACAAATGAACTGCTAACTGCCGTCGCATATAATTAGAAAAATTAAAAATTTAACGATCAATTAAATGATTAAATGGCCGGGTAAACAATTAAATCGGAAAATGCGAAATAAATAAGCGACGCAATCATCTGATTCAATTAGCTCACCAATTACAGATTTTTCCAAATCAATTCAGTGAAAATCTCCGGGGATGATTCCTCCAGTCCCGCCCTGCGTGCACCCTTTAAGGGCACGTTTACTAAAATCATATTCCATAGCAATTGCCCAATATTACCCAAATATTTATACGACGCAATTCGTAAACACGCAACGTTTTTTTTTCCTCTCGTCTTTTCCCCGAAAGGGACACGTTTTACAACCTTTCAGCTTCTGAATGTCTTCCAATCTATTCCGAAGGGACGCTATCATAAAACTTTTGTCGGCGACAATTTCACGAGGCAATCGACTTGCATAAGTGCCGCCAGAAACGTATCAATCACAAAATAAAAGAGGTAAAGGGAAGCTTAGATTATCTAGAAAAATATTCCCAAAAATTCCCAATTAATGCAATAATGCAATGATTTTTTAATCAAGTTTGTTAGTGAAAAAATGCAAAATATATTTAATTTGAGATTAATGAATTTTGAGTAAATAAATCGAGTTAGTACGCCTTTGGGTATGGAGTTATTTGGTCAATTGTTAGCCCTTTCTTACGGTACATTTTAAGCAACAAAGAGTATTGCACAAAAAATTTGGGTGTACTGTTACAAAAAATTGTGTCAAATTGGGGGTGCAGAACCGGTTGAAATGAGTCGGTGCACGTTCAAAGATTTATTTACTTTTCTTGAGGAAAAACACGGTCACGGTTGTCACAATTATCGAAAACAGCAGTAAAAGAAGATTTAATACCGAAAGGTCTAACAAACTTTTACATAATAATTGAGTTTATTTGAATATTAGGTACGGACAGACGGGTATAACAAGAGACGTAAAATGCGCAACATTTCTTCACTTTTGCTCTTTCAAATACTCTGCTATAAAGTTCAAATAAAATTGTTGCAATTTACCCTGAATGTACCCCAATTTCTTCGTTACATTCGAATCGCATCCGATTTTTCCGACATTATTGACGGGAATTTATTTGCGTAAAATCTATCGCATGTTCCCCAAATGTTCGTCTGTACGACCACGTAAAACAGGAAAAACTGGGATAAACGATAGGCGACGTAATTGGAGGAATTGACAGTGGAAAATCCCTCGGGATGTCTAAGAATATATGCGAGAAGAAAAAGAAATTATCGCGAAATGTAGAGCCAGCTTGTTCTTAAATATTTCATTGTTTATTTCATTTTGTACCTTCATAGAGAGTTAGTCAATTAGTAGGTACATAATTTCCTAAAAAAAAGTGTCTACTTAACATAAATGAGGCTGGTAAAAAATGCGTTTTGTAGAAGCCAGAAGCGACATTTTAAAATGCAACACGACTCAAAAATAACGATTTTTACCACGCAACAACGCCGCTGTAACTGTTATTACGACGTTGACGACACGTAATCTTGTAATTTTATTGTCAATCGGTCTCTCTGGAAGCAACAGTTTACATTTTAATAACTCCTCGCGCCGCGGCAGATCCACCTTTTAGCCTACACACGAAACGGTAATTCTACACGTTAAATCGATCGACTGGCCGTTTATTATAAATAATAAGCGATGTTAATTATTTATTTGCTAATTTATTTAACGTGCAAATGGACGCGAAATGGTACTTACTAAAACTTACTAGCGTTTTATAGGTCTTCAAAAGTGAAATATTAATGTAGTAGGTACTTATTTATTGGTATAGAAGGAAATGTGTGAGGTAATTTATATTATAAGAATCTCGAAATTTCTATGTTTGGAATAAGCAAATAAAATTGGTATGAAGAAAGAAAATTATGTTTATTGGGAAGCTATAATTATGGTGGTTAATTTTTCTTCAGTTCAAATTAAAAGTTTCATTAAGGGGCTATACAAGTGTAACCCATGAAAAATTAGACGATTTTCGCGAATTTTCTCAAAAGAAAGTACTAGATAGAATGTTTTGAAGTTTTTTGGACATAATAAGGTATATTTTCAGCTATATTTTAAGATTTTTTTTTCACAAAAATATTGAAAAATGACGGTGTTATGTGCTGTCTTCGGAGGTGCCAAAAAAAAAGTTCCACAACTGCTGACATGATTCCGGCCGAATGAGTAGGTGAAACAAAAAAAATCAAAAAGGTTATTAAAGTTGAAGGTACTTCCTATACAATGACCTATGATTTTTGAAAAATATCAAAAATTAACAAAATGGCGTAGTTCTGAAGAAAAGTGTCGTTCTATTGGGGTCAAAAAATTGTTGTTTTTTTAATGCCAAATAGACAATTCTCAACCAATCAAAAAGATCATACGTCATTGTATTGTAAATATATTCAAAAATACTCAGTTTCAATTTGAAGTCAATCGGTCTATTTCTCTTTGAGTTATGATGTCAACAATTTTGAAAAATGTCGTTTCGAGAAAAACGCGTTTAAAGTTTCAACTATCCATTTATTCCTTCGAGCGGCCGCTCTTTTAGAACGCTGCCATTCAAAAACTATTCAAGATACGACATTGCCGCTTTCACAGGATGTTTTTGAAAACATAAACTATTGAATAAACCAAAAAAAACAAAAATCGATTTTTTGAGAGTGTCACACTGGTATAGCCCCTTGATTAAAACATCCTTTTATATATAGCACAGTCATATGCCCTAATTCATCTGACCAATTCATCTGAGCAATTCATCTTGCTAATAAGTAACTATAAGTACCTATAAGTATACGTTGTACCTACTCGTATAGGTACAATAATTCACTTAAAAAGAGTATTTTAATTATTTCGAATCTGCGAAGTAAAGCAATTATTAGCTAGTTATGTGACATGAAAAATGACGGGGTAGAAACCTTCTCACATATCGATATAATTCATTTAAATGAGCCCGTTCAGTCAACCGACAAAAGTAACGATGACTTTCGTCAAGACGTCATACCGTCAAATTATTTTCTCGTATCGCAAAACTAATGTGACAAATTACGCATCGGCAAAAAGCGACACCCTAATGGGTTTTTTATTTTAATCGTCGATCTGCGAAAGTGAAAAACCACCGTTTTCATGACCGATCGCAACGATCCTACTGGCACGCTAGATTTGAATATTAAACAGTCGACAGCTAGAAGCGCAGCCTGCTTTTTTCTCACGAAGCTATGCAAATCTTTTTCGACTGGCTCACCGCGTTTCGGGTTCGCAGGTATCTGGAGGTTCCCCTAGTTCGCGTCCAGTCGACCAGCTGGTTAGAGAAAGGTTGTTCACTCGGAGACGGGGAAGATTTGGTTGGGGTGCTGGCCGGTTGGTCAGATTTTTCAATGGGCCCATTTGAATTCGAAAAAATGGGAAGGAAGGAATGCGAGTCTAGCGGGCTTGAAGGGCCTGCAGTGGGTCACAGTCTGAGCGCCGGTGACCAGGGGTCAGGAAAAAACGGGCACAAGGGTTTTAATTTTGTTTTGTTAGGCAATTTTTTCCGTTATGTATTTTTCGGGGTGTCGAAAAAAGGAATTCTAACGTATTTTTTGTCAACGTTTTTGCTCCGATCGGCACGAGCCTCTTTCACCATTTTTCTACCACATGGGATGCAGTTTTTTGTCAACTTGTTTACGAGTTTTTAAGATGCATTGTGGACGGTTCCTTCCGGATTTTTAAGGCGATTATCACGCTAACTTTACAAAAAAAAATATATTAAATACACCCAATATCACAAAAATTTTCTTTTTTTAAACCTATTATAGTATTATACTCTATTCATAAATGAGGCAGAATAATACTGTCTTGGTTTTGCAAGGATTTAGCCTGATTACTCCGCCTCATTTATGAATAGACTATAGAAAGAAATAAAAAATCCAAATGAACCAATAATGTATATATGAAGAAATCTATAACATTTTTTATTCCCTCCTTTCCTTTATCACACACTTTTTACGATTACAATACAATAAACAAAAAATAGGCGATTTTATTTCTTTTCGTAAAAAAAAACTTGTTGTGAAAATATTTTGCGCCTAATAAACGATTTATTCTGAGGTTTTTTTAGATAACAAAAAATTTTCCGGACTTTTCCGTCTTCGTTATGCTTGGATGAAAAATGAGTATACAATTTGTAAAGGTATAAAGTATAGTAGGTCGTTTACCCCGGAAAGGAAAATCGAGAATTCGAATTGAAGTAAGTAAAAAAAGTACAAAGGAAGACAAATAAATATGTAAACGGTTGATTACCCAATCAATATTTAATTGACAATGAAATTTTTCATAAAAATGATCATTAATCTTGTAGTTAACGTATAGGTAAGTACTAAATTAATTTTTATTAAACAATTGTTTTATTTATTTAATAAATTATTCCTTATGCTATTTTTCAAATTGGCGAATTTAATAAGTAAACCGTCCGTTTACAAAAAAAATCAATTTATATTTATTTCTTTCCTATTATAAATTAATTGCAATTATTTTATACCGTAAAAATTGAGCTTGTATCTAATACAAATTCGGCCTTGGTTAATTTATTTTACTCAAGTGTTAATGAATAAACATGATTTAATGGGTTTCTTTAGAAAATATTTAAAAATATGACTTCATTAAACACTTAAAACATCCGCCAAATTCGGTTGCCCGGACGAAATTTATATCTTTCGACTAAATATCAACATAAATAATGTTAAGTTGATTAATTAATGTCTACTAACTATAGGTTAGTATTACTAAAAAGTTTATGTAGGTAAAATTAGGCAACACACTCTTAAAATTAATAAATATTAACTCCAAATTTATATGATGTTAAAATTTATGCGATTTTCCACTTAAAAATATATCAATTTTATTGAGTGTAGCACTCAACAGAGTATAGTGACTACTTATGTATGATATTTAGATATTTAATAAAACCTGGTTATAAATTTTATACATTTGGAATGATTTTTTAATCTTCTTTTAATTATAATTTATCTCCCATACCTCCAACATTTTAACGATCACTGAATTAAAAACCTTCCTAACGCCACTTTTTTTCAACAAAAACTCTACCTGAAAATCTTTTATTGTAAACTAACGGCCCTAGACAAATTTATTTTCTAATCAACCGTAATCGCCCGACGAATTGAGATATTAACTTCATCGGAGACCAACTCGTTGACAAAAACTCCAATTGCTAATTCCTTATTAGCTTCGCAAACAACTAGGAAGCAGTTAGTTTTATTCGCGTTCTGTGTACGGCGGTTATTAGCCAGCCGATAGCCTTTTACCAGTATTTTTTCAACTAATTTGCAATCCAATGAATAAATTAAAGTATTGCTAATGAACGCCGGTTAATTGCCATCTGTCAGATGCCATAAAGCGTTTTGAAAACGCATTTAAAATTTCAACCGATCACCTAACTATCCATGATTGTTTTTGCGCGCCATTTGTTAACAATACTGATGCGAGAATAAACAAATTTTTTATACATAGAAAGTTATGAGAAAATTAGCTGCGTTAATGCGACAATTATAAGTGGGTTTATTATTATAGTCTATTCATAAATGAGACATCAATTGGCCAAATTCCAGCCTACACAGAAGCTACCTACCCAATAATATTTTAATATTACTTGAATGGTTCATCCTGTATTGTTGTTGTTGGTGTACTCATTTATGAATGGACTATAATTGCACGAATCTAAATTTGTAAATGATTTGTATAAACACTTGTAAAAAATATCAACAAGTTTTTGTAGCGATACAAAAACTCGACAATATCTGGTAAACAAATAATAAATTAATGTTTTTAATAAAAAAAACGTATCTCGATTTGCGACCTATATCAACATCTGAATCGTTAAATTTTCCTTTTTTTTGGTATTACTTAATAATGTATGCAGAGTGGAGGTGTTTAACATTGTTTACGGATCGATGTGTGTGAGGAAAGGAGCAAGTTCAAGGAAATAGTCCACTTTTTCGTACGTTGTTACGAGATTCGAATTTTTAAGGTTAACGTTAAATTAAAATAAAATTAACATTTTGATGCGGATGGAGCGCTATAGGCTCGAATATTTAACTGTTTTAATGCCGATGCAAAAGCAACCACGAAGAAACCATATGGAATATTAAGTCGCGAATTTCAAATTTCGTGTTTATTTTTAGAAATTTATGCTCAACGTTTCGTTTTTGCATATTTTTTTAGTATTATAAATAACAGTATTGTTGATTTATGGGCGTTTTAAAAAAATGTTAGTTTGGTACAAACGACATAAAAGTCGATTAACATGGTGCATAATTAAATTTACAAAATAGATGCAAAACTTTGGATTTTCTAGCAAGATTTATTAGTCAATTGCAGTTCAAAATAAAAATACGAAAGTTAGAAATAACGTTTAAAATGGTAATGAATTGCGCTATTAAATAGAAGAAATTTTGATAAAAAACTAAAAAAACCATTAAAAAAATTTATTAACAGGAGGGGTAAAGTATTAGTAGATATAAAAAAATGTTGAGGAATTCTGGTGTGCCCTATTTGAGGTTCGACGGCGCCTCCGTTAAGTCGAATATTCAAATTCCTCTGAAAAACTAGCTCAGTCGAATTCGATTTATGGCCGAAATTAATTAAAAGAAACCAGTCGAAATTGCCACGACGTTTTGGCAAAAAAGCGTCGATTTTTTCATCAAACGAAACGCTTCCGAGTTCGATTTGTGTGTAACTTCGAAATTTTTCGATAATAAAACTAGATGAAGACCGCCTTTCACTAACGGTTCTCATTTTATTAATAATATCGATTGGATGCATTCACCGTTAATTGAAAATATATATTTAGAATGCTGTCGATTTTTTATTGATGCGGACATCGGATTACCTGTGTTAACCGGCACACGACGTGTTAATAACAAATTTTTTTACTAAAAATGTACGTTGAACCATTGAAAGTTGTCGCAGTGAAATTTTTATGCAAGAGATTTCGTTCTTATTTTGGTTTTAATTAATTAACAACGTTATTTTAATTCAAAAAAATTTGCATTCGAACAAATAACTATTATATCCAGTTTCTTGGACAAACGTAAGTGTTTTATGTAAATTTCGCACGATAAATCATAAAAATTTAACGATTCAACCTTAAACAGGCACCATAGCAACAGTACCTGTCTCGAATTTGAATATAATATAATTATAATTACGTTAATATTTTAAATCCTGGAAGTGTATACCAGCAATTAAACGAATTTATAAAATATTCAAATCCCAAATTTGATTTTTTCTATTAATTACCCGCCGCGACCGAGACCGCCGTCGTTTCATAAATTAATTCTAATTACAGTCAATTAAGATTCGAGATTAAGCACATTTCAAATTCACATATCGAGTTAGACCGCTTCGCGGAGATGTTGACATTTAAAGCTTTTACGCATACATATTCATGCGGCATAAGAAAACAGGAACCATGACCTTGCTTATGATATAACGAACTAACCTAGAGCGATACAATTCCTGCTAAAGTCGCACACTGGACTCATTTTTTTTCCTCTCTACATAGGTATGGTTTGTGCAAAACAAAGATGAATGTACGTCACTAGTGTAGTAAATTTATGTTGACGTACATTCATCTTTGTTTTGCACACACTATAGTTTCATTTATACCTCGTGAAAATGTTGCTAACAGCTTCAAAATAAACGAATCTCGCAGGCATATCGAGTGTTCCTTTTACACCGTGTAATCTCGCCCACAAATAGATCAATACACTTCCAATCCAGTTCTTTTGTTCTAGCCCGACCTTCGAATCTCGATCTCGACAAATGTGAACGAGCAACGACGCAAATACCGGCCCGATTTAATTAAATTATTATATAAAGTAAGAGCAAGTTCAATCGAGATGTTTAAAATTGAAAGCAACCGGCTCTCCATTCACTAGATATATCAACGAGATCGCTTCCAACGATAATAAATTTTCTGGATTAATGGATGTATTAAAAATATTGTTATCAAACGGGAAATTGTCTTCATAAAGTCACTTATTATACGGGGTGTTGCAATATGATTATTAAGAGACCTGGTGGAGCTCTATGAAGAAGACCTCCACAAATTTCTATTGATATAATGGAGAAGACCACGATGTGAGATACGCGGATTTCGGCGAAAGATACGATTAGAAATGGTTAATTAGAGCTCAAAACCGTTTTCAGTTGCCCAAAATGTGTTATAATTAAAAAGATATAGCCCTTTGAAATTTAAAAATTTCGGGTTTTGACTCATATCTTATTAACCAATCATAAACCACTTACGTCTTGTTGTATAAGTAAATAGTATGAATTTTCGAACGCAGTAACAAAGAATACACAAACGAACAAAAATCAAACTGTCATTTGTCAGATTTTTCTGAAAAATGCACAAAACAAATTACACGAATTGCAGTTCGGCACAAAACACTTTACTGATAATATTGAAGTTGAAAAGAATGTTGCCAAATAAATTTTTCAGGACCATTATTTGTGTTTTTAACACGAAAATCGCGCGGTTACAATTTATACAGATGAAGATGTTATTTCTATATTAATATATCGAATTATCCATTAGGTAATAGAAGAAATGGATAAATTAGAAAATGTTTATTGCAATAAATATACAAAAAACGCACATTTTGCAGGAGTTAAGAAGAGTAATAGGAAACGTGGCAAACTTGCTAAATGTGACTTCTCTTTGAAACTCTCGCTTTGATTGGAGCAGAGTGTATGACGATTGTGTGACGTTTTTCAAACTTTAAAAATTAATTGCGGCCTTATTTGGCCACAGAAAAAAATAAAAATTTCATTACGCGCCTTCTTAGAACACACGGTTTTGAAAAAAAAAAAATTAAAAAAAAAGTCGTGGTCCTCTCCATTAATTGAGTCAAGTAATTGAGTCTTCATAAAGTCGGTGTTTATACAGGGTGTTGTAATAAGATTATTAATACACCTAGTGGAGCTCTATATGAAGAAGCCCACCACAGATTTCTATTGATACAATTAATTGAGTTAAGTAGAGGAGAATGATAGAGAAAATAGTGATTCTTGGGGTGAGTAGGGAGATTCCCGGTGACCAGGTGGATACACCGGCGAGTACAGCGAGCGAAGGAGAGCGAAAACCGAAGCAAAAATCGACGAAAACGAAGAGGCTACACCTTAATGAAGCCCGCGCGGCTACCGAGAGGAAATGGTCTTCGAGCGGACGGGTTTCTTCATTACTACCTTCGCATGGCAAATTGCGAGGTCGGGAGGAGTTTTTCAAACGGGTTAACTGTGTTATTACGATGCAAAAGTGCAGTTTATCGGTTTTATGGTTGCGCTACTTGTTTTCAGTCGTAAAAATTGATCTAGATTGTCGATTTTTGGTGTACCAATCTACACATAACAAACTAATTCCCATATACTTAGGTACTAATTTCGGTGTTTCTTAACGCATTTAAATTTCCTAATTTCTCGTCCGAATGAGCTCAATCATCATTAGGAAAAAGAGGATGAGGTCAATCTTTGGGGCCGGAGTATCCACCGGAGACCTTAATGTCTTCGTATGGGTTTCGAAATAGACGAGAGTACGTACGGCGATTTCGATTTTAATACGAGTGTGGCGTGTCGAGAGAGCCGAAATTCCACGGAATTTTCTACATCGTAATTATAGATTTAGAATAAGAATAACGAGATTTGGTCTTAGCTCAAATAGGAGCGCTAATAATATTCTGACATGCAATGATAAATTGAAGGTACGGGCATACAGAAATGGAAAAAATAAATAAATATCAAGCGAGTAGTACCGTCACGGTTCGAGATTATTACTGCGTATTTCGGTCGATTTTGGTTCGAAAAAAGCGTTCTGCAGGTGTGTGCAGAATCCGATTTAATGATATATTTAGCCTTCCAAACTCTTTTATTACCGCTTCTCAATGTATTGCTCACTATTGATTTGTTCCAACTCTCCCTATGTATTTGTAAAAAAATCTTTTTCAAAAAACAAAGGCTACGCACGCTTGATGGAAGAAAATTCTATAGTCTATTCATAAATGAGGCGAAATAATAAGTCACAATTAAGGCAGCTTTATCGGTTATGACGACATATATTGTTATGATTTTTGTTATGCATCTGCACTGTTTACCAAATTTTTTTTCGCTTCATGTCAGCACTGACATTATTTCACTCTATCCTTCAAAGAGATAAGTCGCCTATTTCACTCGCACATTTCACCGATTTATTGCTATTCAATACAGACACGAACTCAGATTTTTTCTTCGTAGAAATATACTTAACAATTTTATTTTATTATTTTCGTAACTTAATATACTGTCGGTTATTGCAATTTTTAATTTAATTACAATCTAGTAGAGTTAGTAAGGAAAAAGGAAGATAAAAAGTCGGGGGCTCTAAATAATAAGAGTACATTTCTACACACTAATTGTTTGCGAAACACGCTGTAGAAATAAGAGCGAAAGAGATATAGTTTCAAAAATTCGTAAAATTTGAAATCGGTTTCCCATTTCTTATGCTTATTTTTTATTTTAACAGAAAATTTTATATAGAAAAAAGTTTACAAAAACTATTATCCACAATCTGTCATAATTACATTTTTAATATTTTACTCGCAGAATGGTTGGAAAGGGCGCTAACGCGCCCTTTCTTGGGACACTGACCCGTTGCCAGGTCGTCAATTGTTGCATTTAAATCTTTTGGTGGTCTTGTCACTTAGTCAGGCAATTACTACCACTATTATACACTCTACCATACAACTATACACTACTGCTTCATTATCACAAATCACTAATTGTAAGCTCAAAAGTTTATTAGCCGTAATTGTTAATAAAACTTTGATAATAGCGTCCAAATCCAAAAATTTGTTCGCTTCAAATGAAATAAGGTTTATAAACGCACCCCAAAAAATAAATAATTGTAAGTCTTTCTTTATTAACACCCAAGAACAAAATAACAAAGTAAAGTAATACATCATCCGATTCCACCTTATCAACATAAAAACTAGTCCCTCCGTGAATCATACATTTTCGATACAATTCTTTCGTTTTAAATAAATATCCATCGCAGTGCCGTCCCCATTTCTAACATATGCTAATGCTAATAATCGCTCGGCCAAAATCCAAAATGCCAAAATATTAATGCACATTGCACACCCCACTCTCGACCGCTTCAAGTTAACGTTTCAAAGTAAAATGCCCTCTCACGGTTCAAGTTAAAAATATGCGGTTTGTTTTGTTAGTTTGAAAAAACTACGCTTAACAAATTTGTATTTTGTAATATTTTCGTAAACCTAATAGTTTTCGATATTTGAGCGTGATAATTTTAATTATGACTAATTAAAATTAAACCTTTTCTAATAACTCAAAAACTAATTGTCGAATAAAAATTTGTAAATTACTATTCGATGTAAAAAAATAATCCCTACAAATCACCTAGTTTGAAAAAATTTCGTAAATCTAACGGCTTAGGAGATATTTGATTTTGAATTTTCCGGAAAAACGATTTTTGTTACGGCTTGTTCGCGAGGTTCGGAAAATATACCGTTCGATAGAAAAATCATTTCTAAACAATTTCTGTATCTTGTAAAATTTTCGTAAACCTTCCGTTTCGAAGATAATAATGTATTTATTCATAAAGTAATTCCTTCTCGATCCGTCCCTGTACTCTACGGAGAGACCGGTTTCGGGAATCCCTTTGCTGCGCGAATTTGAACCATTAATCCGTCGCTCGAGTCTCATGTTCGCGACTTAGATTTACCCCTAAAACTTTTGAACTGTTCAAGATAAACATATGCAGTTTGTTTTGTTAGTTGGAAAAAACTACGCTTAACAAATTTGTATTCTTGTAAAATTATCGTAAACCTAATAGTTTTCGAGATTTGAGCGTGTAAATAATAAAGAATTTAATTATAATTAAATTATTTTTGCCATAACTCCGCGAAGGAAATTTTGATTTTCCCGCGGTTTGCGTGAGATAATCGATATTAATTTGACGAATATTTTAGGAGAGATTGAGAAAAATCGATCTCTTCGTTTCCGATAAAATCGCAAAAAACCCTAAAAATACCCTAAAAATCCGGAATTTTTCACCCGGAAGGAAACTTTTCCGGGTTTCGAAATGTCGATTTTCCGATAGATCTCGTCAAAATTCGTAAAGATGGCGTTTTTCCCGCGACGATTTTCCTTCGCGTACGGCCGTAAGAAAGAAACACGCCAATCAGCTCGGTTTTACCCAGCAATATCGCAGGTTTTTCGTCGTAACTCAACAACCGTTAAAGTTGGAACCACCCCGTAAACTTTTTATTATGTAAAAAAATATCCTCTACAATTTTCAAAGAATAAATTTTTTTTCGAAATCGCATCTTTTTTCGAGTTATTTCGACTTTTTGTCAATTGCGTTTATTTTAAAAAATCGATATCGCGCTATAAATCGGAAACCGCTCAAAATCAAATCACCCCATCCACATATATTATACAAAATACTATTCTTTACAAATTTCGATTCTTGAGAAATTTTCAAAAAACGGCTAGTTTTTGAGTAATTGTAAAATATAAATTTTTCGTTCGCGAAGGAAAGTTTGTTTTTTATCGTTATAACTCAAAAACGGTTCAAAATAGAATAACCCCTTATATGTCCTATTATAGAGAAAAACGTTCTCTACAATTTTCAAAGAATAATTTTTTTTTCGAAATCGCATCTTTTTTCGAGTTATTTCGATTTCGCCCTTTCTTGGGACACTTACCCGTTGCCAGGTCGTCAATTGTTGCAATTAAATCTTTTGGTGGTCTTGTCAGTTAGTCAGGCAATCACTACCACTATTATACACTCTACTATACAACCATACACTACTGCTTCATTATCACAAATCACTAATTGTAAGCTCAAAAGTTTATTAGCCGTAATTGTTAATAAAACTTTGATAATAGCGTCCAAATCCAAAAATTTGTTCGCTTGAAATCAAATAAGGTTTATAAGCGCACCCCGAAAAATAAATAATTGTAAGTCTTTCTTTATTAACACCCAATAACAAAATAACAAAGTAAAGTAATACATCATCCGATTCCACCTTATCAACCTAAAAACTAGTCCCTCCGTGAATCATACATTTTCGATACAATTCTTTCGGTTTAAATAAATATCCATCGCAGTGCCGTCCCCATTTCTAACATATGCTAATGCTAATAGTCGCTCGGCCAAAATCCAAAATGCCAAAATATTAATGCACATTGCACACCCCTCTCTCGACCGCTACAAGCTAACTTTTCAAAGTAAAATACCCTCGCACAGTTCAATTTAAAAATATGCGGTTTGTTTTGTTAGTTAGAAAAAACTACGCTTAACAAATTTGTATTTTTGTAATATTTTCGTAAACCTTCCGTTTCGGAGATATTAATGTATTTATTCATAAAGTAATTCCTTCTCGATCCGTCCCTGTTCTCTACGGAGAGAACGGTTTCGGGAATCCCTTTGCTGCGCGAATTTGAACCATAAATCAGTCGCTCGAGTCTCATGTTCACGACTTAGATTTACCCCTATAACTTTTGAACTGTTCAAGATAAACATATGCAATTTGTTTTGTTAGTTGGAAAAAACTACGCTTAACAAATTTGTATTCTTGTAAAATTATCGTACACCTAATAGTTTTCGAGATTTGAGCGTGTAAATAATAATGAATTTAATTATAATTAAATTATTTTTGCCATAACTCCACGAAAGAAAATTTGATTTTCCCGCGGTTTGCGTGAGATAATCGATATTAATTTGACGAATATTTTAGGAGAGATTGAGAAAAATCGATCTCTTCGTTTCCGATAAAATCGCAAAAAACCCTAAAAATACCCTAAAAATCCGGAATTTTTCACCCGGAAGGAAACTTTTCCGGGTTTCGAAATGTCGATTTTCCGATAGATCTCGTCAAAATTCGTAAAGATGGCGTTTTTCCCGCGACGATTTTCCTTCGCGTACGGCCGTAAGAAAGAAACACGCCAATCAGCTCGGTTTTACCCAGCAATATCGCAGGTTTTTCGTCGTAACTCAACAACCGTTAAAGTTGGAACCACCCCGTAAAATTTTTATTATGTAAAAAAACATCCTCTACAATTTTCAAAGAATAAATTTTTTTTCGAAATCGCATCTTTTTTCGAGTTATTTCGACTTTTTGTCAATCGCGTTTATTTTAAAAAATCGATATCGCGCTATAAATCGGAAACCGCTCAAAATCGAATCACCCCATCCACATATATTATACAAAATACTATTCTTTACAAATTTCGATTCTTGAGAAATTTTCAAAAAACGGCTAGTTTTTGAGTAATTGTAAAATATAAATTTTTCGTTCGCGAAGGAATGTTTGTTTTTTATCGTTATAACTCAAAAACGGTTCAAAATAGAATAACCCCTTATATGTCCTATTATAGAGAAAAGCGTTCTCTACAATTTTCGAAGAATAAATTTTTTTTCGAAATCGCATCTTTTTTCGAGATATTTCAATTTTTTTGCCGAAATTGCGAAAATGACAATTTGTTTTTCCTATAACTCCGGTAAATGGATTTTCCCCGATATGCGGTTTGCGTGAGGTGATTGGTAATATATTAAAGAATATTTTGGAAAATTTTAAAGAAAATCGTCGGAAGATTTTCGGAGAAAATCCCGAAAAACCTCAAAAATACCCCAAAAATCCGGTTTTTCACCCGGAAGGAAACTTTTCCGGGTTTCGAAATATCGATTTTCCGATAGATCTCGTCGAGTTACGTCGGATAGCGTTTTTTCCGCGACGATTTTCCTTCGCGTTTGGCCGTAAAAAAAAAAACACGCCAATGAGTCAGTGAATGAATGAATGAATGAATGAATGAATGGATTCTTTCGGTTTCAGTTGTATAGTTAGTAGGATATTTCAGGTGGATTTTTATTTATATTTCCAAAAGTATGAGGTAAAGTGAAAATATAATTCCAACAATTTCTTCGCAAGTTCGCAATTGACTTCTCACAAAAATTTCAACAAAATTTGACTATAAATAACGGAGATATTTGGGAAACCGTTTTTATATGTAACGAATATAGGGTGATAGAACAGCCTTAATTGCCCAAATTCCAGCCTACACATAAACTACCTGCCCAACACAGAAATTGCAAAAAAATAATGTTCAAGATAATATTTTAATGTTATTTGGATGGTTCACCCTGTATTGGTATTGCAACGATGAATAGACTATAGTCAAATTACAAACTACAGATGGAACATTTTTTATACAAGATTCTTATTCAATTCCCTATTTGCATGTTAGGTATCTACTCTACTGGTACCGCAACAAAAGATTTATTTATCTGTTGGTATGGGACTGTAGGTTCGGGAATTTTTTTCATTCAGTGAATAAAATCGGGTCTATAGGTACTAATTAATAAACCTCAAACATCGAGATGATCGCGCCGGGAAGGACGATAAGGTCCTTTCAAAACGAATTGCCCGCTGGAAATTCGGCTGTACGAATGTTTATTTTTCATTCGCCTCGAAAACCGAGAGCAATGCTTGGATAAACCCACAAAATGAAATGCATTACGCTCTAGTTAAGGAGATGTCAATATTAATCACGTCAATTTCGGCTCTTTTTTTTGTACTTTGAGCGCCGGCGAATAAAAAAAATATTAAAATTTTTCGATCAATGTTTGGTAGAATCGAGCTCCTTATAAGGGTTGTTTTTAATTGTTTAAATAAATCACTCCGTTACGTGAGATTTGCTTATCTCATTAACAGTAAATTAATAGGCATTTATCGACTATAAAATCTCAAATACGTAGAAGCTAGCAAAACCAGAATTCAGATCGTAAAATCTTCAAAATCCAATTTTTTATATACAAAACATTCAACATATCAACGACCTGCGATAACTCCTAATACACAAAATCGATTATGGATTATTAAACCGCAATAAAAGAACCAACCCCTCGAACGTTCGAGCGCCCCCGATTCCCCCACAAGTACAGCACGCGGAAATATTTAACCCGAAAATCAACATCGCACAAAAACCCTTACACAAAAGGCATTGTCCGCTAAAATAGATCACATCTTTATCGAGTACGCCAAAACGAATTGTCCCTATTCGGGCGCCCTTCACCGAGGCGTTGGGCTATCTAACGCGCTGCAAACTCAACGTGAATCGGGGTGAAACGCAACGCGCGTCTGTCGGTATTGTATCGGAAATAATCGAAGGGTTATTTCGCAACCCTTTTTTTCGGCTGCGTTGACAGAATTATTAGTATTGGGTTACAAGATCGGCGATAAGAACTCGGTTAATATGTGTATTTAGATCCGTTTCTATTATTGGCGCGGTGCGTGGCGCAGTCAATAGGATTGCGATTTATTTACTTTGGGGTGTATACGAGAAGATTAACAGAATTTATAACCCGGTTGAAAAAATGTTAATTGGTAATATCGAGGGGTTTTTATATCGGATTTTGTGGCCGAAGTATATAATTAATCGGGATATTCGAGTCGAAATTAATCATTTATCGGGGCTAACAAAAAATTCATTAGGAAAACGTGTTGCTTGAGATAAGGAATCATCGCGCAGCATCTGTTGATTTTTTCACAAAGCCCGTCGACGGGCGCACTCCCCCCCACAAAAAACTATCCCTTTCGACGGGGAAAAAAATTATTAGACGGCCTTATCGGGGGGCGAACAAATAAAATATGGGTCGAGCAACCACCTGTATTTACCTGACTTTTAATGTTCGAGTATTTTCACTTTCGTTCGGTATTTAAAGCGAGCAGAACAGAAGTGGGTGGTGTTGGGATAATAACTCAATAAATACTGAATGTGGGAAAATTGTGAAATCGAAAGGGGTGAAGCGAGTTTTGGTGCAGGAGCGTTCAATTTGGAATCAAAACAGATGCTTGTTATGTATAGTTTGTGCAAAGTTAAGATGAATGCACGTCACTATAAATTTACTGCGTCACAAATAGATATAGTGTTGCAGAAATTGTCAAATGGCGAAAATTACACAAACAAATTGATGATTTAATTTTGCTTTTTAATATTTTCTGTCATCCCTTGTTATTATTAAATTGAATTTTTCAGGTATTAAACTTAATCTGTGTTATTTTTAAAAGTTGGACATAATGCATGGCAAATACAGTGTGTCCACTTAAGTTCGTACCATATGGGAAACTTTTTTATTGCTAATATTACGAAAAAAAGTTATTCTTCATAAAAAGTTCTGCATTGTCCAAAACCTGAAATGCAATCGTCAGATATTAAAAATTTTCAATCGTATACGAGGTTTGTCAAAAAATGTGATTTTTGCGCAAGAGTAAAGTACCTTTATTTTTGAAAATATCAAAAATTATTACAAAGAAAAAATGTTTAGAATTAAAAATAACTTTCAAATATTCAATATTGTTTATTTATAAAAATATTTTTTTTACATTTTCTCTGTGAAAACTTTGGAAAGTGAAATGTGAAATCCGGTACTACTTTTAAAAATGCCGGTGCATCCTAAATTAATTATGCAAAAAAGTGCAAACTTAAATTTTCAACATTTTCACGAAATTTTTTCAAGAAAAAATGTCGAAAAAAATATTTTTATAAATAAACAATATTGAATATTTGAAAGTTATTTTTAATTCTAAACATTTTTTCTTTATAATAATTTTTGATATTTTCAAAAATAGAGGTACTTTACTCTTGGACAAAAATCACATTTTTTGACAAACCTCGTATAAGACGACTCAAAATTTTTAATATCTTATGGTTGTATTTTAGTTTTTACACAATGCAGAACTTTTTATGAAGAATAACTTTTTTTCATAATATTAACAATAAAAAAGTTTCCCATATGGTGCGAACTTAAGTGGACACACTGTATGACGACATTATTGACGTACAATCATCTTTGTTTTGCACAAACTATAGATACAAGTTATTTTAATTGATACAGGTACTTAAATATATCTTGTTTTTACAGAATTCGATTCTCTCTAGTAAATTACCTCCATGACCATGTCGAAAACCGATCATTTTGTATCAACTCTTCGAAACCCGTAGGGCAACGAAAGATATACCCATACAAAAATGTCCACAGTTCACTTCCTCTTATAAGAAACCTTCAGTCTCTCTGACCATTCATCTTGGGAATCTCATTTCATACCGATTAAACTCCAACCCTACTAGTCGAATACGAGGGCAGACCGATTAATTTTTCAAAATATTTCACCGTAATAAATTTACAGATCACATCTAATTGATTTTAGTAGTTTCGTACTTTTGGGAAACTTGTAATCTAGTGTCATCTGCGAATTTAACCCTCTGGATACGCACATATATCACGCTGGGACGTTCCTTCCAGCTCGGTCTATTATTTTGTTGTCCCTTGTATATCAAAATACAAAAGGTCCCATAGTAAACAGCGAGAGAGCACTGTTTGTGATCGGACGCTGCGTTTTAATGCAGACTCAATTATTAGGTAAGATCAGGTAGATGGGCCTTTTTTTATCCCATGGCGAGCAGGTAAAAAAACCGAAAGTTCATTTCGGAAAAGTTGACCGCGCCACCGTTGAAAATGCCGTGCGTTTGAAATTTATCGGTTTCTAAGTAGCCGGATATTCGAAAATTATTAGTCGATTTTTTTTGTATAAAGAGCGTACGTTTCGTGAAATATTACACCCCTTTCTTTTAGCGTTTCGTCACGGGGATGATTCGGAAACGGGGCCGATTAAAAGAACATATTTTAGGGGTTTACGAGGATGATTCGGGATTTATCGATAGGGGACAACAAATACAATCGTTTTGGGGTTGAAGTGTACTGTTTTGTTCGATCCTCTTTGTTAGTTGTTTGATGTATTTATTAAAAATATTACTGCGCCAATATAACTAAATTAAAAAGTTGTTATGGCAACAAAAAGTAGTAATAATACAATTGATCGACACAATAAATAGATTAGAGTGCGATTAGAATGGTATTAATCATGTCGAGTTACAATTTTTCCACATTCTGGTCGCTTTTGTGTACAAAACACAGTCGATAACGATTCGTGAAATGTACAATAAAAAAAATATATAATCGTCAATCACGACGAGCTGTAGACGCATGTGGGACAAGCACAAACAACGGAATCGATCGAAAGAAAGCTCCAGTTCAGCCGCTTTTAAAAACGAAAGTGTCCCAGAGAGAAACGAGATCAAAATCTGCTCCTATTCATTAAAATGCCTCGACGCAGCGATCGGTTTTCAAGGTCTCGCAGACATCACCTTCTCGGTTTTCCATCCCCCGGCGGCGACGCGCGTTCGCCCGCGCCCCCGATTCGCCGCCCCTGCTCGTCTGGGACGCGGCGTCGGCGGCGGCTGGAGGCTGCCGAACTCGCCCTGACCGCCCCCGGGGCCCAAGGAGGACGCTATTGTGACGCTCCCTGACCTTCTGTGTGTGCGTTTGGAAAAATTCATTACTTATACAGGGTGTCCAGTAATGAGTAATACGCTATGGGTGCGTTCTTTGGGTCAGAATATGACGATTTAACCAAATTTACCTTAGTCAAAGTTGCTTCTTTAGGAAGTTATAGCACTGTGAAAATTGAATTTTAATTTCGATTTTTTTGTCCATCCAGCGTAATTCAAGAGATATCATTTTCAAATTTCACATATGGGGGTTTTGAAGGTGTCCAATTAAGAATATGTTATCCATTTTGCGCTTAATCCAGAGGGCGCCACTTCAGCATACTTTATTTTCTTTCGAAAGGTCATAACTTTTTTGTACGCAGGAATTTGATAAAAAGGGATCAATTTACAAAAACTACAACATTTTAGCTTTAAAAAAGGTATACCTGTTTTTAGTCGCTAAAATGCACCGTTTGAAACATAAACGAGTTTGAAATGTGTGCTGTAGGCTTACAAAATAAGGGTAACAACGAAGTTTTCGTCTGGAAATAACTGTAAATATCTGGAAATGAATGGAAAATTTCTGTAAACTGTCTGTAATGTCTGGGAACTGTCCGGAAATGTCTGTAAATGTCTGGAAAAGTCTGGAAAATATCTTGATAATATCTTTAAATGTCTGGAAGTGTCTGGAAACATTTGGAAATATCTGAAAAGTGTCTTGAAATTTCTGGAAATGTCTGTAAACTCTGGCTACGAGTAGTTAGGTATTGGCGGTTCAAATTGGGAGCAACAAAAATTGAGCAGGGGTCAAAGGGGAGGGGGGAATAAATTAGCATAATTAGAGCACAGGTGGATCTAATTAGCATAATAACGGTCAAATTTGCATAATTAGAGCACAGTGGAATTTGGCGGTTCAAATTGGGAGCAAAATTAGCATAATAACGGTCAAAAAAATAGGCATTTGGCGGTTCAAATTGGGAGCAAAATTAGCATAATAACGGTCAAAAAATAGGCATTTGGCGGTTCAAATTGGGAGCAAAATTAGCATAATAACGGTCAAAAAAATAGGCATTTGGCGGTTCAAATTGGGAGCAAAATTAGCATAATAACGGTCAAAAAAATAGGCATTTGGCGGTTCAAATTGGGAGCAAAATTAGCATAATAACGGTCAAAAAAATGGACATTTGGCGGTTCAAATTGGGAGCAAAATTAGCATAATAACGGTCAAAAAAATAGGCATTTGGCGGTTCAAATTAAGAGCAAAATTAGCATATTAACGGTCAAAAAAATAGGCATTTGGCGGTTCAAATTGGGAGCAAAATTAACATAATAACTGTCAAAATTAGCATAATTAATAAAACCGGATAAAGTACGTTAAAAAAAACATTCTTACAAAAATTACTTCAGTTCAAAATGCAGTGCAACAAGTGTAACAAAGAGTTTACAAGGAAATACAATTTGCGTCGTCACGAATTAAGTTGTGGTGTAAAAATTAAATCAGAAAAGTGTAACAAGTGCAATCGGGAGTTTACAAGAAACGATTATTTACAACAACATCAAAAAAATTGTGTTGAATTACTCAAAAAAAGACTAAGACCAATGAGTATAGAAGTATTGGATAATAACGTCAGTAAATTATCCCATGCATTTAAGAACCGAATAGCAAGTTACCGGTTTACCATCAACAAAAAATCTATAGACTACAGCGAATTTTTTAGTGAAATTAAAGCAAAAGTGCTGAAAAAAATTAGTGAATACCTACAAGTACATTATACCCTAAAAATAAACATGGAAGTTTTCGGAATTTACATTAAACCGGACACCCTTTTATTGGATATTAAATCTATGAATACGTGTAACAAAATTATAACCATTTCCTCCGATCTAAATGAAATTTTTGAAGAATTTAAGGATCAGCTTATGAACAAAGCTTCAGAATTTCAAGAAAAAGATTCCAACTGGGCTTTAAAGGAAATATTATTTTTAGATGTTAATATAAACCGATTTAACAGTATTTCAGCCTCTTCGTTTATTAAATTACCAGGAGTAATATCAAAAAAAGGTGGTGTATTAAATTTAATCAATAGTGATAACAAGTGTTTTGCCTATTCTATAAATGCTGCAATATTTCAAGCAAATGGAAATCCAAAAAATCCATCATCGTATCCACCTTATGATACATTATTAAATTTTACAGGAATTGAGTTTCCAGTAAAACTAACGGATATTAAAAATTTTGAAAATTTAAATAATATTTCCGTCAACGTTTACGGCATTGATTCCTACAAAAAAAATTCAAAAATTGGTTATGAAATTGTTGGGCCTCTACACTTTACATCACAACGTAAACCAACACATATAAACCTTTTACTAATTTCTAATAATGAAATTAATCATTATTGTTTAATCACCGACTTATCCCGATTAATTAGAAGTCAAAAAACCAAACATGAGCACAAACTTTACATGTGTGATGGGTGTCTCCAATCATTTTCTTCTGTGAAAAAGTTAAAATTACACGAACAACATGATTGCGTTCACGTATATACAAAATTACCATCAAATGAGTTAGTGATAAACAAGTGTGGTGAATTAATACCGGAAAATATATTAAAGTTTACAAATATTGAAAAACAATTAAAAGTGCCTTTTGTGATTTACGCGGATTTTGAAAGTTGTCTAAAGCCCATAGACTGTGCCGAACAATCAGCTGAGCAATCGTTTTCGGTAAAAGTGTGTGAGCATGAACCGTACGCGTTTGCGTTTTACGTGAAATGTAGTTTTGATGACAAGTTATCTAAACTTGAAATGTACAAAGGACAAGATGTCGCAAAAGTTTTTGTAAAAAAACTTGATGAAACGGTTCGTAATATTTATAATCATTTAAAAATTGTAAAAGAAATGCTTCCATTAACTATTGAAGAATTAAAATCGTTTACAAATGAAAAGAATTGTTACATATGTAACGCTCCATTCGATTATTTTGATACAAAAGTAAAGGATCATTGTCATTTAACGGGAAAATATAGAGGACCAGCTCATAACGCTTGCAATTTAAATTATAAATTACCAACTTTTGTACCAGTATTTTTTCATAATCTCACAAATTATGATTGTCATTTATTTATCAAAGAATTATCGACAAATGGAGAACCCCTTTCTGCTATTGCTCAAACAAAAGAAAAATACATTTCATTTTCAAAAACTCTACTGGTTGAAAAAATAGATAAACAAAACGTATACATGAAAATTCGATTTGTAGATTCGTTTCGATTTTTAGCAAGATCCTTAGATAAACTTAGCTCAACCTTAGAAATAACTCAATGTGTAGAAATAAAAAAATATTTTAATGAAAATTTTAATTTAATGAGACAGAAAGGGGTTTTTCCATACTCTTATGTAGATTCTTATAAAAAATTAAATGATAAACACTTACCATGTAAAGAAAAATTTTATGATAAATTAAAAAATGAATCTATTTCCAATGATGATTATGAAAGAGCAAATAAAATTTGGAATACTTTTAATTGTAACAATTTAGGTGAATACTCAATGCTATATTTGAAAACAGATGTGTTGTTATTGGCAGATGTTTTTGAAAATTTTAGAACAGTTTGTTTAAATAAATATAAATTAGACCCAGCACAATATTTAACAGCCCCATCTCTGAGTTGGGATGCAATGTTAAAACATACCCAAGTAAAACTGCAACTGCTGACAGATGTTGACATGTTACATTTTTTTAAAAAAGGAATAAGAGGTGGGGTTGCACAATGTTCTAAAAGAAAAGCAGTTGCTAATAACAAATACTTAAAAAATTATGACTCAACAAAACCCGATAGTTTTATAATGTATTTAGACGCTACAAATTTATATGGAGCTGCAATGAGTGATTATCTTCCTACAAGTGATTTTAAATGGTTATCTAAAAATGAAATTGAAAATTTTAATGTTTTTTCGGTACTTAATGATTCACCTAAAGGATATGTGTTGGAAGTTGATTTGGAATATCCTTTAGATTTACACGACTTTCATAATGATTTACCTTTTTGTCCGGAAAATTTAATCCCACCAAATAGTAAATTTTCTAAACTTATACCAAATTTATATGATAAGACAAAGTATATTATTCACTATAAAAATTTAAAGCAGTGTTTAAATAATGGTTTAAAATTAAAAAAGATTCATAGGATAATTGAATTTTCACAATCACAATGGTTAAAGAAATATGTAAAATTAAATACAACTCTTCGAAATAACGCAAAAAATGAATTCGAGAAGGATTTATTTAAGTTGTTAACAAATTCAATATTCGGAAAAACTATGGAAAATATAGAAAAAAGAAAAGATATTCGCTTGGCAACAAAATGGGAAAATAAAACAAAATCTCTAGGTGCTCGAGCACTGATAGCCAAACCAGAATTCAAGTCTTGTTCAATATTTACTGACAACCTCGTCGCAATTCAATTAAATAAATTAAAAATGATTTATGATAAACCGTCCTATGTAGGTTTTTCAATTTTAGATATTTCAAAAACAATAATTTACGATTTTTATTATAATTATATTAAAAAAAAATATGGTTACGATGCTAAGTTGTGTTATACAGACACGGACTCTTTAATTTTAGAAATATTTACATCAGATTTTTACCAAGACATAAAAAATAATATTGAATTTTACGATACATCAAATTATCCAAATAATAATATTTATAAGATTCCAAAAACAATATCAACAGTTGGTAAAATGAAGGATGAATTTGGTGGGACTCCTATAGAATCTTTTTATGGTACAGGAGCTAAAGCATATTGTATAAAATTAAGTAAACCTTTAAAAAATTGTGATTTAATTAAAAAAGCTAAAGGAGTAAAGGCATCTGTTATTAAACATAGTTTAAAATTTAATGATTACGTACAAGTTGTTGAAAATAAAGGTGTAATTTTTAGAAAAATGTATATATTTGTCTCTGACTTTCACACAATATTTACAGAATTGAAAAATAAAATTGCACTTTCATCTCACGATGATAAAAGACATGTAATACCAAATGATGTAAATACATTAGCCTGGGGGCATTTTGTAATTAATATAGATAATTTTTCAAATATAGATGTTGAAGAATGTAATTTAGATGATATAGATGTAAATGAATTAATAAATGTAGATGATATATTACCTTATTTACAATAAAAATACTTTAAAAATATTTTAATCTTTTATTATAAAGTTTTCATATAAAAAAAATACATTTGATAGAGCACAAACACAATTATTAGACGTGTGATAAAAACATTTCGGTTCCATATGTTCAAGTGCTGGCGATTCTTCAAATTCATAAACCGGAACGTTGCAATATTTTTTAACATAATTAGCTTTTTCAGCACCCTTTACATAAACCATATTAACATTACTTGTTAATTGTTTCATTATACTCGAAAAATAATGAATAGGGGTAAACCCTGTATTCCATTGAATGCAGTGATGATTATTCATTAACCAAGAAGCCTGACGGTGTAATTCAGCAGAAAGCATTCTTAACGGAAATGGTGGTTTAAACACATAATGATTAATTTGATGTCCATTAAAAGCCGCAAATTCTTTGATTATAAATTTATTCTTTTCAATTTTAAATCCTTGCACATCCACTACAAGTCTCATATTTTTAACTGTTTTAACAATTTTTCCACATATTTTTTTTTTTCAAAAAATTCAATGTCTTGCTTCAGTTTACGCAACTTTTCTACAAACTCACACAACTGTTGCTCGTACATTACAACATATATTTTTAGAAAAACCACGCTTTTAATACTGTTTTACAATTTTTGTGGAGGGGTTGTACGAAAATTCCTTTTCATGTATTATAAGGCAATATGCTGAAGTATCGGACGATGTGGCAACATCTGTCTCAAACTCAATTCTTAAGGCGATACTACCTGATTGTATAACCTCTTTTTGCCGAGAACAATCTACATGAACTAAAGGAGCTTTATCTTTAAATTCGATAGGAGTAAAAATAGGTTGATTTTGTATTAACTGATAATAGGATTCTTGAAAATTTGCAAACATTTCATAGACCGTCGCATATCTATTCGAATCATAATTTAAATTTAAATCATGGTATGGAAACCGATCACTATTTAAAAATATTCTTAGATTATTAAGTTTACAGTGATCAAATTTACTCATATCTTTGGTAATTTTTCCTTTTCTATCGGTTTGAAAACCAATAATAACATGTCTTGGAGTTTCAATTTTTGAACTTGTTTTTACAGCCCAAGTATGTCTACTAGAATTATTTAATGATGGATATTCAATAATTTGCCATGAACGAAATTTAATGGGTATTTCTTTATTACTTTTAGCAATGTTTGTTAATCGAAGTTGTTGACTTAAACTGGGTTTAATATGTGGAACATTCCAAAAAACTTTTGTAATACTAATTTTAGGTTTTTCAGTTTCGTCAATACTAATAATTGAATCAATATCATCAGCAGAACGAATTAAAACTAGTTCCTGTTTCATATTCATAATAATTTTTTTATAATCTTCAAAAAATCCTGATAAATGTTTTAAGGGGATGCAAACGTTAAAATTACCATTAGCATCTACCAAAATTTTTTCATCTTTTATTTTTGGAAACCAACCAGCATTTTGTAAAAGTACGCTTTCATTTTCATTTAAACTTAAATAATTTTTCATTGTTGTTGTTAACCCCAAATCTCTAACTGAATCAATTACAACTCCATTTAATTCATATCTCATTTCACGAAATAAAAATCCAATTCCATTATTAATAAATCTTAATTTTGTTGGAATTTTGTCGTTTTCGGTTAATAATTTACCCTCAATGTACAAATAACTGTTTGAAGGTAAAGTATAAGCGTCTAAATCTTGAATACTAATTCGTATTTCATCATTATAATTTACATTTCCCGTTATGTTTGGTTGATAACTATGAAATTGATATTCTTCAATACTGGTGTCATTAAATGGCTGGTTTGTTACATGCAAAACGTCCATTTTAAACCAACACTTTTAACCCGAGAGAAGCTAAAAATTTTTTATTTTTTGGTGTTATTCCTATGATTGCTTTTGAATAACTACTGTTTTTTTTGTAAAAGTGCTTTTTATAATTAAATTTTAAGACCATACTTTTTTTATATGTAAAGTTAAAGTAATTTCTTCACCTTGAAAATTTATTAGTTCACCAGTTTGATCAATAATTTTAACCGTAATATTGTTGATTGCTTTACCGCTAACAGGATAATACAAAACGTTTTGAGGGGTTTCAACTATTTTATACCCAAAAGGAACAGTTGGAAAAAATTGATGAATAATGTGAACTGGTTTTCCATTTAAAAATGAACCAGCTGCTATACTACAATCAATTCCAACAGAATTAACTTTTAAAATTTTTACTGGATGCTCAGAAATGTATGTTATACCAGGATCGAGTCTTTCCAAATCAAATCCAAATACGGATCCGATGTAATTATCTTTATATTTAAAATAAATTATGCGATTACTTTTTATTTCTATTTTTGATGTATTTATATTAGGATTTATATCTATAACGGCATCACTATCAACACTTTTTACATAATTTTTAATAAGTTTAATTAAATCATCCAATTCATATGCTCCTACAGGAACTTTATATTCATATACTTTGTTTTTAGGTTTACCCCAATAAAAAACATTATTTGTTTCATCTATATTTGGTATTGTATTAAAACTATAAAAATTCACTAAACCTATTTCATAGTCACCTTCCAAATATATTGGATCATTAAAATCATAATTTAAAATGGAAGAATTACCAGTTAAAGTAAAACTTAAAGACATGACTCTCCGGTAACTTATTATAAAATGATGTAATTTATTAAAAATATTGATTATATAAAAAATTTAAACAATAATGTCCACACATGTATGAATTTTTTTGAATTCGGTCGTAATTATAGTATATGCTTACTTTTCCGTTACTATAAAAATAATTAACTAATTCTATAGGTGGTGGTAAATCCCCATAACTATCAAAATATACAATATTTTTGTTTTTCTTGGAATAAGCTACCCAATGAGTACCTTTACCAATATTTAAATCAAGATTTACTATTCCAGTTTCAAATTTATGTATATGTTTTGGTAAGGTATCCCTCATAAATACTCCTCTAAAATATGGAATTCTTTTTGCATACTTTTTTAAATCTACGTCGTTTAGTGCTCTCTTAGGTATAGTTAGTTTTTTGAGTATGGTCTTAAATATAAACCTTTTCCTTTTTTAATTCCTTTTCCCTTTTTTATTCCCTTTCCTTTTTTTAAACCTTTTCCAGTTTTTTCCATCATTAAATTGTGACGTTTTTGTTCTTCAAGTTCTAATTTATTTGCTTTTGCATCGTTTACGGCTTTTGCAATACTCGCCGCTCCTCCACCCACAGCACCGAGGGCAGCAAGAAGAGGTAGTAAAAGCGGTAAAAATCCTCCGGTTTTTGGAGGTTTAATAACTCTCTTTTTTTTCTTTAATCCCATACCAAATTTTTGTTTCCCTTTCATTGCAGTTGTAACAATCCACGCTGCAGTTTTTTCAGCTAATTTAGAATCAGAATTGACAATATTCCAGGCCTTATTTTCTAATATCTTATCTGCTTTATGTCTTTCTTCAAGATTCCTACTTTTATAATAAGCAATATCGTGTTCTTTACATGCAGAATCTAATTGATTAATACCCCTATCTCCCCTATCTAATCGTTGTTTTAATTTTGTACCTGGACCGCAGAAATTATAACCGGGTATATGTAGTTCAACAGGTAATTTATTAATTAAAGAGTTTAATAACCCTCTACCTATCCGGTGTACACTTACACGCTTACGTTTTAACATTAACTAATATAAATAACACCACCACCCTATATATATAATCAGTATTAATCAAGATGAGAAACAAACATTTATTACCTGTTACAAATCATGATTTTATTGTAAACGATGAAAAAATTAATAAGCATGGTCCTTTATTTCGTGGTGAATGTAAACGAGGCTTAATTGTAGGTCCAAGCGCATCAGGAAAAACAAACGTTATAATATCATTACTCGAACATCCAAACGGATTGCGATTTGAAAATGTCTATTTATATTCAAAATCATTACAACAACCAAAATATAAATACTTAGAAACTTTGTTGCAACCTATTAAAGAAATTGGTTACGAAAAATTTGATAATTCGGATGATATTATTTTACCAGAAAATATAAAAAACAATTCGATTATAATTTTTGATGACGTAGCCTCTTGTGATCAAAATATTATACAAAAATACTTTTCTTTCGGTCGTCACAAACAAACGGATTGTTTTTATTTATGTCAGACATATTCTTCTATTCCCAAACAATTAATACGGGATAATGCTAATCTATTAATAATTTTTAAGCAAGATTTAACAAATTTAAAACATATTTACAACGATCACGTTAATATTGATATGTCTTTTCAAGATTTTAAAAATATTTGTTCTAATTGTTGGAAAAAGAAATTTAATTTTTTAACAATTGATAAAGATTGCCCGCTTTCAGCTGGAAGATATAGGAAAAATTTTGATACTTTTATATAAATAGATTTATTGAATTAAACCAGTTAGTAGCAATGAATCCTCACATCACTAAACAATTGTTAAAAGCTAGGAAAGATTTAAAAAAGAAATATAAAAGTTTAAAGACCAACACAGCTCAATCACAGTTACATTTGGAACAAACTTATCAACCAATAACACAACCTATTAAAGAATTAGTTTCGGCTTTGGAAAAACAAGAACCATATGAATTTAAACCTATAAAAAAAATTAAAAAATCATTATTTACGACACCTTCACAATCAACATTTTCAACACCTTCGAAACCAACAAGTAGCACATCTTTTAGCCCACAACTATCACATCTTTTAAATGAAATTTCATTACGACAAAATACTTCACAACCATACACTCCACAAACACCACAATTTTTGAAAGAAAATGAATCGTATGAATCTACCGGTGAAGTATCTCCAACCGATGAATACATAGATGATACCATATCACAATTTTATCAATCAATATCTGATCCAAATGTTTTAAATGAATATTTAGAACAATTCGCTACACCATTACCTAGAGCATATATTGAAGATATGATTAAAGATGTTGAAGATGTTTTTGATCATGTTTTAGGTGTTTATCACAACCCTGTTACCGATAAATTTTTTATTGGTAATTCAGAATTAAGTTTTGAGGGTCCCGACTTAAAAATTAATAATATCAAATATGAGGGAACACCAGGACTTTATGAATTAATATTTAAGAAAAATCCCACGGGATTTAAAAAAAAAGATATAGAAAATTTTATTGATATAATTAGAAGAACAAATTTACTTCACAAAAATTATAATCCTGATTTACCTATTAAAAAAAGTTATACTAATGATATAAAAAATAAATATAATTATATAATTAAACCAACTTTAGAAACTAAACCGGTAGAAAGAAGACGACCAAATTCAACAATAAGCAATATGCTAATAGGTGTTTTAACCCGAAATATGAAAAGTAAAAGAGGAGGAGCATTAAAAAAATATTCCAAAAACAAAATTGATTACGTTTATTTTAATGATTATAATGAATTAATAAATAGATTAAAATTATTAGTAGCATCTGAAACTGCTGGTAATACCGGAGTTCAAAATGAAATTATTTCAATTATTGAAGAATTACGTGAAGGTGGAATAATTGAATAAATACTTTGGTAATCCAACAATGTAATTAGTATAAAAATGCCACTTAACAAATTCGGTAATCATTTTCTTGATGATGGTGGCTCATCTTTTCCACCTACGTTTTATATTTGTAACAAACCAAAACTATTTAGTAAATCAATACTTATTCTTGAAAGCAACATAAAAGGTAATCTTAATAAGGATTCCGATGGAAATTTAGTTTGGTATATATACGATCATTCAAAAACGTATACGTTTCCTATAGCTGCCACAATTGAAAAAGCTTCCGTGTATCCTAAAGATGCTCAAATTATTTTAAACAAAAAATTGTTTGAACCGAGTGATGTTATTAATCAAAAAGTTAATGTGGGTGATAAACTCTCTTTAACCTCAAAAATTGTTCAAAATGTTAATGCTATTTGTGAGCTTGTTTTAAAAATACCAGTAGAATATGAGTAAAGTTGATGTTGTAGAAGAATTACATAGGTCGGCTAGACAAAACTATAGAAGAAGACACGTTATTATTAAAGGTTTACATGATTTAATTCAGGGTGATTTAGCTATAATGTCTCTTTATGGTAAAGAAAATCAAGGATATAATTACATATTAGTTGTAATTAACGCATTTAGTAAATATGTTTGGGCTGAACCTGTTAAGAAAAAAACCGGTAGTGATGTTACAAAAGCTATGAAAAAAATTCTAATGCAAATGTTCCCTCCTAAAAATTTACAAACGGATAATGGAAAAGAATTTTATAATAAAGATTTTCAAGAATTAATGAAAAAATATAATATTAATCATTACAGCACATTTTCCAATTTAAAAGCAAGTATAGTTGAAAGAGTTATTCGAACTTTAAAAACTATGCTTTGGAAACAATTTAGTATGCAAGGTTCATACAAATGGGTTAAAATTCTCCCAAACGTTGTAGCAAAATATAACAATACAAGACATACGACTACCGGTGCTATTCCTAGTAAAGTTACTGATAAAAATGCTCATTATATTATTGCTTTTAACCAACTAAAAACTATTGACCCTAAAATCCCCAAATTTGAAAAGGGTGATTTTGTTCGTATAAGTAAACATCGTTATGCATTTAATAAAGGTTATACTCCTAATTGGACTACCGAAATTTTTAAAATTAAAAAAGTTAAATTGACGAACCCAACAACATATATTTTAGAAGATGATAAAAAAGAAGAAATTCAAGGTGGTTTTTATACGGAAGAATTACAAAAAGTAAAACATCCTGATGTTTATTTAATAGAGAAAGTGTTGAAAAAAAAGGGAAACAAACTTTACGTAAAATGGCTGGGATTAAATTATAATTCTTGGATAAATAAAAAAGATGTAGTATAATTTTTTTAATAAAAAGTTTATTATGTATAAAATTGTTGTATTTTTTTATATACATTATTTCTATAAACTAAATCTAATATAGGATTTAAAATTATAGAAGCTTCTTTAATGCGTGCAGAAAACCGTATACGATCCAGTGCAGTTAATTCCCATTCACTTTTTCGAGCCACTCGGTATGCGTAATTCCATGTGTACATGTAATGCACTTGGTTCAAACTTTCATTAAATGTCACTTTTTTCATAGCAGCTCAGGATACAAATAAATCACCTCCATTATTATTCCATAAGTCACAGCATGTCTATTTTTGAATGGTTCCATTATCATGAGAGAATTATTTATAACATCATTTCCTTTCATATTTTTTAATAATTGTAAAGTGTTTAAAATATTTTGATTTTTAAAATTTTCTAGATGATATTTTATTAGTGGTGCTATTTTCCACATTTCTTCCAATGATGAAGATCCCAACCAAATACAAGAATTGTTAAAAGTTATTTTCACAACTTTAGATTTTTCAAATTTTTCAAAATGTAACACAAAATTTGATGTTTCTATTGCAGGACAATAATCTGCTGTGTATAAAAAGTTGTTAATTACATCTCTGTATGATAAAAATTGCTCCCAATCTTTTTCACTGAATTGTACGTTAGAGTTGTTACTTCCAGAAATAACTACACATGGTGTCCAATTTAAATTAGGACATAAACAAACAGATATAAACTTAGATTTCGATTGATTTAAACTAAATCTTCGTTCACTCAAAAATATGTTTGAATTCATTTTTATGACTAAATAAAAAAAAATAATTCGGCTTTTATAAGAAATTTTTAGGGGCGGAAACAATTAATTAATTTTTAGGAGGGGGAATAAAAATTTGATAACTCACAAAACACTATTTAATTTTTACAATTTATGTTGACAATATGTTAATAACAATAAATATTAATAATTTATTATTTTGTTGAAGAATCTGTAAAAAATTTTTAAAACATTATTTTTAAGGTTTTAAGATTATTAAGTATTTAAGGTTACCTTTTTCTTTTTGCAACTTTTGTTGTTGCAATTTTTCATGCCGCCATCGCTCTTCCTCTCGAAATTTTCTTTTTTCTGACTTGCTCATGTTTGTTGGTGGGGCTCTTATTATATCCTTGTTAAGGACATCGGGTACATAAGTAGGCCAATCGTAATGATCCCAATTTTCTTCTTCCATTACAAGAAACTATTAACCCCTTCAGCGAAATTATAAGACTGAACATTCACTCAAACATAAACGGAACATTCATTGCGGTGCATTTAAAATTGTAATTTAATTAAGGGTGCATTTAATTAACACGCAAAGCTTATTACGAATATAAACGTAATTTCGCGAATTTTAGTGCAATAATTGAATCCATATTGCAACGGATAAGTAATTGTAAATATACGGGTAATTTCGCGAATTTTTGTGCGTTAATTTACATGTAACGGATTGCAACAGATCCCAACGAATTTTAACGGAAAAGTGAATTTTAGGGTTTGGTGACAATTGCAGCAAATTCACCAAGTCAGTTTAAAAGAATTAGTCGAAATGAAAACATTTCAGAGAGATTTTTCTGACCCAGACATACCAAAAAAAAAAATTAATATTATTTCTGATGAAATAATAAAATTAGCAAAAGACTGTGAAATTGAAATAATAAGTGGTTCATTTGAAAAAGTAAAACCAATTGGATACAAAAATAATTTTTCGGATATTTCCGACGATGAAAGCTTAACGGAGCTGAAGGAGGTGCAGCAGCAGGAGCAGATGCAGGAGGAGGAGCAGCAGCAGGAGCAGATGCAGGAGGAGGAGCAGGATCAGGCGCAAATGCAGGAGCAGGAGCATGATCAAATGAAGATGTGGGAGAATAAGGAGGAGGAACGGGACCAAGACAGTGATAGTGACAGTGAAATTGATGAAAAAACTGAAAAATATATTAAAGTGGTATATAATAGCATGTTTGTTTTTGAACAAAAATTGAAAAAATACAATGAAAAAAGGGAGAAATACGCTAAAAAAAGTCGGATGTATACAAAAATTATAAAGCGTTTTATTACGGATTTCCAAAAAAATTTATAGTAATAATTGTGATTATAAAACCTAAATACAATAGTAAAACTACATAGAAACTACAAAAATCAAAAGCGTAAATTTGACATATTTTTTAATTGCAAATACAACAATTTTGCAGACACACAACACTAATTAACTTGCATTTACATTTATCACACTCGTAATTGTATCTATTTAGTACATGTTTGCTAATAGTCTCGTGTGAAGAATGGCTTCCTCCAACCGAACGATTTTCTGAATTAAAACAATAATAACAAAACCATTTGTTATCAATTTCACAGTAGATGTAGTGGTAAAAAATACAAACTAATTCTTCCTGGTTTGTTGTATAATTAAAAACGTAGTTTTTGATGTCTTGGTCAAATTCGGCTTCGATCCCGCTATCGTATTCGCTTTCATCATCTTCAAATTGTTGAGCCATTTTTTGAAATAAAAGTAATATTTCCGGGTTATGTTTTTCATGTGTCACTACCACCACTCGCAAAAAACTTTTTCAAAAACGTTTTACATATTTTGCGAACACACCTTACAAAAATCTTTTATGAAAATTTGGTATAAAGAATTGTCGCAATTAGAACATTGTTCAAAGTTTTTTAGTTTGGAATATTCTTCCATAAAATGTTTATGCACAAAACAACATTCTAAGTTTAAATCATCCCACTCGGATATTATGTTGTATAAACAATTAAAACAAAATTTTGAAGAACTTATCGGGGTCAAAATGTAATAACTATGATGTACACAAACTGTTTTAGTTTTTTCAAAAAAGGTTGAACTATCAATCACACACTCTGAACTCATCTTGAATGAACAAATTTTTATTATCATTGAATTTATACTATTTTTTTAATTAGAAACCCCCCTTTATCTTAAATTCTCTTTAAATAACCACCCCGATGTTTGTAAATTACAATATTCGGTTATATTTCGGTAAATTACTTTTTGTTCGTTTAACTGTTTCTAATATTCGCAACAATGATCGCGTGTAAGATGAAACGGTTACTTTAACGGTTAACCCGTATGCAAAAATGTGTTTCCCTAATTGTAAAAATATTGAGGGGTAATCAAATTACATTTAAGTACAGTTTTATATAAAAAATATTAGTTGTTTAATAGGCGTAAAGATGTTAACAAGTATTTTAATTCTTCAAGCCATCTGGTTAAATCATTTGTATATTCAACATCCTTATAATAGTAAGGAAGTGTTTATTTGTTTCGATAAAAATGGAATTAAAAATGACAGTTGGCCTGCTAATTGGGAAAGAATGATTAGTTATTCCCCTAATAATACACCGCTTCATACTATTAAATTACCACAAAATAGCACTGTATACAAATTAAAAATTAGATTAAGTAATAATACATTAGAAGAGACAGATTGGCGTGATTTGTACCCCTCTCCCAACAAAAAAGAAAAAATAACGTCTACAGTTGAAAATAATTCAATTCATTGGTTATCTTACTACAGTGTAGTTGTTTTAACCATATTACTAATAGAAAAAATTTTTTCAATCTCTGTGAATTTTTTAAAAAATGTGTGCTGAAGAAAAGTTTTCAAATTCTTTCGATTGTAGATTAAATAGTTTTAAAAATTGGAAAGGTGTTATATCTCCAATAGAACTAGCATTAGCGGGATTTTACTACACAGGATTTAAAGATTGTGTTAGATGTTTTTGTTGTGGTTGTGAAGTTTATAAATGGGAATTAAATGATGATCCAATAGAAGATCATATAAAGTATGGTCCCTACTGCACTTATGCTAAAATGTTGGAAGCACTGTATACAAATTAAAAATTAGATTAAGTAATAATACATTAGAAGAGACAGATTGGCGTGATTTGTACCCCTCTCCCAACAAAAAAGAAAAAATAACGTCTACAGTTGAAAATAATTCAATTCATTGGTTATCTTACTACAGTGTAGTTGTTTTAACCATATTACTAATAGAAAAAATTTTTTCAATCTCTGTGAATTTTTTAAAAAATGTGTGCTGAAGAAAAGTTTTCAAATTCTTTCGATTGTAGATTAAATAGTTTTAAAAATTGGAAAGGTGTTATATCTCCAATAGAACTAGCATTAGCGGGATTTTACTACACAGGATTTAAAGATTGTGTTAGATGTTTTTGTTGTGGTTGTGAAGTTTATAAATGGGAATTAAATGATGATCCAATAGAAGATCATATAAAGTATGGTCCCTACTGCACTTATGCTAAAATGTTGGAATCTTCTCATAGAAAAGAAAAATTAATTCAAAACCATGCAAAGTGTAGTGCCTACTGCACCTATGTTAAAATGTTGGAATCCTCTTATAGAAAAGAAAAAAGTTTTTTTTATGTGTTTATTTTTATACTTATTCTTAGCATTATAAATAAATATTTGTAACTTTATTTTTATAGTAACTATATAAAATTAAAAATAATATTGTATTTTAGTGGTTTTATTGGTAAAAAAATAAAAATGTAGTTATTAAATCATTTATTCACATATAAATTAAATCAAACATTTTTAAAATAAATAATTTGTTTCTTCTTTTTCCTCTCGGTAATTGCAGTCGCACTTTTTACACACATTGGCAGGTATTCTTCTAGACATTGTAAAAGTGTTTGTTGCTTAGCAGCTCGTAAACTTGAAATAAAACATTCCAAACACATTTTATAATTTTCAAATGCTACGCAACTAATATAACCTTTTTGATACTGTTTTTTTAATAAATCCAACATAAATCTGTCGTATATAAACCGAGCATTTCCGTAACATATGTCATCCTCAAGATTTAAAAGCATATTGTGCAATTTTTCTCGAATATTTGTAATCCCACTGTGTAAACCAACAATTGGAGTATAATTTATGTAAGGCTTTAGCACCCACATTGTAACTGGAAAAACTATAAACTGAATTGTTCGTATTCTAAAGCGAAAATATCAACACATTTGCAAAAATTAAAACACGTTTTATATCAACATTTTTTTTGCTTTTCAGCCCCCTCCTTCTTCTTCCCCTTTTTCTTTTTCACAATAATCAGGTTTCTGCAAGAATGTTGGTAAATATTTTTGAATACGCCATAGATATTCTCTTAAATCATTATCATTTCGCATGTTTGAAACAAAACACTTTTTTTGATGTTGTTGTAAATAATCGTTTCTTGTAAACTCCCGATTGCACTTGTTACACTTTTCTGATTTAATTTTTACACCACAACTTAATTCGTGACGACGCAAATTGTATTTCCTTGTAAACTCTTTGTTACACTTGTTGCACTGCATTTTGAACTGAAGTTTTACACCACAATTTACACCACAACTTAATTCGTGACGACGCAAATTGTATTTCCTTGTAAACTCTTTGTTACACTTGTTGCACTGCATTTTGAACTGAAGTAATTTTTGTAAGAATGTTTCTTTTAACGTACTTTATCCGGTTTTATTAATTATGCTAATTTTGACAGTTATTATGTTAATTTTGCTCCCAATTTGAACCGCCAAATGCCTATTTTTTGACCGTTATTATGCTAATTTTGCTCCCAATTTGAACCGCCAAATGCCTATTTTTTTGACCGTTATTATGCTAATTTTGCTCCCAATTTGAACCGCCAAATGCCTATTTTTTTGACCGTTATTATGCTAATTTTGCTCCCAATTTGAACCGCCAAATTCCACTGTGCTCTAATTATGCAAATTTGACCGTTATTATGCTAATTAGATCCACCTGTGCTCTAATTATGCTAATTTATTCCCCCCTCCCCTTTGACCCCTGCTCAATTTTTGTTGCTCCCAATTTGAACCGCCAATACCTAACTACTGCTACGAAATGTCATAACCAATAACCCCTATTTCATTACCTAAATAAAGCATGTAGCGCAAATTTCAAACTCATTTATCTTTGAAACGGTGCATTTTAGCGACTCAAAACAAGTATACTTTTTTAAAGTTAAAATGTTGTAGTTTTTGTAAATTGATCCCGTTTGGTCAAATTCCTACGTAAAAAAAGTTATGGCTGTTCATAGGAAAAAAAGTGTGCTGAAATGGCGCCCTCTGGATTAAGCGCAAAATAGATAACATATTCTTTATTGGACACCTCTAAAAACCCCCATATGTGAAATTTAAAAAAGATATCTCTTGAATTACGCTGGATGGACAAATAAATCGAAATAAAAATCGATTTTCATAGTGCTATAACTTCCTAAAGAAGCAACTTTGACTAAGGTAAAGTTGGTTAAATCATCATATTTTGACCCAAAGAATGCACCCTCAGCGTATGGGCCCATTCATTACCGGACACCCTGTATATGTATAGAGAAAAAAATTGTATAGGTACGTCATGAGTTGGTTGATAATAATTGATTAGAGAAGTACGTTATTTAAATTCAGCAGATGAGCAGTAGAAAATGGTTATGCTTAGATGAAAAAAATTGAATTCATTGGCCGGTGCGTATAGAAAAAAGTGAACATCTTGTAAGTGTGCTTTTCGAGTATTTTTTTAGTGCTTTGAACCCCTTTTGTCCGTTGTCCGTAGAACAACTCTGAAAAAATTCTTATATCCTGTCCTAATTACCCTAGGAAAAACCCACCCCTTGCATAATGAGACGGGCGAAGGACGTAAAAACGCACCACCTGTAGCCGAAAAAAATGTATCCCCGATAGAATCACTTTTACTTTTTATATAAATCACAATACTAACACATGTTACCCTCGCCCACACCCCCTAAATCTCGAGAGATTGTTTACGTTCGAGCTTTCGAGCACCCGCATGCCTTACAGTCGCCCATGCAAGTCATTACAGTCCCTTTCGAGAAATCGGAACTCTAGGTGAGCGTCTCCTTTAGAAAACGTAATTAATCGAAAAATTGTTATACAAAATACAATCGGGGTAGCAGCGCGGCCGATTGAGGGCCCCATAGACCGTAAAACAAAGCGACTATCTGGTCTGGTCGATCCGAGAGAGCTCCTAGACCGTGTGAACTCTTCGTCTAGGGATGTTGGATGGATCATGTGTTACGCACACCATACGGCAGAAGGGGGCAGGGGGCGAGCGCACCAAAACCAGAAACCCGACTTTAATGATCTATACGAATAAATCAGAGCGCTAGAAAGTGAAATTATTTGAATATTAAAAAGTCAGGTAAATACAGGTGGTTGGTTCCGTAGCCTATATACTAGTTTTTTTTTTGTTTCCTGCTTTGATTTTTTTTGTTCGTTGGAAATCGAAATTTTTTGTGCATTTCTCGGGGAGTATTCGGCAGATGTGGTGTTTTATTTCGACTTATATTACTTGCGAGTTGAGTAGAAATAAATTATATGTCATCATTGATGAAATACCAGGGAATTTTCAGTCTACATATAAGATACTGAATTGAATCAAAACGAGAAAATAATTGAAGAAATAATTTTAATACACTATAGGTAAAATTCATTCATTACTCTATGTATTTTAATTCGGTGTTGGTCAATTAGTCCCCACGGTCATTTTTGTCAACGGGGTTCCATAATCCTACAGGTCGATTGGTCCCCAGTTTCAAAATTTAATGGGCTAATTGGTCCCCGCGGTCAAAATATTCCTAATCCGATTAGATAAGATTTTACATTGCATGAATAACTATCATTTGGCTAACATCTTCTGGTGTACTTACATAGCTGAGTGAATTTGGACAAAATGCAGTTTTTAGTGTTAAAAAATATTTAATATCTAAGCATTAGTAATTTAAAATATATACAATTGGTACAATATATATTAAAAGAGAAATTCTGTACAAAAAAAGAATTATTTTAGTTTTAATATACGATCGGATTTCAAAAAATAGTTGGCAACATATGGGAAACTTTATTATTAATTTTACGAAATATTTATTCTTCACAAAAAGTTCTGCATGATCTAAAATCCAAGATGCAACCATCAAAAATCAAATTTTATCAATCTTATACGAGGTTTGTCAAAAAATGTGAATTTTGCTCAAGAGTAAAGTACCTTAATATTTTACAATATCGAAATTTGTTATTATGAAAAGTACACCTAATTTTCTAGAAGTATACTGGAAGGGATGGGATTTTCCCTATATTGAAATAGAAAAAAAAAGACAGAAGTCAAAAAATTTCCCCTAATCATAAAAATCCTCATTAAATTGTACTACAAAATGAAAATACATAATCGAAATTTGCCAGAGAATTTTGAAATTATAAATATTCCCATCGGTCCTTCCTAGAAAACCTTAATCCGGTATTGGGGACCAATTAACTGATAGCTTTCGAGTCGAAAAAGGATTATATTTGGGTTAATTTAACCGCGGGGATCAATTGAACTCCACCCTTTTAATTATCTTCTAATTATCTTTATTATAAGTAGATAAAAAAGTCCACGATTCCTACTGGTTTTTAAACGTTTTTTTTGTTTCACTGACCTACTACTGTGAACACAAGCAAAAAACAATAAATATGACAGATTGCGTTGTAAGTTAACACCTTTTTTTTGTGCACTTTTTTGTTGGTCGGGTTCTTATTATAGATGTACCTTTTTTGCCGTACTACAACGTGATTCATGCGTTCACTTGCATTTCTTCTACCTCACAGAACCGGAGTATCATTTTTTTAAAGCATATAGCCACTTTAATTTTATCCCAATTATTATCTACAAATACATTTCAATAATAATCCAATAAAAATTAGTTCATAATTATACAACAAAATTTCTCTTAATAGCGCAACGATAATAAAATTAGCATTATCCAGTCCGACCCTGTAAAAAGAATGTTATTTATTCTTGCGGTTTGTTACTGTTATAGAAAGACTTCCAATGATAAAGAACCAATTTAGCGTTTTTTTTTCGTACTCACATCGTTACACTAACAGACGAAATTACACACCGGCCATGTTATTTTCTGCCGTAAGGAGGAAATAATTACGATTTCTTGCCTAATGGCATAAAGTAAAAGTACCAAAAAATACGTGAGCTATTATTTTCCTTTAATAGAATGCGCTAAGCCGTTAGATGTCAAGATCTCGAGAGAAAAAAATTATATTAGTCAAGTGATGCGTGAAGTTACATAGTTGTGGTGGAGATTAAAACGAAATCAGAATTTCAGAAATACTGCGCATGGATCACAATTTATCATCACTAAAATATTCAATATATACAGGGTGTCCGGTAATGAATGGCTCATGCGCTAAGGGGAGGTTCTTTGGGTCAAAATATGACGATTTAACCAAATTTACCTTAGTCAAAGTCGCTTCTTTAGGAAGTTATAGCACAGAAAATCGATTTTTTATTTCGATTTTTTTGTCCATCCAGTGTAATTCAAGAGATATCTTTTTCAAATTTCACATATGGGGATTTTAGAGGTGTCCAATTAAGAATATGTTATCCATTTTGCGCTTAACCTAGAGGGCGCCACTTCAGCACACTTTTTTTTCCTTCGAAAGGCCATAACTTTTTTGTACGTAGGAATTTGATAAAAATGGATCAATTTCCAAAAATTACAACATTTTAAGTTTAAAAAAGGTATACCTGTTTTGAGTCGCTAAAATGCACCGTTTCGAAGATAAATGAGTTTGAAATTTGCGTTACATGCTTATGTAGGTAATGAATTAGGGGTTATTTTGGTTATGACATTTCGTAGCCAGAGTTTCCAGACATTTCCAGAAATTTCAAGACAGTTTTCAGATATTTCCAAACGTTTCCAGACACTTCCAGACATTTAAAGATATTATCCAGACATTTTCCAGACATTTCCGGGCATTATCCAGACATTTCCAGACATTTCTGGACAGTTTCCAGACATTACAGACAGTTTAGAGAAATTTTCCATTCATTTCCAGATATTTACAGTTAATTCTAGACGAAAGCTTCGTTATTACCCTTGTTTTGTAAGTCTGCAGCACACATTTCAAACTCATTTATCTTTGAAACGGTGCATTTTAGCGACTAAAAACATGTATACCTTTTTTAAAGTTAAAGTGTTGTAGTTTTTGTAAATTGATCTCTTTTTATCAAATTCCTACGTACAAAAAAGTTATGGCCGTTACAAAATTTGAAAAAGATATCTCTTGAATTACGCTGGATGGACAAAAAAATCGAAATAAAAAATCGATTTTCATAGTGCTATAACTTCCTAAAGAAGCAACTTTGACTAAGGCAAATTTGGTTAAATCGTCATATTTTGAGCCAAAGAACCTCCCCTTAGAGTATGGCCCATTCATTACCGGACACCCTGTATACCTACCTACATAAATTTTTATCGCCATCAGGCTTACCAAACCGCCGCTCTAGTGTTAGACCGTTTGTTATTAAAATCGAAAGATTAATTACTTCAATGCCTCCATTGATACCCGCGATTCTTCTGGTTCCTCTCACAAAGGCGACATGCTAACTAGATCACACCGAAAACCCTTTAACCCTCTTTGCTGCATTGTGCCACCGGCTATTCACCGATTCTAAATATTTATCGCTTATCAATATTAATGATCTCGTAATATTGACAAATCTATTTGGCTTCGAAAGGGAGGTTACTTACAATAGGAATAAAATCGGCGACTGTCGAACACGTCGAGGGGCCCAATTAAAATGGATCGACCCCGTTGACAGGGCGTATAGAGAAATTTGTGGAAGGTGTTCTTCGGGAAGGTCGCGAAGACGTGTAGTAGGTAAAAGTAAAAGGTTCCTCGACCATTTATCGACACTTCCAAAAAACGCGTTGAGCATTATGTCAGGTGTTGCGGGGACCAGCAACAATGGCTAAACGAGGTTAACTACCTTTGGGAAGCGGTTCTAATCTTCCAATCTCTATCATTATTTTATATTGAATAATACGGGACCTATCGCTAGGCGAAATCTGAGATGGGATAAATAATTCATATTCTTTTATAGTGGTTTTATTTGCTTTTCTGATTCAATATCTACCAAAACAAGATTTGTTCTTTTGCTATAGCACTACTATACAGAATGTCCATCCATACAGAATCCATACTGAAAAATCCATACAGAAAAAGCATCCCTCTATCTGTTTATTGGAATAAATAATAATTTAAATGAAAAAACTGACCATCAGTTATTAAATTAGAATCGAAACGGGACAACCCCGATTTCGGGCCCATTGTCTCGGTAAGTTTCGTTACTACCTCTATACCTTATAAAGAACGTTCGCATGTGGGAGTCGAAATTGTTGTGTAATTACGATATAAAACTGCGTTCCCTCCTCTATAATTTACTGGTAGAGGCCCCTTAAAGGTCGTCGGTTCGGTTCCGAAAAATTGAGAAGAGATCTGGCTCATCGATGAGCAATTTACGACCATGTTAAAACGCAAGTACTAATATAGAGGTAGCGCAGTTAACAACGATTCAAGTGGATGTACAGGGTGTATCAAAATTATAGGCCATAAATTAAACCACATATTCTGGGGACAAAAATAGCTCGATTGAACCTAATTTACCTTAGTACAAATGTGCACCAAAAAAAGTTGCAGCCCTTGGAAGTTGCAAATTAAAAATCGATTTTTTCCAATTTCTCGAGAACATTTTAGTATTTTTTTATGAAAATGGACAGGTGGTTGTCCTATTGCAAGAGCAACTTTCTACAAAAAAAATTACGAAATCTGTGCACCCCATAAAATTTGTATGGGGGTTTTGATCCCTTCAACCTCCCCAAATTTTTGTGTACGTTACAATTAAATTATTTTTGTCACCCCATTAGTTTAACACATTATTTTGGAAACTTTTTTGTCTCTTAGTACTTTTTCGATTAGCCAGTTTTTATCGAGATATGGGCTCTTTTCGATTATGTTTTAAAAATCCTGAGAATAGAAAAAGTAGATTATAAGTGAATTTTCAAGTCAATCGGATTTTAAAAAATATTTATTGAATCTAATTAAATATTTTATGTTTTGTAAGAAAGAAAATCGAATATGTTGGAAAATCATTGGCTTCTGAGAAAACATTTTTACAAAACAAAAAATATTTAATTGGATTCAAAAAAAAATTTAACATCCGATTGATTTGAAAATTCACTTATAATCTACTTTTTCTATTCTCAGAATTTTTGAAACATAATCGAAAAGGGCCCATATCTCAATAAAAACTGGCTAATCGAAAAAGTACTAAGAGACAAAAAAGTTTCCAAAATAATGTGTTAAACTAACGGCGTGACAAAAATAATTTAATTGTAACGTATACAAAAATTTGGGGAGGTTAAAGGGATCAAAACTCCCATACAAATTTTATGGGGTGCACAGATTTCGTAATTTTTTTATAGAAAGTTGCTATTGCAATAGGAGAACCACCTGTCCATTTTCATAAAAAAATACTAAAATGTTCTCGAGAAATTGGAAAAAATCGATTTTTAATTTGCAACTTCCAAGGGCTGTAACTTTTTTTTGGTGCACATTTGTACTAATGTAAATTAGGTTCAATCGAGCTATTTTTGTCCCCAGAATATGTGGTTTAATTTATGGTCTATAATTTTGATACACCCTGCATATTTCTCATAAAATGGGGTTTCTGATGAGTGTTTAGGCAACTATATTAGTTCCATTGGATGTGAATTTTTACGGCGCTCTCGGAATCCGACACACACCGTCCCCCAAATCGAACTTCCTTGGGAACCGAAACCGAAATGTATCGAAAATAGCCATTTTTCCACATCCCCGCCTCGCTCTCGGTCTATTAAGTCCGCGTTTCCGCCGTCTAAAAAAAAATAGGTACCTCTACGCGTTCTTCCTGTTTAAAAAGAGGGTGCGCGCAAAATTGGTTTTTTCGTGAAACGAGATATTTTTAAAGTCTCCTACGCCCCCCCGATATGCACCAGCATAAAGGGCGATACTCGACCCAATGTAGTGGTACCTACGGTCGCGATTCCCAGGTACCGCCCGCTTGATTTCTTAGACGGATCTCGACTACGTCACGTCTAATCTACGGGGCTATGGGAAAATACGGCGGCTGGGAGACGTGTCCGATCACAGCCACCCTTACGAAATAGGTAATACACCTGTTCGGGAGATCACCTTGAAAAAAATCTCTTGGAGAATCATAGGCGCGCTGAATATAACATCCTGTGCATGTGTGTCTTGATTTCGAGAAAATTTAATTCGATTAATGAAAGAGGACTTAAAATTTATTGGATTTAAAATCGATATATGTTTGCTATACAGATGGAAAAATTACAATTTTATCATATAAGCAATTAATTGGGTCAATAATTAAACTATATGGGTCCACTATTATATAGGTAATTAATAATCGAATTTTAATTACACCAGTTGATCAAGCCACTCCCTATATACAGCAATATTATCAAAATACTTACCCATTTTAATTGGTTTTAAAATAAATTCAAGTAGGTGCCTATATACACTCCACCATCAGAAGTTTCAGTTACCATCCTGTATAATTAAATACCCATATAAACATCTCGTAATATATTCACCAAAAGATACTTATCCCGCTTCTTATAAACGAATAAATAATTTAATAAATACTAGCGACCCCAATATCTGTCGCATTCGCCCTCAATGCAGAACCATTGTGAGCCGAGGGGTTCGAATATTCCACGCCAGGAATTCCGATTATTCCTCAGGAATCCGTCTGGTGGACGTCGATAAGAACGCGATTATTTTTACGATAAACCAACCTTTTCGGAGGGTTGTAATCGAAAATTAAAACGCATTAGTGGTATCTGATATGCTAATACGCGGCGTGCACGTACGAGGGCTGGTGGAAGAGTCGCGACTCACCTGGGGGCACATTTTGCATTGGTACTTCCTGGGCTGGGGCCCGCCGTTCTGCATGCCGCCCATCTTGGTGGCGTTGATGGGCTGGGGGACTACCAGCAGAGCGGGACTCGAACCGGCGACTCCCGGACTCGAACTGCTGGAGGTCGATCTGCCCGAGGTGTAAATTCCTGGGGTACCCGTCATGTGGTGGTCTTCCATTCCATATAAACCTGTCAATTAGGATCATCTTTTAGTGCGTATCGCAACACCCTGTATATAGAGGATTTTATGGTAATACGAGGTCAATACTATAGAGGGTAGATTTAAGAAGATAGCCAAAATGAGTAGCCTAATGACTAATCTTGTTATAAATGTTCGTGGAGAGCGTTTCGAAACGAGCGAGCAACATGTACAAATCGAAGGATTTAATGTATTCAAATCGAGACAACTGGTCAAACAGGAAATCTAACGTGCAGGTTTTTGTTCGTTTTCGGCTGGGCCAAAATATTGCAAGTCGTTTTTTTATTCATCTCGACTACCTCCGGGCCCGAGAGCTGCGGGTATCAAGGCCACATTCAAAACAACACCGATTCCTGGTGTACTCGCAGAAAAATACAAATATTTTTTGGCGGCGCCATGCGTTAAAAAATTTGTTGTTGTTTGTTGATCGGGAAATACAATTAAAAAACGATTTCGCTTCGTGAAAATTGAACGCTGCAATTAAACCCGAAAACACAATCGATAATAAACGCTAAACGCCAGCAAAAGTTGTAGAAAAAACACGCTGTCTTATGAGAACTATTTCAAGAGGATCTTTTTCTTCGTGTGGATAAATTACACGCAAGGAAATTTGATTAATTATCGCGGAGATATCCGCGTGGGTTTTTCGGCATGATGGAGTTCAAACGTCGCAAATATTTCTGAAATTTCAAAGTCAAAGTCACGATGAATTAATTCTACCAATTGAATTACTCGAGACTTAAGCCGTAATTGAATTGCTTTCGTTTTCGAGAAATCGCAATTAAAGGCTACTTTAAGGTGGTTAACTGTGTAATACGATTAGCTTAATTATGGTTTTCGAATTTTGAAGATTACTGTCATATTTGTCATAGCTGATGTAATTACTTTTTTTAAATTTATTAACAAAAATAATTTGGTTGATTGAGTATGTTAAATAGATGAAAATTACTTTGACTTATTTCGTTTGTCAAGTACTGTTATTACCGATTTCGTTAATAGTTACTTAAGTATTTTCAATAAATCAATGCGCTGTTGCCGGATATCGCAAAATTTATTTATATTTGCTTACCTATATCTATAACAAAAAAAATATTTATTATACCATCGTAAAACTTAGATTCAAAGCAATTAAAACGAACGTGTTATAGTTGAAATACTAGTTAATTTAAATTGGTTATAACCAATAAAATGAAAATTCCTGCCTTTCAACTTTAATTAGTTCTAAGCGAAAAAGTTTTTACTATATAGCAAATTTACTTTTTAATTTAATACCAACATATTTACACAATTATAAATGAGGTAATAATTTAACTACAAAAAAACTTGTAAGGGTAAATTTTCTAATAATTTAACTTGGCAACGTCGAGCCGAGTCGTTAGATGTACACTTAATGCACGTCGCTCATCGTTAATGTTTCATTTTATACATATGTAGATGTATCCGCATACATTATTGGATGGCTAGATGATGATAAAGACAAGTCCTTTCAGATACGATCGCTCGTTTATTAACCGATCGATGTTTTTATTATGCATTTTAATATCAATTTAATTAACCAGCGTTATGCACGTTTTAAAACCGTTTTAGTAGCCGTGAAAATGAACGAGGATTTGTGTAAATGTACCTACTATATCTCGATATACCATCTGTTGCAAATTTTTTTATTAGTAATTGTTTAGATTTATTTCGAAATTAAATGATTTAAATATCGCGGGTCGTTTAATCTATTTAAATGGGTTCTAATAGATTAATTATGCTGTTTTTATTACCTATTCCGATTAATATTAAGATTAAATTTAATTACGCAGTGCAGTTGGTGTTTTCTTCTTAATTTATAAAGGCGACCATAGACGATTTCGTTCACATTTCAATAAAAATTCAAAAATTAACTAAATTGTTATATTATGTACCAGAGATCATGTAGGAAGTTGTAAGATATTTTGGAAAAAACAAGTGAGAAAATTAAAAAAAGGTAACATTCCAATTAACGAAATTGCAAAGCAAAGCAACAATTGAAATAAATAAATTTAAATGGAATAATTTATATTTAAGCAATTATTTGAAAGTACTGCGAACGAAACAATACAATTAGTTAGGAAATTCAACTTCGCACAAATTAAGATTAAAATCGCCGAACTTGAAACAGCCGATTATTGAAGTCCATGGTCAGGGGCCGCATTAAAAAAACCACTCTTTGAATTCTTCAACAGCTTTCGTGCCACGCGCTGTTGCCTAATTTACCGGGTAATTTTTCCTTGAGAATTCACATTGTAATTAACCTAATTAATGGCAGATTAAAATAAAAATTAATGAAATAATAAATATAATGCAAATTAGGTAATTATTCCTACAATTTGAACAAACAAGTTTATGCCTGTAATGCGTCACAAATAGGAAACCAGGCGGGTATAGAGTTTAAAAAAAGAAACAGGAAAACTTTCCTATATCGAAACACCCGTAAAATTTCTATGAAATCCACATAAATTTAAAATTTCTTATTTCCCAGCTAGAAATAATGGCAGTCTCTTACTGGTTAGCAATCTAGGTTTATGTCTACCTAAGAAAAATAAAAATGATAATAAAGGGTGCATCGCAGTTTTTACGGTTGTAGTTGAACATAAATATTTTTTATCGCCTCCGGACGCTTATTTATAGTCCAGACATGAAAACACAATTTTACGACAATCCAGTTTTTATTAGGGGAATCTAATCAACATCACAACAAAAATTAGATATATGAAGATTGAAGAATCAATTTTTAGGTACTAATCACAAAAGCGAAAAATTTTGCTTATACATACAGGGCGATGCACAAACCTAAATCGACATTTTTGTCTTTAGTACACCCTGTATAAAAACGAAATTTACCGCCCAATTGAAGTTAGTAGACCGGCAGTTTACTAACCTTTTTGCATTTGATTGTGCTCGTTCATCTTGGACTCGTACCCTTGTTTGTTGATTCCCATGGTGTTCCTCGTCCAATTGGGGTAGTCGTCCTTCCCGTGCTGGCCACACTGCTGAAACCCACCACAATTTACTAATTAATTATTCAACATTCATTTCAAATATTCAATTGGTCTAAGTCTTTAGACATGTAAAAGTAACCCTTGGAATTTGGTCAATAGAGGGTGAGGTGTATTGGGATTTATACCTATACAAAACAACATATTATTTCTCGTTCTTTTAATCAAATATAGAGCAAAAAATTCCTCTCTATGCGATATCGAACATCAAACAAACGCTCCGGATTCCCAGGAATAAATCCGATCGCTCCGGTATTAGCAATTAGAACCCGGCCGGGCCGAAAAAAAAATCACGATATCAATAAAATAACGAAGGCGTTCAAAAACCGTCTGTTAAGGGGCCTGGGGGTGTCAGAGTGGGGTAGGGGGTCGTGACCTTGCCGTCGTCCGGGCAACGAGACGCTACTCGCCCCCTCGCCGCTCGCCCCCTCCGTCTGCCCCGCGGGGCTCTCACGACGACGTTGTCTTTCATCCAGGGAAAAATATGTATACCAATTTATTTTGTATTGGATCAAACCGAGCCGGTTGGCATAGGCCCGGATAGAGCCAAATTACTCGAAAAATTCACCCCAATGCCAAGTGGATTTAATAGTTGCTTTGGGGGAGAGCAGGGTTGAAAATAATATGCAAAAATCTGAAGATGGATATAGAGAGATTGCTCGAAACAATTTTTTGATCCAGTTTAATCCGGACAAATGTTGTTCGTGGTTTTCACCCATATCCAGTTTTTGCATAAAAACTGTCCCAATTTCTCGGTGCAAACGATCCCAATGCCAAGTCCAGCCGATCGCGAAATGGGTAAGTGTAATTTATGGAAAAGACGATCTGACGTCGGGACGCACCGCATGCAAATGGGACGCCTTTTATTTAGTACAAGCGATAATGTCCAAAATTTAATTTATTCGTGTACTCCATTAAAATTACTGCCAATTTACACCAACATCAACCAGATTGGGTAGGGCAGTGTAATGATGGTAATTCATGTTTTTATACTGTTTTTTACACAATTAGAGCTACTTATTAAACCTCATGTTTTAATTTATAAAGATTAGCATCCAATAACCCTTCACCATGCTCAACTTAGCTTATAAAAATAAAATCTTCTGTGTAGTTTGGGCGATAAAAGTTTCTTGGAAGTTGAGGGTTTGATTGTATCGCTCACTCTATACGTGTGGTTTTCCAGTTGAACGGGACATTCAAAGGACAGGGTCTTTTATAGCGTGTGAGAAAATAGAACTTGTTGCGTAGATAATTACTAACTGAGTTTCGAGTTTGAGCGAATTCCCTCGGGAGATGTAGAGGTGAGCGGTCTTTCTTCTGCAAGAGGAAAGAAAATCAATGCGTCCGTTGACGCGCGATGGGGAATTAAATAGAATTGGCTACAAAGTAGCAATTAATAGAAAATAAATTAACTAGTATGAGGTAATAAAGTTGATGAGCAATTATGTTGTACCCGCTGAGATTGGTTGGGTTTTTTTCTATATAAAATTTTATTTATGTTATATTTTGAGCTTGAAAAATCACGTAACGCAATTAAGGTGAAACTGAAGACGTACCTACGAGTAATTGAAAAATAATATGCAAAATGTAAGAACAGTCTTTTGATCACCGACGAGCTCATCATCATTTCACGAGATAAAAAATCTGGAACAAACAGTAAACAAGGCAAAAAAGATGCTTCCATTTAGCAAATATATGAAAAAACCGCAGTGCTCTGATATCGATAAAAGCGTACAGCCGCAGTCAAAAGTCGCGCTGGAGATTTTCCACGGTTTTACAATTTTTCATAAAATATACGAATTTTAGTGGGAATTGTTAATTGTAGCTTGAGAAAATAATTCAATACCTTATTTGCATAATTTAAACCAATTTAATATTACTTCATTGTTGCTATAAAGAGATGAGTTAGTGTGATGAATGTGATGATGGAGGATACAACCTTTGGTCAGTATAATTAGTTATTTTTTTAGTAGAAAAGGTGGTATAACTAGTTATTTTTTCATTTGAATTGGTTAGTATATTGACTAATATTAGTTTATATTGCCTAAGAAGTGTCAATATTTTAATGGTTTTTAATGTGATATGAAATTTAATTATACATATGTATAGTACATAGAAGTAGGTTTAGGCTTAGTAGTAGTTGGTTTATAAAAGAATTTAGACGTAGTTACACATAGTTTTTGTTGGATAGACGACGTTGTAAAAGATGCAAGAAAAGTACAAACTTTTGAGCGCGAGTGTAGCCGTCGTCTCTCCGTACAGAGCCCGTACGCCTCCGCTGCGCGCTTTCTCTTTCTCGCCGCCGCCGCCGCCGCCTCCGCAGCGGCGGCGCTCTCTCTCCCGCCGTCCTCCGCCGCGCGAAAAAAACCCGAACGACGAAAAAAACCAAGAAAAAACGTAATCTTTTTTTTCGCCCCGGCGCAAGCGTACCGGGCGAAAAAACGCCGGCCCCGCTCGCCCCCCCGCCCGCCGCCGCTATTGATTTTCGGCGTTCGGGGGCGCCGCTAACGAACCGCCGTCTCCTTCTCGTCTAGTCCTGCCAGCCGTGCCTGACCTGAGTTACGCCGAACATCCTTCGGCAGGACACATCATCATCGATCTTCGTCCTGCGGCCGGGGATTTTTTCCGACGCCGGCGACGCCGACGACGCGGCACGTCGCCTCGGCCGGTTTTCGAGGCCTTCGACGGGGCCCCGCCGATTTGCCTCGCTCTCGCTCCTTCCCTACTCGCCCGGCCTCGTCCTCACAAGGATAATGTCAAGGATATCCTGCGATACTTTGTACCTACTAATATCAAATCTTTCTATACTACCCACTGTTGTTTGTATAGGAACTCCTTGATATACACTCTCACCTATTATTATACCAGTATGGTATCTGATTAGTAAATATTATGATTTGTTATTGATGAAATTATTCCTCTGTACATATAGGTTTTGATGATAAATATAGAGATAAATAATGTAAAAAAATTGTCATAAAATGGGACAGTATTCACTCATTGATCTTGTGCATCTAACTTTTTGTTTTGCACAAACTATAAGCGAATTTATATCTACAACAACCATCATACTTAAGTTCGCACCATATGGGAAACTTTTTTATTGTTAATATTACGAAAAAAATTTATTCTTCATAAAAAGTTCTGCATTGTGTAAAAACTAAAATACAACCATCAGATATTAAAAATTTTCAGTCGTATACGAGCAGGTTTGCCAAAAAATGTGAATTTTGCGCAAGAGTAAAGTACCTTTATTTTTGACAATATCGAAAATTATTGCAAAGAAAAAATGTTTAGAATTAAAAATAACTTTCAAATATTCAATATTTTTTATTTATAAAAATATTTTCTTCGCCATTATTTCTTGAAAAAATTTCGTGAAAATGTTGAAAATTTAAGTTTGCACTTTTTTGCATAATTAATTTAGGATGCACCGGCATATTTTAAAAGTAGTACTGGATTTCACATTTCATTTTCCAAAGTTTTCACAGAGAAAATGTAAAAAAAATATTTTTATAAATAAACAATATTGAATATTTGAAAGTTATTTTTACTTGGACAAAAATCACAATTTTTGACAAACCTCGTATACGAATGAAAATTTTTAATATCTGATGATTGCATTTTAGGTTTTGGACAATGCAGAACTTTTTATGAAGAATAACTTTTTTTCGTAATATTAACAATAAAAAAGTTTCCCACATGGTGCGAACTTAAGTGGACAACAACCATATGAATCTAAAAATTTTAACATCAATCTCATATTTATCACTGTACCCTACATATAATTTAAAAAAAAAATGCAAGAGGGAAAAAAAGAGTTGCTCCAACTGGCGAATGCAAATCCACCGTAATTTGGAACCTTAAACAAAAAATTACCCCGCCAGTTTTTTCCACACTATACCCCGACCCTTAATTTTTTTGTTTGTAACCATTCCTTTACCTGTGCCATGCATTTCTCACGAAGAACCTCGTAAATACCAGTAAACCATCAGTCTTCTTGCTGTCTGATTTTAATAAGCATATTTGGCACTTGGCGCATTTACATTGCATTTGCATAAAAGCTCTTAGACAAACAACCTTCGAGGACGATTGGCAAGGGGTTTGATTATTCACACAACAAAAGGAACCTGTCTCAAGCCGTGTGCAGCGTGTTTTGTTGTATGCAACATAATTCTTGAACGGTTTCTAATTTTTGTAAAAAACTCTATTTTTATGAAATATTTACAAGTATATCTACCTAGAGTACATAGTAATAATATCCCTGATACTTAAGAATAAAGTTGGGAATGAGCGCTAATTCCTCGGAACTAAACGTATGCACGATTCGGAGAGGGTTGCAAATCCGCATCTCCTAAATGCCCCCCGTATATGCAAATCCCGTTTTATTAACGACTTAGACAAATGAGAAGATAGATGATGCTCCGTCATCGTGAGAAAACAGGTAAGAGAATGGCGACAGACAAAAAAGTCGTGAAAAAACTATGCATGGGGTATACGGACAAAAAAATTAAAGGGTTGCCCTTTTGTTTAAGGACGGCACCGCTGGTCGTGGGGTATGTATGCAAATGGTTTTTTGAATGATTTTTTTTTTCGGCTTTCTAAACTGCCGAGGAAATGCTCATGTGTGTCTGATTCCTTTGTGAACTGGCCTTTTTGCAGTTGGACTGTTTTTTTGGGATATTTTTTAAGTATACCAACTGTATATAACGTATAAAATAATCGTATGTAGTTATCGCTATTTGAATTTAAAAAAAGGTTACAAAAATTATTCATATTTTATCAAGAGTGTATAACAATATTATAAAATTAAGGCTGTTTTATCGGTTATGACGACACAGATTGTTATGATTTTAGTTATGCGTCGGCACTGTTTACCAAATTTTTTTTGCTTCATTTCAGCACTGACATTATTTCACTCTATCCTTCAAATGGATAGGTCGCCTATTTCACTCGCACATTTCACCGATTTAATGCTATTCAATACAGACACGCACTCAGATTTTTTCTTCGTAGAAATATACCTAACAATTTTATTTTATTATTTTCGCAACTTATTATGCAATATACTGTCAATTATTGCAATTTTTAATTTAATTACAATCTAGTAGAGTTAGTAAGGAAAAAGGAAGATAAAAAGTCGGGGGCTCTAAATAATAAGAGTACATTTCTATACACTAATTGTTTGCGAAACACGCTGTAGAAATAAGAGCGAAAGAGATATAGTTTCAAAAATTCGTAAAATTTGAAATCGGTTTCCCATTTCTTATGCTTATTTTTTATTTTAACAGAAAATTTTATATAGAAAAAAGTTTACAAAAACTATTGTCTACAATCTGTCAGAATTACATTTTTAATATTTTATATTTCAGGTGGATTTTTATTTATATTTCCAAAAGTATGAGGTAACGTGAAGATATAATTCCAACAATTTCTTCGCAAGTTCGCAATTGACTTCTCACAAAAATTTCAACAAAATTTGACGATAAATAACGCAGATATTTGGGAAACCGTTTTTATCTGTAACGAATTAGGGTTAATCCAAGAGATCCGAAAAAAATTGTAGTAATTACATGATATTTTTAACGGCTGATATAACGCAACAATGGTTAAACGAAGGAGAATCTCTCTCTCTTTCCATTAAATCCACAATTACACTTCTTCCATTAAATCTAATTGCATAAATTATCGAATAATTCCCGAAAATAACGCCCATTACATCCTCCGAATCACATCGATACATAATGAAGTGTTCTTAATTTCGACCTCATTTAATTTATCATCCGTCGCCTTTTTTTTGGTGAGAATGAAACGTAATTGAGAATCTGAAAGGTTCTCTAATTGATTAATGACTTCTAAAATAATAGCCAGCGGATCAATTTAGTTATCAAAGAAAGTAGCAACTCGTAAAAATAGTAATCCGGCGGCGGCTCGTCGAAAGGGGGTCGAATTTCCGCAATTAAATCGAAACCGAAAAACTGGTGCGGATGGTACGAGGGTCGAGCGAAATTTCCGCCAAACAATCGCTTTTTAATGAACTGGATTTAGCGCGATTTCTGGGATGAGAGAACCAGTTGGAGTTTGAATTCGAATGCGTTTCCCATCCCTTCGAAAAATGTCTGCGATCTAACGATGCATAAATAATCCGAATTAAAGCGACCTTCGTCCTTTTAGATAATGGTAGAAACTAAAGGAGCGAAGAAAGAGGCTGTAAGACTAAAGAGAATCCGAGGGGGTTGCGATATAGTGCAAGTATGCAAATGCGGACGTGACGAAACTGCTTATTAACGATTAAACAAATTCGCAGAGATAGATAGATGATGCTGTTGTTCGTTTGCATCGTGAGAAAAACAGGTAGATGAGCGTTGCGATGCAAAAAAGAGAGTTTTTTTTGAAGGGTCTCCGGAGAGATAATGCACTGAATTAGGGTTGGATTTTTTCCTAAGTCTTTCGAGGTCGCTAGGAATTGTTTTTTGTCGTATGGGTGCGCTTATGTAAATTTGATTTTTTTTATTTTCAACGGCGGTTCAAAATAGACAATTAAGGAAATTAAAATTTGTAGTATGAATATTGTTTTTATCTACACTGCTCCAATAAATTAACGCACCACTTACCTAATATTTTGTGAAAAATATGACCAACTTAATCAAACTGAACAATATTTTAATACTTTTGAAAATACCCTGCTTGTATATTGTTTCTTTTAACAACTAAATAAAGTACTTGTCCGTGCAGATATTTTTTATAGTATACTAAAATCGTTGAAAGATAAATCGTCTTTAAAATCGAGGCAAATTGATAAGATGCAACGCGAATCCCGAAATTTGACGCCTTTATTTCTTATTTCTTTAAAAATTTCGTATTCATAATTTTGTAATTTTTCCCTTATTTTTTCCTTACGGCCTATTCTTAGGAATACATCGTTGAAAAATGCTTTGTTTGAAAGTAAATTAATTAAAATTATTGAAATATAATGTTTGATTACTTATTTTAATTTTACAAATATAATATTTAGAAATTTATGAGTGGTGCGTTAATTTCTTGGAGCAGAAGGAAAAATTATCAAATGCGAAATTGAGCCTGAATTTTTTATTAGATTCTCTCCAAAAAGTTGCATTCTTTTAATATACTATAGCAGAAAATTAAATAAATCAATTTTTGTTGAAAAATAAATTTGACTGTAGAATAAAAATCAAATACATTACAGCTAAATAAGCATTAAATTAACCATAAAATTACCAAACCGGTACAACCAAAAATTTATTAAAAATACATATTTATTATAGATATATGAATATTGTATAATCCTATCGAATTTATAAATAATTATCCATAAAACTCAACAATATCCTGCATCTTAAATGCACATTTGTCCATCCTATACAATCACACAATATTTTGATTTACGCAATTATTAACGATTATCAGCATTTCGATCGAAATAATTTTATCACAGCGGTTACACAATAAGATTTATTACAGCAATTACTTCGATTTGCATCGAGATTTAGATCCGAACGCAAACGTTATTACACCGAGCAAACATTCCTACTATTCCAATAAAAACTTCAGAAAAAAACCCAAAAAAACCTTAATTAAATTAATAAGTTAATCTCCATTACAGCAACGATTTTGTAACCATATTGATGAAGAGTGCTTATTATGTTATAGGATGTTCGTATAGAGAGTATGCAAGAATAATATGAAGTGGCAAATTATTTTAACAATGCAGTAAGTAACATATTCAGGCCGATCGAACAAAGTGCATCTGTCAATCAGATCGGGGTATATAACCCCATTACCCCGTAACCACCTATGCAAGGACAAAGCCATCGAACGAAACTGATAATCTCCCAATCTGACCTCAACGATAATAGAGCCCGGAGAATAAGACAATCCCTCACGCTCCGGCGCACACCGGAACATTATTTAATAAACCAAAACATCGAAATATGATAAAAGGGCGATTATGCAGATGAACAACCCTTTCTTGCCATTCTTCCGGGCGCCCCGCCGCGCCGGGAGACAAGATGGGGTACCGAAGCCTTTGGGGCTCTTCGCTTAATCTTCGAGGATATGCATATGCGATAGGACGAGTGATTTTTTTGCGGCGGAGAAGGAATATATTCGAATTTCGGTGCGATTTTTTATACCTAGTTAATTTGAATAAAGAGGGATGGTTTTGGCACGTCGGATGAGAATTTTTTTCGCTGGGAATTTAACGATGAAATTTAAATTTTCTTCCGAATAGTCGCCTTGGCTAGTTTAAATATTTTCCCACAATTCCGGCCCGCACTCCAGCCGAACGTAATTAATGAAATAACATTCGAACGGGAGCAGTTCTCCCGGCGTTTGGGCCTTCCAGGCGAAGCGCAAGACTCGCCTGGTCGACTGTACCGCGACTGCCATACGTGCCATGTGTGTTCCTTCCTAGAAATTAAGAAGTTTCTAGTGTGAACAGACGCATACGAAGCATTAGATTAAGGACATCAACACGATAAAAAATCTGTTTTATTTTGCCGTTAATGAACGTTCCCGATCGGCTAGAGGTTTTTTAATGCGCCGACCCCCTTGAGAAGCACTTAATGTTACTCCAATCGTTATTGCACAATACATAATTCCATATACAGGGTGTTCCGCGCCTTCATATCCTACACATACAGGGTGTATTGTAAGTTTATACTTCTTTTTCAACTGTGTATGTATCTCTTAATTCTAAGCAACTTTTTCAAATAAACTTTTTGAATATTCTGAAAAACAAAGTTAAAAATTTTTAATAATCTTTACCTTTTTTTTGAATTTCGAATATTTCCCAATGCATACCTGCTTCATTAAATATGAAATTTATTTATTTTTCGGCATTTATTTGACAGATGACTGCCATAAATAATTTTCTTAATTAATAAAGCAGGTACGCATTGAAAAATATTCGAAATTTTCAAATTTTCTATTTTCTTTGTTATTCATAATATTCAAAAAGTTTATTTGAAAAAGTTGCTTAGAATTAAGAGATTCATACACAGTTGAAAAAGAAGTATCAACTTACAATAGGTACACCCTGTATTAGTATCTGTACTTCAAATTTCTTGAGTAGAATTGTGTGATGTTTTGGAACATTTTAATTCTTGATAACAAGAGGTTTCGAATTTTTGAACTTTTGGGATTTTGAGCTCATGAGGTCTTGATCTTATGGGTTTTCGAACTTTTGGGATTTTGTACTCACAAGGTTTTGAGCTAATGAGTTTTTGAATTTTTGAACTTTTGAATTTTTTTTAAGCCCAGTATACCTATAACTTACACAATTAAAATTGCTTAAAAGAGCAATGTAAAATAACGAAAAAAAAAGAATCAATTGACAATATTGTTTGTAAATAAAGCGTGGTCGAATTTGAATAACGAGATTAAACGAGCTAGTGCGCTTTATTAATGTCAAATTGAACAAATTGCCGTCAAAACGAATTTCATTATCCCATTAACATCTCGACAACTTTGTTGTCAAATTAGAGAAACAAACGGCCGATAAAAAAGCCGCAATCCGGCGAGTTTTCGTTTCATCGAAAAATAACGCGAGCGGTGGAAATTAATTGAAAAATTGCCGTTTGATTTTTCGCAAATAAAATCCACTAAAAATTTATTAATCGAATAAAAATAATCCCGTCGAGTAGGGTAAAGTACGGATAGATGCCCCATTGGGATAGGTGCCCCGATCTCCAAAACCAACATTTCCAAAATCGCAACAAAAATTTTATAAACTAAATAAGAAGTGTTTGTCCATATGTCTTAAAGGTCCGTAGGCTGTTTTGGAAAAAAGACGCATCTTGCTTGTGTATGTTTGATTATCTCCGCAACAAACGCAAAAAATGCTTCAAACTTTCAAAACCAAGTATATATTGCTGCATAACTTTTGAAATAGTAAAAAATTACACTCTAATTTTTTTATATACATACATTGGTTTATTAAGTACACACCTATGTGTTAATAGTTGCACTTTTTTATTTAGTTTATTTAAATAATAAAAGGGCATCTATTCGTACCAAAAAGGATAGTTGCCCCGATTTTTGGACGGATAGTTGCCCCTAAGAAAATACATATACTATGATGCATTATTATGTCTTACATGAAATTTTTTGTTTTTTTGTTGATATTTGTTGATTTTTTTGGATATTTTTTAGTAATTACTACTTAATGTTTTGCTATATATGATTTTAATAGTTAAAAATTAAAAATTAAATTTTGATATTTTTTTAACAAATACTTTAGTTTATTTATGGTTATTTACAGATTCTTAGGATTATCATCTAAAGATTATAAATCAAACATATTAAAACTATGTATTTTACATGTTTTAGTCCATAGGGCATAAATTTTACACTAAGGGCATCTATCCCCCCTTAGCATTTTCATGGTGGGACATCTATCCGTACCGATAGGCATCTATCCTCCAAAAAATGGTTTTGCAAAAACTCAATTTTTTCAAAATCAGTGATTGTTAGGTCAATGAAAACAAATCATAATGTTGCACAAAGGATTAAACTAGCTATATGCGGAGGAATAATTATTGATAAATTAATAGTTTCAAAATTATGAGGCGATTTCAAAAAGTGGGGCATCTATCCGTACTTTACCCTAACGTTTTTTCCAACGACCCCCGTAGCATATCACCAGCCTACTAAAGAAATAAAAAAAAACAAAAGCATGCAAAAACAGTCCCGCACCTAATTTTTTTCGGTTAGTGGCTAAAAAAAATCGGGTTCAAAGGGTTATACACCGGCGGCAAAAAAAAACTTAACGACTAATTTTTAAAAAGCTCCAGGCATCTAAGAATAAAGCTATCTCTTTCCGCACCGTATAATTACCACGGGAAGTAGGAAGAGGCCGAATTGTTTTGTCATTTCTTTTTGCCCCGCTGCGGGGAGGCCGGGGGTTTTTCACACACGGTTTTTGCATACCGGCGATGATGCCACCGAAGAACAAAACCCAGGTAGGCCAGCGGCGTAGATTATATTTTTTATTTATATTACCTACAACAAATTTTTCATGTAGATTTTTTTTTAATAGATGATTATTAGATGAATTTATATGTAGATAAATTAGATTGGTTTTGGTGCATACCAATTGGGTGAAAATTTGCAGTAACGCCACTGGCTCAAAGTCTATCCTTTGAAGGGGTTTAATGAATATCCTCCCGGTAATCCGCCTTTTATTCGGGCTCGGCATTTCGAGAAGGGCTCAAATCTTATAATTACCTATTCAACCACTCCAAAAAGACGCAACTTTATCGGTTTGTTTTTTTTTTCTCAAAACGTGCGACATGTGTTTTCGGTTTTTCTGAGCACCCAGCTCTAATTCCCCGTGACCATCTTCTCCTTTTTCCCCGGCGAACATAAATTAATTTAGCACAAATTCAACCGAGTTGGCTGCGCTAATTTTCTCGCCAAGCATAACAGTTAATGAAAAACAGTTGTAGAATAATACTATACACTTTTAAAAATTCAATTAAACATCTCGTAATAGCAGTTCGTATAGATTTCAAATTATATCGAAAAAAACTATTAGCATCCAATATAAAATCAGGTCGAATCAAATTCGAGAAAAAAATCATTTAACTGCATCATTTAGAATTAATAATCGAGCCGGTATATGAAAGAAAAAAAAACGGCTCAGAAGGAAAATCAATCTACAAGGTCGCCAATTAAATGGCCGGCTATCGAGATTTTACCGTTGCGGATTCTTTACTAATAATGTCTTCATGAGCGTTAATCAAAAAAACGCTGAGGCTAATAGGTAATATTTATTTTAATTGGATAATGCGGCAAAAAATAGTGGAGAACCGCCATTACAGAAGTCGGTGAACAATTTAATCGTAGATTGTGATAACGATCTTTGTGAGGCTAACGACGGTTCGATTGTACGAAAAACGACGAAATAAATTGCCCAATTATCGATAGGTGTGTGTGTGTGTGTGTGTGTGTGGAAAATATGTTAAACGCAGTACATTTTTTTAGGTACATCTTGAACGCAAAGTAATTTTTTTGCAGAGCATCTGCAACAACTGAACAAGAGTAAAATCATAACCCGTAAAAAATGACAAAAAGCACATTAGGACGTTACAAAACACGCACCCATTCAACCCCTTGCGTTTCCACACGCCGGCCATCATTGTGCGTTCCTTTTGTATCGCATTTAAATCGGAAAATAGTGGCTTTTGTAGCGAGATTTACGGCACCAAAATTGTGACCGGCCCCATTGACATTTTAATTCGGCCCCGCAGCCGCTCAATGGAAACAGGAAGCCGATAAATCACTGGGTCACAGCGACAAGTAATTTTCGAAACCAAATTTCTCCTAGAGGAAAGTCTAAGAAAATCGCCAACCGATCAATTTTTCAGACCTCCTCGATCTCTGAAAATAACGTAGCAGAAGAAAAAATAGTATCTACTGATGAAGCTTCCTTAAAATATCTTCATCCTCATGGGTATTTCCCCAGCTTCAAATTTGCAGCAGAAGAAAAAACAGTATCTACTGATGAAGCTTAAAATATCCTCATTCTCATCCGCATCCTCCTGGGCATTTCCCCAACTTCAAATTTGCGGCAAAAGAGAAAATAGAATCTACTGAAGCTTCCTTTGAAATATCTTCATCCTCATGGGCATTTCTCCATCTTTTGCAGCAGAAGAAAAAATAGTATCTACTGATGAAGCATAAAATATCCTCATCCTCATTGGCATTTCCCCAGCTTCAAATTTGCAGCAGAAGAAAAAATAGTATCTACTGAAGCTTCCTTTGAAATATCTTCATCCTCATGGGCATTTCTCCATCTTTTGCAGCAGAAGAAAAAATAGTATCTACTGAAGCTTCCTTTGAAATATCTTCATCCTCATGGGCATTTCTCCATCTTTTGCAGCAGAAGAAAAAATAGTATCTACTGATGAAGCATAAAATATCCTCATCCTCATGGGCATTTCCCCAGCTTCAAATTTGCGGCAGAAGAAAAAAATAGTATCTACTGAAGTTTTCTTGAAATATCCTCAACCTCATGGACATTTCTCCATCTTCAAATTTGCTGCAGAAGAAAAAATAGTATCTACTGAAACTTCCTTTGAAATATCTTCATCCTCATGGGCATTTCTCCATCTTTTGCAGCAGAAGAAAAAATAGTATCTACTGATGAAGCATAAAATATCCTCATCCTCATGGGCATTTCCCCAGCTTCAAATTTGCGGCAGAAGAAAAAAATAGTATCTACTGAAGTTTTCTTGAAATATCCTCAACCTCATGGATATTTCTCCATCTTCAAATTTGCAGCAGAAGAAAAAATAGTAGCTACTGAAACTTCCTTTGAAATATCTTCATCTTCATGGGCATTTCTCCATCTTTTGCAGCAGAAGAAAAAATTGTATCTACTGATGAAGCATAAAATATCCTCATCCTCATGGGCATTTCCCCAGCTTCAAATTTGCGGCAGAAGAAAAAAATAGTATCTACTGAAGCTTCCTTTGAAATATCTTCATCCTCATGGGCATTTCTCCATCTTTTGCAGCAGAAGAAAAAATAGTATCTACTGATGAAGCATAAAATATCCTCATCCTCATGGGCATTTCCCCAGCTTCAAATTTGCGGCAGAAGAAAAAAATAGTATCTACTGAAGTTTTCTTGAAATATCCTCAACCTCATGGATATTTCTCCATCTTCAAATTTGCAGCAGAAGAAAAAATAGTAGCTACTGAAACTTCCTTTGAAATATCTTCATCCTCATGGGCATTTCTCCATCTTTTGCAGCAGAAGAAAAAATTGTATCTACTGATGAAGCATAAAATATCCTCATCCTCATGGGCATTTCCCCAGCTTCAAATTTGCGGGGAAGAAAAAATAGTATCTACTGAAGCTTCCTTGAAATATCCTCATCGTTATGAGCAATTCCCCATCCTTCAGATTTCTTTGAACCATTCAGCAATTCTTCCAGTAGAAGACCATCATTGTTTGGCCTTGTACTCTTCTGTTTCCAGCAACGAATCAACAAGTGCTGGCCTCTTCCCGTTCGGTCCAACGCCGCTAGTTTTATTTTTACCAGTCTGTCTTCGGCATATTTGTGTAACAGATTTTTCGGAAAAAATCCTCCCTCCTCTCGGCCGCGGTAACGAACCGAATCCGCGTTTCTGTTCGGTGTAACGTTACTCGCCGGAGCTCATTAGAGATCCGAAATAGACGGTTTTTTAGTGCGTTTTTTCCACCAGTATCTCCGTCATTTAACGTTCGAGCACATATGGCCGCAGTAAGTGTCTCTCTCGTATGTCGTTCGTGCTGACGGCCAGCTAAGTAATTAACATCGTTTGGGGAGATGCGCCGATGAATGCCATATTGGTTGGTTTACACATATTTTATACACTACATACGTACTTGTATCATCCTTGAGACGCGATTTAATCCTTATAAATAAGCTAAATTATTCTTATAAAGTTGATAAGAGATGAGGAGTTTTTACGTGACTGTTCATTCGTGTTTGAAGCTTTTGCAACGCATGATAAGTGTTCGTTTTGAAAAAATCACTTCCTTCTTAGAGTATTCGAGGCATAGTGCCTTAGGGAGAAAAGGGCCTCGAAATAGAAGACAATTAACAGTGTAACAATTGGAAAACAGGTAGGGCATGACTTTGCGTCACCACGTCCGTGATCGAACGCTTATTTTTAAATTTACTTCCTACATGCGTTCATATACAGAGTGGCACAGGAAAAAATAATTCTATTTTTTTTTATTTTTTATAAACCTTATATAGCTAGTGAGGTGGGGACCACCCCAGAATCTACAAGCTTTTTTGACTTCCCCTTCCCAAAAAAAAACTGCAGTGCAAAGCTCACTTAATATAACATTTAATAACATTTTTTACTCCAGAAAAAAAATAGAAAAGAGGGTCTTTAGTAATTCCCATCATCACCTCATTGCAGGTATTTATTTAACCCCTATTTTTTCATGCATCACAATTCACATATTTTTGGAGCAAAATTTTGATATATGCAATTTTTTAATTATCAACTTTTAATTAAACATCAGCAAATTAACTACAACAAACCATCTACCTATTACAATAATACATCCAAATTATTCACAAATATACATGATCGACTAATGTAAAATAGCTTCATTTAATATTCAACGCAGTCGCCCATATACAGGGTAAGTCGCGGTAATTTCTACACACCCCTATTACATAATAACAAAAAAATTAGCATCCCTTCCTAAAAAATTAGGGGGTGGTACGATATTAATTTTTTTATTTATATTATCTACACATGCATCATACACCTACATAAATTCAATTTATATAGGTAATACAAAATGCGTTTTTCTCCCTTTTATGATCCTTATTATTAGGTAATTCATTCATCGATGCGGTCAATTTGCATTTTGGAACGAGCGAATAAATTTCCCCCGCTCGCCCGTTAATTTTCGGGGTCGAAATGACACACACCGCTCGAAGTTGTAATTAAAATAAATTTAATTAGCGAAAACATTTAAACTATACGCCGATATTTAGAAAAACTAATTAAGTGAAAACTTCATTAAATATAACAGCGGGCCGATATGAATATTAATGCGCCGGTCCGGCAGTGCCGTACGTGACACTAAACTACCCTAATTATCGAAATGTTTTTTGTTGTTTTCATCGTCTGTTAGTATATAAGTACGCACCCATCTTTCGCTAATTTTTATGGGAATGACAATTTTAATTAACTTTATACCGTTCATAAAAATTTATTTGTATTTGTACAAAATTTTATGCTTTATAGTCCTTCTAAAGTTAATGGAGAAGACCACGATGTGAGATATGCGGATTTCGGCAAAAGATACGATTAGAAATGATTTATTAGAGCTCAAAACCGTTTTCAGTTGCTCAAAATGTGTTATAATTAAAAAGATATAGTCCTTCGAAATTTAAAAATTTCGTGTTTTGACTCATACCTTATCAACCAATCATAAACCACTCACGTCTTGTTCTATAGTAAATAGTGTGAATTTTCGAACGCAGTAACAAAGAATACACAAACGAACAAAAATCAAACTGTCATTTGTCAGATTTTTCTGAAAAATGCACAAAACAAATTACACGAATTGCAGTTCGGCACAAAACACTTTACTGATAATATTGACATTGACAAGAATGTTGCCAAATAAATTTTTCAGGACCATTATTTGTGTTTTTAACACGAAAATCGGTTACAATTTATACAGATGAAGATGTTACTTCTATATTAATATATCGAATTATCCATTAGGTAATGGAAGAAATGGATAAATCAGAAAATGTTTATTGCAATAAATATACAAAAAAAGCACATTTTCCGGAGTAAAGAAGAGTAATAGTAAACTTGGCAAACTTGCTAAATGTGACTTCTCTTTGAAACTCTCGCTTTGATTGGAGCAGAGTGTATGACGATTGTGTGACCTTTTTCAAACTTTAAAAATTAATTGCGGCCTTATTTGGCCACAGAAAAAAATTAAAATTTCATTACGCACCTTCTTAGAACACACGGTTTTGGAAAAAAAAATTTAAAAAAAGTCGTGGTCTTCTCCATTCAATACGGTTTCAAAATGCGATTTAAAGAGTAGGTATATAAATTTCATAAAATTGCTCATTGCCCAGGAGGGTTACTTTCTTTATTTTAAATTGATTTTGGTAAGACTGTATATATGTGAAATTTCATCAAAGCAACTTACCTCTTGGCTCCATGGCATATAATGGGACATGGCCGGGTCCATGTGCTCGGCCATGACGCTCATCCAATGGACCAACCCTTGGGCCCCTTGGCCCCCGACGCCTCCGGATTGCGGCCCCGAGGGGCTTCCCCCCGTTTGGCTGCCATCCCAGCCGAAGGCTTTCTGAAATCAAACGATAAACCAGTGTCAATCAGAAGCGTTGCGAATCATTTTCACCAGCAATGGACAGGGTGGTGTGGCAAGGGGGATACAATTACCTGTTCGAAATCTCTGTCTTTACCGAAAAACATGTTTTTGTAGACGTTGGTCTTGTCGTCATTGCTGGACAGCACGGCCTTGGCCAGCAACGTCTTGTAGAATTGCGTGGGCAACAACAATTGGTTGTTGTTGTAAGAGTCGAGTTTGTTGACGAAATCGTTGTATTTGAAGCTCGGTTTGTACAAGCTCAAGTTGACGTCGTTGTTGCCGTTGGTGGCGCACGAATCGCTGCTGTCAGAGCTTTCCATGGCCGCCTCGGGGATAGGGCGTATGGCCGTCATTTTTTTTATAGGGGGTGATTTCGACATAAATGCACTTTATTTAGACGATAGCTAAATCTAGGTTTATCAAAATATATCTAAAATGGAACATTTATATCTGTCGCTACTGTAGGAACTTGTGTTTTGTATTAAGAGGAACTTGTTCTCGTCGAATCGTCCGATATTATTTGTAATCTATCTAGCCCATAGTTTTTTACTTCTGTAATTGGTTTTTTTTTCTGTTAAAATGCAGTTAATTTTTTACAGTTCATCGAATAGCGGGGCATGTATATATAAAACACTGCAATGCGATTATTTCAGTTATTTCGGCGTATGTTTATATAATTCGCCTGCCTATTTTAATAAAGTTTCATTAAAAAGTTCCAAATAATTCGGAATCAAATTTTAATTAAATCATAATGTAAATATTAATTAACGAACAAATATGAATTTGCGAAATAAATGAGAGAATACCTGAATTATTCTGTATAATTAAAAAACAACGGGGATTATGCAAGCCGGCGAAAATTTTTTAATGCCGGAACGTTGGCGAATCGCGAAACGAAAAAAATTATCGAACTAATTAATTAAACAGATGCAAATATTTACCGTTGAATTAACAAAAATATATAATATTACATGCATGTAGCATCGACGCAAATATAAATTATGGATTTTTCAGGAATTAAACAAATTTCTATTATGTTATTTATTTTAATTTGGTGTTTAAAAATGCATAAAAGTTAAAAATAAAATGATGACTACGATAATTTTTTTCTATAATACCGGAGTATTTTATTAGATAAAAAAATTTACGCACTAAATTTTTTTATAGGTAACTAAATTGTGAATTTTAGTTAGTAATTTTTAATTAATCTAAATTATATCTAGATGTTATTACCTTTTAGCGAAACTACGAATTGATTTTTTCGAAATTAATTGAAATGAAAAAAAATTCAGAGGAAATAAGCAAATAAAATTTTTTTAAAGATAATTAATTACCTAGTTTTGAAGAAAAATTGTTCACTAAAAAATATTTAATATCAACTAGAATATTAATTGAAACTTTATTAAAATAAAATTGGCAATAAAAAAAAGAAGAAAATAAACAATATTTCGATCACCCTCTCCACCCTTAGATTAGATCCACGTCAGAACCATCGAAAGAAGACGAAACAAAAAAAAATAGTAAAATCGTAGTAATCGGTGCATCTAACAGCATCAACGTAGAAAATCACGTGGTCGTGTCGTTGTCAACTCATTCAAAAAACCGGCGAAAGAGCAATTAACAGACGTTACGTTAATTTACGCGCCGTACGAACGCGGGTGGTGGGGGCGATAAGCGCCCCGGCGCCCCTTCGCCCACCTCCCGTCTATCCCCACCAGAAATTCCACGGCACTCTAAGCACTTTTGCATTAATTTACGCGAGTAACGAGCGCTAATTAGTACGAGCTTGGCGAGCGAAATCGCACGAGACGCCGCTCATGACCTCCCAGGATGCAACAAAACTGCATATAGTTCTACAACCCGCCGTCGACTGAGTATAAGGCGTCGCGACGCCAGGAACTGGGTTAGAGAATAAGAAAAAGAAATGCAACGACGTTGGGAAGGAAAAAATGCTAAAAAAATGTATGTACATATACGGAAGTAAGGTTAGAGTGCATGTAAGAATATGATATTGATTGGGTATTTCTTCCTTGTGGGGGAGTCAATATGCGCCGAACGGAGCCGCAGGGTGTAGGGGGGGATGGTGGCGGTGGAAAAAAAGACCGTAATGGTGCTGCAGTTGGCCGTGGTGGCAAACAAATGAATGTTGTCGCGGTCAGTGGAGACAAATGATGAACGGTGGAGAAGCACGTGTTGATTAAGGGGGATGGAGAGAATCGTCGTAAAAGGGGTAGGGTAGGGGGTCGGAAGAGAGGTTATTTAGCGAGAAGAGGGGATAATGAATAACGCTTTTCCCGCCGAGAATCCTCCGTTGGTGACGTCGTCGAGGATTCGAGCAGAAAATTCCCTTTTCAATGCCTTGACAGGTGCAAAGATGGAAAGTTCACTTAGCCCATATAATTCGTATACAGAGGCGGTTTAGGAAAATTTATTTATTAATACCTTAATGTTTTTTATATCCTCAACAACAACATCATCATAAGAAAAAATATATATTCCACACCCCTTTTTAATACAAAATATCTAAAAATAAGAAAATAATCCCCCAGTCGGTCTACGCGAAAATGCAAGGTGTATTTATTGGGTGGGCGTCGAATTGAGCTAGACGACGTCGTGGCGGCGTCGGGGGGGCGGCCGGGGCCCGGGGGGTACATTCTCCTTCTCGAAACCCGTAAAGCATAAAACGTGGAGGAGCGCTCGCACAGCGCCTGCTCCCGCTCGAAAAAAGCACAAAAACTTTATTTCAAGGAAAACACATAAAAATATATAACATCCGATGCACTTTATTTGCCCATTTTTGCAGGCAAATAAATTGCGTTCGGCGCTAGTTTTGAGTATAATGGAGTTTCGGGTGGTTCACGGGGAAATGTACGACTCTAGTCGAATTGTTATTGTTACGGGTTTCTACTTGTTTCGGTTTTTTTAATGCAACGATGACGCATCTGCATTTCTTATACAAGATTCTTCTTACCTAAAAGTCATCATACAAATTTTTCAATTTTTGATTTAATTTCTATAACGCTGGGGAACAAAATTTGAACTTTGTCGTGCCACACGGACTTCACTTATATTTTTTACTTTGATGAGTGACTATTAGTGTAAATGTGTAATTAAAAAAAATCTATTAGCCAAAAATTTTATAAAACGATATAATTTAAATATTTCAAAAAATAATCACTTTCTGATACAAAAAACGTAAAAAAGTTCTATTATGAAATTACTATTTAAGATTTTGTAGCATATTTGAAGGGTACAGGCAAAGAAGGCGATATGTCAAAAAATTTAGTTTTGAGAAAAAGGCTTTTAAAGGTTTTAAGAGCTCTAAAAAGTAATTTATAAAAGCAACATAGGATACATTTTTACATATTATTATTAGGGTACTGTGCTACAGGTTTATAGACTCAGTTAGTTTTTTAAGATTTTTTAGCAGAAAAAAAGCCATTTTTCCCAAAAAAGTATCGCCTTTTTAGCCTGTATGGCAAAAATAAAACGGTTTATATCTGCTGACTGATCGCTCTTTTAGCCATGATAGTTTCTAGGGGAAAAGTTTACATCTTTATCTCGTAGTTGGCAAGATTAACTCAATTTCGACAAAAATTGACATATCGCCTTCTTTGCCTGTACCCTTCATTTAATTCTGTTTAATTCTGCGACTGTTTACTTGCGGTTATCGCTGTAGAATTGGTTATATTTAACAACACATCACAAAAAATCTGAGGCCAATCAAAACAAAACTACTGCAGTTTACCAATGAGGGTAGGTGGCTAAAGCAGAATTAGCTATCAAAGTTCATGTGGCACAGTTAATGTAGACCAATGTAACCAATAAGAGGTTCATACCTATAGAAAGAAGGTTTCTATTAACTTTAATCCAGTATGTGAGTCCAAATGGACCAACTTAATAGACACCTGGAGCAAGGTTAAAGCTGCGCCCCGGCAGTCAACGTGTTAAAATATAACTGAACGTTAACCCCCGAGTACCAAATTTCACATAGGTGAAAGAAAATCGAAGATCTGTCAGGTGGAAATAAGAGAATACATATCGATCTTCGCGTATGAAAATACACATACGAAGTTTGATGCTTCGGATTCAGTTTACCGAGACTAGGTAAGGGAGTTTTGATATTTCCGCGGAACGGCGGAGGTAATCACATTCGAATGAACGTTGTTCAAGGACAAACAATATGTCTGAGAAACTCCGCAGGAAACATCGTCGAAAAAGCAATCTAGAAATGCATATCCAAGACATGTCTGTATACATACACCTATCCCTAGACTTTCCTTCATATAACAAACCAACTTTTTACCCTTTCAATACACCCATCAACTTCCTTACTAATCAAATCAACAAATTGCAAAAATTATATGCAATGCACTCTTTATATACACGCATCTAATTTCACCCGTAACGACCGCAATTAGACAACAAGTCGTAAAAAAAATCCTCTCCGCGATCCGGCGTAGGCCAAATTAGCCACTAGGCTCTTTTTTTTTCTTTTCGAAGCAAATCATTTTGATTAGACCAATCAAGCAATCCGCTGAACACACATACGTAAATGGCCTGGCGAGCAGTGATTGATAAAACAGGAATCGCCAGCGAGCAGTACTTAAGAACGCGCCTGCATTAACAGTACTTTTCCATTCGGAATTTTCGAGACTCGGAGGTGTCGACGGTCAAACTGGTTTATACAGGGTGATCCTGCAAATTTAGCAGATGATTGTAGCACAATTTCTAGCTCCATATGTGTACCTTATTCCTGCTGCAGGTTACGCTACTGTTGAAAATGCATTTAATTTACATTGCAGATTCAGATCTAGGTATATAATTGCGTGATGTCAAAAAGATACCGTTGCATGTGAAAACTCACTTTATGTTATCTGCCAATATTAATATTTATTAAACCGATAATAAAATCGTTTTAGTTTTAATAATAATAACGGTAACATGGAGAATAAAAATCTTGTTATAATACAGCTAACAATAAGTAGTAGATTGGTGGGGCCATTATCTTGGGGCAATATTTTTGTGAATAATGGAGAAGACCATCACGACTTTTTTTTTAATTTTTTTTTCAAAACCGTGTGTTCTAAGAAGGCGCGTAATGAAATTTTTATTTATTTCTGTGGCCAAATAAAGCCGCAATTAATTTTTAAAGTTTGAAAAACGTCACACAATCGTCATACACTCTGCTCCAATCAAAGCGAGAGTTTCAAAGAGAAGTCACATTTAGCAAGTTTGCCACGTTTTCTATTACTCTTCTTTACTCCTGCAAAATGTGCGTTTTTTGTATATAACATTTTCTGATTTATCCATTTCTTCCATTACCTAATGGATAATTCGATATATTAATATAGAAATAACATCTTCATCTGTACAAATTGTAACCGATTTTCGTGTTAAAAACACAAATAATGGTCCTGAAGAAATTATTTGGCAACATTCTTGTCAACGTCAATATTATCAGTAAAGTGTTTTGTGCCAAACTGCAATTCGTGTAATTTGTTTTGTGCATTTTTCAGAAAAATCTGACAAATGACAGTTTGATTTTTGTTCGTTTGGGTATTCTTTGTTACTGCGTTCGAAAATTCATACTATTTACTTATACAACAAGACGTGAGTGGTTTATGATTGGTTGATAAGGTATGAGTCAAAACCCGAAATTTTTAAATTTCGAAGGGCTATAACTCTTTAATTATAACACATTTTGAGCAACTGAAAACGGTTTTGAGCTCTAATAAATCATTTTCTAATAGTATCTATTGCCAAAATCCGCATATCTCACATCGTGGTCTTCTCCATTTTATCGGGTGGTGCGCCACTGTGGCTCGAATCCGACCGAAAAAAAGGCACAAAACAAGATTGACTACTAAATATTTGTGCTTCAAATATTGGTCTACATTCGGCGAACTTGGGTCACGTAACAAAATCGATAACGGAGGCAATCAACCGCTGTGACCAAAATAAAAAAATAAGATACATTTTTTTCCAAACACACTAGAATATCGCTAAGATCAGTTACAGCACGATTAGACTTCAGGGGTTGTTATACAAGAGCGTGTGCCGCTATAGGCACGCTAATAAAATTCACTGTACCATGGTGTCCACATCAATTACACATGCGTTAGAGTGTGAAATCAAGGTGGACACCATAGTACCTGAATCTGATATAGAGACGGGATTTTCCGATTAATATCGAAACAATATCAAGCGGATGCCGCGGCGATAAAGGGAAATTTCCGTCTGAAAATCCGGAGAGTGAGGCACGGCCGGGCCGTTCGTCCGCGGAAAAATCCATTACGGGAATGGTGCTCTAAATAAAAAATAATAATGGTCGGGGAAAGAGGGAAAAAAAACGCCGAAAATAGAGGTAAATCGATACCGTCGGCTAGACGTATTGCAGACGAGCGCGAAGGAGAGAGAAGTAAGTGTATAAAATGGAGAACGTCGATCGACGTTGGAAAAAAATAGGAGAAAACTGTCGATGTTTATTCCACACGTCCAGTGATGGGGTAACGATTTTTTCATAATTATAGTTTGTGCAAAATAAAGTCAGTGAAGTCGTCATATTTGACAAGCATTGTGGCCAACTTATTTTTCTTATAGTAGGTTGGTAGGCACTGACTAAGCATTGTGGCCAACATATTTTTCTTATAGTAGGTTGGTAGGCACTGACTGTCAGGTCGCAGACGTGACGTGCATCTAACTTTGTTTTGCACAAACTATACCTCCTAAAAGCGATTAGAAAAAATATTGCATGTGGACAATTTTTTTCTCTCTACGTTACGCGGAGGAATAGATGGGGTACTTCTTAAAAAAATAACCGAACGCCAGAAAAACCCGCTTTTTTCCATATTCGAATCGAGCGCCGTGTATTTTCAGCGCTCCGACGCAGGATTGTTATTTTTCCATTTTTTAGTTTGTTTTCAGAAGAAACAGCTTGTAATAACACCGAAAAGTACGTTAGGGCTCGAACAAAGGGATTTTTCTATTAGACGTGGACCTTACGGGCGAATCGAGTACGCTTTTCCCCGTCCGTTTATATGCGACTATGCCAGAGGTTTTTTTAAAGTTATTATCGAATTTTTCTCTACTGCCATCGGACAAACGTTCTATATTTAATCGAACGAGCTCATTCGAAAATTATCACCATTATAACAAAGATTAAACACACTTAACAACTTTTAAATGGAGAAAAAGGTACACAATTTGAAAAACATTATTATATTATTAGACAAGTTGAATATTTTTTATCATCCTTATCAATGACTTAATTAACGAATAATACTTTGAAGCATCTACAGGATGTTTCCGAACTTGGGCGGGTATAATTTTTAATGATGAAGTGACAACGGGTAATCTTAGCGAATTATTTAATCAAAACCGCAATGAAAAATATTTATCAAAAAATAATTAAAAATGTAAAAAAAAATCTAAGAAATGCGGTCCTGCATAGCAATTGCAGTCGCTCGACTCGCGCGATACGACCGAACTTATACCGAAAAATTAGAATCGAGAAAATAATGATTGATTAATTATGAAAAATATTATACAAAGTTATTTATTAAGACCTTTATTTATTCCACATGGGGTCTTTAAATTTTTAGAATCATGGATAAATGATGAAATTAACCCGGGTTTTCCAAATAATAGAAGAAGAAAACATTCAAATGCAACTCAAAAGCTCACCTATTTTGTTGTAGAAAAATGGCTTGAAGTTCATAGTAATTATTCAAGCTTATATCACCGTCTCATTGTACTATAGTAAGTACACACTAGCTTGTTAAATTGAGAAGAACGCGAAGAACTAACAATATCAAATAAATAACTAAAAAAACAATCTATTTGACCGTGAGGTTAACAACCCTATAATACAATAAGCACTATAAAACAATCGGTATCGGCTACGTTTATCGAAAACGGGAGGGAGGAGGGAGAAATTTGCACGTCCCATCGGTTTTTGAGTTGTAAATACAGATCACTATCGCGGCCAGTGTTGTATTCGCTCTTTAATTTTTTTTAATGGCTCTATTTTGTTTATAATACATTTTTTAGAAAAACAAAATCTGCGAATCTGTCTCAAATTAAGCGAACTACCACCTCTAGAAAATTGTCCCCCAAGTACGGAAATACCCTGTATACTGTTATTTTCTAATGTCGAATGGCATTATTTTTGAAATAACGCTGTTAAATAAAATCGAATTATACCGTTCCTTATCCGCCCGCGGGGTGGCAAAATAAAAAGGGATGCTTTAAGAAGAGGAAGTTTTCAAACGTGCCATTCGCTGTGCTCGAATTTGAATAAAAACACTGTAAATCTGACACCCGAATAAACAGCGCCGCTGCGCATTTATTTATTCAAAATATTTCACACGTAAAAGATATACGACCTAATTTGGGAATATTATGTACGCCCAGAGAAACAAAGTTATAATAAAAATTCCGAGTGTATTTACTTATGTTTTACAATTGTAATTGTGCGTATAAAGGTCGTTGCGGTGTAGAATGACGAGCAGAAGGGGTGCATTATGCACCGATTTCGTTGCACTAACTGCTAGCAGATTATGCTAAACGTTCGGTATTTAGAGAGGCAATTCCATTGCCCTGATACTGTTATTAATGATACTTGAGCAAACATTCGCAATGGCATTATGCAAAACGGGACGAATTTAAACAAAAAATTTCTCACGACACCTATCTTCCTACAGGAGATAGCAGTTGTAGGTATACAGGGTGTCGCAAAAATATATGGCTTAAACAACACAATGGAGAAGACTACGATGTGAGATAGGCGGATTTCGGAAAAAGATACGATTAGAAATGATTTATTAGAGCTCAAAACCGTTTTCAGTTGCTCAAAATGTGTTATAGCCCTTCGAAATTTAAAAATTTCGGGTTTTGACTCATACTTATCAACCAATCATAAACCACTCACGTCTTGTTGTATAGTAAATGGTATGAATTTTCGAACGCAGTAACAAATAATACACAAACGAACAAAAATCAAACTGTCATTTGTCAGATTTTTCTGAAAAATGCACAAAACAAATTACACGAATTGCAGTTCAGCACGAAACACTTTACTGATAATATTGACGTTGACAAGAATGTTGCCAAATAAATTTTTCAGGACCATTATTTGTGTTTTTAACATGAAAATCGGTTACAATTTATACAGATGAAGATGTTATTTCTATATATTAATATATCGAATTATCCATTAGGTAATGGAAGAAATGGATAAATCAGAAAATGTTTTTTGCAATAAATATACAAAAAACGCACATTTTGCGGAGTAAAGAAGAGTAATAGGAAAAGTGGCAAACTTGCTAAATGTGACTTCTCTTTGAAACTCTCGCTTTGATTGGAGCAGAGTGTATGACGATTGTGTGACATTTTTCAAACTTTAAAAATTAATTGCGGCCTTATTTGGCCACAGAAAAAAATAAAAATATCATTACGCGCTTTCTTGGAACACACGGTTTTGAAAAAAAAATTTAAAAAAAAGTCGTGGTCTTCTCCATTCTGATGAGACAAAAATATCTTACCTATATCCAAAAGTGCATAGGACTTCAAAAATCGTATTAATGCCAAAATAAGAAATTTATCTCCAAAAATAAGTACCTAATGGATTTTATAGAAAATTACAAAGATTAAAAAAATCATAATAAATAAACCAATAAAACTAGTTTCGATTCAAAAATTAGGCGAGTTACATAGGCGGAATAATTAGGGATGTTGGCCACCCCCTTAAATCAGAGAGGACCGATAATAAAAAAATTACACCAAACAGAGATATCTGTACAAATTTTTACAAAAAAAAGGTAAGCCATTCTGGCACAACATCAAAAAATCTCTTTTTTATTTTTAAATTCAAAAACCCTATACCTACTTAACTTCTTTACTTATACTAAGCAATTTTGAGACCCCCCGTATTGTTTTGTTGGCTACTAACCAAAATCGCAATTATTTATATTTTATGCAATTTTTATTCAATAAATTTGCCATTTTTTGGATATATTATATCGGTCACAATCGAAAACAAATGACCCTTATATCGATTCCGTTGCATCGAAACATCCTGAATCGATTTTTTTTCCAATTCGGAATCGCCACCTTATGAGTACGAGGAAAATTACCCGTATGGTCGGAGCGACGACGAAAAAAAAGTCTCGCATTATACGAACACGGACATTATCATTAATAATTACATATATAAATGTGGATTCCTCACTTCATTAATTGCGCGAAGACTAATGAACCGACTCATTAAGTGACATTTATTTATTTATAAAATGGCCAATTAAAACGCTAAGCAGGAAGCTTGCGCTATATTACTTTCCTATTGCACTTGCTGTTCTTGTTGCAAGATCCATTGAAAAGTGTTTTATTTATTTATTTTACAATTGAGAAGCAATGTTTCAAAAAAAGTGGTGGAGGACTTAAGCGCATTCACCATATTTCAATATTTCTCCCTATCTCAAATTAATTTGAAAGTTTATTAAATAATTTACATTGGGGTTACAATAACGCTTCATCATTAAAAGCGTCTGGTACAAATGGAATTAAGAAAAAAAACTGACACAACATTAAAGCATTACAAATTGGATCAAACTCATCGTTAAAGACTAAAATAATGATAACACTTAATGAATTTCCATAAACTCCAATGTCCCTCTTAATGATAGGTTTTTATTCCAATTTTTTTTTTTGAGTTTCATTTATTCACTTTTCAACGACTCTCCTCGGGTATTAATTCTTTTTTTTTTGCCTATAATGAAATTACTGGAAATATTATCATTTCATTGGCTACCGATTCATAAATAGGATAGGGTATTAAAAATGGACGTCATTTTTTATAAAAAAATTACATTGCATATGGATATAGGTAATGAAACTTTATTTATTTTAATTAAGTCGCAATAAGAATAACAATAATTATTACAAAATTATGTACGAGTAGATAAGGTTCGTAAATTAAAAAAAATACCTTAGCGTTATCAAGCTCAATTTTAGCAAAATTTCATACTTTCAACAAAAATATTTTTAAACTTTAAATTTTTATCAGGTTTTGTGAAACTGACAGTAATTATACGTTGTTCAAATAATTCAAAACCATTAATTTATTGTACTTATACTAAAAACTAAATTACTAAATCATTTTATTCGGTAAACCAATCGATTCTCCCAACAAAAACACCTTACCAGCTCAAGTTATAGCACACTATCGAGTAGAAGAAGCTTTCTATTAACTTAACCAAAACTAACAAAAATAACTGGAGCTGTTAGAATGTATTTTACATGAAAAACCGTTCGTCTCAGCAGAATTTTCATAGCGAAAATCGATGAATCTTAATCCATCACTCACTTAACGCCTAAGCAAACTTGTATTCAAAAGAAGCATTACAAGCATTTTCCATTTCATCACAAAAAACAAGAATCACAATTTAATAACCGGAACTAAAAATAATCGAGTTGTTATATAAGAATATTAAAATTTCTATTAGGTTCTGTACATCATGATTTTTCAAAATTGATTCTAAGAGTCAACTCATAGATGAAAAATTCTAAATAACAATATAACCTATTTTGCCACCCTTTTCTATGATAATATTTCGCGTTTTTTCGTTACTGTATAATTAATAAATAACTAAAAAACGATTTCAAACTTCGCATTCGAAAAATACGCTCTCGATGTAACGGTACTTGAATGGAATTTCGTTCTTAAATTATCGTTTGCTCGAACTGGAGAACCACTAAGCGCGAATTATCCTCTTGTGATTCTCTTTACACGCCATATTTATAACATCCAATCTCGGTAATTACTCTTGTCGTGCTATTAGGAGAACTCCATCTACACTGATAGAAATTACATCAACCTAGACCATTCCCCAATAACACTATATGTCACATATACTCTTTATATTGCTATATAGATATAAATTACTAGTTTAATTAAGTTAAATTAAATAGTTTGAGTAGTGTAAGTAATTAGATATAACGCATGTTTCTTAGTGTAATTGTTAGTCGAGTTTTCTCACATCCATCTCGAGCGGCAATTATTGGTCTACTGGACTATTAAACGTCGCGTTTCATGTAATAATAATATCCCCGCTGATTAAAATCGAGCAGCTTCTGTATTTATTTCAATAAAACTGGCGGTAATTACCGGCGGATCAGCTAGCGTACGCGACGGCGGCGGCCTTCAACTCGCATTTTCTCTAACTGACCGCCACCTGCTCTATCGCCGGACAACAGGTGAGCCGTGCTCAGGCTCCTGGTGAAGGGAAAAATTGAGAAAATTGGTCCGGTTGAATGGAGATGAAGTTTTGAAAAGTTCTCTTCGAAAGATGGGATTTTTGAGGGGGTTGTATGGCTCAGAAAGTTGGGTAAACAACACACATATTCTTAAGAATTCGTTGTAAAAAATTGTCAAATAAAATAAATAAATAATAATGTCAAATAAATATTATTTTGAATACAGGGTGTATTGTAAGTTGATACTTCTTTTTCAACTGCGTATGAATCTCTTAATTCTAAGCAACTTTTTCAAATAAACTTTTTGAATATTATGAATAGTAACAAAGAAAATAGAAAATTTTAAAATTTCGAATATTTTCCAATACATAGTTGATGCTTTATTAAATCAGAAATTTATTTATGGCAGTCATCTGTCAAATAAATGCCGAAAAATAAATAAATTTCATATTTAATGAAGCAGGTACGTATTGGGAAATATTCGAAATTCAAAAAAAGGGTAAAAATTATTAAAAATTTTTATCTTTGTTATTCATCATAATATTCAAAAAGTTTATTTGAAAAAGTTGCTAAGAATTAAGAGATTCATACACAATTGAAAAAGAAAGTATCAACCCTGTATAGTATAGGATGTTGAAAATTTCTGTTCAAAAGATGAGATTTTTGGAGCGGATTTGAGAGGGTTGTATGGCACAGAAAGTTGGGGTAAAAAATATAAATCTTCTTAAGAATTTGTTGTCAAAAATTGTCATATAAAAAATATTATTTTGAATATAGAAGTTGAAAATTTCTGTTCAAAAGATAAGATTTTTGGAGCGGATTTGAGAGGGTTGTATGGCACAGAAAGTTGGGGTAAAAATACAAATCTTCTTAAAAATTTGTTGTCAAAAATTGTCATATAAAAAATATTGTTTTGAATATAGAAGTTGAAAATTTCTGTTCAAAAGATAAGATTTTTGGAGCGTATTTGAGGAGGTTGTATGGCTCAGAAAGTTGGGGTAAAAAATACAAAACTTCCTAAGAACTTGTTGTCAAAAATTGTAAGTTAAAAAATAATATTTTGAATATAGAAGTTGAAAATGTCTGTTCAAAAAATGAGATTTTTGGAGCGGATTTGAGAGGATTGTGTAACTCAGAAAGTTGGGGCAAAAAATACAAATCTTCTTAAGAATTCATTGTCAAAAATTGTCATATAAAAAATATTATTTTGAATATAGAAGTTGAAAATTTCTGTTCAAAAGATAAGATTTTTGGAGCGGATTTGAGAGGGTTGTATGGCACAGAAAGTTGGGGTAAAAATACAAATCTTCTTAAAAATTTGTTGTCAAAAATTGTCATATAAAAAATATTGTTTTGAATATAGAAGTTGAAAATTTCTGTTCAAAAGATAAGATTTTTGGAGCGTATTTGAGGAGGTTGTATGGCTCAGAAAGTTGGGGTAAACAACACAAATCTTCTTAAGAATTTGTTGTCAAAAATTGTAAGTTAAAAAATAATATTTTGAATATAGAAGTTGAAAATGTCTGTTCAAAAAATGAGATTTTTGGAGCGGATTTGAGAGGATTGTGTAACTCAGAAAGTTGGGGCAAAAAATACAAATCTTCTTAAGAATTCATTGTCAAAAATTGTCATATAAAAAATATTATTTTGAATATAGAAGTTGAAAATTTCTGTTCAAAATATGAGATTTTTGTAGCGGATTTGAGGGGGTTGCGTGACTTAGAAAGTTGGGGTAAAAAATACAAAACTTCCTAAGAACTTGTTGTCAAAAATTGTCAAATAAAAAAAGTTTTGTAGGTATAGGATAGGTACATTTTAGAATTATCCTTGATACCTATAACTTTTAATTACAATGTCGTGTGCACGTGGAGCATTCTTTGATCGCCCGGAACGGTAAAATAGGTACGCATTTCGGGCGCATTAAAAAGCTTTTCTATCCGGTAAATGAACCGTCTGGATTTTCTCGCGTCAATTTCGTACAGAACGAAACGCGTTCAATTAAAAATCCTTTTGCCTTTCCCAGAAAAAAAAACGGTTTATCGACGTGTTTAAAATTTTCGTGCTAACCGGTGCCCAGACTTATTTCACCTGAACCGCCCAGAGCCGGACTTAAACTATAACTCTTCACAGGTGAGAAAAAATATCCTTAATAAAACTCCGCACTAAAATAATAAAAACACCGAGTTTTCCAAATAATTTGCAAATTTAATTTCAACAGTCGACGAAACGAATCGGGATCAAAAGGCCGGAGAGGGGAGGAATCCGGTTCGAATTCCGGTGCTTCCCTCTATCTCCGGGGACTCGTCACCTTTCAATCGTTTTTTCCAATAGAAAAAAACGGGCGTCTGACGACGGTTCGACCTTTTAACGCCGAAATCGATAAGGACCCCAAAGAGAGCCGACGACCTTCCCCATGACTTGACCTACAAAAAACCCCCGATGAAAAGAAAAATCCGGGCGATGTACAACAACGAACAACACCACTCAACTTGAGCAACTTTATTTTCTCTCTAATATACACAATTACATCAGTTAATTCTCTATAATAGGGGGTGCATCATGCTCGACGAAATCGATCCCCGAAACCGGCGATTCGCCGCCTCCGTGGCCTACATAAAACCCCCAAAAAAATGTTATCTTCCATTATTCATATCAGAAACGGTTCCCCGACACGCCGCCCCCGACTCGCGCTCACCTCCCGCCGAAAAATCGTTTAATGTCCAAACAATTTCGGTCGCTAAGGGGGTGAACTCCAGCACGCACCGGAGTCGCGACCAGCGGCGCACCTTCCCCAGGTCCAGAGATTATTTCCAACCTTATTATACTCATTATAAAACCTAATCATTCTATATTGGTAGCACCAAACATTCATCATTATTATTATCCAGAATATCTATTACTCTGGATATCTATCCAGACGTGGAGTAATTCTATATAGGCATTATCAAATGAGTATCTGGATTTAGTGGGATTATAATGAAGTGATTTGGGTACGCCGCTGGTTTCCAAGGCCTACTGATACGCTCGTATCCAGACGTGACTCCCCCCGTCTAGCCTTAAAGGGAATGTTGTCGTGGGTATTTAAAGTTGGCCTGCCAAAAAGAATTGACAATCTGACAAAGGTGAACGTCGGAGCGTCGGGGCGCTCAGCGCCGATACGTCCCGTCAGGGGCGCATCAATTTTATTAACGATTTATTAGGGCGGCGGATTTAATTCGGGGTCGCCCGCCGGAGGGTTGACGGGGGTAGGAAGACGGCCCGTCAATATTTAGGTTTTTTCGATCGTCGATTAATTTTCGTTGATATAATTCCTTAGGGGATGTTGTAGGTTAGAAAAAAGTGTTATTCGATCAAAATTTTGACTAAATGGAGAAAACCACGACTTTTTTTTTAATTTTTTGTTCAAAACCTTGTGTTCTAAGAAGGCGCGTAATGAAATTTTTATTTTTTTCTGTGGCCAAATAAGGCCGCAATTAATTTTTAAAGTTTGAAAAACGTCACACAATCGTCATACACTCTGCTCCAATCAAAGCGAGAGTTTCAAAGAGAAGTCACATTTAGCAAGTTTGCCACGTTTCCTATTAGTCTTCTTTACTCCGCAAAATATGCGTTTTTTGTATATTTATTGCAATAAACATTTTCTGATTTATCCATTTCTTCCATTACCTAATGGATAATTCGATATATTAATATAGAAATAACATCTTCATCTGTATAAATTGTAATCGATTTTCGTGTTAAAAACAGAAATAATGGTCCTGAAAAATTTATTTGGCAACATTCTTGTCAACGTCAATATTATCAGTAAAGTGTTTTGTGCCGAACTGCAATTCGTGTAATTTGTTTTGTGCATTTTTCAGAAAAATCTGACAAATGACAGTTTGATTTTTGTTCGTTTGTGTATTCTTTGTTACTGCGTTCGAAAATTCATACTATTTACTTATACAACAAGACGTGAGTGGTTTATGATTGGTTGATAAGGTATGAGTCAAAACCCGAAATTTTTAAATTTCAAAGGGTTATAACTTTTTAATTATAGCACATTTTGAGCAACTGAAAACGGTTTTGAGCTCTAATAAATCATTTCTAATCGTATCTTTTGCCGAAATCCGCATATCTCACATCGTGGTCTTCTCCATTGGAATGTTGAGTATCTAACTGGCTGGGGTAGATGATGAATATGTGAAGAATATTGAATTCCAAAGGACATTAATTAGTGCAAATAAAAATGGTGGAATATAAAAGAGCGGGGCGCGATGAGTTAAATTACCGGATTCCGTAGGGCAGGCGGTGTAAAACAAAAGATAATCACCTGTCGAAATAAAAACAAAACCCCATCCCGAAGGCTGTGGAAAAAAACGGCGGAGCTAGTCCTCCCGAACGGCCGTCGGGCGGCCGGGCTCTCTAGCGGGGCCCCCTAAGTATTTCTAAAATTCGAATCCTAAATATAAATGGCAGAATTATAATCCCGCGAATGTTTAAACGATCCGCAAGAAGCGAGCAAAAAGCGACGCGGCCGATCCGAACAAAGGAATTTTTGAGGAACTGCAGACGTTGACGGACTACTGTCAAACGCTGTAAAAACTGGTCAAACCGAAAATTTTATAACTAGACGTTCGTCGTCGGAAGATTTTATTTTTATCTTCTTCTTTCTTGCTTATTCGCTCGCTCTTATACCGCTTTATTCGATTTATTTTCGGCGGTTCTTTTTAGTGTATTATGTAGTAGCATAAGTACCTACGTGTCCTCTCCATAACCAGAGATCTTCGATGATCAAATACAAATAAAATAACAAATTAATATACAGTAGGTAGATAGGTAAATGAATTTCTTATATAGCCTTATACAAACTTAGAATATACAGTGAGTCATGATGACATTCCTATACATTAAAGTAGGTATTTAAATGAGCCACCCCGATTCCCAGACTTTAGACTACTCGAAATTATATGGAAATTTTAATATTCACCCAGTATACTGGTGTATAAAATCTAAACAACAACCAAAAGCGCACGAAATATACGCGATAAATTTCCTCCCCATATAACCGAATCCATGCTTCCCATATAAAGATAAAGAAGCCTTCCTGCATTATTTTTATTAGCCGATGCGTTGTAAAAGTTCGTTCAACTAAAAGCAAAGAAACCAAAAAAGAAACTTCATGCTTTATTCAAATTCTATCGGGAAATCGATAGGGGTTTCGGAGCGGTGAGTGGCGACCCCTTGGCGGCCCAACGGCGAACTCGCCCCTAAATCGCGCAGCATCAGGGAGCAGATGACTTCGGCAAACGCTTCAGCTGACGGGCTGATGGGGAAACTAATCGGTCGCGTTTTGATACCAGGATTTAAGGTAACGACCCTTGTTTTATTTTGGGTTGTTAAAGTTAATTTTTTTATAGAATGAATTGGGCAAAACAAGAATTATAATTGAGAAACTTATTATAGATTCTGATGCATCAATTCTACTCACTATAAATTACCAAGTAGGTACTTAATAAGAAACTGTTTTTAATTAAAATACGCATTTGCAATAAACGTATAAATAACAAATCGAACACTAAAAATAGAATCGCGATAAATTACGCATAATGAACGTGTATGACTAACAAAATGTAAATTCAGCGTTACCTCGCGGTACGCTTGAAATAAAATTCAGCTTCCGAGATTCACCCTTGCGAGCGCTCTCTTGCGGAGGGTAGGCGCATCATTTTTCGGGGGTTGCCGAAAATTAGTGCGAGCGTTCGTCGGAGGAGGTCGCTCGCGTCGCAATTTTATTAAGCAATTTTTTTGTAAGAATTTGCATCGAAACAATTTGTGCTGAATAAATTATTCGGTGTAGGTAATGAAGATTTCACAATAAGGGTAAACTAGTTTAAACCGGCCAATTACGATGAAATTACTGTATGACGCAGGGACGGATTTAGATCTAAAATAATTGCAAAATAAATTTATTTATTAGGTAATAATCTTACTGATATTACAAAAAATACAATAATTAATTATATTAACAATTTCGTTTGACATTATCATTAAAATTGAAGGTATTGCGAGTCGAATTGGGGCCAGTCCGTCCCTGCTGGGCAGCCTTTAATTAAGAAATAAATATACTACCTCGATCGCGTAGGAACATTAATGTTCAAACGGTGGTTAATTTTACACCTGACCACTATTTACGACTGGTTAATACCGCAAACGCCACGAAATCTCAACTCGAGCATTACAAGGCCGTAATTTCAGCGGGAGAGACAACCAATTAATAAAGTGATAAGGCGGCGTCGGGTGGAGGAAAGAAAAGAAGAAAAAAAAAACAACCAACGAGGCACCGAAAAATGTTTCGATACGGTGTAATTAAGGGGCGGATTTCGATGATTATCGACGCGTTTTGACAGACCAAACAATGATAAATGGCCTTTGGAAAAGTCGTGAAAAATTAGGTGCGAATGAGAGTGTAAATGCGTATTCACTAAATCACTAATTTACACCCGGGTAATTATATAGGTACAGAACTGATGCAAATTAAATACAGTTATGGCTCTATTTCTTCGTTATTTATTGATTTAATTGGATTGGAAAAGTTATTATAGTCTATTCATAAATGAGGCGGAGTAATAAATCAATCATTTGGCCAAATTTCAGCACTCGAAAGCTATCAGTCAATTGGTCCCCAATACCGGATTAAGGGTTTCTAGGAAGGACCGATGGGAATATTTATAATTTCAAAATTCTCTGGCAAATTTCGATTATGTATTTTCATTTCGTAGTACAATTTAATGATAATTTTATGATCAGGGAAATTTTTTGAATTCTGTCTTTTTTTTATTTCAATATAGGGAAAATCCCATCCCTTCCAGTATACTTCTAGAAAATTAGATGTACTTTTCATAATAACAAATTTCGATATTGTAAAATATTAAGGTACTTTACTCTTGAGCAAAATTCACATTTTTTGACATACCTCGTATAAGATTGATAAAATTTGATTTTTGATGGTTGTATCTTGGATTTTAGATCATGCAGAACTTTTTGTGAAGAATAACTATTTCGTAAAATTAATAATAAAGTTTCCCATATGTTGCCAACTATTTTTTGAAATCCGTTCGTATATTAAAACTAAAATAATTCTTTTTTTGTACAGAATTTTTCATTTAATACATACTGTACCAATATTATATTTTTAAAATTATATTTTAAATTGAATCACCATGCGTATTGGTTTGACAAGGATCAAGACGGTGACGTACTCCGCCTCATTTATGAATAGACTATATTAGGTAGATGAATAACTGTACTATTACTGAAACTACTATAAGTACCTACTTCTACATATCACAAGTAATGAAGTAATAAGAAATTATTGTTTGATAATTTGATAATTTTTATACAATAAAACGAGTAGAAAACAGAAATTAAACCGGCATTTTAATTCAAATTGGCATCCTATACAAATTATACCGAGTGACGCTTTTAATGATACCACTCCGCTATTCGGTTATTAATTTATTTAAATTGACTGCTAACGATTACCTATATCGAGATTGCTCTGTAACGACATGCAAATGATTCTAATTTTAGTTAGTTATAAACGTTTTTTTTTTCAATAACCTATACCAAGTTTAAATTCATCTGTACCTATTAAAGTAGAAAATCTAAAAAAATACTTCTATATATGTTATAGGTTAGGTAAAAACCTAATATACAATCCGTGACATCCGCTTGACATGGGATATTTCCTCGCATAGGTGGGTATAGGAGTATCTATTTTTTTCTATACACCAACATATCTAATTGGAACAATATCTAATTCTACTTAAACCGTTCGATTGCACGTTAAACCTTATGCGATGCGCCAGCCAAGTGGAAAAACAATGTGTTTTTTTTTCATCTTGTATTAATCAAAAATCGAAGACACGCAACCAGAAAATCATTAAAAATAGATTCCTGTCTGTATACCAGTTTTTGGGAGATTAATTACAAATAATTTTCTACACTAAAAAAAGCGTCTAAATAACAGGAAATTATATTTTAGATAGCAGAATTTATTTTCCCAGTGGCAATATTTCTTCCTCGTGACGTTTTAAAAGCACAATTGTGTCATTAAATGTTACGCATGTTATTTTATGGTATGCGTTGTTTAAAAGCGCTGCGACATCAATTCTAAACAGATTACTACATTTTATGTCATGTAAATGCACAAAAGCGTTTCCCAAAGTCCTTCTTCCTACAGTCATTAGATTTACACAAGTACCTACTACAGAGAAAGTTTTTAAGAATTATATTGTAAATTAATATGCACTTAAAAAGTACCCCCATTCCCCCTACAACGCCTCCCTAATAATTCAAATAAATAATTAGCATAACGGCTGCATTTTTTTTTTCATTTCACCCACGAACACACTCCCACAAAAGCATCCTTATCAGTTTCGCGTACGATCCGAAGCCATTATTGTGTCATTTCGCCAAAGTACGTACGAAAAGGTGATGTCAGGTAAGTCCAATGCACCTGTTCTGACGTCACCGGAGTGGGAGGGGCTCCGGGCGAGGCGTTGCCCGCGTCCGCGTTCATTGGCCGGAGTGGGTGGCGGGGGTGGGGCTCTATTGGGGTCTGCCCCGTTCGGTTTTTTCGGTCGCCTCCCTTTGTCGATAGTTTGTTGTTTTAAACTATGCACGAGAGGCCTCCTTTGTATCGATTCGGAAGGATTGAAAGGGGTTGGAGAGTGAAATTAAGGGTTTTTTTGTATAGGGAGTATTAGAGAGAGTTGTTTAGTTTTTGGAGTAGGTTATAGTTGTGTTTAAATTAATAGGTATTTGTGTATTTTTTGAGTTTTTGAGTTTGAAAAGTTAATTTGTGTTTATAGTGTAGTAGGGAGTATGTTAATGGTGTAGGTATATTTAGGCAATTAGCAAATTATTATTCGTTGTACTTTAATAAATAACTGTTTAAGGTCAAGTTTTAACAGTTTAACCGATTAGCGTAATTGCGATAATTCTTTTTAATTGCACTCAACTTCGTTTAGGCTAATCAATATTCGAAAAAATTAGTTACTTTATAAGCAGCTAATAATTTCGTCTAATTAACGTTTTACTTCAAAATTTTTATACCGAAAAACAATTAATTATTTTACGTATTATTATAGATACAGGGTGTATATCATAAGTTGAATATGATTAAATAAGGATTAAATAAAATTTATTTGACAGATGACTAGCATAAATAAATTTCATATTTAATACCTAAAACAGGTATGTATTGGAAAATATTCGAAATTTTAAAATTTTCTGTCTTCTTTGGTTATTCACAATATTCAAAAAGTTTATTTCAAAAAGTTGCTTAGAATTAAGAGGTTCATACACAGTTGAAAAAGAAGTATCAACTTATGATACACCCTGTATATCCAATCAAATTTACGATACAATCTGTAATTTAGTTTTAGAAAAATCATCGATAAATGCAGGTAGCGTATAAATTTAATTTACGACTCGCACGATAACCATTCGCGTATATTTTAGCATTCTTTTAATGAAGAATTATACGAATTTATTAAATTGTTGAAACACGTAATTACCGTCCTTTAATAAAGCTGCGTACAGCCGGTCTTTTGCATAATTTTATCGCTTTTCGCACAGCCTAGGCATAAATAAAACGACAGTCGTTCGGGACTCGACCAACGACTGTAATATTTTACGATTCACGTCGACGTGTCGCAATCACATTGTAATTAGTACAGAATCTTAATGAAGCCATACATACATATACATTTATATACATTACATATACATACTTACATAGAGCGGGTATTAAAGGTACATTTTTATTTATTTTTTACACCTCTCGTATATGCTGGTAGATATTTACATGTATACATCTGTTTTTACACCAACGAAAATTAATTAAAAATCTGTATATACATATATAGTTTGTGCAAAACAAAGTTGGATGCACGTCACTAATGCCATCATATTTGTGACGAAATAAATTTATGGTGACGTGCATCAAACTTTGTTTTGCGTCAACTATACCTAATATAATTTTATTTTTGGTATAGGTACATTCGAACTAAAACAACATCTTATCAGTTTAATTTAAGAAGAAGGGATCTATAATATATCTAGTAGTAGGCGGTGCACGCGATCAAGAAACAAACGAAAACGAAAGCCCCGGAAAAATCGGCAATCTCCCCGGTCCGGGGACAAAAGCCGGTGGCGCCGGTTCATTTGTCACGGCATCAGCGCTGTCACTTCCGGTGCAGCGGCGGCAATGCCACGAGCTGATTCCAGAAGTATAAGAAACCGTTCCCTTTTGCTTTGTCCTCGCGCCCCCGCAACCCCTGATGCTTGTCTAGATGTCGCAGATCTTAGACGACGGGTTTTCTATAAATGCGTATACAGGCGGGGGAGTGGGGCAGACCGTGCCCTGTCCGGGGCAGAGGTTGTCGAGACTTCAGGTTGATCAAATTGAAGAAAATAATAGCATTTAGTTTTTCGATTTTTAGATTTTTATTAGATTTTTTAGATTCACAAGGACCTTGATAGAGCAACAATTCGCATTCAAATTAATTCAGAGAATTCACAAAGGAATTACGCATTGACTATCAAACAATCAATTTCAAAATAAACGCGAATTTTATTCACCCATTAATAAACCCCTCAACCCCCTGTACCAGTTCTACTCGTACACCCCCTTTACCAGATCGTTACTGGATCTTCCAATAGTCCCCAAAACACAAGCACTCTCTTAATGTATTTATCCAATTTTTACGCTAAAACCCCGCTCACACCACCCCAACTATCACTCCACACTAACCACCCCAATATAATTAAAAACAAACCACAACAAAAACAACCACTACCTATATAGAATCTACAAAAAACACTACTTAATTTACACACATGTATACATATGCATATGTAAAGATAATAGAGAGGTTATGAAAAAAGGGGGTGTAAAAATGGCTTTAGCCCCCGCGACAGAAGCGTCGCGTTGTCCCGGACGTGGACAAATGACGCGGGGGTGGTGCCCGCCATTATCGTTAGCCGCCCGGAGGGTGCCCGTGCCGTCGTGGCCTCGACGGGGATGGGTGTGCGTGTATCATCAACGTGGGGTCATTAGGACGGGGACCTTCGCCGGGGAGTAGATGGACTCTTTCACGTTGATGATCTTATATCTAGTCGAATCGAAATGGGAGGTTTCGCTGATGATGGTCGTTCCGTTCGGATTGATGAGGGATCGATTATTTCTGTTATACAGGATGATTTATTTATACAGGGTGTCTCAAAGTATTTGTTATGATGGTTAGAAGATTCGTATTTTCTGTGGTCTAGTGGTGTGGAGGGATGAGAGGTAAGAATTTTTATTTAGGTTTATAGGGTGTCTCAAAAAATATTGGTAATAAATTAGAATTGCATAGTCGGGTCGAAAGGGAGTCGGGACATCCTGTATACAGGGTGTCCGGTAATACGCTAAGGGTGCGTTCTTTGGGTCAAAATAATATGACGATTTTACCAAATTTACCTTAGTCAAAAGTTGCTTCTTTAGGAAGTTATAGCACTATGAAAATCGATTTTTTATTTCGATTTTTTCTCCATCTAGCGTAATTCAATAGATATCTTTTTCATATTTCACATATGGGGGTTTTAGAGGTGTCCAATTAAGAATATGTTATTCATTTTTCTCTTAACCCAGAGGGCGCCACTTCCGCACATTTTTTTCCTTCGAAAGGCCATAACTTTTTTATACGTAGGAATTTGATAAAAAGGGATCAATGTACAAAAACTACAACACTTTAGCTTTAAAAAAGGTATACCTGTTTTTAGTCGCTAAAATGCTCCGTTTCAAAGATAAATGAGTTTGAAATGTGTGCTGAAGGCTTACAAAACAAAGGGTAATAACGAAGCTTTCGTCTGGAATTAACTGCAAATATCTGGAAATGAATGGAAAATTTCTGTAAACTGTCTGTAAACTGTCTGTCTGGAAACTGTCCGGAAATGTCTGGAAATGTCTGGATTATGTCTGGATAATACCTTTAATTGTCTGGAAGTGTGTCTCGAAATGTTTGGAAATATCTGAAAACTGTCGCAATAAGCATGCAGCGCAAATTTCAAACTCATTTATCTTCGAAACGGAGCATTTTAGCGACTCAAAACAGGTATACCTTTTTAAAAGTTAAAATGTTGTAGGTTTTGTAAATTGATCCGGTTTGGTCAAATTCCTACGTACAAAAAAGTTATGGCTGTTCATAGAAAAAAAAGTGTGCTGAAATGGCGCCCTCTAGGTTAAGCGCAAAAATGGATAACATAATCTTAATGGGACACCTCTAATTGGAAATAGTGAGGTTGGAAAAAGATATCTCTTGAATGGAGAAGACCACGATGTGAGATATGCGGATTTCGACAAAATATACTATTAGAAATGATTTATTAGAGCTCAAAACCGTTTTCAGTTGCTCAAAAGGTGTTATAATTAAAAAGATATAGCCCTTCGAAATTTAAAAATTTCGGGTTCTGACTCATAAGTCATCAACCAATCATAAACCACTCACGTCTTGTTGTATACTAAATAATATGAATTTTCGAACGCAGTAACAAAGAATACACAAACGAACAAAAATCAAACTGTCATTTGTCAAAATTTTTCCGAAAAATGCACAAAACAAATTACACGAATTGCAGTTCGGCATAAATGATAATATTGAAGTTGACAAGAATGTTGCCAAATAAATTTTTCAGCACCATTATTTGTGTTTTTAACACGAAAATCGGTTAACAATTTATACAGATGAAGATGTTATTTCTATATTAATATATCGAATTATCCATTAGGTAATGGAAGAAATGGATCAATCAGAAAATGTTTCTTGCAATAAATATACAAAAAACGCACATTTTGCGGAGTATAGAAGAGTAATGGGAAACGTGGCAAACTTGCTAAATGTGACTTCTCTTTGCAACTCTCGCTTGGATTGGAGCCGAACGTATGACGATTGTGTGACGTTTTTCAAACTTTAAAAATTAATTGCGGCCTTATTTGGCAACAGAAAAAAATAAAAATTTCATTACGCGCCTTCTTAGAACACACGGTTTTGAAAAAAAAATTAAAAAAAAAGTCGTGGTCTTCTCCATTACGCTGGATGGACGAAATAAAAAATCGATTTTCATAGTCCTATAACTTCCTAAAGAAGCAACTTTGACTAAGGTAAATTTGGTTAAATCGTCATATTTTGACACAAAGAACCTACCCTTAGCGTTACCGGACACCCTGTATATTCCATCTTTACTTTGAACAAACTCAATTTTGATCTTATTTTGATAATAAGACTTAAAACTAATAGTGTAACAACATATAAAAAAGAAAATTCCCTGGAAGCTAATTTTTAACCGGTTTGACGAATTATTAACATCGGCAGATTTGCAACAAATTCGAATAAAAACTGTCGTGACGAAGTTATCTTACAACAATTTATATCGTATATACGACGTGAAACGCGTTCAGCTGCGAAATACATGAATGGAAACGAGACTACATTATACATTGTAGCGCAATTACACGATGTATAATATAAACGTGCAGGTTCGATCTGATTAAAAAAGATAAATATAAATAAATATGATCCCTTTTATAGGACGGGGTCCGTCACACTAACAACTCATTTATTCAAATCGAGCGCCGACTGGAAACCTGAAAGTAGCGCATCTGTATTACCTCATTTGCATCGTTTTTTCGCATCGCTTCAATCCTTTTGCGCCAATTTGCTCTGTATACATGGAAGATAACACGTTTTCGTAACCCGGCCATGTGAAATTCCAGTTGCCAACGGACGTTTTGCATTCGAAAGAAATTTATACTTGTACAGAAAATGCGGGGGATAATATTAATAAAATCGCCGTCTGAATAGGAACTTAGTAAAGTGTAAGGGTCGTTTACATTTCGAGGGGTGCAAGAAAACCATTTTTCCGGGTTGTTTGACGAATTAGAAAAACCAACATAGTAACCCAGATTTTATGCTATTAATAAAACATTATTAACAAGTATTATATACATGAAAATTATTGAGTTGATGGAAGTCATCTTCATAGGGTCACCAGGTCCTGGTGCACAAACATAATATTAATAACAAGTATTCATTAACAACCCAGTTGATTTTTTTATTGTATTTGCATTATTTATAGCCGGCGCACAAGAAGAAAGAATCGACCAGGAGGCGATGTAGAATAGCCCGGGGACCCGGGGAAAGGGTTATTGTCGTCGAAATTACGGAATTTCACGGTTTTTCCATGAAAGATTGTAGCGGCCGTGCTTCAAACAATGCTCGATTTTTACCCAATTTGTTCGTCCCATTATGTACGTAATTGCTTCTGCTTTTGTTCATATCAATTTCCTATTTAAACCGATCCGCGGTGACTGGCGATTTCTTCACCAAGAATAAAAAAAATCCAATGGAGTGGATTCAAGAGACTGCTCGAAATATCCAAAGTCGCTCTTTTATAATATACAGGGTGTCCGGTAATAAATAGGCCATGCGCTAAGGGGAGGTTCTTTTTTCTTTGTCAAATTTATCTTAGTCAAAGTTGCTTCTTTAGTAAGTTATAGCACTATGAAAATCGATTTTTTATTTTGATTTTTTTGTTCATCCAGCGTTGTCAAATTTCTCATATGTGGGGGTTTTAAAGGTGTCCAATTAAGAATATGTTATCCATTTTGCGCTTAACATAGAGGGCGCCACTTCAGCACACTTTTTTTTCCTATGAACGGCCATAACTTTTTTGTACGTAGGTATAGTCCAGTCATTATATACATTTGGAAAAGAAAATGAACCGAGGAAGCTAAATTTTGGATATGTTGTGGGGGGTGCTTAGAAAAGCTTAACTTTAAGTTTTCGACCGGAAATTCCTTGTGCATTTTCCGCCATCTTGAAAAAAAGGGGTTTAATTCCATTTTTTGACGATAACTCGGCTGTCCGTCGTGATACGAGAATTATTGTAATATACTTTTTTGTTGTTTTTTTTACGCTCTACAATTTAGGTCTTGCATTTTTGCGAAGAATTTATTTTTAACTTTCGCGCTCGATATCTTAACAACCATCAACGATAGATTAAAAATGCATAAGACCTTAATTGTAGAGCGTAAAAAAAAACAACAAAAAAGTATATTACAATAATTCTCGTATGACGACGCACAGCCGAGTTATCGTCAAAAAATGGAATTAAACCTTTTTTTCAAGATGGCGGAAAATGCACAAGGAATTTCCGGTCGAAAACTTAAAGTTAAGCTTTTCTAAGCACCCCCCACAACATATCCAAAATTTAGCTTCCTCGGTTCATTTTCTTTTCTTCCCCGTTATTTCGTATATAATGACTGGAGTAGTAGGAATTAGACCAATTTACGGGATCAATTTACAACAACTACAACATTTTAACTTTAAAAAACGTATACCTGTTTTGAGTCGCTAAAATGTACCATTTCGAAAATACATGAGTTTGAAATTTGTGCTGCATGCTTATGTATTAGGTAATGAATTACCGGACACCCTGTATACATACACTGTACCGAGGGCATGTACTTGCAATTTTATATGTTCTGTACCTTTTTCTTGATGTAAGTATAAGGACAAATTACATAATAAAATTTTTATAAAATCTACATTAATTAATTATACGATTATTATTCAAATTAGCATTTTTATGTTCATGGACAATTTATAGCAATAATACATCGATTTGAATGCCAATATAAATTAACTTCTTGTCATAATAAATTTCAAATAATTCGATTAAATATATGAAAATGTATCGATTTTTTATCGATTTTTTTATCGATTTTTTATCTATTTTTTATCGAATTTTTTCCATTTTTTATCCCAAAAAAAATCATTTATTTACACATCGTAAGACCATCAACCTGTACACAAAGAAGAAGAAATCCATCTAGGATTCTTATAGATAGAATATATGCGGTGTATGCGACCTCCGATATAAACAGTTATGCATCGCGGAGCACACTCTGGGATTCTGATTCATGCCTGACCGGGACCGGAGCGAACCGGCGACAAAAAAATCCGGCCGGACAGAAAGAGAGAAGACGGGCGGAGAGGCAAAAAGGCGACGGTCCCGCGCCTTCTGAAAAAAAGGAAGTCGTAAAACAAAATACAGTCTAGCTTCCGAAACGAGAACGAGCGCGGATCGACATAGTCGAATAGTCGCGGATTAATTTCTGGAGGAATTCGAAGGAACGCGCGTCCAATCGCTCGTCGTTCGTGTCGAATTTTTATATATATTTTTTTTTATTTTCTTCTTCTCTTCGGTGTAGTTTTGCTTTGTTTGGAGTTTCGGGATTTCATAACGTATGCTCGAATTTTTTGTATCACAAGATTTTGCGGTCGTCGGAATTTAAACGCACGATTTTTGTAAATTAAAATCCACTTACTTCATAATAAATAGGTACCAATTAATATACAGGGTGTTAAAATAAAAATTAAAGCTCCAAAAAAATTGCCGGATCTGGGGATTGAACCTAGAATCTATTTATTTATACATAGGTATTAGAACTCGCAAGAATGACCTCCCCAATTTGCTGTCACCACAAAAAGCCGGTGTTGGTCAATTGGTCCCCGCGGTCATTTTTGTCAGCGGGGTTCCATAATCCTACAGGTCGATTGGTCCCCAGTTTCAAAATTTAATGGGCTAATTGGTCCCCGCGGTCAAAATATTCCTAATCCGATTAGATAAGATTTTACATTGCATGAATAACTATCATTTGGCTAACATCTTCTGGTGTACTTACATAGCTGAGAGAATTTGGACAAAATGCAGCTTTTAGTGTTAAAAAATATTTAATATCTAAGCATTAGTAATTTAAAATATATACAATTGGTACAATATATATTAAAAGAAAAATTCTGTACAAAAAAGAATTATTTTAGTTTTAATATACGAACGGATTTCAAAAAATAGTTGGCATCATATGGGTAACTTTATTATTAATTTTACGAAATATTTATTCTTCACAAAAAGTTCTGCATGATCTAAAATCCAAGATGCAACCATCAAAAATCAAATTTTATCAATCTTATACGAGGTATGTCAAAAAAAGTGAATTTTGCTCAAGAGTAAAGTACCTTGATATTTTACAATATAGAAATTTGTTATTATGAAAAGTACACCTAATTTTCTAGAAGTATACTGGAAGGGATGGGATTTTCCTTATATTGAAATAGAAAAAAAAAGACAGAAGTTAAAAAATTTCCCCTAATCATAAAATCCTCATTAAATTGTACTACGAAATGAAAATACATAATCGAAATTTGCCAGAGAATTTTGAAATTATAAATATTCCCATCGGTCCTTCCTAGAAACCCTTAATCCGGTATTGGGGACCAATTGACTGATAGTTTTCGAGTCGAAAAAGGATTATATTTGGGTAAATTTGACCGCGGGGACCAATTGGACTCCACCCCATACAGCAAACACCCTGTATACTATTAGGATATAAAATTATATTGCTCTCTTTAACTCCCACCCAATTATATCCATCACTTAAGCATGGAACAATCACCCAGGAGAAGTCGACTTCATTGAGAAACTCGATCGAAACCGCGTCCCTTTCTTCGAGCGTAAAGCAAAATCAATCGATCAATTTTATCATAATGAAATATTAAAACACCGTGACAGTGAAATGTTATTGTACGCCGCGCGGCGAGAGGAAAATACTTGCAAGATCATGGAGAACGTCGTAATTAAAGAGCAGACGAGCAAGTCATCGAGCAAGTCCTTGCCATCAGCGAGCGTCGAGGTCGAGCACCAAGTAATTCTTATTCTTGGTTAACATTATAATTCACTCAAAGGGATGCTATATATGTCACTAATTTACGAATCACTATGCAATTACTCACTATAAGTATTACTTTATGTGCAATAACACAAAATTTGTTAGCACCAGTTTATGTGGTTCCCATTATTGGATATATTGTCCAGGATCCCTATGTTATTCACTCTTATATGAGACACACTGTATTTTACAAATAACCACAATCTTATAGGTACACTTAACAGCGCAGGTAGAAATCTTAGTTAGGTATTCATCTAATTACCTCCAGGTATTGGCGTTGGAAGTTTACAGCTCTTCGCCCAACTTAAATTCGCAAAACTCGTTAAAATAAATCGAATGATACATACTTATTCCCACACTGGTGCATATAACACAACAGGCGATGGGTTAAAGATCCCGAAATCGATCTTTCGACTAATTAAATTTAACTCGCCATGTTTTTTACCTAATTACCTATGCGGTAAGTTCATTTTTATGCAAGAGAAAATTAGCAATAAATATTTAGATATGGCAAAAAATTGTTAATTTATTAGATTGCTATACATATATGTACTATGTATAATTAAGTAATAGTAGGTAGTGTAAAATATGCTTTAATTCTATACATTCTATACTTAATTAATATACTATCAATTAAGACTGTTCTATCACCTTAATTCGTTACATATAAAAACGGTTTCCCAAATATTTCCGTTATTTTTAGTCAAATTTTGTTCTAATCTTTGTGAGAAATCAATTGCGAACTTGCTAAGGAATTGTCAGAATTGTTTTTTCACTTTACCTCATACTTTTGGAAATATAAATAAAAATCCACCTGAAATATAAAATATTAAAAATGTAATTCTGACAGATTGTAGATAATAGTTTTTATAAACTTTTTTCTATATAAAATTTTCTGTAAAAATAAAAAATAAGCATAAGAAATGGGAAACCAATTTCAAATTTTACGAATTTTTGAAACTATATCGCTTTCGCTCTTATTTCTACAGCGTGTTTCGCAAACTATTAGTGTACAGAAATGTACTCATAGTATTGAGAGCCCCCGACTTTTTATCTTCTTTTTTCTTACTAACTCTACTAGATTGTAATTAAATTAAAAATTGCAATAACCGACAGTATATTGCATAATAAGTTAAGAAAATAATAAAATAAAATTGTTAGGTATATTTCTACGAAGAAAAAATCTGAGTGCGTGTCTGTATTGAGTAGCATTAAATCGGTGAAATGTGCGAGTGAAATAGGCGACCTATCTCTGAAGAATAGAAGTGAAATAAAGTCAGTCCTCTGACATGAAGCGAAAAAAAGTTTGTAAACAGTGCCGACGCGTAACAAAAATCATAACAATCTGTGTCGTCATAAGCGATAAAACGACCTTAAATTACAATTTTTCCTACTAATTTTGATTGATATTCTCTAATTTAATAAACATTATTCGAGCGTTATATGCAGGAATTCTTGGATCCCAGACGTCCCGGCAGCCGAGCCGTTACGAAACAAAATAGCACACCCTGTCGCGGAGCATCACGCGCGAGCGGTCTTCCGAATTCGCGAAATAACTCGTTCTTCGTATTGTTTTTACCGACCAGCAGCCTTCTGGTCTTGTCGTTTTATTTATTTATTTTTTTGTAGGCAGCCTTTTGGCGGCGCTGTCCCGCCGACGCTCGCCGTTCGACGTATTTCGATCGGCGATCGGCATTGACCAGGAGCCAAGAGAGCCACACATGAAGGCAATCGGTAATTGCCGGTCGATGTCCGAATTTGGTAATTGCTCGAAACGTGTCGAGTCGATGCTGATCATGATGGCGAGTCGCGGGGAAATATCGAAATCGAGTCGAGTCGTCCACGACAAATTTTATGCTTCATTCTTTTCTTTTCTTTGGTTATTTGGCTCCCCGTGTATATAGGGTGGCTTATTAGTATGACAAACTTTGAAATTATCAAACAGTAACGAGATGCTTTCCATACTGATGAGTGCGCCACTCTGTATACTTATATAGGGTGTCCAGTAATGAATGCGCTAAGGGTAGGTTCTTTGGGTCAAAATAATATGACGATTTAACCAAATTTACCTTAGTCAAAGTTGCTTCTTTAGAAAGTTATAGGTAACACTATGAAAATCGATTTTTTATTTCGATTTTTTTGTCTATCCAGCGTAGTCAAGAGATATCTTTTTCAAATTTCATATATGGGAGTTTTAGAGGTATCCATTTTCCGCTTAACCTAGAGGGCGCCACTTCAGCACACTTTTTTTCCTATGAACGGCCATAACTTTTTTGTATGTAGGAATTTAACCAAACGGGATCTGCAATTTACAAAAACTACAACATTTTAACTTTAAAAAAGGTACACATGTGTTGAGTCACTAAAATGCACCGTTTCGAGGATAAATTAGTTTAAAATTTGCGCTGCATGCTTATGTAGGTAATGAATTAGGGGTTATTAGTTATGAGTTTCCAGACATTTCCAGAAATTTCAAGACAGTTTTCAGATGTTTCCAAACATTTCCAGACACTTCCAGACATTTAAAGACATTATCCAGACATTTTACGGACATTTCCGGACAGTTTCCAGACATTACAGACAGTTTAGAGAAATTTTCCATTTATTTCCAGATATTTACAGTTATTTCCAGACGAAAGCTTCGTTATTACCCTTGTTTTGTAAGCCTGCAGTGCAAATTTCAAACTTATTTATCTTCGAAACGGTGCATTTTAGCGACTCAAAACAGGTATACATTTTTTAAAGTTAAAATGTTGTAGTTTTTGTAAATTGATCCCGTTTGGTCAAATTCCTTCGTACAAAAAAGTTGTGGCCGTCAAGGGAAAAAAATATGTTGCGGTGGCGCCCTCTGGGTTAAGAGCAAAATGGATAACATATTCTTAATTGGACACCTCTAAAACCCCCATACGATGTGAAATTTGAAAAAGATATCTCTTGAATTGAGCTAGCTGGACAAAAAAATCGAAATAAAAAATCAAAAAAAAAATTTTTGAGCCAAAGAACCTCCCCTTAGCGTGGTGGCCTTTCATTACCGGACACCCTGTACAGAAAAAAATTATGGGTATTATATTATAGGTACTTAATTTGGATAAAAATTGTACAATTTTATTTAATTTTTTAACGCATTTCCTCTATAGCTATAACTACAATATTTTCTTCTTATAACGTTATAATTGCCGAGCAATCAGCGCTGATTAATATAGTAATTAATGACGGATATTAATTATCGGCCAGTCGATCATTTCTGAAATATTTTCGAAGATAACTCTTTAACAACCTCGTCGTTATTATAAATGCTCCGGTTAAGTTAAATTCGCCCGACGGCCATTATGCACGGACTATTATTATAATTACTAATTACGTGTAGAGAAGCTCGATCCGATTGATCTGTTCATTAACTTTCATCGATTTTTAATCCACCGCAAATAAGCTTCTGTATAGATTTTAAATTAAACAACGCATATATACAGGGCGGCCCAAAAAATAACCCAAACAATTTTCCCATCATCGGTATACAGCTTTGAAGTTTGGTACACTTACAACCGATTAAATCTTGTAGATCTTTAACTCTAAACGATGTTTAATTACATCAGCATCGGCGGAATCGCGACGCGAAATCTTCTATAAAATATACTTACCGTGTAATTTAGATATCCGATGAAGCAAGAAAAAGAAATAAAAAAGAAAATGGAAACGCACGTTGACCGGTAGCACAGCGGAGCCACACACACAACTCTCATTAAAGTCGCAGATGAAAAACGAGGCATTCCTGTCTTATTCGTATCATTTCCTTCATTGAACTAACTAACTCCAACTAACGACGTTTTAACATCCAACAGAACGCATCGCCAAACGGCCGTTTCTTAATAGACTCCTCTCTACGTTATAATTAATTAAATTGATTATGATTGGATCCAATCAATCGGGTCTCAATCTAGCATAAGGCATTTCCCTACAATCTTCATATAGAAAAGTTCATCGTCTATCTAGTAGATAACAAATAAAAAAAAATGTGTAGAAAACAAGTAAAAGGCAAATGTTATAGACATCGCTTCGCGTCACTCTGCGGTAATTAACGGTAGCGTTTTCAATACAGTTTACCAGTCAGGTCGAGTTTAATTAACAGAAGATACGCCATCGACCCGAATCGATGGTTATCTCGTCTCTTTCGGGCGATAGTACACATACATGCCTCGTCGGCGGAGGCCGAAAGGCTGCCGGGGCCCCGCTATAAAACGTATCTCTCCGCTGAAGAACTTGTACGATGACAAAATTGTTTAGAACTGTTCTTTTTATCCGGTTTTTTTTATTTTTTATTTATGCGAGCGGCCGGCGTAGCGCGAGAAAGGCCGGCGTTTCTGCTTTCTGTGTACTTCTTCTTCTTCATCATCTTCTTCGGGTATACATGCGTGTGGCTCTCGAGATTGGATAAAGGACGATTTGCATAATACTTAGCGGCTAATATGGCGTTTGTGACTTATTATGTTAGGCGGTAACGGTATTTGCATATTTCTCGGCGAATCCGATGCAAGTATATTCATACAGGATGTCCCAAGAAACTTTTAAAACGGATCTAGTGTGCCGATTTTCTTTGGAAATTGAGTAGCACGTAAAGCATACGAATCGTTGACTAATCGACCGCGTTCGAGTCCCATAAATTCTGGAGTGACGCTCCCGGAAAATTGATGGGGGAGCGTCCGGAGTCGACGGGATGAATCTCTCGATTTCACCTATTTATTTTCCACATATAAAATAGATACTTTTAATTGTATGCAAGTAAAAAAAATCCCCAATAACTTCTTCTTCTTGTATACCCATATATGAAGTTTTTTTCTTAAAATGGGTTCAAGAATCACCCCTTAAGTATTAGCATGTTATTAAATAACACCCTGTATAGTCTCAAAAGCGTAGAAAAGCAGCGCTATAATATACAAAGAGGACCTGCTTGGAATTTTTCTAGGTACCTACTATGTCCTAAACTTCTTAACTTTTGAGATACGGGGTATTAAAGTTTTAAGAAAAAAAAACAATTTTTTACAGTCATTTTCATACCACTTTCGGCGGACATTTCCAACACCTGATTTAAATTATTTCTTTATTTTACTTTAATTTCATAATTTCAACGTTTAAAAGTTATCCGCTTAAATAAATTATTGTTTAGAGTTAGATAAATCGTTTTTGGTCGTCATTCGTCCAGGTCCAGGGAGATGCAAATGAATGAATTTAATTTTTTTTAGCGAAACGGTGAGTTGTACGAAAAAAAGTGAAGAAATCGAATTTGTTCTAAATTGAACGAGAATTCGAAAAATAATTTTGATTTTAAGAGATAGCAGTGGCGTATCACTTTTTTATTCAAAAATATCTAATCTGAGTCCATTAGGGACGCCACTGTTAGAAATAAAAAAAAAGATTTTTGGGTCAAAAAATGCTCTATAATGCATAAACGCCGTACACCAAATTTCATAAAAATATTTAAAGTGGTATGAAAATGACAGTAAAAAATTGTTTTTTTTTTCTTAAAACTTTAATACCCCGTATCTCAAAAGTTAAGAAGTTTAGGACATAGGTTTATATGAAGTTTTTTTCTTAAAATGGGTCCAAGAATCACCCCCTTAAGTATTAGCATGTTATTAAATAAAACCCTGTATTCTAGGCAATTGCAATCCCATATTTAGTTTTAATGCTAAAATTTTTATTCTTCTCCACCAGATACCCACAACTTATACCTCTATCTTCATTCCCACAAATCGAAACAATTCAACGAATCATTCACTTTTAATTGCGCTACATAAACAAGAGGAAACGACTGGAAAACGCTCAGAAAAAACCAACCGATACGGCTACCATCAATTTTCGTATAACAAACGTCCGTTTCGGACCGGTACCATCCGTCATCAGTCCGTCATTTCCCTCCTCTCTTGTGCCGCGGCCTCGCGCAAAAAGCGATTCGACAATTCGAAATTCCATCGCGTTTGCCATTCATGAAACAATTGCACGAAATGTCATTGTTGTCAATCGTGCATCGACCAATGAGAAGCCTAGCCCGACCACGCCCACGGCCAAATATAAAACAATTGCGTGCCTAAATGAATATTAGAGACTCGTTCTTGCGACGTGAGGCGATCGTTTTTTGCCCAGGCGAGTTGATTAACGCGTCTGCACACGTGATATGAATGAATGATAAGGGACTATAACTGGCGACTATAACAACGCTATATCAACTAGTATACCTATACCTACTATTATACACTCTCTCTCTACAGGGTGTCTGGTAATGAATGGATTACGCTGGATGGACAAAAAAATCGAAATAAAAAATTGATTTTCATAGTGCTATAACTTCCTAAAGAAGCAACTTTGAACTAAGGTAAATTTGGTTAAATCGTCATATTTTGAGCCAAAGAACCTCCCCTTAGCGTATGGCCCAATGCATTACCGGACACCCTGTATATCTACAGTGTATCTACTTATGTTGGAACCATATGGAAAACTTTTTTATTAGTGGTTTTATGAAAAAAGTTATTCTTGATAAAAAGTTCTGCATGGTCCAAAAGTTAAAATGCAATCATCAAATATCAATTTTTTAAAGCAGTATACGAGGTTCGTCAAAAAATTTGATTTTTGCCCAAGAGTAAAGTACCTTTATTTTTGAAAATATCAAAAATTATTATAAAGAAAAAATGTTTAGAATTAAAAATAACTTCCAAATATTCAATATTGTTTATTTATGAAAATATTTTTTTTGGCATTTTCTCTTTGAAAATGTTGAAAAGTGAAATGTGAAATCCGGTACCACTTTTAAAAAATGCCGGTGCATCCTAAATTTATTATGCAATAAAGTGCAAACTTAAATTTTCAACATTTTCACAGAGGTATAATGTCGAAAAAAATATTTTTGTAAATAAACAATAATGAATATTCGAAAGTTATTTTTAACTCTTAACATTTTTTCTTCATTATAATTTTCGATATTGTCAAAAAAAAGGTACTTACTCTTGAGCAAAAATTACATTTTTTGACAAACCTCGTATACGACATCTACATTTTGTCGACAGGTTTTGGACCAAGCAGAACTTTTTATCAAGAATAACTTTTTTTCATAAAACCACTAATAAAAAAAATTTCCATATGGTTCCAACTTAAGTAGACACACTGTATATTGTGAAGTATATACATGTAGAGTTTGTCCAAAATAAAGTTAGATGTACCTACTTAAATGTAGGTATTATTAAACGGCTCTTAATAATCAAACAATACAATTAGGTATGTAATTTCATCAGTTGTGTCGAAGGGGAGGCGAAAATTGTAGCAAAAACGGAGGAAAAAATGAAATAACGCCTAGATAAAGGTGGAATAATTACACACACGGTGCAACCAGTGCATGACAAAATGCGATATTAATAATTTCTTTTCGTTTGTTAAGTAAATAACGCTCCATAACCACGGCAAGTTGCTATTAGACGTGTCTTTTTCTATGGAGATGATGGCGAAATTTAATTAACCTAATGTTTAGTTTTTGTTTATTAATTTTTCCACTTATCATGAATGATAAAATACGTGTAGGTAGGTACAAATTTTGTTCTAAATGGATTAATAAATAGATGTAATTAGAGTAGCAAATGTGGTTAAAGATAGTAAATAAATATAAGAAAATAATAAAAAATTCTTCAAGAATCTACCTAGAGATTTCAAAAAAATGGTGGAGGAGTTGGAATTATTATGTCAGGTCTAGAATTGAGAGAATTGAAATTTAAAGAATCATGAGGTAACTTTTGGAACTATTCTTATATATACAGAATGTCCCAAGAAAGTTCAGCATGAACCAATTTAATTGGAATTTTCTCTAATAATTATCTAACCAAATCCAAAGAAAAAAATCAATAGATATCTGATGCAATTGGCACTATTGGCATCAGAAGAAATCGAAAGGGATGAGGAAGCATCAGGACTCCCGTCGCAGCGGCATCATGCAGCAAGTATCCTGTATATAGTAATATATCGAGTTCGAAACGAGCGACACAATTCACCACTAAAAGACATATCCTGCACCGGATCGGTCCGGGGCCGGGGCCGGAGCCGGTCTCTTTCTCTCTGCCTCCGCGATTATAATATAAAGAGCTTTGTCGGATGATGGCGTTATCTCGTGAGCGAAATCTGGAATATACGACTCCACTTGTCGCTTCGCAGATTTACGGCTTACGGCTTACGACTCGACTGCTATTACGTCGCGCGACTTTTTATTTAGTTCGGCCGATCCGAAAAACTTGCGTTTAACCGCCGTTTTGCCTTATCGATAAAACTCTCTGAAGCCTACCAGACGAAAATATTATTTCTTACTAGATTTAAGGGGCTATAGCAGTGTGACATTTTCAAGAAAATCGATTTTTGTTTTTTGGCTTATTCGATAGTTTATGCTTTCAAAAATATCCTGTGAAAGCGGCAATATTGTATCTTGAATAGTTTTTGAATGGCAGCGTTCTAAAAGAGCGGCCGCTCGCAGGTGTAAATGGATAGTTGAAACTTTAAACACGTTTTTCTCTAAACTACATTTTTCAAAATTGCTGACATCATAACTCAAAGAGAAATTGACCGATCGAATGGAGAAGACCACGACTTTTTTTTAATTTTTTTTTTCAAAACCGTGTGTTCTAAGAAGGCGCGTAATGAAATTTTTATTTTTTTCTGTTGCCAAATAAGGCCGCAATTAATTTTTAAAGTTTGAAAAACGTCACACAATCGTCATACGTTCGGCTCCAATCCAAGCGAGAGTTGCAAAGAGAAGTCACATTTAGCAAGTTTGCCACGTTTCCTATTACTCTTCTATACTCCGCAAAATGTGCGTTTTTTGTATATTTATTGCAATAAACATTTTCTGATTGATCCATTTCTTCCATTACCTAATGGATAATTCGATATATTAATATAGAAATAACATCTTCATCTGTATAAATTGTAACCGATTTTCGTGTTAAAAACACAAATATTGATCCAGAAAAATTTATTTGGCAACATTCTTGTCAACTTCAATATTATCATTAAAGTGTTTTATGCCGAACTGCAATTCGTGTAATTTGTTTTGTGCATTTTTCGGAAAAATTTTGACAAATGACAGTTTGATTTTTGTTCGTTTGTGTATTCTTTGTTACTGCGTTCGAAAATTCATATTATTTAGTATACAACAAGACGTGAGTGGTTTATGATTGGTTGATGACTTATGAGTCAGAACCCGAAATTTTTAAATTTCGAAGGGCTATATCTTTTTAATTATAACACCTTTTGAGCAACTGAAAACGGTTTTGAGCTCTAATAAATCATTTCTAATAGTATATTTTGTCGAAATCCGCATATCTCACATCGTGGTCTTCTCCATTCAAATTGAAACTGAGTATTCTTGAATATATTTACTATACAATGACCTACGATCTTTTTGATTGGTTGAGAATTGTCAATTTGGCATTAAAAAAATGGCAATTTTTTGACCCCAAAAAGCGACACTTTTATTCAGAACTACACCATTTTGTTAATTTTTGATATTTTTCAAAAATCGTATGTCATTTTATAGGAGGTACCTTCAACTTTAATAACCTTTTTGATTTTTTTTGTTTCACCTACTCATTCGGCCGGAATCATGTCAGCAGTTGGGTAACTTTTTTTTGGCACCTCCGAAGACAGCACATAACTCTGTTGTTTTTCAATATTTTTGTGAAAAAAAATCCTACTAACTATACAACTGAAACCGAAAGAATCCATTCATTCATTCATTCATTCATTCATTCACTGACTCATTGGCGTGTTTTTTTTTTTACGGCCAAACGCGAAGGAAAATCGTCGCGGAAAAAACGCTATCCGACGTAACTCGACGAGATCTATCGGAAAATCGATATTTCGAAACCCGGAAAAGTTTCCTTCCGGGTGAAAAACCGGATTTTTGGGGTATTTTTGAGGTTTTTCGGGATTTTCTCCGAAAATCTTCCGACGATTTTCTTTAAAATTTTCCAAAATATTCTTTAATATATTACCAATCACCTCACGCAAACCGCATATCGGGGAAAATCCATTTACCGGAGTTATAGGAAAAACAAATTGTCATTTTCGCAATTTCGGCAAAAAAATTGAAATATCTCGAAAAAAGATGCGATTTCGAAAAAAAATTTATTCTTCGAAAATTGTAGAGAACGCTTTTCTCTATAATAGGACATATAAGGGGTTATTCTATTTTGAACCGTTTTTGAGTTATAACGATAAAAAACAAACATTCCTTCGCGAACGAAAAATTTATATTTTACAATCACTCAAAAACTAGCCGTTTTTTGAAAATTTCTCAAGAATCGAAATTTGTAAAGAATAGTATTTTGTATAATATATGTGGATGGGGTGATTCGATTTTGAGCGGTTTCCGATTTATAGCGCGATATCGATTTTTTAAAATAAACGCGATTGACAAAAAGTCGAAATAACTCGAAAAAAGATGCGATTTCGAAAAAAAATTTATTCTTTGAAAATTGTAGAGGATGTTTTTTTACATAATAAAAATTTTACGGGGTGGTTCCAACTTTAACGGTTGTTGAGTTACGACGAAAAACCTGCGATATTACTGGGTAAAACCGAGCTGATTGGCGCGTTTTTTTCTTACGGCCGTACGCGAAGGAAAATCGTCGCGGGAAAAACGCCATCTTTACGAATTTTGACGAGATCTATCGGAAAATCGACATTTCGAAACCCGGAAAAGTTTCCTTCCGGGTGAAAAATTCCGGATTTTTAGGGTTTTTTGCGATTTTATCGGAAACGAAGAGATCGATTTTTCTCAATCTCTCCTAAAATATTCGTCAAATTAATATCGATTATCTCACGCAAACCGCGGGAAAATCAAATTTTCTTTCGTGGAGTTATGGCAAAAATAATTTAATTATAATTAAATTCATTATTATTTACACGCTCAAATCTCGAAAACTATTAGGTGTACGATAATTTTACAAGAATACAAATTTGTTAAGCGTAGTTTTTTCCAACTAACAAAACAAACCGCATATTTTTAACTTGAACCGTGAGAGGGCATTTTACTTTGAAACGTTAACTTGAAGCGGTCGAGAGTGGGGTGTGCAATGTGCATTAATATTTTGGCATTTTGGATTTTGGCCGAGCGATTATTAGCATTAGCATATGTTAGAAATGGGGACGGCACTGCGATGGATATTTATTTAAAACGAAAGAATTGTATCGAAAATGTATGATTCACGGAGGGACTAGTTTTTATGTTGATAAGGTGGAATCGGATGATGTATTACTTTACTTTGTTATTTTGTTCTTGGGTGTTAATAAAGAAAGACTTACAATTATTTATTTTTTGGGGTGCGTTTATAAACCTTATTTCATTTGAAGCGAACAAATTTTTGGATTTGGACGCTATTATCAAAGTTTTATTAACAATTACGGCTAATAAACTTTTGAGCTTACAATTAGTGATTTGTGATAATGAAGCAGTAGTGTATAGTTGTATGGTAGAGTGTATAATAGTGGTAGTAATTGCCTGACTAAGTGACAAGACCACCAAAAGATTTAATTGCAACAATTGACGACCTGGCAACGGGTCAGTGTCCCAAGAAAGGGCGCGTTAGCGCCCTTTCCAACCATTCTGCGAGTCTTAAAATATAGCTGAAAGTATACCTTATTATGTCCAAAAAACTTGAAAACATTCTATCGAGTACTTTCTACTAAAAAAATTCGCGAAAATCGCCTAACTGAACAAGTATTTTGAACAAATTTCAAAACATCTAAATTTCAAAACTTGCTCAATAGGACATAAATTATTTAGCTATTGAATGAAGCTATATTAATTCATTTTTATATTTAATCCTCCATATAAACGGGATGAACAGATTCTTTTTGGCCGGGTGAATTATATACAGACTCGATTAATTCAGAAGAGTCCGGGGACCATCCGGGAGCGATAATATTCGCCGGAACGCCGGAATCTCCTCGGCGGGGCGATAAAAAACCGAACCGGCCGCCGATTCATTACACTAATAAGGCGATTCCTCCAATAATTAGACGAAATGCTCCGCAGGAATTTTCAGTATTCAGCACGAAAGATGGCAAATTTGTTATATTCGAATTGTCGGCGCACAAAGGCAGTTAAAGCCAAGTACGGCCGGCAATCTAGCTTTTCCTTGTAAGACCAGTAAGTCTCTTACCGGTCGAGAGGTGTTTGAAAAATGTCGACGCTTCCCATGACGATTGCGAGATTCATTACACCGAAAAAAAACCTCACTGCAATTCAATTTTTATTCGCATATAATCTGCTTTTACTACAACCCTAGTATATTCACCGACTACACCATCTTCCCCTCGTATACACCCTAAACAAACTTTCCCCAGTGTATGCGCAATAATTAAACATCCCAACAATCGTTCGAAAGAATTTATCTGAGTGTAGGAATCCCTTGTAAGGGCAGCCCGGCCGGACGAGGTGTTCGAGAAATGCTACCCCACGGCTTCCCATCTTCGAAGTATGGCAGATATGTCCGTCATGTAGCGAGCTATGAGCAACGGCGGGGAGAATGATAATTTAACGACGCTCGAGCGTAATATTCCGGCGAATTGTTCAAATTCGATCGTTTCGAACGATAAATTTTATTTGGAACATGCGCACAGGCATTTTTATCGGCCCATTCCACCATACGTGCGGACATTTGCCTAGTAACTTTGAGTTATTTATGCGAAAAACCAAACATTTTTAGTAGATTCTATAATAACATTTATGTACTACCCTTCATTGCACAGTCAATGGAGAAGACCACGATGTGAGATAAGCGGATTTCGGCAAAAGATACGATTAGAAATGATCTATTAGAGCTCAAAACCGTTTTCAGTTGCTCAAAATGTGTTATAATTAAAAAGTTATAGCCCTTCGAAATTTAAAAATTTCGGGTTTTGACTCATACCTTATCAACCAATCATAAACCACTCACGTCTTGTTGTATAGTAAATAGTATGAATTTTCGAACGCAGTAACAAAGAATACACAAACGAACAAAAATCAAACTGTCATTTGTCAGATTTTTCTGAAAAATGCACAAAACAAATTACACGAATTGCAGTTCGGCACAAAACACTTTACTGATAATATTGAACTTGACAAGAATGTTGCCAAATAAATTTTTCAGGACCATTATTTGTGTTTTTAACACGAAAATCGGTTACAATTTATACAGATGAAGATGTTATTTCTATATTAATATATCGAATTATCCATTAGGTAATGGAAGAAATGGGTAAATCAGAAAATGTTTATTGCAATAAATATACAAAAAACGCACATTTTGCGGACTAAAGCCGGCTGCGGACTACGAGCGATAATATAATATATATTATATCTTACATATTACATAAAAATCGCTTTAAACAAAATTAAATGTAACACCGCGCATTAATGCTATAATATATATCTATATCCAGGCGATATATTAAGTATCTGCAGAGATATGCTTTTCGAGCGATATTTTGGAGTATATCCCACCTCCCACCTTACGTCTAAGCCCCCGCGCTACGAAAATGCAACTCAGTTTCACGCATTTCGGGCAGTAAACAAGGTTGAATTTTTTTAACCTATTTATTGCCTCTTAATAAAATGGAACGTTTTATCGAAAGCGTAAGGGAAAATCCATGTTTATGGAAAGTGGATGGAGAGGATTACAAAAATAATGAAATGAAGGAAGCAGCCAAATCATGGTCACATTTTGCTTCTTCATCTTCTGAAGAGCTATCAATGGTATCAAGAATTTCGACGATTTGTTCCATTTTTAAAACGACACAAACTAACACAACCTGTCGATATGCCTCGTGAAATAGTACTAAATATAAAATTTTTATATCCTAATCGCTGCACCCTTAATATAATATGATATTATATCCCATTATAGAGCTATAATATATATTATATTATCGCTCGTAGTCCGCAGCCGGCTTAAAGAAGAGTAATAGGAAACGTGGCAAACTTGCTAAATGTGACTTCTCTTTTCAACTCTCGCTTTAATTGGAGCAGAGTGTATGACGATTGTGTGACGTTTTTCAAACTTTAAAAATTAATTGCGGCCTTATTTGGCCACAGAAAAAAATAAAAATTTCATTACGCGCCTTCTTAGAACACAAGGTTTTGAAAAAAAAAATAAAAAAAAAAGTCGTGGTATTCTCCATTGTAGGGGAAAGGAAGGCAAAACGGCTCCAGTAGAAAAAAAGGTCCACCTTACTAATTTTTAAACGTGTAGTGCCATCTTTGAATTTATTACGTCAAAATCACGGCCGCCTTATCCTTTCTCGGGTAGTTCACTCAATTCCACCAACCGCATGCGCACCGACTTAGCAAGATAAGTTATTTTTCATATAGTTTGTTAAAACATTAGCATTTTTCAATTAGCCTACAGTTTGGTTTGGTTTGTGATAGAGTATTCTCATGATAATTGCATGTAAAATGACATATGATTAAGCTAATAATCATGTTTGGCGAAGCATTTCAAATAACTATAGAAGATTTTTTTAAATTTTATTGATCTTCTTCAAAGTAAAATATAATCAACATGGTTAACTCAATATTACATTCAAATCAGACTTTGATACAATCGCAGACTTTAAAGATATTGGTAAAGATACCGTTTTGCCTTGCCTGCACATGGGTCTATTTTGCCTTATAAGAAATATAAATCTGAAATTACTGAAATTAGGGAAAGAAAAATGTTTTTATATCATATTTTTGCTTTGGTTTAGATGTTGAATAATTTTTTGACTGATTCATTTTGTATATGGTCCGTTTTGCCTTCATGTGTGGTCTGTTTTGCGTCGACCATAAAGGCAAAACGGACTTTTTGAAGGTATTATAAATTATGTTATAACTTATTTGTTTCAGATTTTATCATACTCTGATTTAAACATAATGTAGAATTAACCATGTTGATTGTTTTTACGTTTGAAAAAGTTCAATAAAATTAATATATTTCTTTCTATACTGGTTCTTTGTTAAGTGGTCCTTCTTGCCTTCCTTTCTCCTACTAAAAAAATGCACAAAACTTCTTACTCCTTATACCTTTCCATACCCTTTCTACAAGTAACAACAACTATTCCTAGTTGAATAAATTATTTATTTCAGACAAACATACCAACCCACAAGCAAAGATAAATTTTAAAACATTTATTTACGCGTTCACATCATACAACAAAAAGATTACGTTCCGTGCGTATATGCATTACAGTTTAGTTCACAAAATGTAGTGAGTACATGCGAATACTCTTCGTTTACTTAAGGCGTTCAGTTCGTAGCTGGATAAGCTAGCGGTCGGAGGCCGTGGTCCTCATCCAGTGATTGCTCACGTTGATCGAAGGCGGCTCGTGGATGGCCGCGTTGGACTTCTTCTTCACCGACGCCACGGAGGGCTCCACCACCAAAGCGGAGCCGTTGAAGTTGAAGCCGTTGAGCTTGTCGATGGCTCTGTCGGCGGAGGACTGATCGGGGCAGTCCACGAACGCGTAGCCGCCTCGTTTGATGAGGATGTTGGTGCAGGAGAGGTTCTGCTCGACGAACAGCTGCCGCAGTTTGATCTCGTTCGTCTCGTTGGGCAGGTTGCCCACGTAGAGTTTGCTCATGGTGATGGGTGGGATCTTCGCCGCTGCCGATAACATTTGGGACACTACGCTGAGGGGTACACTATGCGAAATGGGGGTAACTTAAGAACGAACAAGCTGGTGGGGAAATACAGCTGTGGTATTAGATAATCACACTTCTATGACATATGTATAACTTATTATGTGTAAATTAATTTGACAGCATGCCTACTCGGTTTATCGCCGGTTATTCGATTTCGAATTAACTGTCTTATTATACCAACAAAAACTGTTTTAAAATTTCTGGTTGTGTCTCTTTCTATGCTGTCAACATTATCAGTAATACCAACTTTTTAATAGGCTTACGTTCTAGTATGTAAAATACTATTTCGCGTTCCCTCGTAACGTTGGAATATTTTCAAATATTAAGTGCGCATTACGTATGGGTATAGTTTGGCTACGCGCCAGCCAAGGAAGAATTATATGGCGCGTTAAGAAGTAATTACTGGGAATAAATTATTTTTACGGATGTAGTACCAAAAGGTCGGCGACGAAATTAAAATTTCGCAATTTCCATACGGGCGATTAGATGTGGATTGTTTTCTTATTTTAGTGTTTTCCGCGTTAATGTGTACATATTTTTTGCATCGATTGAGACGCGCCGCAAAGTGGTCAAATGTCGAACTAAAAATATTCGCAATTCATCATAAACCAAAAAAAAATATATTTTACAATGGCGGCCGTAATTTGGTGGATATTAGTGGAAAATACTAGCCGTTAGTGGAAAAAGAATTATACCGATATCTGCAATAGTTTCGATTTTATTAGCCTTTCAAAAAAGTAAGTTCTTCTGCCGCACTATATAGGTACAGTGATGGGCAAAAGTATGTGAATATCTCTGGAATGGTTAGAAATATCGAAATGAAATTTGGATGGTAGATATTACACTAAATTGTGCATTTGTTATTGATATTTTCAACAATTTTGAACTTCCAGTTAAACCGGAAGTGATGTCAATTTTTAAATTTTTTTGAAACACCCTGTATATTTTTGCATTTTTAGATTCTACTCGATGAGCTGATTACAAGGATGGGTCACACTTGATATTTTGGTCTCATAATAAAGGATATACAGCCACTTAAAAATTTGAAAATTTTGATTTAGGTGGCTCTGGAAGCCAAACAGCGGAAAATCGAGAAATACGACTTACATGGCCCTATCCTAACTTTTCAAGAACTATCTAATAACACGATATAAAATGTATACAGGGTGAAAAAAAATTTCAAAATTTTTATCAGAAATCTTTTTGTAACATTAAATAGTACTTGAAGAGTTAGGATAGGACCATGTAAGCCGGTTTTTTCAATTTCCAACTGTTTGTCTTTCACAGCCACCTAAATTAAAAATTTTGCGTTTATTATGAGACCAAGATACCAAGTGTGACCCCTTTTTGTATTCAGCTCATCTAGCAGAATCTAAAAATGCAAAAATATACAAGGTGTTAATTTCATTAAAAATCTAAAAATTTACATCACTTCCGGTTTGACCGGAAGTTTAAAAATGTTGAAATTATCAACAACAAATGCACAATTTAGTATAATATCTACCATCCAAATTTCATTTCGATATCTCTAACCAGTCCAGAGATATTCACTTGGTTCCATACTTTAGTCCATCACTGTATATTTTCATTAAATATCCCTATCTCTATACTTCAACAACTTCAATCGACCCAATTTCAGTAGGTACCAACATTCAAACTTATCCTCCAGGTAAACCAACATAAAGAAACCCAAACCACAGCCTCCTGTGCTTCAATCGAAACGTCACATAAACGTACCGAACAATTTCTTGAAAGCCACGTCAAATTTGGAATGTACCCACATTATTTTCGTCGCAACAATTTTATGTTTGTGCCAGTTTTAAATTAAATTTTAGGTCCAAAATGTCCGTGATTAAGAACCTGTTCAGCAACATAGCAGACCCGAAGCAAACCACCACGCGGAAGGTAACAGTGGTGGGCATCGGCGCCGTGGGCATGGCCACCGCCTTCAGCCTCCTCTGCCAGGGCATCACCAACGACGTCTGCCTCATCGACGTGATGGAGGACAGGCTGCGCGGAGAGGCCATGGACCTCCTGCACGGCTCGCTGTTCCTCAAAAACCCCAAAATCTCCGCCAGCAAGGACTTCATGGAGTCGGCCGGTTCCAAAGTGATCATCGTCACAGCAGGCGTAAGGCAGCAGGAGGGCGAGAGCCGTTTGGACCTAGTGCAACGGAACGCCAACATAATGAAGACCACCATACCCCCCCTGGTGGCCCAATCCCCCGACGCCGTCCTCATAATCGTCAGCAACCCCTGCGATATCCTCACCTACGTGGCTTGGAAGCTCAGCAAACTACCCATACACAGGGTGTTTGGTTCAGGAACCAACCTAGACTCTTCCAGATTTAGATTCTTGATATCCCAAAAGCTGGGTTGCAGCACCTCCAGCGTGCACGGTTGGATAATCGGTGAACATGGCGACTCCAGCGTTCCTGTGTGGTCTGGAGTCAACGTAGCTGGAGTACGATTGAAGGAAGTGTCCCCCAAATTGGGCGAAGACGACGATCCTGAGCTCTGGAAGAAGGTGCACAAGGACGTGATCGATGCAGCTTACCAGATCATCAAGCTGAAGGGGTTCACCAATTGGGCGATTGGGCTGAGTGCTGCTGCTCTTGCCAATACTGTTTTGACCAACCAGCATAATGTTCATGCAGTGTCTGTTATGACGAAGGGTAGGCATGGATTGGACTACGAGGTGTTCCTGTCACTTCCTGCTGTGATTGGATCCAATGGGGTGGAGAAGGTGGTGATGCAGCATTTGTCGCCCAGCGAGAGGTGCGCTTTGAAGTTCTCTGCTGCTATGATGGCCGATATTCAAGCCGGTATTAAATTGTAAATTTCGAAGGGGTTGAGTATTTTCTATGGGGAGCAAAAACGTGTTTGTGTATACAATTGCTTAAAATTTTTATAAGTAGATATTAAACATGTATTTAATTTTTGGGCTGTTTTTTATTGTGGAATTATTACAGGGTGCTGGTATCATCCCTGAAATTCTAAAGAGATTAGTCAATGAACAAAAATTTTTAGACTTCTGGAGAAGCTCTACTAAAATTTTTCAGATTTGGTGTCTTTATATGTAAGCATTTCTGAGCACAACTAATAAGTTGTTCTTATTTAAGGGATTACCCATACGCAGTTATGAGGCATGAATTTATCCTGAAAAGACTTTTGAATGTATTTGAAAATTTTTGTGGATATATAAGCATCCTTCAAGAACGTAAACAAATTTTTTATTTATAAAAATGTGGATTGTAGAGCGCGCTGCAGGCGATTTCCGGAACCTCCTCTAAAAAAAGACGATTTACGGTGTACATCGTACCTCAAGATTGGATTATTTGAAATCAAAAAACCAAACAAATTTCGTTAATATATTAGATTATCTAGTAATTAATCGTTCGGCTAATCAAAATATTGAATTATCACAAAATGGCGGATTCTCAAAAAAATGGTTTCGATTTTGTATGTAAAATTTTGCCTCAAATTGTTTATAAAATGGAAAATAAGTATCGGATTGACCAAAAGGTACGATTAATTACTAGAAAATGTATGTAAGAAGATTGTGTTAAAATTCTAGACCGATCGAACAAGACGTTTTTGAGATATCGTGTACACCGACTTGAAAAATGCTATTTTGAGAAAAACGCGTTTAAAGTTTTCAAATCCGGTTCATACATTGAATAAAAATTTACTAAATTTAGGTATATCTCCGAAAGTATTGCTCGGATTGACTTCAAAGTTTGTGTGCATACTTTTGAATATATGTACATTACAAAAATACAATAATCCAAAATCGAGTTTTTTGAAAATCATAACTGCGTAAACCCCCTTAAAAATATTTTTCCAGTATACCCAAATCATAAATTGCAACAAAACAACAACGCATATGTTAGATATGTATGTATATTAATGCAGTGGTCAATATCAGACATAAGAAACTCTCATCCTCCAGCAATTCATAAACTCAAGCTGCTCTGGATATCGTTCAAATTGTAATCCAAAGGCACCTCCAGCGGCAGCGTGAAGCAAGCCGCTTCGAAGACATCCTCGCAGCTGGTATCAGTATCAGCACTGACCGGCGTCTTGCTGCACTGCAACATGCACTTGGCAAACTCCAGCGCCCCCCCGTTCTTGAATATCAACTTGAAATTGGCGGCGCCCGCCCAGTTGCCCTCCGGCTCGGCGATGACGCGCCCCTTGAGGTAGTTGGGCCCCAGGCCGGGCTGCGACAGCTCCACCTCCTCCAGCGACTCGTAGGGGAAGCTGAACGTCAGCATCAGGTCCTTGTGGGCCTTGTTGATGAAGATGAGCCGTTCGTTGGTGAGGTAGAGGAAGCCGTTCTTGGTGCCGTGGAAGGGCCCGTGGAACTGGCCCGACCACTGCAGGGATATGTCCGAGGCGAACAGCAGGATGTCTTCGTTGTCCTGCAGCTGGATCTTGCGGTCGCAGAGGTAGACTTTGTTCAACGACATGATTTTGCGGGAATTTGGTATTTGGGGTTTGGGATCAGACCATTTTTTTGGATTTTTTGATGGGGCGAACTGGTCGAATGAATGGTGACAGATTAATGTGACGTTTCAATCAGTAAACAGTTTGATATAGCTCGAGACAAATGCATGCTGTTGGTAAGCGAGAGTCAACTAAATTAAAGTAAATTCTCTTGAAGGGAATTAATGAATCTGGTATTAGTGGCTACCCTTGTTAATGAAGACCTTTAAAGTATCGAATTATAAATTGCGAAAGGTTTGTTTGCGTTAGGGATAGGGGAAACGAATGTTGAATGCGTAAATGCGGGTAGTATTTTTATGCATTTAATGAGAGAAATAAAATAGCAAAAGAGTTATATACATTTTACAGAAAGTAAATATTTTTTGGTGGAATTGTTAGGCTATCATCAGCGAGGCATTTCTCGATACAAACCCATCGGTTGGGTAATGATAGCCATCAATGCGAAGTCGGACGCGATATCATAAATATTCATGTGATTTGCGATTCAGAAAGTCGCATTTTCATTTGAAATTACATCTTTTATTTATACTGCATTTATGCGGCATAACGGGAGGTATTTCAATTATTTAACACCTCATAATTGAATTAAATATAATTGCGAGTTTTTCTAACGAAATTCTTTACGAGTTTAGTTATATATGAATAGATATAGCTTCATTGTTTGCATAAAAAAAATACTACTTATGCTTTATTTTCTCACTATTACTTACTATTTACAATACTTCGTAGTTGATAGTAATCTGTATTCAAAAATAAAATGTAGATATTTATCTATATCTTTTACACCTCAAAAAATAATCCATATATTATTATCTAATATTTGTTACACTATTGGCTCTATTAAGGGAATTATACACTCACCAAAATGGTCTAGGGGACATGAAAATTTTAAACTGGAATTTCTTATTGATTTTTTCCAATTTATTACAATCCCTCTCTATAAAACAACAATTTTTTCTGTTTTTCATAATTTCATGTTTCAAAAACCTCCATATTTGTTAGATTTCAATATTTTTTAAATGTATTATCAAATTGATACTTAATTGTCCATTAATTACTTTGTCCCCTAGACAATTTTGATGAGTGTATTATCCATATTATAGTAGGTAATTATTTTTGTAAAAATAAATCAGTATGTTTAAGTACAATCTGTATCTATAATCTAGATAAAAAAATTTTACACATATTAATTCAGTTTCACTCAACACATTTTTATCGCAACACCAAAAAAAACGTACCTAATCTTCGCTAAATCGTCGAGTAATAAATTGCATATTAAAATATTCTGTATAGTTTATACACGTATAGGTAAATTAATTTTCTTCTATTTCGTATGCCATCATATTTCAATGATGATATATTCATAAAATTTCACGAATTTTATGCTGTGATTTCAGTTAATTTTTAATTACCTATAATAGTAAATCGATAAAATCGCGAATAAAGAAATGTGAGTAAGTATATGTAGAATCTGTATATGATAGATTTTATATGAAAATAGTTGCAAATGGCATGTAGTTTATTAAATTTATTCCAATAAAACGGAATGATAGAATAACATTTCACTAGAATGGAAGCAGAAATGCCGATACAATCTCGCATAATACGAATGAATCGTTTATGCGTTTCTGTTAGGTGCACACACACACATAGCACACACGTGAAAAATAAAATACAAAGACTGGCTGTGGCATGCATCAAAACGCATTAATATTTAATTGATTAATTATAATTATAATCCTCGAATAAATCCTTAATGACACGCATATTTGCTTTCGTATATTCGTATTATTTACGAGGGGTGTTCAAAATATTAAACATTATTCAAACTCACCTTGCTCTGTGTGGCGTAGTCTAAAGCTAGCATGCAGTCATTGTAGCCGTTCTCAGTCTTAATTGTAGTAGCCATTGGCCCGCATAATTGTCCTAATTGACCCCCGACGGAGTCCCGATACCACGGATACATATTCATTCTGAAAAATGGAAACCAATTAAAAACATAATGAGAGAACTGCGCAATTAAATTTATGCGATATACTTCAAAAAAAAACATTATTTCATAGGATTATAATTTTACGCTGCTTCTGGTATAAAACATTAATCTACAATTTGCAAAATGTATACAGGGTGTCCAGAAACTCTCCTGACAAACGAGATTCCTGAGATGATTTTAAGACAATTTAACCCAATTAACCTAGTCCGAAAATGCTTCCTAAGGGAGCTAGAGCTCTTTGAAGATGGCGCCTTGTAATTAGTTTTTTTTAAATACCTCCAGAACGTTTCTATTTAGAAAAACGAAAACTGGTACGCTTATTTATCGTCCATAAATGAATCGATTCCATCAATTGCGAATTTCTTGTACAGGTCATAGGCGTCCGTTTTGGGTAGGTCAACGGTTATTTTAACGCATAACTTTTTTGTCTTTAACTTTTAAGCATTTGTGACACTAGATTATTAAATTTTCAGGTCTTCTAGTACTAAAAGGTACTCTTACTTTGAGTCGGTAGGATACACCGTTTTCATGAAAAATCGATTTGAAAATTTTTCGTTTTTTCGTCATTAAAGTACAATTATTATTTTTTGCACTAGTTGGCTCTGAAGTTTCAACAGAAGTAAAACCTACGTTTTTCATTGTTAAATTGTTGTACCAGTTTGCGTTTTTCTAAATAGAAGATTTCTGGAGGTATTTAAAAAAAACTAATTGCAAGGCGCCATCTTCAAAGAGCTCTAGCTCCCTTTAGGAAGCATTTTCGGACTAGGTTAATTGCGTTAAATTGTCTTAAAATCATCTCAGGAATCTCCAGTCTTCGTTTGTCAGGAGAGTTTTTGGACACCCTGTATAGGAAGTACAATGGTGTCCACCTTGATTCCCCAGTCTAATATTAGAAAAGACTGGGCAATCCAGATGGGTACGTATTTAGCGGATATTCGTCGAAGAATTGAATGAATAAAATCGAGCTAATAATGAATGGGAATATCGCGAAAGGGTCTACGACTCGCGGCGATTTTTACAACCGGGTTAAACGCCCGTACGGCACCGACCGCTCCCCGTTTTACCTGCTCCAAAATGAATGGTTATTACACGGCCTGACCGCAAAAAGTCGAAGCTAAAAAAAATTCGCTCGCTACCTTACACAACGACCGCAGTGGCGTACAATGCGGGAATAATGCAAGCATTCATCCTGGTATATAGCAGGAACAGCGGCCAGTAAATCGTGCGAATCGAGGGGGTGACTTGAGTATAGGGTGCATGAGAATTTAAATTTGTGTGGTTGTTAATCGCAGGATCTGTAGATGTGATGTTTAAGGAGAATTTGATTAATTTTGTATCATAAAAAAGTCTTTTTAAACTACCATAACGATTAATATGTGTTGTATTTCAATTCGATTTTGCTTCCATTTCCATTTCCAACGTGGATATTTTCGTTTTCATTCCACTCCTCACGCAACATTTAATTAAACCACGCAATTAAACCGTTCAATTATTAGAAATTACACATGCCCCTTTTTGTTACCGATAAATTACAGTGGAAATTACCGCTACACATGTCGGTTTATTTAGCAAAAGTGCAGGCGTTTTGTCCACAATATTATACCCATTGCGTATACTTGTTAACGTGAAGGGGTATATTTTAGGAAAAATGCTTCACATGGCTTCATTATACGTGTGTAAAAAAACACAAAGCACAAATGAGGTCTTATTAAAAAAACATAACTGGAGCAAGAATTGAAATGTTCACGCGATGTGTGTACGAAAAGAATTGTAATTTCTGTCGCGCAAGCTTCACATAAAAATTACCCTGTTTATACATGAAGCATGATTAACTCGGAATTAAGTGGTTAATAAGTTGATGAAACTTTCTCAACTTGGTGTAGAAACCAAAAGCACCGTACAGCATCCGATTTTTTCTCATTTGCCTCCGAACACACACACATCTCGCATCCGCGTAGATCATCAAGCAATAATTTCTAAAGTTCCATTTGTCTCGTAACAAGTGCAGTGATTGAGGGTTACGTGCGGTTGCACGCTACCGTGGCACCATTACCGCCGCTACCATCCTATTACCGGCAGTGCCGTCCGTCGAATAACTACTTTTTAATGCACCACTTTTATGAATCATTAGAGGTGCATTTTTTCCATCATTTCGAATTTTTAACTCGAGTAGAAGGTACCTAAGCATGTTAGCTGAGCTACTAATTGTATTTTTATTATACATACAGGGTGTCCAGAAACTCTCCTGACAAACGAAGACCGGAGATTCCTCAGATGATTTTAAGACAATTTAACCCAATTAACCTAGTCCGAAAATGCTTCCTAAGGGAGCTAGAGCTCTTTGAAGATGGGGCCTTGTAATTAGTTTTTTTTAAATACCTCCAGAACGTTTCTATTTAGAAAAACGAAAACTGGTACGCTTATTTATCGTCCATAAATGAATCGATTCCATCAATTGTGAATTTCTAGTACAGGTCATAGGCGTCCGTTTTGGGTAGGTCAACGGATAATTTAACGCATAACTTTTTTGTCTTTAACTTTTAAGCATTTGTGGCACTAGATTATTAAATTTTCAGGTCTTCCAGTACTAAAAGCTACTCTTACTTTAAGTCGGTAGGATACACCGTTTTCATGAAAAATCGATTTGAAAATTTTTCGTTTTTTCGTCATTAAAGTTCAATTATTATTTTTTGCACTAGTTGGCTCTGAAGTTTCAACAGAAGTAAAACCTACGTTTTTCATTGTTAAATTGTTGTACCAGTTTTCGTTTTTCTAAATAGAAGCGTTCTTGAGGTATTTAAGAAAAACTAATTACAAGGCACCATCTTCAAAGAGCTCTAGTTCCCTTAGGAAGCATTTTCGGACTACGTTAATTGGGTTAAATTGTCTTAAAATCATCTGAGGAATCTCCGGTCTTCGTTTGTCAGGAGAGTTTCTGGACACTCTGTATATCTACCTATAGTATATACCAAGTGAAATCTATACTGATTGATTGGTGTTTACTCCATTTAGAGAACAGATGATGACATACAAAAAAATAATCTCATTAAATTACACACCTACGCAAACGGTAGAAAATAATGAAAGCAGATCGCTCGATCAAACCAATTATAGTTGATCAGAAAGGGATCGTTACATAATAACCGCAAATCGTCCAAATATAGCATAAGCTATCATCACCAACTATATAAAACAGGTGTCAATCGACTGCAATTAAGTATAGAGAGTATTGGATTTTGAAAATTATATCTAGTTTTTTCTCTAGAATTAAATTGAGCTATTGAAAGAACCTCAACTGAAACATTAACTATATGTAGGTATAACGTAAGTAATAGAAATTTTAATCCGGTTTCGATTAGTCCTGGACTCTCGCGGTCATTAATAAACATCGCGAAAAAAAAGGAGGAGAAACGAATAATTTAATCTCGTAATCCCCTTTTTTTTCGACTTGCAACGTAAACACGTTGTTTGCTGACATTGCTGGCATTCAAAAACATCGCTAATTACTAGTTGTTCCAATTAAAAATCATCAATTATAAGCTGCAATTATCGGCTTAAGTGCCACTATGCACAGTCCGGCTTAATCGTATTTTATGAACACCTTTAACGAAATTCGAGCGGCTCGAAAGGTTGGGCAGGTGCCCCCTACAGGGTTGTACTTGTACTAAATTTTACTAGAAAGTAATTGCTTATCGGGGAAATTAATTCGTTTGTATAGTCAATTAGAAACATGACAAAATCAATCAACCTTTGATTTGATGTTTTAAAGGTAGGTATATCTACCTATACATTAATTTATTTTTATTTTTAGAATATAAAAAGCATTTACAGTTTAAGCGTGCATGATTACTGGACAGATTTATTTCGATTTTAGTTAATTTGTAAAGGTGTGTTGAATGGATAAAAATAGTATCGACTAAAATAAAAAATATGTACCTAGTAATGAAAAAAAAGCGTGCATACTAGCGACTGCGAATCGGCTTGGTATAATTGTAAATTACTTATTTTTTTAAGCATCCATTAGGTACATATGATCACTTACTAATTATTTTTTTAAATTATTTCCAATTTCTGTTCGAATTTGCTCATTTCAGTTAGAAATAATAATAATCAGTTGCCACTGTTGCCAGTCACCCGTATTGGAATTACAACCAAAATAATATCTATTATTTTCAAAAATTTTGAAATTAACTGTTAATTGAATTTTATTAAATATGAATTCAATTTATAGAATTTTCCATGTACCTAGAGGCAGGTAGTTAATTGAAGTAATTATTAAAATATAGTTTTAATGAAATAATTGTGAGTGAGGTCGCTTATTAAATTCAATTATTCCAATTAATAATAATATTTATCTCTTAATCAATCAAGTAAATAAGATGGTAGGTATAAAAATATGGTAATATGGCAATAAAATCTGTAGTAAGATAAACGAAAGTATGATTTTTTATATAGTTTATTAATTTACCGACGGCTTTTCTAATATACACTCATGAAAATGGTTTAGGGTAAAAAGTAATTAATGTATAATTAAGTGTCAATTTGATAATGTATTTGAAAATTATTGAAATCTAATAAATTTGGAGTTTGTTTCAACCCGAAATTATGAAAAAGAAAAAAAATGTTTCATACAGAGGGAATATAACAAATTAATGGAAAAAAATAATAAGAAATTTTCATGTCCCCTGCCCTATTTACAGGAATTCTACAGTATTTTGCTACTGTAGGATTTAATTAACTGGAATTTTACCAATTACCAGATTTATTTATATGCATGGTAGGTAATTGTTCGTTAACGTAGGTACTTACATAAATAAGTACCAAATTTCAATAATAATTTTCTATAAGACCTTTTCCTAAAAAAAGGGCAAGAAATACACACGTGTAAAAAGATAGGTCGCAACAAACGTATTTTAAATGGACAAAAATTCAAGGTTAAAAACTCGAATAATTGTAACAAACGAAAATAGCATTTTAATTATTTTTGTGTAGTATTTTTGTGCTTATAATATATGAATTTATCAATTAGTTAAAATAATTAGTAAAAAAATTAATTAAAACCTATACCTACTAGTACTTATATTAACTGTTTTGTATCTAAATAAGTAATGAATAAAGAAAATTAGTGACTTATAAAGGAACAAAATAATGTATTTTAGTAAAGTTGAAGTAATTTCAAGTAATAATTTTGTAAATAAATAGGTATATAAGTAGATACTTACATGAATAATTTCTTATAATTCTCCAACTACAAAACACCATGCACAAATAACAGTTTGAAAATCTAAAACACCAACTAAAAGTTCGCCTCGGATATCGAACAAAACCAGCTCCCGACACTTTTTTCCTATCCAGCGACTTTTTCAGCCAGTTTTTCCCGCCGCCTTATCGCTCGGGCCGCAAAAACCAACAACATACATACACACAAAAACGTGCACTGCGAAACGTTTAAAAATCCTTCATCTCCGGCCGCCAATCCAGTGGACGCCGCCGCCTGATTGGCGCGTCGGGGGCGGTAGCGCGCCGCCGCCCGAATTCAAATCCCGCGGACCGACGCCACGAAACCGCGCCAAACCCACGCCGAAACCATCACGGGATACCTGCACAACTCGTGCTGTGTAATTCGAGGAAAACGGGAAAATTCGTCGGCGGAGAGCGGCTCGTGCCGGCGGTGGCGGTGCGGTTTTTTTGCCGTCGAGGAAACCCGTACGCTACGCGGTGCTCACGCCGTTGACTAACGGCGAGAGACGGCCGAGAGGCGACTTCGCGACGCTCGCGAAGGATCGGCGACGCTCGCCGTCCGGTGACGCCCACCGATGTGCGGCCGGGCGAGCCCGGTTGTTGGACGGAGATAGACGCTTTTTTCGGTTTTTTTTTTTTTGGTTTTTTTGTCGTCGGTCTTTGATTTATTTCGCGTTCCTGCGACGAGTTGTTCGTGTACCGAAGGATTGGTATTTGTATAGATGATTTCGATGGAGAGCGGAAAAAAAGGGTTGGCGGGGTGTGTATTCGATTGTTAAGTCGGTATGGCCGGTTTGGGAAAAAAATTGAGGCGTTTTTGGATATTCCAATTAAAGAAGTGACATCTGTAGGATTTCATATCTATAGTTTTAACTATTGTAGCGTTTATATAATGGAGAAATTCAAGATTATTAATGAAATATTAATGATTGAATGATGAAAAATATTAAGATAGTTTCATAAAATAGGTACCTAATACTCTATTCATAAAAGGAGCGGAGTAATCCGCTGTCGTGCGATCCTTGCAAAACCAATACAGGATAAACGATCCAAGAATTATTAAAATATTATCGTAAATGTTTATTTCAATTTCTTTGTTAGGTACGTATTAATAGTTTCTTTGTAGCTTCTGTGTAGACTGGAATTTGGCCAATTGATTGATGGTTTGTTACTCCGCGCCTTTTATGAATTAGACTTTAATAAGTCAATAAATTTAAAAATGAATATGATGAAACTTCCTTAAAGGACAAAAAAAATATATGTATCTACCTACTTAAGTAATTTTTGGAAAGAACTGGTTGAAGAATAAGAATAGTGAATTCATCAGCATCTTAAAATCTGGGAGAAATCAACTAAAAAAACATTTTAAAATATTGAAAAATTCATGACGCCAATGTCACGAAAGAATCATCTAAAATCCTCAAAAAAGTAGATATTATGATAGATTATTTTTCTAGCAACAACAAAAAATAAAAAGCTGTATCAGCAATTTAAATTAAAAATAGTCAAAAAATAATTGTGATCCTTATCAATGGAGAAGACCACGACTTTTTTTTTTATTTTTTTTTTTTTTTCAAAACCTTGTGTTCTAAGAAGGCGCGTAATGAAATTTTTATTTTTTTCTGTGGCCAAATAAGGCCGCAATTAATTTTTAAAGTTTGAAAAACGTCACACAATCGTCATACACTCTGCTCCAATCAAAGCGAGGGTTTCAAAGAGAAGTCACATTTAGCAAGTTTGCCACGTTTCCTATTACTCTTCTTTACTCCGCAAAATGTGCGTTTTTTGTATATTTATTGCAATAAACATTTTCTGATTTGTCCAGTTCTTCCATTACCTAATGGGTATAATTCGATATATTAATATAGAAACAACATCTTCATCTGTATAAATTGTAACCGATTTTCGTGTTAAAAACACAAATAATAGTCCTGAAAAATTTATTTGGCAACATTCTTGTCAACGTCAATATTATCAGTAAAGTGTTTTGTGCCGAACTGCAATTCGTGTAAATTGTTTTGTGCATTTTTCAGAAAAATATGACAAATGACAGTTTGATTTTTGTTCGTTTGTGTATTCTTTGTTACTGCGTTCGAAAATTCATACTATTTACTTATACAACAAGACGTGAGTGGTTTATGATTGGTTGATTAGGTATGAGTCAAAACCCGAAATTTTTAAATTTTGAAGGGCTATAACTTTTTAATTATAACACATTTTGAGCAACTAAAAGCGGTTTTGTCTAATAAATCATTTCTAATCGTATCTTTTGCCGAAATCCGCGTATCTCACATCGTGGTCTTCTCCATTGTAGAGCAGTGTATTTAGAACATTTCAATCCAAATTTGACTAAAATAGTAAGAGATCTCTGAAAATTAAGTAATTATTAGGTGTATCTATTATAACTTCTCATTATTTCATAACACTGAATAATGTTATATGATGTATAAAAGTTGTATATATAGAGAGGTAATTTTTTGTCGGTACGCTCTATAGAAAGAGACTCCATTAAAATGTAAAATAGTGAAAATGGAAAATATAACTTTCAATACTACAAAACATAGAGCAGGCCTGGCTTCAGCGCGTCATATAGGTAGTATCATATGCGCTCTTTGTTCGATACATTGCAAAATAATCAACTGCAGTACCGCTCACTAAATTGCATCAGCGGCCCGACTTGGCCGCCATGTATATATAACTTACTGATTTTACTTAAAGTGGTTAATATAAAGCAGTGACATGTGAGAACGAGAATGACGCGTCTCTGGCATCATCATTATCATCATCATTAAACAGTGGAAGAAATAACTGGAGTTTTATGAATATTAAGCAATCGAAGAGATTATCTATGGTCGACCGGAGCCGCGGTTTTATGGAAATTTACGGGACGGGCGCGAAAAAAGCCGTGACAAAACGGCCCGGATGATTCGACAAATTACTTGTACATAGCAGGAATGTTATTTTATAACTATGACGAAAGTTTTCGGGCCATGTCGAAACGGGCGTTGTGTTAACTGAAGCGCGTTATGAAGTGGTAAAATTTCGAAAAATAAGTAACATAAAAAAATATTCTTACTTTTGTAGATACCTACAGGCGAGTATTCATGGTGTATTGATCAAATGGTATAAATAAAATGTGCACTATAAGCTCAAAAAAAAGCCTTATATTCTGCAAACAAAATAAGTATAAGCATATATAGGCATCTTTTATTTCGTTATAGAACTTTATATAGAAAACAAGCCAAAGAAAGAACCTAGTAACTTAGAAACTTATGATTCCGGTAACCCCGGAACGGAGTCCTCTTCTTCGGCGTGCGTACGACCTATCCCAAGTCGGGCGCAAGAAGCGAGAGTCGTTAGGAATAAGCGAGAGCTGGCGTATAGCGCAAAAACGTTCTATTTTGGTTTCTTATGTCGTCCTCGATGTGCCGTTTATGCCGGCTCTGCAGTCGAAAAACGCCCTGATAAAAAACGCACACCACTCGCATTTTGTCGTAAAAACGGACATATATTTCGAGCGACTGATGCTGCTGCACCTTTTTGTTTGGTTTTCCGTTCGCTCTCGATGGTGAATGGTGAATTTGTTCGACTTGGTGTAGGTCATGAGGCTCAATCAGAAATGTTACACCTAATACTTTACTGTGCAATGTATAGGTGTATACCTCTATTATTTATTTGTACCTTTTTATGTTTTTTGAATATACAGGGTGTTATTTAATAACATACTAATACATAAGGGGGTGATTCTTGGACCCATTTTAAGAAAAAAACTTCATATAAACCTATGTCCTAAACTTCTTAACTTTTGAGATACGGGGTATTAAAGTTTAAAAAAAAAATCTGTATACTGTCATTTTCATACCACTTTAAATGTTTTTATGAAATTTGGTGTACGGAGATTATGCATTAAAGAGCATTTTTTGACCCAAAAATCTTTTTTTATTTCTAACAGTGGCGTCCCTACTGGATTCAGACTAGATATTTTTGAATAAAAAAGTGATACGCCACTGCTATCTCTTAAAATCAAAATTATTTTTCGAATTCTCCTTCAATTTAGAACAAATTCGATTTCTTGACTTTTTTTCGTACAACTCACCGTTTCGCTAAAAAAATTAAATTCATTCATTTGCATCTCCCTGGACCTGGACGAATGACGACCAAAAACGATTTATCTAACTCTGAACAATAATTTATTTAAGCGGATAACTTTTAAACGTTGAAATTATGAAATTAAAGTAAAATAAAGAAATAATTTAAATCAGGCGTTGGAAATGTCCGCCGAAAGTGGTATGAAAATGACAGTAAAAAATTGTTTTTTTTCTTAAAACTTTAATACCCCGTATCTCAAAAGTTAAGAAGTTTAGGACATAGGTTTATATGAAGTTTTTTTCTTAAAATGGGTCCAAGAATCACCACCTTAAGTATTAGCATGTTATTAAATAACACCCTGTATATACCTAGATATCTAATATTATGGTGTCGATATATCCCATGCATAAAAGTTCTGATGGAGTACTACATTGATGATGATGTGCTGCATGGAGATAATAATAAGGCTGGTGATGAAAATATGGTTCAACTTGGATAGGAAATTTACTCATTTTTTGTCTTTATTCTTGTATACCTATTAACTAATTAACATTTTCAACTGTACATCCTTGGAAAGCGTTTGAAATATGGTTCTGGATTTTTCTAATTCATCCTGGGGAAAGGCGTTTCGAATAGTCCCAAATCGGTTCGAATTGATTTTGGACTGTTCTAAGACAATCCTCACTATTTCGAATGGTCCTATAGTTATTTCTGAAATAGTTACTGATTCTTAATAGAACTAGAAATAGTTAGGTAATGATTCTGGGCATCAGATCTAAATAGTTTTGAACAGTTCAAAATAATTCTAAAATTGTCCTGAACAATCCAATGACCACAACTGGAGTAGAACCTACACTTCCCTACACTTCTCTTCCTAAAGTACCTCATGTTTATAAGGTACCTACAGAAAATTTTCCAGTACTCTACCCTTTAAAAACCCCAAACGCATCACCTCTAATTCCCATACTAATCCAGTTTGCCAAAACAACCCTTATATTTCTCGCTACTTTTCTCATAACACTCGATGGCCAGTACGTTCCTCGCGATCGCTCCTGCTCTTATCTCTCAGTCCGGGTCTAGCTTTAGCTTGATGTATTGTAACCGGCCAGCGAACAGTCCAGACAAAAGGCGAGTTTTTTGTTATGCCGATGCCGTCGTAAATGCATTAAACATTAGGTCGCCGGCGGGCGGAGCCGTCCCGACGAAGGTAGCGACAAGTGCACGCGACTGCGCACCGTCCAATGGGAGCGGTCGATGCCTGCTAGGGGGCCTTCGATTGGCGTCCGGCGCTCCGGTGTGTTCTAGACTCTAGAGTGTAGAGTGTAGAGAGTAGAGAGTCGAGAATGATCGTACGATTTTCGAGGATGTTGTTTGTTCTCCAGGAGTTTTCCTGAAGAGGTGATTAGATACTTCAAGGAGTCGATTCGTGTCATTTTCTAAAATTGGTGTATTTTTTTGAAAATTCCTGAAAATGAAAATTGGGTCACTAATTGGAGAGTTTTTGAGCGTTGTCCTTACTTTTTGGAACATATTTGTTTTGTATAGAAGGACTAAAAAATTCAATGCTATGTCACCCCATTTGATATTATCCTAATGAACATAATATTGATGAATGATATTGCACTAATTTAGTTAATATGAAACTTCTAATGCTCTCTGTAATGCAGTAAAATATCCTAAACTGGCATTTTTTTATCATCATCAGCAGGAGCCAAAATATTTTTTTATTCCTCCTCATTGTTCCTCCTGAAGAAGTTATATGTGGGCTTAATATACATAACTATAATAATGTGTGATAACAACTATAATAATAATGTGTGTATACCTAATACAGGCTGTTTCATAAGTTGATACTTCTTTATTAACTGATGTGTATGAATCTCTTAATTCCAAGCAACTTTATAAAATAAACTTTTTGAATATTCTGATAAAATCTTTGCCCTTTTTTCGAATTTCGAATATTTCCCAATACGTACCTGCTTCATTAAATATGAAATTTACTTATTTTTCGGCATTTATTTGACAGATGACTGCCATAAATAAATTTCTTATTTAATAAAGCATCAGGTATTGGAAAATATTCGAAATTTTAAAAGTTTCTGTTTTCTTTGGTTATTCACAATATTCAAAAAGTTTATTTGAAAAAGTTGCTGAGAATTAAGAGATTCATTCACAGTTGAAAAAGAAGTATCAAACTTATGATACACCCTGTATATACCTAATAATACGTGGACTTGCTCATTTTTTCAAATTGTTTGAAAGGGTGACAATTTTTGAATTATTTTAAACTGTTAAAGACAATGTTAGAATCATTAATTTTGAACTGCATGCGTTCAGGACACTCTTAGAATTATTTTGAACTGTTCAGGACAATTTTTGAATTTTTTTCCACTGTTCAGATGAGAATTTTATTATAAAATTATTTTGAACTATTAGCATTTACCCAACGTCCCTGAAAAAGATATCGAACAAAACATAAATCTATACAAAAGCATTAAAACAAAATGGATTAATTTTTAGAGTTCGATTTGTCATTTATTTTTTTCATAATGCACACGTCCATTAGCTAATAATAAATAAGTTTCGCGCCCCCGTCGCGCCCTTTTCATTTTATAAAAAAAAACGTTCATTTATCTAAAAGCTGAATGCATACATTAATACAGCTGTGCATCGTAAATCGAAAATAAATTAATTTTCAATTTTCCCTTTTCCCCCTTTTTTCCTCGCTCACTTCACCCTGCAAATCCAATAATCGATGACACGAAATTTATTTCCTATATAACTTAGCTATGAATACTTATACTGATTGAATTATACCGGATATTTATTTACATCAAGCAAGAATTTTTGTATACCTACCTAATTAGAGTAGATTAGAGTTGTTTACAGAATTTTTTCCACTATACGATAATCATGTATTTTATAATATAAAATTCAGCGATAATATCGCTGGGGCAATTCACCGTCCCATCATGGGTGTTCCCGGTTTAATCAGCAAACGACAATAATTAAAATAATATACACAAACAAATATCTGGTACGCTCTATTAATGTAAATTGTGGTCTTGATTACACGGCGAAACGGTTATTTTCCCATAATCGTTAGTTCGCCCGTATTCTACTTATTTGTCCATTGCCCTCGGGCGAGGTGCAGATAGCAATCTCGCAATTTTTAAACGTGATAACAAGTACCCCGCGAGTACACTCTTCGACTACTTACAATTTTACGAGTTTATAATTATAGAGTATAGGTTTTGAGCATGCAGTTAACAACTCAAATTTATTATCAATAAATTTTTAATAAATGTGGGTACCATTCGCATCCTGGCTGATGGTTTCCAATATTTTTGGACGAATTCCAAATTAATTCATAAATTAATGATACCCTTATATAAACCAATAATATAGAACTGAAATTGACTTGAAAATGACTCAATCTACTACTGACAATTTTTTTTGAATTAGCTGGAAATTAGAATTTATTTTATCACTTTATTCATGACATATTCATTCTGACAAGACAACATTTTTGGTATTTACACATCGCCTCAGGTGCAGATATAATTTACCTCTGCGAATTCAACTAATTTCCATACCTTTATGGTATTTAATAATTTAACCAGATAGGAATCGTAAATATAAATAATTAGAATTTTAAAAAGAGTACAATTTTCGTCGAGGTTATTCTCCGTATAAATATAAGGTAAACCAATTAGTAGAAGCACATTTAGCATAATTACAAGCGCAGACGGGTTGATATATTAATTAAATTACAGTTTCTTAATTTTTTCACAGCAATAAATCCTGAGTTTGGTATCATTAAAAGTGACAGTACACCTAATTCGATAGCAATTTATTTATTTCGAAATTAATAAATACATACATATCTACATATTATAGATTTATCATTAATCGCAACTTTATAATCTATATACTTTGTTTCGTATAGAATAATATTGATTATTGGTGTACGTGAAGAGGAAGTAAAACTGTAAGTGAAGATTAAAATGTATCGAAGATCGAAAGAGTTTTAATCAATCGAGTCAATTTTTCTCCAAACTTAATTACGAAGGGCGCGAAGAAATAGATAAGAGAACAGTAATTTTAATCGTACTTTGGTAGTAGCAAACTGCACTAATCATCTTGCAACTAATTTATACATCAAACTACTTATTTTACAGCAAATTTACTGGAAATACTTCCTTAAAAATACTCATTTAAAACAAACTAGATAGATATTTTTAATAAATGTGTATTGCTATAGATTATAAGAGTGTTTTGTAGAAGGTATAGAGCAGTTGGTACACGCCCTACTAAATTAACAACATTAATTCTCGATGAGGATTAAAAACTCGCTACAAAACAACATAATTTAATTAAATAATAATGATACAGCATATACACGAGATGAACGGCAGCATTCCTTGAAAAACTCGATGTATTTGCTGGTCGGTCCAATAACAATTTTTCTCTTTTTTTCTTCATATATAAAAGGTAAAGTAATTTCCTTAATTAAGAAATAGGAAGGTGTTTACATATGAAATTAGTAGATAAGATTGGTGGTGCTTGAAATTCGAATAACTCACAATTTCCGTTGAATCATCGCCAGTAAACGATTTCACAGCAAAGTCGATTTAACTCAAAAATTGTTTCGAAACGACGTGGAAACTCGGAAAAGGGTTAAAAGCTATTTTCCACCTAAAATTTCCTCGCGCTAATTTAGGGCCTTCCACGGCCTTAGTCAGCAAAAAGTGCACGCGGCGGGCGCTCTTCTTGCGTCGCCTCCCTCGCTTTCATCTCCCGGAAAACAACAAAGGGAAAACCCGAAGATTTATTATTTAGAGAAGGGGGAGCATGTAGGTCACTTTTTCCTACACTAATACCATCGATTTTCTCCGACCAGCTGATGCGCCCGCTTTAATTGGATTTTACAAATACACATCACACATGCACACACAACCCCTATTTTATATTTATGTTGTATATAGCGAGCTTTTGATTATTACATTTGAGCTCTACATTTGAAATAATAAAATCCATTTTTTACAATCTCATACGAGTGGAGGAATTATTTGTCTCATTTCGCAAGCGGCCGCGAAGCCGCCGCATTATTAAAACCCGGCCGGGCCTCTCTGCATCAGAGATATGCCGGACCGGACCTAATCCATCTGGCGATCGTCAAATTCGCCGGGTACCCGAAAAGACATGTATTATGCGCATATTTGGGCTACCGTCGCCGACAAAAACGTCGACGGGCCCCTTTTGTTCGGCCGCGCTCCTTTTGTCCCGCCGCCTAATTCGAATTGTTCGATGCGCGGCCTCCACCTTAATGGCACAAAACTGATTCGCGACCGACTTTAATTCTTTAATAATTCTCCGCGCACGGTGCTTAGAAGAAGACTTTTTTTCACAAGCAAACTATATTCTTATACTATACATAGATACTCTGCTCTTAATATATCTACCACTCATAATATGATCAATAATCATCTTTATTAGGTATATCTATAGGTTTATTTAAAACAAAGTTAGATGTACGAGTGCGTCACTAATGTCGTCGTATTTGACAAGCATTTTGTACTATATTCTTATATTACACAGTAAAAAAAATTCCCGTGTTTAAGAACACGCAGAGTTGGTCAAGTCTTCTGTGTAATTATTGTACACAGTTTTTCGTTAAATCGTTTTCTTTTTACGAACACTGTTTTGGTAAAATATTTTATAAAATTTGATCAAATTTCCTGTGATCTATGTGAATCTTACAACATTCTGTGTTGAGTAATATCATTGTTGTCAGATTTGAAAATTAAATAACCACATTTAACCCTTTAGGTATTTTTTATATTTAGTCTATTATAATCTGTATTCTTAAAATTTAAATTTACCAAAAAAAAAGTGGTTAAATTTAGTTGGTGTGGACTTATATAGACCACTTTTCGTGTTAAATTTAACACGGGATTTTTTACTGTGTACTAACCTCAAACTACTACTCTAATACTACTCTAAAACTACTCTCATACTACTCTCATACTACTATAATACTACTATAAATACTACTCTCATACTACTCTAATACTACTCTCATACTAGTATAATACTACTCTCTAATATTACTATACTACTCTCATACTGCTATAATACTACTCTCATACTACTATAATACTACTTTATAATATTACTATAATACTACTCTCATACTACTATAATATCTACTACTATAATACTACTCTAATAGTACTCTATAATATTACTATAATACTACTCTATAATATTACTATAATACTACTCTCATACTGCTGTAATACTACTCTCATACTACTATAATACTACTCTATGATATTTCTATAATACTACTCTCATACTGCTATAATACTACTCTCATACTACTATAATACTACTATAAATACTACTCTCATACTACTCTAATACTACTCTCATACTAGTATAATACTACTCTCTAATATTACTATACTACTCTCATACTGCTATAATACTACTCTCATACTACTATAATACTACTCTATAATATTACTATAATACTACTCTCATACTACTATAATACTACTCTATAATATTTCTATAATACTACTCTCATACTGCTATAATACTACTCTCATACTACTATAATACTACTATAAATACTACTCTCATACTACTCTAATACTACTCTCATACTAGTATAATACTACTCTCTAATATTACTATACTACTCTCATACTACTCTAATACTACTCTAATACTACTCTCATACTACTATAATATCTACTACTATAATACTACTCTAATACTACTCTATAATATTACTATAATACTACTCTATAATATTACTATAATACTACTCTATAATATTACTATAATACTACTCTCATACTGCTGTAATACTACTCTCATACTACTATAATACTACTCTATAATATTTCTATAATACTACTCTCATACTGCTATAATACTACTCTAATACTACTCTAATACTACTCTCATACTACTATAATATCTACTACTATAATACTACTCTAATACCACTCTATAATATTACTATAATACTACTCTAATACTGTTCTCATACTAGTATAATACTACTCTCTAATATTACTATAATACTACTCTCATACTGCTATAATACTACTCTCATACTACTATAATACTACTCTATAATATTACTATAATACTACTCTCATACTGCTATAATACTACTCTCATACTACTATAATATCTACTACCACTACCATAATACTACTCTAATACTACTCTAATACTACTCTAATACTACTCTAATACTACTCTAATACTACTCTAATACTACTCTAATACTACTCTAATACTACTCTAATACTACTCTGAAGTAAGCACAGTACAGTCACTCTTTCTTTCAGATGGATTAAACTTGGTTTCAAATAGCCACTACAAATTACGAACAATAATAATAAGCACCAGTATAAGTGAAAATAAAGGATACTTGATAAGATATAAATATTTTTTGAGATTGTGATCGGTGACGCCGCTGTTCTATGGTGCATTAATTTGATACTGCAGATTGTTAGAAAACAACAGCCGACAGAAGCTGCGGCTAATCTCGTTCGGGCGTTTTTGGAATAGCATTCGAAGATATTCGATACTCGCGGTTTTTTTTTCGTTTCCGGCCTCCGATGTGGGGAAAAAATTCGAATTGAGGAATTTCTCGGAAAATCGCATCGCGCGAGCTTTCCTCTGCGATGATGTGGAAGTTTCTTTGTTCGGTTTTCTTATAACCGAATTGTCGCGCAAATGAAACGGTTTTTTTTTCTGCTATTTATTCTGCCGAGTACAATCAAGGATGTCAGTGTGTGCGTAGAAAAAAAAACGGAAACATCGAATTACTATGACCCGGCGGTGTGAAAATGATCTCCTGATGGCTTTAAAATTATAGGAGCCCCGTACACGAGAAGTAATTGTAATTGTGACCGAAACGCTTTTTTCCTCTCGTTAATTACGCTCACATGTCTCCGCGGCTGCATTTCAATATTTATTTTATAAGAAAGCCGCGATCGGATTGCCTTAGATCTCACGGTTATTCGGTTATATGCAAGCACTCGTAATCCCCTCGTATATCACTAGAACAATAATAGGAGTTTTTGGTCGCACCTCGTACGTATGTTGTTCAAATCGAGTCGGGCATGGGGAGGAGCAGCGAGACTTGAATTTTAATAATAATAAACAGTAGCAGCATAAAACCACTTCGGTCGGCTCGTATCACAGACCGTAACGAATTTAAACAAATTGACTTAACTCGTACTTTCAATTATTCAAAATTAGTTTTTTTTTTGTATACGGTTGGTATGACGCCTCGCAGTTGAGTTGATGACATTCTGGATGCACTAAAGAAACAAGCTAATGAAACAACGTAGAAGAATTATTATTAAATATTTTATAATTTTACTTCAACGTAGTTATAATAAGCGAACGATTTATATTCAGATTGCATTATTATCGTTGTACCTGATCAATAAATTTAACGCCATTTCCATACGGACCCTTGCCGGATGATTAAATCCTTGCGATAGAGCTAAATCTATTATAGTTACCTAAAGTGACCCTCCTCTAATCTATTAAGTTCATTTCTAATTGTAAAATATTACTACTCGGGTAGCATAAGCAATTTAATTTACACTACATTCATGCGAAATGTAAATTAATACAACATTTTCCACAAACGAATATTTTTAACTTTTATATTTTCATATCTGCATACGAATAATGTGCCGGGTGAGTACAAAATATCCCAGTCAAATCTTGTAATAAAAAATTACTAATCAGGGTGTATTGTAAGTTGATACTTCTTTTTCAACTGGTGTATGAATCTCTTTATTCTGAGTAACTTTTTCAAATAAACTTTTTGAAGATTCTGAAAAACAAAGATAAAAATTTTTAATAATTTTTACCTTTTCTTTTGAATTTCGAATATTTCCCAATACGCACCTGCTTCATTAAATATGAAATTTATTTATTTTTCGGCATTTATTTGACAGATGACTGTCATAAATAAATTTCTTATTTAATAAAGCAGGTACGTATTGGAACATATTCGAAATTTTAAAATTTTCTCTCTTCTTTATTATTCATAATATTCAAAAAGTTTATTTGAAAAAGTTGCTTAGAATTAAGAGATTCATACACAGTTGAAAAAGAAGTATCAACTTACAATACACCCTGTATACAAGGTGTTGTTATTTATATTCCCGTTCGCAAACCCTAATGATTCAAAGTTCATTGCTCTACCAACAGGTACCCATATTCTCGAACCTTTCTTCGGTGTACAAAAAATTGTATATAAACAAACATTAGCGTAACCGAAAAAAAACGAATAAATAATGACGAAACAAAAAAGCGAGACTCCTGGGCGGAGATTGGTTTTTATCGGATTTTTTCCCAAGGTTCTATTTTTAATCCGGTGTGTTTAAATTATGGATCACTGGCCTTAGTACTAAAACGCAGCGTACATGTGGCTCAAAGCGACAAAAAAACCTATCATATCACAACACATGCTTTAATACGCCAGAATTCTTACACTACTAAATTAATATCGAAAACACTTGTTCATCAACAATTATCACTGGTCTACATTAACTGTGCCACATGAACTTTGATAGCTAATTCTGCTTTAGCCACCTACCCTCATTGGTAAATTGCAGTAGTTTTGTTTTGATTGGCCTCAGATTTTTTTTGATGTGTTGTTAAATATAACCAATTCTACAGCGATAACCGCAAGTAAACAGTCGCAGAATTAAACAGAATTAAATGAAGGGTACAAGCAAAGAAGGCGATATGTCAATTTTTGTCGAAATTGATTTAATCTTGCCATCTATGAGATAAAGATGTAAACTTTTCCCCTAGAAACTATCATGACTAAACGAGCGATCAGTCAGCAGATATAACCCGTTTTATTTTTGCCATACAGGCGAAAAAGGCGATACTTTTTTGGGAAAAATGGCTTTTTTTCTGCTAAAAAATCTTAAAAAACTAACTGAGTCTATAAACCTGTAGCACAGTACCCTAATAATAATATTTAAAAATGTATCCTATGTTGTTTTTATAAATTACTTATTAGAGCTCTTAAAAACTTTTAAAGCGTTTTTCTCAAAACTAAATTTTTTGACATATCGCCTTCTTTGCCTGTACCCTTCAAATATGCTAGAAAATCTTAAATAGTAATTTCATAATAGAACTTTTTTACGTTTTTTGTATCAGAAAGTGATTATTTTTTGAAATATTTAAATTACCTATATCGGTTTATAAAATTTTTGGCCAATAGATTTCTTTTTAATTACAAATTTACACTAATAGTCGCTCATCAAAGTATAAAATATAAGTGAAGTCCGTGTGGCACGACGAAGTTCAAATTTTGTTCCCCAGTGTTACTTACGAACCTACCCTCGTATAGCAACTTCCAAAATAACTAACTGAAATATTAACACTAAGAAAATCCTCTTAAAGCCTACATAGCGAATATGCACCTCCAGCACGCCGTAAATTATTAAGAGAGCGACTGTCGGGGGGCGGCGAGAGAATATTAAACGCGAGGCGGCGACACGCGTCCCCCCTGAGGCCGCCCCGACAAACCTCAAGTCAAGTCCGCACTTCATAACAACTATAAGTAGATGTCCGAGGCAGACACACCCCGTGATAAATGGCATCGCGTATACACACTTAACTCCTTATTTTGTCTTGTAAACTTCGCGAGGAGAATTTGACCGCGAGACATTGTTTAAAGGATGAAGGGAACCGAACCTGGGGGATGGTTGTTTGCCGGTGGCAGGGCATCCTTCACGCAATATCGCGTACTGATGTGATGGTAAATATTATGCAGGAATATGGGAGGGATGCTTGTTAATTTGGAATACCTATTAGTAATTAGTAATTATACAGGGAGGGAGTTTTTATAAACACATTTTATGAGAATGTTGTATCGAAAAAAGTTGAAATTAATCGTTCGTATAAGCGAAATTGGTGTTTTATTATTATTTATTTCAAAAATTGCTTTGTTTTAAGTGGGTCAAAAATAACGAAAAAAGGTAATTTCTATGCGCAAAACGAGACTTTTTCAACAAAACCGTCAAGGCACAATTCACAATTTAATCAATTTTTTGATCAAATCGACCTTAAAATTACTCTACTAACGTTACGGAACTTTTTTCGAACGGCATTGGTCTTGTTACATGATTTGAAATTGCTCATTTCAAATATGTGGATTTTATATAGATCGTGAAAAATTGGATACAAACCACAAGTGATTATGTTCGTTTCAAAACGAAAACCGCAGAATATTACTCACATATAACATTCTACATACAGGGTGTCCCGTAAGGAATGGCCAATATTTTAAACATAGATTGAGGACCTCAAAATATGAATATTTTACTGAATAACTATAGGTCAAATGTTATCTACTACCAAGATACAGGGTGTTAAAGTTAAAATTTATTTTTGGTTTTTTGCAATAATTCTTTTATTATTTAACCTATTGACTTGAAATTTAGAATGGTTATAATTTTAAGTTAGTAAATCATGACCATGTTATCAATTTTGAGATTATATAAAGAGGGCGCCACATACACTTAACTGCATAGATGAAGAAAAGTAGTATCCATATCTTTTTAATCCTGCCCTTTTTTAAACGTTTTTCAAGTTCATATAATACACCCTGTAATTTTGAAAAAAAAGGTATACTTGTTTTAATAGCATAAATTCAGTCTATATCAAGATTTTTGCATTTAAAATATTCTAGCCACGCTATTTAATTAATTTACTTTACCATATTTCAACATAGTAGGCTTGAAAACTAAAATGACAATGACAGTTGTCAAATAATTGATTGTTAGATTTAATTTAATGACTGCTGTGTTAATTTTGTCTTGATCAAATTCCATCTAAATGTAGTAGTGAAAAAGCCGCGACCCAGCCATATTTCTCCAATTCGGAAATGAGATATAAGATATGATTTGTGTTATGCACAAATGATTTTTTTTAAATTAATTAATCATTAATCATTTTTTTCATATTTTTCAGGCCTACTTTGTTGAAATATGGTAAAGTAAATTAAATAGATACCGTGATGGCTAGAATATTTTAAATGCAAAAATCTCGATATCGGCTGAATTTATGCTATAAAAACAAGTATACCTTTTTTTTTTCAAAATTACAGGTTTTATCATATGAACATGAAAAAAATTTAAAAAAAGGCAGGATTAAAAAAATATGGATACATTTCTTCATCTAGCTAAATGTATGTGGCGCCCTCTTTATCTAATCTCAAAATTGATAAGATGGTCATGATTTACTAACTTAAAAATCTAACCATTCCAAATTTCAAGTCAATATGTTAAATAATACAGGAATTACTACAAAAAAACCAAAAATAAATTTTAACTTTAACACCCTGTATCTTGGTAGTAGATAACATTTGACCCATAGTTATTCAGTAAAATATTCATATTTTGAGGTCCTCAATCTATGATTAAAATATTGACCATTCCTTACGGGACACCCTGTATACAGGATGTCCCAATAATTATTTTCCCAATGAGACATTCTGTGTATATTTATTTGGAAATGCGGGAGAATTAACAGGAATTCAAAGGAATACGAATTTCCCTTATACATCAGTTGAAAACGACGCTATCTAAATATATACCTAACAATAAAAACCGTTGCATTTTTCAGGAGGATCGCAGGACAAGCGGAGTATTAGTCAGGATTACAATCGCGCTGGCTGACGAGTTACAGGTTTTAAGCTAACTGGGTACTAATAGGCTCATTTATCAGCTTTTTCTTCCCTACGCTGTTCAAACATGTCCCCGGCTTTGGGTTTTTTGATTAATATCACCCAGTTTGACCATATTCGAACGCTTATAATTGGATTAATTGCACGGCGTCGCGGTCACCGGAGGATCGCTCTTAATCTGGCGACCTTGCGCCATTTCAAATACTAATCTCTCGTTTAACTTTTTTTCATTTATTCTTCTACCTATTACTTACATCAATCTACAATTTTAAAAAATAAGAGAAATTTTAATTCAATCTGTATATATTATTTAGATTGACATTAGGTGCGCTAGGGAGCCTAATAACACGAATTAACCAGCTGAAAATATTTCTCACGGATGGGACACATGTGTGTATTTTATCACTTTTCCCAACATGTGCATTTTGAAATGTATCACCATAAAAATATTCTCCCATCATGAAGCTCATCGAGTACAATTTTCGCATAAATAAAACACAACAATCAACAAACAAAAGCCGTTACATAGGTAGTTATATAGTGTATAATATAAGGGATGAAACCCCGCGAACAAAGCGATCGAAAGAGACACAGAGTATACAGCGAGAAAACGCAACCCTCTGCGGGCTGGCGAAGAAAACCCGGGGAGAACGGCGGTGCCGCCCGAATGACAAACTAGCTAACTGTGGATCCGACAGCGGGGCAAAAAATCCGGGGCAAAAACTACCCCGCAAAAAGTTATAGCGAGAGCGGAATCCAGTATTGCGAAAGAGGGATCGGCGCGCCTGCCGCTGCTGCCTAGGGGAATTAGTTCGGGGGCGGCTTGGGGGGCCGAGATGCCGGGTGAGCGATGTTTGATTAAGGGGCGGCGAGAGGGCGAGGGTTGCCTGCCGAAATGCCTCTGGATGTAGGTCACCGGGGTAAAATCTATATATTTATAAAATAACGATTTAAATATGTATATACCTAGTAGAGGGTAGGACGCACTTTACTAAGGGGTTGATTTGTAAAAAAATATATATTTAGTTGGTTATAGGTTCTAGTGTAGCTTCAAAAGTGTGTAAGAGTAGTGTGTAGTAGATAGTACTTAATATTTGCACATTTTAAGAGGGGAAATCATATTTTGTGTCTGTTTGAAGCAGATTTTTCAGGTTTTTTTTTTGGTTGGGAAATATTAATTGGAATTCAATCAAAATTTTATTTACATTTCAAACAATTTTTGTGATTTTTTTCGAATAATTTCAGCCAAAAATAATAAAGTTACGCTGTGATGTCCGTTGAAGGTTTAAGGAGGGAAATTCACATTATATAGGAGGCTGCTTGAACTTGATTTTTCAGGTTTTTTTTTGAAGAAAAGAATTAATTGAAATTCAATCAAATTTTGACATCATTTTATTTACATTTCAAACAATTTTTGTGAATTTTTTCGAACAATTTCAGCCAAAAATAACAAAGTTACGCTGTGATATCCGTTGATGGTTTAAGGAGGAAAAATCACATTATATAGGAGGCTGCTTGAACTTGATTTTTCAGGATTTTTTTAAAGGAAAGAATTAATTGAAATTCAATCAAATTTTGACATCATTTTATTTACATTTCAAACAATTTTTGTGATTTTTTTCGAATAATTTCAGCCAAAAATAACAAAGTTACACTGTGATGTCCGTTGGAGGTTTAAGGTGAGCAAATCACATTATATATTAGGAGGCTGCTTGAACCTGATTTTTCAGAATTTTTTTAACGGAAAGAATTTATTGAAATTCAATCAAATTTTTACGTCATTTTACTTATATTTCAAACAATTTTTGTGATTTTTTTCAAATAATTTCAGCCAAAAATAACAATGTTACGCTGTGATAGCCCTTGGAGGTTTAAGGAGGGAAAATCACATTATATAGGAGGCTGCTTGAACCTGATTTTTCAGAATTTTTTTAAAGGAAAGAATTAATTGAAATTCAATCAAATTTTGATATCATTTTATTTACATTTCAAACAATTTTTGTGAATTTTTTCGAACAATTTCAGCCAAAAATCCATTAACTAATCCTATATTATGGTTCCCCCCTATAAAATTTATTTCTCTCTATATTTAACATTCTACATACAGGCTGTCCCTATATTTTTTAATCCTTTTTCCCAATGATACACTCTGTACATACACATTCTGAAAATATGTGAACGTGAACGATTTCATCTCGAAGATACGTCCATGCTAAGTGCCCCGATGGGCAAAAAAAGAAATAGAGAAGTCGTGTAGAACTCGGCCTAAACGGTTCGATTCGAGCCTAATTCGATCGGACAGTGTTTGAAGTGACGTCTGGAACGATACGATCCACTTGCCGGACAAATGAGCCCATTACCGATATAAAAGTTGACGAATGCCCACGCATCAGCGCCCAATGGACGCATATAACTTAATCTAATAGCGCCGAAGGACTCGCCTAAGGATAGCGATTTATTTAAACTTCGAACTGTATCGATTTATATCTAGTGGTTTACTGTAGAGCGGTGGTATTTTCTCCACCCTCTTTTGCGAAAAACCGCGTGCGATATAACAGAAAAAGCCCCTCGGGGCTTCCCCTGTCCTTCTTTCACATCATTTATAATAGTAGATTAGCCGGTCTCCAAATGAGCCAGATAAAAAGCGACGCGGGCGGCGGGGGATGTTCGGGGGCGGCAGACACTTCGCTAACCGTCCGTAATTCCCTTGTCTATCTCCGGAGAGAATCTACCTAACATCGATTATATCGGATTAGGTGCACAGACACATCCGATTTTCGGATGTTGCAGGAAGATTCCCATCGAGTGTTTCAACGGGAAGATGGACAGGGTGATGAAGGACTATTTAATCCTCGCACGGTTTCACTTAGATTCGCGCTATGGAAATTGGAAAGCCGATTTGAATGAACTCCACTGAATATTAATTCGTTATTTGCGACTCGAATTATTTAACTACTGGGTGATTTAAATACGCACTCGATTGGCACAAAAAATAGTGGATTATACAGGGTGTCCCGTAAGGAACGGTCAATATTTTAACCATAGATTGAGGACCTCAAAATATTAATATTTTACTGAATAACTATGGGTCAAATGTTATCTACTACTACGATACAGGATGTTAAAGTTAAAATTTATTTTTGGTTTTTTTGCATTAATTCCTTTATTATTTAACAAATTGACTTGAAATTTGGAATGGTTATATTTTTAAGTTAGTAAATCATGACCATCTTATCAATTTTGAGAGTAGATAAAGAGGGCGCCACATACACTTTACAGTATGAAGAAATGTATCCATATTTTTTTAATCCTGCCCTTTTTAAAAAATTTTTCAAGTTCACATGATACACCCTGTAATTTAATAAAAAATAAGGTATATACTTGTTTTTATAGCATAAATTCAGTCTATATCGAGATTTTTGCATTTAAAATATTCTAGGCACGGTGTCTATTTAATTTACTTTACCATATTTCAACAAAGTATAGGCATGAAAACTATGAAAAAAATGATTAATGATTAATTAATTTAAAAAAAAATCATTTGTGCATAACACAAATCATATCTTATATCTCATTTTTCTACTACCACTTTTAGATGGAATTTGATCAAGACAAAATTAACACAGCAGTCATTAAATTAAATCTAACAATTAATTATTTGACAACTGTCATTGTCATTTTAGTTTTCAAGCCTACTATGTTGAAATATGGTAAAGTATTTTAAATAAATACTAATAGCGTGTCTAGAATATTTTAAATGCAAAAATCTGGATATAGACTGAATTTATGCTATTAAAACAAGTATACCTTTTTTTTCAAAATTACAGGGTGTATCATATGAAATTGAAAAAAATTTAAAAAAGGGCAGGATTAAAAAGATATGGATACTAAACTCTATTCCAACTAAAATGACAAATTTAAAACGAGGTTACGATCCCAACGTTGCCGGTTTGCAATTGAAATCCTCTCTATTACTGATTTTCAGGTTATATGGTTATTTGAAGGTTATGTTTGCTTTCAATGTTTACAAATGAAAAAAGTTGTAAATAGAGGAATTTAAACAATAAAAAGAGGCCAAAATCGCCTTTTAAAAATCACAAAATTAGCAAATTGTAGGTTAACGAGTTAACTACAACGAGCGAGATTTTGTGACTGAAATTTGACAAAGGCATATGGCAACAGCGTATCTTCAAAATCTAAGATTTCAACCGCGCGCTGTAAAATTCCCCTAGTCGAATGGGAGAATTAACATTGACACTAGGGAAATTTTGATCTGCGTGGAAAAGACAGGAATATCACCAAATTCTCATTTTAGTTGGAATAGAGTTTACTTTTCTTCATTCATGCAGTTAAGTGTATGTGGCGCCCTCTTGATTTACTAACTTAAAAATATATCCATTCCAAATTTCAAGTCAATATGTTAAATAATAAAGGAATTATTGCAAAAAAAACCAAAAATAAATTTTAACTTTAACACCCTGTATCATAGTAGTAGATAACATTTGACCCCTAGTTATTCAGTAAAATATTCATATTTTGAGGTCCTCAATCTATGGTTAAAATATTGACCATACGGGACACCCTGTATTGTGTACAAATTTCACCCTTAAAACGAGTAAATTACCCCGAAATAACCGTGTAACAAGGGGTTATCAAATGCCGATTTGGAAACGCCACTTGTCGTTAGGGAAGGTGTTGAATTTTGTCCAAACTTCTCACGATTCACGTTCTAATAATTAGTTTCTTTATTCGGTAATTGGAGGGGTTATGTAGCCTTAATAGTGTTATAACGATCTTGTTACCTGTTCGATTCGTGTTCGAACGACATACGTTCTTTCTTATTTCTGAATACAAGTTCACGTGACAGGTGCTTTAAGGGTTGAAGAAAAAATTAATAAAAGTGTGGTAGACTCTCAATATTAAATAAAAAAGTCCCTAATTTTCAATGAATATAACCGAAAGTTTGGTAAATTTTACCTGTACATAAGACAATTAGAGTGAGCGAATCGAAAGCGCCTCATTTAAATGAAAAACGCCGCCTCTCTACGAAATATGCCCAGCGAAGGACTTTGGCGAAAAAAAAGTTAATGACTAATTTCAAGGTTGGATTTAAATACAGTCGTTAATTCTCGAATTAAAGTTTATTACCCCCGTTTAAAACTTTTCTACTTAACTATCGGCGTTGTAAATCGTTGTGGAGGCGATGCCGACCGGCACTGGCGCAAATACACAAGAAAACCGGCCAAGGGCGCATCAGGACCTAAAATTTATAGAAAAAAATATCATGAAGTTTTCAAATTTGGTGAGAAAAATGCAAAAAAGTTGACAGATAAAAGGGGCTATACCAGTGTAACCCATGAAAAATTAGGCGATTTTCGCGAATTTTTTTAAAAGAAAATACTGGATAGAATGTTTTGAAGTTTTTTGGACATAATAAGGTATATTTTCAGCTATATTTTAAGATTTTTTTATACAAAAATATTGAAAAATAACGGAGTTATGTGCTGTCTTCGGAGGTGCCAAAAAAAGGTTCCTAACTGTTGACATGATTCCGGCCGAATGAGTAGGTGAAATAAAAAAATTCAAAAAGGTTATTAGTTGAAGGTACATCCTATACAATGACCTACGATTTTTGAAAAATATCAAAAATTAACAAAATGGTCTAGTTCTGAAGAAAAGTGTCGTTTTTTGGGGTCAAAAAATTGTCGTTTTTTTAATGCCATATTGACAATTTTCAACCAATCAAAAAGATCGAAGGTCATTGTATAGTAAATATATTCAAGAATACTCAGTTTCAATTTGAAGTCGATCGGTCAATTTCTCTTTGAGTTATGATATCAGCAATTTTGAAAAATGTCGTTTCGAGAAAAACGCGTTTAAAATTTCAACTATCCATTTATTCCTGCGAGCGGCCGCTCTTTTAGAACGCTGCCATTCAAAAACTATTCAAGATACGACATTGCCGCTTTCACAGGATATTTTTGAAAGCATAAACTATCGAATAAGCCAAAAAAACAAAAATCGATTTTTTAAAAGTGTCAGACTCGTGTAGCCCCTCGAAGAATAAATCAGAAAATAACCCTTCCAAGGAGACGCTTATATGATTACTTTACGAAAACCATTTCTAAAGCTAAAAAACCTTTATTCAATGTTTAGCAATTGGGTCCAGTTTCCAGTTCAAAACTGATGACGTTCTGGAGATAATCAAGAAATAATCAGTCCATGACACCATCTTCACAGAGCTCTAGGTCCCAAACGAGACCTCCTATGGTACATGTTTATTGGAACTTTTCGGTCTATTTTTACATATACTACCTACCCTAGGATTGTAACAAACACACTGCATAAAGAGAAGATTCTTTTTTTTGAGTAATTTTTAAATATAAAAAGTAGGTACGCCATTGGTTCGAGGAAATGACCAGTAGCAAATGGGCCGCCGAAACAAAAATTGCCTTGCAGATGAAACGATAATTTCGCAGTGCGGATGACTTTTTTTATTACCCGCGACAAATTTCGCTCCACTGTTTCCAAAATGGACGGGGCACCGATGCACAATGTTTCTAATTACGGCCAATTAAAATCGATAATTAAAACCATCAATTAATATTGGCTAATTAAAGCCGATGGATGTAATATTCCGCTTACAAATGAAGAAATTGCGTACCTATATTAAAATAAACGCTTGAAGAAACGAAACAAAAAGCTCGTAATTTAAGTATTATGGTGAAGTCATGGGAATGGAGAGATGTTTTATTATATACGTAGGTACAGCTTAAAGTTGAGTAGATTAATTTAAGTGCTACAGTACAAGTTAAATTATCTATTTGTATAAAAATATTGGTAATTTAACTAGTATCTATTGTTTCTTTTATTCAGCATAAAATTTCCATTCTTTAGGCATTACCTAATGAACAAAATAAGAAAGACAATCTTTTAATTAATAATTAACTGATACACCCCGTATAAAATACATACTTGTTTATCCAATAATAACTAATTTAAATTACTTCTAACACGCTCTAATAATTATCAACTTATTGAGTTTTATTGAGAGGCAATTAAAACGTTTTATCTAAAGCAAACATCAAATTAGCAGACTTCTATCTTTGCTCTTTTAATGCTACAGGTGTTCCATTATGTACCCGCCTATAAGAATCTTGAATTTACGGTAGTCGCATTTACAGTAACCAATTCGATTAATACATATCCATTTATTGAATATATTCAAGCAATGCAAAAATGACTACTTTATTACAAATCTAACAACATATAATTTTTCAAGTAAAAGTGATCCTATACGGGGGTTATAAGAAAATTTAATTATTTTGATTCCCTCCGCATCCGATTACCCGTTGTAAGCTGTATCGTTGTAACGTCGAAACCCCCAATTTCGAAATAATGAGTACATAAATCCGATAAGGTAATCGCGCGAATTCCATGCGGTATGCACTTATATTTTATGCCGCACTTACTGTTTCACTATACACATTTAACCGATCAATACTCGACGGTATATCAAGCTGAAAGAATAGAGGACACCGGATGTGCAGTAGTTATTGAACACAGTCATTACAAGAATATACCAGTGACGTACAAAAATATTATACATATTGTATACATATTTCATTCATAAGGGAATTTTGTAGGCTAACAAAATTCGTCGATTTTTCAAATAGTCCTAAAATGGTTCTGTACTGTTTTAGTACATCCTGGACCATTCTAAATAGTTCTGATTCTGTTCTAAATAATTTTAGACGGTTCTTATTGTACCTAATTTCATTAATTTACAAATCTTTAGTGAGAAGTAAAATAAGGGTTGATTTGGCTCAATATTTCCAATTGATGATGAGTAAATGTTGCGCTGCTGTTTTTGTGTTGATAATGACTCCGTTATTGTGAAACACTTTACCTACCAAAATCAATTTAGAACGCGAACGATCGTATAGATGGTAATTCGACGGTAATTTCGCGACCGCAATTGCTTCCAGACCGCGATGTTGGTTTAATAAACACGTCGATCTCGAATCTCGCCCGACGGCCGAAGAAAGGAAGCAATTTCCTATTTTGCGTTTTACGAGTCTTACCTTTTAATAATACCTTTTGTCTTATATACACGGGTTATTTGTTTTGGAAAAAAACTCGAAAAAAATGTAAAAACTCGCTTGTCTTAATTTAATACCTCTATTTTTCTCTATTAATAGGTACACATGGCGGCCGTTATTTGATAGAAGCAATTTTTAAAATTGGTTGAAAAAACTTGATGAAATGATCTATAAGGGGAAAAAAGAATTATACCAATATCTGCAATAGTTTCGTTGTTATTAAATTTTCAAAAAAGTAAGTTTCTCTGCCGCACCCTGTACATATATCTCTGTATTAAATATACAGTGTGTCTACTTAAGTTGAGACCATATGGAAAACTTTTTTATTAGTGGTTTTATGAAAAAAAGGTATTGATAAAAAGTTCTGCATGGTCCAAACCTAAAATGCAATCATCAGATATCAAAATTTTTCAGTCGTATACGAGGTTTGTCAAAAAATGTGATTTTTGCTCAAGAGTAAAGTACCTTTTTTTGACAATATCGAAAATTATAATAAAGAAAAAATGTTAAGAATTAAAAATTACTTTCGAATATGCATTATTGTTTATTTATAAAAATATTTTTTCGACATTACCTCTGTGAAAATGTTGAAAATTTAAGTTTGCACTTTATTGCATAATAAATTTAGGATGCAGCGGCATTTTTTAAAAGTGGTACCGGATTTCACATTTCACTTTCCAATGTTTTCACAGAGAAAATGTAAAATAAAATATTTTTATAAATAAACAATATTGAATATTTGAAAGTTATTTTTAATTCTAAACATTTTTTCTTTATAATAATTTTTGATATTTTGAAAAATACTGAAGGTACTTTGCTCTTTTTCACAAAATTCAAATTTTTTTACAAACCTCCTATACTGCTTTAAAAAATTGATATCTGATGGTTGCATTTTAACTTTTGGACCATGCAGAACTTTTTATCAAGAATAACTTTTTTTCATAAAACCACTAATAAAAAAGTTTTCCATATGGTTCCAACTTTAGTAGACACACTGTATAGTCTTTCCAAAGCTAATGGCGGCCGAATTTCGATAGTGGTAATTTTCAAAATTTCCTAAAAAAACTTGATGAATTGATCTATAAGAAGAAAAAAGAATCCTACCGATATCTGCAATAGTTTCGTTTTTATTAACCTTTCAAAAAAGTAAGTTCCTCTGCAGCACCTTCCATTACCAATTTAAATAAAACCCTAATATATAATTATTAGATGGAAAGTCCGAACCTGTATATGTTCAGTGCAGGATTCGCAATACAATCCCCTTTTTTGCGGCCCTCCGCCCGTCCTCCGAAAGCAATTTATATAATGCACATTCCTCACGCACTCAAAATTATCAAAATCATCTCCAACTAATTACGTAAGAGCCACTTTCGGTGTCTGAAATCACGTCGGCCGCGAGCCAGGGCCGCTGCGATCTTAAACAAAAGCGTTTTTCGGCCGTAAACTCCGTTATGATTAACGATAGACGTTAATTATGGTTGACCCTTGTCCGCCGCCGCCGAGGGGCCGACGCCCGCCGTCTAATGGCATCGCGACGCCCGGCGTCGGTCTTGTTAAGATATGATGAGGAAAAATTTTTTTCGAGGGATAAAAAGCGGTAGGAAAGGGTGTACACTTGCGGTATATAATTGACCGTTACATAATCCCTTATTTAGTAAAATTAAATATGTATATGCGGGTGAGAATAAAGTGGAATTTTGAAGAGTATATATTTTCAAATTTCTCACACGAGCGATGAAAATCATGCAATATTTAAAAGCTACTTTTGTATTCGGTCCGAGTAGATGATTTGATTTGAGTTAAAAATTTAATACTCTATATACAGTAGTCTTCAAAATGTTGGTGTGCTGAAATAATTGCAGTTTCAGCACTGCTGAGTATATATAACTATATATTTTTGACTTTGATTCATCTAGCTGTAATTTAATCGAAATGAACCATTTTTTACCACACCACCATAAATCAAGCGCCCCCCACGAGCGCAAAACGAATTATCAGCAAGTAGATGAAACTAAAATTTTCTTAGTAAATATGAGCACCGTAAATCATCGGCGGCTGGTCTTCCTCTCCTCCCGGCAGGAAGCCCCGGATTTTTTCCTCCGGCTTCGGGACTCCGGTTTAATATAAGAGCCAAACCTCAAGTGACCAGGCGGTAACATCTGCGCGCATCCGGACCGGAATATATCGCCCGCCATCAAAAACCATTCCGGTCCGGTGCCGGAATATTCGCACCCTTATCATGACTTTCGGCGGCTGTTCGCTGGCGTCATTCGCGGAATGTTTAACAACTTTTTTTCTTCTTATATAATCTACTTTACAGGAATTCCCTACCCGCCTACGTAAGTATACAGGATGTCCCGAAGTGACGCGAAGTTTGTGGGTAATTTGTGACGAAAGTTAACAGCGGTAGAAAATTTCATCAGCGTCCCTAAAATTAGATAATGGCCTAGAAGTGATGCGGTAGTTCTTAGTAGACGTGCTAATGGTTTTTCTCGTTTTCTTTTCATTATTTTCCTCTAACGATCGCTTAGTATTATTCCACGCAACTTACAGAAAAACATCTAATTACCTACTCTTTTCCCATCTTACACACAATCTTACTTATTTAATTAAAACATATATAGGGTAAAGTACGGATAGATGCCCCATTGGGATAGGCCCCGATCTCCAAAACCAACATTTCCAAAATCGCAACAAAAATTTTATAAACTAAATAAGAAGTGTCTGTCCACATGCCTTAATGGTCCGTAGGCTGTTTTGGAAAAAAGGCGCATCTTGCTTGTGTGTGTTTGATTACCTCCGCAACAAACGCAAAAAATGCTTCAAACTTTCAAAAACAAGTATATATTGCTGCATAACTTTTGAAGTAGTAAAAAATTACACTCTAATTTTTTTATATACATACATTGGTTTATTAAGTACACCCCTATGTGTTAATAGTAGCACTTTTTTATTTAGTTTATTTAAATAATAAAAGGGCATCTATCCGTATCAAGAAGGATAGTTGCCCCGATTTTTGGACGGATAGATGCCCCTAAGAAAATACATATACTATGATGCATTATTATGTCTTACATGAAATTGGTTTTTAGTTGATATTTGTTGATTTTTTGGATATTTTTTAGTAATTACTACTTAATGTTTTGCTATATATGATTTTAATAGTTAAAAATTAAAAATTTTGATATTTTTTTAACTATACTTTAGTTTATTTATGGTTATTCACAGATTCTTAGGATTATCATCTAAAGATTACAAATCAAACATATTAAAACTATGTATTTTACATATTTTAGTCCATAGGGCATAAATCTTACACTAAAGGGCATCTATCCCCCTTAGCATTTTCATGGTGGGGCATCTATCCGTACCGATAGGCATCTATCATCCAAAAAATTGTTTTGCAAAAACTCAATTTTTGCAAAATCAGTGATTGTCAGGTCAATGAAAACAAATCATTATAATGTTGCACAAAGGATTAAACTAGCATATACACAGGAATAATTATTGATAAATTAATAGTTTAAAAATTAGGAGTCCCTTTTAAAAAGTGGAGCATCTATCCGTACTTTACCCTATACGCACTAATAACACTCTGTATATATTAAAGTAGGAATAGAATGAAATATACATTCATGTACCTACATAATATCACCCCTAATAAAAATTCTTGTGGCGGTTATCGAAAGATGAATTGGGGCAAGGCGAAAGGGCAGCCGAAAAAAATATTTATGCGTCCAATAAAAATTTAATTTCTGTGGCGAAAATTAAAAGGGGACAGTCAAAAGAAGCGCCATAAGGATCTCGATTAAACAGCCGTTTGAACAATCGCAAAAACGCGGCGATTTATTTTCAATGTGCTCGACCAGTATTGTCCCGATCCGTACTGAATTAGAAAGAGAGAAAGCGGCCTTTTTAGTACAGTCGACGGGACAAATTCATCTAAAATTAAATTTACTTTTTTTGTAATTAATTTGTAAAATTCGAGTACAGACCGACGTTAATAGTAGAAGACGTCAGATGCGCATACTTCACATTTCAATACCATTTTAACTAGCAATGATAACAAAATACATGTAAGTAGGTAGGTCTACTAGATTATATACTTTTTGTTAGATTCGGTTTTGTAGTACCAACCTACTAAATTTTTCCACTGCGCACATATCTTCAGCTATTCCTATCGGTCTGTACCTACACAACATTGGATATCACGTGTACTTATTAGTCTATTATTTAACGCGTTTAACTAGACTATGAGAAAAAGACAAAGACGGCAACGCCGCTAGCCGCAATTGTTTTTATAAATTCTTGTAGAACGTGCGTGTATTTTATATGGCGAGTTTTGCGCCGGTTTTTAGTTATGTTTTAAATTGATTTCACACTCGGCGCTATTTTAATTTCGTTTTTCTCCTTTTAGAATGCATAATTTAACGGCTGAAAGGCTCTCGCGTTTAATTGCATCTGGATGGGAGATTTTCGTGTGGACGGGCGTCGCGACCGATCGAACACACAACGAGAGAAATTAATTTATAATAGCAATTTTTTTCGATTATCTATTAGGAGGGAAAAAATCGATCGTAGAAATCGAATCAAAACGGTTTCCGCGATTATGTATAAAAGAATCGATGCATTTCTAACCGCATTTTGTTATTGTTGTTGCGAAAATTTATTATTGTTACACAGATAAGATGAACAAGGAACTGATGGTGCATTTAAGGAGCTATGCCAGTGTAACCCATGAAAAATTAGGCGATTTTCGCGAATTTTTTTAAAAGAAAGTACTAGATAGAATGTTTGGAAGTTTTTTGGACATAATAAGGTATATTTTCAGCTATATTTTAAGATTTTTTTATACAAAAATATTGAAAAATAACGGAGTAATGTGCTGTCTTCGGAGGTGCAAAAAAAAAATTCCCCAACTGCTGGCATGATTCCGGTCGAATGAGTAGGTGAAACAAAAAAAATCAAAAAGGTTATTAAAGTTGAAGGTACCTCCTATAAAATGACATACGATTTTTGAAAAATATCAAAAATTAACAAAATGGTGTAGTTCTGAATAAAAGTGTCGCTTTTTGGGGTCAAAAAATTGTCGTTTTTTTAATGCCAAATTGACAATTTTCAACCAATCAAAAAGATCGTAGGTCATTGTATAGTAAATATATTCAAGAATACTCAGTTTCAATTTGAAGTCGATCGATCAATTTCTCTTTGAGTTATGATGTCAGCAATTTTGAAAAATGTCGTTTCGAGAAAAACGCGTTTAAAGTTTCAACTATCCATTTATTCCTGCGAGCGGCCGCTCTTTTAGAACGCTGCCATTCAAAAACTATTCAAGATACGACATTGCCGCTTTCACAGGATATTTTTGAAAGCATAAACTATCGAATAAGCCAAAAAAAATAAAAATCGATTTTTTGAAATTGTCACACTGGTATAGCCCCTCAATCGATGCAATAAAAGTGCATCTTATAATATCTTATCGAATCCACAGCAAAAGCGATTTTGAATATTTCATCCGTACTAACCCCACGATAAATAACCGTCCCTTATTCCCACATTTCCCACCAAAACCGTCCCTTATCGTCCTCTTAAGACGACGGTAGGCGAAAAAAAACCACCCCCCAAACCAACCCCCGAAAATTCAATATTCGAGATGCAAACGGGATCCGATTAGCCCGCGTGCAAATCGAACGCGCCCCGCTCGGGGGCCCGCCGGAGGAGCCGCCGCTAAGCGTTCCAGGGGGGGCGGCAGAAATGAAATACGACCCTAGATGACCGTCGGTCCTCTACGCCCGAAAGGCGCACGCTGAGATTCCTTTCTATAAATCATCCCGGCTTCTATCTCGCACACACCGCTGACAAAACGCTTTCGTTTGACAAATCTCGAACGCCGCCGGGGCTTTCCCCGATTTTTCCTTCATTGTAACATATCATACTATATCCAATAACACCGGAAACTTGTATTTATTATATACACTCTGTCCCGAGAATTGTTATACACAATACACTGTATCAAAAGTACCCAATAAGACACTCACGCTGTTCATCTTTATTTGGGACACGCTGTATATAAAACTATTACATGATACGTTCAATAAATTTTGACACAACATTTTCGATTCCAAATGCCTACCTCTCGTGTATAAAATAATTTTTTTTTTTGGAAAAAATCATTCGTAAAGCTCGTGCTTCGGTGGCTTAATCGTCCATCGGGCTGCAGGACAAATAAACGAAGAAAACTCCGAAGCATCAGCGCTTATTTACTTACGTACGAATCGGGAAAAAATGCGTGCGACATATAGAATAATAAAATCGTCGTGCAAAAACATGTCCGAGATAGGCCGATGTTATACAAATGGAATATCGAATCGAATTGATCGGCTATTGGCAGAAATAAACGGTCCATACTAATGCGGGGAGATTCGACGTTTTTGCCGCGTTATCGGCCTATTAATTATTTATTAGCAGCGACCGACCGGCTATTTACTAACTATAAATTAATCGAATTTGTTTCAATAATTTTATAATCACATCAAAATTTAATTAAGCAAAAATTAGCAATAAGTAGATACCTACAACAGCAATTAAATTTGTTGTATTGAAACTACCACAGTTTTAATTAATAATCTACTCAATCTATAGGGTGTCCGGTAATGAATGGGCTATACGTTAAGGGTGCGTTCTTTGGGTCAAAATATGACGATTTAACCAAATTTACCTTAGTCAAAGTTGCTTCGTTAGGAAATTATAGCACTATGAAAATCGATTTTTTATTTCGATTTTTTTGTCCATCCAGCGTAATTCAAGAGATATCTTTTTCAAATTTCACATATAGGGGTTTTTAGAGGTGTACAATTAAGAAGATGTTATCCGTTTTGCGCGTAACCTAGAGGGCGCCACTTCGGCGAACTTTTTTTTCCTATGAACGGTCATCTTTTTTGTACAAAGGAATTTGACCAAACGGAATCAATTTACAAAAACTGCAATATTTTAACTTTAAAAAAGGTATACCTGTTTTGAGTCGCTAAAATGCACCGTTTCAAAGATAAATGAGTTTGAAATTTGCGCCGCGTGCTTATGTAGGTTATGAATTAGGGGTTATTAGTTATGACATTTCGTAGCCTGAGTTTCCAGACATTTCCAGAAATTTCAAGACAATTTTCAGATATTTCCAAACATTTCCTGACATTTAAAGATATTATCCAGACATTTTCCAGACATTTTCAGAAAATCCCGGACAGTTTCCAGACATTACAGACAGTTTACAGAAATTTTCCATTCATTTCCAGATATTTCCAGTTATTTTTCCAGACGAAAGCTTCGTTATTACCCTTGTTTTGTAAGCCTGTAGGACACATTTCAAACTCATTTATCTTTGAAACGGTGCATTTTAGTGACTAAAAACAGGTATACTTTTTTTAAAGCTAAAGCGTTGCAGTTTTTGTAAATTGATCCCTTTTTATCAAATTCCTACGTACAAAAAAGTTATGGCCTTTCGAAGGAAAAAAAGTGTGCTGAAGTGCCGCCCTCTGGATTAAGAGCAAAATGGATAACATATTCTTAATTGGACCCCTCTAAAACCCCCATATATGTGAAACTTGAAAAAGATATCTCTTGAATTACGCTGGATGGACAAAAAAATCGAAATAAAAAATCGATTTTCATAGTGCTGTAACTTCCTAAGTAAGCAACTTTAACTAAGGTAAATTTTGTTAAATCGTCATATTTTGAGCCAAAGAACATCCCCTTAGCGTATGGCCCATTCATTACCGGACACCCTGTATAATACATTAATATCTAATTAACTTAACAAAATTAAAATTGCATTGTTTGCAATCGCCATCTTCTTCAATTTATCCACCATCTGCAGCCATGTTCTGTTCGTGCCGGAGCATTGACTTTCAAATGAGAGTTTCTAAATAAAATCGTCCCTTCCAATCGGTACGCACAATCGAAGTACCTACCTCGGATGTCCATGCGAAGGAAATTGTAGAAAAAAAACCGCTCGTCGCATCGCGAGCTGGCCAATAAAATCCGCTGTTATTTTACAATAATGTCAATACCGTGTTCGGCGACGACGGCTGATTGAAAAACGAAGAACAAAAGGATGGCCTGCCGAGCGCAGGACTGGAATCGAGATCTTCAATTTCTGATTGTTTCGAACAATTGAATTTGTAATATACAATAAAATTCGTGCTCATCTAAAGTTTCTATAAAAATATTGTGTGTAGAAAAGTGTTAAATAAATTAGTGAATTGAAGATTGCTTGGGTTTCTGAAGATAATGGGGAAACCGATCCTGTTGATGGTGAATTCGATAGAGGAAAAAACGAAAGAATTCTTTTAAAGGGTGGGGAATATCGATGGGCATTTCTCGTCACGTGCTTTCTTCAGCCATTTTGAAGAACTTGAAAATCACCGATTGTCTTCGAATAATCGCGGCGAGAGGCATTTTATACAATGGTCGAGAATTATCAAATTATTATGCAGTTTTTTCCCACCTTCATTCGAGCCACCAGATAGACTTTTAGAATCTAACAAAAAAAAATATTTTCGAAAATTCCTTTTGCAGCAAAACCGCGCGAATTGATAGCGCACTTGATAGAAAGATGTCGCGGCAAAAACCACTCGAGGGAGTTGATTTGTCGTCTTCATTAGACGCACGAGCGAAATGGTTGAAATTTATAATATAGAAGAAAATACCGGTGACTAAATTATTATATCAAAGGCTCGATGGCTGTCTGTCCTTCAATCGAGCCCATTTTGCAACTTTTTGCGCCGCGCAATAAATTACGCTCGACTGACATTCGTCAAGCGAAAGTATAACGAACTGCGTTTGTATGAAATTAATTTCATTTTTACTCCAACTTAAATTTTTGCTCCATTTTTTCCCCAACAACTACATTTTTGATGTGTTATTTAAGCACCAATAATAAACGCTATAATTTTAACGAGCAGTGTATATCTATAATACGTATTATTTAGGTAACATTTTCTTCACAACATCCCAACATTACTATTGTGATAACAGCATCAGGAAAAAATGACAATATCATCGGCGAAACCTCGACGGGGTCTTTAGAAACCCGACATCAATCTCCCGATATCGAGCCCCTCGCAACCCTTTGAAAAGATCTCGCATTAGCAGCCCGACCGGAACTACCCCGCGCACAATAAAACCCAATAAGTCGAAGGCCCGCCGGAGTCGAGGGCGATGCGAAAAGTTGGATGAAGTGGCCGAAGTCCGGGCACAATAAGATACACGCGAACTTCGCTTTAAGGGCCTTTATACGACTCCAGAATGCACCCCAGGGCCCCGTTTTCCAGCGATCTCGCACTTACTCCGTACGAGATTTTATTTCGCATTTATTACTTTACTGTTTATGGCGTGTGTGTGTATGTGAGATGGTTTTTTTCTTATATTCTTTTTGAACTTTCCTTTCACCACAAAATAATATACCTACAGGATTTTAAATGTTTATTATACAGGGTGTCCGGTAATGAATAGGCCACGCTAAGGGTGGGTTCTTTGGGTCAAAATATGACGATTTAACCAAATTTACCTTAGTGCTAAGTTGCTTCTTAGGAAGTTATAGGACTATAAAAATCGATTTTTTATTTCGATTTTTTTGTTCATCCAGCGTAATTCATGAGATATCTTTTTCAAATTTCATCACATATGGGGTTTTAGAGGTGTCCAATTAAGAATATGTTATCCATTTTGCGCTTAACCCAGAGCCACTTCAGCACACTTTTTTTTTCCTTTGAAAGGCCATAAGTTTTTTGTACGTAGGAATTTGATAAAAAGGGATCAAATTACAAAAACTACAACAATTTAGCTTTAAAAAAGGTGTACTTGTTTTGAGTCGCTAAAATGCACAGTTTCGAAGATAAATGAGTTTGAAATTTGCGCTACATGCTTATGTAGGTATATAATGAATTAGGGGTTATTAGTTATGACATTTCGTAGCCAGAGTTTCCAGACATTTAAAGATATTATCCAGACATTCTCCAGACATTTTGCAGTCATTTTCCAGACATTTTCAGACAATTCCGGACAGTTTCTAGACATTACAGACAGTTTACATAAATTTTCCATTCATTTCCAGATATTTCCAGTTATTTTTCCAGACGAAAGCTTCGTTATTACCCTTGTTTTGTAAGCCTACAGTAAACATTTCAAACTCATTTAATCTTTGAAACGGTGCATTTTAGTGACTAAAAACAGGTATACTTTTTTTAAAGCTAAAGTGTTATAGTTTTTGTAAATTGATCCCTTTTTATCAAATTCCTACGTACAAAAAAGTTATGGCCTTTCGAAGGAAAAAAAAGTGTGCTGAAGTGGCGCCCTCTGGATTAAGAGCAAAATGGATAACATATTCTTAATTGGACACCTCTAAAACCCCCATATGTGACATTTGAAAAAGATATCTCTTGAATTACACTGGATGGACAAAAAAATCGAAATAAAAAATCGATTTTCATAGTGGTATAACTTCCTAAAGAAGCAACTTTAGACTAAGGTAAATTTAGTTAAATCGTCATATTTTGAGCCAAAGAACCTACCCTTAGCGTATGGTCCATTCATTACCGGACACCCTGTATACAGTAGAATTAATCATATACTACAATGTGATGGTATTATTTTGGAGTTATTAAAAAGTGCCCAATAAGTTTGCTGATAAATTTTGGGGATGAAGTCGTAAACGAGCGAACAGTAAAATTCGCGAGTGAGTTACGTACAGAAGGAGTTATTTATTGTAATCATTAAAATAACGACTCTTGCGGTCGTCGGGATGAAGACAAGACTGAGGAGGCAGTTGAATGTAAGTAATAAATAGAGAAATGAATTCGGTAACTGAAAATGGGAACAAATTGGTATAATGTCAACGAAACGTGGGGTAAATTTAGGGGGATGAATTAGTAGAGGTGATTCTCATATGAGTACCAAATATTTCATTTAAGTTTTTTTTTTATCATTTTATTTAACTGTATTCTTTTACTGTATGTACAATTTCATATCAATATTAGACACATTTTTTAGGTATTTCATTCACCACAATATTAATAAATTTCTGTATTGTAAAAAATTTATTAACTACATTAATTCACTAATTATCTATCAATTTTCATTTCCAGAAAAATATCCATTTTTATGATATTTTCGTCTATTTAACATCGAACAATATTTCTGGTATCGCTCTGACTATTTAGGGGATCGAAATAAATAGTCTCTGAGAGAAGGGAAAACAAACCACCCTCGCTTATTCCAGATATTATTGACAAAATAAACATTATATTAAACTGCTTATGGAACATTTAATACTTGTTAGTTTCATTAAGAAAATTTACGGCGAATCCTTCAAAGACTTCCCTTAACTTCCTTAAGTACCGAGTACTTATACAAAATTACAGTTTGTCTTCGAAATTATTAATATTCAATATGCAGAGTGTTCATATAATTTAACATGTACTTATGTGTATTTGTACTAAATTATATATCATATCATCAACCCCATGCATACACATTTAATGTCATCATTTCCCAGTGCATTATATTATAATATATACATCTTGGATGGATGAAATTAGACGGATTTCACTGGGCATTGTGCGCCTTCTTCCTCCGAAAAATATGAGTTGAATGGATCGTAAGTAACGCGCTATCATTAGCGAGGAAGTCACGAGAAGGAGCAAAAACGCCGCCGACGGCCCGTCACCGCGTCACAATGGACGTCTTATGGATGTCTTGGCACGGTCAATGTTATGTTGCGGTGCCATTTTTCCACGTCACCGCAAGGCGACTTCCAGCCTGATAAGGGATGACGCGGTGGGGTGGACGCGACGCCGACGATGCGATGGGGTATCGTATGTGCGTGTGTGTGTGCTGTGTGTGTGTGTTTTTTCGTTTCGGGGATGTGAAAAACATCCCTCGAATGACTGCGATTTTGATGTGCGTTTTTATCTCGGTGCTGGTTCCATTAATCATTTTATAGTTAATAATCTGATAAAGTTAAATGAAATAAAAATGCGTGGTGCTATAAGTAAATATTGTTTATTTTGGGGTTGTAAGTGGGTTAATTGCACGTAGGTACAGGTAGGATTTTATATGCATCCTTATTCGAAAAAGTGAGTCACTTATTTCTTTAAGGGAGAAACACTGTATAGTAAAAAAAAATCGAGAAAATCGAAGTAAATTGTAAATATTTCCACATGCTTTGAGTCTCATATTCGTAGAAAATAAGTTATTAAAGTGAAATCAAAACTATTTTGATATCAAATGAAAATCGGAATAGCTATATACACTGTATGCGAGTGATGAGCTACATTATCTACAACTAAATTATTCCAAGAAATTCACATAAATTGTTTGAAATGTTGATAAAATCATGTCAAAATTTGATCGAATTCCAATTAATTCTTCCCACCCAAAAAAATCTCGAAAAATCAGGTTCAAACAGCCTCCTAATGTGATTTTCCTTTCTTGAACCTTCAATGGACATCACAACCTAATTTTGTTATTTTTGTCTGAAATTATTCAAAAATATCACATAAATTGTTTGAAATATTGTTAAAATCATGTCAAAATTTGATTGAAATTCAATTAATACTTACCGCCAAAAAAAAACCTGAAAAATCAGGTTCAAACAGTCTCCTAATGTGATTTTCCTTCCTTGAACCTTCAACGGACATCACAGCGTAATTTTGTTATTTTTGTCTGAAATTATTCAAAAGAAATCACATAAATTGTTTGAAATATTGATAAAATCATGTCAAAATTTGATTGAAATTCAATTAATTCTTCCCACCCAAAAAAAAACTTAAAAATCAGGTTCAAACAGTCTCCTAATGTGATTTTCCTTCCTTGAACATTCAACGGACATCACAGCATAATTTTGTTATTTTTGTCTGAAATTATTCAAAAAAAATCACATAAATTGTTTGAAAAATTGATAAAATCATGTCCAAATTAGATTGAAATTCAATTAATTCTTACCGCCCAAAATAAAATCCTGAAAAATCAGGTTCAAACAGCCTACTAATGTGATTTTCCTTCCTTGAACATTCAACGGACATCACAGCGTAATTTTGATATTTTTTTCTGAAATTGTTCAAAAAAAATCACATAAATTGTTTAAAATATTGATAAAATCATGTCCAAATTAGATTGAAATTCAATTAATTCTTACCGCCCAAAATAAAATCCTGAAAAATCAGGTTCAAACAGCCTACTAATGTGATTTTCCTTCCTTGAACATTCAATGGACATCACAACGTAATTTTGTTATTTTTGTCTGAAATTATTCAAAAAAATCACATAAATTGTTTGAAATATTGTTAAAATCATGTCAAAAGTTGATTGAAATTCAATTAATACTTACCGCCCAAAAAAAACCTGAAAAATCAGGTTCAAACAGTCTCCTAATGTGATTTTCCTTCCTTGAACATTCAACGGACATCACAGCATAATTTTGTTATTTTTGTCTGAAATTATTCAAAAAAAATCACATAAATTGTTTGAAATATTGATAAAATCATGTCAAAATTTCATTGAAATCCAATTAATTCTTCCCACCCAAATAAAAAATCTTCAAAAATACAGTTCAAAAAGCCTCCATAATATGGGTTTCCCCCCTTAAATACAGTATAAAAATACGGTAAGTAATGTATTAATTAATGAAATAAATTATTTTGTAATATAAAAGTACGGTATGTTGAGCAATCGAGCCCACGCGAAGCGAATCACCCAAGTGCCACATTCGATTATTTATCGATATCGATACTCGCGCCTATTAATGCAAAGCCATCGCGTTAAATTAGTTTTGTAACTTTATTCAAAAGGCGAAACGCGAATGTTAAACGCGAAATTACGTGACGGTGGCGATCAAATTGTCAAGCATCTTATATATGATCGGCTATTACGAACACCTCATTAACAGCGTATTTGTTAAATTAATGGTTATCGGGAAAAATGTGAACGGGTTTCCTGTTTTCACCGAGTTTTTTGCCTTCCGCTCATCCACGATACTCAAACGCCTTTATTTTGAAAAAAAAAGAAAAACTATTACGTGTCTATTGGATACCTCTATTACTTATTACATAAATCGTAGTAGGTACACTACAAAAAAGTATTTTACAAATGAGATAATATAAGATATAAGATAATTTGATGAGTACCTAGATATACCTATAAGTACACATTTTGATTTTGGGAATTGGTTTGTTATCATCTTCACGGTGCATGGGTGTTTCTAATTAGCACAGGTTCTCGTTTGAATACGGGTGCAGCTGTTTTGCTATGGGTTTTCCGGTGCATGTGCATCTGTATTTTGCGAAACAGGTAGGTGGCATGTCGGCTCGCCGTATATGGACCGGTCGGCCATTCATTTACAACTTAACTCGATAATTCCTAATTGCCAACATTCAATTAAAAACGAGAGATAAAAAAAAAGTGTGCCAAAATAGGAGTCGAGGATGTTTTGGGTGGGTAATTAGAGAGTGCGGGGGTATGGGTAATTAATATTACACCCTTAAGCACAGACCAGTCACTATATTAGACGTTTCACGTAAATGGCTCAAGGTGGAGTAAAAATTTTATTTTTGGACCAGATTTTTGGCAATCTAATACAATTGTACCTAGAGACATTTTGCGTTTCAAATGTGTGAATCCCTTGTTGAGTGACGTTTACCTATGCGTTTCATTTTATTTCTTTTCTATTTGAAGTTTCAAGTTTGAGTGCTGTGTCGTGGTGTATGTGTAAATAATCATGCCTTATATTAAAAAATGTTGTGTTGCAAAAATTGCAAATATAATGATAAAATTCGGCATTTGTTTTCATCCCAATAAGGATATTGAACAGTTTAAAAAGTGGATACAGGCATTAAATATTATCTACGGAATTCAGTGAAATGGACCCCATGTTACTCATCATAAGAAAACGCGTCCATGAGAAACGTTTTAATTTTGGTTTTCCATGTTTTACTCATTATTATTACTAATATTGTTATGAATTTAGTTTCATGGTAGCACAATAAATTTCGATTTATTTTTAAAAACTTTGTTTTATTTCATATTAATATTAAAAAAAACATATTGGTACAAGTGATTTAACACTTCTGCCAACTTTTTTATGGGCAAATAGTTTTGGACCAGATCCCCAGATGGAGCTTTTCTTACTCCATAAAATAACATTGGCGTGACACGTCTAAATAAGTGACTCGTTTGTGCCCTTAAGGCTGTTTTATCGTTTATGACGACATATATTGTTATGATTTTTGTTACGCGTCGGCACTGTTTACTAAATTTTTCGCTTCATGTCAGCACTGACTTTATTTCACTCTATCCTTCAAAGAGATAGGTCGCCTATTTCACTCGCACATTTCGCCGATTCATTGTTATTCAATACAGACACGCACTCAGATTTTTTCTTCGTAGAAATATACCTAACAATTTTATTTTATTATTTTCGTAACTTATTATGCAATATACTGTCGGTTATTGCAATTTTTAATTTAATTACAATCTAGTAGAGTTAGTAAGAAAAAAGGAAGATAAAAAGTCGGGGACTCTAAATAATATGAGTACATTTCTGTACACTAATAGTTTGCGAGATACGCTGTAGAAATAAGAGCGAAAGCGATATAGTTTCAAAAATTCGTAAAATTTGAAATCGGTTTCCCATTTCTTATGCTTATTTTTTATTTTAACAGAAAATTTTATATAGAAAAAAATTTACTAAAACTATTGTCTACAATCTGTTGGAATTACATTTTTAATATTTTATATTTCAGGTGGATTTTTATTTATATTTCCAAAAGAATGAGCTAAAGTGAAAATATAATTCCAACAATTTCTTCGCAAGTTCGCAATTGATTTCTCACAAAAATTTCAACAAAATTTGACGATAAATAACGGAGATATTTGGGAAACCGTTTTTATATGTAATGAATTAGGGTGATAGAACAGCCTTAATTATCAACCCTTTTATTGCATAATCTACTTCGAATATAAATATATATCTTGCGTAAACTGAAACGAATTGTCTAGGTATATGTAGAAACAAAATCAAAAGTGTTACAATAGGGAAAAGCGGCAAAAACTCGATCACGATTTTGATACGTTTCGCGTAAAAGCAAATAAAAGCGTTAGATTTTCGTTTGACCGCAAAAACGCCACGGTTTTCTGCAATTTTAACGAAGGCTCTTACCGAACGTGATTTTAATATTTATGCGGCGAATTAATCGAGAAGTGAACGAAAAAAAAGGCAAAGAAACATCGACGGCGTAAACGGCGAATTTTGCATAATAAACCCACTCGACCGATGAAAATTTATCGCTTTATTAAAGTTTAGAATTTGATTAACGCAAATGATATCGATGCGATTAATCTTCGCGCATTAACTCGTTTGTTGTGGAATTAATCACCGCACGGCTGGAATTTAATCACCAGCTGTTGTGGCTAGTATGGATATCATCTGTTTTCAATCAACTTTTTCCTTTTCTTTTTCCAAAAATTATTACTTACCTACTCTTTTACAAAAAATATTTATATACCTAACACAAGTGACACAACACTCGTTAATTATATACACTTTCATAAAGCCAAACATCGTCCATTTATACAAAGAAAATTCGATACAAACACGTTATCAGTAAAAGCTCGTTAATTCTCCATCTCCGCTCGCTCGTCCGGACAATTTAATCTAGGGGAAGGAAAATCAAATCTCAACAATTAGAATACAAAACCGAATGGTCAAGCAGCGAACGCCCGTCCGTAAATCACCCCGTTTCTTATACTAGAAAACATAGATAACAATTATTAATTAAACGCGCCGCCGGAGATTTAAGTCTCCCTATCACCCTCTCTCTCGCTCTCGCTAAATTCGCTATGCGGCTTATCTAGCCAGCCGAGCAGGGAGAAATATTCCCAACGACTCGCTCCGGTGCCCGGAAAGGGTTGAGGGGGAGCACGTCTTAGTGCATATGTGCGTCCGGGGATTTGGTCTTACCAGTTTATCGTCTTAATTTCATCGCATATTCTTAGTATACAAACTATTATTCGCTTAGAAAATTACCTGACAGTCTAATTATAACACCTAAATTATTAGCAAACTTCATATATGAGTCTAGTAGTCTTTGTATTACAGCTACTATGTAATCAAGGTGGCCGCTATCATACTTAATGCCGGTACAGATTGGTGTATAAAAAATATCCTCTTTCCTTTCGATTTTCGGATAGTTAATCATTAGATTATATTGTTTCATTTGGCGTTAATGTCCCTGAACGAGGGGCGGGGGGGAGCGGCGAGGGGGGCGGCGGTAGGCGCAGGAAAAGGAGCGGCAAAAAACGGGAGACGGGCGCAAAAAAGCTCCGGGAAGGCGTACTGATGGTTTTTTTTCGGGGCCAGTGAAAAATGAGCGAGGCCCGGCATCCGGAGCCGGGAAATGTAACGCAGGTCCGTATATATTCGTCTCGGGGAGGTTTGCTATTTGGTTTTTTTCCGTCTTGTTTCGTCCTCTCGTCGCTAATCAGGCCGTAGATTGTATTGTCGAATGTGAGTGATGAGGCCGTGTGCATGGGGGCTCGATGGGGGGATATGTAATTAAATGGGATTGGTAGAAGCGCCTATAATTGCAGATAATTGATGGGTACTTTGTATAGGAAATTTGAGTAAATTAAATTGCTCGATTAAAGATCCTATATTTTTGGTGTATAACTTTTTATAAATTCACACTTTTTTGTCATACTAACTTTCATAATTTTTGCCATAAATTTGAGTAAATTAAATCACTCGATTAAAATCCTTTTTACACTATTTTTTGCTGTATTTCAAACATTCATAATTTTTGCCATGTAAATTAAATCAACACTCCATTAAGATCCTTCGCCAAAATTTAGAATAATATCTATCTATTATACAGGGTGTCCCAGCGAAAGGTAGCCCATTTAATCAGCTGTCTGTTACATGCATGTAAATCTACATTAGTGAAATGTATATAAAATGTTTAATTCAAATGAAAGATTTTAATGTGTGAGATTAATATGTTTCCTAAAGAAAAACCATTGAGGAAGCCTGATAAATCAATTAAAATGGAAAATTTGCTGTAAATTTTATATTAATTAAGACGATTTGCATTATGTTGTCCAAAGTTAAATATCTTAATTATTTTGTAAAATGCACAAATTGTACATTTTTGAAAAGTAGAAGAGTGTATCATTCAGATGACGTCAATATATAGAGGGTGTTTCATTTGAAAAAATTTTATTAATGTGCATGAATGGAGAAGACCACGACTTTTTTTTTAATTTTATTTTTTCAAAACCGTGTGTTCTAAGAAGGCACGTAATGAAATTTTTATTTTTTTCTGTGGCCAAATAAGGCCGCAATTAATTTTTAAAGTTTGAAAAACGTCACACAATCGTCATACACTCTGCTCCAATCAAAGCGAGAGTTTCAAAGAGAAGTCACATTTAGCAAGTTTGCCACGTTTCCTATTACTCTTCTTTACTCCTGCAAAATGTGCGTTTTTTGTATATTTATTGCAATAAACATTTTCTGATTTATCCATTTCTTCCATTACCTATAATGGATAATTCGATATATTAATATAGAAATATCATCTTCATCTGTATAAATTGTAACCGATTTTCGTGTTAAAAACACAAATAATGATCCTGAAAATTTATTTGGCAACATTCTTGTCAACGTCAATATTATATCAGTAAAGTGTTTTGTGCCGAACTGCAATTCGTGTAATTTGTTTTGTGCAATTTTCAGAAAAATCTGACAAATGACAGTTTGATTTTTGTTCGTTTGTGTATTCTTTGTTACTGCGTTCGAAAATTCATACTATTTACTTATACAACAAGACGTGAGTGATTTATGATTGTTTAATAAGGTATGAGTCAAAACCCGAAATTTTTAAATTTCGAAGGGCTATAACTTTTTAATTATAACACATTTTGAGCAACTGAAAATGGTTTTGAGCTCTAATAAATCATTTCTAATCGTATCTTTTGCCGAAATCCGCGTATCTCACATCGTGGTCTTCTTTCTCCATTGAAAAGAGGGAATTCTGATAAAACACCCTGTACAGCCGATACAAAAATTCTGTGTCACTGAAACAAAACTTATAGCAAAATAAAACATATCTGGGAAAACCGCATGTTTTTATAATTTATAGGCGTTTATAAGTTACAAGCTGATTAAATGGGCTTCCTTTCGCTGGGACACCCTGTATATCTATGAAAAATCAATACATGTGGAATCTTGTTAAATAACCCTAAAAATCACCCTAATCACACTTACAAATTTATTGTAAATGATTTGTACATTCCTCACAATAACCTCGCCTATTTCATCCCCAATGTTTCAATTAATAATAAAAAAACTATAACGCAATAATTTCAACATTTAACATCATCGAACCGAAAAGATTCGCATGATTTCGAGCGAACCCTCTGCATCCCGACAAATAAATACATTAGCGTGTTCGCCGGGGCCTCCGTCTCGCTTCCAACAATGCCCGAGAAATCGACGAAATCGTCCATCGTCGACGACTTCTCCCTAAATCTCCATATCCTTCCGGTGACAGAATTCACTGCACCATCAATTCTTCCTTCTCCTTCGCCGCGGCGCCCCGCAGGCCCACTTAACGACGCACTGTATTAACAGATAAACACAGAGGGCGTATACTCCAAACTATCCTTAATCCTTATACACCAAAATTACACTACAAAAATATACCTCATTTTGCGCACAATAAGTACAAATAAGCTCATGCTTCTAATTAAGTATTAAAGCAACGTATACGTATGCACGAATGCTCGATGGTCAAACACCCTTAAATTGCAGCAGGGTTGATGAAGGCAGCGGCGGTCAATTATCAAAAACAACATCGGCTCTAACTTACTTTGCTCTAAAAAAAGAGCCGGGCGATCGTCCCCCGACAATCTCCTTTAGCATTTTAATACGGACCGAAGGACACGTAACAAGGACCTAAACGGTATCAGGACGTGTACAAACCGAGGCTCGACCGCAGGGCATTAGAGGCATTCCCATATGTAAATCCTGTGTTAACCAGTGGCGCAACTATAACACGATTTATTGGTTTTTTAATAATGAATATGTGTACTACAAGTTTTTTTGTTAAGTAGGTAATTTTGTTGGTAATATAGGGAAATGTATATAATTTAAGATTGCGTTAGTGGAGTAATATGGGTAAGGATAAAAAATGTAAGTTTGGAGTTTGATAGGGCGCCGCTGGGGCATAAGAGGGTCGAAAACTAACCAGATTAGAGTGACGTTTCGTTTAATCGCTCTCGTTACGAGAACAAACTGGAAAATAAGGGTGGTATTACTGCGTCCGTCCGTCCGTCTGTCAAAAGAGAATCGCCTATAATCTCGCGTGTGTAGGACTTTAAAATTTTTCGACGTTGACTAATAGTGCAAAGTAATCTCCTATACCAAACCATACTGAGGAAATAGTTGAAAAAATTCAACTAATTAATAGAGCTGTAATGTACTCAATCCACTATAAGGGAAAAGTGTATGAGTATTATTTACTATTTTGTGTACTGTAGCTGCAATTAGAGTCTATTCTAAAATGAGGCGGAGTAACTTCAATTTCGGTGCTGTGCAGGTATCTTCTGTGTAGACTGGAGTTTGGCCAATTGATTAATTTATTACTCATCCGCCTCATTTATGAATAGACTATAATATTTTATAGAGACTGGTTCTCAATATCTATTATAGCATAGAAATGTGTTTTTTGCACTAAATTGTTCTCTACTACTTAAATATCTCTACAGGGTGTCCGGTAATGAATGGGCCATACGCTAAGGGGATGTTCTTTGGCTCAAAATATGACGATTTAACCAAATTTACCTTAGTCAAAGTTGCTTCTTTAGGAAGTTATAGCACTATGAAATTCGATTTTTTATTTCGATTTTTTTGTCCATCCAGCGTAATTCAAGAGATATCTTTTTCAAATTTCACATATGGGGGTTTTAGAGGTGTCCAATTAAGAATATGTTATCCATTTTGCTCTCAATCCAGAGGGCGCCACTTCAGCGCACTTTCTTTCCTTCGAAAGGCCATAACTTTTTTGTACGTAGGAATTTGATAAAAAGGGATCAATTTACAAAAACTACAAAACTTTAGCTTTAAAAAAGGTATACCTGTTTTTAGTTGCTAAAATGCACCGTTTCAAAGATAAATGAGTTTGAAATGTGTGCTGCAGGCTTACAAATCAAGGGTAATAACGAAGCTTTCGTCTGGAATTAACTGTAAATATCTGGAAATGAATGGAAAAATTTCTGTAAACTGTCTGTAATGTCTGGAAACAGTCCGGAAATGTCTGGAAAATGTCTGGGAAATGTCTGGAAGTGTCTAGAAATGTTTGGAAATATCTGAAAACTATCTTGAAATTTCTGGAAATGTCTGGAAACTGTGGCTACGAAATGTCATAACTAATTGGGTTATTAATAACCCCTAATTCATTACCTACATAAGCATGCAAAGCAAATTTCAAACTCATTTATCTTCGAAACGGTGCATTTTAGCGACTCAAAACAGGTATACCTTTTTTAAAGTTAAAATTTTGTAGTTTTTGTCAATTGATCCCGTTCGGACAAATTCCTACGTAAAAAAAAAGTTATGGCCGTTCATAGGAAAAAAAAGTGTGCTGAAATGGCGCACTGTAGGTTAAGCGCAAAATGGATAACATATTCTTAATGGGACACCTCTAAAACCCCCATCCCATATGTGAAGTTTGAAAAAGATATCTCTTGAATTTCGCTGATAGATAAAAAAATCGAAATAAAAAATCGATTTTCATAGTGCTTTAACTTCCTAAGGAAGCAACTTAGCACTAAGGTAAATTTGGTTAAATCGTCATATTTTCACCCAAAGAACCTCCCCTTAGCGCAAGGCCATTCATTACCGGACACCCTGTATATCTGTTAATGCTATAAATCTGTTATTAACTGTGCTACTAGTACATTATGATGTATGGCATCTTTAATCTTTAAAAATCAATAAGTAGTATTAGGTGCAGTTTGGCCGTGCCCGCGTTCAAGCTTATTGTCAAGTAGCTTATTATTTCCATCTTAAAATTTCGCAGAGCATCGGACGAGCCGCGTAAGGGGGAGCAAGGAGAGAAAGAGGTAGCGGTAATTAATCCCATTAGATCGGGTTATTTATGCGACCACATTGCGACGAGAGGAAAATGCCTCCGACTTATCAGTTAATTAATTTCAAGTAGTTACTTTTAAATTAATGCGCGTTCAAGGTTGTCGCAAATGGACGGAAGCCATCCGAGAAAAGATGGCTGCAGATTCGCATCTAACATGAGATTTTTTTACTATTTCTGCAACGTACAATTCGTCTAAGATAAAGAGTAATTAATGGGTTTTAATTCGTTTGGCAGAGGATTTTTCGATGCACCCCCAAAGTGCAAACAATAGAGCATAGAGCACGATAAGACCCACTAGCTACTTATTAAAACTCATTAGAACCGCCATAATTACGGACAAAAGGCGGCGAGTCAGCGCCACGCTCGATATCATTAATTACCCCCGATACAGTTATAATAAACCATTGTTATGAAGTCATTGTGGACGTGTCTCCGAGGATGTGTATATCCTCGAGGATAATTAATATCGCGACAGCGCCAGGTCCGAGGACACACAAACAGGTCCTGCGATATTTCAAAAACCCTTAGAAAAACGTCTTTGCGTTTTTTCCACCCCCGACGAGAAGACAATGTTGTTTGCGTAAATGGAGGGTTTTTTTCAGCTACGAGGGGAGGAAGTAGGTCGATCTTTAATTACAACTAATATTAAGAACAGATCGGAGTTTCAGTTGAAAATTCAATTCTACAGCTCGTAGAAGAGGGAAGTTTCGTATGATTCATTCGCCTGGCAACGCCTTACATAAATTTTATACAAATAGCCGCGTCCATTAGGAATATTGAGGATATTCCGAAACGTCCGAAACAAACGGTGTGCGACAAATCAAACGCTGAAATATCGCATCGTTTAGTTTCTATCATGTTAAACACACACTTACATTAGGGGCCGCTCGAGATAAGAAACGGCCAGCTAACCCCTTGACGGCCGGACAAAAGGGTGGACTTTCGCTATACTTATATTTACCGAATATGAATGTATCTTGATAAATGGACGGGCTCTTAACGCGCAGTTAGCTCGATTAAATTAAATGTTTCGATTCAATTTTGCTATGCGATGCTTAAGAACCACCTTCTCCTTTTATACAGGGTGTTTCCGAATTTGGGGACAATTTTCTAGGGTTGGTAGTTCGCCTAATTTGAGACAGATTGATTTCGTTTTTCTAAAAAATGTATTATAAACAAAATAGAGCCATTATAAAAAAATATAGCGATAGTCAGTTGATCAGTATTTACAACTCAAAAACAGATGGGACGTGCAAATTTCTCCCTCCTCCCTCCCGTTTTCGAAAAACGTAGCCCATACCGATTGTTTTCTAATGCGTATTGTATTGTAGGGTTGATGTTAACCCGGTCAAATTGATTTTTTATACTCTTTTTTTAGTGATTTATTTGATATTGTTAGTTCTTAGTGTTCTTCTCAGTTTAACAATTTAGTGTTTACAATGAGACGATGATATGTTTGAATAATTACTATAAGAACTTCAAGCCATTTTTCTACAACAAAATAGATGAGCTAATATTTCTTTTGAGTTGAATGTTTTCTTCTTCTATTATTTGGAAAACCCGGGTTAATTTTATAATTTATCCATGATTCTAAAAATTTAGAGACCATATGGAATAAATAAAGGTCCTAATAAATAAATTTGAATGAGATATCTTTCTTAATTAATCAATCATTATTTTGTCGATTCTAATTTTACGGCAAGTTCGCGATCGTATCGCGCGAGTCGAGCGACTGATACGATCGAAAAGATGCGATTAGAAATGATTTATTAGAGCTCAAAACCGTTTTCAGTTGTTCAAAATGTGTTATAATTAAAAAGTTATAGCCCTTCGAAATTTAAAAATTTCGGGTTTTGACTCGTACCTTATCAACCAATCATAAACCACTCACGTCTTGTTGTATAGTAAATAGTATGAATTTTCGAACGCAGTAACAAAGAATACACAAACGAACAAAAATCAAACTGTCATTTGTCAGATTTTTCTGAAAATTGCACAAAACAAATTTCACAAATTGCAGTTCGGCACAAAACACTTTACAGATAATATTGACGTTGACAAGAATGTTGTCAATTAAATTTTTCAGGACCATTATTTGTGTTCATAGACCAAACCTATAGATGTTTTTCTCGTATAGGCGATTTTGGAAATTAATTTTAGTTTCTTCGAATTTGTTAGATGGCGCTGCAGTTGTTTTCACAGGCAAGAAAAGAGACATGGCAACACATTCTCATCGCAAAACGTCTGTGTCATTAGTCGTTACTCATTATTATTGTCATTATTTGGCATTTATAGTTAATTTTATTTTGTTTGTCGTAATATAAGTACTTTGCGTAATATTAATATAGTCAATCAATAGGGATTTTAAGTATTGGTAGTGCATTTTTGTTAAAAAAATGTAATCAATTTTAATAAAATATTTTTTATTTTATACCTAAGTCGTTCTAGTTTTCTAAAAATCTTTGGGCGACCTATTCCTATAATTATTTAAAATATGTACATGGTTTAAATAAATGATTGCGAAAGAATTTAAAGGGTGATTCGTAGTCAAACATTTTTTTATATAAAAGGCCTCATTTTTCGACATAACCCATTAAATTCTTTCTCAATCATTTATTTACACCCTGTAATTATAGAAACAAATTAAATAAAATAGTAATCATATGGTCTGTCAATGTGGCAACGTTGTGTTTAGTTTCTTCGAATTTGTTAGATGTCGCTGTTTAGCTCCAAAATTATACCATTGAGTTATGCATCTATAGGGTTGGTCTATGTTTGTGTTTTTAACACGAAAATCGGTTACAATTTATACAGATGAAGATGTTATTTTTATATTAATATATCGAATTATCCATTAGGTATTAATGGAAGAAATGGATAAATCAGAAAATGTTTATTGCAATAAATATACAAAAACGCACATTTTGCGGAGTAAAGAAGAGTAATAGGAAACGTGGCAAACTTCCTAAATGTGACTTCTCTTTGCAACTCTCGCTTTGATTGGAGCAGAGTGTATGACGATTGTGTGACGTTTTTCAAACTTTAAAAATTAATTGCAGACTTATTTGGCCACAGCAAAAAAAATTTCATTACGCGCCTTCTTAGAACACACGGTTTTGAAAAAAAAATGAAAAAAAAGTCGTGGTCTTCTCCATTGCTATGCAGTATGCAGGACCTCATTTCTTAAATATTTTTTTTTACATTTTTAATTAATTTTTAATAAACATTTTTCTTTGCGATTTTGATTAAATAATCACATAATTCGCTAAGATGACCCGTTGCCACTTCATCATTAAAACTTGTACTCAAGTTCGGAAACACCCTGTACAGTCGAATATTAAAACCATGTGGAGAAAATTACCGCATACTGAGTAATAATTACTTAATACGTAGATATGTGCGGTTATTTATAAAAAATGATATGATTATCTTGGACCGCTTCGGTGCAATTATTCCCCTCGCTATTAAGACTTTCATCGTTTGGGACAGAGAAATATGAATCGTTCGCGAGATGAATTACGAAGAATAAGGCGGCGAGAAGGGAAAAATGAGCCAGATATCGTATCAGGGTGGAATAAAATTTCAAGACTTTGCGAGGAAAAAAATCCAGCGGGCATTTCAATGCTCGATTTAGCGTGATTAGAAAATCACGGTTGTAAATAAAACGATTGATTTATATCGATCGGCGTCCGAGTAAATAGAAAAACGCTAACTTCATTTTCCTGAAGATGATCGATTTTGAATTCAAGCGTTCGCCTCGAATTATAGATAGATACAAGAAGTTTGATGTATCGTCTCTGTCGCGTTCAAGCATCGGTTATACAAAGGATTAGTTAGTTTAAAAAAAATCCTATACAAAGTGTTGTTTAATGCGCTGTACAAATTTGTTGTATTTCCTTATATGCGTACTTATACTTTCTTGTAACTTGCATTTTTTGCTTCCTTATTCTCCAAGAAAATGTAAGTAGGTAATCTCATCGATTGAACCAGATTAGGACCATTTGAAAGTGTTCAAGACCATCTTAGAACCATTTAGAATTGCCCAAAATCATTTAGAACAGCTTCAGGACTATTTGAAACGGTCTAGAATAAACCAGAAAAGTTTGAAACTATTTAGAACGTTCTGAGAACAATTATTAACTTCTTTTTAGAACTTTTTTACCTAAATTTACATGTAATATAAACGCATTTTTCACTCATGATTATTTTATGAATATTAATAAAATGTATACTGGGGGTGAGGTCCGTCCCTGGAGATGGTCATTGGACGGCGTTTCCATTTTTTGCGTTAATTAAGGCCGTCTCTAATAGGAGTTTTTAGGGAGCCTAATAGGGAGTCTAATAGGGAGTCTAATAGGGAGCGAGGAGAAGATTAGCCCGTCGATGGAGATGACGCCGGTGTGCGGGCGTCGTGCCCGCTCCGCCGGACACGCCGCTCTTTCGTACCATTAGCTGACATGTTCCCGCACATGATGTAATAACCAGTGGCGTACTTATGATGTAACTCATCGGTTTTTTTTTATTGTAAATTTTGTAGTATTTGTGGTAGAATTTATACGTTTTAAGCAATAAAGCATCGCGTCAGGAGGATAATAAATGGTCGAGTTAGGAGGGAGTGTATGCGCCTCGTCGATACATTATCCGGCGTGACGTTAAGCTCGCTGCGAAAGTAAAAGAAGGTCGACGGGAAGCTTTAAGCTTCCTGTTTGTGTATGGAAATGCGGCTTTGGTATTTTAATTTAACTTTCGATACAGTGTAAAATTCAAATTTTTATATCGCCCTCTCGATATCAATAGACACACGAATATACAGGGTGTATCAAAATTATAGGCCATAAATTAAACCACATATTCTGGGGCCAAAAATAGCTCGATTGAACCTAATTTACCTTAGTACAAATGTGCACTAAAAAAAAGGTACAGCCCTTGGAAGTTACAAATTAAAAATCGATTTTTTCCAATTTCTCGAGAACATTTTAGTATTTTATTATGAAAATGAACAGGTGGTTTCCAAATTGCAAGAGCAACTTTCTACAAAAAAATTAGGAAATCTGTGCACCCCATAAAATTTTTATGGGGTTGTGATCCCTTCAACCTCCCCAAATTTTTGTGTACGTTACAATTAAATTATTTTTGTCACGCCATTAGTTTACCACATTATTTTGGATACTTTTTTGTCTCTTAGTACTTTTTCGATTAGTCAGTTTTTATCAAGATATGGGCTTTTTTCGATTATGTTGCACAAATTCTGAGAATAGAAAAAGTAGATTATAAGTGAATTTTCAAGTCATTCGGATGTTAAAAAATAGTTATTGAATCTAATTAAACATTTTGTGTTTTGTTAAAATGTTTTCTCAGAAATCAATGATTTTCCAACATATTCGATTTTCCTTGATAAAACGTTGCCATAGGTGTTCAAAAAAATTGAGGCCATTTTTACAAAACATTTTTACAAAACATAAAATATTTAATTAGATTCAATGAATACATTTTTAACATTCGATTGACTTGAAAATTCATTTATAATCTACGTTTTCTATTAGAATTTTTAGAACATAATCGAAAAAAGCCCATATCTTGATAAAAACTGGCTAATCGAAATATATACTACTAAGAGATAAAAAAGTTTCCAAAATAATGTGTTAAACTAATGGCGTGACAAAAATAATTTAATTGTAACGTACACAAAAATTTGGGGATGTTGAAGGGATCACAACCCCCATATAAATGTTATGGTGTGCACAGATTTCGTAATTTTTTTGTAGAAAGTTGCTCTTACAGTCGGAGAACCACCTGTCCATTTTCAAAAAAAATACTAAAATGTTCTCGAGAAATTGGAAAAAAACGATTTTTAATTTGCAACTTCCAAGGGCTGTAACTTTTTTTTGGTGCACATTTGTACTAAGGTAAATTAAGTTCAATCGAGCTATTTTTGGCCCCAGAATATGTGGTTTAATTTATGGCCTATAATTTTGATACACCCTGTATACAGGATGGTCACACGCAGAATGGTTTAATAGAAAATATATTTCGAGAGCAATTCAAGATCAATTGGGAGAGCGATTCCTAATTGATTCTCATCCGCTAATGTTGCTCTTCCTAATTTCTAAGGGAAAAGTATCCGAGGGAGAAAGGAGCGATATTCGCTCGGACCGGCCGCCCCCGGACGGCGGGCAATAAGCAATCTTGGCGCAGCGACGACAACGGGGCTTACCTAATGATCCGGCCGAAATTAACGTGGCAATCTCCTTTGATGAATTAGCACCGGTAATGAATGGGACGAGCGAGAGAAAAATGCCTTCGGGGAACGATATAGAAGGAGCCTGCAGGAGCCGGTGAAAAATCGATTATTTTGACAAATAAATGTCATATAAATGACACATTAGCTGTCAAAATATTAGTGGTTCAATTTCTACATACCTGAATTCTCTCTTATAGTGATTAAACATTCCTAAAGTAAAGTTTAGTAATGATATGGTGTTTTTTTTGTTTGGTATAAATTTAATTTACTTTGGTATGCATTCTGATGATAATGGTTCGTAGTTTAGAGGAGTTGAGTCGAGTTAACTGAGCGATTAAATTCCTAGTTAAGAGCCGAGGGAATTCGAGAAAAAAAATTGAAGAAAATACCGACAAATCGAGCGGTTGTTTTAGATGACAATAAATCATGGAAGGAAGGTATTTTTTGTGGAATCCAGCGGCGCCGGTGCGGCAAAAGATCGCCGATATTTATACATTTTTTCCCCGATACGTCATTAATACAAACGGCCGGTGATGCTGTTCGCTATTCCCACGCAAAATAATTTAATTTAAAACAATACATTACGACCGCTATTTTCAATTTGTAATTATCTGAATCTCGGCGGGCCCCTGATGTATATTTATTAAAAGTTTCCGAGCCGAGGCGAACAAAACGCGCCTCGCCTTCTGATGATTATTTGTGCATCATTTTGCCAGTCCCGACTGCGGATTTAGAGTGCATATTTTATCGATATATCTTTGTTGTCAGCGCGACGCATTAGAAATTCTAAAATATTCCATCTGGCGGATGATTTATACTCGTACTTCGACGGTGCTGTGTGCTCCAAATGCCCGGATTCGGCTTCCGTTCAAACCGTCCCGGAGCCACCCGTACAAAACTACACGAAATAGCTCCCTTGTTCAGGGTGCGGCAGAGAAACTTACTTTTTTCAAAGGCTAATAAAACCGAAACTATTGCAGATATCGGAACGATTCTTTTTCACCTTATAGATCAACTCATCAATTTTTTTTTAACCAATTTTGAGAATTTTAGCTGTCGAAATACGGCCGCCATTAGCTTTGGAAAAACTATACTTTTAATTTGAGATATATGTACAGGGTGCGGCGGAGAAACTTACTTTTTTGAAAGGTTGATAAAAACGAAACTATTGCAGATATTGGTATAATGGAGGAGACCACGATTTTTTTTTTTAATTTTTTTTTCAAAACCGTGTGTTCTAGGAAGGCGCGTAATGAAATTTTTATTTTTTTCTGTGGCCAAATAAGGCCGCAATTAATTTTTAAAGTTTGAAAAACGTCACACAATCGTCATACACTCTGCTCCAATCAAGCGAGAGTTGCAAAGAGAAGTCACATTTAGCAAGTTTGCCACGTTTCGTATTACTCTTCTTTACTCCGCAAAATGTGCGTTTTTTGTATATTTATTGCAATAAACATTTTCTGATTTATCCATTTCTTCCATTAATATCTAATGGATAATTCGATATATTAATATAGAAATAACATCTTCACCTTTATAAATTGTAACCGATTTTCGTGTTAAAAACACAAATAATGGTCCTGAAAAATTTATTTGGCCACATTCTTGTCAACGTCAATATTATCAGTAAAGTGTTTTGTGCCGAACTGCAATTCGTGTAATTTGTTTTGTGCATTTTTCAGAAAAATCTGACAAATGACAGTTTGATTTTTGTTCGTTTGTGAATTCTTTGTTACTGCGTTCAAAAATTCATACTATTTACTTATGCAACAAGACGTGAGTGGTTTATGATTGGTTGATAAGGTATGAGTCAAAACCCGAAATTTTTAAATTTCAAAGGGTTATAACTTTTTAATGATAACACATTTTGAGCAACTGAAAACGGTTTTGAGCTCTAATAAATCATTTCTAATCGTATCTTTTGCCGAAAGTCGCGTATCTCACATCGTGGTCTTCTCCATTCTTTTTTCCCTTTATAGATCAACTCATCAAGTTTTTTTCTCCTAATTTTAAAAGTTACATCTCTCAAATGACCCCTGCATTGTAACAGCCAACAAGACAGAGTGTTGTAGGCAAATGATGACTCACTCTGTATAAATATATACCATATTTAAAGCTCCACTGTATATGCAAGAACCATTTTCAATATTTTCGCTCTAAAATCGTGCGAACATAAAAAAACAACAATCTTCTAGAGCCCCGCGTAACATTATAATTATAAAATAAATAGTCCATAAAATAATCATCAATCAAGCGGGCGAATCGACGGCGGCGCTGATGAATCCGGAGTTTTCATTAAACGGCCGGCTAGTTTTATGAAAATTCGTATGTTAATGAATGCAAATCGGCCGCCATTACGGCCCGAAACGGCCACCGCTAGGCCCGTTTACGCTTTACGAGATATTAATTGTGAACAACCATTATTATTACGTCATTAGCACTTCGCGAACGGCTTTTTATCGGTCTGGCGGCTTCGGAATTAATTTGAATTTATTTGGGGAGTTATTATACTTTGTTATTCGCGAGTGAAGTGCGCCCGACAAGAAGCGTATTGCCATTGTTTCAATTTCCCAACCAGCCTGCTATATACCAAACAGCTTGAATTTAGATTGTAAAAAATACTAACATTATAGAAATTAGCAAATTTATTGTAGTTTAACAGAAACATTGAGTATATTTTTTTAATCAAGTCACCTTATAGAAACGCCAATTGACGGATTTATCCACTTTGGAAGCGAAACTCCGGGCTAATTGAATTATTTTTTTCCGGTTTTTTTTTTCATCGTGGATCGCTTTACCGAGTGATTCGATTGCGATACGCCCAAATGACTCTCGCTGATTAAATCTATAATCTATGCCACCCCTGATGCGCGTTCGCCGGAATTAAATCCAGCCAGGAAATTACCGATCGAGAAACAATCGAGGAATTCTTCCGGTCGGAATCGAAGCGGGAGGGTGTTATTTTTGGGATAAATATTATTTAGCATAATTAAAGTGCGTTCGAGATTAAGTAATTTCAATTTTAAAATGTAGGAAATTTTAATAGAATCAACATTTTTTAAATTGTTTGTTATAATAGATCGAATAAACGTGCATTGATTTCGAATGGAAAGATTAAAATGATCGAAAATAACAATAATTATAGTCATTTAGTTGTATACAACACTAAACATGATTAGTTTCAATGAAACGTGGACATTAACCACGTATATTAGCTATTTATCTACATAGGTAACTATATCCAATAATGTACAAAGTTCTGCCAGATAAAGTAAATATTTATTGTGCCAGTATCTATATAGGTGCGTTCTTTATTGAATTAAATTTGTAAGTACCTAGTTAATTTGTTATTATTGAAACAGTGGCGAAATAATTTATATCTATTATTTACCAGATATCACATCTCATTCCCTTCAGCTAGTCTTACAAAAAATAATGATTTAATATAAATACAGTAAAAAATAATCCACTAATATTAACATCAAATCATTAGAGTAAAAGAAATATTTTAACTATTTTTAATTTATTTAAAATTCGGTGCCGCTGGTGCGACCCTGCAGTTACTTGAATAAATGCAGCTTATATAGGTCAGTGTATTTCCGAGTAGAGCAGACAGTGTAAAAAAACTCAATTCGAAAAATGTTAACTTTTAACATTATAGTGATATTAATTTCTCTATTTCTTATCGCGGCATTTGTTTATGTTTATATCAATCGAACGGCCTTCTTGGATATCGAAAGCAACGTGTGTTTGGTTAACAAAACCGCTTTAGTTACTGGAGGTAGCGCAGGTAACTTCAAATGCTAATTTATTTTTATTTATTTATTTATTCAATGTACTTATTATTAGGTATTGGATACGAATTCGTTTTGAAATTAGCAGCAAGAGGATGCAGAGTGATAATAGCAGATATAGTAGTGAACGATGAAATAAAGGAATCGATTATAAAAGAAACTCATAATTCGAATATAGCTTTGCATTATGTAGACTTTGGTTCGTTTGCATCAGTAAGAAAATTAGCTGATGTATTGAAGAAAACTGAAGATAAAATCGACATATTAGTGAATAATGCTGGTATAGGTTTGTGTACTGATAAACCCACAGAAGATGGGTTGAATTTAACCATGCAAGTTAATTACTACAGTCATTTTTTATTAACGCATTTGTTGATTGGTAAGTTAAAAACCAATTTTTTCAATTACCTATGAGTACATTACAATAACCCTATTTTGTTGTAGATTTAATAAAAAAATCTGACCACAAGAGAATCCTGTTCACATCGTCTATACTCTGCTACACCCACGTGCTCTATTCGGGTAATGTCTCATCGAAGGAAATAAAAAATCTGCCTTCCTATTTGCGAGTAATGGACTACAACGTGTCTAAATTTTTGGTGGTGGTGGCTGCGAAGATGTTCGCGAAAAAATTGAGCAAATGGAACATTTTGTGCAACGCCTACCACCCCGGTGCAGCTAAAACTGCAATTTGGCACAATGCTGTAGATATAGTCATGCGTTATCCACTAATCATTCAGTCGGTTTTGGTTTTATTTAGCGTTTTAGCTAGAGGGTTTTGTGGATTGGTAAGTTCTTGTGGTTGTAATTTTTTTATGGTTGAAATGTGATTGTTTCAGAAACCAGAAAAAGCTTGCAGGACCGGTGTAGAATTAGTAATTTCCAATAGATTTAAGGACATGACGGGCCAATTTTATGGAAAATATTTCCCACATTTAGTGCCCAGGAAAACCAATGATGACGTATTCTGCGAAAAAATATGGAAGGCTTCGGAGAATATGGTCAAACTTAAACCTGAAGAACGGCTAGAATAAAAGATTTTTTTTCAATAAAATGCGTATATATTTTTATGTAATTTTTATCCTACCATTTAAAATTACTTTAGATATCCCCATATCGTTAATACGAGACAGTGAATGGTAATAACCCAAACTTTAGATAACATTAATTTATCAAAAACAACACAAATATCGGTTTGTTCATATACAGAGGGTCAATAAATATATAAAAAAATCAACATATATTACATATATAAAAGAATAAAAACATACCTCACACTCTTCATCTACACGTATACCTAAAAAAATTAGATTACGTATAAAACCAACAAAAATATCATTATCTAATACTGACATGAAAATCATTATAATAAATTAAATCAATTAATTCGAAATTCGGTGCCGCCGATCCGACCATGACCCTATTTAAATAAATTTGGTAATTTTTGTTTCAGTATATTTTCGGATATTGTGGACAATACACGAAAAATGTTAGCTTTATTAGTGATAATAATTTCTTTATTTATTATCGCCGTAATTGCTTTAGTTATTATCACTCGAACGGCCTTCTTGGATGTCGAAAGCAAAGTTTCTTTGGTAAATAAAACTGCTTTGGTTACTGGAGGAAGCGGAGGTAACGTAAACTTATATAATTTATTATAGAGATATTTAGGTATTACGTAGGTATTTTGATGAGATTGCAGGTATTGGATACCAGATTGTTTTGAAATTAGCTGCAAGAGGATGCAGAGTGATAATAGCAGATATAGTAGTGAACGATAGAATTAAGGAGTCGATTATAAAAGAAACTCATAATTCGAATATAGCTTTGCATTATGTAGACTTTAGTTCGTTTGCATCGGTAAGAAAATTAGCTGATGAATTGAAGAAAACTGAAGATAAAATCGACATATTAGTGAATAATGTTGGTATAGCTTTATGCACTGATAAACCCACAGAAGATGGTTTGAATTTAACAATGCAAGTTAATTACTACAGTCATTTCTTATTGACGCATTTGTTGATTGGTAAGTTAAATTTTGAGGAGTTTAGTGTCATATTTCATATGTCATCAAGTCATCATAAATTTTTTATTCACCATATACACTGGGCCACGGATTTACTCATATTTATTTTTACAATTTATCACATTAGAGGAAAGTAAATTATTTTGGACCATCACTCTCGATATAATTGCTTGCTTCGTGAACCTTAATTTTTTTTAATTTCTGTGTAGGCTGGAATTTGGCCAATTCCTTGATTTATTACTTTGCCTCATTTACGAATAGACTATAATAGTAACAACAAATTGTTATTTTTTTAAAGTTGTTGATCGATTCCATTCACAAAACCGGTATTTTACATTGCATAAATGACAAGGTCTCCGAATTCTATGAAACCTATAAAAAAACATTTAAATAACATATAATTAATATCTATGGTAATTAAAAAATGAACGCAGTTTATGATCATAAAAATATCAAAAATATTTTCGGTTCATTGATAGTCGTTACCTACGACATAAATTTTTTTTTCGTTTTTTTACGTACAGGGTATCCGGTAATACGCCAAGGGTGCGTTCTTTGGATCAACATATGACGATTTAACCAAATTTACCTTAGTCAAAGTTGCTTCTTTAGGAAGTTATAGCACTATGAAAATCGATTTTTTATTTCGATTTTTTTGTTCTTCTAGCGCAAATTTCAAACTTATTTATCTTTGAAACGGTGCATTTTAGCGACTCAAAACAGATAAAGATGCTTTTTTTAAAGATAAAGTGTAGTTTTTGTAAATTAATCCCGTTTGGTCCAAATTCTTAGGAACAAAAAAAGTGTGCTGAAGTGGCGCCCTCTTGGTTAAGCGCAAAATGGATAACATATTCTTAATTGTACACCTCTAAAACCCCCATATGTGAAATTTGAAAAAGATATCTCTTGAATTACGCTGGATGGACAAAAAAATCGAATTAAAAATCGATTTTCATAGTGCTATAACTTCTTAAAGTAACAACTTTGACTAAGTTAAATTTGGTTAAATCGTCATATTTTGAGCCAAAGAACACCCCTTAGCGTACGGCCCATTCATTACCAGACACCCTGTATATAATTTTTTTCATGTTATTTCATTTAAACCAACTCAAATTAAAATTCTCCTGTTACAGACCTAATAAAAAAATCGGACCACAAGAGAATCCTCTTCACCTCATCGTTGCTCAGCTACTTTCACTTGCTGAATTCGGATAACGTCTCCTCGCAGGAAATCAAAAACCTCCCGTCCAGCATTCGATTTATGGATTACACCGTCACCAAATTTTTAGCTGTAATAGCCGCGAAAATGTTCGCAAAAAAATTGAGCAAATGGAACATTTTGTGCAACGCCTACCATCCCGGTGCAGCTAAAACTGCAATATGGAGAAACGCCGAAGAAACAGTCACCAGTTCATCTGAAATGATTCAATCAATTGTACGATCATTTACGTTTACAGTTAATGGACTCTGTGGAGTTGTGAGTATAGATAACTTTAATTGATTTCAAATAAAATATTTTTTTTAAATTTGTGTATCCATTTTCAGGACCCAGGAAAAGCTTGTAGTACTGCTGTAGAATTAATAATTTCTGATAAATTCAAGAACATGACGGGCCAATTTTATGGGACATATTTTCCTCATTTAGTGCCCAGGAAAACCAATGATGAGGCATTTTGCGAAAAAATTTGGAAGGCTTCGGAGAATATGGTCAAACTTACACCAGAAGAACGACTATAATAGAACAATTTTTAAATATCTACATAGATTAAAGGACTTTTCTTTTTCATTTTTAATAGATTAAATTTCTAATTGGAATTGTGTTAAATGCAATAAAAATAAATCTCGATAACAGGCGTTGAATGTCGGTTATAATATCCTGAAGCAATTTAATTTTGTGCCATTTACTTATCGAATTTAGTCGAAATTAAAAATATATCCATCAAGCACGTTAGCACATTCCAACAAGCAAAATTATGATTTTAACGTTCTTTATTGCTTTGTTAATTATTTGTTACGCATTTTTTTACCTAATTTTTAAATTCGGAGATGTACGAATCAAAAGCAATGTTTGCTTGAATGGTAAAACTGCTTTAATTACCGGTGGAAGTTCAGGTAAGTCTCACTGTATCAAATATTTAGAAATCAATAATTTAGATAAAAAAATTCTTATACAATGCTCACTTGTAGTTTGCAGTACCTTATTTTCAACTATAAAAATTTGTTGTAATTGCATAGTTGTAGAAAAATTTGTATTTCAATTTGAACATTGTACATGTTCTGAAAATGATCTCATACATCGGGAAATTGTTAAAATAATCGCCGTTTCAATTAATTATTTATTCGAAAAAACATTTTTATTACTTATTGTTCTATACCTTAACATAGGTAGGTACATGTACTAGTAATGCCTAGTACATGCCTAGTACATGCCTAGTAATTTTTTTAAATTACCAACAAACTCTCTTTTAAATAAAAAATAGCCTCATACCAAATTAAAAAAATAAATATAGGTATCTACTAATTCTGTATTTAATTGATTTTTCCTTCTCCAGGTCTAGGATACCAGATAGCTCTGAAATTATCCTCTCGAGGATGTCGAGTCCTGTTAGCCGATAAATTGGTGAATGATACCATTAAAAACTCCATCATCACTACAACAGGCAATCCCGACATAATTTTGCACCAAGTCGATTTCGGATCGTTCAAAAGCGTGAGAGAATTGGCCAAAGTTCTAAAAAAATCCGAAAAAAAATTAGACATTCTAATCAATAACGTTGGTATAGGCATTTGTACTGAAACCCCCACCGAAGATGGCTTGAACTTGACTATGCAAGTTAATTATTACAGCCCATTTTTATTGACACATTTACTCGTAGGTAAGCGTTTAAAATCCACATACTCTATACAGGGTGTCTCAAAAAGGTTGGGACGTGGCTTAACCACACACTCCTGGGACAAAAATAGGGTAGAAGTTATAGGGTTTTGAAGTTAAGAATAAAAAAGAGATTTTTTGATATTGTGCCAGGATGGCTTAACTTTTTTTCGTGAAAATTTGCACAGAATATCTCTGTTTGGTGACATATTTATGTGTAAATTTCTTTTTTTAAATTGTCCATCCCTCTCTGATTTAAAGGGGGTGGCCAACCCCCTTAAAGCCCTAATTGTTCCGCCCATGTAATTCATCTAATTTTTGATTCGATACTAGATTTTTTGCTCTATTTATAATGATTTTTATCTCTTTGTAATTTTCTATAAAACCAATATTTTTGGAGATAAATCCCTCTTTTTGGCATTCATACGATTTTTGATATCCAGATTTTCAGCGCATTATTGACAATAAAGTTTTTTCATCGCACCTTTTTAACAAATTAAGTTATTTTCAACAATAATCTATCAATTAATCAGACCACTTAGCACATAACACAGAAAAAAATAACATTCAAAATTTTAAGATTTATCTATCAAAAATTTGATTTCTGTAATTTATAATAACAGTTCAATATGGCCTCCATTAATGATTAATAAATAGATTTTTGTTGAAAATAACTTAATATGTTAAAAAGATGTTATGAAAAATTTTTTGTTTATAATAACTTGCTGAAAATGTGGATTTGAAAAATCGTATGGATGCCAAAAATGAGATTTATCTCCAAAAATATGGGTTCATCATTATAAATAAACCAATAAATTTAGTTTGATTCAAAAATTAGATGAATTACATGGGCGGAACAATTAGGGCTTTAAGGGGGTTGGCCACCCCCTTTAAATCAGAGAGGGATGAACAATTTAATAAAAGAAATTTACACATAAATATGTCACCAAACAAATATTCTGTGCAAATTATCACGAAAAAAAGTTAAGCCATTCTGGCACAATATCAAAATATCTCTTTTTTATTCTTAACTTCAAACCCTATAACTTCTTTAAAAGGCAATTTTGGATAAGGGAAAATTCGGTTTAATCGTCTTATTTTTGTCCCAGGAGTCTGTGGTTAAGCCATGTCCCAACCTTTTTGCGACACCATGTATACACTGTGTCCCAAATAAAAAGAACATTTTATAATAGATCTCCTAAAGAAATCACCTCAAGGAAGAGTCCTATTCACCGCCTCCATAGCATCCTACCTGCACATACTTCACCAAGGATCCATAACGAGCAACACCATCAAAAACCCCCCAACTTTCTTCAGAGTATTCGATTACCCCAACTCGAAATTTTGCGATGTAGTAGCTGCCAAAATGTTCGCCAGGAAATTGAAACGCTGGAACATTACATCAAACGTGTACCATCCAGGTCTGGCTAACACTACCATGTGGTCCACCACACAAAATCAACTGCGTGGTATTTTTGGAACACTCACTTCTTATGTTGCTTTGACGCCTATTCGTGCTTTATTTGGTATTGTAAGTACTTATTATAGTATTTAAAAATGGGTGGTACTAAAACTGTGTTATGCAGGACGCAGAAAGGGCATGTCAAGCTGCAGTTGAGTTGTGCATATCTCAGGAATTTAGCGATGTAAGCGGGATATTCTTCGGGAAGTACTTTCCGGATTTCATACCTCGAGCCACCCACGACGAGAAATTGTGCAGGAAAATCTGGCAAGCCACCGAAAACATCGTCAAACTGCAACCAGAAGAGAAACTGCAAGAGGATTAAATGCTAGATTTTTCTTAAAAATACACTCTCTTGGTCAAAATTAGCTTAATTAATTAGCTTAAATTCGCACCCTTTCCTCTCCTCAGGGAAGAGTTAAAATGTATATAGTAAATTGATGATTGAAGATTGAAGATGATCACTATTATACATGACTTTTATCTGGAATAGGCACGATTTTGTGTAACATTTTCTGATTGGAGTTTACATACAATATTTCGAGTGATACCTACTCATCATCCCAAAACCGAGATCATCATCGTGACTAATAGGCCGGTGGACCGTGACGTAATGCCGGTCTGCTGGTACCTCGTAAGAACAACGGAGGATGGTACTGTGTGTTTTTTTTCGTCGATGCTTCTGCCAGTCGGTTTCGGTACCGGCGGTTCACCGCAGTAGCTGCCATTGTGAACGAGCCACACACTTCCCGCCTGTAATGAGGTACGTGCGATCAGGTACGCAGGAAAAAACGATTCATCACGCTCCACCAGGTCGCGGTTTAATATAGTAGGCTTGGTGTACCTGATCTCATCTTGTTCCGATTCGAATTTCGAATAATTCTTAAATCGTTGCGACGTATTTTTAGATCTATTGCGTGTTTATGTGGAAGCACGACAGATGTTAATTTAATAATTTAACACGTTAACTGCCTTAAGAAATTTTGCAATTATTATCTACTAACAATTAAGGGGCTATACCAGTGTAACATTTTCAAAAAATTGATTTTTTTTTGGCTTATTCGATAGTTTATGCTTTCAAAAATATCCTGTGAGAGCGGCCGCTCGCAGGTATAAATGGATAGTTGAAACTTTAAACGCGTTTTTCTTGAAACGACATTTTTCAAAATTGCTGACATCATAACATAAAGAGAAATTGACCGATCGACTTCAAATTGAAACTGAGTATTCTTGAATATATTTACTATACAATGACCTATGATCTTTTTGATTGGTTGAGAATTGTCAATTTGGTTTTAAAAAAAGACAATTTTTTGACCTCAAAAAACGACACTTTTCTTCAGAACTACGCCATTTTGTTAATTTTTGATATTATTCAAAAATCTTAGATCATTGCATAGGAAGTACCTTCAACTTTAATAACCTTTTTGGTTTTTTGTTTCACCTACTCATTCGGCCGGAATCATGTGAGCAGTTGAGGAACTTTTTTTTGGCACCTCCGAAGACTCCGTTATTTTTCAATATTTTAGTAAAAAAAAATCTGAAAATATAGCTGAAAATATACCTTATTATGTCCAAAAAACTTCAAAACATTCTATCTAGTACTTTCTTTTAAAAAAATTCGCGAAAATAGCCTAATTTTTCATGCGTTACACTGGTATAGCCAAGCAGAAATAAATTTTTATGAATTCTATTATATTAGAAAAGCTTTCTTAAAAATGTTTTAGGTAGGTATACCTACTTATATTAGATCCTGCTGACTATAACTATTTTGGCGTCGTATCGAACTTTGCGGTTTTACGGCCTAGTAAAGGCTTTTTGAAATTGATAGATACGTTATTGAAAATCGTATCGATTCGAACAAAAACCGTGTCATCCTCGTGTAGTAAATGAGCTTAAAATGTACTGGAGTTAAGTCAAAATTTTCTAGAAATTAGTTCCGCTATTGCAGGACCGGCCTTAAAGAAATTTTGCTAATAGTCTTTGTGTTTTGTTCAAATTAGCTATTATAAGGAGAAAAATTAGTATCTAGATATTTGATGTGCATATTCCTATAGGAAATTAGATTTTTAAAATTTGTGAGGATATTAAATCGGAGCTATAAATTAATAATGAATTGTTTTGTGGAGAATGCATGAGGGAAAGCCGGTCCTATATTGGGTTCTGGGTGAAAACATGCCCGAATCCATTACCAATTGCGGTTTTTTGGTTAGTTACTTGTCTCTTAACTCTTTCATAGATTAAAGCTTCGTCATCGCGAAAATAATTGTGCGGTTTTTGCTTAAATTTATCTATACGAAACAAAAACGTGTTCGAGTTAATAAAAAAAGAAGAGCTTACATTCCTATGTAGATTTGAATTTTTATTGTAGCGACTAGAGATGTAATTTCCTTTGCAGTGAAAACTCGATTTACAGTTGGAAATGTATAAGAGATTTCATTGGCATTCCAATATAAATGACAGAAAATTGCTCTCAATTCAAAAATTTGAACTGAAAATTCTATAAAAAAAAGAGTAAAAAAAATTGTACTAATTAGTACCTACCTGAATAGATATTAACAAACATTTTTCTCCTTCCGAATGATAAGAACCAAGAACCTAAACATAGAACATCTTTCGCCATCTATGTAGATATACCAGAACTATTTTGGTCGTTTATTATTCTCGTCTTCGCGCATTACAGTATCCTGTTTTACTATTTTTAGTAATTTTAACATATAATAGATGGTGGTAGTTGTCAGATAACACGTGACTAATAATAAACTAACGCAGATGATGTAAGAGAATTATTAGTTTGGATAACAGATGGCTTTTTCGTTACAATTCGCTTAGGGTACAGTTTTGTCAATGTCTACACAAGAAAATAAATAGTAAAATCGTGTATTAGGTTCATGCGTATATGTAGCATAACTTTTTTTGTATTATAGTGTTCATCTCGAAGTTGAGTGAAGTAGTTAAATTTCAGATTTTGCTCTTTTTGTTATAACTTGGCAACAACGCATGGGTAAATATTTCCAAAAATGAAAAAAAAAGATATTCCTAAGGATTTCATTAGTGTGCATATTAAATTAATTATTAATTTAATCTTAACGAGCGAATAGATATGCAATTTCAATATAGGAACTATTTGAAAACATTTACTTATCGCTTTTGGTTTATTACAATTTGCCCCATTATTTCGTTTATATTTTCATAAATAAAATAAATCATTATTTCAATTTTTTATACATCTAGGCCTATACCTAATTTAGTCATATCTATTAAATTTAAACCATTTGAGTACCATAACAAAAAATTGTAATTTAATTTCCCTTGTACCTGAAAATTAATTATTTAAATGAAATCTTTCCAAACCAAATCAAATGTTCTGATCATTTTTCCATTTTCATCTACTCGAATTAGTTATTAAAACACCTCTATTGGTCGACAATCAGAAAATGTATAAAAAATAATTAATGTCTAATAAATTATAGGTATACCTACCACCATAATTCATCAGAAAATTGCCTCATCTATAAATAATTACACCTGCAGCTAAAAAAGTAACCCTAAAATTTCAGAGTAATTCAGAGTAATTCAGAGCTAAAAAAGAGTAATTTCAGTTTTCCTAAAAATACAAAATACTCGATATTTCACTGTATTATAGATAATTTTAACCTTCAACACCCCCGACCTGGCACCTCTACAATTCACCCATATTAAATTTCCCCTCCCACGACGCCACAACTATACCAAAGACCACCATCGACCATCGCGTTATACCCCATTCTGATGACCCCCCATGAAAAGAGCCATAAAAATCCGGCCAGATGTCTCTTATTATAACCTCTCCGGCTGTACAAACACAGTCAAGGTCAACACCAAACCCATCCATTGGTCGATTAAGCGACGAATAGCAAGCTTGCGCCCGCCTCCAATCACTCCCACCGCGTCTGTCCTCTTTGCACTCATTGGTTTGCTGCCGACGGTCTTCGTTGGGTGGGGTTTGAGATTCCTTGTTGGATTTTCGAGGAAAAAGTGGGCACTTGATTTTGGAAAACTGGTTGGGGTTGGGGTGGATATTTTGGGGTAGGTTTGCAACAGGACAAAAGGACGTTAAGTTGTCGGTTAAATGGAGTTTGTATCTGTTTTATTAGACGAGTTATTTGAGTTTTTTTTGAGTTTCTTTGTTGGGTTGTTGGAAAATTTGTGAAGGTTTGATTTGTGTTTGTTAAAATTGTTTTTTTTTTAGTGTTTTAAGGTTTTTCATTAAGTAAATGTTGTAGTGTTGTATATATTCTAATTAGGCTCGCTTGTAGATGCTTAGTTCAACTATGGTTCTGCGTTGAACCGAGTTTAAATACAAATATTCGATTAAGATAAATTTTCCATTAAACTCGGTTCAACGCATGCAGAACCACAGTTGAACTAGGCATCTACAAGCGAGCCTTTAGAAGTAAAATAGTAATGTGAGTAAATTTTGTAGTTTTTGAAGCAAATTCTTAAAAATAGACCTTCATAATATTCATAAATTACAAAAAATACTCCAGGAGCGTGCATTTTAGCCAAAAATAACACTAAATTTACTTGTACATTAAGTTTACAGACTTTTGTTTTGGAATTTTCACCTTCAGGAACACAGTGGCGTATACTACTCTAATAATTGCATTAATTAATCTTTCAATTTTCGCTATAATATAGCCTCTCTTTAAGTACTTTCAACACATTGCCAGGGTACTTTAGGACAATATTCTCGAAGTCTATTGTACCTATATATTTTTTACATTAAATATTTTTTTCTGATTTACTTACCTATTTTTTTTAAGCTCGTTACGCCACTGCAGTGGCTCCAAAACAGCCCGGCGATACGGCGAACATGGCGAGTAAACGAAACCCGACTCGCTATATACAAACACACACACACGCTTTACGTTTTTATGTAGTAACAGAAGTGGGACAAGGATATCCAGTCGGGCCGCTCCCGAGCGAGCAAGAGAGACGGGGAACCGGCGGAGCGGCAACGTCGCTTTCTGTTCCTGTGATAAGAGGCTAGGGAGCTGATGAGAATCGGATCGGTTCGTGGAGAGCCGGTGATGTACGAATGGTTTGTTTTGATTTTAGCTCGTTCGCTTGGATTCGTAAAAATAAAGGAATTTGTGTATAAGTTACTCGGGAGTTGAGTTAAGAAGTTTTGACTTGACAGGGCCGGTTTAGATATAATATGCTTCATTTTGCCTAAATGTAACTTTAAAATGCGCGAGAAATCTATTGCACAATTGCTATCTGAAATTTTGTATAAAGAGAAGATTGTCTAATTGGTAATTAATTAATTCTAATGAGTTAGAGAAAACAATAGAGTTTTTGGAAGTTTTGTTGAAAAGTATCCCACTAGTAACGGGAGAGGAGATAAATAGATGTATTTAGGCCTTAGCACGGTTGAATTTATAGGGTTGTCCGACCTTTCCGGGAAACTTATGGGAATAATTTTCCGTTTCATTTGTATAAACCTCCGCTTTGCGTAAAAGTTGAAAACTTCGCGAGACTACCGCAGGCGAGTTTCCCGATTTTCTCAAACTTTCCCCCTTTGAAACACCCGAACCTATCTATTATTTTTCTTTTTATTAAAACCCCAATTACCAGCTTTTCTTTAATACTTAACTCACAGATGAAAATGAAGTTAATTCCCTAAAAATTCCCTTTTTTATGCACAAAATTTTATCACCAAAATGTTGAACAAAACTAATCCTGTTTAGTAATATACAGTGTGCCTACTTAAGTTGGAACCATATGGAAAACTTTTTTATTAGTGGTTTTATGAAAAAAAGTTATTCTTGATAAAAAGTTCTGCATGGTCCAAAAGTTAATATGCAACCATCAGATATCAATTTTTTAAAGCAGTGTACGAGATTTGTCAAAAAATTTGAATTTTGTGCAAGAGTAAAGTACTTTTATTTTTGAAAATATCAAAAATATTGTAAAGAAAAAATGTTTAGAATTAAAAATAACTTTCAAATATTCAATATTGTTTATTTATAAAAATATTTTTTTTGCATTTTCTCTTTGAAAACCTTGAAAAGTGAAATGTGAAATCTGGTACCACTTTTAAAAAATGCCGGTGCATCTTAAATTTGTTATGCAATAAAGTGCAAACTTAAATTTTCAACATTTTCACAGAGGTAACGAAAAAAATATTTTTATAAATAAACAATAATGAATATTCGAAAGTTATTTTTAATTCTTAACATTTTTTCTTTATTATAATTTTCGATATTGTCAAAAATAAAGGTACTTTACTCTTGAGCAAAAATCACATTTTTTGACAAACCTCGTATGCGACTGAAAAATTTTTATATCTGATAATTGCATTTTAGGTTTTGGACCAAGCAGAACTTTTTATCAAGAATACCTTTTTTTCAAAAAACCACTAATAAAAAAGTTTTCCATATGATTCCAACTTAAATAGACACACTGTATAATAATAAAGTATTCCTTTTTTCAGCACGTTACTGCTTTATTCCATTTGTCCTGGCTATATCATCATAAAGTTTAGCGCCATCCGAGCAATATACCTACCGCAGTGAGTAAATAAATTCCAACATTTTGAATACCTCTGGGTCGAGTAAATACGTCCATTGAAGCGGAATTCTCGAAAAGTCGTCTGTCCTTGTCGGTGCACAATGCAGGAGCTAAGGGTGGAGAGAGATGGTCGGAAACATGCCCTAATCCCCCGTCCTGTTCCTTCCGAGAAACCGAACGGAGGTAAATATTTAATGGAATCCTAATAGGGCTTTCTTGGCTTGTTTATAAGAAAGAATCGAAATGTTTTTTTTTTGTTGTTGATTCTTTAAGGAATTTTACTACTAGCCAACTAATTGTTTTCAATTGAAATTAATGACTGTTAATTGGGATAATAATGAATGAAAAAGAGGTTGACAATGACTTTTTTACTGAAAATTGCAAAATAATATACATTTTTCTTAAAACTAACTAATTACATCAGTATAATACATCATCTCGATTACAATGCAATGAACTAAATATAACAATAATTTAAATACAGAAACTTTTAACGAAAAATGTTAAAAATAAAACAAGGAAAACAATATAAAGCGCGACAAATACGCATTTTAATGTTCGAAAAACGCCAAAAAAAACCTGCTGGCCTTCGAATTATTTAATTAAATAACAATTTATAATGCGACCAATAGTTGCGATTTTTAATTTATTAATTTGTTAAACTTAGAAAATTTGAAACTCCATACTAAAGACAGTTTGTTGCTTCATATCGCAATAAAATTATCCTTCTTTATACAGGATAATTTTAATTAGCAAAATGAGATAAGAGAAGAAAACTAAGAACTTACCTTATCTTCATCTGACTATAGCTTCTTTTAAGTACCAATATTTCATTATTCAGTTGACTTATTAATCATTTTTTCTATTAATTTGTTTTTATGAGTAACAATTAAAGTGAAATTTAAGGAACTTTAAACTGTCCATAGTTATTTAGGGGATTAAACAAATGGATAAGTAAAAACACGAGGTCGATTTTTTTCGCTAATAATTTAACGATTTTGCTAAATTACATACGACAATAAATAATTACGCAATTGAAATTAAAAAATACCAATCTCTGTAGTTCTGTGTATTAAAAATCAATACAGGATAATTCAAATTATTCACTCATTTCATGTCAAAATATACACGATGATTCTGAAAATCGATTGTTAAAAAAAAGTACGAAATTTTCTACTAAAATTGACTAAAATCGAATCAACAACTCTCCTAAAATCACCTTGCAAATTCAAACACAAAACAAAACAAATTACACAAGTACCTAAGCACTTCATAATAAATATTAATTAATAACCAAAACGAAACATAATTCCGCTCTATCCTGTATCAAACATCGAAACACAACCCCCCAAACCCAACAACTCAATCGATTCAATCGATTAATTAAATCGATTAAAAACCAAACAAACCGTGAACAAAAATCAATTCTGCCCAGTCTTCAAGTTCTGCAGATTCTGCAGGTACTTCTCATACTGCGGCGTCTGGTTCATATTCAACCAGTTCTGCCTGTTCTGCATTTCGAAATGCTTCAGCAGCATCGCGTGCTGCAGCGCAGACAACTGATTGGTGGCGTTCGAACCGAAATTCGCGGCCGCGTGGAAGTTCAAATTCTTAGCCAGCTGCGCCAGGTTCTGGATATTGAACCGCTCCAGAATCTGGTTGGGGTTCAAAGGGGGCGCCGCGATCGGGCTGCCAGAATGCGACGGTTTGGGCGATACGCTCGAGGTGGGACTAGGAGAGCCTTTGCTCAGGCTCGGGGAGCTCGATTTGGGGGTGAAGGTGTTGATCCTGAGCTGCTCCATTGGGGCGTACATGTGCTTGATCATAGGGGATGATTTGGGCGAGTGTTTGGGGGAGTTTCGCGGGGAGTTGTAGGTTAAATTGGGCGATATGTTGCGGCTGAGGTTGTTGGGTTTTGGTGACGATTTAGGCGATGGGAATTTAGTTTCGACTGTTAGTGGTGATTTTACTGGTACTTCGGTGGTTTTTATGTCATTTTCTGGTGGTTTGTGAGCCACCCCGTTAGCTTTAGGTCCCACAGACACGGTGTAATTCAACCCCAAAGCGTTCGAATGCAAATTGGCGAGAGTCTGGTGCGATTTTACCACTTCAGGTTTCTCGTAAAACCCCGCCTTCAGGTTTTTTGGATTAGGCAACCTTGGTATAGCAACCTTAGGGGTTGTTTTATTAGCACTCGAATCTACTGGTGCGCTTTTATCCCCCTCAGGCTTCGCTTTCATCTGTAACTGCGTCGCAATCTCCACGATGTTCCTCTTGGGGTTGGCGCCCTCTACGGTGGTGGTGGAGTTCTCGTCGGGTTTCTTGATGGATTCCTCGAAGATCTTTTGAAAGGACTGCGGCGATCGGGGATTGAGCTTGTTGTCCTTGGGCACGTTGAGGAGCTTGCTGGTCAGTTCAGGTACTGGAGAGGGTTGGATGGTGAATTTGGCCGGTGCGTTGGTTTTCATGGGAATGGTGAACTCGGGCTTGGGGCCGACGATTTGCGACACGGTGGTGGACATGGGGATCTTCTCGGTGAGGCTTTTGGCGATCTCCGCCAGGTCTTCGTCGACCTTTTGCTCGCTGTCGTCGTTCATTCGCAAACCGAAACCTAATTTAGCGTCTTTGTTGTTGTCTGTGTTGGTGTCTTTGCTGTCGTCGGGGAGTTTGAGGATTTCTATGTAGTTTTTGACGGGGGGGAGCACCGATGAGGGTTTGTTGTTCTCCGCGCTGGTTTCCTTGAGGGTGATGGAGAGCGACGAGGGGATTTTGCAGTTTTCGATTAGAGTTTGGAGTTTCTCGTTGGGTTTTGGTTTGGATTGGAGGACGATTCTGGTGACGGGTTTCTTGTCGATTTTGACCTTCTTCGGGGAGCCGGATTTTGGCGGGGTGTTCGGTTTGCGTTTGTTCGCTTCGATTTTAGCCGCGGCCTCCTTCGACATCAGTTGGAGGTTTTGGAGGAATTTGAGTTTTTCGTCGTTTTCCACAACAGGGATTAGAGGAGGTTTTGGTGGTTTACGCACGATTGGTATATCGGGAATGTTTATTTTTCCGTTGGAATTTAATTGGTTTTTGGTTAGAAGTTTGGAGTTGTTGGGTTTGTATTTTAAGAGAGGTCGAGATTTTGGAGTTTGTGGTTTCGAGGCGTCATTGGCTTTGTAGGTTTGCTCGATGATGTTCAGACCGATCGGTTGGCCTTCTTTGTTCGATACCTTTTGTATTTTAGTAATGATTTCCATATTGTTAGTTCGATTGAGAGTAATATTCGTATACACTGAATTTTTCACATCACTTTTTTGGTTAGTTTTCAAACACCCCGAGACGTCCTTATCGACTAAACTATTAGCGTTTTTACACTCTTTAGCCTCTCCCGCATTGGTAACACTGGTTTTTAACGCACTAGAATTATCCTCGGTTTTCGCACACACGTCCTTAACCACACACTTTAAAAACTCATCATCACCCTTCACGTTCTCCTTGTTACTGGTCAGCTTCTGTTGCTTATCACCATCCCCGCCAACTTTGCCCAGCTTATCGGTAACCTCCGGGCTCTTCTTCGCGCTCCCCATCATCTCCTGCTTACGCTTCTTCTTCTCCAAGGCCAGCTCCTTCTTCTTGCTAGCGCTGCTCCCGTTGCTCCTCGAGCTCCTCAGCGGGAACTGCACGATCAACTCGCCCGGATCGCGCGAATCGAAGTAGTCGAAGCGCTCCGACACCTTGTTGATGTCGGTGATGCGGAAGAAGAATTTCATCGGCTCGTTCTGGAATAAAAGAGAAATTTGATAGTATTGGAACATGGTGTTAGTCAATGGGGTGGTTTGTACCCTTAGAGTTGAGTGGGGGTGGTGATATTTGGTCGATGCTAAGATGAGATATGACGGTATGTGTGGTGAAAATTTCGTGTCTTCAGCTGGGGTGTAACCGGTTTTATACGGGTTCAAAAAATGAGTAAGATAGTGGAGGAGCTAACAAAATTGGATGGTTTTTGAACATGGTGTTAGTTAATGGGGTGGTTCGAGCCCTTATAGTTGAGTGGGTATAATGATATTTGGTGGGTGTTAAGATAAAATATGAGGGTATGTATGGTGAAAATTTCGTGTCTCTAGCTGGGGTGTAACCGGTTTTATAGGGGTTCATAAAATTGAGTAAGATAGTGGAGGAGCTAACAAAATTGGATGATTATTTGAACATGGTGTTGATGATATTTGGTGGGTGTTAAGATAAGATATGAAGGTATGTATGGTGCAAATTTCTTGTCTCTAGCTGGGATATAAACAAGTTTGCAGTGGTTCATAAAATTGAGTAAGATAGTGGAGGAGCTAACAAAATTGGATGATTATTTGAACATGGTGTTGATGATATTTGGTGGGTGTTAAGATAAGATATGAAGGTATGTATGGTGCAAATTTCTTGTCTCTAGCTGGGATATAAACAAGTTTGCAGTGGTTCATAAAATTGAGTAAGATAGTGGAGGAGCTAACAAAATTGGATGATTTTTGAACATGGTGTTAGTTAAAGGGTTGGTTCGAGCCCTTATAGTTGAGTGGGTATACTGATATTTGGTGGGTGTTACGATAAGATATGAGGGTATGTATGGTGCAAATTTCTTGTCTCTAGCTGGGATATAAACATGTTTATAGGGGTACATAAAATTGAGTAAGATAGTGGAGGAGCTAACAAAATTGGATGATTATTTGAACATGGTGTTAATTAAAGGGTTGGTTCGAGCCCTTAGAGTTGAGTCGCGACGATGATATTTGGTGGGTGTTAAGATAAGATATGAGGATATGTATGGTGAAAATTTCGTGTCTCTAGCTGGGGTGTAACCGGTTTTATAGGGGTTCATTAAAATGAGTAAGATAGTGGAGGAGCTAATAAAATTGGATGGTTTTTGAAAGTGGTGTTGATGATATTTGATGGGTGCTAATAAGTTACGATATGAGGGTATGTATAGTATAACTCACCCTTTTCCATGAGTAGATATAAGCAATGTCGATCAACGTGTAATGGTCCGGTAGAGGCACCCTCTTGTAAAGGATATCAATCTGCAACAAACAAGATTCTCGTTATAGAAAAATACTAAAAAGATTCTCTATTTGTGATTACGCTAAATCGAGAAGAGACTTACGTGAAAGAGCGTGGTATCGACGTTGTATTTATTGCGAACGAACTTCTTGAGTACGTCCACCCTACACATGCCGGGGCATTGGAGATATCTCTTCATTAGAGCCTGGCTGTCCTCCGGTGAGAGCGTTTCGTTTTTATCTGATCCGTTCTTGGAACCGAGCAGTTTTATTGCGCCCGGGGAGGAATCGGCGCTGTAACAAAACGTAAAACGATACAGCATACTATACACATACATATTTTGCAAATTGCATATTTTGCATTAGAAAAACTAGAGCGTAATATAAAAAAAAACGGTCAGGCGATAACGACAACAACGGTGCGTAATGAACAGCATTTTCTCATTGTAATTAATCAATTAGCTTCGACCAGAACTAATGTAAGCGTTTGCGTAATTGCTGCGAGCCCCGTAATTAATACAGCTTCTTCTCCTTTTCACGTTACGTCGAACGTTATACGGATTTCGATTCGACTAAAACGGCAACGTCGAAACCTCACAAGTGACTTGTATCAGGGAACGAATCAACTCCACACTTACTCGTTTATATAATCTTTTTTCTAATGTAAAAAAAAATCTCAAAATAGTATAACGTAACGTTATTTGAGTAAAATTTGTATAGAAACGTAATACAAACACCAGCAAATTTGCTATATAAAGATTCATAAGTCACACTTTGGTGAAGCAATAAAGATTAAATATGTGACTACGAGTGCAATTGGTACACGCCTTAGATTTAGCGTTATTATTACGCGAAACTTTCCACTTGCATGCCGACGAAATCCCAGACGAGGACGGGACGATTGGCGGCGGACGGGAGAGAGACAAGGAGAGCGAACGAGCGGACCGAGAGGAGAACAGGGGCGGTGAGGAGGAGATGATCGGAGAGTCTGGTTCGGTCGAATGAAATGCGAAAATGCTCCCGTGTCGCTCGTCTCATGCTCGATATCAATGCGCTACTTGTAGATGTTTATTTTCGATGCGCCCGATAAATGGAAATGAGAATTTTTATCGGGACTTTAACGGGATACGGCTCTCGGATTATTGTTATGATATTTGACTTGAATTGAGCTTACATACACCTCGAATATAGAGGGTCTCTCTTTTATTTTCCATTCGCTTAACAGGTTTTCGCGAGATTAGTTGTTAAAACGCGAGTAACTCGGAGATTTCCAAGTAACAAAAGCGTCGATTTAAAACGGATCGCGGCGGGCCCCGAAATAACTATTGTTAATAATTCGTTTCGCTTTAGAATGAGAAAATAAAAAATAAAAAAATAAAACGGCTAGGTAAAAGCCCTTCGATTATTACACGGAGAGAGCCGCGAGGAACAGGTATGGTGAAAGAGAAGGAGAACAATCGTTAGTGCAGATGCATTCGGTTAACATAATGAGAGCCGGAAACCAAGGGCGTGCTATTGACATGTGGGCCACCACTCGTAATTATGCGCCATTATTTTTCGACCAGGGTCGTATCCAAAAATATAGTTTTACTGTCCAGAACCATTTTAAAACTGATTCGGACCATTTGAAACAGTTCAGAACGATCTTAGAATCATTCAGAACTGTCCAGAATCATTCAGAACCATTTGAAATAGTTCAGGACCATTTTAAAACTTACTTGGACGATTTTAAACAGTTCAGAACGATCTTAGAAGAACTTAGGACTGTCCAGAATCTTTTAGAACCATTTTAGAACCGAATAGTTGCGTTTGAAACAGTTCAGTACGATCATAGTACAATTTATAACTGTCCAGAATCATTTAGAACCATTTTAGAACTGACTAGTTTCATTTGAAACAGTCAGAAAGATCTTCGAATTATTTAGAACTGTCCAAAATCATTCAGGGACCAATAGAAATAATTCAGAGTCATTTAAAACTGACTTGGACCATTTTAAACAGTTTAGGACGATCTCAGAACAATTTAGAACTGTCCATAATCTTTTAGAACCATGTTAGAACTGATTTGGATCATTTGAAACAGTTTAGAAGTATCTTAGAAGAACTTAGAACTGTCCAGAATCTTTTAAAACCATTTTAGAGCCGAATATATAGTTGCATTTGAAACAGTTCAGTACGATCATAGTACAATTTATAACTGTCCAGAATCATTTAGAACCATTTTAGAACTGACTAGTTTCATTTGAGACAGTCAGAAAGATCTTCGAATTATTTAGAAGTGTCCAAAATCATTCAGGGACCAATCGAAATAATTAAGATTCATTTTAAAACTGACTTGGACCATTTTAAACAGTTCAGGACGATCTTAGAAAAATTTAGAACTGTCCATAATCTTTTAGAACCATTTTAGAACTGATGACTAGTTTCATTTGAAACAGTTCAGAACAATCTTAGAATCATTTAGAACTGTCCAAAATCATTCATGGACCATTCGAAATAGTTCAGGACCATATAGAACTGTCCAAAATCATTTAGAACCTATTCAGGACTATTCTAAACTATTCAGGATAAACTAGAAGAGTCCAGAACTGTTTAAAATGATTTTTCCTATACATCCACATAGCAGGAGACCTAAATATCGAAATATTTAACAAACCTCCCCCAAAATTTCCATCACCTCAGGATTTTCCGGTTTAAATCCGCAGTTTTCGTCTGTCGACCGGCATGTTTTATTTATTTTCGGGAATCTCCGACAATATCCCCTTTTAGTGTACACTAAGAAATCGATAAGTCGCGTTTTCACGATGACTACTCGCAGGCCAGAGGCGAAATGAGAAGAAAAAATAAAGGAAAATCAAACTTCAAAGACTTTCCAGAAATCAATCCGGTGTTTCTCTTTAAGTGTCGCCCGAGGGCGGGAACGCGTTACCGATTCTTTGTTCGATTCCAAAAATAAATAAAGAAAAAGTGTAGTAAATATAATTGATTTAGCTACTCATTCAATATGGTCCACAAATAAATTATGTACAGGATTAATTAATTTTCCAATAGAGGAAAAAACCACCAATCAGTGAGTCAGTAAAAAGCGCTTACAGCTTAATTATTACAGTAAAACCTCATCAATGGTAACTTGATGCTTACTACCTTTACATACTTTCTCTATTAACCTTTTCCCTTTGAACAAAACATTGGCTCTCACTCAAACCCTCAATCATGCATGCAGAGTTCATACAGAGTTCCCGCCTAACTTATACAGGCTCGTCTAGATGGGAAATTTCGGCGTATAAAAAATAGATAAAAAAATTCAACGGGGATTTAACGTTTGGATCTCGTCGATTTCCGAAGCACCTTTGATTTATGTCACGCGTCGACGCTTCGCCGGAAAACCGGCGGTCTCTTGAATAGCGGAGGTCTTATTCTCTCTTATACCGCCATCCCCGTTACTATTGAGCTTGCTCTTACTCTTGTTTGAGCAACACCCTCTACGGTTGCGCATCGGGGGATTTACTTCGTGAGGTTAGAGGTGGGAAAGGATTGTTATTATACGAAAATAAATGGAATGCGTGTAAAGGAATGTAAGGGAATTGTTGAAATTATTTGTAGTATAAGTTTTGTTTAATTTTTTAATTTAAGGGGAATAAGAAAAAATATGAAGAAAAAGATTGCTGCGAGATACTGAAATACTAGAATACTAGAATAGGAACATTTTTAATTTAATTTTTTGCTTTTAGATTTTCCGAAAATCTGTAAAACTGCGATTTAACAAAATGGAAATAAAATTAAATATGTTGAGTAGATAAGAAGATTTAATTCTTGAAAGAATCATATCAACGGCTCAATGGTCTAGGGGTATGATTTTCGCTTCGGGTGCGAGAGGTCCCGGGTTCAAATCCCGGTTGAGCCCAGACTTTTTTGTTTTTTTTTTTTAATGTAGATGTGGCATGTAGATTTTGATTTTTGTTATCTCAGTTACCTTCCCTTAAATTAATAATAAAAAAAAAAATAAAGAAACCCAATTTTATTATAATTTTTTTTGTAGTCTTGAGTAAAAATGAATGAATCGTGAACGTCGAAAATTGTTCCATTTTTAGAGGTTATCAATCAATATACTGACAGGGTTGACAGAAGATTGACAGGCTAAGGGTGCAAGGGTGATAGGGTGATTTTTTCAAATATTGTTAGATATATACTAGAATAATATGAGTGGAATAATAATGAAGAGAATCGGTGTTAAAATGCCTCTTGAATTTAATTGTATAACTAATTAGAAGAAAATAACTAGAAATTTGAAAAAAAGGAAGGGCTCAACCGGGATTTGAACCCGGGACCTCTCGCACCCAAAGCGAGAATCATGCCCCTAGACCATTGAGCCGCACTATTTAACTAATTAACGATTTTGCAATTAAATTACGTTTCGAATAAGGTAAAAACATGCTGTATAATTATGATAAATATATCAAATATGATGAAACTCACCAACTTGAAATTTTTCTTAATTAGACCAATTAGTAACTATTTATGCGATAAACAAAGCGTAAAAAAGTGTCGGCTCAATGGTCTAGGGGCATGATTCTCGCTTTGGGTGCGAGAGGTCCCGGGTTCAAATCCCGGTTGAGCCCGATTTTTTGTTTTTTAATTAAAATGAAAAAGACGTACTGAAAATGTCTTCCTTTTATTCATTTTATTTTTCCATTCTAAATTTTTAATTATAATCATCCCTCATTAAAAAATAATTAAATTTAAAGATCAAATTCTTTATACAAATCACAAATAAATGTAATAACGATATTCGTTACTGAAACTTTATTCTACGATATATCCTTCCATCTCTAGTAGTAATAGAGAAACACATTTCATTCCGACGTGTCTGGATAACTTTCTCGTTAGAGGCTCGATGTATAAGGAGCGTTTTGATCGTATTACGTGTTTATGAAAAGCCAGTGGAGTATGAAAAGGGTGTCAATAGTTCGCCACCCCAGGTCTCATTCTCTACCAGACCCGTGAAAAAGAGACACATAATCTAACAATCCGGTTTTTTGGGGAGAAAGCGAACGGTACAACAGGCCAAGAAATTCCCACAAAAAAATACATCTCTTCATAAAATTTTACGTTCGTTTTTTATTACACACAGCGCGCGAGTTTTTCGCGATGTCCTACGCCGAAGTGCATGCGGAAATCGAGGCAAAAAGCGCAACAAAACACGAAAATCTAAAAACAAGAGAGTCTCCGTAACCGTGCGACTCGCAACAGCTGTGCACACTGCGAGTACATTGCGGTCGACGATAAGGACTTTACGACGCGCGTTCATTATTTCCTCGCTTTTTTCCCAACCGGTGAACAGAGAGAGACGGAACGATAGTCGGATTATCGTAGATAACCTCACCACCCCCCCGCAGCGAAGGGACCATAGCACACTACCCGTCTCGTTCGACGGGCCGTTGCCAAATTCATCCCTTTTTAAGCAGATTTTTTACAATTTAACTCGTTCTGGGAATTACCTATCTTATATATAACGGCCCGTATTCAGCGCCTCTCTTTAAACTTAGAGTCACGCTAACAATGGAGAAGACCACGACTTTTTTTTTAATTTTTTTTCAAAACCGTGTGTTCTAAGAAGGGCGTAATGAAATTTTTATTTTTTTCTGTGGCCAAATAAGGCCGCAATTAATTTTTAAAGTTTGAAAAACGTCACACAATCGTCATACACTCTGCTCCAATCAAAGCGAGAGTTGCAAAGAGAAGTCACATTTAGCAAGTTTGCCACGTTTCCTATTACTCTTCTTTAGTCCGCAAAATGTGCGTTTTTTGTATATTTATTGCAATTAACATTTTCTCATTTATCCATTTCTTCCATTACCTAATGGATAATTCGATATATTAATATAGAAATAACATCTTCATCTGTATAAATTGTAACCGATTTTCATGTTAAAAACACAAATAATGGTTCTGAAAAATTTATTTGGCAACATTCTTGTCAACTTCAATATTATCAGTAAAGCGTTTTGTGCCGAACTGCAATTTGTGTAATTTGTTTTGTGCATTTTTCAGAAAAATCTGACAAATGACAGTTTGATTTTTGTTCATTTGTGTATTCTTTGTTACTGCGTTCGAAAATTCATATTATTTACTATACAACAAGACGTGAGTGGTTTATGATTGGTTGATAAGGTATGAGTCAAAACCCGAAATTTTTAAATTTCAAAGGGCTATAACTTTTTAATTATAACACATTTTGAGCAACTGAAAACAGTTTTGAGCTGTAATAAATCATTTCTAATCGTATCTTTTGCCGAAATCCGCGTATCTCACATCGTGGTCTTCTCCATTTGACATTTTTGCATTGTTGTTATGGAGTAACTAGGTATGGACTTTGTTTGGACTTAGAGTCACTCTTTAACGTTAAACACGGGCGCTGAATATGACCCAATGTGATTAGTAAAAATAACCGCAATTCGAGTGGTAAGTTTACCCTTACATAAATCCGACTGTACGCTTAGGGGTTGAGGCGCAAGGGCGCTACCCTTATCACTAACAATTCATAACGAGCTGCGAGTTGTGTTGCCGTTAATTGGGTTACTTCAAGGCAAGCTGATATTTTATTTAAATCCGCGTGTATAATTCGGAAATGATTCGGCACAAACGCGTTATCGTTTCCAACGTGCTAAAGCAGGTGCTCGAGAATTAGATACGGGTTTATATTTATTTTCTGCCATTAGTGTCGAAACGGCGACGCGAAATTAAATATCAATTAAAATCGTTCGCTAAACGAAACCTCTTCTGTATCTATAACCGTATAAGTTGAACTCGGTTATCATTAATTTATTGTCGACGTGCTGCCGCTGAATTTATTTGCACCGGATCAATTAAAATCGAATCGAATGAAGAAAATCGTTTCGTTCGAATTCCCGAGCTCATACGTGCTTAGAAAAGGAGAAACAAGCGCTATTATGAGCTAACCAGTAAGTTGATAATCAGGAGATTCGATACAATTTAAAATAAATTAAATATCTCTCTAATTAGAAATAGGTAATATGTGCTGTAAATTAACTACGAATTGGAGTTAAAAATAATGCGCTCATTGCTTATAAATCTCCATAATCTTGAACTATGTTTCGAGAAGTTTTTATTAGATCTAGAGAATGGTAGGGATACAATAACTTTAAAAGCTTTAAAAGCACTCGTTTTCGTTAATCCCGGGCGGCTTGGCGCGAGTTTCCGAATCTCTTTTATATCTCTTTTACGCCTTTTTCGCAGTTTGTTTCGAGTTGTTTAATTCTACCATTAACTCGGCTATGTAGAGGAAATAATTTTAGTTTGTATTTCTAGGCGAAACAAATCATTGGAATGATATGTTATTGATCGAATGCTCCGAATAACGTTCGATCGAAGTATTTCGGTAAACGGTGAGAGGCATAGTTAGAGCGTCGAATGTTTTTATCTCGATAAAAACATTCCAAGAATGCGCTTTATCAGCACTTAATTTTATGTTATGATGCGAGTTCGAGTTTCACTTTAACAGCTAACGATATTTTCTTTCGAATTGGATAGGTATCTATACCTAATCATTTTTGAATGTTTAATAACTTTACTTGTTTTCCTGTAAATTTAAAAATGGGATCATAATATAGGGGTGAATAAGCAGGAATGTTGCCTATACAGGGTGTCCGGTAATGAATGGGCCATACGCTAAGGGTGCATGCGTTCTTTGGGTCAAAATATGACGATTTAATCAAATTTACCTTAGTCAAAATTGCTTCTTTAGGAAGTTAAGGCACTATGAAAATCGATTTTTTATTTCGATTTTTTTGTCCATCCAGCGTAATTCAAGAGATATCTTTATCAAATTTCACATAAGGGGGTTTTAGAGGTGTCCAATTAAGAATATGTTATCCATTTTGCTCTTAATCCGGAGGGCGCCACTTCAGCACACTTTTTTTTTCCTTCGATAGACCATAACTTATTTGTACGTAGGAATTTGGTAAAAAGGATCAATTTACAAAAACTACAACACTTTAGCTTTAAAAAAGGTATACCAGTTTTTAGTCTCTAAAATGCACCGTTTCAAAGATAATTGAGTTTGAAATGTGTGCTGCAGGCTTCCAAAACAAGAGTAATAACGAAGCTTTCGTCTGGAATTAACTGTAAATATCTGGAAATGAATGGAAAATTTCTGTAAACTGTCTGTAATGTTTGGAAACTGTCTGGAAATGTCTGGAAATGACTGGAAAATGTCTGGATAATGCCTTTAAATGACTGGAAATGTTTGTAAATATCTGAAAACTGTCTTGAAATTTCTGGAAATGACTGGCTACGAAATGTCATAACTAATAACTCCTAATTCATTACTTACTTATATAAGCATGCGGCGCAAATTTCAAACTCATTTATCTTCGAAACGGTGCATTTTAGCGACTCAAAACAGGTATACCTTTTTTAAAGTTAAAATGTTGTAGGTTTTGTACAATGATTCCATTTGGTCAAATTCCTACGTACAAAAAAGTTATGGCCGTTCATAGGAAAATGTGAAATTTAAAAAAGATTACGCTGGATGGACAAAAAAATCGAAATAAAAAATCGATTTTCATAGTGCTTGCTACAACTTCCTAAAGAAGCAACTTTGACTAAGGTAAATTTGGTTAAATCGTCATATTTTGAGCCAAAGAACCTACCCTTAGCGTATCCCATTCATTACCGGACACCCTGTATAGGTAGGAGATAATTAACATCATTAAGTAAGCAAATTAAGCATCAGATATAAAAGCGAATTCGGCTCGTAATAAAGCGGCAGCGACCCCGATTTTCTTTTTGCCAAACTTCTGAACATTTTCCAATTTAATTAGCTACCCGATTCCCAGTCAATTATCGCCCGTCGATGTTCCACGGATAGGACACGAAGGAGCGGTAGGTGGTAGATGGTAGAGGGTGCGCTTTTTCCTTTGCCGGTTAATGGAAAAGTGCCGTAGAGGGGTTGAAAATCGCTGTTAGTTTAGTGGCGATTAAATTCTATTCTGACATTGTACATGCAGAGAATAGGGCGTCGCGACGCCCTCTCTTCGCGACTTTTTAGACCAAAGAACTACTTAATTTTTAAGTAATATAACTCGAATTATATTTAGCGAAGTTATATAACAGTTAAAATCACAGGGAGCAGTGGAAATATCACGTCGCAGTATTAAAAGTCGAGCACAAGTTGGGTGAGAACTAATTAGAGCGAAATGCGTATTCAAATTTGTTAGGGTGAACGGATATTACTGTAATGCCCCTCGGGGTGGAATTTAAATTCATCCCTTTACAGTTATATAGCGCAGATTAGGTTGTGTTGTCTTTGTGTTTGTTTAAAGTTCGCCGGTATGGGTTGCGATTTTCAATAATAAATTCCAATAATCCCTTTTCGGTTTAACCCAGCAGAGCGATCCAATTGTGATTTTCATTCGAACAAAAATTACAACATAAACTCGTTATAATCGGTTAATAAAAATGACTTTTTCTAATAGCAACAAAAATAAACAACTTCTCTCAAAACCATCAAACGTTTCGAGCTTGTACCCAACCATCATCGGAATCCACAGCACCGCGAGAAGAGAAACATTAATAACAATAAATGATTAATGACTGACTCCCGGAGCCGACAAATCCTCCTCTCGCCCGGAACGGGAGATTAAGCGACCGCCTATGTCGGCAGTGTATAATCGCCGGAGCGCCCGTACCCGGAACGCGCCTTCTAACGCGGATAAAGTCGTCCTTATACGTCCGGAGCGAGGTGATTGACTGACGTAGCGCAGCGCTATTGCTGTTGGTTGTTTGTTGTTGTTGTTACGCGATCGCCCGGAGAATTGTTCGCTTTTGTAGATAATATAAGAACGTAGTAGGTGTTGGAGTGCTAATGAGATTACACGTTTATGGGACGTGCTGTATAGGTATTAATAATTCGAGTGGGGCAATATCACATAGTAAAATCCGTATACTAGATGTGATTTTTGATTTGTGGGGTCTATTTTGAGTAGTGTTTTGAATTATTTCCGAGCGAAATGTGTTTTGTACGCGGACCCGCACGCAATGAAAATAACCCGCATTCTTTCGAAAAACGAAAATTAATATTTATACGAGGGGACAATAAAAGTTTATTTATCGACGCGCGTCATCGCGAATAACCGTCGTTAATCATACGAAACGTATGACCCCTGTATAACCCCCCTATATACAGGGGCGCAAAAAAAACCTACCCTTCTTAAAACAAAAAAAGTATTGTAGAAAAAGGTGTACCTAATATAAAATTTTTAGGCACCCAATTGGACAGCTTACTATATTCATAACGCTTATAAAAATGATCTAATAAGTCTACAATATTTATCCTGCGAAAGTAAATAAACTCCCCCGCTTGACGGGTTGGGGGTCCTTATTTCAACTAACTTACGCGTGTCCAGAGTAGATATTTATCAACATGTATAAACCGGCCGACGACGGCTGCTCAATATTTTGATTGTAAACCGAGTAGGTTTGGAATTGACGTAATAACATGTCCGGTGCAACGAACCTAGAGGGCGTCGGCGAGTGCAATTGATAGTTCTGAAATATGTATCTGCTGTACTGTAGGCAAACACCGGAATCGTTTCAACCCTATATCAAAGCTGATGTATATTTTATCAAACGGGGCTAATAAGAAATTCGCGTTTATGAAAAAAAATATTTGCACAAGCTCTAGTACATCAATATATCCCTTCAATGTACGAGGTGTGTTCAAAAAAAAAGACACCCGTTAGTTAAAATACAATCCCATTATTTTGTGAACACACCTCGTATGTAACCTGTGTGAACTTAGCACCCCCACCATCAATAAAATTAAAAATTCATATATCAAAATTTAGTGCTTTTTTAGTGCTAATTTAGTGCCCAATTACTAATTTTAGTGCTCAACTGGTTAAGCAGAAAATTGCGATTGAAAGTGGCGGTGCTTTATTTAATTTTATAAAAAGTTAGCACCCCCACATTTAAATATTTGAACAAAATTAAAAAAAAATGCAATGGCACGGAATTTAGTGCTTTTTTAGTGCTTTCGAATGCACTAACCAGATTTTAATTTAAGTTATTTTTCTTAAAGTTATTTGATAAAAACGTATTAGAGATATTGGAAAAACTGAAGAATATAAAAAAATACATTAAAACATGGATAGAATTAAATGGTTTTGGACTCTAATTTTACAATGATTTTAGTGCTTCTAAAATAACTTATGTCTGATTTTAGTGCTCAATCATTAGCCCCAAAAAATACGTTATTCAATTTTATATAGTCCCACGATATGGGAAATTGAAAAAACGTATTTTTTGGGACTAATGATTGAGCACTAAAATCAGACATAGGACATTTTAGAAGCACTTAAATCATTGTAAAATTAGAGTCCAAAATCATTTCATTCTCTCTATGTTTTAATGTATTTTTTCTATATTCTTCAGTTTTTCCAATAGGTATCTCTAATACGTTTTTATCAAATAACTTTAAGAAAAATAACTTAAATTAAAATCTGGCTAGTGCATTCGAAAGCACTAAAAAAGCACTTGATTTTAATTTTGTTCAAATATTTAAATGGGGGGGTGCTAACTTTTTATAAAATTAGCACCGCTACTTTCAATCGCAATTTTCTGCTTAACCAGTTGAGCACTAAAATTAGTAATTGGGCACTAAAAAAGCTCTAAATTTTGATATACGAATTTTTAATTTTATTGATGGTGGGGGTGCTAAGTTCACACAGGTTCGTATGTAATGAAAATGTATACTGTCTAATTAAACTATATAAAATCAACTAGATACGATATTTGCAATATTCTTATTCAATAATGCAGGAAAATTGTTAAATCTCCTGTAAAGGAAAACCATATAGGAAATTATTAAGAGCACAGGGCGTGTCCTTTAGCGACCGCAGACTGTACAATGAACGTAACACGGTTGGACGCGGCCGCTACCTGCTTATTTATTATATAATTTGTATGTGCAATCGATTCCGAATCGACAGATATCGGATTTAGCGTTAACCGTACACACTACACACGTTACGTTAACGTTACGTAATCGATGTACGCCGGTTTCTTTAGATCCCCGGATTATCTAAGCGAAAAAACGCGAATTCATCTTAAATAATCGACCGGAGAAATGTGTAGCTAGATTACTATTTATACATGTAACTGTAACTGATTGTGATTAAAATAGAACAAAAAAGGTACATTAGGTTTGTTCCAACACACTCAAAAATAAACTCAATTATACCAAACGAATTTAATCTACTTTTTTTTGTAATTAAGGTACACCTATAACAGTAATGAAATATTTTATTAATTCGTTGCGTACGCCAGTCGAATGGCAAATGGTGAAATTAATGCGAAAAAAACGGGTCTCTAAATTTAGACGTACGTTAACGTATAAGTGGTATTTTCTTTCCCGGTATCTCGACGATGATTGCACGTTTCGCACGAACGTTAATATTATAGATAGATGTATCATTCCGATTTGAAAACCAATTACCCGGCTATTATGTTTATGCAAATACGCTGTATATTATATTGATTGTTATTGAACGTATATTATTGTTCGGGTCTTTGTGGCGGTTAAATTGGGCTAGACAGATTTTTTTAATAATTTACAACAATTACTGGATAGTTATATGCCTGTAGGTAATATTCAAAATTTGATTCGGCAATTTTGAAATATTAATAAAAACCAGGACTAATAGGAACGTTAATTATAACATGCATTTTTTGTAAAAAAAGATGTAAAATTACATCGGTTTTGGTAGCGAATTGAAACGCAGTAAATCTCGATAAGCCTCAAAGCAATTTATGCAATTTAGATAGCGAACATTAATCTACATGTCAAACACTTCTGTTCGCGTTATCTCTCCTTTAATGTAGTAGTATATGTTGTACTATAAGCAGCCCCGAGGGAAGATGTAGAGTTGTACGTTACTCTTTAATATTAATGACTGTTGTACTTTATACCTGCTTATGATGAGTTTTATTTACTTCTAAGGTACATTAAAGTTAATTTTGTCGCTATGAATTAATACAACAAACTGATGATGAAAATGCGCTCATTTCACCTACTTTTTGGAAATTTATTGGCTATAATAAGAAGTCTTATTGGAAGTTTTTCACCATTCAACATGTTTGAAAAATCCGGCGATATTACAAAACCCATCCCGGCGCATTGTTAATATACCATTCAAGAGCCATCCCTAATATTTGCGAAGGAAAAGGGAACCGGCCGTAAATCACCGTTAATAATAATTAATTGAAGAGAGATACGCCGTCCGCGATCTACAAACAATTAGGAATTCCGAAAGTAACGCGATTGTAGCTGCGATAGCGCGATGCTATATAAGCAAAAGGCCATGCATCTTTTCGCGGCGTCTGAAGAACGTGTAAATTGGATCGTTGTAAATTTCGTCGACGCCGGTGAAACGGGGGAAAAAGGTGAGTAGCTAATAGCCCGGTCGAATTTTACCTTATTTTTTTTATTATGAAAAATTTAATTTCTTGTTAACTGGTTATTAAAAGAGTAAAATTAATATTTACTTACTACAATTAAATTATAGAATGTGCTTAGTGTTCAAATTTCAGAAATTATCTCTAATTTTTCACATCTTGGAGTGATTTAATTTTCCCGTACTATCCGAGGAATTTGTTTGCAAAAGCGAACCGGGCGCCGTGTGTAGGATATACGAACCTTATTAAAATACATAGGGCATTTTAGCACTGTTACAAAACATGCTCCCCTCTTTCACGAAGGACTCTCTTCCCATTTACATACGGTTATGTCAGGTGCATATTTTTTACGTGTATATACGGGGAGGAACCCCCCGTGTTTATGTTATGCAAATCCGCTACCTTGTCCGGAGAAGAGGTCGCGTTTTTTATATGCGGATTAATTATGCACCTACACGAACTGGATTTGATTTTAAATGTCGCTATCTGCATTGATTGGTTTTTGGATTTAATGCGCGGCGTACCAATGAATTTTTTAGCATGTTTAATGCCGATTTAGTACGAGAATTTTGCTGTTTAAGATAATGAAAAAAGTAAATAAGATTTCTTTCTAATTCACTCTCGTCTAGGAAATTGAATGCACGTTGGAGTATCGAACGGTTCACTCCCCCTTTCGCTCGCTTTCTAATTGGGTTTGTCTTAATTCAATTTATTAATCTAACTGAAAGTTTGGCGGCGCGAGGCGGTACCCAGACGAACGGAAGAAATTTCAATTTGCTGAAATTTATAAGTTATTCAAATGGAAAAAATCACTCCCCTATACAGGGGATTAGTATAGAAAAAATTCAATATACAGGGTGTCGCAAAAAGATTGGGACATGGCTTAACCACAGACTCCTGGGACCAAAAATAAGACGATATAACCGAATTTACTTGTATCCAAAATTGCTTTTTAAAGAAGTTATAGGGTTTTGAAGTTAAGAATTAAATAGAGATTTTTTGATATTGTGCCAGAATGGCTTAACTTTTTTTCGTGAAAATTTGCACAGAACATTTGTTTGGTGACATATTTATGTGTAAATTTCTTTTTTTTAAATTGTCCATCCCTCTCTGATTTAAAGGTGGTGGCCAACCCCTTTAAAGCCCTAATTGTTCCGCCCATGTAATTCATCTAATTTTTGAATCGAAACTAGATTTATTGGTTTATTTACAATGATTTTTTACTCTTTGTAATTTTCTATAAAACCCATATTTTTGGAGATAAACCTCTCTTTTTGGGAATTCATACGATTTTTGAAATCCAGATTTTCAGCACATTATTGACAAAAAAATTTTTTCATCTCACCTTTTTAACAAAATGAGTTATTTTCAACAACAATCTATCAATTAATCATACCACTTAGGACAAAACACAGAAAAAAATAACATTCAAAATTTTAAAGATTTATCTTTTAAAAATTTGATTTCTGTAATTTATAATAACGGTTCAATATGACCTCCATTAATGATTATTAAATAGATTTTTGTTGAAATTAACTTAATCTGTTAAAAAGGCGTTATGAAAATTTTTTTTGTTTATAATAACTTGCTGAAAATGTGGATTTGAAAAATCGTATGGATGCAAAAATGAGATTTATCTCCAAAAATATGGGCTTTATAGAAATTTACAAAGAGTAAAAAATCATTTTAAATAAACCAATAAATCTAGTTTCGATTCAAAAATTGGGTGAATTACATGGGCGGAACAATTAGGGCTTCAAGGGGGTTGGCACCCCCGTTAAATCAGAGAGGGATGGACAATTTAAAAAAAGAAATTTACACATAAATATATGTCATCAAACAGAGATATTCTGTACACATTTTCACGAAAAAAAGTTAAGCCATTCTGGCACAATATCAAAAAATCTCTATTTAATTCTTAACTTCAAAACCCTATAACTTCTTTACTTAGCAACTTTGGATATAGGTAAGTTTGATTAAATCGTCTTATTTTTGTCCCAGGAGTCTGTGGTTAAGCCATGTCCCAACCTTTTTGCGACACCCTGTATTTGCTACTGTAGATATCACAAAAACTTCTGTATAAAAGTTGTAGATACTTTTATGCTGCATATTTTAAAATTGGTTATACTTATACAGAGTGCTCCGTTTTGCTGTGGCGAGCAAAAAAAAAGAGCCCCTACACTATCGCACTTTCCTAGCGACTTTCGTAGGATCCATCTGGAGCGCGTAACATATTCTCGCGGTGAATTAGACATTCTAAAATATTCAGTTTCTAAACAGAGAGAGACACGCGGCATGCATAAACCATGAGGGCTCGAAGCAGTCTACAACAATTACTTAGATGTAACTCTTTATCGACTTTCACCGATCGCGGCGCGTTTGTTTTGTGCCATAACGGATGTCTAGATTCTAGAGAGAAACGTTTTGGCCAGATTCTGGTTGATTAGTAACTAAAATTCGATTCATAAATCGAGCAGCTTGAGATTATTGCAGTATTAGGGTTAAATTTTTTTCGAGCCTGCACAAAAACAAATAGGCAATATTGAATAGGCATAATTTGTAATAACATACGAAAAGGACGAGAATAAGGGCAAAACGCACGCGGGCAGGCGGACCTTCCAAGCCGACCCTCGATGCATTATTTATGGCACTATCGATTTTCGAACAACCGGCTTCCCGTCCTTCACCAACTTTTTATTTCCCTCTTCGTCGCGCCCTCGTACGCTCTCATTGCCTTCTCCTTCTACGCTCGAGTTTCGATACGTTTCCCGTCCTTGTCCCTCTCGTTTACGGACAATTTCGGCCTCGAGGACGTGTCGCGTCTCGTCTATTTTTCGAGTGGTGATTTCGTTTCTTCTTCGATTCGTACGCCGCCAGAGGGAGCCGGTGAGATTCATCGAACTGAATTCGACGTGTGGGTGTAACACATCCCCTCTGTTTTGATGCAAAACGGGCTTTATTCCAACACGCTCCAGCTATTTGTTCTACAAGTTTTTATGTTTTATTCTATACAGGGTGTCGCAAAAAGGTTGGGACATCCTGTATACACCGTAAACTTGCTTCGCTAGGCGTTTCATAATAATCAAATTAAAATGAGAAGTAATAATCTAATAAAGGGTTGATATTTATAACCCATTAATATTCATTAAGTAGATATAGTATAAAAAATCTCATGAATATCAAATTAATTATATTATAATTCATCCATCAACAAGCTTTTTATCAACTAATACCGGAAGTATAGTCCTACTAGAATACCCAATTTTTCTACTCTTCTTCATCTATATACTTTTTTTTATATTTTCTTCATCGTTTGATCGTTTGCTATGTAATGTATATAAAGGAAGGTATATCATTTACGAAGGGCGACATGAAAAGTTTTTTGTTGCCGACATAACAATTTGGTATCGTTGTTGGTGCGGCTTCATAAATCACTGTCAATGAATTATGAATGAATCCGACCTGTCCTTCGCAGGATCGGGTGGATTCGGTCGCACCCGATTCAAACTCGTTCTATATAGAACCTATACAGGGTGTTATTTAATACGTGCGACAAACTTCAGGGGGTGATTCTGCGTAAAAAAATAATGATATTTTGCAATGTAAACATATATGCTTCATTTTCGAGATACGGGTGTTAGTTTTTTCTTAAAAACAAAGATAATAAAAAAAAGATATAGTTAATTTACACATTAATTTACGTAATTTTAAATCATCAAAAAAAGCTAATTTGATCATTTGTTTGATCATAATTTTGACAGTAGCCTACTACCGTCTAACGTCACTACTAGATAACGATAGAGGAAATGAAAAATACACATCAAGATGTTTTATTTTTTTATTCGAAAACAGCGGCCCGTGCGAAATAAACATAAGAGAGCTTTTTTGTCACAAATTGAACGAATAATTCATTCATAATCGAATTTTCAATTAAAATGCCTCAGTGGCGTACCAACAAATTTTTTTTCTTTAAAAAATATTTATTATTACCCGTATGCGCGGCAATGATGAACATAAAATTTTTAATTTTATATCAAAAAGTGCGTAATAGTTACCTCTCAAAACGCACCAAATTTCATTTGAATATCTTGTATGCTGGTTTCAGAGAAATAAATAAGTCTTCGGTTTTTAAGAAGAAACTTTAACACCCCGTATATCGAAATCGAAGCATTTTCGGACATATGTTTATAGCAAAATATCATTATTTTTTCATGCATAATCACCCGCTGAAGTTTGTCGCACTTATTAAATAACACCCTGTATAAAGAGTTATTTTGTTAATGCGAAGGATTTCTAGTGTGCTTTTCTTATCCTATCTCTTAATTAACAACAATTTTAATTTTACATATTTTGTAATCGTTTCAATGTTTTTTTATTGGTAATTTCGGTTCCACAGCGCATCGGTTGTTTTTATTGAATATTTTCGAAATCATTCGACAATGCGAATATTAGTGTACACTACATACGCGAATTTCTCACTATTGTGAGTAATTATTCAACAATGATGAATAATGCAGCTAAAACATTTCGAAACAATTACTTTTGCTTGCGTTTGTGCGGTGTTATGAGTTGTAAAACATGTTCGAATTACCCGTAGGTATACGACTAAAGACACACACATAAAGCCCGACAAATTTCTAAAAACGTATTCTTCACTTTTTACGACCCATTCATCCGAAAGTATTTTTATTTTTAACGCTGCATTTTATCCCACAAGCTTTTATTATACAGTGTGTCGCCAAATTCACAAGCCTAATAATGATAATAATGATACAAGCCTTCACGTATTTGATTCAAAAATGAATAAAATAATTCAAAAAATTGTGTAGGTAATGACCCAATAGAGGGACATGCTGTATATATACCTACCTACACACGCGCGTATTCCTGTCATATATTTTTAACATTCCTGGCCTAGTCTAAACACTCTCGGTTATACAAATATGGCAATTAATAACGAAAACATTGCCGTTTTATGGTGGAAAGGTTTAAAAAGGATGTAGAAGGGAAAACAGCTGGGACCCGTTTTTCCAATTCGTCCGTTTCGAATGTGTTTTGTTTTGACTTTCCGGGGCATCGATGTTAATCAAATCGTTTTAGTCGAGCGCGTTTATCGAGTTAATCGACTCGATTCGAAATTAGGGAAAAAACACCAGAGGGTGATGTTCAGTTGTATTTCAATGCTATACATCAAGGTGTTCCACTTTTATGTGGTAGGACTGTAACATTAGATGGAAAAAGATAAAATGAAAAAAATGAAAATTTCATATCAACGTATATTGGGAAAAGCTTAGATCCAAGATAGAGGGCGCTGAAATTTTGGAAAAATATGAATTATTTTTTATATACACTGTCCGAACTAGTGGAGATATTTAAACCAAATTTGGTGTGTAGTACAACCTTATGGACTACGATATTTAATGATATGAAGACCTTGAAATAACCAGTGGCGGAATTATGGGTTTTCACAATCATTAAATTTAAAAAATTATTAGTAATAGTAATGGCCTTTCAATTATCTACAAAAAGTGTTTCAAGTGTGCCATGGAAAACAAAATCTTAATGCACTAATCTGTCACCCATCAATAGATGAACGTAACAGTGCCGCTCTGTTTCTCTATGTTAATAATTATTTTTTATATTTAATAATTGTGAAAACCCATAACTCCGCCATTGGTTATTTCAGGACCTTCATATTATCACTAAATATTGTAGTCAATAAGGTGGTACTACACACCAAATTTGGTTTGAATATCTCCACTGGTTCGGACAGTGTACTTATAAAAAATAATTCATATATTTTTTCCAAAATTTCAACGCCCTGTATCTTGGATTTTTCCTTTTTCCTGATATATGTTGATATGAAATTTTCACTTTAAATTATCTTTTTCTATCTAATGTTAAAGTCCTACCACATAAAAGTGGACCACCCTGTATATTAGCTTATTTGGATTAAAATTTAATAAATAAGTAGGTATATGGGAAAGTGCCTTAATATGGGATGCCTGGGATAAACTGTTATCTAGTAGCAAGGTTAGAAACTTGTAAAAATAAGTAAAGCCTCCACGTAACTATATCCTATTTTGCATAATTAGAATTTAGAATCTGGACAAATTTAGAAACCAAAATCCATAATCCAAACATACGTTACAGTAGAAACTAACAGGAATATGAAAAAGAAATAGTGAGATTGATATCCGCAACTACTTTACACAATTCCCATAGAGCCTCTAGCGCTAATTAATATAATAAACTGTAACGATTCACGAATAGATTATCTATACAATATTTATGAAACTATCATTTCAGTTTCATTTACAGTTATTTTAACCTTGAGTGTAATATACAGGTGGATGCAAATTTGTTAGAAAAATGGCGAATTCAATGAGTTGAACAAAGACGATATTAAAATAACAATGAGTTAGAGTAAGAAAGTTGCAATGAATACCACAACATCACTCTTTCTTTGTCCTTTATACTAATGCAAGTTGTCTTTATTGTGTATAATTTCCCTCTTTTTCGCCTCATATAAAGACCAAAAAATATCAATGTTAATCCAAAAACCAAACCGCTTCTCACGATCGCCCCATCGATATCACTCAAACATTGATTGAACGATACATCGTAACGATACGAGCACATACGAAAGGTCGAGCCCTTTTAGGCCGTTTCGCCGTCTTGATTGCCCCGCCATAAACGCGCCCGATGGCCCATAAAACCCATATCCGCGAATCCTCCATATATACCATTTTTGACGCCCCGAAATCCCGTTTCATTTCGCCTCTGTTTACGACGTCCCGACGCCGGCGGTCAGCCAAAGGATTGAGTAAAGGGATGAAAAAATGGCCGTGCGCATACAGCTACACGAAGGGCGATTAATCACCGCTCAGAGAAAGGGGTGGACCGCGTAATTTGTAGACCGTAATCGAAGCTAGCCTGGCGCAATGTTTTGTTCATGATCAGGCATCTAAAATCACATTTTGTACCATCATTTCAACTCAATGTTAACTGGTTTCATTCATTCTTGGAGCGAGTTTTGGTTAAAAGAGGCAAATTTCTAGACCGCGGATCGGTCGCGTCGGTATAAGAAGATAAATGGGGGAGGATGGGGCGAAAGTATTCGGAGTTCTCCGGGCATCTTTAATGAAGACGGACAACGACAAGCCAGACGCTTTCTAACAATTAGGCAGGAAAGGGATACTCCGAGGTGGTGTTAATCAATTTTTCGATGATGAATCTCCTGCTCGGATGCGAAGGGGGTGGAATAATAAAAAGAAAGTAACGCGGTTTAAGTGGGTGATTGTTTGATGGGGTTTTGGGGATGGGGTGCTTGTGTTTTATTATTTCCTCTGATGGATACGTTTATAGTTTTGGTTGTTATTTGATGGTTCATCTACTACAGGGTGTCCGGTAATGAACTAAGGTTGCGTTCTTTGGGTCAAAATATGACGATTTAACCAAATTTACCTTAGTCCAAAGTTGCTTCTTTAGAAAGTTATAGCACTATGAAAATCGATTTTTTATTTCGATTTTTTTGTCCAGCCAGCGTAATTCAAGAGATATCTTTTTTAAATTTTACATATGGGGGTTTTAGAGGTGTCCAATTAAGAATATGTTATCGATTTTGCTCTTAACCCAGAAGGCGCCACTTCAGCACACTTTTTTTTCCTTCGAAAGGCCATAACTTTTTTGTATGTAGCAATTTGATAAAAAGGGATCAATTTACAAAAACTACAACATTTTAGCTTTAAAAAAGGTATATCTGTTTTTAGTCGCTAAAATGCACCGTTTCAAAGATAAATGGGTTTGAAATTTGTTCTGTAGGCTTACAAAACAAGGGTAATAACGAAGCTTTCGTCTGGAATTAACTGTAAATATCTGGAAATGAATGGAAAATTTCTGTAAACTGTCTGTAATGTCTGGAAACTGTCCGGAAATGTCTGGAAATGTCTGGATAATGCGTGGAAAATGTCTGGAAAATATCTTTAAATGTCTGGAAATGTTTGGAAATATCTGAAAACAGTCTTGAAATTTTTGGAAATGTCTGGAAACTCTGGATACGAAATGTCATAACTATTAACCCCTAATTCATTACCTTGCATGCATAAGCATGCAGCGCACATTTCAAACTCATTTATCTATGAAACGGTGCATTTTAGTGACTAAAAACAGGTATACCTTTTTTAAAGCTAAGTGTTGTAGTTTTTGTAAATTGATCCGTTTTTATCAAATTCCTATGTACAAAACAGTTATGGCCGTTCATAGGAAAAAAATGTGCTGAAGTGGCGCCCACTAGGTTAAGCGCAAAATGGCTAACATATTCTTAATTGTGCACCTCTAAAACCCCCATATGTGAAATTTGAAAAGATATCTCTTGAAATACGCTGGATGGACAAAAAAATCGAAATAAAAAATCGATTTTCATAGTGCTATAATTTCCTAAAGCAGCAACTTTGACTAAGGAAAATTTGGTTAAATCGTCATATTTGACCCAAAGAACCTACCCTTAGCGTATGGCCCATTCATTACAGGACACCCTGTATTAATGACGATTTTTTAATCAAGAGATTTTTCTGGGTTAACCGAATATAAACATGTCGTATTTTTAAACCCAAATTAATCTAACTTTTGAATATGTTATCAACCTCACACATGCTTCCAAAGCGCACAAAAATAAAGTAGTGGCACACCGAAAAAAAAAACTAATAATTCAATTCTATACCAAAATCGTACCAACGTAGCCGTAAAATTACGTAATCCCTCTATCGGCGTAAACGGTATAATTAATACAGCTCCCAAAACAGAAATAAATCTCAGCGGAGGAGGAGTAGGAGGTCGCGAGGGCACTTCCAAACAGTGATAAAAAAATTGCCTTCGTCGAAGCATTAAGTTAAAAAAAATGCAGCGTTGCCAAATCCTAAAAAAATGTTGGAATTCTTCCGAATTGTCAAATTTGACGTCGAATTATATACCTAATCATCTCCAATAATTGAACTACATGTTAAGCGAAATCATGTTAACAATTAATTCGAGCAGTGTACGTTAATAAAACGCTTTAGAGCAACATCTGGCAACACCGCGCGACAACCTGTTGTGATCGTTGGAGCAAGGGGGGGGAAGGGCTCCTTTCGACGTCGGAGCGAAGGGGAACCCCCGCTCTCGCTCCCCCCCTACCTCGCTCCCGGCCGGCCACGTCATATGGTCTCGTCTATCAGCTTCTCCCACGCGTGCTGCACGTCAACGGCGTCATCTGATTACGATGGTTTATGGGCTGACGTCGTCCGCTTTTTTTCTCGTTCGTTTTTCGGCGCTCGCCGGCGTCGCCGTCGCTACCGTCGCGCTGGCCCGGGGGGGCGGGGGTGCGTCGGCGGGACATGCGGGGGGAACAGTCGTTTGTTTTTATTGAGATTTATTAATTGCCTGTTGGCGTTTGGCTTTTTTATATTTATTATTTTTATTTGAAGTCGCCGTTTGATGGTGATGATAAAAGATTAATAACGTCGCGGGTTTATTAACGAGGGTAATTGGTTTTGAGGGGTAATTTGTTTCGAAATTTGGCATCTGGTAGTAGATGATGAACTCATAAAGGAGGTGTCTAATTAGGTTGAAGAAATCTCAAATACTTTCAAAAAAGATCGATGATAATAAAGCTGCAATAGTCACATTGATTGAGTCACTGATTGGTGCAGATTTCATTTTCTTATCGCTACAGTTCATCTTTTTGTATGAGGAAAAGTGTTAAAATTGTAACCGACTTTTAGAGACACTAAACGCGACGTTTCCACTAACTAAAACTTCATCATCAGGGTCATATTTCCTAAATTTCAAAAACCTCTTCAATGGAGAAGACCACGACTTTTTTTTTCAAAACCGTTTGTTCTAAGAATGCGCGTAATGATATTTTTATTTTTTTCTGTGGCCAAATAACGCCGCAATTAATTTTTAAAGTTTGAAAAACGTCACACAATCGTCATACACTCTGCTCCAATCAAAGCGAAAGTTGCAAAGAGAAGTCACATTTAGCAAGTTTGCCACGTTTCCTATTACTCTTCTTTACTCCGCAAAATGTGCGTTTTCTGTATATTTATTGCAATAAACATTTTCTGATTTATTTATTTTCTGAAATTGTAACCGATTTTGGTGTTAAAAACACAAATAATGGTCCTGAAAAAATTATTTGGTAACATTCTTGTCAACGTCAATAGTATCAGTAAAGTGTTTTGTGCCGAACTGCATTTCGTGTAATTTGTTTTGTGCATTTTTCAGAAAAATCTGACAAATGACAGTTTGATTTTTGTTCGTTTGTGTATTCTTTGTTACCGCGTTCGAAAATTCATACTATTTACTATACAACAAGACGTGAGTGGTTTATGATTGGTTGATAAGGTATGAGTCAAAACCCGAATTTTTTAAATTTCGAAGGGCTATAATTTTTTAATTACAACACATTTTGAGCAACTGAAAACGGTTTTGAGCTCTAATAAATCATTTCTAATCGTATCTTTTGCCGAAATCCGCGTATCTCACATCGTGGCCTTCTCCATTGCACTTACAGCATTATAACTAACAATTTTCATCCACTAAAAATCGAAACCAGCACATGTGGGATACATCAGCTCCTTATAAACATATAAACAAACATCCTATTAGGTATCTATACGGGTCTTTTGAGGAATTTTTACCATCAGCTCGTTCAGGCGGCCGTTTTTAAGCTTCCATTTAAATTATATTACGCCGGCTAATCGGCGATCGCGCGTCGACAGTCCGACCGAATTTAATTAAAATTCTATTTACGTCCCGGGCCGGTTCGGCTCTTTGACTTCGCCAGTTATTTAACGTTTTAACGCCAGACGCCCGTCTCCTCTGTACTCGTACACACATATTCACATTACACATCGACTTCCTATGCCGTATTAAATGAAGCGTATACGCCGCTTTTATCTCGAACAAACAAACAATGTCGATGATACGGAGCCGATCGCGTTATCGAAAGTGGTTATAGTATAAGTAAACCGTTCCCGGTATAACTATTAAAACTGAAACTGTTTGTTGCCGTCGTAAAATAGTTTAGTTGTGCTAGTATAAGCCTGTATGTAGTTGTGTAAATACGCATAAAATGAATTAGAAAACGTTTGTTTATCGACGAGTGATGTGGGTGGTCAAATACAACCCTCATTTTTTGTGCGATATAAATATTCAGTATTTATAGTCTATTCATAAATGAGGCGGAGTATAATAAAGTCAATAAATTGGCCTTATTCCAGCCTACACAGAAACTATACAGCAATACTCCGCCTCATTTATGAATAGACTATAGTAATAGAAATAGATGCATAGTTCAACTGTGGTTCTGCGTTGAAGCGAGTTTAATTGCAAATTTGTGTTCTAAGGACGTCAATCACTACCTATTGATCTGTTGTTCAGAGAGAAGTTTGCATGAACGGTCCTTCAAGAGCGTTCAAAGGCGGTTCAAGAAGGTTTTAACATTCAAACTTGAGTTGTTAACCAAAAAAAGTGAGATTGAATTTCTGAATACAATTCATTATTCACAATGAACATATTATATAAGATTTTTTACAAATTTTGAATGGTTTTTTACATCTTATAAGACCACAAACCTTCAAAAATAGACCCATTCATTTTGAAATATGGTCCGATATAGAATTTAAATGTAGATTTAAATTAGACATTAATTATCAAGAACTCCTCAAATGTCAAACAATTCAAAATAAACGAAATATCAAAACAGAATCAACCCTGGCAACATTCAAATATAAATTATAAATTTTGGCATGTGACATTATATTTCGGGTGAACCAACATGACTTGAACGGCGTTCAACCAAACTAAAGTTGATCTCGCACTCTACAACAGAAACCAAAATTGAATTATGTTCAAAGTTGACTCGTAGTTTAGTTGAACTAACGTTCACCTAACGGGCCTAAAAATGAAGATATAAAATTTATTACACGTTGAAGTGTAATCTAAAGAAGCCATCAACAGTGTTAAAATGACGTCTATTACACAACGTCGGCTCCCGTATTACTTTCGTTTTCGTTATTTATCAAAAACCAGACAATCAATCTACCGACTCCTCACGGAATAATTAATTAAAACGTAATTAATCACTTCCTACAGCTGTTCTCACTCGACCGGGCTCAGCTTATATTTTTCCACACTCTATAGCGCGATAGAAGTCTCTTGACTCCTGCCTGTTTAATATTAATATCGCTTAGAAAATTAATCGCCCGACATATTCTTTCCACATACATTTGAATAAGCAAACGGACCGATTTGTTTTCAACGAAAAATTCCCGTTCCGAAACAACAACGAAACCGATCACAGACTATTATAATTATTCCCGTGAACTGCGAACACCCTTTTTCAGCGCCGCTAATTTGAATAAGGGTGCTCGATTGAAAAGGGGTTGGTTTCCCGTTCGGTCGATAAAAACTGTCACACCTGTTGAACGTCACACAATCGAACTAATATGGACAAATTAAGAGAAAACTCACCTGACGTACTCCAAGGATAAGCTGATGCAATCTTGGGGGTTGAAGATGGTGCGTTCGGTGTCTTCACCCCTTTCTTCCGGGGATACTTTAGCAGCGATTTGGGGGTACTGTTGGTAGTACTGCTTACGCCGCGACATCTCGCGCAGGAACAGTTCCGGTACTAATTTGTATACGATGTCTTGAAGGGTTTTATCCAATCTAAAATTGAACAATAGATTTAATTTGAGCTATATTATAGGTAGGTATCAATAGAGAAGACCACGACTTTTTTTTAGTTTTTTTTCAAAACCGTGTGTTCTAAGAAGGCGCGTAATGATATTTTTATTTTTTCTGTGGCCAAATAAGGCCGCAATTAATTTTTAAAGTTTGAAAAACGTCACACAATCGTCATACACTCTGCTCCAATCAAAGCGAGAGTTGAAAAGAGAAGTCACATTTAGCAAGTTTGTCACGTTTCCTATTACTCTTCTTTAATCCGCAAAATGTGCGTTTTTTGTATATTTATTGCCATCAACATTTTATGATTTATCCATTTCTTCCATTACCTAATGGATAATTCGATATATTAATATAGAAATAAGATCTTCATCTCTATAAATTGTAACCGATTTTCGTGTTAAAAACACAAATAATGGTCCTGAAAAATTTATTTGGCAACATTCTTGTCAACTTCAATATTATCAGTAAAGTGTTTTGTGCCGAACTGCAATTCGTGTAATTTGTTTTATGCATTTTTCAGAAAAATCTGACAAATGACAGTTTGATTTTTGTTCGTTTGTGTATTCTTTGTTACTGCGTTCGAAAATTCATACTATTTACTATACAACAAGACGTGAGTGGTTTATGATTGGTTGATAAGGTATGAGTCAAAACCCGAAATTTTTCAATTTCGAAGGGCTATAACTTTTTAATTACAACACATTTTGAGCAACTGAAAACGGTTTTGAGCTCTAATAAATCATTTCTAATCGTATCTTTTGCCGAAATCCGCGTATCTCACATCGTGGTCTTCTCCATTTGATAGAGGTTGTAAGGATTCGGTGATATTTGCAATTATGTTCGCCTTATTAAAAGAAGGGAGAATAAGAAAATGTCCTGTTTAGACAGTATCTCAAATGATGCTTTAAAAAATTGCAGCTATGGGGATTGATAAATTCGCGATTCAAGTCAAGTCGATGATGAACTAATTAACGGGAGATGCTGTCGATTTTACGAGCGATTAGCCGCGATTAAATAGGAAAGCGTCACCTCGGATGTAATTTTCTCAGCAATTTCGTTCGTTTGGATTTTACGGAGTTAATAATATTTCGAGAGAAGCGCCGCAGATAGCTCCTATACAGCTGTTAAAGTTGATGGGCAATTAGAAAATGCATTTCTTTTCGTCGCTTTAATTCAACGTTTTGATGTTTATTGGTAACAAAATCCAATTACCTATATACTCCATTCGTCATGTAATTTGAGGGATTTTGAGCAATGGCAATTTTATCCCTCAGTGCATGGACAATTTAATCGTGCATTAAAGTTTCATTAAATCGAAAACCCTTCATGAAGGCGTACGCAAGACGCCAATGGTCGACCGGCCACGTGGGATTCCGGCCGCCCAACCACCACCAGAACCGGCTCCAGCAAAATTCCACCACCTCATCTATACAAAACCCTACAACAAAATCCCACAAAAAAACCTACCCCAAATCCCGCTATAAAACCCCCTCAATACCACCCACAACAACTTCCTCTAACCCCGCATTCAAACCCTTCTACAAGGACAGTTTTAGCCTCCAGGCCGGTCCTGTGCGCGGCAATTCTCTCTCGGCGCTTTTCGGGGGCCCACCCTCGCCCGTCATCCGTCTCTGTCTCGGCGCTTCCGGCGGAGATGCCGTCACGTTCGCGTTCTGCGAGCATGCGCATTGGCCGCCGGCACGTCGATAACCGAAAGGCCTCTCGTCTCTCTGCTAGCTGGCATATACTTGCGTTTTGATAACGGAGACCGATGACGACGATGACGGCACTTTTTATTTCCTTTTATACATCGCCCTTTGATTGTCTCTGATGCTCTCTATACAGACGTGTGGAAGACGGCTTTATGTAGGTTTAGGGGAAGGGAAAAGGGTAGGTTCTGTTGTGTGTATGTAGTTATCGAGGGTATCTTTAATTATCTTTAATAATTGTCTTCAATAGTTTACTTATAGGTAGTAGAAAAGTGTATTGTAATATAGAATTATCTCAATTTTTTGATAGATATGTGAGCATCATAACATTTGACATTACACAAGTTAAGTATCGATTTCCATTCGAATATAGGCTGGGAAGCCCATAAAGAATAATCAAAATTAGTCCATAAAAGAACCTTACGTTTTCCATTTTCCCCGGTTTATCCTACTTTCGTTTCAGATGTGGCGTTTCAACGTGTTTTCGATCCCTTAGGGAAATCTGGAAACTGCTTTGTTCTCTTGGAGTCCATCATTTCCTAAGTTATGGATTATTCTACGGGATGTTCGAAAACTGCTTGTGGAGGAATTTTCGCGAGATTTATTTACATAGAGTAAATGAAGGGATTGGATTGTTGTATGCGAATATAAAGGATTCTAAAAAGAGTGCGTTGGAATATAAGTCGGTTATTTTATAGCGATTTCGCAGCTGTTTCTAGTTACAATGAACCGGCATTCCTCTTGTATTATAGCATTATAGTACGCATTTTTCATTCGTTAAATTATATAGTCGAAACCGCAAGTAAAATAACAAATATAAGGGACAGAAATTTCTCTTTACAACTGCTCAAAAATACCACGACATATGCTTAATATCGGTTTCTTGAGATCGTTAGTTCTTGTAAAAGAAACGCCAAAACCTCAGTAAGTAAGTAGGTTATATTTTAAAACAACTTAATGTAATAAATTCTACTCTAATATAATGTTATAATGATAAGCAAGAATTGTACTATGTAATTTAATATACATCATGTCCGATTTGTTGTGTTAATCATGGAGAAAAACAATCTGTTACATCGTATGTAAAAGTTAGCATTGTCTATTCTTAAAATCGCAATTTTTTCTCAGAACCTACGTACAAGCAATACAATTCCGCTGATTAAAAAAAAATACCGTACAAAATGGCAACGACCTTCCGATGTTTACTCGAGCGTAATAAAAGGACGAAAATTTACCTATATATTTAATTTTTAGCATTGCGACCTTTCCGAATTCATTCAAATTTTATTCACATAAAATCGATATAGCGGAATGAACTGGCTCGTGTAAAATAATACATTTTAGTACGGAATTATTTACTAGTAATTTGTAAATGGACTGAATTTGAGGGCAGCAATAATGATGAATTTTTTATACACATTTGAAAGCACGCATTTAATACAATATAAAGATAGGTACCTATGTAAAATATTCGAATAATTAAACAAATTAAAAACACATTTTTTATTATTATTTCTTTTTCTATGCATACCTATACGCATGAATTATTGCGGCAGGCGCACCAAACATAATCGGATATTGGCATCGCAGACGGACACACACATACACACACACAAATAGTCACAACTTTGAAGTTGACTCTTGAATAATTCATGCTGAATTTCGAGAATACATTAAGAGGTAACCTGACCCCTGGCGTTAATAACGCCACTAAAGTAGAACCGACGACGGTATATTTATTATACTGCCAAAAGAATGGGAATAATGTTGTTAATACAAAATATAGTAAGTATAACACAAGAGCAAAAAAGAGTATTTCTGACCATTGAAATCAAGAGAGAGATGGGATTATAATTGAATGTGTATACTTACTTGAGAATGTTTTTAAATACTTGTACTATTATTTAGAATTGTTCAAAACTATTTAGAAATGGCAAGAATTAGTTAGAATCCTTCTTAGAACTGAATAGGACTGTTTGAAACAGTTCAGTACAAACTTGGAACTATTTAGAACTGTGCAAAATGATTTAGAACTGGTTCAGGAGTATTTGGAAGGGTCCAGGATAAACTAGAAAAGTCCAGAACCATTTGAGGACTAAGTATTTAGAACTCCGACTAATTTAGTAAAACATTCTAAAAAAAAATCCACAAATTTTTAGTATAAAATTTACTCGTAGAGTATCTGATCATTATAATCGAGAGAAAGATTGAATTATAATTGAATGTGTACTTGAGAATGTTTTCAAATTTTTTAAGACAGTTGTAGTAACATTTAGAATTGTTCAAAACGATTTTGAACTGTCAGGAATTAATTAGAATCTTTTTAGAACTGACTAGAGCCTTTTGAAACAGTTCATAACGAACTTAGAACCATTTAGAACTGTGCAAAATGATTTAGAACTGGTTTGGGAGTATTTGGAACGGTCCAGGATAAACTAGAAAAGTCCAGAACCATTTGAGGACTAATTATTTAGAACTCCGACTAATTTAGTAAAACATTCTAAAAAAAAATCCACAAATTTTTAGTATAAAATTTACTCGTAGAGTATCTGATCATTATAATCGAGAGAAAGATTGAATTATAATTGAATGTGTACTTGAGAATGTTTTCAAATTTTTTAAGACAGTTGTAGTAACATTTAGAATTGTTCAAAACGATTTTGAACTGTCAGGAATTAATTAGAATCTTTTTAGAACTGACTAGAGCCTTTTGAAACAGTTCATAACGAACTTAGAACCATTTAGAACTGTGCAAAATGATTTAGAACTGGTTTGGGAGTATTTGGAACGGTCCAGGATAAACTAGAAAAGTCCAGAACCATTTGAGGACTAATTATTTAGAACTCCGACTAATTTAGTAAAACATTCTAAAAAAAAATCCACAAATTTTTAGTATAAAATTTACTCGTAGAGTATCTGATCATTATAATCGAGAGAAAGATTGAATTATAATTGAATGTGTAAGTACTTGAGACTGTTTTCAATTTGTTTAAGACAGTTGTAATAACATTTAAAATTGTTCAAAACGATTTTGAACTGTCAAGAATTAATTAGAATCTTTTTAGAACTGACTAGAGCCTTTTGAAACAGTTCAGAACGAACTTAGAACCATTTAGAACTGTGCAAAATGATTTAGAACTGGTTTGGGAGTATTTGGAACGGTCCAGGATAAACTAGAAGAGCCTAGAACCATTTCAGGACTATTTAGAACACCGCCTAATTTAGTGAAACATTCTAAAAAAATCCACAAATTTACTCGTAAAATTCATCGTGAAGAATTGGCAACGCAGCGCGGCCAACGAATAGAAAACGTGGGAATTCTGTTAACTTATTGACGGCGAAGAGATGCGAACGAGCCGGCGAAAAGGACGAGAGAGAGAACCGGAGGATATACCTACGAGAGCGAAACGAAGCGAGCCGAGAGGAGAGAGAGATTCCCGAAGCGATAAAAATACTCGAAAACTCCGAAAACTTCCAACTCACTGACGGCCAACTTTTCGAACTTTAGAATTATTTAGAAGTCCGGCGACTCGTTATTACTTCTCGTGTTTCGTGCACAAGTTTTTAGTTTTAGGGAGTTTCCGAGTTACTCTCATACCCCGAATTGATTCTGTTTGTAATGCAGATCGGGAACATTCGACTTATCCGAACTGCTGCATGAATTTTTTTTTGTTTTATTCAACGAAAATGTAACAACGTCTAGAACATCAATCCCGTACCCGAAGAGCAAATTCGGGCGAGCTGCGCGAGTAATCCAGTAGATATACAAGTGCACGTATGTAAATAAACATGTAAATGCACGGCTTGTTTTTCCATTCTGATTGAATTGTTGTTTCAGTCGTATCGTATTTCCTGGGGAAAAGGTATTGTTGAAAACGTCAATTCATCAATTAAATTTACGATTGGTGGGTGTGTGGGTATGAGAGAGAGAGAGAGAGAATTAGCGTATATGCTGTGCATATTACGCCAGAGATTTCAGGTATAACGAATTTTGAATAATGTGTACAAAAAATATAAAGTGTAGGGATTTTTTTTAAACAATAGAAACCGGTTGGACCATTTTTTTCTAATCAAATGCACCCCATTAAGGGGAGATTTTTCAGACGTAGTTTCTTTATCACCCTGTATACAAATGGCGGCGTTTTTCCGATTCGATCAATTTAATTAGTTGATTAATAAAACGAAATATCGACGTTATAACCCAGCAAAACACATCCAGTTCGCTAATTATTAATCGACTTAATTACGATAATTGAATGAATTAATTGATCAATCGAAAGTCACCGGACCCCCTCTATATATTATGTATACATAGAAATTTATATACCTACAGCACGTTTGCACGTTAAAACGAAATGAGCTTTTATAAATTTTGCGGTTCGCTGGTCGACCGTTTGATAACGGCGTTCATTAAAGGGAGGCGTTAAGTGCCATTTTAATTGTTAAACAACCGCAGAAAGTGAAATCCACTCATTACAATACGCGTACGTTCGAGTGATTTATACGACACTAAATTTGTTTTATTCTGAGGTTAAAATATTGCAATTTTAATACCTACGAAAAATTGCACTTACTTCAAATTCGGCTTGGCCTTGTTGATGATGACCTCGCAAATGGGACAGTAGCTGTTTTCTTGGAGGAACTTGATGATGCAACTCCGACAAACTGAAACACAAAAAATATGTAACGAAACCCCTAAAATAAATCGCGATGAACTCGTTAAATTTATTATTTTCAACACAATTATTTTGCAGAAAGCGTGTGCAAATTTCATTTTCCAATTACAGCTCGATTCGATACGACTTTCTTTGTTCTTTTATCTATCTAAATGTCACGATAAAAATAATTTTTCTATTGTTCACAGCCCCGCGATCGTTTCAACTCCGATAGATATTTCGTCGACATTTAAAAGAATAGTCAATAAAAGGTAAACAGTATTAAAACTACAAATTGAAGGAATCAATTCGACGCGTTCGGATGTTCTACTTAAAATAAAAATCTATATTATAGTTGTTGATTGGAGCCGCAAAAATTCTAAAACGCTTCACGATTTGAGAAGAATGCGACTCGATAGAATCCCACCGATTCACGTCGAATCTTTCCAAAAAGCGTGAAATCGCCATAGCCTCGAAATCTCGTGCTCGACACATCCTAGATCGTAATTTCGAATAGATTCAAATAATTCATTAATTAATTGTTCATTTACTTCATCAAAAAATGTAAAAAATTAACACATAAAAAATAAATCAGAAAATAAGCCTCGTCCCCACCCAAATGAGACGCTTATGATGAAAACCATTTCTAAAGCTAGAAAATCGTTATTCAACATTTATTAATTGTGTCTACTTTCTAGTTCATAATTGATGAAGTTCTGGGGATATTCGAGAAATCCGGTGTTGGTCAATTGGTCCCCACGGTCATTTTTGTCAGCGGGGTTCCATAATCCTACAGGTCGATTGGTCCCCAGTTTCAAAATTTAATGGGCTAATTGGTCCCCGTGATCAAAATATTCCTATTCGGATTAGATAAGATTTTACATTGCATGAATAACTATCATTTGGCTAACATTTTCTGGTGTACTTACATAGCTGATGACAGAATTTGGACAAAATGCAGCTTTTAGTGTTAAAAAATATTTAATAGCTAAGCATTAGTAATTTGAAATATATACAATTAGTACAATATATATCAAAAGAAAAATTCTGTACAAAAAAAGAATTATTTTAGTTTTAAAATACGAACGGATTTCAAAAAATAGTTGGCAACATATGGGAAACTTTATTATTAATTTTACGAAATAGTTATTCTTCACAAAAAGTTCTGCATGATCTAAAATCCAAGATGTAACCATCAAAAATCAAATTTTATCAATCTTATACGAGGTATGTCAAAAAAAGTGAATTTTGCTCAAGAGTAAAGTACCTTCATATTTTACAATATCGAAATTTGTTATTATGAAAAGTACACCTAATTTTCTAGAAGTATACTGGAAGGGATGGGATTTTCCCTATATTGAAATAGAAAAAAAAGACAGAAGTCAAAGAATTTCCCCTAATCATAAAATCCTCATTAAATTGTACTACGAAATGAAAATACATAATCGAAATTTGCCAGAGAATTTTGTAATTATAAATATTCCCATCGGTCCTTTCCTAAAAACCCTTAATCCGGTATTGGGGACCAATTGACCGATAGCTTTCGAGTCGAAAAAGGATTATATTTAGAAATCATAGAAACATAGAAATCATTCGAGTCCAAAACACCATCTTCAAAGGGTTCTCTAGGCCCCAAACAAACCTCCAAGGAGCACATGTTTATTATAATTTTTCAGAATATCTAGAAGGTTGTAACCCGTATTCATTAACATCCTGTATAATTCAATTAATTTTGTATACCAATATCAACGTATTATAAAATAATCGTCTGTATTTTTTAGTGTTAATGCACCCAAACATCGAATTGTAAATAAAGAGTAAATAAATTATATACTCACACGAGTGTAAACACTCCGATATAGTCGTCGCGTCTATTAAATATCCCTTGCAGAGATAACACGTCAGATACGAGTTTATCTCCGCCAGTTTTATCTTCTCCGGCCTTTTTATGGGGTCCTCCATGCTGCTGATAATACCTGAAAACAATAAAAAACGCTGCGTTAAGACTCGGGATTTATAATATATCCAAAAAGAAATTATTTTATGAGTTCTATTCTATATTTCATTTGATATTTAACTAGAATAAGAAAGTATGTATCATGGCGTCCAACTTAATTGCACAGTCTAATATACGTGTGAAATAAAGGTGGACACTATTGTATAATAAGTAGTAGTTTTAACAGCGACCCATATCTTATATTCGAAACGATACCGGCCAATTACTACAATAATATAATTACAGTTGGTTTATTGAAGCTTCCGCGTATTGGCAGCAAGTCGTGAGAAGTGTTAATTCACGCTTCGTCTAAGATAACGTTCATAAAATAACAGTTTATTTTATTATACAACTCCGAGCAGTCGCTACCTATGCGCTTTTATGCAACAACCGACGACTGTCTGCTAAACCAGCCGCTTTTTTTTTCTTCTACACATCAACCAGCTAATTATATTCTTCTTATTATTCAGGATTAGTTAATTACGATTCCTCATCGAGTAACAAGTCACAATCGTTTGGCTCCTCGCCCGGTATTCCCCCCAATTTAACAGATTGCTTCCGTATGCATCGCCACCTAGCGAGTACATTTGCGTTAATGAACATTCCGGCTGGGGGGCGAGCTGGATTTATGGGCTTTTGGTGGTGTGTGAAAAAGGAATTAGAACCGGCGGGTTTGTTACGATGCGAAACAACCGTTTCTTGTATATGCGCAGAGTAGAAGCATCCCTTTTATCTCCTGAAACTTAAGGAGGCTTGCTCTTTTACAGGGAGTCTTGAGATGATGAAGGAACAAATTTAATTGGTGAGAAAATGTTTATACCGGATCCATTCTGAGTGATGGAGAGAGATGGTTTAATAAGCGAATGTGTAGGTACTTGCTCGTGTTTTCAAATTGTTCAGAACTTTAAAATTGTTTGGGACTGTACCAGAACAAATTAGAACTGTTCGGAATCATTTAGAACCATTTTAGAACTGAGTGGGACCAATTGAAACCTTTTGAAACTAGGACGATCTTAAAACCATTTTAAAACTGAATTGGACTATTTGAAATGGTTTAGGAAGATCTTAGAACCATTTTGAATGGTCCGGAATTATACTTAACCATTTTAATACTGACTTGGGCCATTAGAAACAATTCAGAAAGACCTTAGAACCTTTCAGAACTGTCCAAAATCATTTAGACCAGACTCTCTAGCCTAGTCCGGAACATATTAGTCCAGGACTGTTAAAACAGGACCATTTAAAACCATTTTAGAACTGACTAGAACGATCTTAAAACCGTTTTAAAACTGAATTAGACCATTTGAAATGGTTTAGGAAGATCTTAAACCATTTTAAAAATGACTTGGACCATCATTTGAAATAGTTCAGAAAGATCTTAGAACCATTCAGAACTGTCCAAAATCATTTAGACCAGACTCTCTAGTCTAATCCGGAATGGTTCAGAACAGTCCAGAACTATTCAGTACACTTTCTGGACTATTTATTTTACAACTTTCTTTAGAACTTTTAGGAGATTAATTATGCTTTTTCTGCTGAAAAATGGACCCGTTCTTCGTTGGTTATTGACTAAAACATTGCATCTACTTCGGGTGTAATTAAATTACCGGGATAAAGGCGGGAATAAAACGGAGTAAACGGTCCTGAGGAAGGGAAATTATTTCATTTCGCAGTTTCTGGTCCGCGACGAGACTGCACCAACGACGCGGAAACGCCGTTTTTACGTCGCAATAAATTTTGACGATGATAAATGACTGGGCCTTTTTTTTATTATGTTTTCATTGTTTCTGGTCCCCCGCCCGGTCTAGCCCGGAGAATACTACGTCTTAAATGGTGCAATGTTTGCGTAAAATGGAGTTATAATAATCGCTACAGAAAATTACTTTTCGGTTAATTAACTTGGAGTTAGTCAATGGTGGGGCCAATTAAAGAATCATTTCGGTTCAAGTAGGCGAGCTATGATGACTAACTCTCGAAAATAAACTATTTTTAACTAAACAATCGGTATATCATCGAATGATATAGCGGGTAAAATTGAATATATAGCGTTTCATTGTAAACAGGCAGGAGCCAGTCACATCGCCGTCGGTTTCTTAATTGCACAACCGAGCTGAATATATTCGTAGAAATTTATTCAATGCGGTTAATACACTGTAAACACGGATAAGCTTTGTCAGTTCATAAACGTTGATATTTAACATCAACGCGCGTCGTTTCATTGTTTCTATTATCCCGGGATATGAGGCTGAAAAAAAATACGTTTCTGATGCAAAGTCCGTTTTAAACAATTTTATTGCTTACCCACAAAATGATCTACACTATTTTACTCTACTTCTAAACCACTCCATACTATAATAATTGTAAGATGGTCAAGATATGGCGAAAAATTTGGTACAAAAAAAATTGGCAGTTTGATTAAATTTTTGGCATTATTGGGCCTTTGGAAGCCGCGACGTCTACTCGAACATGTTTATTCGCGTCCTTAATAATCCGTCAGTCGCTTTCGCATCGGTTCGTCGCATAATCGGGACCGAAAACCTGACGTTCATCCGGTTATTCCCACAATCAATAACGCAAAGAATCAAATCGCACGGCGACGCCACCGCGATTCTCCCTTTATAAAAAAATATCTATAATCATAATGACATTCTCGTTATTTTCCCATTCAACGGAAAAGCGCGATGAATGTTATACAACTCTAGTGCAATCTAGTACAGTTGCGTAGGACTTTAAGTTGCGTACGATGGTACAAAATGTAAACAAACACGACGAACTGTCAAAAATGACACTAGTGACATTTAATAAATAGAGGTGGGAATCGATTTTTTAGTATAGAGGTGTAGGAAATGGCGTACAAAACAACAGTTATTTCTACTCTACTCTAGCGTAAGTTAAAATTAGTTCGTGGGACTTATTGTAGAATAAATTATTCTTCCGGTTAGAGATGATTGTTGCCGAATTTAAAAACCGGTATGCTATATGCAAATAGACGGTTGTGTCGCATTAGAAACGAACAATGGCGAGAGAGTGCTTTAAAATTCTCGGAGCGATCAAAATGTGTCCATGCCCGGTCTGCATTCCTATCGCGTTTCGTGACGTAACGTCGTGGCGCTATCAACTTTAATGTCCCGCTACTCGGCTATATAATATGCAATTTACCTCTCTAATCTATCGACCATTTTATTTTAATTGATATAAACACTGTCATCTCGATAAATGGTTGATAGATAAATATTATCGAGTGGTTATTAAAAAAAAAATAGTAGGTATCTATATCTAATACTTGGAACATTTTTTTGAAGTTGGTAATAGTAATGTTGGTTATACTGTCAAAGTCAAAATGGCAATTTTTTTAATGCTACCAACTCTTGTAGGTAATTATGCTTTTTTTCTCAATCATTTTAAAGTTGAAATTAAATATCGTTGATTACTATCGTAAAGAAAAGAATGAAGTAGTAGGAGTAGAAAAAGGAAAGTGCAACTTCGAGATTCGCCCGATTGACTGTCGGAGTTCGAGAAAGATTGATTTCCTAGATCAATGCGATTTAAAGTAGCGTTTGATTTACGATTGAAATTCCATCTGAGCTGTTTAAACGTGTTATTTCGCCGTTGTGAAAAATCGCTTTGCATCGACGAAGGGATAAAAAGAATTTATCCCGTCCGATTTCGCTGTCCTAATTTTGTACAAGGATCTATTTATTTAGGGGGTTAATTGCCCTTTTTAACAAAAAAAAAAACCTTCAAAATGAACTTTGTAGGAATTATTTCCGGATCAACAAATGTTTTTTTTATACTTGTGCATAGAAAATATATACATCAGTGAAATTATTTATATACTATACACTAACTTCCGCCGTAAGATAACTTAAACAAACACAAATACCACAATACTAATAAGATCCAAAGTACAAATCTGTGTACTGTATATATATCAAATTCACTTCGTATCGTTTAGCACTTTACATTATTAATTTGTTCATAAATCAAAAATCGATTTTCCCGCTGTGGCGAAGCATCGATTGCATACAGCAGTAGAGAAATCAGTCACCAAACAATGCAAATGTACAGAGGCTATAACCTATATACATATGCACAGGTTATTAAATATTAAAGATGCTATAAATATAAGCAAATCAATTGGGTATATAAACTAAAAAATTCTCATATATAGATTGTTATTCGTCTATGAAATACCTAATAAAATCCACTGGCAATCCTCAATGACTCATTGGAAATCTGGACTATATAAAGCACTTACCGTATGTACCTACATAGACATTACATAGAAGATTCCAAAAAGGGGCTGAATTAAGTTAGAGGAGAATGATTAGGGGCGATACGAACAGGGGTCGTAGGTTTTAGCGTTCATCGTAATTAGTATTATCGGCCATCCTCCCCCTACTATAATCAAAATAGCCGATATAATAGTGTTGTAAAACAGATAAATTTATACAAATCGTTTCTAACCAATTCACCTTCATCATCAGAGCTCTTGACCCCATTAATAAATTCCCACGTTTAAAGCGCACAATATAATCGGAAGCGAAAACAAATCCCACCCCAACACCGGGCCTAAATCTTCAAAAATTATCAATAAACTCCCGAATCCATCCAACACCATCATTATTCCATTGAATCATGTAGAATAAACTAGTAGAGAGAACGCCGGTGGTTGCGTATACGCCGCCGATAATGATCTGTAATCGCAGGTATATAAATCATCAGCTACCCCCGACATCCCTCGCCGTCCAAACCAAAAGGGGTTGTGTGCCAGCGTTCGGAAATGGGACGTCGAGAGCAGGTGATACCCGGGCATTAGCGAAGGAGATTAGATTTCTTTATTTTTTCGAAGCAGGGATGGCTATTTTTATCTTGACCGTGAAAAAGAGGGATATTACAGGATTGAGAAGGGGATTACACAATTTGGAATTAAAAATTACTGGAGCAGTTCTTGTATGTAAATACTTTCTTTTTAATGAATGAACTGTGAGTAGGTACAAAGGTGTCCACATTGATTGTCCACAAGCTATTATGGAGTTCCTTGCATAAGACTGGGTAATCGAGGTGGACTTCGTTGTACATTCCTGCTTCATAAGAAGATGTGCTTAATAATAATTGCAGGTTATAATTGGTGGTGAACGTGTTAAAAGATAGAAAAAATTCGTTGAGAATTTAATAGATAAAAGACCTATAAAAATGCACGGTATAACGTTAGCGGTAAAAGCGAACACGTTATTTTAATAATAGAACATTTCCTACCTGTATTTCCTTTTTAAAAGCCATAATATCACTTTTGCATGTCGCTATACATAATCGCAGGAGTGGTTTTTGTTTGCTTACACACATTTACTGCAAAGAAAACTGATTGGGCCTCCTATACCAAAACAACCCCAACCCCTAACGCATCTTTTCTTATTAAATTTTATGATTAGTGCACAATTAATACATCATTTTCAAACAAGCATATAATAACCCAATTTATTTATCTAGTAGGTATTTAAAGTACTTCGATAGACGATTGAACAGTGAAAACGTACAGTAGCTTCATTTCATTTCATTTCCCGTTATTGGCGTTATGAGGGCAATCTGCCAGCAGACCTACCCATCTACCCATCTCCGTCTGTCGCTCGCTTAATATACGAATTATTCAAACGAGCAGATAGAGCCAGACGAGGACGGAGCGAGCCGAAGGAGGAGGAGAACCGAACGACCGCTTTTAAGGGCTCCCTATGTACTAACTCGACGGGTTTATATACACGTATGTATGTATATATGCGACTGTTTCTCATTATGTTTATATTGCACTTATACGGGCGGTATACCGAGTGTATCGCTGTAGAGAAGTGAGCTGTTTTTGGGATAAGGAATCGAAAAAAATTATCGCCTTTAATACAAGGATAATTAGGCAGATAGATACGATTGTAATGAACGTTTTCGACGGCACCGCGGGTCATTAAGTGCGTCATCGAGCGGTAATTACGTATCATAGGCGGTGCTCGAATTTCCCTAGCGTATACCAGGTGAACTCGATAAGTTCCGATTAGAACAGATGCACCGATTTCGGTTGGAAATTAAAGGGTACAACGCGATTGCACTCGCGCCATTAGAAACCAATCTGTGTTGTTGTGTTCATACGGAGTTGATTGGTCTATTACAGAAGCAAATTGGCTAAAATAAATGCAATAAAATGGTTTAATTGAAGCCCAGATACTAGCGTAACTAGTAAATAATGAAAGGATAGCAAGAAATCCAAAAAGGAATTTTTCCGGGTCCTTTGGCGCGTCCGGTTTTCCCCGAAAACCGCTCGATAAAAGAGATTTTTCATTAAGTTTCCGGCACTTGTGTTGCGTTTCATCCTCCTGCCTTATTTACCGAGCTGGCGCTCTTTGTCTCTAGCATCAGGTGGTCCTTTTCCTATTTTTAACCATCCGCCGAGGACCCTCCTCGGTCGGGTTTCGTCTCTCTTCGACCTTCTTTGTCGCTCGCCTAGACTCGGCGATATCACAAGAATTTCATACCAAAGCACACCAAGATTTTTTGTTCCATTCAAAAACTTACCCCATTTTTTTATAAATATGCACACACCATTTATCAATGATTTTACTTACATTATTTGTACTCATTATTATACAAAAAACAATTAAATATATGCAATAAATAATGCAAGTTGTGTTACAACAATTCCCCATAATTTACAACACCTACCCTTAAATATACTTATAATATAAATTGTTGTTGATGGGGCGATTTTGTGTATCACCAGTACTAAGACGGATATTGTGTGTCAACGAGGGTTGCACTTTAGTAGGCCTTTTGTATAGGGTGAATCAGCCTATACTCAGATAGAACAGCCTCATTTGTGAGCAACAAAAATCAATTCAAAATCCACCAATTTTCATATACTGATGTATAGCAATCAACCCAAACTTGTTCTACACCAATTTTCACAGCATTAAATTACCGACTCGCAGGACTTTCAGTTCCCAAAGGATAACCACGATTTCAAGTGTCCAAACCATCAATGCTTTCACAGATACCAGGCTCCTTCCTCGTTTCTCTCGGGCGCTTATCTTCTTCATACAACACTTCAGGAGCCACTCGCCTTCCTCGCCTGACAGTAACGCTGACTCATCTTCACTAATAACAGCGAAAAGAACTAATTGCAGCCCCAAGATATGAATACAAACGCTTGCTGGTGGGTCATATCTTGCCCAATTTTTGCTAGAATTAGCAATGAAATGGTTCATAAAATTGGTGCAAAGAAGATGTTAGGGGGAGTAGAGCAAATTATGCTAACATTGTAGTTAGAGAAACCAAACAAAATGATTCATTATTATTGGCTGATGTGGGGCAGAGTTTGTGTGCCAAATATTGACTGAATTTGAGGTAATTTCTTATAACAAACGAGTGACGCCTCTGATGTGATATAGGAATCACGGTCCAAAACCTCATCGAATTATTCCATTACCGACAATTAGGCGCGCGTTGTACAAGCAAAAACTTTTCGAATTTACCGCGTATCGAACAAGATGGCACCCTTATCGCCTCGCGACCCTTCCGCCTCGGGGTGTTTGCTCTCTCGACGGACGTGTAAACAATTTTTAGACGCCAATTCCGGCCGTTTTGTCGCCGTTTGGAACATTTTTTTGAGCGCCCAAATTTAGAGAATAGAGCCGCGTAGTGGCGCGAAACGGCCGGCTCTATCGCAACTTGAGCGATAAACGGCCGAATACTTCACGCCTCGCCGGCTTTAATCCCGCCATTATATCGCAGAGTTGAATTGTCGGTTCGGTTAACTAGTAGAAAGGACAAAGGGCTGGAAGGAGCGAACTAATAACTCAATTATCAATTGTATCTATGCGAAATATACAAAAATTCCCTATACCTCCGTTATGTTAAATTATAAATCAACCCCTATTTTAGTACTTACTTATGTAAGTACAATGGGGTCCACCTTGAGTGCACATTGCACAGTCTAAAACAAGGTGGACATCATTATACAGGGTGTAACTAAATACGTGTAAAATATTTAAGGGGGTGATTCCTCATCGAAAAATAGATAGGATCTTTCATATAAAGAAACTTCATTGGAGCATCCCTTGTTAAGATACAGCCCCTTAAAGGGGGTACATAAAGTTTAACAATTTTTTCACAAGCACTAATAAAGTTACAATACTGAAATTATCCTGACATTTTCTACTAACCAAAAAGACACATAGCCAGTAATTTATTTGGTTTACTCCATAGTTGTAAGGGGTGGAAAACGCAACCCCAAAACTTTATTTCCAAGATTCTTTATATGAAAGATCCTATTTTTCGATGAGGAATCACCCCCTTAAATGTTTTACAATTATTTAGTTACACCCTGTCTACTTAACTAGATATTACTAGCTCTATATTCAAGACGTGTTATAATTGTTTCAAATCATTTTTTGAACCTCTCGTATAATTCGCGGGGTAAACTTTATACAGCTTTGCCGGTGGGGGCATGATCACCGCAATTCGAAATTGATATATATATACGAAAGTCTTCAGATGTAGATAAGGCCCTCGTGAATCGGAGACCCGACTTTTCGGACGACCGTATTATCCATCTTATCCTTTCTGTCAATTTTAATGAGGAATGAAATTATCTCGGGACCTCCGACGAGCGCACGGAATCTCGAATTCGATCCTACGCTCCGACCCAGAAGGGTTAGAAATACAAAAACACAAATGCCCGAATTATAGACTTGTATAAATATACAGAGTCGGTTCGCGGCGATGTGGACAGTGCGAGAAAGAGGCCGTTGTAATATCAAATGACACGGAGAAAGATGGGAGTATAAGTGAGAGTGTGCTTGTTCTAGTTCACAAATTGTTTGAGAATCATCTAAGACAGTTCAAAACCGTATAGAACTGTGCAGGGGCATTTAGAATCATTTTAGAACTGATTAGGACCGTTTGAAACGGTTCAGGATGATGTTAGAACAGTCCAAAATCGTCCAGAACTAATAAGACAATTTTTTTAGAAGACTCTTTAGAATTTAAATTTATTAGAATTTTGCAAAGATTGATTCGATATACGAGGATCGTACAGAAAATAAAAAAAGGCTTTAGGTATAAGAATAAAGAATATTGAGGAGAGGACGGCGCGAATGGTCGACGGGCGAGCGACCTTGTGTGATCGTCGACGGTTTTTAAAATAGAATCGGTAGCAAACCGCAAACGTATATCTAATTAATATCTGTGTTTATTCGGTGCACAAAACGTTATTTACTTTTTATAGTGACAAGGCGACCGACGGCCGATAGTGAACCGTAACAGAAATTGTTGTGATTTTGTAGGTCGCTCAACCACTGAGAGAGGATATTTATTTCTACATAGAACCGGCCTGATACGATAGATAATTCATTGCGTACTTTTAACTTTTAACTGAGAAAAATATGAGATGCCCAGCGCTGGAATATTTTTATATACCATTCACTGTCTAAGAGCATTTTACACAGTGCGATAAATTGCTACAATAAAACGCCGCGATATTGTTAATGAAATTAATGGTAAAAAAAGCCCCAATTTTCCGTTTAACAGTCGCCTAATTAAACGATAACTTATCGCATAGATATATAAAAAAAAACATATTTTTCAGTCACCTGGTACAACAACGGTTCAGTTCAGATCGCCCCAGCCGTTCGGAGCTTTTACCCCTCGGGGAATGAGCAAATAGAAGAATAGAGATTGCGAGGTAGAGATACTTATACCTGCCTAGTTCGAGTGCTCAAACTCTAATGTCGATAAAAAAAAATATAAATATAAACGTTTACGAGATAAACCAAATTACATAGGTAGGTTATATATTCAGAAAAATTTATATAAGATACTTACTTGAGTTATTATTTTTTATTATAGTACAGTCGAATTTCTGGAATATTAGGTACACAATTTTTGAGATTCCTATATACATAGTAGAGGTATTACAGGATTGCAAAAAAAAACGTGAAACTTACATTTCTACACACCAGGCAAGTGCAAAATTGTATGGTCATTTCTATAATGAGTTGAACAAAGATGATGATAATAAAATAACAGTGAGTTAAAATGAAAAAGTTGCAATCTCAGAATATCATCACTCATTCTTTTTCCTTCATGGTGAGACTAATGAAAGTTGGCTTTGTTACACCCATAAGTAGACAATGTTGGGTACAAATTTGCACTTGCCTGCTATTATACAGTATTGGAAATAAAATCACGCATAATAGGGAAATCAATGTAAAATTCTTAGCCGCCTTAAATCCAGTCGACCAGTGTAAATTTCAATAGAACGTCGCGATAAATTATAATAAATTTAACTGTTCCACTGTAGATTGCACTCCGCGCTTTGGTTCGGTTAGATCCAAAATCAAATAGCTACAAAAATGTCACAAATATTAATAAAGAATTCTGCATGTCTTTCGGCCACAATGGCTTGAAAAAAGTAATTTCTTCATTAGAATTTAATTTTTTTGAATTCTTTTATTTTCTGTTAAAATTATCATTTTGTTTATTTTTGAAATTTCCTTTATTCCATTATTTTTTAGAATTCACTAGAATTAGAATTTTTTAGAATTCACTTTATTGTCAAGCATTGTGGCAAAAAGACATGCAGAATTCTTTATTAATATTTGCGATATTTTTGTAGCTATTTGATTTTGGATCTAACCGAACCAAAGCGCGGAGTGCAATCTACAGTGGAACAGTTAAATTTATATAATTTATCGCGACGTTCTATTGAAATTTACCTGGATTTTGGACGGCTAAGAATTTAACGTTGATTTCCCTATTATGCGTGATTTTATTTCCAGTACTGTATATAAGCGCCTATAGTATATATTTAAATTAAATGAATAGCAAGTACGCCACTGTGTTGGTGCCTGTAAAGTGGATATGTATTTGGAAAAATCAACTGGCGTGCATAATTCCAACGTAGTCCGGATGTAGGTACGTACGAAATCGCGTTCGATTAATGCATCACGATTGTTTTGAATGAATAAATAAGGTAGTAAAATAAGGAACACGTTTTACATTAAACTAAACTTGTGGAAGTAGAATCAAAATGTTATAGGTACATTATTATAGGTTTGTTTTATACCACTTTTAAACACAGTTTGTGCCGAAACCAAAGGAGCATAGAGGGTAGGTATATGTTGAAGGAAACTGAAAATTTTTGAAAAAAACCAATACCTACTAGTGTTAACTAGAAATCGGCCTTTCTTACAGCAAAGCCAATAAATAACCAAATGTTTCCAACGCTGAAAGATACCTACAAAATGTAAAATGTTCGTCATGCGATCATAAACTCGAAAGGTTCGATTTTATTGCTTTTTACACCATCCCCATAAAAACACCCCCCAACTCTCGAGTTCCTTTCGTTAAATTTTCTTCAATTTTCTACCCCTAAATGTATTCATATATATGTATTCCAATATTGAATGTCCACTAAATTTGTCTGTTTAATCCGTCCCGAGTATGAAGGAAGGAATCAATAAGGCCTATTAAAAATAGATTTAAAATTTCTACCTGATGCATTTATCTGATTGTAGGGAATTTTCCCAATTCAATTAAAGGGCTCAAATTTAGTTCAATGTTTATTGTTTTGGTATATTTTATCAAAATTTCATATTGTACCTCTACTGTATCGAATAGTACTGTCATTTATGCGAAATGTATACATGAACCAGTCCAGTAAAAGGCCATTTTGGCATTAAACGTCAAGTCAACCTGATTTTGAACGAAAAATGAAGTTTGTTGATAGTCAATTCAATTGTTACAACTAGAAGCAAACAAACCAACTTAAAATCAACTACAAAACGCTAATTAAACAAAAATAAATTCCAGAATAAGATTCTACGAACCTTCTCACAGCTCCCAGCAGACGCTCATGGTATATCCGAAAAGATCACGAAGCACTGCAATCCGAAAGGGTAATCACTAAGGTACACCGCACTAAATTTATTTTGTTTGCACTGACAATTACACATTAAACATCACAGCTCACCGATTACGAATTACACTATATTTTGTTTGCGCTCGCCTACCACGATTCGTACACAACAATCGCCCTTAGAGGCGAACATAACCTATGAATTGGCACATTTTCGCCGGTTCGACCGGGTTTTTACGCTGGCTTAGCGTATAATGCGACGCGTGCGGCATTACGCGAGGAAAATCGGGAAAAACGCGCTAATTTCCCATCGCGTTGGGTGGAAATAGAAGCGAATTTTCGCGGAGCAACGGCCGGGATCCAAAGCACTCTACGATCTCGCTCGACAGACTGATGCGTTTCGGTTTCGTTGCGACTTCACAGCTGTGTAAGAGAGAGAGGGGCATCGGTACATAGCCGGCTATGTATTTATTTTCCCCCTTATGTGCGGCGGTGTACATAGACCGTTTCTACCGGCGGTTCTCGTATTCTCGTATTCTGCTTCTGCCAGCTTTTGTCGAGGATATTGTGTGTATACGTGCACGCGCTGCTGAAATTTTTTGTTTTTTTTTTCTTTATTTTTCGTTTCTTTTCTTCTTTGGGACGAACGCCGAATGTGCGTCTGGAGGAATTAGGGTTATTCTTTTTCTTCTTTTGGTCTCTTATTCTTGCATGTTTACTTCAAATGAGGGATTTTTAACATATCAATTAATTTACTATATTCAATACATTGCTGTATACTATACAGGGTGAGTTAGTACTGAAGTTGCGTCAATTTATAACAAGTAATTTTAGGAACTAATTTTTATTCGGATGTCGTTTTTCTCGATTTTCAATTTTTAAGCTTTCAGAGCCACCTATATTAAAAATTTTGTATTTTTTGCTGTATAGGCTTATGAGACCAAAATACCAAGTATTAACACTTTTTGTAATCAGCCCATCGAGTAGAATCCAAAAATGGTCACACTTGATATGTTGGTCTCAAAATAAAGACTATACAGCCACTCAAAAATCACAAAATTTAATTGTTTAAGTGTATTTAGTGGCTGTATAGTCTCTATTATGAGATCGATGTAAGTATGATCCCTTTTTGTAATCAGTTTAACGAGGAGAATCTAAAATTGCAAAAATATACGGAGTGTCCCATTTAAAATATCAAAGTTGTTGCTACTTTTCGATAGAAGTGGCAACGCCGCAGCGTTGAAAATATTTTAAATCGATAGAGCAAGATTTACGGTCAACTTTTCACAAAAAATGAATTTAGGCGAGTTTTGAATTTTGAATGGCTGGTATAGCCTTTATTATGTGATCAAAATACCAAGTATGATCCCTTTTTGTAATCAGTTTAACGAGGAGAATCTAAAATTGCAAAAATATACGGGGTGTCCCATTTAAAATAATGAAGTTACGGTCAACTTTTCACAAAAAAATGAATTTAGGCGAGTTTTGAATTTTGAATGGCTGGTAAAGTCTTTATTATGATGTGATCAAAATACCAATTATGATCCCTTTTTGTAATCAGTTTAACAAGGAGAATCTAAATTTGCAAAAATATACGAGGTGTCCCATTTAAAATAATGAAGTTACAGTCAACTTTTCACAAAAAAATTAATTTAGGGGAGTTTTGAATTTTGAGTGGCTGGTAAAGTCTTTATTATGATGGGATCAAAATACCAAGTATGATCCCTTTTTGTAATCAGTTTAACGAGGAGAATCTAAATTTGCAAAAATATACGAGGTGTCCCATTTAAAATAATGAAGTTACGGTCAATTTTTCATAAAAAATTAGGCGATTTTAGATTTTTGAGTAGCTGTACAGCCTTTTTACCAAAATACCAAGTATAACCCCTTTTTGTAATCAGCTCATCGAGTAGAATATAAAAATGCAAAAATATACAGTGTGTCCCATTTAAAATAACGAAGCAATGCCCAACTTTCGGTATAAACAGAAGTCGGGCAATTTTTGAAAATATTTTAGATGAATTCCTTACATCCAAAAATCATACAAAATTTCATAATTTTCTACACAGTCATTCACGAAATACTTCTAATAGACTAACGAAAAGTTCTGTGGTATAGTCAATTTTTCTGAGCATCATTGTATGTCTGTTATCTTATCTCACTATACATTGATATGTATAAATGTGAGATCTTCTATAAGTATACCTAGGGTAAATAAGCTATGTTTACAGCACTGTTTTTATTAACCTAATTATACAGGGTGACCCTTTAGTATTGAAATGCGCCCCATAGAAACTTCTTAACAAAATTTGTTAAGAACCTATAAATTATCCTGCACCTTTACTCCCCAAATTGATCCTATACATTAACACCCTCCAAATATTAAACTGATAATAAAACCGTGTATTGAAAATTCGCAAAATGAAGTTAATTAATAGACACCTACATTTTATATTAACAAATATGATGTCTAATTAACGAGCCCCATCTTAATTCTCTCGGGTATACTCACACAGAACAACATCCAATGCTACATAAAAAAAAAACTTGACACCCCGAAACTCATTCGAGTCGTTATTAAGCCCACCCCTGCCGTCACGTATAAACATCCTTATATATCGATAACATTAAAAATTCCACACGTCTCGTCGACGATCCTTTATCTACTTCACGAGGCATGGCCGTAGATTTAAGGAGACGAGTTATATCTCCTATAATCCAGAAACCAGGCACGATTATTCCCATCGGGAATGAGCCTTAAGTATTTCCTGAATAAGTTTCGAGTTCGCGATACGAGATAGATGATGGTGGAAGTTATAATTCCGATGATTTTAGTATAACTGTTAAAGGGGTTCATTAAGATCGAAACATGAGTATAAAGTTAGAAGTTTGCTGGTGATTATATACAGTTCTATTAATAACTTTTTCTCATTATTTATTCCCCACATAACTTATAATTTTATGAGCATTGATCTACTATATTGTCGTTAAAATCCCTACTAAAAAATCCCTTTTTAATATCACCAAATCTCTTAATTAATTTAAAATAAAATCCACCAAAGCCCTTCGCGAGTCCCTGGGGCACCCCCTTGACTCGACGTTCATCCTCTTCCAATTCATCAAAATACGCTTCCAATTCCAGGAACTCGCGTCCCGTCTCTTTTCATCTTTCGGGCCTTTTATACACGGAAAATTATTCACGGAACGGGCATAGCCCCGTCTCCGTCGCACTCGTTCTCGCAAATCGCCCCGTCCTCGTCAGTTTGTTGCCCCAAGGCTGAGCCGATGCTTTTATGTTCCGTAGCAGCTTGCTGCGACGTGGACTTGGGCCAATGAATTAATCTAGTCGGCTACACTGTTAGAATTTCAGCCGGAGTATACGGCGGTTCCGGAGCTATAAAACTCCGGTTTCCCGTTTAGAGTATACTCTTGAACCAATGATTAGTGGGGTAAAGCTCTAACGCTTGTATACGAGCGTATTTTATCGAACGGTGTGGTGTAGAAGTTTTTTAATAACAATAAATTGCGTTGTACTGGAATGGGAATTTGGGATAGTATTATTTGTTTATAGAGGGTTATAGATATTATTTAATTAATGCGTTTTTATTGAGTAATTGTATAAGTAATTAGTGCATTTTTAAAATATTGAGAAACCTTGAAAACCACCTTCAAAAATTCTTCAAAATCTTAGAAAAACTTCTCAAAAATTCGCATTTTAAAGTTATAATTTTATAATAATCATGATGTATTTTTATTTGACGAATTGATTTAATTAGTGCTTTCTAAAAATTTTGAGAAAATTTAAAAGCCATCATGCACCTTGAAAAATCAACTAAATTACCTACTAAAATCTTGGAAAGACTTGTAAAAATCCTCAAAAATTTGCAAAGTCATAAATTAATCATGATGTAAGTATACACTAAAAAAAATAATCCATTATATTGTTAACTTTACAACAATTTAAAAACTTAATAAAAAATAATGTACATTCTTTAAAAAATTTTATCACATCATATAACAGTGATTGTTGCGGTGTTTCGAACGATATTAAACCATCATCATCCCTTCGATATGTAAATGAATATTTATCCAGTATAAAAACATAGCTCGAGTTCGTACATTTTCTACCCTTATTTGAGTGAAATTGCATACGCATGAGAACACAATATGCAATAAGCGATAATAACGTTTTCGGCGCTTCCATTACCACGACAAGGGCGCATTTTCCCCAAAAATTCACCCACCTAATGGCTTTTCTTTCTCCTCCAAAACAACCATCTGTCGCTTTCCCGACCTTATAAAAGAAAACTTAGAACAATTTGTACTATTTAACCGAAAAGTTTGATAATTATTGCTTAATTAAAGTCCTATAAATTCACAAGAAGATCATCCCTTAATAAAAAAATCAAGCATTTATTATAATCAATAATTTTATATAAACAATAATATAGGTAAAATTCCTCCCTCTCTGAAACTCCCCCCGTTCCACCTCTGAACGCGGGGCCGGAGGGTAATGCGATGCTCGCCCCCTCGAAGCTCCTCTGGGGTGTTCTCGTAATTAGATGAAATTCCTATCGAGGGAGGCGTAGTGATTAAATGCCATTTTTACATGGGATTATTTCCTCGGCGATATGATGAGCGTATAACCGAAACAGAAACGGCCCTTCGCTGATTTATGGCTTGCCATGCCATGCGTCGCGGGGCGCAAGAGCGGAGTTTTCGCGGAGTTCGTTGGGGGATGGGGGATGGAGGATGGGGATAATCGCGTGGAAAGCCGCGTATGTGATGTTTAATGAGGGTTTCTTAAAAAAATATATAGAGTTGGAGGTGTAAGGGTGGAGTTTACCGTACGCAATATACGGGGTGTCCCACGCTGGATGCATTGGAAAAAAAGTATGGAAATTTACAACTTAAAATTCCTTAATACATTATGTACGTCCATACAATAAATTAGGTATAAGATTTAAACAATTTGACTATTTATACAATAAAAATGTATAAATATACATCATGATATCTTATGAATAAAATGCAATTCTACATAAAAAATAGAAATATTCCCTTTAGAATTGCATCTTTTCTGTATATTTACAAGGAATTATTATTTATTATACTTACCTATATTTACAGTATATTTTGTGTGCTAACCCCATCCACTGCTTCTCTTATATTTCTGTGGGAGTGTGGACGCATTGCTTCTACCTATAAGTTTGTTACAATTTGCACATGCAACTTTCGCATGTTCCAAGTGTTTATACTTAATTAACTAATTAAAGGTAAGTTAATCGTATTTATTAGTTGATAACCAAAAATATTTTCGTCATATATTCACGTCATATATTCACACAGTCACCGTGTACATAGTGCCTCATATTCAGCGCTCCATTTTAAAGTTTATAAAGTCATGTTTACCGAGCTCCTTAAACATGACAATTCTACATTGTTGTTATGGAGTAACTAAGGACATTGTTTACGTTTAAGTCGCTCGCTAAACATGCCTTTAACGTTAAAATGGGGCGATGAATACCGACCATCAGTGTATTCAAAAGGTAAAAACAAAAGCATTATTAAGGTTACCTATTATTTATTAGTTACTAATTTACTTTATATTTAAATTCTTTTACAACGGATTCATCTAGGTATACTTACATCGAGAGAGAGAGAGAAATTATTTTATGAACGATTGCTTTGCTATATCAGGTTTTTAGAAGCATTGCAGTTGAGTTTTAGCCTCTACTTCATACATTTTAAAATATTTTCGGGCAAAGGTAGTAATTAATTGCTGTATATACTTACCGTAGGTTCTTACTGTAGTTAATGGCCCGTATGCAGCGCCCAATTTTAACGTTAAATGCATGTTTAGCGAGCGACTTAAACGTAAACAATGTCCTTAGTTACTCCATAACAACAATGTAGAATTGTCATGTTTAAGGCGCTCGATAAACATGACTTTAACTTTAAAATGGGGCGCTGAATACGGGCCAATGATTCTAATGTTATTAGGTAAGTACTAGATATATATTATACCTAAATGTTCAATACGATTTTTAGTTTTAATCGGTACTTATACTGTTTGTACTATAAATTTTGCAATATAACTATGTAATTCATCATGGATTTGTGTTTCACTCTTATGGTCCAACTGTTTAAATTATGGGTCAAAGTGAATGAAATTTTACACTACTCGTATATGTACCTAATATTATTAGGTATATTAGTGTGTAATATTACACAAAAAATTATGCGAGAATGTCTAATTTTTGTAGCAATAATACTGAACATATTATGAACATACTATACATATTTTCCATAATTTGTTATGTAAAATATTTTCTACAGAAAAAATGGAAATAACCATAACCAAACGTAGGTCACAACGTTTGGTTATGGAAATTTACAGATCCTTTTTTCCAGTGCCATGGCAGGTTAGACGTTTTGAGAGAACTGGCGTACGATCATTGTGGAAATTTGGTTATTTTGGTTATTGATCTTGCTCTATCGATTTAAAATATTTTCAACGCTGGCTGCGTTGCCACTTCTACCGAAAAGTAGCAACAACTTTTTTTTAAATTCTACTAGATGAGCTAATTACAAAAAGGGTATACACATACTTGGTATCTTGGTCACATAATAAAGGCTATACAGCCACTCGAAAATCACAAAATTTTGAATTTAGGCGGCTCTGCGAAAGTCAAACAGTTGATAATCCAGAAAAACGGCTTACATGTTCCTATAATATATCCTAACTTTTCAAGTACTATCTATAAATTTATAAACGTCTAATTGTCTAATTGTAGATTTCAGTTAACCAATAAGTAATGGATGCAGGATTTTTAAATTATTTAAACAAAAACTGTTGAAGGAATGATCTTGCAAAATCTCCAAAATTTTTGTAGATATTAGATATATAAATTTACCTAATCAATTTTATGAAATTTATATAGTAGGTACTATCTATAAATTTATTAGATATTAACCTTCATAAAAACTTCAAATTGAATCGGTTTTTTAATAACTCATTCGCATACGAAAAGCAATTTCCCTATATAGTCCCGAACGAACGCCGCCCGTTAAAATTTGTTGCTGTACTAATTCCTATTTAACTAAAATCGTTTATTTCGCTCATAAATAAGAATAATGGCTACTATTTCCGCTCGAAATACGTTGCTCGGGCTACATTTCTCGTGGTTTGCAGCGACAGACACACACATACATAAATACGACCGGAGAGTCAGCTGTCCCTGTCTTGTTAAAGAGCCAACCGCCAACGAAAAAGTCCGTAAATGTACATAAAGAAAAGAAACTCTTCGTTAATAACATTGTTTAAAGCCGAATGTGTCGTTAATACAACATTAATGCAAACGGAAGTGAAATTGACGTATGTATACAATGGTGGTCCACCTTGATTTCATATAGTCTAACATTATAAGGGAGGTCCTTATTGGGCTAGGCTGTACAATCAAGGTGGACACCATAATACAATGGTCAGCACACTTGATTATCGCATTCCTTTTCTATTTTTATGAGTGCCAGTGTATGTGCTAGAAAAGGAACGCGATATGTTAATGGAGAAGACCACGACTTTTTTTTTATTTTTTTTTTCAAAACCGTGTGTTCTAAGAAGGCGCTTAATGAAATTTTTATTTTTTTCTGTGGCCAAATAAGGCCGCAATTAATTTTTAAAGTTTGAAAAACGTCACACACTCAATCGTCAATCGTCATACACTCTGCTCCAATCAAAGCGAGAGTTGAAAAGAGAAGTAACATTTAGCAAGTTTGCCACGTTTCCTATTACTCTTCTTTACTCCTGCAAAATGTGCGTTTTTTGTATATTTATTGCAATCAAAATTTTCTGATTTATCCATTTCTTCCATTACCTAATGGATAATTCGATATATAAATATAGAAATAACATAGTATAAAAACACAGTATCATATAGTTCACAGTATAAAAACTGTTGTTTTAATAATATGTAAGTAAATAATAAAAAATGTGGTATTTTTAATGAGTCGGTATACCTAATAACTATATACAGGGTGGCCCAGAACTCACGCCCCACCCTGAAAGCCTTATGGGACCGACAATGGAGATGCCAAAAAACTGCATCAGCCGAAGACATGAAAAAGTTATTCCTTTGATGGTAAATAAAGAGTTTTAAAATCGACCAATCCCAGTAGCAGTTCACATATGCGAAAATGACGTGAATTAAATATATACACCAATTTGACATTATTGAAAGATTCCATGTCCATTTCACATTGAAGGTTAACAAAATCTGCCAAAATCAGCTGCGACTATTAATCAACGATTTACTTCAAAATCGAACAAAAAATCGATCATTCGATTTGAACCACTTTTGAATCAATTGAGCTGTAATAACAATTTGAAATTTTTGTAAATCATTAAATTAAATCGTCATTAAATAGTAAATCCTTGATTAACAGTCGCAGCTGATTTTGACAGCTTTTGTTAACCTTGAATGTGAAAAGGAAATAGAATCATTCAATAATGTCAAATTGGTGTATAGCTAATTCACCTCATTTTCGCATAATTATGCTACTGGGATTGGTCGATTTTAAATCTCTTTATTTAACAAAGGAATAACTTTTTCATGTCTTCGGCTGATGCAGTTTTTTGGCATCTCCATTGTCGTTTCCATAAGCTCTTGCCCGGTGGGGCGTGAGATCTGGGCCACCCTGTATAGAGGTTTATTTAGGGATGTGATAAAATTGTCAAGTATAAAGATTTGTGTAGTCAGTAATATATGATTCATTTAAATGCAACAATGTAAATTTTTTTAATTTATGAAAATTCACCAAATCAAATCGAATTTGCTGTGCCTTAAAACGCAATACAACGCAATTTTCCCAAAAAAAAACAACACAAAACCAGCAAAATCCATTACTAAATCCTATTCTTCTACTAGTAAATTCCTAACTTTAAAATCTCGACTATTAATAAAATAAACCATCGTACTATTCACTGACAATAGGTTAGATAGCCACTTCCATTCAATTATTTTCATTAGTCCATTCCCATGACGTGAATTGTGAACCAACCATTTACACCGACCTACGCTCGCTCGCACGTCGTATTCCCGTCTCTTTCCAACGCGCTAGCCTCAATAAACGAGGGTGTGGTATTTTTAATGACTCGCCAAGGACGACTCGGATTGAAATTAACTCGACGCAGGACCGGCCCGGCCCCACCTCTCACCGGGCACATTCACGCATTTAAACTTTTTCTCAAAGATCTTATAACTGTTCATATATGAAGTATAATCAATTTGTCTATCTACCCTTAGGGTGTAAGGTTTATTAATTTAATCCCTTTCGCGGTTTATCATTTTTGTCCATTCTTTTTTATTTTTGCTATTTTTCTCGCCTCGTTTCATGATATTCCCTTTTTCTCAGACTGTTCATATATGATCATTAGAAAAATCCAATTATTTAAAAGAATCAATCAACATTTATGAATTAAAAGGGTACACTATTTCAATTATTATCGCGCATATTATAGGCTTGTTAAGCTAATTATCAAAGAAGATATAAAGAAGCGTGAGTGAATAAATACATCATGCAAGAACTACCTGATAAAGTTGGGTATAAAGCGAGAGTATACCTATGACAAAAACAATACAAATTACAATAAGTGCATCGTTTGTATGCGTGTGCATGCGCTAAGCAAATGTCGTACAGATAAGACTATTTCAGGTATTCCTCTGGTATTGACACCTGAATGCATAATCCCCATCGGGCCTTTTACTGCTCGGTTTCCAGGCGAACCAGTTACGGATTTGCTCTTCTTCTCTTTTTGCCCCGGACTTCGCTCGACTCGATATGTCAAATAAATCACTTTGCGGTGCTCCAGACGGTTTATTCTACCGTTTTTTATAATCCGAGACAATTAGTTCACTTTTTAGACAATTTATTGCTGATGGTAAATACCTAATAAAAATGCCTATTAGAAAATTGACTATATATAATACTTATATTTAGTATAAAATGAACTAAATCCCCCCCTGTTATGGCATCAAAATTGCATCAAAATCGGAGACCTTCTCGGCGTGTGCGCCTGATATACCAAAAGCTAGCGACATCTGTGACCGTTTCGAGATTAAAGTGCCATTGTGATGTTTCCGTTCAATTTCTCTTCGCCCTCGGGGAGCCGAGCCCCGGATTTCGGCACAAAAGGGTCGTTTCTGAGTTCTGGTTACCCCGCGAAGATGGGGGGATGTCGATGCACAGGTATCTATATAGGGATTTCGAGTTGCCTATCTACGCATCAATCGGGTTGAGGGTTTCGGCTTGTGTACCTATAAGAGGCAGGAGCGGACTTTGAGGTTTTTTGTTTTAATAGAATGAGGATTTTTGAGATGTGTTGTTTGGTCAAGTTTTGATTATTTAATTCCGGTGTATTATAGAATGCTTAAATGTAATTTGTTTATTGATATTCAGTAAAGAGTGCATAAAAAACTGGATTTTGCGATAATAATTGTTTAATTGTTGTTACCTACTACAGTAATTCACTGTTTACGTTGTTTATTTTTTTATTGAATTTAATATTCACACATTTCCATGATCCCCAGATCTTTAGAATAATTGGTATTCTAATTTATTCTAATGCTCCAATTCTCAATTGGCACAATCTACCAATTTTATCAATGCTCCTAGAACACTCAATATGTATTTGGTAATTTGATTCTTTCAAGTTTAATTGAAATATTATCTACTGAGATAAGTTTAGGTAATTATTTAAAGATTTTAAAACTCCACTTTGATGGCCTTTAACTTCTTAGGAATTCAACTTAGTAGGTACCTATTCAGCGAAGTTTGATTAAACTCCCACATGTTTAGCCTCTTTTATAAGCCTTCATACTCTGTTTTGACAACGTAATGACGCTCTATAAAAAGAGAAAACCTTCTTTTTTCGAGTCCACAAACGAAGAAAAATATTCGAAAATTTTCAAAAATGCCACCCAACTTCGAGAACAGCTCAACTAGGCCGTAAAAATTCCGAAGCCGGAGCAATAGAAGCCCATACGCAGTGCATATCCCAGCACGAATCCAAAGCTATTTTAAAAGCCGCGCTCACACCGGCCGAATCGCCGAAATAACTCTCAACCAGCAGAACAAAAAAAAGACACTAAAAATAAACCCTCTCGCGCTCGAGAGCGATGGGTCGAACAAACGAAAATGACGCGAACTGAATGTTCAAATAACACTCCAATCGACCGGACGAACGCTCGACGCTAACCCACCTTCCCCGAACCCATCCCAACCCATCTAAAACCACTTTTCAACCCTCCAAATTCCTACAAACAACAAACCAAACTCCCACAATCACTCTTCCACAATCCTAATAAAATCCTCAAACGAATTAAAACAACATAACAATTAGCATCATTACTTTTAATTATACGCCTGGTTAGCTACTTGGTCTGGTCCACTGTAGAAACAAACAACTGACGATCGATACGATAAGAGGGTGCGCATGCGCTCCCAGTCGCAAACAGGGTCACAGAAGGCCATGTGTTCACAATAGCGGTTCTGCAAAGCGACATCGACGATTCGAAAATCTGTCCAACATGATGGGAATATGCGCGATTTCATGGGCTCCTGTTTTTCGGGTTGCATATATAGATTATGCCTTTAGCTTTCCTCAATTTGTGGATAATATAATAATGTACGAATGGATATGTTATGTGCATATAACGCGTGTTGTAGCATTAAATCGTCATGATATGCTCTATATATGTTTCTGGTTAAGTAAGCGAGGATATGAACAATAATCTGAAGAAATAAACCATCAAAATGAACAATTTGTTCTTTAGAATACCTTTATTAAACATGTTGCATATTACATGTTGTAGATTAATTGTTTGTAGACTAATATCTACTATTGATGAACACTGCAAGAATAATATTCATTATTAGATTTATATAGGTACATACATTAGACAAATGACAGTTCTGAGAGTCGAAAAATGACCCTTTTGACAATAGGCATCAAATAACAGTATTGATGGACGACAAATGATATTTCTGACAGTCGACAAATGACAGTTCTAACAACTGATATGGCTGTTTAGTTCATTGTAAATTAGAATTTGCTGTTGTGCTATACATTCTACATTAATAAGCCATAAAAACTTCATATTCATACAAAAATCTTAATCAATATTTTCCAAGAAAATAGATTTTAGATCCAAATAGCATAAAATTTTTGCTGTAATACATTCCCTCTAATTATCCACACCACATTCACAGTATAACAAATATTTTATTAAGCCCCAGCAGGACACGAAATGGAATATTTCGCGTATAATATTTCGCTTATACATAGATAGGCAAACGAGATGTGTGTAGATAATAATATATGTGCGAGTAGCGAGTCGACGAAAATTAATTAACAAACAAGTTACCTTCGGTTAGAGGGACATGTTTGCCCGTTGAATTATTTTTTCGACGCGGCGTTGGAACTGGAATATCTTACGCGGTGCTAACGAGAAGAACAAATAGAGAAGAGCCCGTTTGGAATGTTGAAATCGTGTATAAATATGTAGGCAGAGATTATACAAAACGAAACTAAAAGTACCTACCTACAAAAAAAGGTACTATATCTTATATAGGGATTTTTGTCGTACTTGTAACGATTTTTGATGGAAATCTGGGATGGCTACATACTTCGCGAAATTGGTGAACTAAAGTTACAACCTTTACAGATATCACAGCTTTATACTTTCTTATTTTTGGTTGGAATTATTCAAAAAAATTCACAAACGTGTGGTTCAAACATGCAGTTTCCTTAATATAATCTGGTTTCCCACCTTAAAACGTGGTACAGATTATGGCCCGTATTCAGCGCCACATTTTAACGTTAAGTACATGTTAAGCGAGCGACTTTAACGTAAAAACAATGTCCTTATAGTTACACTCCATAACAACAATATAGTACTGTCAAATTAAAGGCGCTCGCTAAACATGTGTTTAACTTTAAAATGGGGCGCTGAATACGGGCCAATAAGTTTTTATTAGCTATTTAGAGGCTAGTAAATAGTGTTAAGGCTGTTCTATAGTCCGTTCGCTGAAATCGTGCCGGTTTCGGATTACAGTCCCCAAAAAATACCTGTTTTCGGGGAAAACAATATTGTTCACAGTGTTTTACTGCAGATTAATTTTGATAAAATAAAATAATTTTCAGCAGTTGGCGTTTTCCCCGAATACATCAGGTATTTTTTGGGCACTGTAAACATTGAACGCTTAATCCGAAACCGGCACGATTTCAGCGAACGGACTATATCACCCTATATTCGTTACATATAAAAACGGTTTCCCAAATATCTCCGTTATTTATCGTCAATTGCTAACTTGCGAAGAAATTGTTGGAATTATATTTTCACTTTACCTCATATTTTTGGAAATATAAATAAAAATCCACCTGAAATATAAAATATTAAAAATGTAATTCCAACAGATTGTAGACCATAGTTTTTGTCAACTTTTTTCTAATATATAAAATTTTCTGTTAAAGTAAAAAATAAGCATAAGAAATGGGAAACCTATTTCAAATTTTACGAATTTTTTAAACTATATCGCTTTCGCTCTTATTTCTACAGCGTGTTTCGCAAACGATTTAGTGTACAGAAATGTACTCATATTATTTAGAGCCCCCGACTTTTTATCTTCCTTTTTTCTTACGAACTCTACTAGATTGTAATTAAATTAAAAATTGCAATAACCGACAGTATATTGCATAATAAGTTACGAAAATAATTAAATAAAATTGTTAGGTATATTTCTACGAAGAAAAAATCTGAGTGCGTGTCTGTATTGAATAGCATTAAATCGGTGAAATGTGCGAGTGAAATAGGCGACCTATAATCTCTTTGAAGGATAGAGTGAAATAATGTCAGTGCTGACATGAAGCGAAAAAAAATTTGTAAACAGTGCCAACGTGTAACAAAAATCATAACAATCTCTGTCGTCATAACCGATAAAACAGCCTTAAATAGTTATACGCCAAAATTTAATCGGAACTAGGAAGCTATCGCAAGTACAATTCTTTTTCTCACACATACATAAACATCACGCCCGACGACGTGGGAGTCAATAAACTTCAAAGTCTCCCCGAATACCGAATCGAACATATGTAACTAAAAATAAACGTGCGTGGCCGACTTCAACTTCAAAAGGACGAACGTGCGGCGATTCGCATTTCCAATTTACAGTCTGTTTAGCGTAATGGATGACGGGAGACGGGCCGATTGCAATGACAGATTTATTCGAAACGATTCCGCTGCCGCGGCGCGACAGAAGGAGCGCTGAACCAGCTCATACAGAGCCTCCCGTTTATCGCGAATCGCTCGAGCGAGCTGGTTTTCTAATTGCACGATTATTATTAATTACTTATGTAGATGTTTAATCGTTGAAGAAACTATGAAAGTTACTGTGGTATATTCACACTCTGATGAGGTGGTTTTTGGGGTGTTAAGTTCACTCACTTCTTGTAAGGGATGCTTTTAAGAAGTTTTTTGCAGACGATGGGTTTTTATAGGAAATTTTATCATTGGAAATGGTTTAAATATGCCACGCTGTACTTGTGGTAGGTGGTTCAAAAGATTCCATATTCAAAAGATGAAATCACTCTGAATCTTGGTTACATCTTCAGAATGCATTTTAAATGAGATATTCTGAGTCAAAAGAGTCCTCTTCAATCCAGTCTATACACAGAATAAATGGCTACTAGCACAACCTCCTTATATGAGCTTTGAAAAGATGTGGTAGTTGCAGGAGGAGGTGTTGACTCCCGAGTCCCAAACTTTCAGGGGTCGTTTCTTATTATTTAGGGATGTTTTTCAGAAAAAAACAGTTTCTTATGACAATCCAAAGGGGTTGAATATTGCCCAAAAAGTTGAGCGTTCTTGAAAAAGTTGCGTTCTTGAACATGGTTTCTTTCAAAGGGGTGGTTCGACCCCTTCGAGTTGAGTGGGGATGATGCGATTTGGTGGGTTTCAAGACAAGACATGAGGGGATTCCTGTTGAAAATTTTACAACCCTAGCTTATCTGTAGCCAATTTGACAGAGCTTCAAAAAAGCGAGTTGTTAATTTTAACGAAAAGAGTGTTTCTGACAGGAAGATCATATACTCCCACTTTCATCCCCTAAAATTCGATTGTCAAGTAATTTACCTTACATTTTTTAATAATAAACACATCGAATTTCATACAAATTTTTAAAAAATTTAAATAAATAAAATCCACCCTTCTAACCGAAAACATAAATCTCGCATTTATCCCCGTACGGGGCTCGATCGCCTATCGATCGTCCTTGCTCCGTCTTCTTCCCGATTGCGGTTTCGCTCGGCTAAACCGCAGAACAACAAAAGACCGATAAAAGATACGAAGCGTCATCGTGCTTTTATTGCATTAAAACGAGCCCGGACTCGCCTAATGTGTGCAATATACGCATCATGTATATCCTATACATAGGAGAGGAAATAAGTTTGATAAAATCATTCGACTGCTCGCAGGCGGCTAGGGAGAAACCGCCAGGCGACAGGCGTAGGCGGTCTGTCGTCCTGTCGATCAATAAAGCGCAGAAGGAGCGCCACAGACGCGAATTGGGGATGAAGCGCAGGGTAGGAAACAGGACTTAGTAGAGTAGTTAGAGTATAGGATAATTTGGACGATTATTATAAAGGACGATTATTGCATGGATTCCTATGTACAATTATTTACCTAGATTTATGTATTTTGTAACTGCTAAGTTAGTTTTTCATGACTGTTTTGATCGTATATACGAGGGTATTTTGAAAATTAGGTACTATAGTGTTAAATTACAAGAAACTTTTAAAACATCAGATTATTAACAACAACATTTTCTAAATATTTGTGCTGGATAAATACATATAATCTAATAAAACAACTAAATAATATAGTCCACCTGGTCTATACATTTTTATTATCACTACCTATAGTGTGCGCATGTGACTTTTGATGGTTCTCTGGCTATATGCGTTGATCTGTAGGAGGTAACGTGCACTGAACAAAGCTTGAATAACGTATTAGAGAGGAAGTCAAGAGGTTGGATAAGTGTCTATTCGTCGTTTGCGAAGGGCAGGGGAGCGGGAATAAAAGTGCAGTTGCGTTAATTGAGTGGAGTTCTATTGTGTAAACGAACGAAGAAGAGGAAGCGGAACATAAAGTAACAAAGGAGCGTTCACCCAAGAGTCAAAGATAAGGAGTCATTCTGTTTGTAATTTATGATATAACATAACTTTCATGACTTACTATAATAATGTAGGATAATTGGTGAAGATGTAATTTCGTTTTAGTTTGTAGTGATGTGTTTTTCAATAAAGTTTATAATAGAGTTTAATTTCAGTTTTCAATAAAATATGAATGGTGATTATTTAGGCGGGATACCAATTATAGAAGAGAAATTAAGTTATAATGAATCTCTTTTTAAATTAGAGATATCTTTTTCAAATTTCACATATGGGGGTTTTAGAGGGGTCCAATTAAGAATATGTTATAGATTTTGTTCTTAACCCAGAGGGCGCTATTTCAGCACACTTTTATTTCCTATGAACGGCCATAAAGCCTGTTTTGAGTCGCTAAAATGCACCATTTCGAATATAAATGAGTTTGAAATTTGCGCTGCATGTTTATGCAAGGTAATGAATTATTTCCAGAAATTTCAAGACATCAGTTTTCAGATATTTCCAAACATGTCCAGACATTTTCCAGATATTTTCCAGGCATTATCCAGACATTTGCGGACATGCCCGGGCAGACAGTTTACAGGAATTTTCCATTCATTTCCAGATATTTACAGTTAATTCCAGACGAAAGCTTCGTTATTACCCTTGATTTGTAAGCCTGCAGCACACATTTCAAACTCATTTATCTTTGAAACGGTGCATTTTAGCATCTAAAAACAGGTATATCTTTTTTAAAGCTAAAATGTTTTAGTTTTTGTAAATTGATCCTTTTTTATCAAATTCCTACGTAGAAAAAAGTTATAGCATTTCGAAGGAAAACAAAGTGTGCTGAAGTGGCGCCCTCTGGATTAAGAGCAAAACGGATAACATATTCTTAATTGGACACCTCTAAAACCCTGATATGTGAAATTTGAAAAAGATATTTCTTGAATTATGCAGGATGGACAAAAAAATCGAAATAAAAAATCGATTTTCATAGTGCTATAACTTCTTAAAGAAGCAACTTTGACTAAGGTAAATTCGATTAAACCGTCATATTTTGACCCAAAGAACGCACCCATAGCGTATTCATTACCGGACACCCTGTATATGCAAATTACAGCCCCTTTAACACTGGTTCATTTTGTATCCTTAAAAAATTTGATGTAAATATGCGAATGTCATATTTTTCCTTATAGTGTCTAAAAAAAGATTGTTTCATTGTTCTTCTTCAATTATAAAAACTTAACTGAACATATGCTGATGACCCTCTTAATTTTTCTAATTTTCTATTGCCTATAGGCACTCATGTAATATATAGTTAAGCACATCAGATAGATACATGAAACATTTCATTGTATTAAGTAGGTACATTTTTTATCTAGGTAATATGTAGTTGTACTTCTCAAACGACAATTAGAAAGCTGCGATAAACCCATAGGTAGATATTGAACAAAACGGGCGCGACTCGCCGCTGATGGTAAAACCGTACAATAAACTTTACCAAAGGAGAAACTACCGGCGAGAAAATCCGAGTAGAAATGCCCGCAATAGGAGGTCGCCGATGAAGCGATCGTGACCGACGTTGAATAATAATTAACGTTATTATTACAGGTAAAGTATACGGCAATTGTGGGGACGTAACAGGCTCGATATAACGTTACGTAAAAAAGAGATATCCATCCAACTTCTCCGATTGTGGAGGACTTGCACAATTATGCGAATATGGGTAGAAAATTGGTAATCAAAAGGACGAAATTTGTGATGATTGCGAAACTTGCAAGGACGATAAAATAAAATATTTAAAATTTATGTTTAAAATGTTTAAAATATCAAAATGTAGATATTATTTCAAAGGTCATTTATTAATTGTAATTAAATAAATTGGAATTTTGTTTATCTACACGTTTATAATTGGAGAGATATTATGCATGTTTTATCGCTCAAATTAGACAATCAACATATAATCTCTTAAAATGTTTCTTTTCAAAAAAAATTAGAGTAGGGGAGACTGGGGATAGTTGTTACAAGGGCAAGTTGTTACAAACCCAATAAAGATGAGTATATAAAAGATAGGCAACCGTAATTCTGGCTATTAATACTTGACATGAAGCCCAAACTGTGAACGAAAGTTGAATTCGATAGATAGTAGTGCACGCATCATCTGATCAAGGTCTTCACTAACCGGTAGATAATTTGATTTTCAAAAAGTGTTGTTTTAATGCTTGTATATCACTCTTTCATGTGCGTTAATAGTTTTCCTCTATGGCAGAAAAGAAGCGAAATAGCATCATAAACCAATTCAGAACCTCAAGACGAATGTTGGGGCTAGTTAATACAAAATTTGAGGGGCACATTGTCACAGTAACAAATAACCCCACTAAGAAGTAAATTCCATGAGAAACCATTGCAATTGAACCTTCAACTGAACCTGACGCTCCTGCAGAACGCAATAGGAAAAAGGGAATTCAGCCCCTTCGCCTTCCACGAAAGAATAAAAGCAAGTTTCAGGCAACTTGAGGCAACTTCAGGCAAGACTCCTCTTCTGAGGAATCCGAAGAAGAGGACTCACTGTCTTAAGTATATACTTGAAACTCTATATTCAGAATCCAAATCTAACGAATGGAATTCGTTCTCTACGCTGCAAGAAATAGGTACAAAGTCTCTTGTAAAGAAGATGACGATTTCTACGTTTGTATTCATTGCCTTTCTGATGGCGATTAACACGTTTAAGATCATTGTTTTACATTTGCATTTTTTGGATTGAATAAAAGTGTTTAAAACTCATTGAATTCCCATAATATTCATTGTAACAACTTTCCCCTTAAGGTAGGGCAAGTTGTTACATTTTAGGTACACGCCCTCATAAATGTTTAATTTAAATGTGTTTTTCTACATAAATTGTTGGATCTAAATTCAGTAATTTAATGTAGAGCAGAAACATATTGCATATTGGGCCGTATTATCTCAAAATTTGGCGCCGATTTAGTTGATATATGGTTTTTAATATAAAAAATCAAATGTTAATTATGTAACAACTAGCCCCTCTCTCTCCTAAGTAAGTTACTACTTATTCTTTTGGTATATACTGGTAGTAGGTACTTTTGGTTTTCTCCGTATATTATAATTCAAATTTTTAGGGAGGTTTTATTTTTATTTGGTTGAATTGATATTAAATCACCTATAGGCCCAAGTTAGATACGCACCTGAGACTCTTCCCTATAACAAATAAAACACATTAAATTCTAATAATTTATACCCTATGTAATTAATCATTTCCATGAAAACAATACAAATCATACAATCTCCAGCGAGCCAATAAAAATCCCACGGTTGATTTGGAAGCCGACTAAAATGGCCAAATAAGATCGTCGACATCTCCCTATTCTTTCATTACGATTCATTTCCTCCCACATCACTTCTCCCTCGATTTCTTTCTGCCATTCCGCCGAGCATTCTTCTTCGTGTCTGTCCCATCGGACAGCCTGACACTCAGGTAGACAATTGACTAACGAAAAAAATAAAAATAAAGGAAGAGCGCGCGCCGCCAACTCAAATAAAATGATTTTTTTTATTTAGCCTCGCACTCTTTGATTTTTGAATAGTAGAATTTTTAATTTTTGTGTATGTTAGGTAGGTAGGAAGAAGTGGGGCAACTTATAAAAATAGCAAGTTTTGAATAATTCCTCTAGCTATATTTATATTAACAAAATAAAAGAACAAATAAAAGAAAATTAAAAAAATTAAAAAATAAAACAATATATAAATATATTTAACACATTATATTGTCGTTTCGTGAATAAAAGTAATGGATTCGTTGCGAGTTCGGTAGAGCTTTGACCAAACGACCCTTCCGCCCGTTTGAGTGACGGCTCGTGGGCGAGGGGAGGTCATAAAGAATCAGTAATGGACGCGTTCGGCTCTCTCACTCCTACAACAGAGGCTCAAACGTGACGTAAATCCGTCGTGATTGAGGTCCCCCTTTATTCCATGAGTTACTTTGACCTGTGATGCACTCGGTATCAATGTGCCTATCAAAATCGCAACCGGCCAACTCGAATTTTATAAATATAGTAAAAAAGCTCACTTAAATTATTTTGTCATGTAATTTTTATTAAGTACATTTATCACAAAAGATACATATAGAGTGTGAAGTATGAAGAAAATATTAAAGTATAGAGGTAAATAGTATAGGCCTAATTCATAAGAAAATTGATTAATTTCTCATTAATAAATGATTGCACAATTGTGAAAAACTAACCCTGATAAATTAGGCTTTTAATTTTCAATTTATTTGAAAAAATAAGAAAATTCTACTGCAATTTTAAGGTGATAATAAGAAAACAGTGAACAATTCACCATGTATCAACAGCATTGTTTATATACTTAGCCTTTAAATAGGCGATAGATAGCCGAGTAGGTTTTACCATAAATTTAAATTTACAAAAAAAAAATCGGAATTTGGAATTAAAAAGCATTATGTGGCGAGCGTGAGCCCAACCGTGAACCCGACCATCGAATAATAAACGCGCCGCAGTCTAGACGGCAATTTAAATTGTTATTCAAAAATCCTTTGAAGTAAGTTTGTACAAACACAAACACAACTACAACTACATCCAATTTATTTACGACTAACTTACTCGTTTGGCATTCGTTCGCTCGATTATTCGAATTAATAACCCGTGCACATAATAATACTACCATTATATATCTATATCTATACCTATATCTATTAAAATATGTAGTTATGATACCTATATTTACTGTTTTTTGTAATAGTAAGGTTAATAGAATAATATTTATTTAATTATAATTAGTTGGAGTGCTGGGTTATCTACAATAATAATAGTAACTTTAAATAGTTATACTATTATATAAACATGCTATATTTTTCGAAGGATTAAACTGAAACTTGCATAAATATCTATCTATTATTTGTTTGGGAAATATCTAAATTGTTTAGAAGTGGAAGAAATTTGAAAAGTTACTATATCTATATCTTCACCCTTATTGTCTCAACAAATGTATTTATAGAGCTTTTTTATATCAGAAATATTATAAAACATGTTTAAAAACTCTCTAACTTGATGTGTTTAAATTTTTATAAGTTAATTATTATGAATAATTTAATAACATTAAAAAGAAGGCGTTAAATACTAAATATGAGTAAAGAAATTTTAATAGTTTACGTATTTTACTTAAATATTTTATTATAATAAGCACTCGACTAGTATATTAGGAATATTTTATTTATATTTGAACAAATACTCAATAAATTAGTATCAATATTTTTTCAATTTGAAATCAATTTATACAGTAATATACGGCGACATGCGAGCCATAAAATATCCATAATAAATTGATAAGCCCACTGGGAATGACAGCCAACTATTTTTATTGATCGACTTTACAACCAACCATACATACTGGTTTTACCAGGTTGGAAGTAGATCACGGTTTTAGATTGGAAAAAAATTCGATGCCGGCACACGGCTATACCTATTATATATGTACAGATATCGAGAAAGAATTTTTATATATGGAATTTTTTATCTATAAAATGCTACTTTATTTTCATGTCATTTTCATCTCGTGGAAAATATTATCTATATAGTTTGTGCACAATAAAGTTAGACGCACGTCACTAATATAAATAATATAGATATAATATAACATAAATAGGCAGTGTTGTATGTTGTTTGCAAAATCAAAGAAATTTACCAGAAGAATTGTCAAGAAAGATTTCTAGAGATGATATAAGTATCTATTAATTTATATACATTTAAAGTTAAGTAATAATTCTCGTAAACCCTCATTTAAAATTTGTTCCACATATATTAGATTTATTGGTTTAAATTTGTTCTTTTTTTGCAAAATGTGAAAATATACCTACCTAATAATTTTTAGTTAGTATAAGTATACAGGGTGATTCAGATTTTATCTGCATTATTTTGGGAGTTGATAGAACTTGTAAAAATAACGTTTAGTTCTTTATATATATTTTTTTTGCAAGAGACCTTTTAGTTTCGGAAATACATCAGGGGAATTTGCGTTTTTTTTTTCTTTTTTGTTCATAACTTTTGATTTAGTTCTCCGATTTATTTCAAATTTAAAACAGAAACCCTTCTTATCTTTCTGCATATTAAGCCTATAAATATATAAGTATATAAGAAACCACCCCCTCTTTATTTAGCGGGTTTTTGGTGCTACTCCTTACTAAATGTATTTCAAACTTTTACAAATATTTCTTTTCAGTAGTAATAACAATTTAGGACTATACCTCTGAATCACCCTGTATATCTATTTAGTAGAAAAAAACCGAGCAAAACGGCCGAGCAAAACGAAGCAATAACCCCCATTAAAGCAAACATCCAAACATCCAAAATGTTTATGCAGCTCACGATCAAAATCCTCATTTGCCATCAGCTATTAATAATAACAACAAACAACATATCGCGAATTCTGGCCGAAAGCCAATCATGTGCGAGATTCGAGCGATAGGCGATTTATTTCCTTCCTTTCGTCCGGTCGCATCGCCGGAAAGCCGCATCGATTCAATTCGAGGCCTTACCATCAAGGTAACAATTACATGTACCCACTTCGGGAATGTTAATTGACCAAAGACACAATTAAACTCGTCATCGAAGGTCGTCAAAAAAAAAGTACCACACCTTGAGCGACGTATTCGTCCGTACTGGTTTTCAATGCGATTTGAAATGCAACTACGCGACAAGGATTTCTATACTTACGCATTGATCGGATCGAAAATTCCATTTAAAAAACGTTTCACTAAATAAGTGAAGTACATATAGGTATACCTACGAGGTGTGTTCAAAAAATAACGAAGAATTAGAACGAATTTTATTTATTTGTCTACTAATATTATCTTATATCCCCGTTAAAGTAGGGGTGGAGTTCAATTGGTCCCCGCGGTCAAATTTACCCAAATATAATCCTTTTTCGACTCGAAAGCTATCAGTCAATTGGTCCCCAATACCGGATTAAGGGTTTCTAGGAAGGACCGATGGGAATATTTATAATTTCAAAATTCTCTGGCAAATTTCGATTATGTATTTTCATTTCGTAGTACAATTTAATGAGGATTTTATGATTAGGGGAAATTTTTTGACTTCTGCCTTTTTTTTTCTATTTCAATATAGGGAAAATCCCATCCCTTCCAGTATACTTCTAGAAAATTTGGTGTACTTTTCATAATAACAAATTTCGATATTGTAAATCATTCATATGAAGGTACTTTACTTTTGAGCAAAATTCGCTTTTTTTGACATACCTCGTATAAGATTGATAAAATTTGATTTTTGATGGTTGCATCTTGGATTTTAGATCATGCAGAACTTTTTGTGAAGAATAACTATTTCGGAAAATTAATAATAAAGTTTCCCATATGTTGCCAACTATTTTTTGAAATTCGTTCGAATATTAAAACTAAAATAATTCTTTTTTTGTACAGAATTTTTCTTTTAATTTATGTTGTACCAATTGTATATATTTTAAATTACTAATGCTTAGATATTAAATATTTTTTAACACTAAAAGTTGCATTTTGTCCAAATTCTCTCAGCTATGTAAGTACACCAAAAGATATGTTAGCCAAATGATAGTTATTCATGCAATGTAAAATCTTATCTAATCGGATTAGAAATATTTTGACCGCGGGGACCAATTAGCCCATTAAATTTTGAAACTGGGGACCAATCGACCTGTAGGATTATGGAACCCCGCTGACAAAAATGACCGTGGGGACCAATTGACCAACACCGTAAAGTAGTCCTAATGGAGAAGACCACTTTTTTTAAATTTTTTTTTCAAAACCGTGTGTTCTTAGAAGGCGCGTAATGAAATTTTAATTTTTTTCTGTGGCCAAATAAGGCCGCAATTAATTTTTAAAGTTTGAAAAACGAAAAACTCCAATCAAAGCGAGAGTTGCAAAGAGAAGTCACATTTAGCAAGTTTGCCACGTTTCCTATTACTCTTCTTTATTCCGCAAAATGTGCGTTTTTTGTATATTTATTGCAATAAACATTTTCTGATTTATCCATTTCTTCCATTACCTAATGGATAATTCAATATATTAATATAGAAATAACATCTTCATCTGTATAAATTGTAACCGATTTTCGTGTTAAAAACACAAATAATGGTCCTGAAAAATTTATTTGGCAACATTCTTGTCAACTTCAATATTATCAGTAAAGTGTTTTGTGGTGAACTGCAATTCGTGTAATTTGTTTTATGCATTTTTCAGAAAAATCTGACAAATGACAGTTTGATTTTTGTTCGTTTGTCTATTCTTTGTTACTGCGTTCGAAAATTCATACTATTTACTATACAACAAGACGTGAGTGGTTTATGATTGGTTGATAAGGTATGAGTCAAAACCCGAATTTTTTAAATTACAAAGACCTATATCTTTTAAATTATAACACATTTTGAGCAACTGAAAACGGTTTTGAGCTCTAATAAATCATTTCTAATCGTATCTTTTGCCGAAATCCGCGTATCTCACATCGTGGTCTTCTCCATTAAATATAATGGCCCATATTCAGAAGAAAGATTTATTTTCATATAAGTTCTAAATGTTAACTCTTCTGATCGTGCCAATATCTAAATATTAAAAGAACAATATTAATTGCTCTTTAACATCCTTTATGCACTGTATAACACCCCTTTTTATTGTACCTACCCTAATAAAATTCTAATTATATATTAAGCATCTACTAAACTTTTTAATGGTTCAATTTAACTTCAAAAATTATCCTTTTATATACCATTCAAAATCTTCAAGACGCTCGCGACGTCGACCGACGTCGTTATATAATTTGTTGGTTTCCTTGACGACGAGAGTTTCACCCCAATAAGGAGTTTTCCCCTAATGTGAAGTTATTTACGACAGTTCAGAAGTCAATGGCAGTCCCATTCTCGCTACTTCTGTATATAAATTGAATAGGATAATTGATGTACGAATAACAGTATAGGAGTTTTTTGGTTTTTTCCTCGCGCTGGGAGAACCGCGTCTGAACGACGACGAGGCGACGTCGCGACGCAGGGAAGCCGAAAGTTTTAATCGATAGATCGAGTTATTGAATTAGAAGTTGTTACTAGGAAGCGGAAGTTGGAAGTTTCTCTCGCTAAATTGAGATCAACAGGTTGTCTTTGAATTACGCGAGAAGTAATTGTGAAAGATTGAAATACAACAAAAGAGTTAAATAAAAGTTTGTATAAGAGTTTTAACAAAGAGAATATACGTCATGAATTTTAAGTATAAAATATCAAATATATACGCATAATATTATACAAATAAGTTGTGTATATTTAGGAACCTATTACAATTGAAAAGCTTCATAATAGAAGTTAATTTTATTTGCCAGGTTTAATACTTTATTATTTAGTTTTAATGGAGTGTTTCACGCGCTAGTATACTCGACTGTTTCTTAAGAATTCACACACCATTTATCCCTTACAGCCAAGGGCTGGTTTCTGTCAAAACATAATTAGGTATCAGCACATCACTGTTTTATTAAGGCTAACACTAGAAGAATATTTAATGAGACCCTTTTGGTCTTCTTATCCAATATATTATTATTGAAGAGTATAAAATGGGTGAGAGTCGATTTATTATATTTTTGTATTTTCATCAATAAGTAAGGTTTACTTTTAAAATATAAAACCTTCATCTTCAGATAAACAAATAAATAATCTCATGCATCAACAAATATACCTACTTTACATCATTAGGTAAATAATTACTTCAATTACTTTACCACATCATTAGAAGAAAAAGCTTTGAACTCGTTATTTCACCATCATCATGGCATGCATGATGCATCATGCAGTTGTTACGATAAATTGCAATTTGCCATAAGGAATGAACGAAGTCGTTTGTATTCCTTTCATTATTCAAATAATCCAAGAATAGGCAATAAGGCAATAAGAGAGGGCTCGAATTTACGACATGGTCGACAACGTGTGGCCCTCTGGGTGGTCTCTCTTGATTTACGGCTTTTGCCAATCGCCCACCTTTTGGACTTGTGAAGCTCTTCTCTATTTTGTTACTATAGAGGTAGGTATCTATTAGATATTTATAATAGAAGAATACCTATGTATCAGGAAGAAGATGTGTAAATTACGAGTAAATTGTCGCTTTTAAGGTATAGGTAATGTGCAGAAAAATTCGCATTTAAATGAATATTTTTTGTTATTTACACAACTTGACAAAATGTTTTGTAAAATTATTTGTGTAAAAAAAGTGAATGTTTGTGGAAAATATTTTTTTGGATAAAATGATGCATATGAATAAATAAATAAATAGACTAATTAAATGCATGTATTTATAGGTATATTTTTTAATTTAAAATATTTTTTGTTCCTTAAAGGCTTTATAAGGTTTTATTAAATAACATTTCAGAACTGCATATGCAGTAAAATTTTTATTTCCATTATACTTATATAATTTTAAATTTAATTTTTCTATCAAATAAAAAATGAAAAAAAAATTATCTTATCATCAGTTATTCCGCGAAAATAGCCAGTTCCGGCTACGTTGTTTTATGGCCATCTCATGCACGTGTCGACGACGTGATAACATTGTTTTTCCCATTTAGCATGGTTTGGTCGCGACTCGGCCCAACTCGACTTGCCGCGCGCCGCGGCTTATGCAGTACAAAAATAGTATCGCAAAATGCGATAAACTCGCCGGCGGTTAATGTTTATGCAAATCGTCGGATTTTCGAGCAACTCTGACTCTGACTCTGACGTTGGTTAGATATATTTTTCGTTTCGTCGAAACGAACAATGAGCCATTAATTTCGATTAGAAACGAGTTCAACCGGTATAACGAAAATAGACGTTTTGTTAGAACAATTAGGTATTTTATTAAAATCGTTTTATTGATGGATGTGTTCTAAATGGATTGTTAATATCAATAGAATGCCAAAAGAATGATGAAAAATTTGTGGTCATACCTATTACACCGGCCAAGTCGGACCGCTGCAATTTAGTGAGCGGAATAGTAGACTATTAGTTGATTTATATTTTGCAATGTATATCGAACAAAGAGCGCATATGATACTATATGACGCGCTGAAGCCACGCCTGCTTTATGTTGTAGTATTGAAAGTATTTTCTATTCCCAACTATTTTACATCTTAATTGATGAGAGTTTCTTTCTATAGAGTGCACGTACAGACAAAAAGTTGCCTCTCTGCGTATACATTTTGAACAATAGGTAAGTATTAGGTATACTTGATTAGATAACTTGATTTACCTAAGGTAACTATAGGTCTCATCTACAAGTAAGTCAAATTTCTTAAAAATAATGGATTAATATGTAATATGATGTAATGGTGTAAAGTAATATGATTCCTATCTACCTACATAGGGGAAAGACGTTATTTCTTCATGTTTCGAAAAATTTGTTCAAATGTGTTATAAGAATAGACAGCGAACAAATTTTAGCCCCATCAAAGAACTCCTAAATTATTGTTTTCTCTATTAACAATAATAGGTACCTAGACGTATATAATAAAGTTATATTTCTAAAATTACTTCCTATAATAACTATTGGAAGGTACGCCGGGTGGATCTTGAAATAAAACACGATGGGGATGTCCTTTTATATACATATATTTTAATTTTAATTAATATAGCCGAAAGTCTTGTAAATCTTTGGTGCAAGATAGAAAATAAAACGAATAGGTATTATTTGTATAACTATAGTTATCAACCAACAGTAACTATACAGCTATAAGGTAATACAGAGTTATTTTCTTCTTTCTTATATGAAAAGCTTGTTCTTGACTCTTTTATTCAATATTTAATAATCAATTATTCAAATAAGAAAAGTTTGACCCTTACCTTATTAATATAGGGTTACATTTTCATATCTTTATGTTTAATCATTAATCAATGAGAAATAAAATCAATTTGAGTCAATTTTCTTTGATTTTGGCCTAACTAATAATTTACGTTAATAACTTGAGACAAATATCTCTATAGGTACTTCAAAACCTACCAATTACCTATGTCTGCTTAAAATAAATGCATGCATGGAGAGCCTATAATGATCAATTAAGAAGCAAGAAAATACATTTTCTTCGCGAGTTTTGATATATAGGGTGTATCATAAGTTGATACTTCTTTTATTACTGCTGTGCGTATGAATCTCTTAATTCTAAGCAAGTTTTTCAAATAAAGTTTTTGAATATTATGAATAACAAAGAAGATAGAAAATTTTAAAATTTCGAATATTTTCCAAAATTCGTACCTGCTTTATTAAAATAAAATAAGAAATTTATTTATGGCAGTCATCTGTCAAATAAATGCCGAAAAATAAATAAATTTTATATTTAATGAAGCATGCAGGTAATATATTGGGAAATATTCGAAATTCGAAACAAAGGTAAAAATTTAAAAATTTTTTTAATTTTTGTTTTTTAGAATGTACCTAATATTCAAAAAGTTAATTCGAAAAAGTTGATGCTTAGAATTAAGAGATTCATACATGCACGCAGTTAAAAAAGAAGTATATATATCAACTTGTGATACACCCTGTATATAAAACAATCTTTTCGTATATAGAATGAGGATAAATATATATATTTTTCTTTAGATTCTATACTATTAATTAGATTTAGATGCCTATATACTGTCCAGAATAATATCTAAGTTATAAGTATAGACATCATGTATATATAGAAGTTCTGAAACTTCTAACTTCATCTCAGTTACTCACTTAATAGTGATAATAATTTATCTTGAAGAATATCCATCAAAATGATAGACTAAAATGTAGTTAACATATAAAAAAAACTATTTTTCAGATAAACTGTTTATTCTCAAAATCATCAAACATAAAATCAGGTCGCGTATCAACCCATCCAACAACATAATGCCCGTCAACTTCAACAAACATCATCCAAAATGGTTCGCTCAATAAAACCAACAACCATCCTAATAAACTTTTACAACCACACCACAATGGTAGTAGCTAACAAGCCAGTCAGTAATGGCAGCTGCCCTTAAACAGCACCCTTTTTACAACGTCCATAAAACCAAAAAAAATAAATCGAACCATCATCGCGTACGCGCCTATAATAACCGCATCGCCCGCCAGGGAGCGGACCCGGCGTTCTCATATAATCCGCTTCCCATCCGCCTGCACACACAATCAATCCATCCGAAATTTCCGAAAATAAATTCTCGAAAAGCCGAAGCCACCGCCGGTGCATATAACAAAATGGAATGCGAGCCGGCTCCCTTTCGCCGCCGTTCGGCTCCTCTCGACTACCATCGTCTGACGTCAATAGCTTTACTACACCAGGATTGGCCATGGGCGGGGCCTGCATCAGGCGGGTCGAAGAGTCTCCGACTAAAACAAGCTTCTCTAGTGTACCTAAAATACTTAGCGCGCCAACACGTTGTCGCCCAAATCGCCCAAATCGCCCTTAAACTACAATTTTTCCGACATACGTTTGTGGTACCGTCTTCGTACTAGTATCTAGTGTGCGCTGTGAAAATCCGAAGGAAATCCGACGACGCGAACCGGTCCAAATCGGCGGTTTCATCGCGGAATATTTTAACACACAATTTATATCTATATGTAGGCGATGCGGCGTTGCCGGTTAGACTGAAAGCCACGTTGCCGGTTTCGAGGTGGCTTTTAACACATTGTGTTATGGAGCGAGCGCTTGTGACAGTCGAATGCGCAAGCTAAAGGTAACGTGATTTTGTTATTTTTTTATTTATGTCAATGCTCTGTTTTAACGCCGCTTCGCTTTTACGTTTTTACAACGGTTTTAACTGTATGTAATCGCTTTATTTGCGTCATGGCTTACTGCATGCGCTATTTTTTTTTTCGTTCGTCTTATCTTAATTATTATTCTTTGTAAAGCGTTGTGTATATGTATTTTTTTTAATAATCCACAAAATTGTTATTAACAAATAATAATTTAATTCACGAAGAGAAATAATTTTTTGTTTATTAACAAATACCCATCAATAGATCATGTCACGGTATAACATAACTCCGAGATCGTCCACCTCTTTCTATCTCAAAGCGGCCGGCTCGTCAATCTCTCCTTCTCTCCCTCTCATCATCATCGTCCCGTTCTCTTTTTTCACCATTCGTAATGGTTACGTCTCGCTTTTATAAATTACACGGTTCTCCACGTCTCTTTCTTCTCCATCTCTCCGTCCCGAGTCGCTTTTATCGCGCTGTTATCCGTCTCTGTTATCCCACGGAGTTTCGGTCTTCTCTGTGCCGCATTCTCCGTAGGGGAGATGTTTGCGCGTCTCTGTCGGGCGCGAGCGTTTGTCGATAGGGCGTCCTTGTCGGGCGATGAAGGGGTGCGAAAGTAAAAAAGTAGACCGCCGAGGGAATCGCTTGATGTTATGCGGACTGATGAATTCCGGAGCGAGGGGATGTTTCGAGGCTCGGGGGGTTGAAATGCTTTTGTGCGTTCGACGCAGGACGAATGTTAACAATAAATATTGCGTATTTTAGTCGGGGTGTTGGGATATGTTTAATAGGGATTAGGTGCTAGTATTGATTTTCTTAGGGTGTACCTGGACTTAGTAAAAGTGTGTATGTATAGGTATTGTTTTATTATATTTATAGGGATTTGTTGTAGGTAGGTATATGGAGTATTGTTTTAATATGGAAACAGGGATGTAGGTTTGTTAATAACAAATACATTTCTTCATTAAGTTCGACATTACTTGCAAATATTAGATAGGTACTATTAGTATACTTTTGATAGTGTAAAGAGAGTGCGTAGATTTTCCTTGGCAAGTTCATAATAAACGATAAATAATATATAATGCGTGCGGTGAGTGGTGATGAGTAATATTTATTTATCAACTATAGATATGTAGGTGTTCATTTTATACTATCATAATAGATTATGTATTTGCAATAAGCTTCAAAAACTGCGAAGAAATGAAAAATAAGATCAGTGCGTATGTTAATGATATACAAACTATTTAGTATGTAGAAAAGGTTTACTTTAATTTAGGTTTACAGATTAGATTATAATATGAAACATACAACATATAATGAAATAAACGTGAATTTATCTTACTTTTTAACCCCGATTTCAATAAAACAGAAAAAAGTGGGTGGTTCCATTTAAAAAATTGAAAAACATGATATTTTTGAAGTTCAACTTTTTACACTTTTTTTACACACCCTGTATAAAATAAAGAGTGTTTCACCACCAGGTTCAAATACCTTTAACCTTCCTGAGCCACCCTATACAAAAACCTACTCCAAATCTTTATGCGGACACAGTCTCAAAGCGTAGAATAACTCAAAAAGTCCTAATATGCAATTTCAAACTTAATATACTTAATTAAACTTCATATAATAAAGCCAACTCCAAACCTCCCCTTTAGTTGTCTCTCCCCAGTTTCGATTATTTTACAAAACACCCTGTCTATACAGTATGTCTTAGAAAGTTGGCAACGTATGGGAAACTTTTTTATTATTAAGTTTTCGAAAAAAAGTTATTCTTTATAAAAAGTTCTACTCCAAAACCTAAACTACAATCATCAGATATCAAGATTTAACAGTCATATACGAGGTTTGTCAAAAAATTTTTAAAAGTGGTACCGGATTAAACGTTTCACTTTTCAACGTTTTCACAGAGAAAATGTCGAAGAAATTTTTTTTTATTAATAAACAATGTTGAATATTTATAAGTTATTTTTAATTCTAAACATTTTTTCTTTATAATAATTTTCGACATTGCGAAAAATAAAGGTACTTTACTCTTGAACAAAAATCACTTTTTTGGCATACCTCGTATACCAATTTTAAATTTTGATATCTGATGATTGCATTTTAGATTTTGGACCATGCAGAACTTTCTATAAAGAATAACTTTTTATCGTAACATTATACAAATAAAAAAGTTTCCCATATGTTGCCAACTTTTTCAGACATACTGTATATTAATCGTCCTCGTTCGCTACATTTTTCCATTAAGAAACGTAAATTTTCAATCGTGCTCGCACTTTTAATCACCTCGCGAAACTGCCATTCATTTTTATCGTTTATTACATTATACGTTATCGCCGAGCAGGTATAGCAATAATCATCATTAACAATTTCTATTAACAGACTGCATAGATACCTAACGGCACGCGTTCGCGCGAGCGCCGCGAATAAATAAATTCACAGTCGACAAATCAAAACTTTCTCTCCACTTTTACAGGGTGTCCCCGATGCGCCGCTCATTATCGATATCGGGAATTAAAAAAACCGAGCGAGCTCGGTGTATAGTGGAGAAAGTGTGTTAATAGAATGAGGAGTATTATACTGATTGAATGATAATTATTAGGAGTGTCTATAGTAACAAATGTTTTATAATATATTAACAATCATCTTTTAATTACCCTCTGTAAAGATTCGACTAAGCGTGTTTAATTTGTAAATACATGTTTGTATAGATACAAATTCAATTATTTGAGGAGTTATATACTGCATGAATGAAATAATACCACACCATCACAAAGTATGAATGGTTAATTATATGATGTATATTATAAAACTTTCTATACACGAATGATAAATACCCCTGCGCTGGCGCGAGTGCAACTGATGTTTGATCTGCAAAAAGTCGATATGGAAGAATGATCATTATACATCCCTTCACTGCAACCCTAACTTCGAATTGAAGGATATTAATATTTAAATGGGAAGCTATAACTAGTCCGTAATTTAATGGTTTAATTATACATTCTAATGAGAAGTGGTTGACGGTTTATTTGTCTCTGTAGTATTGATTAGAAATAAATGCATTATAAGGTAATTCGTAACTTCAGGGATGCTATTATTAACTACGACATGATAAATATTGGATATTAAGTACCTAAAATGGGTAATTATTTATTATTTATGAAGTTGTGCTGAGAATTCCAAGGTTTGCGTTTGTTATAACTGAAATTATATCATAAGGTTAACTATATATATACAGGGTGTCCGGTAATGAATGGGCCATACGCTAAGGGTGCGTTCTTTGGGTCAAAATATGACATTTAACCAAATTTACCTTAGTCAAAGTTGCTTCTTTAGGAAATTATAGCACTATGAAAATCGATTTTTTTGTACATCCAGTGTAATTCAAGAGATATCTTTTTCAAATTTCACATATGGGGGTTTTAGAGGTGTCCAATTAAGATTATGTTATCATTTTGCGCTTAACCTAGAGGGCGCCACTTCTGCACACTTTTTTCCTTCGAAAAGCCATAACTTTTTTGTACGTAGGAATTTGATAAAAAGGGATCAATTTACAAAAACTACAACATTTTAACTTTAAAAAAGGTATACCTGTTTTGAGTCGCTAAAATGCACCGTTTCAAAGATAAATGAGTTTGAAATGTGCGCTGCAGGCTTACAAAACAAGGGTAATAATGAAGCTTTCGTCTGGAATTAACTGGTAAATATCTGGAAATGAATGGAAAATTTCTGTAAACTGTCTGTAATGTCTGGAAACTGTCCGGAAATGTCTGGAAACTGTCCGGAAATGTCTGGAAAATGTCTGAATAATATCTTTAAATGCCTGGAAATGTTTGGAAACATCAGAAAACTGTCTTGAAATTTCTAGAAATGTCTGGAAACTCTGGTTACGATATGTCATAAATATAATAACCCCTGATTCATTACCTGCATGAGCATGGCATGCAGCGCAAATTTCGAACTCATTTATCTTCGAAACGGTGCATTTTAGCGACTAAAAACAGGTACTTATACCTTTTTTAAAGCTAAAATGTTGTAGTTTTTGTAAATTGATCCCGTTTGGTCAAATTCCTTTGTACAAAAAAGTTGTGGCCGTCAAAGGAAAAAAAATGTGTTGCAGTGGCGCCCTCTGGGTTAAGCGCAAAACGGATAACATATTCTTAATTGGACACCTCTAAAACACCCCTATGTGAAATTTGAAAAAGATATCTCTTGAATTACGCTGGATGGACAAAAAAATCGAAATAAAAAATCGATTTTCATAGTGCTATAACTTCCTAAATAAGCAACTTTGACTAAGTTCAATTTTGTTAAATCGACATATTTTGAGCAAAAGAACCTCCCCTTAGCGTATGGACCATTCATTACCAGACACGCTGCATAAATGCGCCGTATTTAAGTCATTGACATTAAAAACCTAAATTTTGTAAAAGTTATAAAAAAAGAAAAAAGAAACCAAATGAATGTGAGGAATATAAATTAACCAATTTACTAATACAACTAGTTTCTGTTTGGTATATAATTATTTATTCTGATGCTGACGATCCTATTAATTTTATATCCCTAAATTAATGAGGCATGACATACCTATTAGGTAGTATTTTCGTTTATCTACTAACAAATAAAACCTCTTTCATCTGTAAAATTAATAAAGAACGAAGGTTATTGATCTTCATTTATAAATTTAAGCTGGTGCATTGTGTCATGTTAATCCTCTCGGAATCCCTTGTTTTATTAATGCAATTAACCGGCTATGCCCCCACTTCAATTCGAAGCGTTATTAACGTATATAACGAATTACACAATATTTCTAATAACCATCAACTCCTGCGGTCGCAGAGAGAATCGAAATGAACAATTTTCGCAACTGTATTTATAACATTTTGCTAGTGGAACACCGCAAACAATGCTCCTTTGAACTGTTCATTAAAATTTTTTCGGTTGTTAATGTTCGAGTGCTAATTGACAACGTAAACTCGTTGTTGTGACGGCGTAATAAACGTTGCATAATAAACCCGGCGATTTTAGTCCTGCGAAAGTTTGCTTTACGATTATATACCGAATGGGTCTCGAAATGCAAACATTGGATAGGTATCAATGCGCTAATTCCTCATATTTGTCAAACTCGAGATTGTTTGCAGTCCATCAAATGAATTGAATATAGCGTTAATGTGGTGATTCCTACTAGACGTTTACTTTAAACGTTATTTAATTAACGATATATGTTTGCATACCAGATCTTCATCAATTTGTTACAATTATGTACAATAAAATTGGTGTAGATATTCCACATTGATCAATATAAAAAAATATAATACCTATCTATTTATAATAGATCGGTGTATGTTCCCCTCTTATAGATAAAGCGAGTTGGACTGGCATGAATTTTGTATATGCGAAAGAAGACAGCTGCGAAAACGTTTCTTTACCCGTTGCCCTAAAGTGGCCTAAAGTATGGTTTAAATCTGTCAACTGGTGCTCGGTAGTTTGTAGAAATTTCACAGAATTAATCCTGCTGCAACCGTACCCAATATATCTTATCTCATTTTGATTTGTGTATTTTCCATTTGACTTTGAAGTGGTACACAAATAACCAATATTTAATCGACGCAAACAATGAAACGAATGTAACGAACGAATTGCGTTCGATCTTGCTCTTTTTTTTTGAAAATTTAAATTAAATAGTGTGTAAATATATTAGTCCTAACATACACACATAAAAATTAATATTTTTATTTTATACTCTTTTGCTAAAATTTAAACAATTTCTATAAACCTAAACATTCGTCTTCGTCAAAATGGTGCCTGTAACAATAAGTAGGCCTTCGAAAAAATCTTCCATTTAACGGTTTAATGTTTTGTGATGTCTTGCAGCCAGATAAATGTCTATAGATACCTTTTTAGACCGGCTAGGATTACCCGAAAATTGCAGGGTGACGAGGATTCTTGTAGAAAGTAAAGCGTTCGCTTATTGTTGTCGACGGGGGACATTTTGCTCTCAAAAGAAAATAGATTTCACGTGTTCGAAATGTGGCCCTAAGGTATTTTTAAGGTTGCTTTCGACATTTGCTCGGGTTATTTTTAACAAATTTTGAAAGCTGGTGTCGGTGGTTTCGGGTGAAATTGCATTGAAAGAAACTCTATATCTTTGCGCATTATATTTGTATTAACCTTCAAAGAATTGTTTTAACCACAGAAGTATCTAATATTATGAACACAAATGCTAAATAAGATAAATTGTTTATTGTGATTAATTTTGCAACTTTTAAGTGATTAGATGAGTAGCTCATCTGATGAGGGAACAAAGTGAAGAAACGTTTAACTAACAATTTATTTTATTATGTAGATTTCATATATATGTAATCAAAAACACATCAAGAAATTTAATCTCTATAAAAAGTAACCTTTATATTAAGCAATAACATCAATAAATATTTAATATTGCAATTAATTATTCCCCTTTTTACTTGAAAAAGGGGAACATTGCTATTTTTTTAAACACCATACATATCTTAAAATTCTGCTTTATTGCACGTATTTTATTCTTCTTAACCATTAACCTTTAGATTTAATATCTACTAAATTAAATTAATTAGACTATAAAACCCTTTCAACAATTTATAACAAATAAAGGGGAAAATCGTAACATAAACAAAAAGATTCGTGTAAACCTTATATAGCAAACGTAGGACTGGTATATAATACTGTCGATTGGTCGATATCCACCCCAAGTTAATTGCGAGGGGGAACGCTGCGAGTGGTATGCGATTAGGCGAAGGGCTTTAGGGCCCCTCCCACCTCTACCATCTTCCTACTACCCTGATACAGAGCCCTTCCAAACCACGTGGACGCGACAAAAACAAGGTCATGGAAAGGACGAGTCGCAGCCCGGAGGGCGGAGAGTGGGGTGATTTTCGCTCGGGCTATAATATTAGGGGTCTGCGGATGTGCCCGAAGGGATCGATTCTCCTTGGGTTTTTTTGTGAGTTTAATCGGTGGAGAATTAGATGAAAAATGTCAAAAAAGCTCTTATGAAAAATATCTAATGCCTATATTAATGTTGTAATTTACCTATAATATTGGTCAGAAAAATAAAAGTAAATGTTGTTTATAAAAAATGAGTACCTAAAGGTACAACATCAATAAATATCCAAATCTTCCAAAACTTTCTTCAAAGCTTTTTCAAATGAAAAAATAGTTTTAAATTTTTTCTAAACTTTATAAAGCTTGCCTCGCAACTCGAAAATTTTGCATTTTTCTAATCACATTTGCACATCAGATTTTGAGGCCAAAAATCAAATTTTGTATTAAAGTATTAAACCCTTATAAATAATTATTAAGTGATGGTATTCTAATTAATTAGATTTAATTGTTATAAACCAAATGATGGGGGTGAAATTTGCGTGCTAGACCTTTGTGGTCGGTCCGCCCCTGCGCGCCGGTAAGGGCGGAGTAGTCGAGCAAACGCCGGCCGGGTAGAGGGAGAGAAAGGGAATATACGCCCTAATGGCGAACGCTTAGGGATGACTTTTCTGTACTAAAATTGTGTGGCCCGGTGATGTTCCGAGGGTAGGAGCGCCGCACGAGAGGAAATGAGCGAAATAACGCTGATGCGAAGGGCTAATTTTAGAAAGAGGCCTTAGGGTCGGAAATGAAGGGCTTTGGTTTCGGAGGCGTTTGGTATTCAAGGCGCGGTGTGATATTTCAATCTGTTTTCTTGAGGGGTTTGAAAATGTGAATTTTAGATGCTTATTTTGTGAATATAGATGCATGATTACCAATTTTTAATTGAAATTTGGACATGTCTATAGGGGGTTAATTTAATTTAAAGTGCTCAATAAAATACCGAAATTATTGGGTATAATAGTGTCCACCTCGATTTCACAGTCTATAACTGATAATTGAGGTTTTCAGTGCAATAATGGACTAAGTCCAAATTATTTAAATTGAGATAAATGAAAAATAAGGATGCTAGCTCTTTTTATGAAAAAGATTTACGAAAGCCAACACCGCGTAACAAATTTTATTTTTAGCACATTATTTTCAGATATAGTGTTACATGTAAGAGTGCAATATTTTATTTTTAATATAGGTACTTAATGCGATTTTTGATTTTGATGTATGGGTTAGTATAAACCCTAAAATGCAATAACGGTTTAATAAAGAGCTGCAATGTAATGAATATAAAGTACAGGTGGCTTAGACCAATTTTAAATCAAACTTTATGTTGTATACTTGCTAGTAATATCATTAGTTTAAAATTGTTAATTTCGTGGGTTATAGTCCGTTATTGCACTGAAGGCCTCAATTGATATAAGTAGTGCATGGCAAAAAAATCATTATAGCGAGCATGTAATATTGAAAAAAAAAAGTATTTCGAATAATCCAAATTCCTCCTTTATCAATCTCGCTTTTCGATTGACCTCGATCGATCAATCACGACAAGCGTTTATCATACGTATAGAAAACCGATTGATTTAATAATTTTAAAATGATGTATAAACGATTTTATCTTCATCTATTATCCTCTACATATCCTCATATATAGAGGAAAAATCAGCGCTCGCTTTGTACTTGACACACGCACGTGACTCCTTTCCTTTCGGGTCCAGGTGTTTATTTTACCGGCCAGATAATTGATTTGGTTAGTCGCACGGCGTTTTGTCGTGTGCTCGGCCAGGTCGGGAGACCGAACGGGCCCCTCCCAACTTAACGCCCACTTCCTACTGACCCCTGCTAGGCACCGCTCTGCAACTGCCTGGCCTGGCCGGTGGCTCTTCGACTCTTCGACATCCACGCTCTCTTCTATTTAACTATGCTATAGCCTTGTCTGCTGACTTATGCTGCTCTGCTAGCCGCTTCGTGCTTTGTCGATCTCGGTTAATTGCTTTTAATTAGACGCGATGCTGATGATGCTGGACGCTGTTTTGTTTCGTTGCTCCATTCGAGAGTGTGGTTGGTTAATTAGAGCTGTAATTAACGGGGGAAATAAATAATACGCTATACTAGTTTCGGAAGATATAAGTTAATTTAGTTTAGCAATTTTGTTGTAAATGCAATTTATGAAGAAATATTGTCTATTTTTTACAGGGAGTTTTAAGGAGTAGAGTAAGAAGGCGAGGGACATCGTGATGGATAGCAAGTGCAGGAAAATACTTCTCAAGGATCTGAACACTGTCATAACTTGCAAATTATGCCAGGGCTATTTCATAGATGCTACAGCTTTAACTGAATGTCTCCACGTGTGTAAGTAATTTACCTAATACATGAATTAAAATCTCTTATATCCCTCATATTCATCACAGTATACCTAAACTAGAAATTATATTACTGAAAGGTTATTCCTGTATTATACCTAATTGTAAGTGTAATTAAAATGTTATTTATCTATATACCTACATGATCATTCTTATCAATACGTATGAGAGATTCATTGCATAAGATCACGTTGAATTAACATGGCATTCAACGTGTTACAATAAACATATGCCCCATTATAACAAAAATTGGTAAGGCTCACTGAATTTTAAATCTACCTAACTGATGTGGGTAGCGGTTTGTGTTCCCGCATATTTTCGTTTTATTGATCGCATTGAATTAATTCTGAAATGTGATTACATTTCATTTGAACCGTTCGGTTGATTTTTTAAGCAAATGCTCGAAATATGGAATACAATACGTATTGATATAGTAAATTCACGGATGATTTGTTAGAATAACAAACCATTAGGTGATAAAAATTTAGCGTTTATTTGATAAAAAAACACATCTCCGATGCTTGTTAATTACACATCGTTTAGTTATGTTTTGGCTATAATAAGTTCATATACGAGCGATATAGATGCATTTATTATTTGTTTACGATGGTTTAATCAATATTAACGATTTAATTAATTAAAATTATATACCATCATTTCGACATTAACTGCACTCAAACTAATTTAAATTTAAATATCAATTTAATAATTAGCGCCTAATTTTATTAATTTTAATACCTATAAATATGTATTTGATTAATAATAGATATTGTAAGTTGATACTTCTTTTTCAACTGTGTACACTGAGCCAAAAAAGTACGTGAATATGATTAAATAGTGCGTTGAAATAACAAAAAAGTTCGTTAATTTTAGTCCAACGTATGCGTTTGTTGTTACAACAAAACAATGATTGTTAACCAATAAACAGTTCGTTACGACAACGTTTATATTCGTATATTAACGTATAACCTTTTGTTGAAATTTAATTCATTAACATAATGCACTTTTTCGTTAAATAACGAAAGATGTTCCTTATAATAATGAAAATCTGTTCGTCTATTTAACTAACCAATTACGTTAATATAATGATTTTATTCGTTAACGAACGAATGGTATTGGTTAATAATATGAAAATGCGTTCATTGATATAATGAACGAAATTCGTTAATACAATGAATTTATTTCGTTAATCAATGATTAATTTTGGTTAATAAATCTGTTCGTTGAATTAATAAATAAAATTAATGAATATTACAATTTATTTGTTATTTAAAATTTTTGTCCAAGCAAATGTCCACATTATATTGTAATACAATAAACTATAACATTTGTTTGGACAAAAATTTTAAATAACAAATAAATTGTAAAATACATCAATTTTATTTTTTAATTGAATTAACAGGAAAACAAAAGAAGTTATGATAAGTTATGATAGAAAAGAAATAACAATATGAAGTAAATAAAAAGAATATTTTATTTTTTGAACAAACATTTTTGAAAAAAAAGGAACAAAAAACACAACATCCTAAACATAAATAAGACAGGTAAAGAAATGTCAACTGCCCTTAATATTTTAAAGAATTTGTATTTTGGTATCTTCACAGTAAACATACATTTCTTTTATTTTCAGTGGGTACACCAAGTACCCATGGAGCGCGTATAGTATATTGTTGCATCTCGTCCATCTAAAAAATTCAAAACTAATTAGATCCAGAAACATCAAGTCTTTATAATAATGTTAAATAGTTATGTATCTATAAATATTTACTCACTGGGTTGAATATGAATTGTCCATGTCAGTCACAAGACATTTTATCATTCTCTCAATAGTGGACTCCAATTATTTAGTAAACCATTTTTATTGTCGAACAACGCCATGTTGAAGTCTATTTCTATCTGTAATATGTAAATTTTAAATTTGAAATTAGTTTAAATTACGATAATACGATAATGAATTAAGAAGAAACTTACCAATCGAAATCCAGAAGGGTTAGTTTATATGGGCCATTTCTTAAAAATCTTCGACGTACCGGCATAGTCCTTAATATCAACCCATTAGGTTTACTGTTTACTTACTTAAATGCTTTAATTCTTGTGTTCGTATTCACAATATTTTTTACTAGATCACTTACTTATACGCACAATTGCCACAAATTGAAAACGTAAATGATCGTCCCAAACTGCGACTTTCGCGTTGGAGATATTCCCCTTCCTACATTTCTTAAAAGCTTCTTAATAGTTCCCATTCTAGGAAAAAGTAGGTAGTTTTTTTACATTTTTCATTGTTTTAACGAACAGGATACGTTAATACAACGAAATATTTTTCTGGCTCTACTATTTGTTCATTATTGTAATGAATCAGGACGTTAAACAGCGTATACTTTTCGTTAATTTACGTACACCATACGTTAATACAATGAAATATTTTTCTAATCAACTATTTGTTCGTTATTGTAACGAACCAGGACGTTAAACAGCGTACACTTTTCGTTAATTTACGTACACCATACGTTAACACAACGAAATTGATACGTCTAATTTTCTACATAACCCAATTCTACATAACTTTTTCAAAGTAGTTCGTTATTATAAAGGACTCGAACGTTGAACAACGTACCTTCTTCGTTAATCTATGTACAAAATACTTTAATACAACTAAATTATTTTTTATTTTATTAAATAATAGAATTATATGTATTCTTCGTAAAACTACGAACGTTCATTCGTTAGTAGAATGAAAATATACATTAAATTCACAATACAAAATGCTTATTAAAATCAACGAACGGTTGTTAGTCGTAATAACGAATTACAACGTTGTTTAACAAAAACAATTTAACGAATTTTTAATAGTAACAACAAATCTTTCATTGAGCCAACGAAAAATCAGTTAACCAACGGTGTTCGTTAATATTACGCACAAAATTTTTTTCAGTGTATGAATCTCTTTTTGAATAATATGAATAACAAAGAAGAGAGAAAATTTTAAAATTTCGAATATTTTCCAATACGTCCCTGCTTTATTAAATAAGAAATTTATTTATGGCAGTCATCTGTCAAATAAATGCCTAAAAATAAATAAATTTAATATTTCATGAAGCATCAGGTGCGTATTGGGAAATATTCGAAATTCGAAAAAAGGTAAAAATAAAAAAAAATCTTTGTTTTTCAGACTATTGAAAAAGTTTATTTGAGAAAGTTGCTTGGAATTAAGAGATTCATACACAGTTACAAATAGTCAACTTACGATACACCCTGTATAATCGAAATGTAAACTCTTTTTATTTAATTCCAGTTTGTAGAGCTTGCATCCTTCGACATTTCGAAAACAGCAAAACCGATTGTCCCATCTGCAACACAGTTTATAAGAAAAAGACCCCAGCATGCTTCAAGTGAGTTTTTTTTCTATAGCGTCTCTAATTAAAATTAACATACGAAATTGCTCTATAATATACAGGGCGGACCCCCAAATCCAATCGTTAGTATACAAAGTGGTGCCTTCGCTGTTCGCGAGGGAATCCCAGCGCAGGGAGGACTTCTACAGGAGCACCGGCGTCAGGGCGTCGAGCTCCTGCAGCGACGACAGCGTCATCGAGAGGGAGCGAGACTTGATCAACGACCAAGAGGAAACTGTAAGTGACCCCAAAAACAATTCTTTTTAAATGCTGTATTATTTTTTTTGTTGTTATATACAGATCTCGAATTATTTCTGCGACAAGGCCAGGTTCATCAACACCGAAGATTTGATATCTCTGTCGTTGGAGTACTATCGAGCGCATTTGGACGAGACGGGGGATAAAAAGAGATCGAATAATCGCGAGAATAACAATAGGAAGTTGTCGTATATAAACGATACGGACGCGGTGGTTGGTGAGAATATCGCGAATGACAGTGATTGTAATAAAAACGGTGATAATAAAGACGTGACGAACGATGAAAACGGTAAAATTTGTGATAAACGGTTCCTGCAGTGTCCCGCGGCGGTTTCTATGAAACATTTACAGAAGTTTATTAGGATGAAATTCGGGCTCACCGCTGATCATCGGGTAAGTTGTTAGTTTCTATACTTAATTAATTAGTTACAATTGCACGAGAAATTAGCAAAAAACAAATGCAGAAACTGTTGAGGTTTACAGCAGGTGAAGGTGTACAAATGTCAACTAATGTGAGAATAATTTGGTTTTATTTCGAAATTATAAATTAGCGTGCACTTGCTCGTGTTCTTCGAATTGTTCAGGACAGTTTTGGAATCGTTTAGAACTGTCCAAAATCATTTAGAAAAGGTTCAGGACCATTTGGAACGCGTCCAAGATAAACTGGAAAAGTTCAAAATCATTTATTAAGAAGATATATAGATTATTAAGAATTAGTATGCACTTGCTTGTGTTTTCAAATTGTTCAGGACAGTTTTAGAATCGTTTAGAACAGTTTCAGGACTATTTGGAACGATCCAGTATAAATTAGAAAAGTCACAGAACCATGTATATCTTTTTTTGAACTTTTAGGGGATGATTAAGAATTTTTTCAATCGAAAAATCGACTAATGTAGTGAAATATTTCTATAAATAGTCAAATTTATTTGTTTGGTTCATTATATTAGAAATTATTATTCAACTTTGCGGTTGTTTTTTGAGGAAAAACCCATTTTTCCAAAACAATATAACAACTCTACATAGATGTATGTAGATAATGTACCTAAGTGCTTGCACTCGTTTCGGTTTCCTGTCTTTTGTGACTTTTTACGCCAGCCCAGGTACTTTGAAAGTTGCAACAATGCAACTATAATGGAAATATTAAACCTTTTGATATGTATTTCGCTTGAAATTCGAGTCGCATGAGATAAAAGTAAATAGTAAAAAGCGTCGCAATTCTAACTGGTTTATTACCTAATCTTACTTTACTCATTTAAGTCATATATTCTTATTTCATATTTCAAAATATACAGCCTCGGCCAAAAGTACTGAGGACCCACGATATTTATATCTATCTATTAATTTTGGGGGTGATTAAATTCAGCAAAAAAATCAATATTTCTCTTTAATTATCTTACAATTAGTTTTCATACACATGCATTATTTGCGGGGTATATACTAATACTTTTGACCAAGGCTGTAAATACCCTTTTAACAAAATTTCTATAACTAAAATACTACACTCATCGAAATGGTCTAGGGGACATATTTTAAATGGGAATTTCTTATTGATTTTTTCCGATTTGTTACACTCCCTCTGTATAAAACAACAATTTTTTTCTGTTTTTCATAATTTCAAGTTTCAAAAACCTCCATATTTGTTAGATTTCAATATTTTTTAAATGTATTAATCAAATTGATACTTAATTGTCCATTAATTACTTTTTGTCCCCTAGACAATTTTGATGAGTGTATACAAATTGTTTCGATCAGTATGTGGAGTTTACAATTTTCTAATTAAGTCTACAGGCAAAAGAATTTACAAATACATAAAGCACAATTTCCTCATTATTGCAATTCCCCGCCTATATACCTAATACATCATAAACCTCTCACCGGATGCATTTCACTCTCATTTTATATTCTCGGCGTTTCGTTTATCTCCCATCTACAACAGTCACATCAACGTTTACGTTTACGTTTCTGCTACTGTATCTTATGGTTCACTTAAACCGGTAATTTTATTTATTATAATGTACTTTGCTTGTTAGCCGACGATTCGGCGCTCGTTAGCGGCCGTAAAGATGTTCATTAGTACGCTAATTTCGCCGAAACGAAAAAACTACGCGCACACTATGCAATTATTTATCCCGGTCGAAGTAACCGAAATAATTAAACCGCGTTTTTCACACGGCCGCGAGGTTAACGAAATTAAACGAAAACGCCTAATTGTTTTCTTATTTTTGTGTGTGAATTTATCCCGTTGTAATTGGTTTATATAAATGACAATAATCCTGTAGGATTCATTATTTTGCGAAGATGAGAATATGTACAAAAAATCAATTTCGATCTCCTTTATCACGGCAATAAAAAATCGCATTGGACTGCAAAGGGTATCGATAACAAGGTCGTAATAAAGGGAAGTCTCTGGGATATAACTCTGTTGGCAATTTTGCGTTTTATTAGTTCATCCGTTCTTTATCGATTCCTGGCTATGTAGGTATAAATGTCCAGACGGACGGGAATAATTCGCCAATTTCGCTATACATATATTCTACAATCCATATTATTAAAATGTTACGCTTGAAAGGCGATTTAATAACTGTTAATTATTTTATGTTATACCCTAAACAAAAAATACCTGCAATAGTATGCACTGTGTTAGTGAATTTAGGGCGTAAATAATAATTTCTAAAATTCGCAAAAAATTTATTTAAAAGTATTTAAAAAAATTAGGTTGATGATGGTTGTGCAAAAACGAAACGTCTGTATCTACAAACTTATTACAAAAAACATATTTTTTTCAATAACTCGAACAAAACTGATTATTCAATCAAAATTTCTTTAATACACCAAGTCTTCTACTATACTTACTCTGCAATATTTCTACATAAATTTAATTATATTTCAGGTGGACATCATCTACAAAGGCGAGGTGTTGAAAAACGACTTCAGTTTAATGGACGTGGCCTACACTTTCAAATGGAAAAAGGTAAGCGCATAATGAAATTTCCCCACATTTAAATTAAATTATTAACGCGTTGTTCGCTAAACGGTCCTAATTCAAATATCCGGCGTACGTTCGTGTCCGGAATCTCTACGAGATATAGGTAGATATAGATACATATGCGTGCGAAACTTCAGTTATGCTTCTTCGGGTTTCAGCAAATTATAATTTCCACTCTGATTAATTTAAAAGTAGTGGGTCAGACTGAAGAAATTCTATAAATCATGGGCTGATGAATATACGTGTGTGCACAGTGCACTTCGTGCGCTCGAGGTTTGTTTTGTTTTTTTATTAACCAAGCATTCGCTTATAGGTATTCAATTTTATCAGATAAAAATTCGAAATACTATACAGGATGGCTCTGTTACAAAGTACATGATGCAATGGAGAAGACCACGACTTTTTTTAATTTTTTTTTTTTCAAAACCGTGTATTCTAATAAGGCGCATAATTTTTCTGTGGCCAAATAAGGCAGCAATTAATTTTTAAAGTTTGAAAAAAGGCACACAATCGTCATACACTCTGCTCCAGTCAAAGCGAGAGTTGCAAAGAGAAGTCACATTTAGCAAGTTTTCCACGTTTCCTATTACTCTTCTTTACTCCGCAAAATGTGCGTTTTTTGTATATTTATTGCAATCAAAATTTTCTGATTTATCCATTTCTTCCATTACCTAATGGATAATTCGATACATTAATATAGAAATAACATCTTCATCTGTATAAATTGTAACCGATTTTCGTGTTAAAAACACAAATAATGGCCCTGAAAAATTTATTTGGCAACATTCTTGTCAACGTCAATATTATCAGTAAAGTGTTTTGTGCAGAACTGCAATTGGTGTAATTTGTTTTGTGCATTTTTCAAAAAATCTGACAAATGACAGTTTGATTTTTGTTCGTTTGTGCATTCTTTGTTACTGCGTTCGAAAATTCATACTATTTATTATACAACAAGACGTGAGTGGTTTATGATTGGTTGATAAGGTATGAGTCAAAACCCGAAATTTTTAAATTTCGAAGGGCTATAACTTTTTAATTATAACACATTTTGAGCAACTGAAAACGGTTTTGAGCTCTAATAAATCATTTCTAATCATATCTTTTGCCGAAATCCGCCTATCTCACATCGTGGTCTTCTCCATTGTGTCCACCTTGATATCACAGATTAAATTAGACTGTGTAATCAAGGTAAGCACCATTGTACTATGCGTAAAATTTACATACTTTGTAATAGGTAGGTACTGTTGTGGCGTGGTTTGAATCCCGAATTTTGTTTATATACACTTATAAATCATTTTATTATCTGGTTAATTAAACTGAATGAAATCCTCGATTCGAAAAAAGCAATACTGTCGCGTTTTTGCGTTTCAAAAATATTGGACATCAGTGTTATTTATTATACCGACATTTGCCGCGTTTATCAGTCAACGTAAATAATGATAATCGTGATGTTATTTTGGTCAACGTATATATTTCTGAATGAAATGCTGTTAATTTGTCTCCTTTAAACCGATAAGAATGTAAATTATTTGATGTTATTCATTAAAATTTTCGTGTTTAGATCGTTTGATAAGCGATAAGTATCTCGGATAAAAATATTTTGGGTATACATAGATAATATTTGTATCTAGGTATATTTTCGATTGGATGACTAAATACAAATTTACCATGCATATGGTGAAATTTAATTGTTTCGGTCGAAATTTAACCCAATTTGTGCCGTTAAATAACGTCGAAAATCAAACAAACTTTATGTAACCGCGAGCGTAATAAACCTATAAATATTTACTGATAAAAATATTGCACTACTGGCAACTCGGCGTATAAAATCTATTTTTAGAATTACGTATTTAATAGTTAATAGGCTACGCCGACTAGGATCGGCTATTTGCTGGCGAAATATCGCAGTGGGCTTTCCTGCAATAACCATCACAAAAATATTTTCGAAAGCTCGACATCCTTAAGCTCCTCTTTTACACCTGCAATTTTTGATATTGCTAAATAAATTACTTTTTTTTATCGTTTGTTTAGCTAAATTCGTCGCAGGTATATATTAGCATTTTCTATTACTGTTAGGAGCAATCGACCGCGGTTATTGAACCAAGGTTTTTTGTTGTGCTGCGGAGGCATTGTAGTTAAAAGCCAACTTTATAATAAAAAAACCGAAGTAGCTGTTTATTAAAATGCAAATGCAACAGCACTTTTTTTCGTACACAATAAGGCTATTAACAACTATTGTCCATAATCCGCGGGAAAGGTCACGCTAAAGTGTTTATGATCTTTTTTTAATTGTGCGTAGGTATTAGATAAACGTGCTGGAATATTAAATAATTGAATTATGACAAATATAGTTTTATATTCCATAAATAGATTGAAATGACTATGCAATTATGCAATTAATTACCTATACCCTATTATTCTTAAATTTGTTATAGAAAAAAATGTATTGACATTATAAGTGAATACAATTGAAACACACATCATATCACAAACTTCCATTCCTTCCTTGTTTATCCAAACGCAATAATAAATAATCCAGCTGAGTAATCCCCCAATTTCGTAAATGCCATCTAATTTATCACGCCGGCCGAGCCGTATCGGCACTGTACATTGTACAAAATACACGAAACTCCGGTGGAAGCGAAGCGTTCTCTTCATTTCATTGTCCTTCGTTCACGCACCGCGGCACAAACAGGTATAGGTAATGTAGAATATACGAGAGACGAAAGCCGGAAGAGAGACAGGGAGGATACAGCTCAACACGTTCGCTCCGAAATTTATTTATTGAGCCTCTTTCTTTTTCATTAGTGAATTAAGCAGAGGTGAGGAGAGAGGTTGAGGAGATGAGTTATTCGACAATATAATCAACTGTCATCTGAAAATTTGCGTTAATTATTGTTGTACTACAGTTGTCTGAAAAAGTTGGCAACATATGGGAAACTTTTTTATTTGTAATGTTAGGAAAAAAAGTTATTCTTTATAAAAAGTTCTGCATGGTCCAAAACCTAAAATGCAATCATCAGATATCAAAATTTAGAATTGGTATACGAGGTATGCCAAAAAAGTGATTTTTGCTCAAGAGTAAAGTACCTTTATTTTTCGCAATATCGAAAATTATTATAAAGAAAAAATGTTTAGAATTAAAAATAACTTTCAAATATTCAACATTGGTTTATTTATAAAAAAAAATTCTTCGACATTTTCTCTGCGAAAACGTTGAAAAGTGAAATGTATAATCCGGTACCACTTTTAAAAAATGCCAGTGCATCCTAAATTAATTATACAATAAAGGGCAAACTTAAATTTTCAACTTTTCACAGAAAAAATGACAAAATATGAAAAAATGAAATGAAAAAAATATTTTTATAATTAAACAATGTTGCATATTTGAAAGTTATTTTTAATTCTTAACATTTTTTCATTATAATAATTTTTGATCTTGTCAAAAATAAAGGCACTTTACTCTTGAGCAAAAATCACATTTTTTGACAAACCTCGTATATGACTGATGCTTAATCTTGATATCTGATGATTGTATTTTAGGTTTTGGACCAAGCAGAACTTTTTATAAAGAATAACTTTCTTTCGAAAACTTAATAATAAAAAAGTTTCCCATATATGTTGCCAAATTTTTAAGACATACTGTATAATTATAAATAGATATCTAATAATTGTAGAGTCACAACTGATTGGAACGCTACAAAATTGAGATATTTCCATGGGAATAGTTTACTTTATGAAGAAAATGCTGTTAATGGAACAAGAGGAATGTTATAAGCGTTATTAAAACCGATGCAAATTGGCCCGTAGAGAATTCCTGTAGATACTTAATCAAAATCGTGAATTTGGTAAACTCGAACTAAATTTAGATGGATTCTATACCTACTATTTTTCTTATAGAGAGTAATTTTATACACCAAAAGCGTTTCAAAAGAATGGTATTAAAGCTTTTATTTATTTTAAAAGAATTACAAAACGAATTTAATAAATTGTCTGTATATAACACAAATGTTAGGTATACATATTCTACCTATTACGAGTTTTCAATTTTCCACATCGCATTAATAACAAGCTTTTAACGAAATAAAAAAAGTATCTACTAAATAAACGTGATTATGTATGTAATGTGTAATGTATCAGAGAAAACGATGTCAGTCGAAACGAGGCGAACCTTTCGCGCTCTCCGCAGTCGCAGATTTATCGAAAGCCGCTCGAAAATTATAGCAATCATTATTTAGCCTGTTTACTGGTTCGGTTGTAAGTCACAAGCCAAGCCTTTTACGGCGTTTGTTATGGTCGTAATTAGGTAAGCTGTGTTCGTTCCAAACAGCACAAGACGAGAGATATACTAGAATTAATACATATGGTGCACTTCGTCTGTTTTGGATGTACATGCTGTATATAATACGCAATTAAATGTGTCATCAAGTTGGTATATACGAGTAGCCTCGCCCATGCCATGATATGGGTTATTAATGGACCCCTTTGGCGAATTTAAATGGCACATTAAGGGGAAAAAACGCGTTTATAGGAGGTTGTTTGACCCCGATTTTTCAGGTTTTTTTTTAGGTAGGAAGTATTAATTGGAATTTGATCTAATTTTCACATCATTTAGTTTATATTTTAAACAATTTTTGTGAATTTTTTCGAATAATCTCAGCCAAAAATAACAAAGTTACGCTGTGATATCCGTTGAAGGTTTAAGGAGGGAAAATCACATTATATAGGAGGCTGTTTGACACTGATTCTTAAGGATTTTTTTGGGTAGGAAGAATTAATTGGATTTCGATAAAATTTTGACATCATTTTATTTATATTTCAAGCAAATTTTTGTGATTTTTTTTTAATAATTTCATTCAAAAATAAGAAAGTTGTGTTCCTTGGAAGGTTGTAAAAGTACCTATAGTTCCTCAATTGCGAACCATGTACCTAGCTATTCCGATTTTCATTTAATATCAAAAAGGTTTTGTTTTCACTTTATTAATGATTTATTTTCTAAGAATATATGAATCTCAATGCAGGTGAAAATAATAAAAATTTAAAATTTTGCGAGCGTTGGGACAATTTACTTCGATTTTCACGATTTTTTCTCTCTAATTGAACCCTAGGCTGGAACAAAGTTGTAAGCGCCAAATGAGGAAAATATGTTCATAATCAACATAATACAGTCAAATCTGCAAGGCCCACTATAAAACTAAGTTCTTTTTGAAAGTCATATCAGTCATTTATTAAATTTATTTGATAAAGCAATCGATCATATCTCGTTTTTTTTATTTATCTACCAACACAATATTTGGCGTGAATTATGAAAACAATTATGAAAAGAAAAATGCCCATAAAATCATAATACCATCTAAGTAGGTTCATATAATCCGTGTAATTTTATGAAGAATCATACTCAATTTTCGTAATTATCAGTTCATTACTTTTTGATTCATACACAAATATAAAAAAATTCGAAATAAATGCGTTCGAAAAATAAATTGCCTGTATAGCCTGATGTATTCCCAACTTTATCTACTATATTATAGTGAGTACATATAAAAAATTAAGTACCTACTTGAAGAACAATAAAATGAAACTTTCAACCTCTTCTATATAGGTATAATACAAGCGATATCGTGCATACAAAATCCCGTTTAATAAATGCAAATAACCGGCAATCGAAATTCGCTGCAAAAGAACTTATTATTACATAAAATTCGTGGCATAAACGCGTAATTATCACTTTCGGAATGGCGAAGCGAAGAGAGTAGAGTTACGTGGAGGATCTATTAAAATTACAACGTCGGCATCGTACGAATTCCCCTGAGTACCGAGAATCGCCGCGCCGGCTAAAAATAGTACTAAAATAGCCGGGATAAGGTCGTGTCAACCTATTTGTAAGGCGATAATTGTCATAAATACTCTCATTTGAATTTCAATGAGGCTCCACTATAACAGGACCGGCTTCGCCACGAATCCTTCACGTTTCAAAATTAAGGGGTAAAAAGAAATGTTAGTTTGTGAACTTACACCGACTCTGTTTGTTTTTTTTGTCAAGATAAAAGCGAGTACTGTACGTGTATGTGGAAATTAATTAGGTATTAATTGGGTGGAAGGTTTATACAGTTTTACCTAAACAGTTCTTAAATATTTTAATGGTTAAAACGACGGGGAATTCTCTAACGAATTCAGTTAAAAAAAACTCAAACCGTTCCTGATAATCGATGGTATTACTTAAAAGTTGATGCTATATCTTTGTGTTTCTTATTCAAATAAGTACGAGTTCATTTAAACAAATACAATTGGTTATTTTGTGGCATTCACAAATGGCTCTGTTAACTCAATATGTGTGTTTTGAGGCTTATGTTGTTTCGTTGAATTATTCATTCGGTGTAATTGCCGAGGAAGATGTATTTTTAGGGACGGTATTGTGATCGGGAGAAATTTACATGTGAATTTTTATTAATTAGATATATGGCTTACTAGTAAAACGCGTTGGTTTTAATAAAAAAGAAAACTGATTTTTTGAAATATTTATTACACCGAAATGTTTGTCTATTCCAATTACAGTATAAGGTACATATCGAATTTACCTATACATGTTATCCATTAATTATCAAATTAATCAAATATTTAGAAAAATAATCAATATTTAGAAATATCTATAGATACAAATATTACTCGATCGAATTGTACATCGACCTACTTTTCTTACAAATACACACAATAATACTTACCTAAGTAAAATTTTATGGATCTTATTAATAATAAATAGTCGATACTGCGACAACGTAAATATAAAGCGTTTATTCTAGATTGAATTTCAAGTTAATTATTATTGCGATTAAGTATCAATACGGTCGCAAATTGATATTGAAATTAATTTATTCAAATTATTCCGAACGCTCGCTCGAGCAACTTCATGAATACGATAGTAATTAGTATTGGTTTATCTTTAAATTTCGATCTCGTTCTATGGTTAATATTAATTAAACATTAAAAACTTTTTTAATAAAATATCTATACTCGTTTATTTTTTGTTAGAGCAACTATGCTGTAATTTTAGCTCAAATTTATTACGAAATTGAAACATTAACAGTCTGTATTTTATTCTTGTTTTAATACAAACGACAAAATGTATCCATCTATTATTGAACGTTTGAAAAATGCATAATAAACGCAATTATTCGTTAATATAATTGACTGGCGTTATTACTAAACTTCAAAGATTCACCGCTGATATGTGATCGTTAAGATAGCGATCAACGAAAAACTCTCTTAACAAGAATCCCGAATAAATAAGTCTTCCTCTGCGCCGAGGAAACCCACCGATTTTACCACCCGGTGTGACGATGGTATACTGATGGTATCTCGAGTATACCGTGGGTAACGATGCCATTTTTCCATACAATAAAAAATAACAATCCCCCGAGTTGTTCGAATTTATTAATTAACATTATTTTCTGTTTGTTGCAGGAAAAACCGTTGAGGTTCTTCTACCGCATCTTCACCCCGCAGAAGGTCAGGCCCATCAAAATCCGACTAGAAGGGGAGCAACTTCAAGTAGTACCTGTTAAATCCGACGTGCAACGACCCGTTCTAAACAACTCCCACGAGGAAAAAGTCGAAACGTGCAAGAGCTTTTTAGAGGAACTGCAAGACCAAAACGATCACAAGAAGAGGCTCTTCGAGCACCTCAAACTCCAGCCCAACCAAACCGAGAAGGAAACCAAGAAAGTACCTGAGAAATCCCCGCAGAAGGACTGCGTCTTCGAATACCAGGAGCCCGACCTGGAGGAGATCAAGCGATTCGCCGAGATAAGGGACAGAGAATGGGCCATGCAGAAGAAACTCGACGAAGAATCGAAGCGAAACGAAGAAGAAACCTTCACCTATCACATCAGCAAGAAACGGAAAAAGAACAAGCACTCCAAGAACGAGTCTAACACACACAAAAAGCGGAAACTCCACGCTGAAATCGCTTCGAACGAAGAAGACTTGAAGCTGAAAGTTAAAATTACTAATAACGGGCACAAACATAAGCACCACAAAAGCTCTAATCAACAAGTTAACGAAAAGGATAAGATTAGTACGCAAGAAATGAGCTCGAAGGAGAAGCTTCTCCAGATGAGGCAAGTGAGGCACAAGCACATACCCAGCGAAGATAAGAAAATGCCAACAGTACCCAGCCTGATATTGTCGAAAGATGTAAATAGAATAATCGATAAACCGAAAGTAGAAGATAACATTATCAGCAAAGCGCCAAACATCTCGAATAAACCCCTTCAAAATCCCGAACCGGTGAAGGTTTCGGAAGAAATAAAGAAACTGAAAATAAAAGTACCATCAGAACCTTCTACGAACGTTACAGAATCTGCAGTTTTGCTTAAGCAGCAAGCTCAACCAACCAGCACCAGCCCGAAAATCGGAGCTTTCCTCGAATCCAGCAGCCCCAACAAAACCAACTTCATCAACGTGAAAGAGAAGGAATGGACCAAAAAGATGATGCCGGCCGTGCAGTTGGAGAGAAACACGCAGACCGAAAAGCAAGCGATAAAAGTACAAAAAACGTTCCAAACCTACGCCGAGAAGTTCAACAGAAGCGAAAAGGTCCAACAGAACAAAATCGAAAGCGCCAAAATGAGCAAAGAATCGCCCCAAACCAAGACTGATATCAACAAAATCACGGCTAACAACAACAAATTGCTGGAGATAAAAATCGAGAATTTGCGACAGCGTTGCACGTTCGAGCCCAAGCAGCCGGAGAATAAACCCGAAAAGAAAGTCGTGTTTAACAACGCCAAAAACAAAATCATCCCGCACTATCCCCCGGGATTCACCGTCAGCAAAATCGAGCAAGGCGTCAAGCGAAAACCAGAAACCAACGATAACATCAACGACAAAAGACCAAGCTTGGAGATTACATTAATAAACCCTCCAACGAGTACTCCACTGCAAAAACCACCCGAAAAACCTCCAGTAAAACGACCACCACCTCCCACCATCCCTCTGGAGAAGATCAAAAAATCAGTCAACTTAAAATCAGGCATCAGCATCATCCCTAAACTACCTGAGAGATGCGACAACATCGGGGCACTGGATTTATCCAACAAATCCCCGGACTCTTCACCAAGAAACTCCCCAAAAATCGAAACCACCAACGGCGTGACCATCACCAACAGACAACTCACCACTCTAAACCGCACGGAGAAGAACCCAGCCCTATCAAACCTCCAAATGCTCTCCAAAGTAGCCACGGAGCACCCCACCCTCAACAACCAGAACGTGGTGGTGGTGAACAAACCGCGCCCGCAGATGCCCAGCCTGCAGACGCTGAAGATTCCCAACCTGCCGGCGAAGACATCCAATCTGCAGAAGCTGCCCAAGCTCAACGAGATCCAGAAGTTCCGGCCGCAGATCCGCAGCGTGCGCCCCAATCAGAACCAGAACATCCGGAACATACCGAACCCGAGCGCGTTGATTCGCCAGCACCAGACGCAGAACCGGATCACCATCGGCGCCCCGGCGGAGGGGCCCGTCGCCAAGAGCGTCGCGGCGCCGGCGCCGCTTCCCCTGGGTTCTAAGGATAATGGGGTGAAGGCGATGGATATTGCTGTGCAGGAGAAGAAGGAGATTTCTGTGTAAAGGCTCCTTCTGGTTGTTTGTTTGTTTGTTGGGTTTTTGTTGTGTGGTTGGTTGATTTGTGGGCATAAAATTTGTGATAACCTAATGACCAATAATTATTTGGACGTTTTAGATAAGGAAATTGCGTGCATAGTTATTTTAAACTCTTAAATAAATTCATGGTTTTTCGTTTGGATAAAATTGTAGTTCTGTAATTATAACGGGCGTTTCAAATTTATGGTATCAAAAGCTTTAGAACTGAATCTCCCTTATGATTTTGGTACCACAAGTGGTGAAATACCCTGTATATCTACCTAACGATAGGAGTGTTTACTTAGTAAAGTTCCCGAAGCTTGGAAACGAAAATGAAGTATTATATTGCACTTAGTTATTATAGCAATTGTAATGTAGAAAAGCGATATAACTTAGAAGAGGGAATCACAAATTACATAGAATACACACCTATTAAAAATTTAGGTATGGATAAGAGATCGCAATTTCATCACAACAATTTTTCTATACTTACCAAACCAAGTGGAATTGTATAACAATTTCATAAAAAAGCATTACTTAAAATGTTGCAGGTAAGGTATATAATTTCTATTTATCGGTTGCATTATTTATAGAAAAATCGACGATTGCGATCTCTACCGCATCGACCAAATTCCATTAGGAAAATTAGTTATTTACTGCGGTAGTTACGATGATAATTTCAACGAAATGTGGACGTTAGAATGTGGCTTTGTCGTTTGCGTTATTATACGGCGCATTTTTCAACTATTGTTTGGTAATTTCAGTTGGTTCTTATTAAGTTTAATTCTTATGAGTTGAGTTCCTTTTTAAAGTGTCGGCTTATACGGGATGTTCTGTTATAAAATCGTTGGAAAATATGAGTCTCTTGTGTATTTACTTCCTGATAAATACCTAATTATTATGTAATCATTTCAATGAAATTTCACCGTACTGAAAATATGCTTTTGTAGAGAAAATATAGACTTTTTTCTGTATATTTTAGGATAATTAATGTTTTATAAGAGAACAAACTGTATAACTAATGTGAGAAACACTTTGCATCAAGACTTGAAATATTTGAGTTTTTCAAATTTTATTAATGATTCATTTTCATTGTTGTTGTTATGTTGTTTATTTTCAAACATGTACATAACAATATTGTAAATATTCGTGTTTTAATGATAATGTTTAAGTAAAACGCCGGTATGTAGATAGTAGAACCTAAAAGTAAATGTTATATTTGATTCATCAAAAATAATGGAAATGTTTTTTTTTTCATTATTTAATCTATTCAAGTTTGTATAATAATGAAAAAAAAAGTTCATTGTTTTTTTTATATATACAGACAATATTTTAAAATTTGTAGACCGCCGATCTTTTTCCAAAAAATTTAGTTTTAAGAAATTAGCTACAAAGTAATGTAATAACTATTGCTAGTAGTGAAAGTACAAGTTTTTCATTAATTAAATAAATGTGTATTATATTTCTCTTTTCGTGTAATTTACTAAGTGTATATGTATTTAAAATATATTGATATTATCTTCATCACTGTTTTAGTCTATCAAAATTCCTTATATACTTTCAAAGCAAACTCAAATTTGAGTTTAAATAAAGATGCCACGGTATAAAAATATACCATCAGTATTTTTAGTAAAAATCCAGAAGAAACAACACAATCCTGATCCCAGATCAAGGTTTTCAATTTCAAACAAAAAAGATCCGAATGTTCAACATACCTATAAGAAGACGAGTATAGATGAAGTGGTAATCAGTAAAATAACAAAATAAAATCTAAAATAAACTATAAACTCTATTAATAGAAAAAAATTATACCCGTCCACCAGCCAACAGTATTAATTAAATTCGAAGAAATTTCAATGTTTATTCTAATTGGAGGTATTAAAAAATTGATAGTAAAATGAACAATGATTTATATTAGGTAATAGTAGGGCGATATTGCAATCGCAAAAAATAATATGAGATTTATATAAATAGGCGCCATTTATTCGAAAGTATAATACTTATCTACGAGAAAAGAGAGAATTATTTACCAATTTTCATATAAATATAATTATAGATATAAACTAAACTTTAAATTGACAATTGCAATAGTCGCACTAGAAGAATTTTAATTATTTAAAAAATGGCGCAAGAGCGCCTATACCTATAAATACCTATAGATAGTTTATAAAAAATATATGGAAGAAAAAGGAATTATTTATTATGCTTATAAATGTTTACGAATCTCATATAGTTTTTACATAAATGCAGGTGTTTGGTGCATGATTTTTTCTGAATAATAATCACGAAATTATCCTTAGAAATTAAATATTAAATAAACTAAATTCTATTATTTTTGAATTCTGATTTTAGCAAAACTCATGTATTATTTCATTTTATTTTTGTACAATCTACACTGTATTTTGGGTAACCTTATGTAAAATATAAGCATTAAGGGGTTATACGCGGTTGTATAATGAGGCAAAAATAAGACGGGTTTTCAAGAATTTATCCTGAAGAGACTTTTGAATGTAATAATTTGAAAATTTTTGTGGATATATAAGCATCCTTCAAGAACGTAAACAAATTTTTTATTTATAAACAAGTGGGACGAACGGCCCAGTGCGCCGTAGAGAGACTTCTAACTAATGTAACGTTAAGTTTTTTTTTTTTTTTTTTTTTTTTTTTTTTTTTTTTTTTTTTTTTTTTTTTTTTTTTTTTTTTTTTTTTTTTTTTTTTTTTTGAAACGGGAGAGGTTTTAGACTATGCTGAATCGAATGCCGTTGTCCGTTTGTCTCTATCTCTATAACCGTTTAGCCGCTGAAACTCGCGACAGACGGACGGACGGACGACAAAGCCAGATCATAAGACTTCGTTTTCGAAAAATTCGAAGAATTTTCCGTTGTTAGAAGTCTAAAATGTGGATTGTAGAGCGCCCTGCAGGCGATTTCTGGAACCTCCTCTAAAAAAAGACGATTTACGGTGTACATCGAATCTCAAGATTGGATTATTTGAAATCAAAAAACCAAGCAAATATCGATAATATATTAGATTATCCAGTAATTAATCGTTCGGCTAATCAAAATATTGAATTTTCACAAAATGGAGGCTTCTCAAAAAAATGGTTTCGATTTTGTATGTCAAATTTGGCCTTAAATTGTTTATAAAATGGAAAATAAGTATCGGATTGACAAAGGAACGATTAATTACTAGAAAATGTATGTAAGAAGATTGTGTTAAAATTCTAGACCGATCGAACAAGACGTTTTTCAGATATCGTGCACACCGACTTGAAACCCCTTAAGGTGCTATAATTTTTAAAATCTTACAACTGTTGATATTTATTAAAAAACATAAAAAAAATCATTTTTTTATCAAAAAGCGTTAAAGTTGGTAAAGTTGTTTACAGAAATTCTGAGAAAACTGAACCAGATACCAGCCAAGCAATATTTTATTCCTTTTATGACGCAGCACTATTGTTTTCCATTTTTACATCCGATTAGGCAAACTTGGTGTGCACAAAGGATCCCATCCCAATTCCATCTGGACAATATCTAAAAAAATTATATCGCATCAATATCAACTTCAGAAAATATAAAAATAGCAATCAATATAAGTAATTGAGAATTAGGTAGATATATAATTTATGGAAGACCCTTTTGCATGTCACTTGTAGGTATACGAATTACAATTTGTTCAGTTCATTGAATATAGACTGTAAAGGTTTAAAAGGCCATTTTGAGACAATTTGAAGCTGTAAAGCCACTTTTGTTATCTACTCCTTAATATAAATTGTTTCTTGTTTTTAATGAACATAACAGCGTTATTAAAACAGCTTTTCCAGTTATACTGCAATTATTTTTTTGCTATTATCATCACATTCCATATCATATACCAAAATATTAATCTACCCCCAAGCACATAAAATCACCTTCCTCCATTACAAAAACATATTCCAATATACCCCTAAAAAAAATCCAAAAAAACCATCAACCAAATTTTCGTGCAGCTAGATCCACCACGAGTCGCCCAAACTCCGATAAGCTACCGACTACCTCCGGAAATAAAAACAAAAAAAATAAAAACACCGCACGACGAGTTGCCGTTGCCGGAGCGCTCGGAGCACATATCGGCAACGCCGCAGAAACGATATCGTTGCGTGACTCGTACAAACAGGTTCTCTTTGTGCTTCTATTACGATGCGGATGGGTGGTTCGGCGTGCGGGTAGAGCGGGGAAAGCCGCTATCACACAGGCCCGATGGGAAAATCTATAAAGTCGCGTCTACGACCGAAAGAACGCTCGGAGACCTCGCATATTATTCGGTTTCGGTTTATTTTAGTACGGTTGTTTATGTACTATAAGTCGCAGCCACAGGGAAATACTTGTACATATTTTATGATGTATTTTTGGTGGCCAATAGGTGGCCAATATTTTAGGATTAATATAATATCTAATGCGTATTAAATATACCTAATAATCTACTGTAATATAGAAGTGAAATGAGCTCGAAATAATCTTGTATTAACCCATTAGAAAGAACATGTTTTGATATAGCGTTTGTTACCGCTGAATTAGCGAAAAAATACGAATTTGTTCTATAAAAAAAACTGGTTATTCCTAAATTAATTTATTATAAACAAAAATTATAGATGAAATCGACGAATTCGATGTCTAATCCACGTTAAAGCAAGCTTAATTGAGTTGAGGGTAAATTTCAAACTTTCCAGATCTGCTTATGGATCGATAGAAATAGCTGGAAACGAGAAGGCCATCTGCGTTGTGATAAAAGATTGTATCTTTAATAGGTAAGTATGCTCTTAGTGATTGAAGAAAAATGCAATCGCCATTATTTATTAATATTTATGGTGCTATCTAACCAATCCCAAGCCCAGTATAAATTATAATGGTGAGAATTTCTATACGATCAAATAATGTTAAAATTAGAAAAAATCGTTGGCCGTTTGCCAATTTATTACCTACGCATGTTAACTAGGTATATCAGAAGTCGAAATCTCGCAAAATATACCATAAGTAAGGAAATAATAATTAAGGTATATTAATTAATACAGTACTTAATAGGTGTCGTTATTGATAAGATATCTAAAGATATTGATCACTCAATTAAAGTTTCCTTTAACGAATATATACGTGTTATATCTATATTATTATTATTTACTTATTTGCATTTAAATGCTACACTTTATGTTATATTCAAGCAGCAGGTAGATGAAGAAGTTTATACTCCGCGAGAGGTTGTAAACGGGTTTTAAAATGGTGGTCTCTTAAAATGCCTTTAGAGCGAGATATTTGACAGCAGATTATTAATAAAAATGCTGAGAATATTTTAATTGCCAGCACACAATATTTTCACTAATTATCTGCTTTTTGCATTTTTTTTATATTCGGAGTTAATTAAAAGTGTTTAAAGAAATATAATAATATCTTATAAAATATTATAGGTATACACTCTTCTTTATTTATACCTATAACAGTTTATAAACTAATACATAAATAATGCTATATACAACAGCCTTTTTTTGACCATGACACTCTCCTAATCGTGTCCCAAACTAACCAGTTTATTCGGTTTAATCGGCTTCAATTTATAAGCTTTCTGATGTACATATAAGCTTTATGATAGAAAAACGAAGTTGTTTCGTTATAATAACTTTCGATAATAATTGAACGAACAGCAATGGCAATGCAATGAAATCACAAATATGCGATTTTTTCGCTGCACTCGCCGCATTTTCTCAACATTAATCAATGCCTAAAACGTATGAGCATGCCATGATGCATGAGCAACGCGTCAATAAACCAATTGATTGACTAAGACGTCAACTATTCCTCGCATTCGTTCCGTTTTATCTATCTATTTACATTCAGACGTTTTACGATCGAATAAATTTCAAAGTCATACGTACCGTAATTTATAGATTATTTCAAAATGCAAATGTCTTCAAGGGCGCGTCTCGCGAGCGAGATTAAACAACCGGGGACAATGGATGCCATTTATTATATTCTATAATACGTATATAGCTATTTGGAAACGATGTTAATCTATTCCGCGATAATTTTAAATATATAGTACCTAATGTATAGTATATTTATTGAATTATTGCATCCTAACTTTTCTATAGATAAATGATAGAGAGTCCTTTAAAAATGGAATTGTCAAGTCAATATTGTTTTATATTCTTCTATATTATATAATATTAGATATCATTTTATTATATTATAGTACATCAGTATCTATATGTAGGTATACAGAATATTTAAATTTGCAGTAATTTGCAACTCAATATTGTTCAAATCGCAACATATTTCTCTATAATACAGAAGTTGTTTTTTGATCAGGTAATATAACTGTCTGCAGTAGAAAATAACAAACATTTTCTTTAAATGAAGAGATTATGACTTCTTATACTTTGTTTTTTAAGTTTAATTGTGGTTATTAGAGAAAATAACTTTCTGCAGAAATAACAGAGTCTACTTTATCCAAAATACAATGCTTAAATTGGAGTATAACCGAATTTACAGAAATGTTCTTTAAAATTAAGAAAATAGTTCGTTCTCTCATTTTTAATTCTTTGTTTTAAGGTTGCAGATAAGTAACTTTCTGTAAATAAACACATATTCAAAAGTTAAGGATATTTCTAAAATCTCCACGTATTCGGAACTAAATTCTAGCTGGAAAATCGGAACTCTAGTTTTTAAACGCTTCGTTAAATTCGAAATATGATAAAAATTTCTGTAAAAATAAGAGAACACTTCTTGATTTGAATAAAATTGTATAAATATAAAAGATCTATTCGGTAAGTATAAAAAAACGTTTTTTGATTCCTTTTTAAATTCTTTCCATTGATTTATAAAATAATATACTGTGATATTAAGTAAAAATTATTTCCCACATCTACAGAAAGTCTCTTTAAATATATGACATTGTGGAAAGAATTTTGTTCTTTTGATAATAAAGAAAGTTATGGTTAAAGATAAACAAAAAATTATCAATACGAAAAAGGTGTTTCTTTAAAATTAATAGAATACTTTTTAATTTTTGAGCATTTTGAAAGAATTTTCTTTTAATGCTGAAGAACTTTTTGTATTATTTACCTTAGTTTTTTCTTTCTGTGTAGAAAATTATCATTTCTTAGATACATTTTTAGAGCCCTTTAAACATATAATTTTCAATTGGGAATATTGATCAATATTATTCCTCTACAACATATTCATTTCTTGATATTACTAACAGTAATATAGATGTTCAGATAAATATCTCTCTATATCGAACATAATTATTTTTTTATTAGTTATTTAATACCTATACAGAATTATTTTTAAGTTTATACGCATCTGCATTCAATAAAAACCACACGCAATAGAATGAATTTTGATGTTATAAATTAGGGTATAGGTATATAAACATCTATCAAATTTCGGAACAGGATCCCATGCAGTTATCCCGAGGGGGTGCACGGAGCATTATATTTCTCTCGGTTCCGCTTTCGCCTATATTTGTTCACTTTTGCAGGCGAGTTTTAGCTTGTGTATAGGATAGTGAACAGATGGAGGCGACGTAAAAATTGCGAGTCACGTAATGGCCTTTGGTGGCCTCTAATTATGGTTTCCTTCGGCCACAAAACCGAGAACTTCCCATTCGCTTTGATGCATTTTGATATAGCATTTTAAATAATGCAGGGTATACCTACATTTGTATAATGGTATAAAGAAGCTAAAAATTAGAGCTAGAAAAATAGAACAATTTAGTATTATAAAACACAATATAAATTAAAATTTGAATAGGTAAGGTATTTTACAACTTTCTAAAATGCTCTAAATTTGTGATGTTAAAGAGGGAGCAGGGTCTTTATAAATAATTTAAATATACGCATAAAGGAACTTTGAAACTATTAATTTTGTGCTATTTCTTTAAAGTATAAATTGAATTACCTATATATATACCTATACAGCAAATTATAATTTTTTAAAACGTTAACACAGAGGTATATAATTAACCAAAATATACTTAATTGTTATTTTTGTTTTTCCCCGAAAAACAATTTATCGAAACGCACGCTTCCTGATATACAATGCCGATATCTACGCCGTCTGTATGCGTTCAAACGGGGTAATTACAGGCCTGTGCTGCACTGTAACTAATTCGAAAGTATAACCTGAAAGTATATGGAAAATTGCAGTTTAGCATACGAACTGGATGTGTAATTATAGCGTCTCGAATGCAATTAGTTTTTATTTGGGTCTATATGAAAGCGACAGTGCGTGCATAAAATAATGGTACCTAGATGCTTATAATTATAATAATATTTAATATTGGAACACGTGTGTATTAGAGATAAAATTTGAAAATTTACGAATTTTATTTATATTCTGATGCTTTAATAAAACATCAGAGAACGTCCATGTGTTTTTATAAAAGTTTTCAATAGAAATCCGATACGAAATATTCATATAACCTCTATACGAAGACATATCCACAATCCTGCTTTGCTCTTATACTCGTATATTGTCGAAACGTTGTTTTTTTATGAACGGTTCCACCCAACTCTAGACAATGCCTCGAATTCCAGCGAGCCTTCGAACAAAGTTCTTGAATCGCGGCTCATTGTGTCAGCGGCATTTAATTTTAATTTAAAATGTCGCTCGTGAAATAAATTCGACTGCACCAACTGAAGAAAAGACGATCAGTAGCGTACTATAGATAAATTCTAATATATAGGAACAAAAATATACAACACCACTTTAACAAACTGTTTTTATATACCTAGGTATAGTAAATATTTATGTATATACGATTTATAGAATATACATATTAATATTATTAAATATTTATTCTCAAGTTAGCTCGAGGGGAAATTTGTTATGCAATAAGAAAATATATAAAGTAGGTATTAGTGTAATTATTGGTATATACAGATTGTTATTGAAATGAATGTACATATTTAAACTGTGAAGAATATTTGATATTAAAAAATGAATGGCACTAATTTTACTATTAAATTCAAACAAATAAATCTGGAGCAAAATAGCCCTTTTCTGACCTTTGCACTACGGCTAAGTAGTACGACGCCTAAGTTCTAATGAGGTGTACCTAATATCTGACGTATCTGGTTGGTTGAAGTCTTAGTTACAATTCATTCCCGGACCTATCTCTATAATGCAGCGGCGTACGTTCATTTTGAAATTATTTTTCAAAATGTAATAACTCCTTTAATAATAGTTATTTTTAAAAAATAATATTTTTCCCCAATCTAGAAAAGTGTAAAGATAAGCCCGTTTCAATATGTACATTCATTTCAATAACACCCTGTATAGGTATAGCTACATAGTACAGATAGGTATTAGATGGAACACCCTGTATAATAAATTGCACATTGTACCCTGGTACAATAAATTGCAGGTTTAATCCTGATATACGCATGCATGGTATATACCTAAACGAAACGAGCTATAACGCGATTATTAGAAGGGCAACAGCCATTAAAAAGGGTCGTTAGTATAGGGAATGTATACGCACCCTAGCTCTTAAGCCGTTTCGATCAGATATTGTACTTAGCACCCCTTGAACATATAGAATCTTGTGCAAAGTCGGGGATGGATATAATGTTACCAGAGACTGGTACCTACTATAAGACATTATTGATTTTATAGGTATTTAGTTAAATATTAATATAGGTAATGTAGAATTGTTAGTAGATGCGAAGAGCTGTTCAGAAAAATTGGAATAAGTATCAGTTTTCATTTGCATTAGGCGAAATAATTTATGTCTCCTTAAAGAATATTATTTATGAAAAAAATATTTGTGTATAAAAATAAATGGAAATAATTAAAAAAAATAAGAGTGCTTATACATATTTCTTGTTGCAACTGCATCTAAAAAAACTATAATCTCTCCATATTCGATATAACATTTATTAAAACACCCTTCTTAGTTTTAGGTACATTACACTTCCCTTGAACATCATTTTTCTAATATCTATAATATCCCCATCAACCATTCCACAAAAAAAAACACCACCTTTCCAATACCCACACGTCCTTTCCCTACAAATTCACCCCCTCGACCGACCACTCCAAAATTCCCTCCCATCAACCCAAAAAAAAAACAATACCCCTCATCACTCAAAAACCGTCCGATTCCTCCTAAACAACCCACCAATAATCTCCGATAGGGGGCCGAACGGCTAGGCGGCGCCTTTCCCTTTCCCATCCAAACCAAGCCAATAACATTTAAACTTGACTCTCTACGTGGGATCCGCAGCGCTACGGCGAAGCCGACCAGAAAAACCGGCCACCTCCTCGACGACGACGCTGTTCATGCTCGCCTATCACCCGGGGTGTATGACCTTAGCGCTGCTCTAATGTCGTACGAAGTGTGTTGTTGCTAGGCGACGGTTTGCGTAGCCTTGGACGCGAATGCTCGTTTCACGAAACGCTAGGTTCATTACACGGAGGAGTTTGATTAGGCTGCTTTTGTAAGTACGAGTGTACGAGTTATATGCTATAAGAGTCCGGCCGGACTCGTTGTTTTTTCTCTTAAATGTAATACATAGGTACTATATAGATATATGAAGAGGGATAAAATAGATGGGTTATTGTGATGGGTTAGATAGTCCTAATTGTGCTTAGCCTATAGATGTTTCCGATTCATTTTGAGAATATATTTAGATCAATTTTATGACTATATTAGGCCCGGTTGTAGATGCATAGTTCAACTGTGGTTCCGAATTTAATTGATGCAAATTTGTGTTGTATATAAGTACGTCAGTCACTATTGATCTGTGGTTCAGAGAGAAGTTTACGTGAACAGTCCTTCAAGAGCGTTCAAAGGCGGTTCAAGAAAGGTTTTAACATTTGACGTTGAGTTGTTAATCCAAAAAATGAGGTTGAATTTCTGATATATACAATACATTATTCAAAATGAAAACGTATTATTAGAAGACGATGAAGATTTTTACAAATGTTGAATGGTTTTTTACATCGTAGAAGACCACAAACCTTCAGAAATAGATCTAGACATCTTGAAATATTATTAATTATCATGAACTTCTTAAATATAGATAGTTCCTGCAATCAGAATAATTCAAAATAAACGAATTATCAAAAGTGCGACATCAAATATATAGAATCAAAACTGCCAACGTTCAAATATAAATTCTAAATTTTGGCATGTGACATTGCCCCGTATTCAGCTTCCCATTTTAAAGTTAAAGTCATGTTTAGCGAGCGCCTTTTGGCAGTACATTGTTGTTATGGAGTAACTAAGGACATTGTTTACGTTTAAGTCGCTCGCTAAACATGCATTTAACATTAAAATGGGGCGCTAAATATCGACCATTAGATTATATACCTATATTTGAGATAAAAAAAGGGAGTTCTGATGTGCAACCAACGTGACCTAAACGGCGTTCAACCACACTAATGTTGATCTTATACACTTTACAATTAACTACAACCAAAACCAAAATGTAACTCGGTTCAAAGTCGACTCGCAGTTTAGTTAAACTAACGTTCATCTAACGTATCTAACTAACAATCATACGAAATACGAAATCTACAACCGAGCCTTTGACATAAATTTTGACATAAATCATTGACACCCTCTATCAATTAGACATAAACCATCATCAACTTCCCAAACCACCCAGTTTCCAAAATTAAATGTAGTCGAAAACTCGCAAGTTTTCGTGTGTAATATTAATGCATCACAACACCCGCAAGCGGTACCCATGCCCCCAGTTCAACCGCCCCGGCTTCGCCGGCGGTGCCCCACCAGGTTACTACCAAAGATACCGCTCCCGGGGGCGGCATCAGGACGTTAAACGGCACGGCAAGTACTTGAAGCACATCTTCAACGCTCTAAAGAACAAGACCAGCTCCGAATTGGTGACGTTCATCAACGTCAATTCGGCCCCCAACGAGATCGAATACGAGATTTCTAATAATGCATTGGAAAGCGATGTGTCTGGAGGAATTGTTATCCCGAGACAATGCTACAGGACTTATCCCGCGTACGCCAGGAGGGCCTTCGAATGCGACGGGACCGCTACCGGTACTGGGAGGAGCAGCATCAGGAGTAGTGCTGGTCCAATGAGAGGTAAAAATAACAATTATAAGTATACTTATACCGAAATTTAATTAATTATTTATTGAATTCAGATTCGGATATCACGATGGCGTCTTTTAGAGTTATCATCGGTAACGATGCGACCCAAGCGAAATTCGCAGGGAAATCTAATCCAGATGAAGAGCAAATCTCTGAAATTTCTGATGAAGATAATGCCAATCAACCGTTTTATGAATACAAGCCTAACGAGAATTTTTTCGACAAAGGTAAATTGCCAACATCTCGACCAGTATACGTGTATAATTTCGAAAAATAATGTTATCGCATCATCACGAAATAACTAAAAGTAAGTACATATAATAAGTTAGAAACATAAATCTTTCAAATCTATACCTATACCAGGGTGTCGCAAAAAGGTTGGGACATGGCTTAACCACAGACTCCTGGGACAAAAATAAGGCGATTTAACCGAATTTACCTATATCCAAAATTGCTTAGTAAATAAGTTATAGAGTTTTGAAGTTAATAATAAAAAAGAGATTTTTTAATATTGTGCCAGAATGGCTTAACTTTTTTTCGTAAAAATTTGTACAGAATATCTCTGTTTGGTAACATATTTATGTGTAAATTTTGTTTTTTAAATTATCCATCCCTCTCTGATTTACAGGGGGTAGTCAACCCCCTTAAAGCTTTATTGTTCCGCCAATGAAATTCACCTAATTTTTGAATCGAAACTGGACTTATTGGTTTATTTATAATGATTTTTTACTTTTTGTAAATTTCTATAAAACCCATATTTTCGAAGATAAATCACATTTTTGGAATTCATACGATTTTTCAAATCCACATTTTCAGCAAGTTATTATTAACAAACAAATAATTTTCATAACACATTTTTTACAGATTAAGTTATTTTCAACAAAAATCTATTTATTAATCTGTAATGGATGCCATATTGAACCATTTTATTATAAATTACAGAAATCAAATTTTTAAAAGATAATAAATTTTGAAAATTTTAAATGTAATTTTTGTCTGTGTAATGTGCTAAATGGTATGATTAAATAATAGATTATTGTTGAAAATACGTTAATCTGTTAAAAAGGTGTAATGAAAATTTTTTTTTTGACAATATTGTGCTGACAATGTGGATTTCAAAAATCGTTTTAATGACAAAAAAAGCGATTTATCTCCAAAAATATGGGTTTTATAGAAAATTACAAGGAGCAAAAAATTGTTATAAATAAACCAATAAATCTTGTTTCGATTCAAAAATTAGATGAATTTGAAGAGAGGGTTGGCCACCCCTCATAAATCAGAGAGGGATGAATAATTTAAAAAACAAAATTTACACTTAAATATGTCACCAAACAGAGATAATCTGCACAAATTTTCTTGAAAAAAGTTAAGCCATTCTGGCACAATATCAAAAAATCTCTTTTTTATTATTAACTATTTATTATTAACTATTTATTATTAACTCTGTAACTTCTTTACTATAAGCAATTTTGGATACAGGTAAATTCGGTTAAATCGCCTTATTTTTGTCCCATCAGGAGTCTGTGGTTAAGCCATGTCCCAACCTTTTTGCGACACCATGTATAATTCACCTTTACGATGAACAATATAACTTCTTATAGGCAACATGAGGAAAATTCACATAATATTCATTAAAATTCTATATACAAACTGAAGGAGTGTTTATAGAGTGGCTGTAATTTATGGATATTTTTTGTTATAACCATTATGAAAAATAACAATTGGTAAAAAATCCCCCAGCACAGTACAGTTCAATATTTAGATATGCAGTTCAATACCTACACCTGATGATGACTCTCCCCTATACATTGATTCCCCTATATCATTGATGTACTTCCCCATTACAGTACTATCACTGTTCAAAGCAGACAACAACATCAACAACAACAAATCAGGGGGTGACGAGTTGAAGCTGGAGCCGATATTCAGGAATAGCAATTGCAAATGTTCCGATACCGTGATCAAATTGAGCGAGAGCATCAAGCCGAAGAGGCGGTTGAGCTGCAAATGTTCGGCTACTGTCGTTAAATTGGACAAGTTTAAATGCGATCAGTGCGGGAAAATCGATTTGGAGAAATTGGACGATGGCAAGTCGGGTAAAGAAGATGAGGTTTTGCTGGGGCTGTTGGAGATTGAGGCGAGTCGGAATTGCGATCAGATTGGGAGTATACAAGCGGAGTTGAATGTGAGATTATTACTATAGTTTGTTTATTTTATATTGATGGTTAAATTTAAAGAGAAAAAGTATTGTTTCTTTTAGGAACAAATCAAGAGAATAGAAGATTTAAATAGGAAATTTACAAGTTTGTTACAATTGGTTACTTCGGAGAGGTAACAAACAAACTTTTGGATCAATTTCCTATACAAATATAATTTTTTTGTTATTTTTAATTACAGATTCACTCAAGGCGATCTTGCAGATGTGTCTACTGAAACAGTACCTGCTAGAAACAAGCAAGTGGAGGCCCAATTAAAAGTTACTCGACTTACTACATCTTCTACGATTTTTTTATCATTTATTTATAAAAACATTTTCAGCTATCCGATAGCTGTACATGCCCCTTGAACAAAAAACCCAGCTTCTTCGCTAGAATCTTCAAGAAATCGAAATGCAACACGAGCTGCAAATGTTGCATCGTACCAACCCACGACAAGAAAAAATGCCACTATTATTCGAACAAAAAAAAGAAGAAAAAGGAAGATTGACGTGTATTAATCTGCAACCCTTTGACAATTCTCCAATTTTTTGGCAACCCGTCGAAATGCAATCAAAATTCCAAAATTCCCCGTACTAAACCCCATCCAGAGTTCATGTTGCATCTATCTCCGGAAAACCACATTCATGCATTACAGACACATCGACAAGTATAGTTTGTGTACGAGCCCCAGCGCGTCCTACTACTCGTTCGTTTCCCGTCCCTACGGCGAAGCCACGTTGTCCAAGCGACCCTCCGGCAACTCCGGAAACTCCGGGACCTCCGAGTGCGATGGACGCTGCCACGGCAAATACCTGAAGCACATCTTCGACGCGCTGAAGAGGAAGACCAGCTCGGAGTTGGAGGAGTTTATCAACGTGAATTCGGCGTGCAGCGAATTGGAGTGCGAAATATCAGATATTTCATTTGTGAATGAAAGGGAATTTCCGGATTTTGGCGGGAATTACCAGGTGTACGGTGTCGGTACGTCGGATAAGCGAATTGGATGCGATTGTCCCGAATTCGGAGAAGTTTATTCTAATAGTTACAGGGATAGACCAACAGGTAAAGCATTTTGTCCACAAAATTGTATTCAATTTTAACTGTTTATTAAAGTAGTGACTTGCCCCAATTTAACTCCACCCGAAAAAACGACATCCCAACAAAAAAGCCTAACAGACAAATCCAACAAGGACATCAGAAATCGTCCTTACCGCGAAGTATACGAAGAAAAATCGGACAAAACATCGGGCTTCCTGAACAGAGGCGAGCAACCAATTTTTCCAAACCGCCACACGTTTCGAATCTAATAAATTTGTTTTCATCAGTGTACTCGATGTTCAAGGGTAAGATAGACTCCTGCGCCTGCACGGAAGCGTCCCAAGACCCGAAGCGATGCAGCCCGACGAGCGGTAAGCCTAAATGCAACTCGTTGAATCGCTACAAGTGCAACCGCTGCGGCAAACTCGATTTGGATAAATTGGACAGGAGATGTCCCAAGTTAAGGCTCGAAGAGGACGCGTTGATGTTCTTGCTGAAGCTGGAGGCCAAGCAGAACTTTAAGCAAATCAAGTCCATTCAGAAACAACTAAAGGTATAAATTTGGGAGGAAGCGAATAAGGGTTGTACCATATAGTGGTACAATTTATGTTCAATACAAGTTACTCTACTATATGTTGTAAATTGTGGAACTAAGATATTACACTTTTCACAATGGAGAAGACCACGATGTGATATACGCGGATTTCGGCAAAAGATACGATTAGAAATGATTTATTAGAGCTCAAAACCGTTTTCAGTTGCTCAAAATGTGTTATAATTAAAAAGTTATAGCCCTTCGAAATTTAAAAATTTCGGGTTTTGACTCATACCTTATCAACCAATCATAAACCACTCACGTCTTGTTGTGTAGTAAATAGTATGAATTTTCGAACGCAGTAACAAAGAATACATAAACGAACAAAAATCAAACTGTCATTTGTCAGATTTTTCTGAAAAATGCACAAAACAAATTACACAAATTGCAGTTCGCCACAAAACACTTTACTGATAATATTGACGTTGACAAGAATGTTGCCAAATAAATTTTTCAGGACCATTATTTGTGTTTTTAACACGAAAATCGGTTACAATTTATACAGATGAAGATGTTATTTCTATAGATTAATATATCGAATTATCCATTAGGTAATGGAAGAAATGGATAAATTAGAAAATGTTTATTGCAATAAATAAACAAAAAACGCACATTTTGCGGACTAAAGAAGAGTAATAGGAAACGTGGCAAACTTGCTAAATGTGACTTCTCTTTGCAACTCTCGCTTTGATTGGAGCAGAGTGTATGACGATTGTGTGACATTTTTCAAATTTTAAAAATTAATTGCGGCCTTATTTGACCACAGAAAAAAATAAAAATTTCATTACGAGCTTTCTTTGAACACACGGTTTTGAAAAAAAATTAAAAAAAATGTCGTGGTCTTCTCCATTAGGTATATTACAAGTATTGTTTTAGTGTCATCTAGAAAAGTTGAACGAAATGAACCAAAAATACATGAATCTAGTGAAAATAATTGCTCCTGAAAAGTACGTAAAGAATAGAGAATTTAATAGATTTCAATAATCTAAAAAATGTATTTTTCTGATTAATTTCAGATTAGATAAAACAGACATGAATATATCAACTGTTACTGTTGCTACCAGAGATCAACAAAGTCAGGTATATAAGCCAATTAAAAATAATAGTTCAATAAAGCTTCAGTTACCTAATTAAATAAAAAGATAGATAATTAGGTATCAAAAATTAAAAAAAATTAAAGTTTTTAATGGACTAATTTTTAGAAAACTAGCGTCAGTTGTGTCTGCGCGACGAAGAAAAAACCGAGTTTTATAAGTAGATTGTTTAAAAAATCAAAATGTGATACGAGTTGTAAGTGCTGCGTTCGGATGACGCCTGATAAGAGTAAATGTCAGCATTTCATGAAGAAGGAAAAACCGAAGAAGACTAAAACCGAGAAAGAAAAAAAGCATCATCACGAGGAAAAGAAAAAGGTGCATCAGTCTAAAGAATGCGAATGTCCTTGAAACTCAAATAATGTGATGTAAATTTGATACGGAGTTTGATGTTCAAAATATGAAACTAATATGGAGTAACAAGAAGACTTTAACACAAGGCATTTAATTGTAGGTAATAACGAATAATATATACCTCTATACTGTGGTAGAAAATTGTTGAATCAATTTCATTTTTTTAGAATAACAAAATATCTACAAACCATCAACAATTTAAAACAAGAAGTGAAAACAGTTGTTATCAGAATTATTATTTAACAGGTAATAATTGTTAAAACCAATTAAGTCTACATAAGAGCAGTTGTTAGTTGAAAAATATCGTTTGTTGTATATCGTGAAATGAATATAATTTTCGTCAACACCTTCTTTTTAGTTTTTTTACAACAATTTCAATAAACCTACTGTCAAATAACTGCCAAACTAAAAAATAGGTAGGTATATAGGCAACCAAGATATAGGAAAAATTAATTAAAAAAAGCATCAGGACCATATGTTGCCCAAAAACTTCATCCTTTTCCTTATTTTGCGACACAAACTGTGTATAATATCGAACGCGAAGGATGTAGAAAATGGACTCGTCGCCGAACAGCGCCCCTATCGCAAATAAGTACTTTCATCTGTGACTCATGCAGGAGGGGAATGATTCACCCCAATTTAATAAATAAAATCGTCTTCGAAATACTGCGCCCGCAAGGCACGGGTAGAAAATTTATATGTATATCACTGTCTATTGGATTATAATTATTTTCTCAACGATGTTTTTTTGTAAATCAACGGAACGTTTAAATAGGAGAAAAAAAGATGGATAGATGTATCTTACTTTAGGCATTAAGAGAGATGTGTAACATAAATTCGATTCTTTTAATTAACGCATAACGCAATATTTATGTGTTAAATTAATAATAAAATACATGTAAATGACTAAAATATGCGTAAATAAATAAAAAACTTACTTCAAAGCCAACCCTGTAGACAGCACGAGCAACGCAAATTCACGAAACTGCCGTGACATAAATCAACCAATCAGACCACAGAATCTTTCAGTATCTTTCGAATTCCGAGTTTCGTGTTCCGTGTTTTGTTTTCTATATTTCTGTTTTATAAATTCCATCTTTGTGTTACGTTTTAGCGTTTCTATCAAAACTCTTTTGAATACCGCTTCAAGAAAACGGATATCGATAAATTAACAGTGTATTATTGTGTGTGAAGTATTAGTGAAAATGAATTCGAGAATCAAGAATCCCGTGATAACGAATCCATGGCTGTCCACGGCACCGAGCGGAAAAGCCGCGCACTTCAAAAGCACCCTGCTGAAAAAGTTCCTCAAAGTTAAGAACATCAGCGAAATGAGACGTCCCAAGGCGGGGCCCGTGCGAAAAACCAAGGCCACCGTCACGAAATTGTACATCGAACAATTGTCTCCTCTCTATCCCGAATTCCTGAAATGCCAAATCAAGGCGGCGCTGACTTTGTCGGACAACAACTTGCACGAAGCCCGGCTGTTACTTGATTTCAAGTACAAAATGATCAGGATCAAGAACGGCATTGCCGCCCAGCTGAGACGGGGCTGCTTCAATTTTAGGCCGTTTTTGAGGAAATACGGCAGCGGAAATTCGACTGCGACGTCGTTCAGTGACGATATGGTGGCGTTCGCTAACGGGCAATCTTCGTTCAGTTCGAATTCGAGTGATTTTGGTTATTTTAATGGCGGTGCGAGTGATTCCACGGCTGTGATGAGTGATGTAAAGTCGTGGGAGAAGGAATCGGCGGTTGATTCGCTCGAAACGAAGGAGGACAAAATGGATTTGAGGAATGTTGAAATGAAGAGAGAAAATGTTGGGGTTCAAAAAGGAAAAGTTGGCGTTGTTTTGTTGAAAAATTCGAGCGGGTCGGGTTACAAGGCTTTTCCTCTTTAAGATCATCGCCGGTGAGTTAATGTATGTTTAGGATTTTCATAAAGAAAGCCAAAGGAAGCTTTTGTATAGTTAGTTAGTTTTGATTTGAATTCCATCCATTTGTATTGTATGACAGTATTAACTGTCAATGTTCTTCTTTTTTTATTAGCGTAAACGTTGGCTGTGTTTGGCCAGTGATCAAGTTTTCATAAATATTTCTTTACTTCCAAATATGTTCATAACTTGAAAATGTTAATTTATGTATTTGTTAGTTTGTTTCTATTATACAAATATTTTTAAAATCTATCGAAAAGTACTTATGTGTATATCGCATAAAAATGAGTTTAATAGTTATGACTATTGATGTTCATGTTCCATATTTTATAATGTACCAGTTTCTACATATTACCTGATAACATGTTATTTTTTAGTTATATTGACATTTTTCTATACCTTTTCTTATTTATGATTCAGTATTATTTGTAAAGTGTACAGTACAATATTCTGTAAATTTGTTACTTATTATTACTTACCTTTGTAGTTATATAATAATAAAAAATAAATCTGAAATGAATAATAATTGCAAAATGTACCCTAAAAGTATGCAACCAATTTTACATATTGCACAAATTTGAGCCTGCTAGAAAAAGGCTGAAATAAAACAGAAGACTGTCAATGTCAAGATTACCTACTGTCAAATGTAATAAGGTTATGTGTTTTGTTGATACTTATTTATTTAATATTATTTATTAAACGTGACTGTTATTATTAACGTAATCAATATGGAAAGATATTCAAGATTATTATACCAACTGCATCGAGTTTCGATACAAAAATATCAAACTTTAAATAATGGATTGTTGAGATCAGCAAATTTTAGTAACAAAAATTCATCTAGTATTTGTTGGAAGTGTGGCAAAGACAAAACCAGCATTGTCATGTTTTGCGAAAAGTGCCACAGCATTCAAGCACCCGTAAACACAAATAATTATTTCAAAATGTTCCAAATCGAAGAAAGTTACAACATCGACACAAAGTTACTTAAAAACAAATTCAGAAAATACCAAAACCTCATCCACCCCGACAAATTAAGCAACAAGTAAGTTTAAAACTCGTTAATGAGGCAATTTTTGTGGTTAAAGAAATATTTACGTTCCGCAGAACTCACGAGGAACAAACTATTTCAGAAGAATACTCTTCCATAATCAACAAGGCCTACAGCAGCTTGATGTCCCCCATGAAACGAGCTGAACACCTACTTCATTTAAAAGGGGAAACGATAGAAGAAAGCCAGACAATCGATGAACCTAATTTTCTTATGAATATTATGATAATGAACGAAGAAGTGAGTATACAAAATGTACATTTCCTAGTTGTAAATTATTTGTTATATGTAATTTTTATAGGTTGATAGTGCACAAGAAGATATAGCCAAATTAAAGGAACTAAATGAAAATAATAGAAACGAATTGGACAAATTAACCAAGGAAATAGATCAGCACTTTAAAAATGGCGATATAAAAGCTGCAAAAACAAGCATAATTAAACTAAAATATTTCACAAGTATCAGTAATAGAATTAACTCTATATTTAGAGAAGCCGGTGTAGCCGATTAGTTTTTAAATTAGCCTTATATTATTACAGATCAAATGAATTATTCTTCCGAAACGCTTCATCTAGAAATAAAAATGTGCAACCAATTTTTATATTTTTATTGAAAGAAAGGAGTATTTCAAATTATTCACAAAAGAATCAAGATGATAGTATCATAAAGTAAATAGTACATATACTATTAAAGGAGAACACATTCATGGAAACAACACCAAGCCTCTCGGGGAGGCTACGATTTGTGGAATACTTACTAAACTCGGAGTATCATTGAACATTAAGGTACTTCAAGAAATTGAATTAACAAACGAAACGGATCCGAAAAAAGCCTTCGGAATAATCACATATGGAATAATATCTAATCAATGAGATGCTTGTCCAATTAACTTTTACTATCCTCCGATGAGGGCGCTATCCACGTTAACCTCTCTTCGTAGAATTTTATGACGACTTGAGGACATTTTACATTGGCTTGTTTCGCTGGGACTAAGTCTGCTTCATCTGTGCCTACCCACTTCATTAGGAACATTAGATGACCTAAAATTTAATCAGCATGAATTTATTACAGTGTATTACTAGTGACATTCGTATTTATTCCAGTGTACGATTGCCTACTTATTTATAAAACAAATTAATTTGGCTACCTGAACTATCCGTAGCTCCAATAATTTTTTCAGGTTCCAGACCCCTTTCGAAGCCGAGAATTTTTTTTTCTTCTTTCGTTTTGGGGTTGTCTTCGGCTTTTCGTTTCTTGCTGTTTTTTTCTTTTTCTTTTGCTGCTTTTTCGGCTTCGTATTCTTTGATATAATTTGGACAGTCTAAGTTTTCTTCAGGTTCCCAAGTATTGTCTTTATCGTCATATCTGCAACGAGAATCGGTGAGGGTGAGGAAGGCTCGAAATAATAAGGGAAGTTGACTTGACTTACCCCTTCCATTTTAATAAATATTCTTTTACCCCGTGCTCGTTTATTCTACAGTCAATGATTTTTTCGACAATGTACTCTTCGCCGGCCTCCTCGGGCTCTGGCGAGGCCTTTTTGTTTTTGCTCATATCGAAATGTGTTGTTTAATTCTAACCTCGAAATCCGGTTTTATGGAAGCATTCGAATATTCCGAATTAAAAGGATTGTTTAATAGCTGTTGTCAAACGCAGCGAATCCTGGCAATTGTTAATATGGAATGCGGAGTGTGAGCTGACGCTAATTTATTTCAAAAAATATAAATAAACTTTTTTTATAACACTTTTCAATAATAATGGCGGTTTCCAAAACATCATAATCATGGAACATATCAAACAAAACAAACTGTCATTTGTATGCCATGCTGCTGATGGAACGATAACCATACAAAAAAATTGTTATATTGGCAAATTTTCGTTTGATTTTGATGTTGATAACAAATTATGTATCCCTTCATTTCAGTTATTCTAGTTGATTAGTTAGCTTAGCTATACACAAAACAAAGTATAATTTACCCCGTTTACATGCGGGATTCAAGCCGGCTTGGATCCCAGATTGACCCTGAGGAAACACTAAACACGGATCGAGTTGACTTCTCGACGAAGAGAAGACATCTCGTTCACTGGATCTCTGGATCATTGTAATTTACTCCGTTTACATGCGGGATCCAGTGATCGAGATATTTTTTCTTCGTCGAGTCAACTCGATCCGGTATCTTCTTTCTTCGTCGAGTCAACTAGATCCAGTATCTTCTTTCTTCGTCTAGTCAACTTGATCCGTGTTTAGTGTTTCCTCAGGATCGATCTGAGATCCAAGCCGGATCCAAGCCGGTTTCGATCCCGCGTGTAAACGGGGTAATTATTTGAATTATTTCTAATGAAAGCTAAAGGAAGCAAACGTTTTTAATTGACTGTAAAAAGTGGCATAATCCTATGGATTTTTATTATTATCTGTCATAATTAGTGTCAAAACTGTCAGTGTCAAATGGTTCACTTCACGACCTTCACGTTCTGTGTATCCTAACCTAAATACTACTAAATACTAAATACAAAAACTTGAGGCGTCTTGTTCTTCAAGACAAAATTTTAAGTGGATAGGTTACATATTATTTCTTTTAACTATTTCCCGTGTAAATAAAGTATACTGTCGCCACCAGCTTCAGTTCAATTAGTTATTTTAAGGTGAGTTGATGAGCATTTTTCGCTTCGTGCGGCTTGTTGTGGTTAACCTACAATCCTTTCCAGTGTTTATAACAAATAAGTAAAAATGAGCAAGAAAAGCAGCCCAGTGCCCGAATCAAAGACTCAAAACGAAGACGCCGCGCCCGAAGAATACGTTGTAGAAAAGATCCTAGACAGTCGCATCAACGACGATGGGGTGAAAGAATACTTCTTAAAATGGATCGGCTACGATGAGAAAGACAACACTTGGGAACCGGAAGAGAACTTAGACTGCCCTGGACTTATAGAAGCCTTCGAAAAGGAGAAGGCGAGGAAAGAAAAGGAAAACGAAAGGAAACGTAAATTAAATTCGCTGGGTGAGGGCAAACCTGCCAAGAGGAAGAGCGAAGAGAAGAAATGCTTGGGATTCGATAGAGGACTTGAACCCGAGAAGATTATCGGAGCTACTGATAGCCCAGGTAATCTAGCTAGTTTTTATACTATGCGAGAGTCTGAACGCTTTAGTTATGTTACAAATGAACTATTTTATTTATAGGTCAATTGATGTTCTTAATTAAATGGACGGGCACAGATGAAGCGGATCTTGTGCCAGCGAAGCAAGCGAATGTGAGATGTCCCCAAGTGGTAATCAAGTTCTACGAGGAGAGATTAAAGTGGCATTCGCCCAATTTGGAAGACGCTAAAACTGCCGAATAATTTTCGAAAATTGCTGTACATCGGTACGCTTTTCGAATATATCCTTATTCAAAAGAAGTTAGATTTAGTTAGAATAACGTATAATTTGTAAGTTTTTATTTTTCAGTATATAAGCATATTGGCTTAGAGTAGTGACCAATACGATTAGCGAAACTCTCAATGGCAATAAATTATTTTGTTTTTTGGTATTTTTGCTGTGCGCCCAAAGTGCACTTTGATACAAAATTTGTTTACATTACAAGAACATTAATCCGATTGTAGTTTGTAAAAAGCATGATATAACTATGGAAATATTTCGGAAAATTTGTTCAATGAACAATATTCATATTCACTTTGCTTTTGTATTTATAGTGGCTTCAAGATTATTTTTTCTTGTATCGAGTTTGGTGAATTTGTCTACCGGAAATTCCATTAATCTGACGATTATGCGTTAATATTAGTTATCAGATTACATTACAAAAATCTACTAACTACACATATAAATATAATTTTGTAGTTTTAAATTCTCGTTTCGCAATTTTTGATATGTAGACTTTATTGGTTTCATATGCATAATAGACAGTGGGACAAAAATTTTCTGTTTATTTTTTTTTGGTAAATATAAAACATAAGTAAATGATTGGGTTTTATTAAAATTCCTAGTTTTTTTTTCTAAAATAATATCCAAATTTGAAAAATTACAAGACCATAATTTACTATGTATTGGATTTTTAATTGAATATAATATAATAAGATACAAGAAAATGACCTAAATGAAACATAAAAGTGTTCAAGATAAGGGTCATTTCGCCTTTAATTTATTTACCTCCCATCAAAATCATTGTTTCTTTTGATGCTCTCACGCTATATCCTTGTAGCTCGTTCCTTAATAGAGTAAATGTCACAGAGAGGGCCTAAACCAACTTTTGGGCCGGATCGATATCCGCCTCATTTCAAGGACAATTCGGTAAAACTTCCTTTCTTTTCCCTTTGGTTTATTTACAACTTCGTTTTCGTTTCCTTTCGGGACACCGTGCCTACCTCGTAGGTACATTTCGATTTTCTCGCAAGCCTTTACGAGTCGGTAATAATTTATTTTTGTAGAAAACGGTGTATTTTAGTAGCGGCACACCTGTGTTTTTTTATTTGAATGCGTACATATACAGGGTGACCCAATATAGCTCATTTATTCAATATAACATTTCATTTGACTATGTATATATAGAAGAAAAATATATAGAAAAAAAATAATATAAAGAATGGTGAACTTTAACAAAAATCAGTTACATTTCGATAATATTACGATTTGTAAACAGGGTGAGGTGAGTTAAAAATTAACTTGCTTAATTTACTAGAACATTTCCAATGGGAAGCTATTTACTTAATAAACCAATTTTTTGTTAACATTTCCCTATACCTTTAAGAATTTTTAATTTATTTGCAAAAATCCAGTTCTACTGTATTTACAGCTAAATATATTCACTTGTCAAACAATTTTGTCGCTACAAACATGTCATTAATTTATATTATGTCATTCACAATCTAAATTAACGTGCACATGATAAATTTCAGGTAATCAAACATACAATCAATCCATTTCCAATATTTTCACATCAATTTCCTAGTACATAATTGTTTGCAATTCAACTAACGATTAATAAAAAAAATGGCGAAACGAGCTTTGGTTATATTCTGTCCCGGGGCAGAAGAAACAGAACCCGTCATTACCTACAGCGTTTTGTGCAGGGGAAAGGTAAATTAGATCTCATAAAAAATCGCTTCTATTTATTCATTTATTTATTTATCAATAACATCAGGTAGACGCCAAGATTTGCAGCCTTTGCGGCAAGGATGCCATCAGAGGCAGTCAAGGCTTGAAGATCCTACCTGATATAGATCTCAAAGAAGCCCGCGATTGCGGAAATTACGACGCGATTATTCTACCGGGGGGTCAAGCGGGCGTTGACGCCATGAAATGCTCCAAAGACCTCGGGAAAATGCTGAAAGACTTCGAATGCAAGAACAAAATGATAGCCGCCATCGACACCGGTAATCATTTCTCTTCTACTGCTTCTACCACTACTGCTACTGCTACTCAGTGCTGGCGCATGCGTTAATTTAAACCTTGCAGGTCCTTTGGTGTTGTTGGCGCACGAAATACTTTTTGGAAAATGTCTGACGGGATATCCAACTGCGAAAGCGGAGTTGAGTTGTAAGTACACTTACAAGGAATGCCCGGTGATTATAGACGATATGTTGGTAACGAGCAAAGGTCCTGGAACGGCTTTCCTCTTCGCCAAAACCATCTTGGAGATGCTGACAGACAAGAAGACAGCTTGCGAAGTCGCCGCTGCCATGCTTATCGAGGATAAATAAATAAATAAACTGTTGTTCTTCACCAGCAACTTTCGTTTTGTGTTCTCCATGGGAGTTATCCGCCGTTAGTTTATCAACTAAATAATTAAAAAATATACGTGTGACCTACATCCTACATCCTACATCGAAAATAGAATCGACTCCGGTTCAGCGATGAATGATGAATCAAACCGAAAGGGGGGAGAAGAATCCTCTTTCTATCTGACAAAACTCGAAAGGGATGACTCCGTAATGACCGCATCACGCACTGTTGGGATCAAAAACGGTTTGTTGGGTTTACGTGTGATCACTCGCATTAAGTGTAGGTATTAGCGTCTCGGTCGAAACGGGAATTAACTCTACGCAATCAAACTATAAACACAGCGTAATTTTGTTACCTGCGCAGCATCTACGCGCAGTATAAAGAAGGTGCAATGTTGCCAGTTTGTGTAAAGTACGTGCAGGGGTGGTTCTATTACTTGTAGTTGAGTAGGGCTGATGTTACTTAGTGGACTTTAAGACAAGACATGAAGGTGTATATATGGAAAATTTCACGATTTCAGCTTGGTTGTAGCAAATTTTACAGTGGTTCAAAAAAGTGTTATAAATTTTTCTGTTTCTTTGCTGAAATAAAATATACGTTGGCAACGTTGCGCTGTGAAAAGTTGTAGGAAAATTTGGAATTTGCTGATAAACCGCCCCTGTTTTTCCAGCTCATGCGATTAACTCTCGCGTCTAAGTTATCTTAGTGGATCGAGTTACTCGAGAGAAGAGCTCGATGGATCCTCGAGAACCGCTAACCGCTCGACATCGACACGGGGCGAAATTAACTGCGAAGCTTTTGATAAATTTCACGCCGGCCGCAGCGCAAGGAGATGATGAAACTCATCAATTAAAGTTGCATTGCGATAGAGTCCTTTTGAAATCCGACGCTCCATTTTGTCGCTTTAATTGTATTAACGAATAGAAATACTTATACAGGGTGTCCGGTAATGAATACGCTATGGGTATTTATACCTTAGTCAAAGTTGCTTCTTTAGGAAGTTATATAGCACTATGAAAATCGATTTTTTATTTCGATTTTTATGTCCATTCAGCGTAATTCAAGAGATATCTTTTTCAAATTTCACATATGGGGGTTTTAGATGTTTCCAATTAAGAATGTTATTCATTTTGCTCTTAACCCAGAGGGAGCCACTTCAGCACACTTTTTTTCCTTCGAAAGGCCATAACTTTTTTGTACGTAGGAATTTGATAAAAAGGGATCAATTTACAAAAACTACTTAACACTTTAGCCTTAGAAAAGGTAATAACGAAGCTTTCGTCTGGAATTAACTGTAAATATCTGGAAATGAATGGAAAATTTTTGTAAACTGTCTGTAATGTCTGGAAACTGTCCGGACATATCTTGGAAATGTCTGGATAATATCTTTAAATGTCTGGAAATGTTTAGAAATATCTGAAAACTGTCTTGAAATTTCTGGAAATGTCTGGAAACTCTGGCTACGAAATGTCACAACTAATAACCCCTAATTAATTACCTTTCATAAGCATGCAGCGCAAATTTCAAACTCATTTATCTTCGAAACGGTGCATTTTAGCGACTCAAAACAGGTATACCTTTTTTAGAGTTAAAATGTTGTAGTTTTTGTAAATTGATCCCTTTTTATCAAATTCCTACGTACAAAAAAGTTATGGCCTTTCAAAGGAAAAAAAGTGAGCTGAAGTGGCGCCCTCTGGGTTAAGAGCAAAATGGATAACATATTCTTAATTGGACACCTCTAAAACCCCCATATGTGAAATTTGAAAAAGATATCTCTTGAATTATGCTTGATGGACAAAAAAATCGAAATAAAAAATCGATTTTCATAGTGCTATAACTTCCTAACGAAGCAACTTTGACTAAGGTAAATTTGGTTAAATCATCATATTTTGAGCCAAAGAACGCACCCTTAGCGTATGGCCCATTCATTACCGGACACCCTGTATAATCCAGCATATAGGGTCGGTTATAGTTGAATCTTTAATCCTGTGGAACTTGATCCTGTATAAATAAATAAATAAAATTGATGCCTCATCTCGTAAGAACTTGGAATTTAATTATTAACGAATTTTTTATGCAATTAAACAATTTTGTCTCCACTTCTACGTTATAATTATAATTGAGTAGGAATTTTTACGAGTCCTTCTTTAATCGAATTTCACTCGGAAAATCGCGGTTTTCAAAGACAGTAATTTTCTCAGCGCCAGCTGCGGTTTTTACAATTGAATTACGCCGCTTTTTCCGATGAAATTAATTCGATAAAATCAATTATACCTGCATTCCTACGTTAAACTAATTAACCTGGCCGAAATTTCGCGGCAGTAGTAATTAATTTTGTTACAACGTTTCGGCGGTTTTGTTTATTGCAAAACTAACTGTTAAATAATTTGGCGAGGAAATTATCACGCGAATTCAAATTTTATGAATTTCTTAAATCGAACAATGGGAGTATTGCGGAGTTGCGAATTGTCAAACTTTTGATAATAAAATGTTTCTCGAATTGAGTTGATGCGGTGGAAAGTTGAAATGAACGCATTTTACTGGCAAGTTGTTGGGGTTTTTCGCAGAGAACAACTTCACTAATTCGTTGTGGTTGTGTCATTTACGGCTACAAATTCGATTTAATCGCCCAAATAATCGTGATTAATTAGTGTACATTGACTAGTAAAGCATCAGATTTGTTTGATTTCATCATGTTGATGTACACTATTCCTGTATGTAATTATGCATATAGCTTGTGCAAAACAAATTTAGATACACGTCAACATAAATTTACTACGTCACATGTAGAAAGTGTTTAATTGTTAAATTAATCGTTACAGCGGTATAAAAAATAAAACAAACCACCCAAAATTCGCGTGTAATGTAATTTTAAATTCTTTTTATGTAGCAAAAAACCTCTGGCAACAATTATACATTTTTTTCCCTGTACAATTTTTTTAACGTTTCGCTAATGTCGAGTAATTTCGCAGGACCACCGCAGTAATTAATCCTGTGCATCAGCCGCTTCGCGAAACTTTTCAGACACCGAAATTCGAACGTTTTTAAGCGATTTTCGCAGGACGAGAGTTTCCCTAACAAGCGCAAATCTGATTCCTGCGACGCTTTTCCCCGCTTATACAGCAGGAGTTTCCGTTCGAATTTCCCTTCTTTCCACATCCCAATCATTCTGAGATCCCAAACGGAGATCTTAATACACATTTAGACCTTGCAAAAAATATTCACCCGCGCAAATACAAATTTTTGCAAATAACATCACTAGATTATTGCTCCTAATTTTGATTAAATTAATTCGTCTTCACTCTTCCATTTTTTTCCTACAATTTTCACTCTATTAAAACAAATGCGACGTTGCCGATAAGCTCCGAATTTCCGGAAAACGGCGCGCCGCAGGAGGCTCGCGTCCTTCGCGCGGTTTCCCTGGCGTCGAGCGGCGTCGGCAGTGTCGCGACGCGTACGGCACCAGGCGCTTTGCTATATCCCGTTCGCGTGATTCCATCCGGAAAAACTTTTGCGATTTTTCTTTCGAAAAAAGCAAATTCCTTTTCGCGCTCGTCGGCGAGCCTGCCGCGTTAATTCGCCCCGTTTGTGTTACACCTTTTGTGATTGTGTTGGTGATATGTTGGTGACCGAAATTGGGATTTTGTAAGGAGATAAGGTCGGTGGTTTTTTTCTGTATTATGTATAGATAAAATAAATATCGTTATCAGATTACCTACAGTTATTGCTGTTGCGTGTTAATTTATTAATATAATATCGTGGCTTTTTATGATTCCCAGCATAATCGCCACGATGTTGGGGTAGGTATAACTGCACTATTGATCTGATTAAATTTAAATTGACTCTATCGATTTTTACGTTATAACAGAACCTGTATACACCAATTTTGAATAGACCTTTAGTTGTTTACAAACTGTGGGCACTTGAAAATTATGAGAACCCCCTGGATTTATTATTCTCCTCGCCGAAACAATACTGTTCTTAAATTAGTGCTGCTGCTAAAAAATGACCCGTTTCGCCCGGAGTTTCCTGTATTTTCCACGGGCATTACTCAAATTTATTTTCCTTGAAATTCCGGGGTGATCGTTATAGAATGAGTTACGATTATTTCGAGAGTGGGGTCGAAGTTTTTGGCCTAAATTGATTTGGGGCGAGTTTATATTTTATGTCTTCGGTTGAGTTAATCATCGAAATTTGTGTGTAAATTCAGAACAAATCCGAAACGTAATACGATTTGCTAGAATTTGAAATGGAAATTTCTTTTGTGGAACCGAATTTCCCAACGAAAGACACTCCTTGTGGTTTCGTGTTGTATCAAGTTTAGGATTTATCGATCCTCTGCGCTATTTTTTTGGTATCGAAAAAAGTTTACTGGCGTATAACAAATCTTTCAATAAAATATGACTCGATTATACCACGAATAGCACTCCAGGAAACTTCCACTGCAGATCCCGAACGTATCAAAAATTGTTATCGAACACACACAACTTTAATTTATTAAACAAGGGGTAAAATTAATCACCCCTTTTCCTGAAGTTTCCTCATTAAGTACGTTATAAGCCAAATGACTGTATGAATTATTTAATGAGGTGCGTCCCAAAGGAATGATTCGGGAGTAAATCTTTCTCCATGTCGCATATAGAATATATTATACTCTGCGTTTGCAATGGCATTTACACGATATTCTATAGAAATGAATAATTTCTATATGAATACTGTAGCAGTAGCAAAGACAAATTTGCGTTATTTGCGAATGAAATGACTCCGACTACGAAGTTATTCGTCTGGGAAATTGCGCGAATAATATAAGTTTAAGGTAATATAATACGAAAGTGTAGGTGAAGCATAAAAAACATAAATAAAAGCGAATTTTTCGTACGAGTTATGCGTTTGTACATATCATTTATTCAAAGGATACTTTTTTAGAAAAAAAACTCCTTTATTTTATTCAAAAAACAATCCACTTTAATTATTAGTATTAAGGTCTACTACTCTTTTTTATATGGTAAATGGAGAAGACCACGATGTGAGATATGCGGATTTCGGCAAAAGATATGATTAGAAATGATTTATTAGAGCTCAAAACCGTTTTCAGTTGCTCAAAATGTGTTATAATTAAAAAGATATAGCCCTTTGAAATTTAAAAATTTCGGGTTTTGACTCATACCTTATCAACCAATCATAAACCACTCACGTCTTGTTGTATAGTAAATAGTATGAATTTTCAAACGCAGTAACAAAGAATACACAAACGAACAAAAATCAAACTGTCATTTGTCAGATTTTTCTGAAAAATGCACAAAACAAATTACACGAATTACAGTTCGACACAAAACACTTTACTGATAATATTGACGTTAACAAAAATGTTGCCAAATAAATTTTTCAGGACCATTATTTGTGTTTTTAACACGAAAATCGTTTACAATTTATACAGATGAAGATGGTATTTCTATAGTAATATATCGAATTATTCATTAGGTAATGGAAGAAATGGATAAATCAGAAAATGTTTATTACAATAAATATACAAAAAACGCACATTTTGCGGAGTAAAGAAGAGTAAGAGGAAAAGTGGCAAACTTGTTAAATGTGACTCTTTGAAACTCTCGCTTTGATTGGAGCAAAGTGTATGACGATTGTGTGACGTTTTTCAAACTTTAAAAATTAATTGCGGCCTTATTTGGCCACAGAAAGAAATAAAAATTTCATTACGCGCCTTCTTAAAACACATCACGGTTTTGAAAAAAAAAATTTTTTTAAAAGTCGTGGTTTTCTCCATTGCAATAAAATTCCATGGAGCGCTAGAGAATGCACATCACTCCCGACCTGTTTACATTCAGTTTTGTTGATTCGAATGGAAATGGGCCAAGTGTTCAAAACAATGTTGTAATGATTAAGTTTAAATAGGCGTTTTCGAATGCTGTCCAAACATTGTTCGTACGCTTAACAGTGCAGCAATTACCGTTGTTTGTAGACTTTGCGAACGGTTCGGTTTACACAATACCGAACAATTCCCGGCGTAAAAATGTAAACTGGCCTTTAAAATTCTCTGTAATTTTACCTAAACCAATTTTTTTGTTATTCATCATAACAATTCTCGTTTCTCTAAAGCTCAAAAGCTCGCTTTTGACGTGCTTATTTCACTCTATGAATGCGACTGATGTGAAGCTTAATCCCTTGAGCTCGCGCAGTATCTAGCGTCGGGTAGAAAATAGGAATAAGCATCGGGGGAATTACGCCAAAATCTAAATTAAAATTTCATGTAACCAAATTGACAAGTTTCGAAAAGTACGAATTCGAATTAGTCTCCTCCTTTGGGATTTTAAGGAAAATCGCACGACTTTTAGGACAAATATCAATAATTTACTGAGGATAAAGTCTACCTACTGACACGTGTCAAGCCTTGAAGTTTGTTGAGATATAAGTAGAAGTTAGTAAATGGTTCTTTAATCTCTTCAATCATTAATTTCATGTCTATTTTTTTGTTCAAATCCTCATAGAACGCGTTTTATCGGTAATTATACAAGACTTTTCGCAGGTAGGTACGATTTTCCCGGCGTCGTTTTTAAGTTTTTCGACTCTCCATTATCGCCAGTCCTTTGCGGACTATCGATCGTTTCCGATTTTCCTCCTGATTAGATTAGTTGGAAAAACTTTTAGGTGAAAACGATGAACCGATTCGACTGCCGATAGAGCGGGTAATTACGGCTGGCTGTGGGAAAGTTGGAAAAGGGCCAACCTAAACTACTGCGTCTTTTAAAACGGTCGAAAAGGCCACTTTTTTCCTGAAAAGTAGGGATAAATTTGGGATGATTGTTGTTTATTTAAAGAAAAATGGAAGTAGCTTTTATGAAATTATAAGGAAAGCACTCTTTTGACTTTATTGAGTGGGTCAATGAAAAAACATTTGTATAGAAACGAAAATACCTACTACAGAAATAACGCAGGACAAAAATACACATCATATTCCGTGCTAATTAAATAATAAAACTGTTTGTACAACCTTAATGTTAACATGAAAATGAAATGTGTTTTCGCTTGGAAAAACACGATTTTTATTTTTCCTGAAAAAAATTACAATATACTACAATACTCGTACAGATTAGGTAGATTTACCTGCAAAATTTCAAGATATCTGAGCACCTTATCGGACGATGTATTGCTGTACACAAAACGTTTTCCCGGCAAATTTTCCGGTTGAAACGAATTTCCTCGCACTGCGTGATCGTTGCTATGACGATAGATATGTAATGTCGGTTCGGTCTTTTTTCACTCGGTTATTGTTTCGCGAGCTCAGCGACAATCGTGGATTGTTCTTTACAATTCGAATTTTTAATTTGCTCGGGCCCCAATCGAAAGGCAATCCAAGCGACAGCGACAGAGCGTGTAACTAATTTTCCTCCTAACAATGGCCAACTAACTCGATTTTTCCGATTTTTTGTTTAGTTTCCTCGGGCGGTTATTTTATTGTTAAATTTAGGGAAAGTGCTGGGGATGATTTTCCACCTGCGTGAGGTATGAGGGAATTTTGAGCAGGAAACAAACAATGGGAAACCGTTTTTGGTGAAACGAGCCGATGTTAATCTGATTAAGGAACAATCGCTTTACATTCGTACTGTTTCGTTTTGGAAAAAGAACCACGTCGAGGCGAATAATGGCTGTTAAGATAGCCGGAAAAATGTTCAAACTTTATTAAAAAAGTGCCGAGTCGAAATGAGCCAAGGCGAACGGGGAACTTTTATAATTTGACGAATTAAATTTAATTAAAGTTCGTGTGTTCGAAATTATAATTAAATTACCCTGTACTCTTGTTACCGGCCAGTGTAATGAGGTATTTAATGTAATAATTTTACCTTGGAATTACTTTTGCGTTGTCTTCATACAAATTAATTATATTTAGTAATTGCCTTATATTAACACTCCATTCTACCTTCTACATTCTACATTCTCTATCAGTTTTTTTTATTATTTTCAAAACAATTACCCCCCGGTTATTCTTAGACAGCTCGCAAAATCCATTTCTGATGCCTATCCCATTTATAGATTCATTAAAATTTACTCATAATAACATCCCTTTCCGCTATTATTAAAGGGGAACCTACATATGGCTTTCATAATACCTACAGCATTAGGTAAATTATTGAGCAAATAAGTAAAGTTAGGTAGGTAAGTGACGTTGACGAGGAAAATAATTACCCTCTTTAGTTGAGCAAACAATTTCTTCAAGTCGCGTTCAATCGGCTACAGTTAATTCCTCGTTTTCATCGATTAATTTGTCAGTTAATACAACGCGAACTTAATTGATTCTAATCATTAATCGATAGATATGAAGTGGGCTAATGTTCAAAGGGACTAAAATTTAACGTATACTGAGTGTATTTATACAGGGTGTATCAAAATTATAGGCCATAAATTAAACCACATATTCTGTGGCCAAAAATAGCTCGATTGAACCTAATTTACCTTGGTACAAATGTGCACCAAAAAAAGTTACAGTCCTTGGAAGTTACAAATTAAAAATCGATTTTTTCCAATTTCTCGAGAACATTTTAGTATTTTTTTATGAAAATGGACAGGTGGTTCTCCTATTGCAAGAGCAACTTTCTACAAAAAAAATACGAAATCTGTGCACCCCATAACATTTTTATGTGGGTTGTGATCCCTTTAACCTCCCCAAATTTTTGTGTACGTTACAATTAAATTATTTTTGTCACGCCATTAGTTTAACACATTATTTTGGAAACTTTTTTGTCTCTTAGTACTCTTTCGATTAGCCATTTTTTATTGAGATATGGGCTCTTTTCGATTATGTTTTAAAAATTCTGAGAATAGAAAAAGTAGTTTATAAGTGAATTTTCAAGTCATTCGGATGTTAAAAAAAATATTTACTGAATCTAATTAAATATTTTATGTTTTGTAAAAATGGCCTCCCTTTTCTTGCACACCTATGGCAACGTTTTATCAAGGAAAATCGAATATGTTGGAAAATCAATGGCTTCTGAGAAACATTTTTACAAAGCACAAAATATTTAATTAGATTCAATGAATATTTTTTTAACATCCGAATGACTTGAAAATTCACTTATAATCTACTTTTTCTATTCTCAAAATTTTTAAAACAATCGAAAAAAGCCACATCTCAATAAAAACTGGCTAGTCGAAAAAGTACTAAGAGACAAAAAAGTTTCCAAAATAATGTGTTAAACTAATGGCATGACAAAAATAATTTAATTGTAACGTACACAAAAATTTGGGGAGTTTAAAGGGATCACAACCCCCATAAAAATTTTATGGGCTGCACAGATTTCGTAATATTTTTGTAGAAAGTTGCTCTTACAATCGGAGAACCACCTGTCCATTTTCTTAAAAAAATACTAAAATGTACCCGAGAAATTGGAAAAAATCGATTTTTAATTTGTAACTTCCAAGGGATGTAACTTTTTTTGGTGCACATTTGTACTGAGGTAAATTAGGTTCAATCGAGCTATTTTTAGCCGAAGAATATGTTGTTTAATTTATGGCCTATAATTTTGATACACCCTGTATACCTGGAATACTGGGAGTAATCTCCGAATAATCCAGGGCTTATCTTACCACTCGTGATCCTTTTTATACGGCTCAAATTCTCCACTAAAAAAAATTTGGCGATGTATAAAAATGGAACATAACTTTGGCTCGCCACAGGGGAAATGCGTTTGTAATACAAAGTCTTAATAAAGCCGAGATGGAATATGTAACTAGCAGATTGATTTTTAATTCATTTACGCTTCGCTCGGTTAGTAATTTAGCAACTTTACTTCGAGATTGTTCCGGGGTGTATAAAACTGCTCGTTGTAACGAGGGAAATGATGAGAATGCGACGATACGTCCTCACGTTTTCCCGTCTCCACAACTTTTTATACGCTTCATCTTCAATGTACCACTATTAGTCCGTTGATATTACTATTCCGAGCGGATGTTTGTGCTCGTAGTAAACGCGAAACACGTACTTTGGTGTCATTTTCTACTGCACTGAAATTCTATGCATTTTCAACTACATTTTCTGCATGTGCTTTTGAAGTATAAGGATATATATGCACGCATTAATATTGCAGGTATGGGAAATTTAAATGAGGAACTGGAGTTGCTGAGTTTTATACAAAATGAAAATCTGAATTCAATTTCCCGAATGAAAATAATATTTGTTTGTCTAACGAAAACGCGATGCGTTTTAAATATTGACTGCATGTTAGGTAGTTAATAAATCGGAAATGCATTAAAATTTTAATGTCCGCTCTAAATGTTTTGTATATATAGATACCCAGATATTCGCAGGAGTAGCGAGTTGTGCAAATACAACGTGAAGGATATTATTAGATTAGGTATAATTGAGGGCATGAGCATAATCCACTGACCGGTACATTATGCCTACTTAGTGTTACGTTTGCATAATTAATAATGCCCAAAACGCAGTAAATTATATAAAAGGTTATTGATTTTTTTTTGTTAATATTTGCAATTTATCACCTTGTCAAATTCCCTTTTATTGGCAATAACAGCTTAGTGTGTATATAAGGTCGAAGAAATTTAATAAATAGGAGCTATAAATAACCTAAATATAATAATAAAGAGTGAATATATACAGTGATGGGCAAAAGTATTTAACCAAGTGAATATCTCTGGAGTTGTTAGAGATATCGAAATGAAATTTGGATGGTAGATATTATACAAAATTATGCATTTGTTGTTGCTATTTTCAACAATTTTGAAATTCCGGTTAAACCGGAAGTGATGTCAATTTTTAAATTTGTAATGAAACACCCTTTATATTTTTGCATTTTTAGATACTACTCGATGAGCTAATTACAAGGATGGGTCACATTTGGTATTTTGGTCTCATAATAAAGGATATACAGCCACTCAAAAATTACAAAATTTTGAATTTAGGCGGCTTTGAAAGCCAAACAGTTGAAAATCGAGAAAAACGACTTACATGGAGCTATCCTAACTTTTCAAGAACTATATAATGACAAGATATAAAATGTATGCAGGGTGACCAAAAATTTCAAAATGTTTATCAGAAATCTTTTTGTACCATTAAATAGTACTTACTTGAAGAGTTAGGATAGGACATGGTTTTTTAAGCCGTTTTTTTCAATTTTCAACTGTCTGTCATTCAGAGCCACCTAAATTCAAAATTTTGTGTTTATTATGAGACCAAGATACCAAGTGTGAACCCTTTTTGTAATCAGCTCATCGAGTATAATCTAAAAATGCAAAAATATACAGGGTGTTTCATTCAAAATTTAAAAATTAACATCCCTTCCGGTTTAAATGGAAGTTTAAAAATGTTGAAAATATCAACAATAAATGTCTAATTTAGTATAATATCTACCATCCACATTTCATTTCGATATCTCTAACCATTCCAGAGATATTCACTTGGTTCCATACTTTTGTCCATCACTAGACAATAGTGATATTTTCCAACTTCAATTAATTAAAATTCAAGTAAAAATATCAACACTTTCCTTAATGATCCCAAAATGCTGATATTAAATCCACAACAACTACCGTAAAATATTCGTTAATTACAACATTTCGGTATGAAAACGGGCGACGACGGCGCGCCGAAATCATCAATCAAAATTAATTTTGAAATATTTCGGGAATGTACATCACGAATCCTTTGCGAGTTATTAATTCGGTACGGAAGGATCGATAAATTTCCTACCGTTAGGGCACCTGTAAGCAGGGATGTTCGCCCCGAACACACACACACACACACGATCGTGAGATCCATATCGTATATTATTTAATTTTTATTTATGTCGGTGTATCGAGGGAAAAGCGAGCGCCATCGTAAAGGTTAAAAGACGATTACTTTTTTTCGGTGGATATTGGTATATATCGAGCGATGTAGAAGCTAGGGAATCACACTAATATTTTTTATTACACTTGAAATGTTGGGTAAATGTAACATGTAGATGTTATCAAATGGTATAGACTAATTAATGAAAGTGCATAATACGCGGGGATGTGGATATATGAATTATTGAACGCAATTAGGGTAAAGTACGGATAGATGCCCCATTGGGATAGGTGCCCCGATCTCCAAAAACAACATTTCCAAAATCGCAACAAAAATTTTATAAACTAAATAAGAAGTGTCTGTCAATATGCCTTAATGGTCCGTAGGCTGTTTTGGAAAAAAGACGCATCTTGCTTGTGTATGTTTGATTATCTCCGCAACAAACGCAAAAAATTCTTCAAACTTTCAAAACCAAGTATATATTGCTGCATAACTTTTGAAGTAGTAAAAAATTACACTCTATTTTTTTTTATATGCATACATTGGTTTATTAAGTACACACCTATGTGTTAATAGTTGCACTTTTTTATTTAGTTTATTTAAATAATAAAAGGGCATCTATCCGTACCAAAAAGGATAGTTGCCCCGATTTTTGGACGGATAGATGCCCCTAAGAAAATACATATACTATGATGCATTATTATGTCGTACATGAAATTTATTGGTTTTTAGTTGATATTTGTTGATTTTTTGGATATTTTGGATATTTTTTAGTAGTTACTAGTTTAATGTTTTGCTATATATTATTTTACTAGTTAAAAATTAAAAATGAAATTTTGATATTTTTTTAACAAATACTTTAGTTTATTTATGGTTATTCACGGATTCTTAGGATTATCATCTAAAGATTACAAATCAAACATATTAAAACTATGTATTTTACATATTTTAGTCCATAGGGCATAAATTTTACACTAAGGGCATCTATCCCCCCTTAGCATTTTCATGGTGGGGCATCTATCCGTACCGATAGGCATCTATCCTCCAAAAAATGGTTTTGCAAAAACTCAATTTTTTCAAAATCAGTGATTGTTAGGTCAATGAAAACAAATCATAATGTTGCACAAATGATTAAACTAGCTATATGCGGAGGAATAATTATTGATAAATTAATAGTTTCAAAATTATGAGGCGATTTCAAAAAGTGGGGCATCTATCCGTACTTTACCCTATTAGTAGAAAGAGAGTGTGTCTTCGGGGCTATAATCATGAAATTTATACTTGCTCAATGTAGAGTTAAATGTGTTTTTGCTATGTACATCGCCGCAGGCCGGCACGGTATATTTTTTTATTACAATTTTCTGTTTCAGGTCGAAATTTTTCGTCCTTTGAGAGGGAAATTTGCGGGTAGTGCTGGAAGTGTCGTTTCTTTGATTATACGTGGAGTGTTATTTTTTCAAACGGCTTTGTTCAAATCGTCTACTTTTCGAATTTTACCTACTAATATGCAGAGAAAGGAGTAATTAATAAGGTAAGCTAGCCTATACTATTTTAATTTCTTCTATACAATTTACCTACATTATTCTAATTTTTGGTGTATTCTCTAGCATTTGATGCAGAAGTTTTACACCATTTCTTTACAAGTGTTTATAAATAAATATTAAAATAAGACTGGTTCTAATCAATTAATTATACTATTTAAATCAATAAATTCGTGGGCTGCATAAATTATTCAAAAATTCGAGCTTAACGAGTTTCCGATTATTAAATTATTCTATGAATATTAAAGGAGCGCCATTAATTGCCTCCAAAGGAAACCTAAAATGATTTTTCTTTTGTTACTTGTAATATATTTCGGAATTCGTAACGAGTTTTCGAATGTTCATTAAATGATTTTTTATCGACGAATGGTGAAACAGAAACTACACTATCCATTATTGGTATTTAACAAATGTTTTCACCCGATATGTGCAGTTGGAAATTACATTCGAAAAATGCTTTAATAAGTCCCGTTAAGGTAAAATCAATAAAAGCAATAATAGAATTTGAAATCCGGCGCGTTCGAAATGAACTGTATGAATCAAATTAAATCTCAATTTCCATAGATTCGAATGCGTATATAGTAGACACAGGGTAATGTTCAATAATTTAATTAAACCGGAATTTTTGTATTGTACTACGTGATTTGTAATGAAAAATTAATTACCAACTAACCTGTAAATAACTTAGATTTGGGTGTTATAGCCAGGAAAAATTATTTAATGGAATCCAAAGTTTAAAATAAATTAGGTACAGATTTTTGATTTACTTCTGTTATCGAAAATAGGGGGCATTCGTAACAACTGCGACCCGGCGAAATTGGGACCAATTAAGAAATGGCGAAAGGGCGGAAAATAATATAATAGGGGAAAGTCGGAAAAGTCCGTTTCATCGAGAAATCTGCCGTAATTTCCAAACTTTGATCATTCGACCGGTTCGTTTTCAACGTTTGCTTTTAATTTAATGTATTTATGTATGGAGATTCATTAAAAAAAACGAGGCACTCGTAAAGTTCTTGTGCCGTTCGTTAAGATGTTGATGTATTCATGAATTTTTAATCGGCGATTATTTTTCAAATGAAAACGACTTGCTAAAAAAAGCAATAAAAAATAAAGTACCTACCCTAATAAAAAATTTATCTATATTCACCCCTTCTATTTCAACTACCTATGTTCGACTACCAACAATTTATTACTCTTTTTTCGTTCTTCCGCTTCATTACTTAACGAAAGCGCTCCTCTAATAGGCCAAAATTACCTTTCTTTGTACATAAATAACTACCTACGTACCTTAATTAAATGAATTACTTTATACATCAAGTTCACGTGTGCGTCGGGGGAGCATTCCTTGATTGATGGGACTTTATCTCAAAGCCTTAGTAACTGGATGAGGAATTCACCAGCAGCAACGGAAATATCAGGCTTAACTGCTACACCTACCCATCAAATTTGGACTTTAATTACTTTTCGGGTTATAGTTTAGAAAGTTTGTCTAGCATAATTAATTATGCATGTGTCTGTTAAATTACATGGTAATGATGTACTTTTGATTGTTGGACATTATCTGGAAATTGGTAATACAAAAGCACCTTTTTTATGTCAGGCTTTACTTACATCAGAAAATTAAGCGGCTCTGAACAAATCTTAACCTTCCATTAATTACTGTTCTGCGAAAATAACATTAAGTACGTACTTTATTTGGCTGTTAATTAATACGTTCCAGTCGCTGAGAAGTTAATTAAATCAGCGCGAAACGTTTCGGGCCTTCTCGCACTTCTTAATTATTTGAAAAATTGCGACGCTCTACGTCCATTTACTTCTTTTGATTAGATTAAACGGGAGGCGTTTTGATTTTTTTATATGAAGGCATTGAATGGGAAATTTAGTTTCTACTGAATCAGTAGCTACTGAAATGTTGTAGGAAAAATCCGGACGAATTCAAATATTTTTTGGGGGCTATAAATTAGATGAAAGGGACCGGGAAACTGGGTTACAGGAAAGCTCCAAGGGCATGTCAAAAAACAGAGTGTTCCTCTAGAATACCAATAAGAAAATCGATGTAACAAAAGCACGAGACAATTAACTAGGTGAAAGAGAACGACTTAAAATTACAAAAATAACTCGAAAGAGACTGGTGCAGTGAAAAATTTAATAAATCATAAATTACCCACCCGTACATAAAACCTGGGAGTCGTTATGCAGTTTTAATAAATAGAACAATAACTCACAAACTTAATGCCAAGTGGAATTAGTAAGAGTAGAGGTTAGTTATTTCATGAGGAATTTAAATTAATTGCCTGTAAATTTTTCTCGTCCAATTTCTCCAGCCTCGAGCAATTCAATTATAGCACAAAATTGAATATTCCTCTCAGTTAATAAAATATTTGCTGGTATATTATACTTAAAAATTCGTTGACTAGATGTAAATTAGTTACTGTAGTACGGGTCGTACTACGATAAATCAAAGCACGTAGAAACGACCGATACCCAGTAAATGTTTACAAGCTTTATACAAAATCCCTCGTTCAAAATCCCTATACAAAATGTTGAATTTATTGCAAATTTCAAACCGGACATCAACGATCTGCGAATGAAAGCGCGCTGGAACGGTGATATCCAGTTTATCATTTACAACACTCCTGGAACGTATCCTATTGGAATTCTCTGGATGGTTTGGTTTTTCCGTTTTCAGGAAAACAATCACCCAGTGATATTTCGCATGGTCACATCAAACTGAGGCGTGTTTTTCCGAAAAAAAGAAAATTTATATCCAAGCACTGCGCCGGGAAATATGGATAGTGTTGCGTGAATTTTAATATTCTACCGAGAGAGTCCGTACTACGAGCAAATGTAGCCGTATGTACGAACTATACCCAGTCGAATAGAAAAATTATTCTATTTTTTAACTCTAGATGAATTTGTTATTACTAATCGGAGAGCCGAATGATTACTATGATTTTAGATACCCACATAGCCATCACCGGCACACCTGAAAGTAATTACAATTACTACAATTACGGTTACCCCGCGTTCAATTTTCCAAAATTTACCATCGAAGAATACTGGCACCGAAATATCATCGCTTAATCCAGCTTTATGTACAGACTGCCAACAAGTAAGCTGGACAAACAATGAGTTTCAATGTTCAAGAAATATAAGAAAAAATAAATAGTTGCTATAAGATAACTTACCATCAGATGCCGGACTCGAACTGAAAAACCTACCCGAGATGAGGGGCTTAAATAGTCAAAATTCACCCCCACTCCTCACCCCTAATGGGGAATTTTGATGTTTTGAATCTATTCAAAATTCAACTACCTGTCCAATTGCATCACGTACCTCCCCATATTTGGGATTAAACGCAATTCCAAAACTTTCTAAAGCACTAATAAGGGTTAATTTTCTAAGAAGGTGCATCTATTAATCCGATCAATTGCATGTTTACGATTGCTGAATATTTTGCTGAATTTTTGTATTGAAATTATTTGAACATATTTCTTCAATTTTTGTGTATAAAATGTAAAAAAAATCTTGTTTTTTTTAAGTAGGTAATATTTTAATAATTTTAATATTAGACATAGCTTTTTTATTTTTTCTTTTGATTAATTCTACTACCTTTACCTATTAAACTCTAGTCAAAGGTAGATAGTTAAAAACTTTCATGGTTTTTCACAATAATTTATAGCCTTAAAAACATAGATATTATTATTATCTTGCATCCCCAAGAGCCCGTTTAACCGCAAATAAACCATCTCCATTTCCAATCCACTCCCTTATGTTACACTTAAGGTCACGAATGACCCTTATCGCCTTTGCTACCCAAGACCATCGTTTCAACCACGTACTTTCCGTATCATTGCTCTCTATTCGTAATTGGGATATGTTTATTCATGGCATTCGCCCGAAGCGATGGAATAATACTGTTAGTTTCGTCTTTAAAGGTTATACTAATGTTATTAGTAGACAAGTCGTATGCATATTAGCCGAAAGCGACTATTCCAGATGGATTGTGATTTTTTTTATTCACCTCGAGTGATCAATTAACACGTAATAATAAGCGAGTTTCGCATGCGAAAACGTTTAATGAATAGCGAGTCGTTCATTATGTTATTCGGTGAAGAGCAGCACTGGATTCAACTGGATTCAACGAGTAATTGAGTCTCCTCTCGAGCATTACTTCTCGCGGAATTTCCAGACGCTATTGCATTCTAGCCTGATTGCACTTCAACCGCTGATTCGCGATGTAGAAAAAAAAACAGTGATAATAGTTCCATTCTTGGTCTTTTTATAGTAGTCCAGTCATTATATACATTTGGAAAAGAAAATGAACCGAGGAAGCTAAATTTTGGATATGTTATGGGGAGTGCTTAGAAAAGCTTAACTTTAAGTTTTCGACCGGAAATTCCTTGTGCATTTTCCGCCATCTTGAAAAAAAGGGGTTTAATTCCATTTTTTGACGATAACTCGGCTGTGCGTCGTCATACGAGAATTATTGTAATATACTTTTTTGTTGTTTTTTTTACGCTCTACAATTAAGGTCTTATGCATTTTTAATCTATCGTTAATGGTTGTTAAGATATCGAGGCGAAAGTTAAAAATAAATTCTTCGCAACCGATTGTTTGCTTTTTTCTCCTTTTTCGTGATATATATCGAAAAATTGTCTATCACAAAACTTGTAGAGCATGCTAATATCTACAAAATGGTTCTCAGGGGTTTTTTTGTTTGACAAAAATTACGACTGTTGGAACGCCGAAAAGTTGGTAAGACGGTGGAAAGTTTTGATTTCATAGCCCGCGCAGTTGTATATATATGTTGGAATGGATTTGCGGTTGTAGAGGAAATGATTTAAGTACAATAGAAATAAATAAAACAGCAAAATTATGAATAATACGTTATAAATTTATTATGTAATTCCATTTCAATCGGTCCAAACAATCGGTTGCGAAGAATTTATTTTTAACTTTCGCGCTCGATATCTTAACAACCATCAACGATAGATTAAAAATGCATAAGACCTTAATTGTAGAGCGTAAAAAAAAACAACAAAAAAGTATATTACAATAATTCTCGTATGACGACGCACAGCCGAGTTATCGTCAAAAAATGGAATTAAACCCCTTTTTTTCAAGATGGCGGAAAATGCACAAGGAATTTCCGGTCGAAAACTTAAAGTTAAGCTTTTCTAAGCACTCCCCACAACATATCCAAAATTTAGCTTCCTCGGTTCATTTTCTTTTCTTCCCCGTTATTTCGTATATAATGACTGGAGTATAGCTTGTGTTGATTTATCGAGCACAGTATACTGTTTTTTATAAAAAACATCACAAAATAATCCGGTTATTTATTGGTGTGATAGATTTCTTTTTCATTTGTATACAAATTCGTTTCTTGCACGAAAAAGGTTTATGAATAATCAAAATCGATCGACGTTAGAGTATCTGTGTTTATTATGAAAGTTTCGCAGCGTTTCCTTTGAATAAGAAAAAGGTGAAGTGAACTTGAATCCGCGCTAAGAGACTCCTTTTTTACCCGAATGGACTTTCCCGGAATACAAATCGTCCCCTCAAATGATTTATAGTTGTTTCGAACGGGTTTGCTTATCGTCCTGATGATGGATTTTTGATGCGACATATTCAATTTATTTTACGCCTGTGCTATTTTGAATTTTATGCCCGTTTAAACGAAATATTCCGGAAGTTTTATTAATATGTAAATAGGTATAGCACGAATGTTCTACTAACCTAAGTATATGTGCTTACAAAGGGACATTACATGAATAATTCTGTGAGCATGAGTAGGAAGCCTTTGAGTAGTTTCTTTGTTAAAATTTTTATATATAAGGAAATATTAACTATGAAAGGAGAATAAATAAATAAACTATAATACCATGTAAGTAAGTGTTTTTTTCCCTATTTTTGTGTAGTAATATGAAATAGACTTTATTTCTTTGTATACTGCAAGCAATTGTTAACATTAGAACACGGCGGTTTCGATATTTTCCAATTTCAATCGATTGGAATTCGCAAAAAATTTTGTTTACAACCAATCGACTGGGGTGTTTGATCAGCTCTAATCCAGTTTCGGCAAACAAGCTGTCGAAAAGTGGAAATCGCATTTTCGAGCGCATGTTTTCCGGCTTGATTGCTCGACTCGATTTATTTCCCAACGTCGTTTTTTCCTCTTTAACTTATTTGTTACAGATGAAAAACTTTGTTCGACTTGCAGACGGCCAGTCGCCTTTATTTAATCATTAACGTTCCCCATAGAATGCAATATTTAATGCACTTTTTCCCGAGCTTTTCATCAATCATTTTTTTTCTGTAATAAATATTTTGTCTCGTCGAACAATGGATTTTATATTTTGTTACTTCCCTTCAGCTTTTCCAGACTTTACAAAGTAGTGCGAGTAGAAAAAAACTTGCAAGAAGAAGGCGTTGAGAGTTTCTGGAAAGTTTACGTAATATTTCACATTTCTTCCAGATTTTTGCCAGGGCACCATGTGCCAGAAATCATTTGCGAAAATGACGTACTTAACTTTGCAACTTGATTGTGTTTGGGAAAGATCCGGTGATGGAAATAGCCGGATTAAAATTAGTTATTCCAAAATCGTATCCCGCAAGGATTTTGTGATTTTGTCCACGAAGTTTAGCGTTTGATCTTGGAAATTAGCATGCACGGGCCATATTCCCATATCGATTAATTTCCTTGTTCACTTTAAAAATTCCTATAATATTAATTGCGAATTGAATTTCTTGCTATAGGATTTTTCGCTGCTCATTAAACCCCGCAGTATATCGGGTAACTCCAATTAAGCACTCATCTTTAATTTCGTCCATTACCGAGGGAGTTGTTGAATTTTTCGAAGGCGAAAAAAAGTTCTGGCAAGTTTCGCGAATTTTTATAACGAGCGCCGCGAGAATTGAGCAACTCCGATGTAAAATTGATGAGATAGGTAATCTATTCATGGACCGTCATTTTAAAGCTTCAACTAAACGATTAGGATGGTATAAGGAAGAGCCAGGCTATTCAGTTTTCGTATAACATGAATATATTAATTTCTTTGAAATCGAAGTTTTAATTTAGGTAGATACTTATAAACTAATTTTGAATTGAATTAAACTCGTGTGTATTGTGTAGGTGTATTTAGAAGACTTATTTTCTCTACTTTAACTTCTCTACGCTCTGTTATCGAGGAGATGTGACAACTTTGTAACGTAATTAAATAGACAAAGTTAAACCTTGTTTAGAAGGAACAATTTTCTTTGGTCTAAAACCGAAACTTTGTTGCAAAACCATCATTAATTTACGTTTGTGTTCACTTTTATTAGTATCTACAATAATTTAGTAGTTTTTTAATGTAAGAAATTCAAGAGTACACGTGCCGTCAAAATCAGTTGTTATTTCTAACTTTTTTTCGCGCTCCTAACTCCTAATATTCCAAACAAAGACAAATAAAATGCGATGCGCAATTTCCAGTTAATGGATTAAATTTCACAGGCATTATTCATCTGGCTCATTTGAACAATGGACCGCGGAAATTCCCGTCAAAGTAACCTCCGCGTATATTTCGAAAGAGTAACATGGATACCAAATTTATTTTTAGCTATTATAGCAAACAATATACAGTGTGTCCACTAAGTTCGCACCATATGGGAAACTTTTTTATTGCTAATATTACGAAAAAAAGTTATTTTTCATAAAAAGTTCTGCTTTGTGTAAAAACTAAAATACAACCATTAGATTTTTCAGTCGTATACGAGGTTTGTCAAAAAATATGATTTTTGTCCAAGAGTAAAGTACCTTTATTTTTGAAAATATCAAAAATTAATATAAAGAAAAATGTTTAGAATTAAAAATAACTTTCAAATATTCAATATTGTTGATTTATAAAAATATATTTTTCGACATTTTTTCTTGAAAAAATTTTGTGAATATGTACAAAATTTAAGTTTGAAGTTTGTTGCATAATTAATTTAGGATGCACCGGCATTTTTTAAAAGTAGTACCGGATTTCACATTTCACTTTCCAAAGTTTTGTAAAAAAAAATATTTTTATAAATAAACAATATTGAATATTTGAAAGTTATTTTTAATTCTCAATATTTTTTCTTTATAATAATTTTTGATATTTTCAAAAATAAAGGTACTTTACTTTTGCGCAAAAATCACATTTTTGACTAACCTCGTATACGACTGAAAATTTTTAATATCTGATGATTGCATTTTAGGTTTTGGACAATGCAGAACTTTTTATGAAGAATAACTTTTTTTCGAAATAATTAGCAATAAAAAAGTTTCCCATATGGTGCGAACTTAAGTGGACACACTGTATTACTTTTAATACATCACTTTTAAACCTATAATATAACATTACTCGTAAGAATTTATTGGTAAAAAGTTTGACATAATTAATATCTAATATCTAATTATTGGTGAAATACATTGTGGGGTAATTTTGAAATGGATGCATCACTAAATGCATCTCCATAGATTTAACACTGCATATTGGTTTGGCCACTTTTAGGCATTGTTTTTTGGTATTGAAATTATTTCTGGTTGGATTACATCCACCGAATGTTTGTGATACACAATCGTTGTATCTGTAATCCCATGTCCATACTTCAAAACGGGCTTTGCAGGGGATTCCCTCATCAGGCGGTAGGAAACAATCTGGAAATAAATCACTAATTAAATCAAAAATGAAATACTGAATTTAAAAACGTGTAGAGAAATTAGAATTGTCTTGGTGATGCGCTATCGATTTTCCTGGAAGTCGTTTCGACGCAGAGCCATCAATGCAATTCATCTTAATTGCCTTGCAAATCGGATTTATGCAATATCCTTCTTAGGATTAGCATAATCAGGAAGTCCAGACTTATAGAAAATTTGACTATAGAAATTTTATTCTCTTTGTAAATCCCACGGTGGGCTGGCAATTACATTTTATTGCAAACAAACTTTTGAACGGGCCATAAAGACTCATAAATATATCGTATTAGTTGTATAGGTATTTATGATTTAGAAACTTGTTATTATTCTAAGACTCGACTAGGAAAAATTGAAAGGCATACCTTGCTGCAAAAAATGATGTTTTTTGGATATTACGCTTGTTAAACTCAAAATAATGATGCAAAACTGCTTAAAAAACATGTTAATATTTAACTGGCGTAGAAATAAGTAGGTATTACCAATTTATTATTGGATAAAAATTTTTACTGCTTATTGTTACATTATATTATCTTGTTTTAATTACATTGTGGGCGTAAAAAATATGTAGTGTGTAGTTATTTCTACATTTTCATTGAATATTTTATTAGGGTTAATTTTGAATAGGAGTAATTAACATAAGGAAAAGAGCACCTTATTTTTATCCTAGATTTATTAGGTATAATCAAAACAGAAAAAAGTAAATTAATAATTTAGTGGATGTAGAAATTATGCGATTTAATGGTGATGGTGGTGATGGCCGTGGTGGTGATGACCCTGTTTCTCCAAATAAATATTCAAGTCAGCACAGACGGGCTCTGCGATTCTTCGACATTCGTGTTTCGATGTGAAAGCGTTGGCCGTTTCCCCGCATCCTCCCGTTATGTCCAACACGCAATCCTCGTATCTGTAATCCCATGTCCACACCGGGTACTTTTTCCTGCAGGTTTTGTATTCCGCTGCGCTGAAACAGTCTAAAACGACCCATTTCCTTTTGTATTATTCATTGAATGCCTATACTAAATTAGACTTTTTTTAACGAATTTTTAACGAATAGTAAGGGAGAGTAATGCTATATTACAAACCCAGTACAAACTAGCCCCACTCTCTCCTAGTTGACTTACCCTTTCTGCCGAAGTGGTCATATTCATAGTCATCGTAATGATGGTGGTGATGGTGATGATGAGATGATACAAAATCACCTAAAACCAAAATTAGGAGAAACGAGAAAACTAAAGAAAAATTGGCCATTTTTTTAAAATGATAATCTGAAAGTATTCGATCGACTTTCAGTTACCAAATGCACAGATGTTGTTAATTTCGCTTAATTTATAATTCATATGAAATTAATTAACGGGATTGTTTGATTTTTATTTTACATTGTAATTATCAATAAAATATTTATTACTTAAAATTCACATTAATAGTTTGTTTATAGTACTCGGTCGTTTCGTCGAATGTACAGAAATGTAACAGATGAAATTCGATTTGTTAGATTTATAAATTTTAATGAATCATAGGTTTTGTTGCTCGTCTCTAATTTTCAATGTTGAAATCTAAATTTTACATACACTTTTCGAATATGTATTTATAGCCTGTTCGATAGGTACATTTACACATTTATTAAATTTTAATATTGCTAGATTCATGTACATACTTCATTAATAATTAATGAACATTACATTACATTCATAAATTAAACCAAATAGTAGGTAGATAATAAATACTTAATTATCGCTAGAAATTTGTGTATTTGTCTACAAACAATAACAGCTATTATAGTTAATTATTAATTTATTTTAGATTAAATTAAACTTAGAACATGTGAAAATATTTTTGGAACAATTTTCTAATAATTTGCATTACGAATTCGGAGCGAATTCGACCCTGTTGTATTGAAGAAGCTTTATCATGTCATTACGGTTATTAATAAAAGGGTTCTTAAAATTTAATGTTTTAAATAAATTTATTACGATCGAACGATAAACTTAACTTATAATTAAACGATGAATTGTTTTCGGATGTAAAGTCGATATTAACATAATAAATAGGTGTGGTAATAAAATTTATTAAGACCCTTGGCTTTTCAATTAAAAAAAATCTACAATGAGTTTTGTATAGGAAATTTCGTGTAGATGAAGGTAAGTCATTATTTTAATCGAGAAACAGTTTTTGTCGTCATTTTTAGCATCCTTTACAACTACTAAAACATACATTAGCGTTATCCATGCAAAGTTCATTTTTTCCCTTATAAAATAACTTTACAGCACTAACAAAGTTTTTGAACCCTCTTGTTTGCGCAGCGAATCCACAAAGCAACTTTAATTAAGCCCAACAAAACTGCGATGTTTTACCCGCTGTTCTGCATACCTTAATGATGTTTTATGGGGAGCGATACAGATTTAACTACGAAAGATTAGGCGGGTAATCGCATTAAACTTTGATTAGTCAATCGGGGATAACGCATTTGTACAGTCGCTTAATGCAAATTACTTTACTAAAATTGGAAATTCAGTTACATATTTGCTTGTAAATCAGTTACAAAGTGTGTGTTTTAACTGCGAATTGGGTCACAGTTAAGGGGCTATTCCAGTGTAACACATGAAAAATTAGGCGATTTTCGCGATTTTTTTAAAAGAAAGTACTATGTAGAATGTTTTGAAGTTTTTTGGGCATAATAAGGTATATTTTCAGCTATATGTTAAGATTTTTGTTTACAAAAATGTTGAAAAATAACGGAGTTATGTGCTGTCTTCGGAGGTGCAAAAAAAAGTTTCCCAACTGCTGACATGATTCCGGCCGAATGAATAGGAGAAACAAAAAAAATCAAAATGGTTATTAAAGTTGAAGGTACTTCCTATACAATGACCTACGATTTTTAAAAAATATCAAAAATTAACAAAATGGCGTAGTTCTGAAGGAAAGTGTCGCTTTTTGGGATCAAAAAATTTGTCGTTTTTTTAATGCCAAATTGACAATTTTCAACCAATCAAAAAGATAGTAGGTCATTGTATAGTAAATATATTCAAGAATACTCAGTTTCACTTTGAAGTCGATTGGTCAATTTCTCTATGAGTTATGATGTCAGCAATTTTGAAAAACGTCGTTTCGAGAAAAACGCGTTTAAAGTTTCAACTATCCATTTATACCTGCGAGTGGCCGCTCTTTTAGAACACTGCTATTCAAAAACTATTCAAGATACGACATTGCCGCTTTCACAGGATATTTTTGAAAGCATAAACTATCGAATAAGCAAAAAAAAATCGATTTTTTGAAAATGTCACTCTGGTATAGCCCCTTAAGGAAGACTGTAAGGGATCATTATAGGGTAAAATTGCCTGTATTGGATGGATGTTGAATTGGTGAAAACAGATATTGAATATTAATTTGTTTGCCATTTTGAGCACAATTCTTTAGGGCCATTCAATAGGGTTAAACTCGCAATAAAAGGGGAAAAATTCCGGTCAGGAAAACTCTTAGACAAGGCCTGCTCCGATCGTTACTCCACTGCTATGGGCTATAAATAGTACAAAATAGTTCGTCTCGACTAGTTTCCAGAAACAGGATCTGCGGATATTCGAAAATTGCCCTCGACCTCGGACGTGAAGGGCGGCCGAGAAATCTGAAATATGCAGGTGAAAGAGCCGAGGTGACGCGATTCAGATCGACTCGTCTGGATTACAGGCCGCCTCTATCCAGAGCATGGAAATTAAATTTAAGGTTTGCCGCTCGGACCGTTCCTGAGGAAATTCAGTTAGCGCGCGATAGATTGGGGGAGTTTGTTAACTACAAATAACGAGGAAATTTAGCGGGAGATAAAGGAGTTTATTTTGTTCTCTTGGTAGTGTGCGTCGACTTTTAAGGAACATGTGTGCGGGTAACGGCCTAAATAAATATTCAGAGCCCTAAGAGAACATGCCCCGACGTGTTCCAATATGTGGCTGATCGGAGTCAATATTTGTTTTATTTTCCTCCCCCGGGTTCTGTTTCGAATTTTCGCGCTATTGGAAAAAAAGCGAGGGAAATTTCACTTTAACGTTGTACCTGAATCTTTTAAAAATCTCTTTAAAAAAAAAAGATGAAAATATCGAGCTGTAGAAATTTACCAAAAATAACCTCGTAAATATTCATTTAATAATTTAGAAAGCCGTTACCATTTTAACGATTTCGATTCGATTACCTTCATAATTTTCTTCTATAGTCGAGAAAATAAACACCACGTTGGCTGGCGTAATTAATCTCCACTTTCTCACTTTCCCTTTTTAAACATCATGCAACTTTAAAAGCTCCATTTATCACGAAGGGAAAACGGAACGACCTTGTTTCCTCTTGGAAAATCGCATTTATCCCAATTTATCGAAAACGGACCGGGAAATATATATCTTCACTTTATTCCCTCAATGTTAACCAACACTATATAACCTAGAGTTTAATTGGAATTAATAATATTATCGTCGTAAGATAATACTTTTAATAACGTAGTGAAAATGGTTTTATATTAGTACCTAAAAAGGTTGTTTTGTAACAAAGTTTCAAAGATAAATCCATTAGCAGGCGAAGCATGTCCGTTTTATTTTTATGTATTTTGATCGGAGACGGCATATCCTGCCATTTTGGCCTTTAGGAATCCTTGCTAGCTCAGCTTTTGATTCCACAAATCGATATAATGGCGTCAGTATAACGTCACATTATATATTTTTCTCAACTTTTTACATCACACGAGTTTTATAAAGTGCAGCTGACTGGATGTTGTTTTCGGGTAAATTACAATTTTTTGGTTTCTATTCGTATAAAAGTCGGTTTATTTTTGAATAAATTATTGGCTGAACCTTGTAAATATGACAGAGGAATTTCGCAAAACGAAATCGAATCTTGAGAATAAGCATTTAGAAAACTTTCCGAGGAATGTAATAAACGTAAGCTGCTTATAACCTTCCTAGGAAAATTAATCGGCACTCCAATAATCCTTCTAACAATATGCCGGAGGTATTTTCCGATAAAGCTTATTAGAAAACTGAAATGCGCCTCGGGAAAGCCAATATTAGTCCTAAGAGTATGCCGGAAAAGTTTTGTTTTTATTGTTATGCATCGTTCACCTAATTGTTTTATTTTCTGATGGTTCTAAGATCGTCCAGAATGTCCCTAAACTGGTTCTTCAAGATTCAAGAAATTGAAGAGAAATAGATTTTTCCATATAAATTGCAAGCAGTTCGAACGGGAAAACCCTATACCCATTATTTGGGAGGAATATCATTAAATGGAGGAGTCCTATTCCTGTTCGTAAAACATTTCGGTTCGCTTATTTAAATCCGGATTTCCGCGTAATGCCAGTATTTGTTTTGTTCTGTTTTGTTTTTTCCTTTTGTTCGAAGGGGATTCAATAAATTTCTAGAAATAAAAGGTAAACAAAGGCGCGCTCTGTCTTTTAAATTTTCCCTAATACCCAGGAAAAGTGCGTTTCACCTGAATATATGGACACTATGATAGCACCTTTTAAAATGTATTGATAGGGTCGTCAATTTTACCTTCACAATTCAGAAATTCTAATTTATTAAGGGGCTGTACCAGTGTGACATTTTCAAAAAATCGATTTTTGTTTTTTTTTTGCTTATTCGATAGTTTATGCTTTCAAAAATATTCTGTGAAAGCGGCAATGTTGTATCTTGAATAGTTTTTGAATGGCAGCGTTCTAAAAGAGCGGCCCCTCAAATGAATAAATGGATAGTTGAAATTTTTAACGAGTTTTTCTCGAAACGACAATTTTCAAAATTGCTGACATCATAACTTAAAGAGAAATTGATCGATCGACTTCAAATTGAAACTGAGTATTCTTTAATATATTTACTATACAATGACCTACGATCTTTTTGATTGGTTGAGAATTGTCAATTTGGCATTAAAAAAACGACAATTTTTTGACCCCAAAAAACGACACTTTTCTTCAGAACTACGCCATTTTGTTAATTTTTGATATTTTTCAAAAATCATAGGTCATTATATAGGAAGTACCTTCAACTTTAATAACCTTTTTGAATTTTTTTCTTTCACCTACTCATTCGGCCGGAATCATTTTAGCAGTTGGGGAATTTTTTTTGGCACCTCCGAAGACAGCGCATAACTCTGTTATTTTTCAATATTTTTGTAAAAAAAAATCTTAAAATATAGCTGAAAATATACCTTCTTATGTCCAAAAAAACTTCAAAACATTCTATCGAGTACTTTCTTTAAAAAAAATCGCGAAAATCGCCTAATTTTTCATGGGTTACACTGGTAGGTATAGCCTCTTAAAGACTTAATAGTGTGCGTTTTATTGTTGGAAAATTCTAATAAAGATTTATAGGGAAAAGGAAATTTATTTTATTTTGAAATGCAAACGAACGTTTTTTATCGACTGATGTAATAAAATCAGATTTAACTTTTGCAATAATCTATTTATAGGATAAAGTTAGTCGAATTTAACAGAATACACCGTTTCATCCCTCTGCCTTGGCGTTTTCATTGGACTGGAAGATGAAAGGGATCGGAAAAACGAAATATCGAAGGAGGTATACTTTCTTTAATATCGCAATTTATCGGATATTCACATCCACCTTGGGATTCGCGTTATCGCGTTTATGATGAAATTTAGATGTTTATTCGAAAACAAAAATCTAATTTGGAGTCTTTTTGAAAAGTAAATCCGATAAATCCTACACTTTATCGTCCTGCTGCACGAATCTCGCAAATTCTGCGATTTTAAGCGCTAACATACATTTTACTTTTTATTTTTTAGATTTTGAAAAGCGAGAGACATTTAGAAAGGCGGCTAGCTCGTTTATTTCCTCTCACTTTTAATGGCCTGGCGTCTGCAAGAAGTGCAATTGTAAAAGAGAGGTTCATTTTATTGTGCTTTTCCAGAGGTTAAGAGCAATTTTAGGGGGCTTTTTATGTAATATAAAAACGTAATACAATGACCAATACATATACGCAGTAATATCCGGCTCGATGCGGGAAAGTGTGTATAGGTAATATTTTTAATCGTCAACCTAATTTCCTGAGGCGTGTTTTGTAGTTGACAATAATTTTCAATCCCTTAAAAGCTTTTTCTAATACACATTCTCCGGCCGAATACTTTTACTTAATGCCGCTGATTGATCGGTTTCCCGCGGTGGAGTTAACTCGCACAAAAAAAGCGAAATCGATTCAAAAATGTAAACATTCGCTGCAGTCGACAAAACAACATTCATAAAACTAGGAGCTAAAATTTGAAATTTATAATGTAAAATACCAATAAAATTACCGATTCTAACGGTAGTGATTCATTTCATAATTAGGCCGGAGTGTCCTCTCATAAGACAGGAATTTGGGACGGTCTTTTGTTAGAGAAAAGAAACAAACGTGGAGACATAACGGTGCTCCCGGGAGCGGTTCGACGAAAAAGCAACTCAGAAAATGGCCGTAATAAAAGTTGGGAGAGATTCCGGCGTCGCAGAGGAGCAAAACTTGTAATTTCTATCTGTTGTTCGTATTGTTTGTGACAGTGAAAATTTACTCGAAATGTACCAATGTGGCCAACTATAAATCGAATTTATGATAATGTGGAGACCGGAAATCAATGAAATATATCACATAGCAGGTTTATTACGAAAGGAAAAATTGCCAGGAAGCATCATTTATGCGAAACTTTGCGTGCTCAGGTAGCATAAATTCGGGCAAACTTTTAAAATAATTTTCTTGCCGAAAACATTAACGGTAACGTTTATGATTTTCTTATTTCCGTTTTTAAAGTCGTCAATTTCACAAGGCAATAAATTTATATGCTAAAATACTATTTCTATTTTAGTTAGGGTTGCCTCGTTAGGCCCATTATGTGCATTACATATACAGTTATATCTAATCAAAATAGATAACTGATTTTAAACCTCATGTGTAAATACTGAATAGCTCAAATTATTTGAACAGATACAACTCCAACCGTTTCATCACAACTTCCAACAACTCGCATTAGAAATAATAGCACACGAAGCTCCGAAAACCTCCATTAACACCCTTCGAAACTTCAGATTGTTTTGCTCTAATCCAACACCACATCAGATCCGAACTTTACATGCAAACATCAATATCGTTCGTTGTAAAATTTACTACTACAGAACACAAAATTACAAATTACAAATTTTAATTAGATACATCAATCGAAATCCCCGCAATTGGTAATAGCGATGAGCTCCAGGGGGCATTTAACTTGCGTATAAGTCACGTTGGGATTCGGAACACCCTCCATCCAGGTGAATCTCCACCTGCAACCCTCCCGCAACACCTCGGGCAGCTCGTTGCATTCCTCGATTGTATGCACCCCGCCGTATCTATCACCCCATCCGTTTACCGGAGCATTCCATTGCACCTGGCAGCCGATGTTACCAAGCCCAACACCACCTCCAGGTATCTGGATATCAAACTGGTTGGACACCAGATCAGATCCAGTGTTGATAGTTTGCACCAGGAGCTGTTTACCAGCCAACTGATCCTTGAAGCTTAATAGGTAACACTCGCAGCAATGCGAGTAATCGATGCTTCCTGTAAACGAAACAGCTGCGAACCCGTAGGAGAGAGTGGAGTTGACGACAATGGGCTGTTGGTTGGTGCAAGTGAAGGCGTCTCCTCTGTTCGGGTTGCACACGGAATTCCCGTTGTCCTCTTTCGTGCTGTTGGTGACCCCGTCGATTTTGCAGGACCTCACCGGGAAGCCGTTTTTAGTGTGCACGATGGCGTCCCAGTTGCAGGATCCCCCGCAGCAGTCCCAATATCTGGTGGTGATGGCGTCGCCGGTCAAACCGCCTGGTATCGGTATGATGTCGGGAGAGTAATCCTTGCAGGATGCGGCCACTTTAAGATTATTTAACTTTAAGTAATGGTTCATGTAGGTTTGTATGTTGGTACTTACCTGCTAAATATAGTATAAATGATACTAAAAGCTGCATGGTGATTAAAAATTGTTGGATAACATATCGAATATTTATACTAAACGTGGGCGATAGATTTGCATCTACTCGAAAACATATCAGTTTATAAATAACAATTTATCATTTCTCTACTAAAGTATCATCAATTGTTATCTTATTGATAGAGCGGCAAAATATTGTACTCAATTTAAGTGGAATTAAAAATGCTCTTTACTATAATAATAAGGACTGATTTGATGTGGTATCATACTACAATGATTGTAAAATTTCTAGCTGAGATAGGGGCTAATGGGGGGCTATAGCATTGTGTTAAATGCACGAATGTGAGAAGATTTATCGGGGGTCGTTTAACTAAGACAATTGGAGGCCCGTACGTCAATCAAGCGTCTAAGCGGCCTGAATTAGTGAGACCCATTTCGCCGGGAAAAGGTAAATCCGTTTTGAAACCGGGATTTCTGTTATTCATGTTCACAACGTCGTTCGCTGATGTTCAATGAGGAACACATTTCCAGCGATTTAATCTTATGAGATATTAGAGATTATTAGGGATTTATGCGTTCGATGTCTTCTCGTTTACTCGGATGAATAATGCATATTGTCGAAGGGAACATTTGAATTTTCGATTGCCTTGTTTCTGTCGATATATCCGAGTTTTTGTTCCGCGGAACATACCGTACATAAATCATTCGTCTTGTAAGTATGTTGAGTAAAAAGAACAACACATCCTGTTCAGGCTGTAGGTATGCAATAAATATAGGCCCGTCGATGTTTCGTGACTGTAAAAACCAACTCGTATATCATCTACACCTGGAAACATACAAGACAGGAGTTTCCATTAATATTTCTGATGCCGTGATGTTTTCTATTAATTTTCCTGCTAGAGTGCAAGAGGGTACTTTTAAATTTTTATTTTTCAAATATTGGATACTAATGGATTGAATATGTTGAATGTCTATAGAAATTTTAATCAAAAAACATTCGCACCAAATACTCTGGGAAAATGTTCAAAGTAAATTTAACGCAATGTAGTCCGTTTTCGAAGACAATTTTAAATGCTCGAGGCGGCTTCAACCGCAAGATAAACACGTAGAAGTCGACAGGAAAACGATGAATTCGTCGTATTCTTGGAAGGTATTTGCATTAGAAAAGCGGAGATTTGAAGGTATGCAAAGGAAACTACAAAGAAAATGCCACAATATCTCCGATGATTTCGTTTTGTGTTCCCATTCGCATCGCTTTTATTGAGTTTGTTTGGTTATTATTCACGCTATTGGTTGTGGTATAAGTATTATATTGTCATCTGATCCTGGAATTAATATACAATTCATAAACTGTGAGCTATGCGAATGGGTGGAGTATGCGAATTGGTCCCCGCGGTTAAATTTACCCAAATATAATCCTTTTTCGACTCGAAAGCTATCAGTCAATTGGTCCCCAATACCGGATTAAGGGTTTCTAGGAAGGACCGATAGGAATATTTATAATTTCAAAATTCTCTGGCAAATTTCGATTATGTATTTTCATTTCGTAGTACAATTTAATGAGGATTTTATGATTAGGGGAAATTTTTTGACTTCTGTCTTTTTTTCTATTTCAATATAGGGAAAATCCCATCCCTTCCAGTGTACTTCTAGAAAATAAGGTGTACTTTTCATAATAACAAATTTCGATATTGTAAAATATCAAGGCACTTTACTCTTGAGCAAAATTCACATTTTTTGACATACCTCATATAAGATTGATAAAATTTGATTTTTGATGGTTGCATCTTGGATTTTAGATCATGCAGAACTTTTTGTGAAGAATAACTATTTCGTAAAATTAATAATAAAGTTTCCCATATGTTGCCAACTATTTTTTGAAATCCGTTCGTATATTAAAACTAAAATAATTCTTTTTTTGTACAGAATTTTTCTTTTAATATATATTGTATCAATTGTATATATTTTAAATTACTAATGCTTAGATATTAAATTTTTTTTAATACTAAAAGCTGTATTTTGTTCAAATTCTCTCAGCTATGTAAGTACACCAGAAGATGTTAGCCAAATGATAGTTATTCATGCAATGTAAAATCTTATCTAATCGGATTAGGAATATTTTGACCGCGGGGACCAATTAGCCCATTAAATTTTGAAACTGGGGACCAATCGACCTGTAGGATTATGGAACCCCGCTGACAAAATGACCGAGGGGACCAATTGACCAACACCGATGCGTATTATTAAAAACTATAAATAATTCATCTGAAAACGTATAGGTATCTTCTAATAACAGATCGAGGAAACCGATACTGATGGGTTTGCTTCAATCATATAATGAGTAACAAGAGAACTAACAGGAAAACGAAACCAATTATAAACGAATGCTTAACTCATGTATCGCGTGTTACAAGTACATTTGTACGATTAGAGAAAATTAGAAAGAATGTAATAATATTAATAAATATTATCTTACAATTATATTAAAATATAGGGTAATTGCTATGGAGTTGCTGTGGAATTAATTATGTAGATACCTATACATACATTTTATTTAATAAATTATACATCTTGGATGTTTATCTGCTTTCAAGTCCTCGAAATTATCTAAAAATGAAATCTAATAACACGGGCACCTTATCTCTCGCTGATAACAGGCACAGTGATATCACCAGTACCAGTACCTTGTGTGCAGTGAACGCTTTGTTCAAACATTCGTACGTGCTAAATATGTTCAAAAAACACCGTTCGAAATCGTCGAAGGCGATCGCAAACAGCGACAACCAGCCCCACGCGGAGCAACCCCCAACAGCCCCTCCCGTCTCGCCGGTGTCCAAGAACTCGCTGCAATTCTACTGCCAGCTAGCGCACGGGAGCCCCACCGCCTTCGTCTCCGACTTCAAAAACATCAAAGAACTCTACGAACGCATCGGCGAGAGCTTCAACATACCGGCCTCCGAGATCCTCTACTGCACCCTCAACTCCTACAAAACCGACATGAGCAAGCTGCTGGGCGGCCAAATCGGCTTAGAAGACTTCATCTTCGCCCACTGCAAAGGCCGCCCCAAGGAGGTGGAACTCACCAAATCGGAGGACGCCCTGGGGCTCACCATCACCGACAACGGCGCCGGCTACGCCTTCATCAAGCGCATCAAAGAGGACTCCATCATCCACCACATCCCCCACATCCAAGTCGGCGACCACATAGAGAAGTTAAATGGAGACAGCATGGTGGGCAAGCGGCACTTCGAGGTGGCCAACGCTTTGAAGAACATCCCCGTGGACACCACGTTCACCATAAGGGTGGTGGAGCCGCTGAAGAGCGGCTTCAGCGAGCTGACCCCCAAGCCCAGCAGGGGCAACACGGGGAAGAAAGGCTATGGCAGCGGCAGGGAGACTTTGAGGTTCAAGGCGGATGGTAACGCGGAGGTGCAGGAGCAGGACGACGCCATGGAGGCGGGCGTGGAGAAGATCAATGGGATACTGGAGTCCTTTATGGGTATAAATGATTCGGAGCTGGCTTCGCAGATATGGGATCTTTCGGTTGATAAGAAGAACTCGATGGACTTTGCGGAAGCGGTGGACGACTCGGAGTTGGCTGTGTTTGAGTTCACGGATGAGCTGATTATTGAAATTTGGGGGGTGATTACGGACGTGCGAGATAACAGATTGTAGAGTACAAATTTTTTGTTGGGATTTATAAGACAATCACGATTATATTAGAGTGTAATTTAATTCGTAATCTAATCTATTTGGAATTTACTACACCTCGATTGTATTATCCTTGAATTCGACTGTGTTCGTACGGGAGAAAATTTGATATACGAGTATAATGCAATAAAAAAACGATAGAAGGACTTGACGCGTCAGATATAAGGGGATACAATGCGATATTTATTCACGTGGATGGTACGAAATGTAAATTCGGTTGTAATCTACTGAAAGCAATTGAAATTCAAAGTTGTTTTTGCTGTTAACCTGGAATACAAATCCGTGAAATCAGAAGCGAGAAATGACAGTATTTGCCTATATTATTTCCCCGTCAACTCGATCCGTGTTTAGTGTTTCCTCAGGATCGATCTGGGATCCAAGCCGGATCCAAGCCGGCGTCAATCCCGCATGTAAACGGGGTATATAAATACTTCACTATTTTTTTTTGTTATGTGCATTCGATAATAATTAATTTAAACAACACTTCGATGAGAATCTAAAATATTGTATTATTATTTGAATTGTGTAATGACTTTTAGAACAATTTATTATTTATATCTATCAATATAATTTTAAAAGAAACTTTTTTGTTAGAATTAATATGGATTTTCTTATGGTCTATTACCTTTAAATTATAATTTCCACATTTGCAGCCAACATAGCAGAAAATTAATATAGCTGAATATATTCATATTAATCCAATAATACACAGGTATTAATATAGAATTCAAACGTTATTTTGACAAGATAATCCTAATGGACTCTAATTATATAAGCTTTGTTAACTATTTTGTATGTAAATGTGTATGAAAGCGCTATTTATTTAGATAATAAACGATACCTTTCTATTACTTGTGTTATTTATTCAATTTTCCCCAACCTTTTATCCTATTTTTACATGCTATTCGTAACACCGGAGCAGCAACAATAAAATACGAATTGTTCTTGTCTAAGTTCAATATTTACTTTCCTGATAAAACATTTGTTTGCAAATGCTTAATTAGAGAGATGCGCTAATTGAAAACGGGAATATTTCACACACAATTTCTCAACAACTTTTCCTCTATTGTAGTTTTTATTTGTTGGCGAAAAACTCCCATAAATTCCAACACTTAAACACCGTCTAAAATTTCCCGAAGAATTTCACAATGAGGAAAATCCTTTACTTACCATAAACAGCTCCCATAAAATCCCAACCGCGTTTTACCTAGGCGAAACTACCGCGATGGGGGTTTTAATAAAAGTTCGCCGGCACTCATAACAGTTTCATTCAAATTTCCCGTCGTTACGCGAGAGGGAAATCGTTAACGACGTCGAAATTCTCCACTTACGACGCTTTCCTCGAGATCCTCTCGCGCCGGAGACTTTTTATCACACGTCGTGCCCCGCCAAATGGATCGAAAAATTGCGTGGAGTATTCGAAGGTGGCGAGTTTTCCCCGAATTTTCCGGCGGAAAAATAACTCCGGGGCTATTTGTAACACACGGCCGTTTGCGACTCTTAAAGGAGCATGTGAAGGAACGTTGAATTAGATGATGAGGGCTATAAATAAATGTAATGTGGAGGAGGTGAGGGTTTTTATGGGGTTGTGTATTGCTAAATTTGTGCTGTTTTTTTAGCTTTATTAGGTTTGTTCCAAATGTGTTGTGAACATTAATGTTTCGTGCATGTGTGTGACACTAAATTTGATTAGAACATTGCTATAATAGATCGGTGTTGGTCAATTGGTCCCCACGGTCATTTTTGTCAGCGGGGTTCCATAATCTAATCTAATCTAACAGGAGCGATAGGTCCCCAGTTTCAAAATTTAATGGGCTAATTGGTCCCCGCGGTCAAAATATTCCTAATCCGATTAGATAAGATTTTACATTGCATGAATAACTATCATTTGGCTAACATCTTCTGGTGTACTTACATAGCTGAGTGAATTTGGACAAAATGCAGCTTTTAGTGTTAAAAATATTTAATATCTAAGCATTAGTAATTTAAAATATATACAATTGGTACAATATATATTAAAAGAAAAATTCTGTACAAAAAAAGAATTATTTTCGTTTTAAAAACGGATTTCAAAAAATAGTTGTCAACATATGGGAAACTTTATTATTAATTTTACGAAATAGTTATTCTTCACAAAAAGTTCTTCATGATGTAAAATCCAAGATGCAACCATCAAAAATCAAATTTTATCAATCTTATACGAGGTATATCAAAAAATGTGAATTTTGCTCAAGAGTAAAGTACCTTCATATTTTACAATATCGAAAATTGTTATTATGAAAAGTACACCTAATTTTTTAGAAGTATACTGGAAGGGATGGGATTTTCCCTATATTGAAATAGAAAAAAAAGACAGAAGTCAAAAAATTTCCCATCATAAAATCCTCATTAAATTGTACTACGAAATGAAAATACATAATCGAAATTTGCCAGAGAATTTTGAAATTATAAATATTCCCATCGGTCCTTCCTAGAAACCCTTAATCCGGTATTGGGGACCAAATGACTGATAGCTTTCGAGTCGAAAAAGGATTATATTTGGGTAAATTTGATCGCGGGGACCAATTGAACTCCACCCTAATAGATACTAATTGGTGGAGATACTAAATAATGGACTAAATTGTTTCTACCAACAAAAACACTGCTCCAATAAATTTGCGTCACCACTTTAAACAAATTGAACAATATTTTAATACTTTTGGAAATACCCTGCTTATGTATGTATATTGTTTCTTTTAACAACTAAATAAAGTACTTGTCCGTGCAAATAATTTTTTATAGTACTAAAATCGTTGAAAGATAAATCGACGAATCAGTTAGTGGTTTGATTTATTCAGTAAGTATAGTATATCAGTATATCAGTATATCAGTAAGTGACCTCTTACGCATTTTGATATTTTTATGATTAAACTGATAAGATGCAACGAGAATCCCGAAATTTGATGCCTTTACTTCTTATTTCTTTCAAAATTTCGTATTCATAATTTTGTACTTTTTCCCTTATTTGTTTCCTTACGGCCTATTCCTAGGGATACATCGTTGAAAAATGCTTTGTTTGAGAGTAAATTAATTAAAATTATTGAAATATAATGTTTGATTACTTACTTTAATTTTACAAATATAATATTTAGAAATTTATGAGTGGTGCGTTAATTTCTTGGAGCAGAATATTTACTGATGTTTGAACCAAGAAGATTACACTAGTAAAATTTGACTCGCAAAACAATTTTCATCGACCGAAGTTGGCTCGAAGGATAAATATTTTAAGCTTAAACGGTTTTTTCGAATAAACCGGAGTGAGTACGGGCGTTTCGCAGTTCGAAAATTAGATTCGTTAGACAAAACGTCAACATCAATTAAGCGAATAACCGAGGGCTGAACGGGATTTATTCGGACACTTAGAATGCATGAGAACGCGTCCTAATAATGAAGCTTTAACGGGGTTTATTAATAGTGAAAAGGGGAAAAAGGGTAACGAGACACTTTGCGAGGACAGCGAATTGTGTCAATTTATTCTACGAAGTAATATGTTTAGGTATTATAGGATTTTATGTTTTTGTTATAAATCTACCAATTGTAGATAATTAAAAAATGTGAAAATGTGAGAGTGATTAATAGTTAAAATGTGTGCAGTTAAAAATTGGTGATTTTTACAAGGCTTTTAAATATCTACTGTAACGGTATAGGGAAAACTGTAGTGATAAACGTGCTAAAGCACCGGGAAAATCCTCATCGATTTTTCTTGTTGAAGACACGCATTCGCCACGAGAGGGAGCTGCAATTGCGAGAAGAAAATCTCGGAAAACTGTATATTTTAGACGAAAAATCGTAAAAGATTCGAATAGATAGCACAACAGGTAATGGAAGAAGAGATTTGAAAAATTTACTGGTCCAAAAGATAGATATTTTTTTATGTTGTTTAAGTAAGACATACTAAAAAAAATAGTACAGATTACCTTTAATGAGTAAATGATAATAATCGAAAAATGTTAAAATTTTTCTGTTGGTTTTACCTATACATGTTTTTGAGATTAGGTCCAATTCATAGATTACCCCACTCTTCCCTAAGTATTATCCAGTAACTTACATACACTCACTTTGTATACATATAGTGATTCTTACCTGGCTCTCGAGCTCTGGCATTAATTTCTTCACAAATTGGAAATTGAAGTAAACCGGAAACCACTGGCACTCCGCCACTCGGAAGAGAGAACCTGTCTAACGAAGCACGTTGTCTACGATATGATTACACCCAGGAGGATCATAAATAATTCGAGTAGGTCGTGACCTTTCGAACGCTATCCTGCTGGAATAACTCGTGCTGCTCCAGGTCTACTAAATTCCTACCTCGTGTCGTGGATTGTACGGGATCAAACACAATCAATTGATCGTGTTTTATTATTGTTTTGTAACATTTCATTACTGCTTGAGCTAAATAACCGTTGGATATTAAACGAAATAACCTCTCTATTCCTATCATTGTATAAATGCTACATATTCCATACCTTTGATGCAAGTAATGAACATGAAAATACATTTCACTAAAGTACATTGTACAAACCTAATTATTACTACATATCCCTTAATTTACTCGTATACAGGGTGTATTGTAAGTTGATACTTCTTTTTCAATTGTACATGAATCTCTTATTAATTCTAAGCAACTTTTTCAAATAAACTTTTTGAATATTTTCCAATACGTACCTGCTTCATTAAATTAGAAATTTATTTATTTTTCGGCATTTATTTGACAGATGACTGCCATAAATAAATATCTTATTTAATAAAGCAGGTACGTATTGGAAAATATTCGAAATTTTAAAATTTTTTATCTTCTTTGTTATTCATAATATTCAAAAAGTTTATTTGAAAAAGTTGCTTAGAATTAAGAGATTCATACACAGTTGAAAAAGAAGTATCAACTTACAATACACCCTGTATATACAGGGTTGGACCGCAATGATAAAAGTGATCTATACAATATCGCTTGAGATGAAGAGAAATGATATTATAAATGAACAATAAAATTATATTTGCTCATGTTATCAAATTGTTCATCTTTTCAAACCCATTTAGAACCATCCAGAATCATTTATGAACTGACTAAAACCATTTGAAACAGTTCTGGAAGATTTTATAATTACCTATATCAATTATTTATTCTGAATAATTGATTTTGTAATCCATTTTTCCTATATCAACATCGCCGCGACCCGGTATATTATGTACATTCCCTTTGATGATACCTTACAATAGAACGAGGTAAAGGTTAATTAAACTTTATTTACATTTCAATATTGGATGGTGCGCAGTAATTTCAATAAATTTCAATATTCCCTTGTTTCGTGGGTGAATGAATGGGTTTCCAATACAATCGAACCGATTCAACTTTGCGATTTACGATCTATTCCGGCGTTGTTGTGAAGTTGACAGGGATATTATCGGTGGGGTATAATAAAAAAAAACCGTAGGAGTTTGTTATACTGAATTCGATGTAATGTTTTATGGATGAAATGGAGTTCGCTTTGAAGGGTTGTTTAGTATTTATATCGGATTTGAAAAGTTCCTGCTGTTTGCGGATAGGAGATAAAAAAGTTCGGTTATTTTTAATATATTTTTTAATAAAATATGAAATTGCTTCGAAGCTTAAAACAAAGTGCGCTTTTTCACCCTAAAATACTTACTGAAAAACGTTTTCACCATTGGCGTAGTGATAATTAAATCGAAGTGAAAATTTATAGAAATTTTTCAAGCACTTCAGAAAGTAAATCTATAGTTATTTTGTGGAACTAGTAATTAGTTAATGGCTAATTAGAAATTGATGATAGCACGCCACTGGTTCATCCGGAGAACTACACACCTGTGCGGTGTGGTGTGGAGAAATGCTATTTAATATTTATGATTAATTACGATCATAATGAATATTCAACGGGGAGAATTGCAATGGTGGTATGCGCTAAATAGGTACTGATTAAAAACTTAAATTTCGATTTGCGAATTTTGGAATTTGTAAAACAATAATCCTGATACAAAATAACAAGTAAAAATCCAACTTATCTAATGATTATCTTTTTTACCGCTCATAACTGTTATATATTCCCTATTTCATCGAATTATTTTTTACGATAGACTATAATACAAAAAAAAAATCGAACTTAAAAGGGGTTATAAAACTATTTTTAGCTACAGAAACTTTGTTTTCCCGTTAACAACAGGATGATTTACAAGTTGTTTTTCCACTTATTTTATACCACTTCTTTTCGATTCATTGGACGGGTTCGAGTTCTCTCCCAATTTTCAAAATCTTACCTGCACGAAAAAAGGTCGTGTCCGAGTTCTCCCCTGTCTATTGTTAACGGGTAGTTGTAGCTTATAAGGGGCTAATTGCCTGTTAAGGAGGATTACTGTTCCTTCCGTGAACTTATGGGAAACTTTATTATTAATTTTACGGAACAAAGTTCTGTATGATCCAAAACCCAAGATGCAACCATCAAAAATCAAATTTTATCAATCTTATACGAGGTATGTCAAAAAATGTGAATTTTGCTCAAGAGTAAAGTACCTTGATATTTTACAATATCGAAATTTGTTATTATGGAAAGTACACCTAATTTTCTAGAAGTATACTGGAAGGGATGGGATTTTCCCTATATTGAAATAGAGAAAAAAAGACAGAAGTCAAAAAATTTCCCCTAATCATAAAATCCTCATTAAATTGTACTACGAAATGAAAATACATAATCGAAATTTGCCAGAGAAATTTGAAATTATAAATATTCCCATCGGTCCTTCCTAGAAACCCTTAATCTATTTTTATAGAGTAATACTTAGATAGTATTTGTGTTTTATATTAAATAAATTGTATATCATGTAAAAGGAAATTTTAGTTTTATTTAAATTGTAATACTTAAAATGTAGGTATAGGTAGGTACTTACATAAAGTGAAGTTATAACTACAAAAAATATCTCAAATTTAAAAAAGTTTGAAATAATAAAAATTAAAAGTTGGTTACTTTTAATAAGTATTTAGTGTTTCAACGAAGAAGGATTAATCGAAAATTAAATGCTACCTGCCGTACCGGGGAGAACTCGGACACCCTCGGGAGAGAACTCGACCCATAAGAATTTACCTGCTCGAATACGGGAGAGAACTCGGATACTCCGCATTCATTTACTACAAGACCCCATCTCATGTTATCTTAATTCTTCTTTTTAAAAGCACCTCCATTGTCATCGAACAGTAACGAGCATTAACCCAAACCACATCGAACAGAATTCGCGGCAATAACGCCACTTCCCCGTGCCATTCAAATTTCCCAATTTAAGCACCGTCGACTGCAATTTCCATGCTAAAAGCGGGCGGGCAAATTGATAGCCCACCGGGCTTTTATCGCCCCCGAAACAACCCCAATGCCTCCTCCGTTCGGCGACACGTCCCGTACCTACCCGAAATAAGTCGCAGGAACATCGCGGGAATACATCCTGGCGCGCGGCAGGAGTTAGTCGCGCGATTCCTGTTGCTGTTGCGATCGAGCAACAGCCCTAGCCGGTGCAAAAGGTGTACAAGTTCGGTGGTGATTTCGAAATATATCATAAATAATTATAATTGTGTTGTTAACAGGAACGTTTTTCGTAAGATCGTTTTTTTTTTGTTGAATGCAAATTCGATGATGTGTTGAGTTGAGATTAATTAAGGGACGCATTGTGCTTTGGAAAATTAAATTTGCGTCGAGTTTTCTGATGAAAGTTTCGTCTAATTCCTCGTTGCATGAAAGTTCTTTATTAGATAAGCGAGTTGGTTCATTCGCTGAAGTAAATTTTTGCGAAAGTTTCAACTATATAACAAGTTTTGTCTAATCTGGAAAGCGCGCTGGTCCGTCAAGTAATCAGGATGGAATTAAAATCGCTTTGCTAGGAACGAAATAAAATCCCAAGGAGTATCGCTTTACCCCTCGGAATATATCCGAGCAATTTCGCCGGAAGGTCACCGGCTAAAGTGATTTTTCTAGGGAATTTTTTTCTCGAATAGAGTGTATCGAAATTCGATATTTTTATTGTAAAGCGCTGTTTTACTCGAGCTTTTCAGCAATTAATTTTGTAACCGCGACTCCAATATCGACCACTTTAAATTCGCAGCCTTGGGATCAAGACATCAAACGGAATTGCAGGGGAAAATTCTGAGAAAATAATATTCCAGATATTCAATTAAGTCTAGACACGTTTAATAAGATGTAAACGCAAAGAGGAAACTAAAAGGGTTCACCTAAAGGATCGTTTGGCCTGCAGTTAGTTAATCTGCCTTTCTCTATTTATGTAGGTTGCCAGGAATTTCAATAATTAAAGTTTATACACAGAATTTCATTTAAATAACGAAAGGCAACTATACCTACAGAGCTTTCCATTCGTATTTTACTGTAAATTGTAATAGGGTTAAATTTACCTTCTCTCAATGAATCACCCTGTACTATATATCAGAGTATGATTTTCAATTTGCGATTAATCAGCAATAAATCCCACGATTTCTCTTCTACTTTTCGATCGACTATGAACATATTATTCGATGAAGTTTTCATTAACTTTGAAGCGTTTTTCCGGCGATGCTATTTCGATTTTAATCTTCGAAGATAAATGTTACGGGCTATAAATACGCTCTTAATTTGCTTTTGGAAAAGCAGCATTATTGGGAAGTATTTTACGATCGAAAAATACTAGATTATGCATCTAAATTGAATTCGATGTTGATAAATAATTGTATTATTTACAGCGTTCGGTTTCCTTTTTGTGCTCGTGGAAAGCGATTTTTTGTTTTTATCCCTTTTCTGTAGCAGTATATAGGTATTAAATAACCAAAACTGTATTAAAAATGGATGCAAAAAATGAATAAAGGGAGGCCCTTTTAGGTACAAGGACACGGGATTTTCCTGTAAAAATGCGTGCCAGTTTTCATTGCAAAATCTCCCATCGATATTCATTTCCCAAGTGTATCAAATTCAGGATCGTTCTTGAATAAAACAAGCGCGTCGAATTTAAATTTTAAATCCTTCTAAAATATTCCAATTAAAATGTAAACTCACCTATCAACAATTCATGTCAGCTCCTGAATTTCCCTTATACTCCAAAAAGAAAATTTGACCTCATTATCTTGAACATCCTGTAGAATAAGAATTTTTTTTTAAATAAATCAATTATTTATAATTCATGTGGCGCATAGTTCGTGCATTTCAAATTCACGTAACCTTGCATTTCACTTAGAGAATCAATGTTAAAGTTTCCAGTGCAATCAGAATTTATCTTTGCACATTAGAAATCGGTCTTGACCTAAAAACAGTGCATTGGATTAAATTTTACGCGAGCCAATTGGTAGATATTTTTTAGGGTTGTTTCATTTATATTTTCATGTAACTTTCATGCAATCAAAAAGTCATCTAACTTCGTTTCCAAAGGAATTTCCCGTCCCGGTGTAACTCCGAAAAGGTTTAATAAAAAGGGCATTTTAGGGAAGCTCTCTTCAAAGAAATGACAAAGGGAGCACTTAGATACAGTTAGAATAAAAAGCACCGAGGCGTTCGTTCTTAAATATTTACATTACTTAATCGGTATTTTTTATACAGCCGAATTCGAATAATCTCGAGCTAAAGATGTCGATAAGGCAGGGAAAAACAACGAAATAAAAAATAATAAAATTTAGGACCTGCTTATAAATATTAATGAAACAATCTGTTTCGCAAAAAGAAAAATTAACATTCTTATGTTCCTATAGAAGTGAATAATTGAAGGACAAATCATCTCAATACATTATCGAAAAGCATTTCAATTAATCGGATCGATTAGGAAGAATAAAAAATGGTGCATTTGGGACCTGGAATGCAGTACGTGGCCGAAGGAGGCAGAGCGCGCTTCTCTCCAGCGAATCCCCAGGATATCATGATTGAATCCAAGAAGATCGTAAGTGCAGCATTTGCATTGCATGGACGTAACGTGAAAATTATGGACTTGTATATATGAATTCGTTAAATCGAGCGTATATAAATTGTTGGCTAAACAAAGCTCGGGGGAATAAAATATGAGAATCTGCAGCAAAACAAATATTTACATTCCAAGTAACTGCTAAATTACCGCGTGTGTAAATATACTGCTCCAAGAAATTATAACGCACCACTCATAAATTTCTAAATATAATATTTGTAAAATGAAAATATGTAATCAAACATTATATTTCAATAATTTTAATTAATTTACTCTCAAACAAAGCATTTTTTAACGATGTATTCCTAAGAATAGGCCGTAAGGAAAAAATATGGGAAAAGTACAAAATTATGAATACGAAATTTTGAAAGAAACAAGAAGTGCAGGCGTCAAATTTCGGGATTCGCGTTGCATCTTATCAGTTTAACCATAAAAATATCGAAATGCGTAAAAGGTCACTTCCAACGGGAAAAAATCAAACCACTAACTGATTTTTAATTCGATTTATCTTTCAATGATTTTAGTACTATAAAAAATTATTTGCATGGACAAGTACTTTATTTAGTTGTTAAAAGAAACAATATACAAGCAGGGTATTTCCAAAAGTATTAAAATATTGTTCAGTTTGTTTAAAGTGTTCATATTTTTAACAAAATATTAAGTGGTACGTTTATTTATTGGAGCAGTGTATTTAGTCGATTAACTTTAGCTAATTAATTAAATGTTTTAATTTAATTTTAAGTAAACTTTCCTCATTAAAATCACTCTAGCTACTTATACATTTTTTAAAATAGTCTTTTGGAAATTGTGTACTATTGATTTGCTTATTTATAATCAAATAAACATGGACTAGATAGAGTTCACACCCCCGCATAAATTTTTTTGTTATAGTACGTCTTTGGCACACTTTTTATTCGAAACGTTTCAGGATCAGTTCGGCAGGCGCATACAAAATAAAAATGCTAAATTCGCATTGTGTACTTCGAAATGGAATTATTGCGAGCATAAAAACCCTATAAATGGGGAATTATCCTCCCGACTGTTGCGACGTTATCGCGAAGAATATACGGGAGATGTGGCACTCGACAATAGGAAATAATTGGACCGAATACACGCGAAGTGAAAGGACGGCTGAGGGTTTATTTCTATAAAAAGATTTCCTCGTTTCTTTGAAAAATAAAAAAATATTTATACTCCCATACAGGCGTAATGTTATCAGTTATATGGCAGATGATCCTGGCTGGATACCACACAAATTCCACCAGAAACCAATTTTGCTACACAGGGTGTCTCATGATGAGTTAAAACAATAAGTATATTTGAAACTAATTAATCGATTTTAATAAAATTTGGTATGCATATATTAGTCAATAAAGTGAGTCTTTTAAAAATATTTTGACAGTCATAGGTTACAGTCATTCCGGTTGTACCGGAAGTGGAGAGTAACTTGCTTATTTTAAATGAGACGCCCTATATATTTTTGCATTTTTTGATTACTCTCGTTGAGCTCATTACAAAAAGGGTCATACTTGGTACCTTGGTCTTATAATAAAGGCTATACAGCCACTAAATACACTTGAAAATGTTGTGATTTTTAAGTGGCTGTGCAGCCTTTACTATGAGACCAAAATATCAATTGTGTACCATTTTTAGATTCTACTCTGCTGATTACAGAAAGGGTTCATACTTGGTATCTTGGTCTCAAAATAAAGGCTATGCAGCCACTCAAAAATCACAAAATCGGATTACATGTTCCTATCCTAACTTTTTAAGTACAATCTAATAATGGTACAAAACATTTTTTGATCACCCTGTATACAAATTTATTTATTTGGGTAAATTATTTCATAGAAACATGTAAAAAAATAAATATATTGTAAACGGATTTTCAAGAACAAAAATACCATTAAAAACAATAAATAAAGAATTAGCGACATACAATTAATATTTTACAATAAAATTAAAAATCGAATAAATACTGTGGCGATATAATAGGAGTAATCGCATCAAAAGACACCCGATAATTCCTATAATTTTTGTAAAGCTTCAGGGGCGTAACAGTATCGATATTCTCCCACATGTTCTTCAACTGAACAATGCATTTAGTAACCTAAAAACAGTATAAATTCAGCTCAAAAATCCACAAATACACACATGACAACAACTCACGTTATCAAATGCAGTCCCCTTTCTCCCGCAACTCCTAATTTCCCTCGCTAATTTCCCGATTTCCGTTACGAAATCCGCGTGGGAAGACACAATGGAAAACAAATCGTTCGCCTTCTCAAAATCCAATTCGAATTTCCTCACGCACTTCGCAAAAACGAAGGAAAATAAATAGTGATGTATGCCATTCAGGAGATTAATCAAGGCGAATCTCAGATACATCAGTTTGGTATTTATGTACGCGTTGGCTCTGCATTTGTGCTTCTTCGACGGGCCTTTTGGTGACAAATCTGCAATAATTTACATACAATATTGATTAATTAAATATATGTATATACATGGTGTCCCGTAAGGAATGGTCAATAATTTAATCATAGGTAGAGGATCTCAAAATATGAATATGAATTTAATACGTCACAAATAGACAGTGTTGCCGAACTTTCATAAGTAAAATGGCAAATATTGACCATTCCTTTTAGTGCACCCTTTATATATATATATATATATTTAGATGAAAAATCTCACCCGAAAAGGACAAGCGATTCAAAGTGTACAGTGCCCATTTAATTTTCAAAATGAAATCGAACGTTTCTCTGTACACCGCCATTTGCTCATCGGTAATAATTATATTCAACGGCCATTTTATATCCATTTTAATGCTAATAGTGTCGCAAGCTTCCAAAGAATCCCCGCAATTCGTCCAATTTTTGCGAACCACCACCAAACATCTATCGTAAAATTCCGGATAAATGTCCATTATTATATCTTGAAGATGGGAGGTGAGCCATACGTCGTTGCCCCAATTTTTATTTCCACTGTTCACCTAAAACAATTTTAATAGTCCTGTAAAATTGTCTAAAGACAAGCAAAAGATGTGAAGTTTTCACCACACATAGCTTCATGTATTGGCTTGGTATCCACCAAATATAATCAACCCCATTAAAGTCCTATGGGGAGTTTGTAAAGGGGGAAATTAGAAGGGAGATCACCACTTTGAATGGGACTTCAAAGGGAAGTATATAAAAGAAAATACGAAAACAACACCTTTTCGAAAAACCTCCTGTAGAATTCGAAAATAATGTTATCAGCGAACATGTAAATGTGTCTTAGGAACTGAAACTTCTTCTCTAGCATGTACTTCTCGATGAGGATGCTCTTGACTCTAATGCAGGACACTGCGAATCTCTCTTTCAGTATGTTGTTGAGTATTTTTTCGAAAAAGTTGGTTATTAGAAACGAGGTTTTTGTTATTTTCGAAATTCTGAAACAAATAGATTCGTTTTAACAATGCTTCATAATAAAACATTTCTATTACTTGTCATATAATGAGCACTTCCCCGGTTTGGTATTTTTGGTTTCAGGTTTTAAGAAATCTCTGAAAGCTAACATTAAAAATCCGTCAGAAGTATCGACGAGATTTTCCAAATTATCCATTTCGTTTAATTTGTTACAATCGTCTGGACATATTATAGGTGTTTTTGGTGCGGCATTTTCCTCCGAAACATCTTCTTCATCGAATATTACATCCTTGGGATCTTGCTCGAAAACAATACAAAGCTCTTCTAACGTTTTTCTTACAAATTCTTCAAATACAGTCTCTGAGAAAATAAACAATACAGAGTCATATAACAAGTCTATTAATTGCTTTTACCTTCTTGTTCATGTATAACAGAATAATCCCCTAACAATCGCAAAAAGTGCAAATTCCTTCCTATTTGGATCACGGAAGTAGTGATTATTTTAAGTATACCATCTTCTTTAATTTTTTCATCGATTCCGTCGACCACATCAAAGTTCAAATTGTAATGATCGTTCATCGCAGAACTGAAATCAAAACAGTAATTTCAAAAACTCGATTACCATACGAGTTGAATTACATACTTAATGGAATCACTTAGACTATTTCTTGCTCTATTCGTATTGTTACTAAAAAAGAAAAATAGAATATTAAAAAGTATACAATTAATTTGTACTTCTAGACATCTACATATATTTTAAGCATACAAAGACCTACTTAAAAATTAAAAATTCCTGCGTATAATCAGTGAGATCGTTCTTCATCAACCACATATCGATCACTGTGAGATAGTAATAGAGCGTTTCTATATACAGTGTGATTTTCAAATCTTGATCCAATTTATTCGAGGAATAACGAAGGCTGAGGTGAAGACGAGCCAAAAGCGAACAAACGCTAACGATGTTACTTTGATTGTTGATGTCAATTGTGGAGTAATCGTGGATTTTCTTCGCTAACACTAAAGGCTCTAGAATTGTTTGAAGATCACAGGAGAGGTTCAACAATGTATAAGTGGTTTCTGAAAATAACAAAGATTGTTAGGCATAATTTGATTATATTGAATCCTGCTAACCTTGTTCTCTAATTTTATTTTCCAATTTCGAAAGTTCTGTATAAATTGGTTTAATTAAATTTCGAATTCCGTTTATGTAACTTTTATACGTTTGAGGTATCCCCTTAGTACACTCTTCATCTTTAACGAGCAACGAATTGGAAAATTCTCTAAAAAAATCCAGCAATTTTATATACGGCATTATTTGGTTCTGAAGAAAATCTTGGAAATTGATCTGAAACAAAAATAATATTAATAAAAGAACAATTGAATAATTTATATTCTTACAGCTCTAGTGCTGGAAATAGTAATATTATCTCTGATTTCTAAATGGTTCCATTTCCAATAGAACACCGATGACGCGTGTGTATCCCACAGTTGCCATAATATTTCTCTCAAAACTTTATATTCTGAAATGACAGTTTTTTTATTGATGGCAATCAAGCCCATTGTTTGTTTCTCTAAAAACGAGTCCCTAAAAAATTTAATAGAAACAAACCAAGACGACTAATTGAAAAAAAAATCATATACCACATTATTCCGATATTTCCTTCTCTTCTATCGCTCACCGGAGTATCGTGGAAATGCTGCGTATTGTACCAAGTGTGCTGAATCGTATTAAATAGTTCTTCTCTGTTTGCTCTTAAGTTCACTATTACATCTCTTTCGTATTCTTCGATTATCGTAGAATGATTATCTTTGAAAGTCTTGTGTACTTCTATATCTATTTCACTGTGTATTTCATCGTGAATGGACGAAGAATCCGAAATATCCTAAAAATATAAAACTCTCTATTAGAAATATATCCACAGAAATTTTAATAACTCTTACTGAATCATTATCAATTGAGGGAACTGTATATTCAATTCCTTCCTTGAGATATTCGCCCCAGTCGATTTCTTCTTCCTCGATCTGCTTCTTCACTTCGAAATCTTGAAAACGTTCCAAAAATTTGTAGGTAGGTCGTTCGGACATGCATAGTAGAAATTTGACGACGTTTAAGTGCGATATTAATTGAGAACTGGTGATGTTTTCTGTTATGTATCCCTTGTAAGCTTCGAGTAAAACGTTAGCCTGGGAAAAGAAACCGTGGAATTGGAATTTCTCCGCCATTCCTGCTATGCTTCTGTCCACTTCGGTTTTATTGAGAAAATACATCGTGTCGGATTTTTTGAGTTTGTCGTGAATTTGTTTTTGAGTGGAGTTGAATCGGCTGGAACCTTCCTGAAGGAAAACGATATTTTGGATACTTTAATTAATAGGATAACAATGTTTACCTTGTAACCGGTTATGTTTATTATTAATTCTTTTAAACCTTCTGATATTTCCAAACTTACTGGCCGGGCCATGGTAATATTACACGAAAATAATTAAATTACGAAAAAATTGTTTTATTTTATAAATCACTTTTAAATCGTTTTGACACTTTTGACAGTGACCTGTGACACTAATGACAGTTTGACATTTGAACTACCGCAGATTTATTTACTAGGCAATTTTTCGCGAATAATTCCGGGTTAATTATTAAATTAATAAACTAAAAAAATTACAGCAATATAAATTACGAAAATTGAATGTTTTATTTAACACCGATCGGTATACAAAAAAGTGGACGTCTTGATTTGGAAGGCAAGTCGACTCGACTAATCTAAACATGTTCGTCAAAATTCGCCTCAAACTTCATTAAATCGATATCGTTCGCTCATGCGCACAAAATGCGTTCGTCTTTAATTCGGACCTGTTATTATTAGAGATGGGATATTCAGGTATTTTGAATACCGTTACAGTAACAGTATGATTTTGAATTGAAAAACGTTATGCGCTTCAATAGTTAATTAATCATGAATATAGAAAATAAAAAGATGATTGATACTTAAATTTTTAATACAAGAATAGCGTTTATTTGTTGTAATATATTTTAAATGTTTAAATATATCTGTATATTCGTAACAGTGTAACCTACTTGTAGTAAAAGTCTAGGCCTACAAAATTTAGTTGATAGTCTTATCAGGTATTTTGTATACTAATTAAGAAAATTTATAAAACGCCTACTAGATAATACTTGTAGTAGGTAACGAGGCATATGTGTAGGTACCAACATAATCAGTTAAAATAAAAGTTACCAATCGTTGTTCCATTTTGTATATGATTTTATCTAAGGCAAAATGGTTAGTGTTCAAAAAAGTGCACAATGTGATTGCCTCGAATTTAATCTATTCGGCTACAAGGTACAACTTCTACTTAATTTAAGCACACTTAAATTGCATCTACGCAATTAATTAAAAATGCAATTTCGTTATTGCAGTTGATGATGCAGAAGCGGGACGTCATCCTAACAGCGGTCTTCTCCAGTCTCGCCGCTTTGATTCTAATAGCTGGAATCGGAGCCGGCTGTTACTTCTTCCACAAGAGAAGACGCAAGAGGGACGAGGACGAGAACGACTCCCAGGAGGTGACGGTCAGAAAGCTCGAGGAGGGCTCCGAGAAGAAGTCCAGAGTGAACGGGTTCCTCAGCCTGAAGACTCCGTTGATATCCTCGAAAAACTTAGGGTAAGTTATTGTTTATGACATTTTATATTGCAATTTACAAAGGTTTTTGTTATCCACTTAAGTTCGTACAATATTGGGGAACTTTTTTATTGTTAATACTACAAAAAAAAGTTATTCTTCATGAAAAGTTCTGCATTGTGTAAAAACTAAAATGCAACCATCAGATATTAAAATTTTTCAGTCGTATACGAGGTTTGTCAAAAAATGTGATTTTTGCTCAAGTGTAAAAAAGTACTTTTATTTTTGACAATATCGAAAATTATTATAAAGAAAAAATGTAGAATTAAAAATAACTTTCGAATATTTAATATTGCTTGTTTATAAATTATTAAATATATTATTAAAAATATTTTTTCGACATTTACCCCGTGAAAATGCTGAAAATTTAAGTTTGCACATTACTGCATAATTAATTTAGGATGCACCGGCATTTTTTAAAAGTAGTACCGAATTTCACATTTTACTTTTCAACATTTTCAGAGAGAAAATGTAAAAAAAAATTTATAAATAAACTGTATTGAATGTTTGAAAGTTATTTTTGATTCTAAATATTTTTTCTTTATAAAAATTTTCGATATTCAAAAATAAATGTACTTTACTCTTGGGCAAAAATCACATTTTTTGGCAAACCTCGTATACGACATCTAAATTTTGATATCTGATGATTGCATTTTAGGTTTTGCACCATGCAGAACTTTTTATGAAGAATAAATTTTTTTCCTAATATTAACAATAAAAAAGTTTCCCATATGGTGCGAACTTAAGTGGACACACTGTACTAGACTAAAGGAGCTACCTTATAACAAAGCTGTAGTAGTCAAACACAATTAAATTATATACAATATCCAGTTTTTGGACTCCTCTTTGTGCTAACAATAACAAGGATAAAATATTGTTTGGTGTATCCTTTCCAAACGCTTGACCCGCACTTATCCCCTGTCATAATAATATTCAAGGACCCGCTGATAATTTTCTTTAGGGTTATCCTGAATACGAATCAAATGAGATACAGGAAATTCTATTGATTTTTAGAATGTAGTATCGAGTAAACAGAAGATTTATCTATTTAAATAGATACCAAATTGTATTTGTTAAGCCGCAAAAAACCCCCCTGTTACAAATTCAATTAAGGGTATAAATCTTGTTACCCTTAAATCAAGTGCGCTGAGGATATGTACACGGATTTTTGGCGACATCTTGAAATTTACAGCCGTAGAATAAGAATGCTTTGGTATTCATACGTGAAGTGTTTCAACGCGTTTCAGCATAATCACAAGATTCTATTCTTTTGTAAAAAAAAGCTCTATGGTAATTTTCTTTGTGTATTTACATACTTTAAGACTGGTAACATATTTAAGCAAGCTTTTATAAATATAAAATTCTTTAGAAAAAAAGCCAAAATACGTCCCTTAACAAATCTCGAAGCTTCCGTTTAATAGCACTTCGCGAGAGAATAAACAAAAACAAGCCAGCTATCCATTCGGTTATTATCTGGCATGATGTCGTAAAGAGGAAAAAACCATTCAGCCATTGTGCGATGGACTCTAATCCAAGTTAAAACTTTCTTTTACTCCATTTCCTCATAGGCGTTCTTTTTACGAGTGGTCTTACCAACGGAATATTCTACACCGAAGATTAAAAGAGGTCCATTTACTTTCAAGTTTTACTGCCACTTGGAGACATTTTTATTATTTGTTTTTCAAAAAAATACGTTTTATTTTCTTTATGTTACAATTTTCAGCATATAAATAGTAAAAGGAAAGGTGTATAACGAGAGAATGAACAGAAGTAGGTAATTTAAGGGCTGTTGTTTGAATGTGTTCAGCAATGTTTATGTAATTGAAACATACTAGGCTAGATTAGATGGTGTTCTTGATGTTACTTAGTGTAATAGCTTTTATAAGATGTAAGACAGACGTATATTCTCTTACTCGGAGTTATTGTGTGGTTATTTGAAAGTTGGAGGCCAATTTACGCTTTATTGGAAATAACAATACTGATAGAAAAAGTTAATAAAGTATCTAACTCTCGTAATATTAGCGTATGCCAGTGTACTTCAAACTTTTATTTTAGTTAACGTGTAAATACTACATTTTTTAAGGAACGTTTATTATGAATTAGGATTATAGTAATCTAGGTTTGTTGGTAATTTACATATAATTTCGTAATTCCTCGAGGAATATCAAAGTATTTGCACAGTTTGGGATACGCTGGAGGATGGTTTAATGGACATCAAATATATCACACAGTTGGAAACAGATCGTAATTGCTTCTGGTCTAGACACTTCATTTTGGACTTATTTATGATGTGTTATAAGGCTGATTATCCCAATGGATACAAAAAAATTACTCAATAGACAATTTGATTTAAATAACTCGCAAACAACCATTTTTTCTGTGTAATAACTCGAATTATAGACGAAACTTGAATCGTTTATCATTTGCGCATCAGAAACGAATAACAATTTTTTTTGTAGTTTTTCGATCAATTGCAACCCGAAATTCGGAAGTGATTAATGAAAATTTGTTCTCTGGAACGATTAATCAGGGGCGATTGAGTTGTAATACAAAGAAGGCAAATTAATTATAATTTGATCTATTACTTACAAATTTCATGCAAACTTAATTTGAATGAAGTTTTTGTATCGGCAATAGACAGAATCAGTTTCTGATTTTTTTATTCTTTTGAAATCACTTGAAAAAATTGAATAATTATATTAATTATCTAATATCTATTGCAGCTAGTTTATGAACATTAAAGTCATAAATAACCTCCTTTATTTGCATCCAAAAATGTGTATTGCAAATTAGATAATAGATATACATTATATCTAATTTAGTAACACTATGAACGATATTATCATAAATCATCTCACATTGAGGAAACTTAATTAAGGGAGCTTTCAATGACGCTTATTACACACAGATTATGCAGGTGGAAAAATTGAATTTTTCGACATTTTCATTAATATAATGGATAACATGGATGCCAAAATAAAAACATTAATCTCAAGAAGAACTATATTGAAAATTACAAGTAAGGATTAAATAAAATTGCTGTGAAAAAGTTATTAAAATGTTATTAAATTTTTATGACTTAGATGCTTCAGCGATTATAAAATAAATATCCTGAAATATTGAAGCATTAGATATTGAGAAGCTCATAAAACGAGATCAAGTGTTATAGAGATTACCCCGTAATGTAGTAGGAAGCGCATAAACCGAAACGAAGCCGGTGAAAATTTTAAATATTTTCCAGATTTACAGCGCACATATCCTCCGGAGCTCTCCGGATTACAATCGAAAAACATTCGGCTGATACATCACGAAATTGTCGTTTGCCCTTTCGCTCCGAGTTTAATTTCTGCAACGACAATCGACATTCCAGAATCGAGAAATGGGAGAATTGATGGCGAAAGTTTGATTTATATTTCTGGAATAAATACGGCGCTTTTTAGGGAGTTTAGCGAGGTGTGGTGGCAAGTACTTGTACATTTTTTATGATCACTCTTTTCGGTTCGCTCGTCCCGCTTTCACATTTGAATAAGTTTCGAGTAGCGTGGACAAAAAAAACTTTGAACTCAAGTTTGATAGAATTCGCAATGAGCAGTTAAATAAATATCCTGATATTTGCTGGAAGGATTTTGTTCGACAAAAATATACGAGAAAAAGTATGTATGTTAATTCCACGTTGTATTTTCGTAATATAAAATTTATTAGTGAGTTTTTGTGATATGTTATAAAATGGGGAAGTTGACGTATTGGGTAGATATAAGTTTCGAGAAAATAAACAGGATTTCGATATATAAGGAAGTGTGAAAAAGTAATATTGTGGAAAGCAGATTTTCGTTGTCAAGTCCTATTGTATTTGACATCATATTGAGATCGTCTATTCCGCAGTTTTCTTTCTGGAAAATGTGCTACTGACACACTTGATTTTATCTTAAAATACAGCTATATTTATTTATTGAAGTTTCCAATATTTTGTTAATTAATCAAAGAATTTCCAACTATCAAAATTGGTGATTAAATCGTATTAAAAAAGTTTCTTCATCTATAAATTTCAACCGAAATAATAGCTAGGTTTAATAGTTAGCCTACTTTTCTCATTATTAATTGGTAATTGCGGCGTTTAATGCATTCATAAATCAAGCCTTTGCTTGAAGGAGAAACACTCGGGGTAATAGTAGATTTCTCGAGACGTGTACATTTTACAGTAACGATGCAATTTTGGAATTTACTCATTAAGTGCTTCAAAGCACAAATCCATTTTCCGTCTCCAGTTAGAGAAATATATATCGGATTTGATGTGTCGTAAACCGTTGAGAATTTACAATATTAACATTTGGTTTGTATCGATTGGAACCCACAATGTATGCTTTTATATTAAATGCCGGGAGTGCTTTGCATGACATGAATTTTACATGGAAATTTGTCAATATTTCATGTAGTATATACTTACTTAATTTAACGCTAGGATGCCAAATTGTCGAACTTTGAATCGATCGCTTGCACTTTGTTTTATTGCATCAATTTATCCCAACTTGTATTGGTATACATGTTACTCAAACTTCGAGTATTATTCCTATTTTAAATGCGAGTGACTGTTGGAAAACGGGCTTTTATATTTTTTTGAAACAACACGATTTATACCCAATGAATACCGGCAGTAAAATCGAAATATTACTTCAATAACGATAACATCAGACCAACCAATTTAGTGCGGCATAAACGCGAAAATACGACTGATTAGTTTAGTAATGGCTGGAAACGAAATACATGTTCGGTATCGTAAAATTCCTACTTTATCGGCAACAACACCGCGATTTTCGATTCACTAGTTTCATCTACGTTTTATGCGAGAGAAAACGCCATTCCATGTTATACCGAAACCCAGATAATACCTAATATAAACCGCATAATCATTAAAAATTTGTGGCCATATGCAAAACTAACACAAAAATGCATGAAAGAATAAACCTAATTATATTTTTCATAGGGCTCTATAATATAATTACCGCGAATTCCCTTTTTGTATTCGTTTTTAATGCAAATAGTCCCCGCAATAGTTTCTCATTATTTCAGTTTCCTCTTCATTCGCATTCCAGCTAAACTCTTTGAAAGCTTTTTCATTTTGTAGATGTTAAATTGACGAGTCGCTTTGTTGACGGTACTGCCAATCATTCACCTAAATTCGTCGAGGAATGTTTCTCGCTGAATTTTCCTGCAAGTCGCTGCTTATATAAAATATCACGGCAGAAATAACAAATAAGACGTGCTAAGAACTCGCGCAAAATGACCGTGTATGAGCTCATTTCACAATTCTGGAGTGGAAATTGAGTGCCCAATAAATCTCTTTCCAGGAAATGAAACTTCCTTTTCCCATCTTGTGAACGTAATTAAAAGGCTTCCAGTTGTTCAGAAAACTTCTATGTGCATTTTTAATTAATTTCCATTTTCATCTCCTTTCAGATCGCGAGGTATTTTGAGCATTTTCTTGTATACACTTAAGTAAATAATTACGTGAAATTTAATTCGGTGGTAAATACTTAATTGATGATGCTCGAGAATCTCCTTAATTAAATATTTTACGAATGCATCTTAAAAACCTTACAAATGCACGATGAATTCTATAATTATTATTACAGTTATTACTTATTTCTGTTTATTATATTTTTTGTAACGAAATTATTTAATTCAAAACAAACACAGTTATCCATTTTTCGATGTTTGCAAAAAAATACCTTCAATTTTCTATTATACTGATTTTCTGGAAAGCAGAAAACCAAACAGGCAGTCTGAGTTAATAATTCCAATTTGTTGGCTAAAATAAATATTTACTGTACCTATCGAGTGTACACAAAAGTTGATATCGATCAAATATATTCTCATGAAACGTTTACTCATAATTTCCATATCTTGTTAGGATTTTCGTAAACTATAAAGAGCTTTGTTGACAATCAAAACTCGCTTGGTTTTTATTATTTTTTATGAAATATCAAAAACGAAATCAAACTAACATTCTGTAATATCTTCTACACCTTAAAAATTTATTGTAGCACTAAATCGCGAAAGTGCTTTACATTTTTTACATTTATATGAAAATTTGCAAGCTGCACAAGGACGAAAATGTCGTAACTGAGTTCCCTGGAGCATCAACAAATTCATTGCAGCTGAAAAGGAACGAAACATATCCAGATATGCTCTAACGAAAAGCGGTTTTCAACAAATGTAGTTTTAGTTTCCTTATTGGAATGGATTTTACACGCTTCGTGATTATGCAATTCTAGATCCCGATGAAAATTATCCCTATAGAGTCCTTTCACTGAAAATTTACCCCTCATAATAATAGAAATAATAATTTAAATTAGGTAAATTAAACTGTTAGTTATTCAATGTTATTATCGAAGTTAAAAGGACATACTTATTCATCATAAAATAGAGTAGCATTTTTGCTGTATATTAATTAATTAATTAATCATTAATGTATGAATATATTATTACATGTATTCATTTCGCAAATATCAAACATCAAATCACGCGAAACTAATTATAATTGTATCAGCACTTTTAATTTTAAATGAATGACTCTTTGTTTAGCTTTCGTCATCAAATTGAATTATTCCATTGTATTCCGTAGGGTAACTATACAGAGCCCTACATTCATCCCATATAATCGGAGAGAAAATAAAAAAGTAAACAATTTATGACGTGCCTTTTATATTCAATTAAAACGGCCAGTTGACAGAATTGCATTTCAGTTTAGCGTGCTACTGCATGTTTCTGTCAGAGTTATTGTTAATGCGATAAACGTTTGTAAAATAGTGTAAAAATTGACTGTTTTTCGGGGTATTTTTCGAACGGGAATCTGTTTAATATTCATTATTTTGTGGTGGATGCTACACATTTTCCTCAGAGACTATCAATTATATCTTCTTCATTTTTATTTACATGTTATTATAGTGGGCGGTTAATTGGCTGGTAGCCCACAAAAATGCAATATAAATTTTGTGAACGTTTCACTTATTCAATATTCTTTCAATACCGAACAAAACAGATCAGCGGATTTTTGTAATATCGCATTTTTCTGTCGCACGTTTTTACTTTTTATAGAAGACAATAAAGCGAAACCGCACGACAATAAAAATACACTGCAGGTCATACAAACATTTCGTTCCAAAAAAAAACCGAAACGAAAATCCGGTTATGAATCTACAGCGTACCTTCGCCGAATTATCGATTCCCATCCTTTCGTTTGGCGATAAAGTTATAATTCAGGAAACAAGTTTGAAAGCAATTAATGTCGTTCTACGCATAGTTAAAGTTACCGGATATGTGCAACCTTGACTTCCCGATTCTACCACCAACTTCAAGCATAGAGACACCACGGAGGACATATCTATTAATTTTCTCATTTGATAAAGATTCCCAGTTTCCTTACTCATCTACCACTCACTTTTCCTGCAAACACAGCAATTACTTTCAAATTTATAAATAATTTTAATACGTAAGGTATATTCTTCTCAAGCCTTAATATGATATGCGTTTGAGGCTTGTAAGTGAATGCAATTTTCGTTGGAAAAGTTTTTCTATATCCTGGTGGAAAGGCTCCTCATCCGGAGAGCTTATAATAAAATCTGGAGCACCCTACACTATCTTCGTTATAGTTATAACGAACTATCCGTATCTGGCCTAAATTCCCGCCAAACTACGCCAATTAATAATATGGGGTCGACCGGTTGAGCCGACTTGTATTATGGAAAATGAATGCTTCACTGATTATGGAAAAATACACTTCTGTGTACTTAATAAATAATAATCAATTTTGTATTTGGTTTCCCGATTAAATGGCTGCTTGCAGTATGTCATTAGACGTAATATAATGAGGCTATTTTTGAACGAACTGCAAATTATATAGGTACTCTTCTTCATTATAAATTCATTAATTAGTTTAAGTCCCACAAATTTTCTTTAAAATCAAATGGATTGAATGGAATATTCGGTGCTGTGGAGTTCTAACGTAATTTAGGAAGATGAAAGACCGGCCTAAATAACAATAATTTAACTTGCCAGTGTATAATTTATTTATTCGACTTTCCTTTTGTGATAATCTCAAAGAATTTCTGGAAAATTGCTTTTTCCATTGTCGGGATAAATTGTGCAAGTTTTTCGCGAGATCTTGTAATTTTTATCATTGGGAATTTGAATCGTCTTTAATTTTATTATTCTTATAAAGGTTCAAAGGAGACTAAAGAGAGTTTTATTATGCCGAAACTACAATATTACATGTTCTCAAATTCTATCTAAATAGATACTCATACAATTATATAGAGGGGGTTTTAAATTTTTGAGGTACACTTGATTTAATGAAAATCCTCTTATAATTGAGAAGCCTAAAAATAAAATCAATCGATTGTGGAATTACCATAAATTTAAAATTGGGTTACATATCAATTTATTCAAATTTACCGACTTTATTATGAAATTTTGAAAGCCTCAAATGGCCATAAATCTAAACTTTCGTTTTGTATATGGAACATCTGCATATATTTACGAGAAATATCGCATTCGATGCTTAGGAAAAATAAATCCTAAACGTTATCTATACAAAATTTAGTAGGTACACCGAATAACTAAGCAGATGAAACGTTCCTCCGGGAGCAATTTTCGCGATGAATATTCTTCGACGAAAATTGAATTTGAGCATTTCTCCCCCAACGTCGTTTATTCACCTTGACCTATCGCACTCATTCACGATCATTTCCCGGCAAAAAAAAGAAGAAAAAACAACATCAGCGAAACTTCTTTGTGAACCTTAACCCATCCGAGTTTGAGTTCTCCACCACGCCTATGGAAAAGCATTTTCCGCGGAGAAACTCTCCCCACCACCCTTCGGAACGCATGGACCCGACTCCGAATGGGATGCTGAAAATTTCAGTTTAACATCACGATGTCGACCAAAAACAAGGATGATCTGGTCCTCTCCGCTGCTTTCTGATCCTCTCTTGGTCTGTCTTTTCCACACACTCGCGATTAATTCTCGCCTTTTTACTTGGGTGTTATGTAACTTTTCTTGGGCTTTCGCGGTGCTTCATCGACGCTCTCTCGTGCTCCGGTGTTTTATTATTCATTACCAGATATCGCAGTGATGTAAATTTGGAATTATTTCGGGTGAGCTGTTTGAAAAATCGTTTAAAATATCTACTTACATTTTTGATTTTTGCACATTTTGTTTTGGAAATTTTGGTCTTTAATAAATTTTTTCATATACATAAATAAAAAAGGATAAGAGAATTTGTAGTCTAATATTATTAATCTAATATTGTCTGTGTCTTGAATTGACCAGTTTGTTTATCTTAATAATTTCTTTTCTCGATATGTCGATGGTATATTACAAAATATTTTATTATTTAATCGTATTAAACATATTTTCTTTGGAGGAAATTTCATATATTTCGAACCGTTTGTACCATAAAAACGCATTAGGTAATGCATTTGATATTATTTTACCTGTGGAAAACTTGGGTAGATACTATAAAAGAAAATGCACATATTCGTATTGAAAATATTTTAACCATGTTGCATGTATCGTATGAGCGAAGAAATAAGTAGCTAGAAGGCAGAAGTGAGCCATATTTCCGGGTGCAAAAATAAGATATTGAATTTCACTGTAAATAAAAATATACTACCCACCTATATCTACGAATAAGTACATTAAAATAACAAAAGTTGTTAATGATAATGGTTGAATTCGTCCGAACAAAAAGCAACCCAGTTGATTTGTTTTGAAAAATGCATAAACGTCAGCAGAACTAACGGCTTTTATATTCGCGCTGAAAAAAACGAACAATGCGACAATTATTTATCGCAAGGGAAAAGTTTGGTTGAGCTCATGGAAATGGAAGCTCCATTACTTAAAAAAAATCGATGTTGCACTATTTTCGGAATAAGGACGTATTTTGCAGTAGCTCGCATTTCCAGTTAGTTTATGTTAGGTGTAAAATATTAATGAGCGGAGGTGATATTTCAACTTTAAATTAATTTTATTCGTTGGGTACAAAATGAAACAATTTAGTTTAATGTAGAGTAATTTGATGTAAGGTAGATAACCTACTTACCAAGTAAAATATTCGAAATTTTGTAAGTTTTAATATTATTGCGGCCAACTTTCATAAAAACTTCGTAATTTGAACGTCACATGGAAAACTCTGAAAACTTAAGTTTTAAATTATGATAGATATTTTTATACCTACTTTGGTCTCATCTCGATCTTGGTTTTATTATTCTTTTTACATCCATGCAACTGTTGAGTACTTTGAAGTTGATGATAAGTTCTCTTTTAAAGAGCTTTTATTAATTTTTCCAACCCTCTATCACAACATTCATCTGTTCCTGCCTCTCCTGCAAAGTTGAATTGATTTTTCGATGTTATCGAGACATTTAATTCGCTGCTTTTAATTAGGATTATTTCCACAGAAACTCCAAGTAGTTATTCCAAACTTCCATTACATATTTCACCGCGTTGAAAGTTGAAAATTAAAAGTTCGAATGCGAAGTGCATTCCCGGAGCAAATACACGTTTCGATGAACAGACAGCCTATAATAATACCTACTTATCAATTTCAATTGCAGGGGAATCCTCTTTTCCAGCATTATCGACAGTGATGAACTGTCCGACAAATGCACTGCACGGGTTGCTGCGACCCAAAACCCACTAATTGCGCAGATAATCCAACTTCATTTCGCGTACTTTTTCCGGAGCGGTCATTAAAAAAAAGGGTGAGCTTTTGGGTTTATTCGGACGGTCCTTCGATTTTTTTAGATTGACTTTTCGTGTTTCTGCGCGGCGCTTTTTAATTTAGCTCTTGGGCTGTGAAGAAATTAGGAAGGTATTAGGCTGGCAGTTTGTTTGATTGAGGTAGGTAAATGCTAATGGGAAATTACCGCAATATTAAAAAATTGTATATCTACTCTTTGAAAAGTCGATTACTTTTATAGGAACATTATTGGTGCATAAAAATGGCAGTGAAAAATGTTTTAAATGCATAATTTTCGACTTTAAATTTAATTTTTGCTATCGATAACATAAAGTGTTCACGGATTTATGTGGGATTTAAAGTGTAAAGATAAAACTTTCATGTTCTATCAATTTGTCATTAGGAGTTTATCTTCCGATGCCAGTGAGGGCATTAAGTCATTTTACGAACATTCTAAACGTGCTAGTAATACATACACTGCTCATCCAATAAATTAACGCACCACTTAATATTTTGTGAAAAATATGACCACTTTAAACAAACTGAACAATATTTTAATACTTTTGGAAATACCCTGCTTGTGTATTGTTTCTTTTAACAACTAAATAAAGTACTTGTCCGTGCAGATAATTTTTTTATAGTACTAAAATCATTCAAAGATAAATCGACTTTAAAATCATTTAGTGGTTTGATTTATTCCCGTTGGAAGTGACTTTTTACGCATTTCGATATTTTTATGATTAAACTGATAAGATGCAACGCAAATCCCGCAATTTGACGCCTGTACTTCTTGTTTCTTTCAAAATTTCGTATTCATAATTTTGTACTTTTTCCCTTATTTTTTCCTTACGGCCTGTTCTTAGGAATACATCGTTGAAAAATGCTTTGTTTGAGAGTAAATTAATTAAAATTATTGAAATATAATGTTTGATTACTTATTTTAATTTTACAAATACATGTATGTATAATATTTAGAAATTTATGAGTGGTGCGTTAATTTCTTTGAGCAGTATATTTAACGTTACTAAAGGGATTGTTTGTGTTCATTTTCCCGATCAGCGATTTATCCGAAAGAATCAAAATCACTAATGCAACGAAACTCGAAATTCCCTCGCAAAACTCCGCCGAGATAAACTTAATTACCTTCCATTAAGCCTTCGAGAAGTGTATAATATTATTGCTCACTTCGGGAGTTTTAGCCAACTTTTGCGGGCGACTGTATCTCCGCTCATTTCGGAGTTCAAATTGAAATTCCTGCCCGCCGCCCGGTAAAAGGAAAGCGGCGGATTTTTAAATAAATAACTCGACTACGTGTTTCGTTGTCGGTCTTTCCGGGAACAATATTTTTCCTAAAAAAATGTACTAAAGTATAAAAGTCCTACTAGATAATATGTAATTATTTGTAATAATTCTTGGAACCTGTAACCTATCTAGTAAGTAGATGTCTAGCTTCTCATTTCTGTGAAATTAGTTTAGCGTAGACATAAAGCAAAGACACCCTTGTGTCAAAGAGGGCTAGATTACCGATCTTGCTAGGCATTCTCTGATGAACATATCGGGGAAATTTGAGGAAAGGAACGTACAACCGCAACCCTTTTGTTCTAACTGATACATTTTAAATTAGCGTTAACAAGGGATGCACAAGTTGCATCAGTGAAATTGGATATTCAGGATTTAATTAAACGAATTTAGCATAGTTGTATAAATAACTTTTTGTCGGTTTTGTTTGTAAATCATCTGAGCTGTATCAGGAATTTGAGCCCTTTGAGTTTCAACAATTAATGTAAGGTATATATTATAGCTAATATGTGATAGGATTTAGCGCATTATCTGTCTTCGTTTGGCTCACAAACATCCCTTATTGACCGACATTGTTTAATGCGGCCCGCATCGCTTCATTAGAATAGTAAAATTTGTCTTATCTAGATAATAGAATTATTCGGCTCCCTTTGGAGTTGTCTCCTGCTTATCATTCAGCACCGCCATCGGATTTCCACAAACAACGTAGCTTATCCTAGGAAATCTTGGATACTTTTCAGATTAATTAGAAATTAAGCGGATTCGTTTTTAATCGGTTGATTTACGCCGCTCGTATATTTTCCCAGCGTGCTTTCTTTTCGTTTTTCCATGAGATTTATCGAACTATTTCGAGTGAAGCGAGAATGACCGGGGGAAACAATACCACCTACGGCGGATAGTAGAAATAAAATGTGCAAAACTGCCTTGAATCGCAGGAATTTATACTGCAAAGTTCTGAACAGGAGAAATTTTTGCGCCTTTTTTCATCGAAATTGGGGTAAAAGTTTCACTTCGTATACTTCAACCCGAAGCGATGTGGACATTTACGTTTTACAAGTAAATTTGACAATTCTTTTATTGATTATTTTGTAAACACATTTCTTAAACCTTTGTACCATGGTGTCCACTTAGATTGCGCAATCTAATCCCTTGTGTTAGACTGCGAAATCAAGGTGGACACCATTGTACGTAGGTGAAATAACCGTTGCGGTTATTCCAGTTGATGCGAGCTGTTAATTATAACCAAGGGGTATACATAATTGAGCCGGCCTTCAGCGTGTTACCAGCAAATTGAAAGGGAACCGAAAAAATGTGATCCATAAATTATTTCAAATCGAACAAATCCATTAAATTCAAGCGCCGCCGCCTTCTCCATGTATAAAAGAGTAACGACGCAATTTGCGTACCGCGTTTACCGTTTAATTAATTACATTTAAACGAATTTAGCAAATTAAATATCACGCCTGTATCACTGTTCAATTTGAAATAAAAATAGTATCAAACGGAGAAATAAGAAAGCACCAAAAAACGAAATGGCTGAGACATGTAGCAAAATAAAAACGAAATGAAATAGTGGAAAAGATTAGGGAATGGTGGGATCAAAGCGGGCCTAAAGGGAAAGAAAACTGCGTGGAAAAATCCCGGAGATATCGAGAAACTATGGCGAAAGAAAAAAATATGTAATTCAACTCGAGAAAGGGGTTAAAAACCACAATCCCCCGCGGCTTGAACCGCTCGAATGAGGACAGCAAGCCATTAGCTACACCGAATTACAGTGTCCTCGTCCCCGTGAAGCAATTACCCCGCGAGAGTTTATAATTAATAACAAATTAATCTATCATCGATAAAGCGAAAAATCCGGACGATATTTTCCATTATTTAAAGTCGACTCGAAGAAGTTTGCGCGGCGAAATCGGCTTGATTAATTGAATCATTTTCAAACTGTCAATCTGCGAAAGTTTCTGCGACTAAACGTTATCGAAAATGCGAATGTTCCAGCTCGAACGGAGCCATAGAAGGTCCCGAATTTTACTGCTGGGAATAAGTTTTTCGTTTATTGCCCCATCAGAAGGATAGTTGGCAAATATGCTAGTTGGGGAGAGGGCGTTATTAAAGCTCGAGCAATCGATTTAGTGTATCGTTAAATTGTATATTTGTTGTTAAACTGATAAGCAAATAGAATATAAAATAGATATTCTAATAAAATTGTCAAATTTATCTACTAATATCTACAGGGTGTCCGGTAATGAATGGGCCAAGGGTGCGTTCTTTAGGTCAAAATACGACGATTTAAACAAATTTGCCTCAGTCAAAGTTGCTTCTTTAGGAAGTTATATGAGAATCGATTTTTTTGTCCATCCAGCGTAATTCAAGAGATATCTTTTTCAAATTTCACATACGGGGGTTTTAGAGGTGTCGAATTAAGAATATATTATCCAATTTGCTCTTAACCCAGAGGGCGCCACTTCAGCACACTTTTTTTCCTTTGAAAGGCCATAACTTTTTTGTGCGTAGGAATTTGATAAAAACGGATCAATTTACAAGAACTACAACACTTTAACTTTAAAAAAGGTATACCTGTTTTGAGTCGCTAAAATGCACCGTTTCAAAGATAAATGAGTTTGAAATGTGTGCTGCAGGCTTACAAAACAACGGTAATAACGAAGCTTTCGTCTGGAATTAACTGTAAATATCTGGAAATGAATGGAAAATTTCTGTAAACTGTCTGTAATATCTGGAAACTATCCGGAAATATCTGGAAAATGTCTGGATAATATCTTTAAATGTCTGGAAGTGTCTGGAAATGTTGGAAATATCAGAAAACTGTCTTGAAATTTCTGGAAATGTCTGGAAACTCTGGCTACGAAATGTCATAACTAATAACCCCTAATTCATTACCTACATAAGCATGCAGCGCTAATTTCAAACTCATTTATCTTCGAAACGGTGCATTTTAGCGACTCAAAACAGGTATACCTTTTTTAAAGTTAAAGTGTTGTAGTTCTTGTAAATTGATCCGTTTTTATCAAATTCCTACGCACAAAAAAGTTATGGCCTTTCAAAGGAAAAAAAGTGTGCTGAAGTGGCACCATCTGGGTTAAGAGCAAATTGGATAATATATTCTTAATTGGACACCTCTAAAACCCCCATATGTGAAATTTGAAAAAGATATCTCTTGAATTACGCTGGATGGACAAAAAAATCGAAATAAAAAATCGATTCTCATAATGCGATAACTTCCTAAAGAAGCAACTTTGACTAAGGTAAATTTGATTAAATCGTCATACTTTGAGCCAAAGAACCTACCCTTAGCGTATGGCCCATTCATTACCGGACACCCTGTATAAAATAGATATTCTAATAAAATTGTCAAATTTACTAATAAATATTATCTATTCATATATTTACTAATATTTGAATGTGCTTTCTGTTACAAATAATTTGCTGCCTTTTGTTCATTTGATTGTTGGTTTTAATCAAATTTTCAGTTAATTCGACGGATTCGATATTGAATTAAATTCAAAAAGATTATATTCAGATATTCCGAAAAACAATATAGGGCAAAATTGAAAACCGTAGATATTATATGCACCGGATATTTGACCCGTGAATAACCGGAGTAGGTACTCCATTTAAATTGTTTTTCTCCCCGGAGTTCATCGTTGTACATAAAGACATTTGTTCTGGGGATGTTCCTTCATTTATTATTAGCATCGCACTTTTCTCTCGCAGCTTAAGTATGTCGGATCTGCGTGATGTCGATTTAATCCGACGAGCTCATCTACATAAAACAAATATCATTAATTTCTTGAGGAGACTCCCCGGGGGTTTGCTTTGTCTCTATTTCACATACAAACATATATGAATTACAAATCTCGAGCTGGATAATTTATTAAAACGTACACAATAACAAAATACCTACAAATAACCTGTTGTTTGTAAAGAGAAAATGAAAATGTAGGTATTTTATTCCAGTATTTAATTTAATTTTGTTTAAATTTTATTACCCACGCTTCACGAATTCGTTCGAATGCGCAGTTTTTTTGATAAAGGCTATTATTACAAACATTTATCTTTCGAATTGTAGGGAATTTCGGGATAATCGAAACAAAAAAAAAATACTAGCAACATTTTTTTAATGGCATTGCATTACATGTAGCAATTTCCACGCAATAGCGAATACCCTATTTTACAGATAACCCAGTCGAATAAATGTTGTATAATAAAAAAATACTCCACTCGATAACAAAATGTGACAGTAGCCTGCAGTTTATCGTCAATGGTTAAATAAAATAAAAAATTACATACATATACTATACAGGGTGTCCCAGCGAAAGGTATCCCATTTAATCAACTTTTAACTTTTAAACGCCTAATTATAAAAACATGCAGTTTTCGCAGATATGTTTTATTTTGCTATAAGTTTTGTTTCAGTGACCTAGAATTTTGGATCAGCTGTACAGGGTGTTTTATCACAATCCCCTCTTTTCAATTGTCATTAATCAAATTTTATCAAATGAAACACCTTGTATAAATTGTGCGTCATCTGAGAGATACATTCTTCTACTTTTCAAAAATGTATAATTTGTACATGTTATTTTACAAAACATAGAAGATATTTATAATATTCATACAACATAATGCAAATAGCCTTAATTAACATTAAATTTACAATAAATCTTAAATTTTACATTTTGTGGGATGCTTTATCGGAGGTATTCAATGGTTTTTCATTAGGAAACACATTAACATATTCTTTTTGAATTAAACATGTTTTATACTTTTCACTAATGTTACACAAAGTTACAAGTTGATTAAATGGGCTAGCTTTCGCTGGGACACCCTGTATAGAAGCGACTAAATTAAATACATAGATTTTTATAGAAGAGTTTATAGTCAAATAGATATCTAAAATGTAACTAAAACAACAAATCATGATGTTCTTAGCTGGTCTATTGAAATTATTACCCTTTCGACTTATCTGTAGGTAGGCTGATATTGGAATAGTTCGTAAGAGAATTCGAACGGGATTAATTGGAAATTATTACGAATTTAATTTAGTGGAATCGACCTATTTAAGTGATTGAATTAATTCAAACGGCGCGTCGCATTGCAAAATATGCGTTTCCGCTAGAACGATTGATTTCTGTTAATTTAATTAGATTTCGATTATTGTTCGGAAATGTCCGTGATTACAATCGATGTTTCGCTGCCATTGTACAAGTTAATTTTCGCAATGAAAATATTTATTATGCTTGCAGCATTATTTTAAAGTTTCTTCATTAGCGGAATTTGCGTTACAGTTGAAAATAAAGATTTAATTGCCTGCAATTCCTTTAGCTGTTTGGGGTTGCAGCGGTGATTCGCGCGCTTTCTACACCGAATACAAATCGCACATCACGTATCGCTTGCAACAATTTAACCGGGGATTCACATTACCACTAATTGGCGACATTTGCTTCATGCTGATAATTTCAAAACTACACAAGTTCATTAGAAACGCGAGTAATAACTTCGGAATATCAGTCAGAAAGAACTAGACTATACCTTCCTTGCTAACCCTGTAATTAGGTTATTTATACAGGGTGTCCGGTAATGATACGCTAAGGGTAGGTTCTTTGCCTCAAAATATGACGATTTAACCAAATTTACCTTAGTCCAAAGTTGGTTCTTTAGGATGTTATAGCACTATGAAAATCGATTTTTTATTTCGATTTTTTTGTCCATCCAGCGTAATTCAAGAGATATCTTTTTCAAATTTTACATATGGGGGTTTTAGAGGTGTCCAATTAAGAATATGTTATCCATTTTGCGCTTAACCTAGAGGGCGCCACTTCAGCAAACTTTTTTTTCCTATGAACGGCCATAACTTTTTTGTACGTAGAAATTTGACCATACGGGATCAATTTACAAAAACTACAACATTTTAATTTTAAAAAAGGTATCCTGTTTTGAGTCGCTAAAATGCACCGTTTCGAAGATAAATGAGTTTGAAATTTGCGCTGCATGCTTATGCAAGGTAATGAAATAGGGGTTATTAGTTATGACATTTCGTAGCCAGAGTTTCCAGACCATTCACAGAAATTTCAAGACAGTTTTCAGATATTTCCAAACATTTCCAGACATTTAAAGATATTATTCAGACATTTTCCAGACATTTCCAGACATTACAGACAGTTTACAAAAATTTTCCAGATTTTTACAGTTAATTCCAAACGAAAGCTTCATTATTACCCTTGTTTTGTAAGCCTGCATCACACATTTTAAACTCATTTATCTTTGAAACGGTGCATTTTAGCGACTAAAAACAGGTATACCTTTTTTAAAGCTAATTCCTTAATTCCTACGTACAAAAAAGTTATGGCCTTTCGAAGGAAAAAAAGTATGCTGAAGTGGTGCCCTCTGGGTTAAGAGCAAAATGGATCACATATTCTTAATTGGACACCTCTGAAACCCCCATATGTGAAATTTGAGAAAAATATCTCTTGAATTACGCTGATGGACAAAAAAAATCGAAATAAAAAATCGATTTTCATAACTTCCTAAAGCAGCAACTTTAAACTAAGGTAAATTTGGTTAAATCGTCATATGTTGACCCAAAGAACGCACCCTTAGCGTATATCCCATTCATTACCGGACACCCTGTAGAAGGGAGAGTTCACACAATATAGCTTCATTCAATATTGTTATGCATTTTGAGAAATAAATTGTTTTTCATTAATTTTTGGGGCACAAAAGCCAACGTTCCGTGAAACGTTCGGTGAAAAATAACCGGCTATTTGTCTCTCCGGTTTTTCCGGTCTATAAAATGTTTCGACAGGTGATAAGTCACTTCTATATAAAGTTCTATATCGAGCCGCTTCGGTTCATTATTTAGCCATTTAAGGGCGCTTTAATCATTTCAACGTGATTATGATGCACAGCTAGAAAGGTAAAATTTCGCGTATTATGCGGCAGTTTAAATGCATGAGGTACGACAAGTTTTATTTTAAAATATTCGCTTAAAATTTCGCCTTTATATAGAGAAAATCGAAACAAAGGGGAATTCCGACTGTATCGCTGGAATAATATTTTGACGTGAGTTTAAGTCGAGAGTGTAAGCTTGTTTTCCAATTTCTCGAGGTCTAATAAAAGGGAATTTTCGTTCTCTCTTCGGATGTAAGTCGATATTTATTGTACCATAGAGAGCTGGTGACACAAAAAAAAATTGAAGGATTTACGAGACAATTTAACGTTTATTAAAAAACACCCATTTACAAGCAAAAACTGATTTAATAGTAGTACGTCCATTACGTTACATCCCTTAGGATAATTAGCTATATATTAACAGCAGGCGCCGAAGTTCCCTTGACGTTTCACCGCACCTTAATCGATTTAGGGGGGTGTCGCTCACTCATTTACCACTCAATCAGCTCTAAAACCGCTAGATGTCATACACAATAACCCACTTCGAATATAATCCCGAGTTCTTACAGGATTATGAGACGCCTCCACAAGTTAAAGAATCTCTTTCACACCTCCATATTCTTCCCGAATATCGCAGTATTATTCAATGATATTTTAATTAGGGGAGAGTGCGAGGTGTACCGAATGTGAACCATATTTCGCTCTTGATGAAACGATACGCCGTATAATCTTATGAGCAGAGAGATAAAATATTCGCATGTTTTATATTAACAACCATTTCTATTGCTCATCACGTTTCGCTCAAATGCCTCTGCAGCAATGCGGACCTAAAGGGAGAGTTATCAATACATCCAGTTATAGTCTAATTTTAACCTAATGAGAAATAATTATCTGGCTTTTGGTAATATGTTTAACGCGAACAGAATTTCCATTTTATACGAATGAATGTTATATCTACGTTTGATTAATTAGATTTTAATAGGTTTTTTTTTTCGACGGGTGTGGGGATTTTAATGAACGCGATTGTAAACATTTGGCGCTCCAAAAAATAAAGCGTGTGCTGTTTTGCGAAATGAAATTGCGATTAACATAAATGTTTCGTTTTGTTTTTTGTGGAGAATCACCAATTATTTTCCCACCTACTTATGCGTTGTAATTATTTATTGACAATAGCAATTAATTGCGTGTAAACCACTCGATATTTCGGGGCAATTTAAAATCGCCTTTGTCATTTAATTATCGTTAGCTGCTAAAATAATGGCGTAATTTAAATTCCATTCGATCATCAATCATTAACAACTTTGGTTTCTTGTTATGAGTTTTGACTTGAATTTATGCACGTTTTTGACATCTGATAAAAATTTACAATACAGAATTTTCTTTTTTGAACTTGGGGAAATTGAATAAATTCTCATAAAAAAAACGTCATGAGCAATTCAGTGTAGTAAATTACGAACCTCTGCAATGGTCAGTGCAGATTCTGAGGGCGTAATTCATTATGCAAAATTAGAGGGATATTACCCTTATCAGTTTCAGTGCCGAATGCGTTCCTAACAATGTATCACAATTACATTATGAGCGAGCAAATGCATTGTAAATAATCCTAATTAGTGTCTTAATTGAAAGAATTGTACCTATTTCGAATGAAAAATATTTCAAGTTATTTCTTATTAAAGCGGATCAAGTAGGTATTTTTGAGCGGGGGAAATACAGAAATCGAATCTGTCAGCGAGGGATCACGGTTTAATTAAATTTCTTCGCTCAAAATCGGAACGAATTTGTCCATAAATGTAAGATATAAGTGCTACAAAGCCCGAATGAATTATTAATAAATCGTTGTTGATTAAAAATGTCGAAGAGACGAAATTATTGATTTTTAACATTTTTATTTTATTTCGCGTGCTGATTACGGGAATGATGTCGCGAAAATCTGCGAAGGGGTTGATAAAGAAAAACCGAATTCGCCCACCCGAGGCGTTTTGTATGGGAATATATGCTTATATATCGAGTCGTTTGTATCGGCATTTCCGTGATTTACTACCTTCTAGCGCCGAGTTCAAAATGCTCAACCGTTATTTCTTTTTTGCCACGATAAGAAGACGTGTCAGCTCTTCTATTTTCCGGAAAATTGAATTACTTCGTATTCAGTATTTGGCGTACATTCTGTAAGACAACATCGCCTCGACAGCGAATTTTTTCTCCAAATCGAGTATTGAAAATAAGTATAAAGAAATCCTTTTCCTTGTAATTTAATTCGTTTACCTCCTAGATTGTTGAGATCCATAAAAAGTTCTACAGATTTTCTGTAGGTACTTCATTTGTCTGTAGCTTTATTCGGCAAATTAGCGAGGCAATTTATACCATCGTATTTTATTCGTCTTTCGTTTTCTTTTACGATACAATATACAACCAATTATCTCCGAGAGGATCACTAAAATGCTAACATTAATGGTCGTTTAGCTGTATTTTAAATGAAGTGGGACTAAAAGCTTTGGTGAATTACATTTTTTAGGGGGAAGGATGCGATCAAATTTGAAAATATTCACACTGAATAAGGTATCTATAAAATTTTGGTAAAATTAATGTGCAAAGATCAAAAAATATGTAGGTATTATCTATTATTAAAAAACCATTTATTTCAGGATTTTTTTAAAATGGAACCTAAACCATCAAACTTGCAGATATCGTTCGTTAAAAAAAACTGTAGTGAGAAATTAAAATTAATTTATTAAAAATATCGTTCGTTACTAATGTGATAATCGTAATAGTGCAGTGTTAATCAAACCATATCCATGGAGTTTCTCGACGGATTAAGGCACAACAAGACTCTTTCTAGGTTTCTCTCTCAATCCTTGTAAGTAAAACCAATATATTTTTATTATTATAACATATCAAAAGTAGAAACTTAGTTACCTATTTCTATTTAATTTATGTGCTTATAGTAGGTTGGTATTATAAATCACCTAATCCCATCAGGTATAAATGAGTTAAGATCCTATACAGTTCACCCAAATTTGAGCATCAATTTTCAAATTACAATTTGTGTATTTTTGTTCTATCATTGTTAATATGCTAATGCAATTTGTTATACAAATTCCAACTGAAATCGGTCTGACGAATTAAATGCATACATGTGCAATATGGATAGCAAACACGAAACATAAGCTATCTAAAACAAACTCAATTAAAGTTAAAACTATTTACTTTTATACTTGATTATCTCTCGTATTTCATGCATATATTATCGTAGTATCATCGCATTACTTTGAGAACCAAAATACATTTTATTAATAGTATTCTCATAGTCCGGTAGAAAAATCTCATCATTAACATTCGCATTTTCTAACGTTATAAATGCTCCATTTACATTGCATGATTCGACCGAGTTTTATGTTAAACATTTTAATTTTACAGTTAATTAACTCATTACATTAAAACAGTTTTCCTAGTAAGGCCCATGGCATTAAAAATGCTTAATGTTGCTCTTTGTATTTTTAATGCAAAGTTTAGTAAGTTAGAATTTCATTTGTTTGATAAGCCTTTTCGTCTATTCATCCGAGGTTGTTATGGAAATGATATTACCTACAGTCGTCACAAAGTGGAAATTTTAAATTTAAATTTAATTCCAAACATCGAGTTTTTCGCTATTCTAATAGAATTTTCCGCCGTTTCAAAGCGAACTTCCGCATTTCCTTAATTACGTTGATTTTTTCACGACATTTTTTTATGGAGCTGATTACATTTTCATTCGTAGAACGTTAAAATCGACTCGGAATCGTTTAATTGTGATTATTGTTTCTTTTTCAGAAAAGATGAGATATTTTCTATAGGGACACCAACGTAAGTTTTCACTTTAATATCAATTACTAACATCTGTGGTTTGTTCTCTAACATTCATTTTTCGTTCGACTCATCCAATTTGTTAGGTTAACATCAATCTCATCTCGTGTAGGTATCTCTTGGGATATACCTAAAATAACATCTAGTAAAACCATTTCATTATTTCGACAATTCAATTACTCACTAATACATTTTTTAGTGTGCTTTACTTTAAATCGATTAACACCTCGACAAAAGCTTTTTTTCGTATGTATTTATTCGTGCGCCTCGGCAATGCAAACACGAAACCACGAAATTTGAATTTAGGGTTCGTTACTCAATTTTCGCAAACATTTTTCAAGAATTGATATCGGCAATTCGAAGGGTGCTCGAAAGGATTGCCACTAGAGTTAGGTATACTTAACGGGTCTGGATATTTTGAAGGCGCATATTCGTTCCATTGGACACACGCCAAAGGGCCGTTTAGAAGCATTAAAATGGCACTTGTCCGTGCAGAAAATTATGTTAAAAAAATTCACTTGCTTAGGTGGAATCGAAGAATTGGATTTTGAACTGGCGCGTTTATCAGAAATGAAAAATTAATAATTAATAAGTTTCTTATATTTTTAGTTAGTAACTTAAATTTCGTCTTATAAATGTGTTTAGAAAGGATTCCCTGGGATATGTTTATTTACTGCACAAAGTCCGTTTGATATCAAACGAAAATCGACTCAAAGACATGTTTTCGATTCTTGACACATACCTATAATATCGAAATTATCCGTGGAATTCACCTATATAGAATTTCCGTGGAATTCGAGCACACTTACAGGAATGTAGAAGTATGAAAGGGTCCTTTTGCCCTAAAAAGGGAACCGAGATTGTTTAGGCATATTTCTCGAAAATAATCCGAATTAATTACACGCCAAAGTATGATGGTGTCCACCTTGAATTCACAAGTATTTGTGCTATCGAGGTGGACATCATGGTACGTATTAATTTTCTTATTTTACGAGAAAAATAGTTCGTTATTAATGGGACTCATTAAACGTCCGTTAAATTGAACACAGTAAATATCGCGATACCGGAACGGTTTCCGGAACATGATAGGTAATTTCTGGTTATATTGTCCAGACCAGAGACAGCACCATCAATTCTCTTTAACGGTACATTTAACGGGTCCCGAGATTTCCCGCAGAACGCAAAACGGCGATTCGTTAAGAAAACAACACCGAGATTTCTCCATTGCGCTAATTTCAATTCGAGTAAGAGGCCATTTTGTTGTGGAAGCCTTAAACAAATTATCTGTTATTAGCACTTTATTAGAGAGTAAATATCCACTCGATTGTATAATAAAATAATGTATAATAAAAAGGGAAATATTTGAATGGAAATTTCGTGCGTTATCAAATTATCCCTATTAAATAAGAAACATTCAATACGATTTGCATTAGCGTCTGAGGTCAACTGCGGAATTGCCATCGAAAAAGGGGATACCGATTTCTGAAAACTGACGCCTAGACCCTACGAGATAATTCGATTGTACTTAATTTGTCCGGGGTCTTTCGCCGGATCTCCAACCCCTTTTAACAACCCTTATAACTACCTACGTTCCTTAATTGGATATTTATTTCTCCCATCTCCGAGATTCGATGGATGAACATTTTTATTACTTCGTATTAACGTTTCCTCATTATTTTTGTTGTATTAAAAGCGAGAAACTCGCGAATATTATTCGTGTAGAACTGGCAATTTTAGCCGCAGAAACACCTAATCTCAATAATGCACTGTCTTCGCGGAGCCGTAAAAAAACTCGTGCTCCCGATTTCAATCCGGGGCTCCTTTGATTAGAGAGGGGTAGGCCCTCACTTTCTCCACTATCTCATCGGATCTGGCATGATGGATCGGCGGTTTCAGATGGAAATCGAAAACACTTTTGAATGGCCGGAAAAACTGCGAGCCAAAAACGTCGTTCGCTTTATTAGGATCGAAAATCGCTGAGGAAAAGATTCTTCGGAACGGTCGAAGGATAATCGTAAAATTGGGAAAAAGTAACAATGTGGGGTGTTTTTCTGCTATTGGAAGTAGATTTTAATTTTAGAGCACTCTAAATTTGTAGGTAATCAAAAAAAATCTAGGGGTGTAACGTCTGGTGAGCGAGGCGGTCTTCCTCTATCTAAATTTTTCCAGACTAATACAACAGCAATTTGAAGTGAAGACGAGCCGTGGTGATAAAGCTGTTTATATTTCCTGTTGCTCTCCCAACAGGTCTTCCTGCTGGCAGTTAATCTTTGTCTTTTGTCGGTGGGAAGCCGTTTGGACACCATCCAATTCGGCGGGAATTTCACGGGGGGAAACCGAATGCCTGATCGATTTCGGCTCGGGAGCCGAGAGAAATAAATTTCAATAAAAAAATGATAACTGTGTTGTTATTTGGGGACGTTTACGAAGACGAATTTCGCCCGAGGATAATTCGCTAAATGGAGAAAAATTGTAACACAACATAGGTGGGTTTTCTAAAATGGCGTTTCGATATTTTTAGCGAGTCGTACTGAGAAAAATCTGCGGCGATTAATCTTCATTTACATTTCGAATAAAGCGCCTTAGCGAAGGTTAGGGGAAACAATGGTTGTCCAAACTTAATGAAGGAATTAAAGGGGTCATATACAGTGAAAAGTACACACAATTTGAAAGAATCAATGTCGATTCCCAACTTTATTATTGCTATTAAGAACTGATGATTTGATTTATGAGAATACAAATATTAGAAGCGATGCGATGAAGAGGGTACACTTTACGTGAATAATAATCAGTTGAAGCAACGTTCTTGTGCTCTCCAAGTTTGTTAGTGTTGACGAAAGTGATTAATCCGCTCTTATTGAATTAATTAACTAAAAGCACCGGCCCTTAAATTCCAACAAAATTTGATTGATTTACACCCTCTAGTACGCTCGACAAATTGTGTAATTTAGCCAGTTTTTTTTGTAATGTAAGGGTTAGTTCAACCCTTTCGCTTAATTGGGCAACACTGTATGAAGTATTAGTAAATTTTTTATTGCAAACCCCATCGAAACCCAGCGCACGCACTCGATTTAACATAAATAAATAATTCGGGTCGTAAAACATCAGTTGAAAGAGTTGTGCTCGAAAAGAGTAGCCCTTGACTCTTTTACTCTTTTAAACAGAAAGTTATTCGAATTGCTTTGAAAAGAACAAGAAAATACTCTTTTTTTCGGCTTATAAATTTCCACGTAACAGTTTTGTCGTAAATACCTACCCCGTTTTTAGGCAAAGCTTTCACTGGTTAATCCCTTTTCTTTTACACAACGTTAACATTGTAAGATCACGGTAATACATCTTAGTTAAAAAAAAAAAGAAAAATATTTGAACATTATTCATGTGTCATGTTCTCCTATATTTTTCGCATGATGGAAGATCCCAATAAAAACGGTATGAAATTGAGCCAAACTTTTACTTTATATTTTTTACAAACATTGTAGTAAAATATGCAGAATTTTCAATGTGTTCATAATTTTTTTTCGCACTTATTCCTGTTGCTGCAGCAAGCAAGAGTTGTAAATATTTAATAATTCATGTAGCCATGATTTCCTGCGGGGGTCTCGATTGTGTCTATAGGTTTTATGCAAAATTTTCCCTACCTAAAAAACACGCTCGTTTTTCATTTTTGATGATTATTTTCTTGATACAAAAGCACTGAGCGAGGACTAATCCGGCAATCAACATTAATTTTCACCTCAATTTTTGGGACTGTGAAATGTAAAAAATCTTGTTAAGTCGAAAAGGCGACGAAATTTTTAATAATGATGGGAATATGGAAAGACTTGAAGCATTTGGCTATACAAAATTTAATGAATAAGCTTTTTTCGTTCGCTGTCTTCTTAATTAAATATACTTGTACCCCTCTGTATTTTTTTAATCAGATTAGACTTGTTAATTTTACGAGTTGCTGAGATTGATTACTTTCAAATATTTTTGCCAATGAATTTCGGATAATTTGCACTTGTACCTAAAGCTGCTATTAAAGCTTACAACTGGTAATTTTAGATTTTTGCGTATGAAATGACTGACTTAGAGAACGTCATAAAGTAGCACATTCGATACATTAAATTCTACGCCCAAGTTTGCTGCAACTTCAAAAGCTTTCGAGCCTTCTGAAGTCTAACTTTACGTTATGTGGAGAGATCTTGCGGTTGGTTAGTAATGCAGTTAATTTTTTTCCCTCAAGGCTCTGCTTTAAACCTGCAAATACTCTCGTATGTTGTGAGTAAGGGTTGAAATTGCTAGCTAAAATTATTGTTTTTTTAATTTTTGTACGTCAAATCTTGTACGTAGAGTGAAAACGTTTTTGTTGAAAAAATCTATAGAAAAATTTTACATACAAATGGGAAAAAAATTGCGCTTGTGCTAGGTATACGACTCATTTGCGAGATAAAAGTGATTGTTGCAATTTTAAAACCGGAGCGAATTTCACGAGAAATTTACTCCAAGATAAACAAGAAGGTCGCCCGAAGGAGGGAGAACGAGGCGTAAAAGCGGCCTATAATGTGGTCGTTTCGGCGTCGCGACGCCGAACAGAGACGGAGAATTTCTTACAAGAACACATCAATCAACCAGTTCCAGAAGGATTTTCCATTCCTAACGCATCCAGACAACTCGAACAAATGATACATTCCATATTCCGGGGTACTTGTAATTGTTGACAATTTAAAATCTGAGCCTACGTCAGGGCGTCGCGACGCTCTCGGTACACTGTATGCATAATTTGTAAGCAAACATTGCCGCTTTCGCGCGCGTTATAATTTATATTATTTAGTAACCGGTGGCGTAAATGGTACTGCAAATACTGCGCTATCGCTTCCATTAGGAAGAGAAATATGTCGTTTGGAAACAATGTGTTATTTTATGCCAACTATACAATGGTTTTAGAGTCATGTGAATTTCCTGTTTTATAGACAATGGTTATAACGAGTTTTATAAACATTAGCGATAATTGGGTATACTATTTATTGCTTCCCTTTAACTCTTTTGTTGTAAACAAATTGAACTAAACTTCTCTCACTTACTATTTCCTCCTCCCCTGTACATTTGTAATATTTATTTCGCTTCGACACCCTCTAAATTGCACCCTTAAAAATACTTGTACAAACCCTTACGGGAAACTGTAAAATCCCATCGGTAAACGCCGCCAGTTTTCCTCGACCGCTTTCCCATCTCCATTCATATTTAACTCGGCTACGTCGAGATGGCGTTGCTCGGCCGATGCCTCGTATGGATTTTCCCGGTTTTTCCGCATCGATTTTCCACCGACGGCAGTTTATCATAATTTCTGCGGCAACGTCGAAATTAACGTGAAGATGGCTCTGTTGGAAAAGTTTATTCCATCGGGGTACAATGAAGCGGTTCATTTCGATTTTCCGGAACGGGGGAAGGACGTGAATCAGCGTTTTTTCTCTTTTTTTTATAGAATTTAATTTAACTGAGCGTTTTATTGTTGTGCTTACTTCGGAATTTTCTAATGCCGGTAATTCGCGGGGTAAAAACCGGGAGTAAGCTTTTTTTTTCGAAAGCTCGGTTGTTTGTTATGCGGAAAATATTAATATAGGATACATTACATTCGTGTCTCTTGTACTCACCTAATATGTCCTCATTTCGTCGAATTTCAGAGTAAAATTTAGAATTAAATCTCGTGAAAACTTTATAATGATACATTGTAATCTGTTAGGCATATTTTGAACAACTCAAAAAACTTTTTCTTAGAATGTACCTACATTATATATATTAACTTTTTTAATTATCTTTTGTAAATTTATGAAGGGTTTCTACCCCAATTACTGAGCTTTTCAATTATATTATACAGGATAATTATATAATTTTTATTGATGAATACATTTTCAATGGAATTTAATCGATTCCGATAATCCTAATTGCGTCGAAACCTGTCTTTTTAATTGGAAACATCCGCATGTCGTTAATTTTTCAATTTGGATTTAGGTTTGTACATTTGTATATCTGAATACAGTCGAATGGATTCTGATTAAATAGGAAAACCGGCAGAAATAACATCGAAATAAAAATAATTTAATGGTATAGAAACGCTAAGAACGTTATGGGTTTCATGGGAATTCGATGGAGTTTTTAATTAAATTTTCATGAACTAATTTTTTGGCCAAAAAATGAATGCAGGAATTCGTTGAATACTTTTATTATACATACAAATTTATTCAATTCTTCAGTGAAACTGGAAAAGTTTTTGGTGGTAAACTTTTTGGTAATAAATATGGTAAAACTCTGTTATTTTTGGTAAGTATGTACAAAATTTCGATAGCATACCTACCTATTTATAAAAAACTGTGAATTATCCAACATATTGTAGGTACATAAAGCGTAAAATACAGGTTTTTGAGGTTTGTTCGGTGAAACAAAACTTTCGCTTTGTGTGTACTCAACAACTTTACACACTCCCAAAAACCTCATTTCGAAATGTTGATTAGATTTATTCAAGGAACACAAAAGCGTGCATGGAATGTATACGCCCCTGCAGAGATTTACAATTTTCTTTTAATCCTTTGGCATTCCGTCAACCGGAGCCCCGCAAAGCCAGCCAAATTTCCACCCCGGACTCGCTGATGATGATTGTCTCTCATTTGAACTCCGTTTCTGCCACTAAAAAAATATTACCTACATAATTTAAATGCTCCAACAAACATACTATACGAGGTTTTTAGGAAATTTGATCAATTGTAAAATTCAATTAAGTATCTCTTTCTTAGAATTGCTGCATGTTCTATTATTAAGAAATAAAAAAACCAGACACATGCTGTCGGACATTTTGCACAGGTCGTACATTTCACAAAAAATTGAATTTTATTTCGCAAGACGAACACGCAAATGGCTTTAGAGCTGCGAACGTGCGCGGGGCAATATTCTTCTCAGCTTGTGGCGGTTTTCTCGGCTGTTCGGTTCAATCTAAATCGCAAAATGGAAAAAAGAATGTGACTCAGTCGAGAAAGATGAGATGACGATAATTTTTTTTTCGGATAATTCGACTTGGCAAGCATTTACGGCTTTTTGCAGTCGACTTGAAACGCTTCCGTACATATACAGGGTGATTCACATTTTATCTGCATGCTTAACTTTGGGAGTTGATAGAGCATGTAAAAATAATGTTAGTTCTTTATATCATTTTTTTGCAAAAAACTTTTAGTTTCTGAAATACAGGTCATTGAAGTTGCCTATTTTTTTTGTTCATAACTTTTGATCTGGTTCTCCGATTTCAAATTTAAAATGGAAACACTTCTTATCTTTCTGCATAAGCCTTAAAAAGTAAGAAACCACCCACTCTTTATTTAGTGGGTTTTTAGGTGCTACCCCCTACTAAATGTTTTCAAAACTTTTACAAATATTTCTTTTCAGTAATAATAACTATTTAGGACTATACCTTGATTAATTTTAAAACTATTTTCATTCTTGTAACTTTTTAATATTTTGCTTCGTTCTTGAGATAAATTATAAAATTTGAGGTAGTGCACCACCCAGTTTTTCGATTTTTTAACTGCAATTAGGCACTGTATATTTCCCATTTGCATTAGTATTCAAGGGATTGTTGGTTTTCTTTTTGGAAAGGGCCGAAGGAAGGCGAAACCCTCATTAGGAATTCAGTTTGCACAAAGCGATTCTTGCGTGTTCGAACGAAGGTATAGACGCAGTCATGTCTATGGTCTAGTAGATTTAAATTCAAGATGGGCAGTTCCATTTAAGTCTTTGACTATTGTCCAAGTTACGAGCTGCAGTAATTCCTCCAAGCATTTAGGGAAACTTTTCAGCAACTCGAATAGTTAAGGGGCTATACCAGTGTGATACTTTCAAAAAATCGATATTTGTTTTTTTAGCTTATTCGATAGTTTATGCTTTCAAAAATATCCTGTGAAAGCGGCAATGTCGTATCTTGAATAGTTTTTGAATGGCAGCGTTCTAAAAGAACGGCCGCTCGCAGAAATAAATGGATAGTTGAAACTTTTTAAACGCGTTTTTCTCGAAACGACATTTTTCAAAATTGCTGACATCATATCTCAAAGAGAAATTGAACGATCGACTTCAAATTGAAACTGAGTATTCTTGAATATATTTAATATACAAAGACCTAAGATCTTTTTGATTGGTTGAAAATTGTCAATTTGGCATTAAAAAACGACAATTATATGACCCCAAAAAGCAATACTTTTCTTCAGAGCGACGTCATTTTGTTAATTTTTGATATTTTTCAAAAATCGTAGGTCATTGCATAGGAAGTACCTTCAACTTTAATAAGCTTTTTGAATTTTTTTGTTTCCCCTACTCATTCGGCCGGAATCATGTCAGCAGTTGCCGAACTTTTTTTTTGGCACCTCCGAAGACAGCACATAACTCCGTTTTTTTCAATATTTTTGTATAAAAAAATCTTAAAATATAGCTGAAAATATACCTTATTATGTCCAAAAAACTTCAAAACATTCTATCAAGTACTTTCTTTTAAAAAAATTCGCGAAAATCGCCTAATTTTTCATGGGTTACACTGGTATAGCCCCTTATACACTCTCCCACAATTGGACTTTACCAGATTATTTACACAAGTTACAAATGCAACAAATTCTTATAAATAAAGCCAATATCTTGATTTCGCATTACTTCGCAACGCAATTTCAGATAATGCTAATGAGACCATTTCTATGCTACAATATTTAAACAAATATCTACCGATACATCGATGGCGAAATTATCTTGCCATTAAAATGGAAAGCCATTATTTACACTTCCTATTAGAGCTTAGTATTGATGGCGCAAGATTTACATTTCATGATCCTGCTCGGATGCAACGCAAATGGATGCATTATGTTAATTTTATTTAACTCGCTTATAGGACTAGTAGGAGAATATACACGATCGTATAATTAATTAACAGCAAAGATACATGTATGTTTGTGTACTTACTGTTTTAGTTGATACCCTTTGATTAATTGCTGTTAATTAAATCTTAGTATTTTTACTCTTGCCTTTTTACGGTAATATTGGTGTATATTACTGGAGATTTTAGACCAGTAGTTTTATATATTACGTCATATATTACGTAGTGGCTTATTTAAATTCGAAATGCCCGAAGGGCATCATGTTGAAATATGACAGTACATTTTCTCTTGAGAAATATTTGAAGCGCTTCCTGCGTATAACCGAAACGTGATGTTCTCCATTTTGTATAGAAAGTTGATGTAATTTGTAATGAATTCATAGTAACTAATTTATTATAAGAAGAAACTTTTGGCTAGATATTTTCTGAACATAATTAAAAATTTTCTCCTTTTCAGGTAAGTACAAAATTGCTACAAAATTAGGGTAAGTTTAAAAAAATTAATCTTATCAAATGGCTCTATATTTATACACCTACAAATAGGTTCTTTCAATTCAAGTCAATAATATACATTGCTCGTCAAAATTAGCGACTCTCTTTTTGAAGCACTGTATAATGAGACATTTCCAGTAGGCATAGCCTAAAAGCAAGACATTAATTTTGACGATCAGTGGAATAAAACAAATAACTCATAAACAGTATTAAAGTAAATCAATGAGCAATTATTAATTTGCAAATGGCTGAAGGTAATTTATGCCACTTAAATATCGTTTACTTTAATAGCCCAGAAACTGAGGAGGTTCCACCAGCAAATTGAAGCTAATGCATGTGCCTTTGCACAGTGTTCGACGTTTGATAGATAAGTACTTAATGGCGACCCAATTACCAATATCTAGTGACTGTGTTTACCACCGCTGCAGTTAATTGATCTCTAAAAGCGCAATTCATTTGGAATATTTAATTAAACCCTACGTCTAATAAATCCTCGAAACATATTTCGGGTCTCGATTCGGGGGTATACCGAACGGTCCGAAACGTATATTTCAGGTTATTATTAATTATTAAGGCGCTAACTAATTAGAATTTATTATTACGTTTTAATGGGATATTTCCACGGTTATTGCTTGCCCTTTGTGCCACCGTTTTCTTTAAATTAACTGAAATATGGTTGTTTCGTATAAAAAGAAAACGATTATAATCCGGTAATCATAAAACTTTTTCGAGCTTTTGAGTACCGAAACATTAGAAAATTTAAAGCTTCTTAGTGAAATTTATGTTTCTTCATGTTTAGTCGCTTTTTATTTTTTTTAGGTAGGTACATTGTATAATTTAGATTATTTTATTATTTACTTTGGAATTTATTCATCCCATTTAATTGTGCCGATATTAATTTGAAATTAACTTGATTGGATTGGATCTACCTGCGTACTAAATGGATTATTTAGTATGTGCTTTTAATGTGCATTTCATTATAGTTATTGGATAATCTAAAATCAATATTAAACACCTTTTTTAATGGATCTATTGTTTAATAATATATCAATAGTTAGGTGTACCATAAAAACTAAAAGGTGTAATTAATTAATTAAATAATCTTAATTACGTCTGAAATAAATATTTAATTAATATTCGTTACGAACAAATTCACAAACACTTTTATAACAGCTTTCATCAATTATAGGCTGTTACCTATTATTCGTCGAAGCTTTAATGTGCCGCATATATTTTTGATATAATTTTCGTAGGTGCAGTAATAACAAGCTTGTTTGGCTTGACGTGCAAAGTTAATTAACATTTCGAATTGACAAAGAAGTGCAAATTTATGTTCAAAGCGCACCGCGCCTGCTTCATCATCCCCTTGAGTTGCAGTAAACGTGACGCAATATTACTAATTAATCACATAATTGAGATGTTAGTTTAGTAACTACACTTTTTATGTGTAAATGAGATATCTTTCTTCGATATTTTTACTGTAACGTATTAAAAGGTTCGTTCACAGTTTAGCCCTAAGTGATATTATCGACTTTTAATTACTTTCCCTTAAATTAATTTTGTTTTACAACAATAAGGCTTCCAGTTTGGAATTTTCTGCAGAAATGTACATCAACAAGAAATTGAATCCCTTGTCAATTCGATTAAATTACATCAAAATCGATAATAAAAGAAATTCGATATAACTTAATTAAAAGTTTACGAATTCGTTTTTGTCTTTCGGTGGTTTCCATATTTTTCCCATAGGAAATTTCGCCATTATTTCGAATTACCCTCGAATCATGGGCGTTTTTATTCGAAACGCGACGAGATTATTTATTTTGCGGGTTGATGAGCTGTCGTAATATTGTCACAGTGTGACGTTAAATAAACGAGGAATTATAAGGGTAGGCATTAAATAGCTTTACGTCCCTTGATTTATGTAGCTTTCGGTATTTACTTAGATTTAAAGGCGCTAAAGTTAGCCCTCGTTTGCGGTGGACCCCATTTTACATATTATAAAATGAACATTCGAGCTCGCGGTGCGAGCGAGACCTTTGCTCAGTGCCTGTCTTGAGCGAAGAAGTTGTGCAGAGTAAAAAAAATGTATTTTCATTGTGCTAAATATTCCTGATGATGAGAATTTTGGTAGTTTAGTGGAAGCATTAAAGCAAATATTTGGGTACACCTTAGAATTTCCCACATGTATTTAACACCTACATACTTAACTTCATCCTAAAATTATATAACTGGTAGTTTAGGAACTACGTAGGATTATGTATTGTGTTGTTTCCAAATGCAACTGTAGTAGATTTTAGTTCAATTACTAATAGCCAAAGTTATTTACTCTATAGTATATTCCGGAGTTGTATATTGATAATTATATTTATTATTAGATATTATTATTACAATAACATTAATCATAATTTTAATGTGGATTTCGTTCCAAAAAGGTAATGAACTTTGCTAAATTAATAAGTTTGCGCCATGTTAATTAAATTCTCTTTTTTTTATCAAATTTCTTTCGGTAATTTTACGATTCGGTGACGTTTCCGCCCCGTTGCTCTTCCAGTATTTTTAAAATTAAAATTTTCCATAAGTTTTCTAATATCTTTCGAAAATCGATCGCGGTTAGTTAAGGAAGAATTCACGAATTCCCGCAATTTCATCGGCAATTTTTTTATCTCAAACTCTAATATCGCTTTGGACCGAGTTGGTACAAATCCCCGTCGAATTCGCAATTAATAACTATTGAAGTATCGAATATTAAAGTTATAATACCGCGTAATGCCATGGGCTTAAATTCAATCGAAAAGCTATAGGTAAATACCTAATAGATATACGCGAATATGCATGTGTACCTACTAATGATTTTATGGAAGTTGAAATATATTAAGCGAATTCAAAGATACAATCGCATTGAACATATTCCAATGATTAATCTTTAATCAGTTATTACAGAATAAGAAGCATTTATACAGGGTGTATCAAAATTATAGACCATAAATTAAACCACATATTCTGGGGCCAAAAATAGCTCGATTGAACCTAATTTATTTTAGTACAAATGTGCACCAAAAAAAGTTACAGCCCTTGGAAGTTACAAATTAAAAATCGATTTTTTCCAATTTCTCGAGAACAATTTAGTATTTTTTTTATGAAAATGGACAGGTGGTTCTCCTAATGCAAGAGCAACTTTCTACAAAAAAATTACGAAATCTGTGCACCCCAATAACATTTTTATGGGGGTTGTGATCCCTTTAACATACCCAAATTTTTGTGTACGTTACAATTAAATTATTTTTGTCACGCCATTAGTATAACACATTATTTTGGAAACTTTTTTGCCTTTTAGTACTTTTTCGATTAACCAGTTTTTATTGAGATATGGGCTCTTTTTGATTATGTTTCAAAAATTCCGAGAATAGAAAAAGTAGATTATAAGTGAATTTTCAAGTCATTCACATGTTAAAAAAATATTGATTGAATATAATTAAATATTTCGTGCTTTGTAAAAATGTTTTCTCAGAAGCCAATGATTTTTCAATATATTCGATTATCTTTGATAAAACGTTGCCATACGTGTTGGCCATTTTTACAAATCATTTCTATACAAAACATAAAATATTTAATTAGATTCAAAAAATATTTTTATAACATCCGATTGACTTGAAAATTCACTTATAATCTACTTTTTCTATTCTCAGAATTTTTGAAACATAATCAAAAAGAGCCCATATCTCAATAAAAACTGGCTAATCGAAAAAGTACTAAGAGGCAAAAAAGTTTCCAAAATAATGTGTTAAACTAATGGCGTGACAAAAATAATTTAATTGTAACGTACACAAAAATTTGGGGAGGTTAAAGGGATCACAACCCACATAAAAATGTTATGGGGTGCACAGATTTCGTAATTTTTTTGTAGAAAGTTGCTCTTGCAATAGGAGAACCACCTGTCCATTTTCATAAAAAAATACTGAAATGTTCTCGAGAAATTGGAAAAAATCGATTTTTATTTTGTAACTTCCAAGGGCTGTAACTTTTTTTTGGTGCACATTTGTACTAATGTAAATTAGGTTCAATCGAGCTATTTTTGGCCCCAGAATATGTTGTTTAATTTATGGCCTATAATTTTGATACACCCTGTATTTGTACTGCATTTGAAACTAACACAGTAAGAACCGTGTTTTTATGCAACTTTTTATTGCATGCAATTTATCTCACAGCTTTAGAAGTCTACTCAATTAGTAAAGTCTGAGCAAATCCTGCAGTGTCCTATTGGACAATTTGGCGGAAGCGCATATGTAGATATAACATGTAAAAACGGCGCGTCGAGGCGTCGAGCGTCGAGAGAGAGCTTTTACGACGAAAGTTCAGACGCGTCGCCTCGGCAACGCCGCTGCGAGCTTGAAGCTTCGCAGTTGTTGAACTAAGTTTTCAGTGGAATGAACCGTCGACGGTCGATTGGAAGCGTCGCCGGCACTACGACGCGCTATTTTTGAAATTTTCGTAACGCGAGCGGGAAATTCTCTCGGAGTTTCGGTGATGGTATAGGGCTCTAAAGCGGCTCGAAACATGTATTATTTTATGACGGGTGTCGTGCAAAACTGCGAAAATATCTTGAGGTGAGTTTGGAACGATTGATAATTTTTTGTTTTGATGTAGTTTTTAATGATATTGGTTCGAATGTACCTAACGCTCTGTTATGGATAAGGATGAACAGCATCATAATATGCTTGAAACTTGTAAGAAATATACCATTTTTACTTAATAGACCATTTTTATGGGGTGTGTCCAAAAATATTCCAAAATCTGTAAAAAATATCCGAGGCTGTATTTAATCAAATGAAGTTGATGATGGTTTTGATATATCGAAACGCCTGAGAAGGGAACTATAAACAATAACGAGAAGCGCTTTCAGTTTTTATACAAAAAAAAATATACAAAATTCACAAATAAATAAGAAATAGTCAAATCCATTTTTGATAACCCTAAAAATGGATAGATATGCTGCTCCAAGAAATTAACGCACCACTCATAAATTTCTAAATATTATCTTTGTAAAATTAAAATAAGTAATCAAACATTATACCTATTTCAATAATTTTAATTAATTTACTCTCAAACAAAGCATTTTTCAACGATGTATTCCTAAGAATAGGCCGTAAGGAAAAAAATAAGGGAAAAAGTACAAAATTATGAATACGAAATTTTGAAAGAAACAAGAAGTACAAGCGTCAAATTTCGGGATTCGCGTTGCATCTTATCAGTTTAACCATAAAAATATCGAAATGCATAAAAGGTCACTTCCAACGAGAATAAATCAAACCTATATCAAACCTATTTAGTACTATAAAAAATTATTTGCACGGACAAGTACTTTATTTAGCTGTTAAAAGACACAATATATAAGCAGGGTATTTCCAAAAGTATTAAAATATTGTTCAGTTTGTTTAAAGTAGTCATATTTTTCACAAAATATTAAGTGGTGCGTTAATTTATTGGAGCAGTGTATATTAAAAAACAATTTGCACCAGTTTAAAATCATTTCAACTTTGTGAGCCAATTTTCCCCATTTAAAATTTTACAGTCCTAGTATACCTATCCAAAATCTCCGCTCAATTTATCCCTATCTAGGACACATGGTACACCAATAAAAATAATTGAAATTATTCTGTATTATCTAATATTTTTTCATCAAAAAAAATTCTTACATTACACAAAAGACCGAAACTCCTTACTTTTCTTGATACAACTTGTCATAAAAAGAGTATAGGGGACAAGCGTGAAATGGGTTGCAAAAGCTCTTGCGGTTAAAGGACATCAGAGACTGGACATGTTTGAGTCCTCATTCCTCATAACTTATTTAGGGTATTTGAAGATCGTGACCAGGACTCGTTCGTCCAGTTTTATTTCCAACCTTCGTTAAAGGAGATCAGACTGTAATAAAATACATACGAATAAGCGTTCAATTACACAAACGAACTGATCTTCTTCAGGTTGATCTAAAACTAATTAATATTCTATTAGATAGAATATACTATTAGATATTATTACCATATCAAACGCACTAATTATTTAACGCATATTTAATACAAGTATTAAAGAAATACAATGTTTAACTAGAAGACAGTTTCGAAAAAAAATAATTCACATTTTAGATATTTTTCTTTTTTGCCCAATAAATATTTAGGTGTGACAGTAATCCGAAATCGAAAGTTAACACCCTTAAATTGGACAGAGGTCTCTACTTTAAATCTTCCAACATTGTTAGAAAGTTATTTTCTCGAAATAAATAATAAATATCACAGCTCGGGAGAATTATTACATCCTTCAGAAAATTACTACTGACTACAACAATCATTAACATCATTAATTACGATACTAAATAAATAACTTATTACACCTATTACATTTTTAATTAATCATCGCTATCTTTTTTTTGTGCTTTATAAACACTAAACATGCCATCAGATACAATCGATAGCCGAATCCTTGAACGAAATTGGGCGAATCCTTCGTGATACTCTTATGGTCACGTCGTAAATTGCTCGCCTGATCCCAAATTCGTTACAATAATCCTTAAGGACCTTATCGGCTCGTTCCTGCACAGCAGGTAGGGGTAGAATTTACAACACTAAGCAGTCGGTAATTGTTTACAAATTGATTTAATTTCTTATGCTATAGATATTGTTAGCGAAATGGAAAATCCAATTTTCCGGTTTGGTTCAAACTATAGTAAAAAGGAAATGAGTTCGATTGCATTTGAATCGGAGCTTCGGCTCGGCCATTTTGAGGATTTGGTGTAGTTTCAATTAATGTTAACTAGATAGAGGGTATCCCGTTACGGGTTCTCCCGCTATCTGTTTTACGCAGTTCGCCGGAGTTTGTCGACCTTTTGCCCCATATTTCGTCTGGGATGTCAATAGCAGGCCGGTGTTCCTGTCTCATTACGCCGGTGGAATATCGACTAGGAATCTCCGCCTACAAAAGATATGCACGTTTTAAATACGATCCCGCCTGAACAACAGGTAACTTAATTTCCGATGTAAAGGGATGCAAATGAGCGAACAAGTGGGTGATTTATCGCCCTAACTCGGCAACATCGGTTTCTTTTGTCTCTCAGCAGTTCACTAGATCTAAATTGCACGTTAATTGCGTTTGGATTGTTGGTCTCCGCAAGTATTTCAATTTTTCGCGTAGCTGGGAATTTATGTTCCTTTGGAAATATTATTTAAATTTGCCATTTCGTGGGTTTGTCTTGAAATTTGCATTTAAAACGGTGAATAATGTATTAGGATTTTCGAATTTAATTTGTTTTATAAAGAATGAGTGTTAAGGGGCTATACCGGTATGACACTTTCAAAAAATCGATTTTTGCTTTTTTGGCTTATTCGATAGTTTATACTTTCAAAAATATCCTGTGAAAGCGGCAATGTCGTATCTTGAATAGTTTTTGAATGGCAGCGTTCTAAAATAGCGGCCGTTCGCAGGAATAAATGGATAGTTGAAACTTTAAACGCGTTTTTTCCGAAACTACATTTTTCAAAATTGCTGACATAATAACTCAAAAAGAAATTGACCGATCGGCTTCAAATTGAAACTGAGTATTCTTGAATATATTTACTATATAATGACCTACGATCTTTTTGATTGGTCGAAAATTGTCAATTTGGCATTAAAAAAACGACAATTTTTTGACCCCAAAAACGACACTTTTCTTTAGAACTACGCCATTTTCTTAATTTTTTATATTTTTCAAAAATCCTAGGTCATTGTATAGAAAGTACCTTCAACTTTAATAATTTAATATTTTTCAATATTTTTGTAAAAAAAATCTTAACATATAGCTGAAAATATACCTAATTATGTCCAAAAAACTTCGAAACATTCTATCGAGTACTTTCTTTTAAAAAAATTCGCAAAAATCGCCTAATTTTTCATGGGTTACACTGGAATAGCCCCTTAATTGTATCTAAATACTTCTTGATTATTACTTGAGTAAATTGTGTTTGCAAAATTTTGTAGTATACCGGTTGATCTGTGCATGGGGATGAGAACATTGGGAAAATACATTTACCGTATAAAATAAACTAACCTATACCTAAAATATTGATATTCTTTTAACCGTTACTATATTTCTTGTATTAGTCAATATAGACTGTATTAAGTGATTAAATATTTAATGTATTGTGCGTGTTTGATATAACATTACTACTCTCCATTTATTTGGGTTGTTTTCACCTTGGTAGATGGACTTTACATCAGACATTGATTTCTAATCCTTTACAAATAATTAGGCCGTTTCTATTTCTGTTATATTTTGTACCTACATTTTCTCTCTTACCGTCTAAATATTTAATGCTTTGCAACGAAGCTGTTTGTATTTTGAACCGATTGATTTGTTATTCATATCAAATTTTCTACGACGTTATTAATTAAAATCCGTGATTTTTCGGTGTTAACCTACATATTAAATGGCTCGGTGTAGCTTCTTTGGTGCGAAAAATCTCCAATTTCATATCCTTTCAGCGTTACGCCAAAAATTATTGATGAGACTAATGTATCAAATTGCGAGATAATGTTCCTAAAATGCTTAATTTAGATTGATCGCCGATTTCGTTAGCAAATAATTAATCACTGCGCTAAACGCTAAACTCAAAACGTAAATTCATTTATAAAATTGTTTAGATTTTTTGTTGATATCCTCTTGTATTTTTTTCTCCATTTTCTCATTCCAACAGTGTCCAGGCAATCCGTTTTTGTTTAACATCCCATTCCCGTCCCACTTCTCTTCATTCGAGGCGACCATTGCGTGGGCATTTTGTTTCTGAAATTTTCTGCTCACAGATAGAGCAGTAGAGTTCGTTTACCTCATGGCCTATATATCCCGTTTCGCTCTACGTAGGTACACTTACCTGCGGTGTTGCAGCATTAGCTCGAAAATTCAGGTTAACTTTCCCGAACAACTGTTGAACGTGAGCTTTGCCAACTTCCTTCTGTACGCTGTTTGCCCAGATAAAATTTGCGAAAATTAATATTTACAAAGCTATACTGTTTGACAAAATAGAAATACCTACATAATTGATAGCCGTTAACTAGATAAATTTATTCCCGCCAGTTGATGTTACATCGGCGGAGAAGTTGTTCGGAAAATTCGCCAGCGGAGATAAACGCGTGCTGGTACATGTGAAAAGCCAATTTAGAAGTTTCACTGTTGTGTGACGTTTTCATTGTAGCACGTTTTGCTCCCTTTTGCCTACACCTGTTACTTCGAATCGCTCGTCCTGTCTAAATTTAAGGTAACTGCGTGTCAAGGTAAAAGATCCAGGTTAAGATTAAGATGTTTCTTAAACAACTATAGCGAATTAAATTGAGATATTAGACGGTTTCGGTAGAATAGATACAATCTACAATTAAGTTGAAATTTGTCGAATAATCAGTAATTAGCGAATTAGACTTGTACAATTCATACGCAGCTAAATTTTAGCAATTATATTACTCGTTGGTGTATAAATTCGCGTTAAAACGTGAACGAACCGTTAATTTGAATTACTTTAGGATTTATATGTACGTACAGCACGTACAGCACTTTACGATTCGAATGTAATTAGGTGGGAGATGAAATTTTGGAAACGTATTACAGTTGTTGAATAAGGGTTTGAATTTTTTGTCTTTTATTACAAAAAACAAATGGAGAAGACCACGATGTTAGATAAACGGATTTCGGCAAATGATATGATTAGAAATGATTTATTAGAGCTCAAAACCGTTTTCAGTTGCTCAAAATGTGTTATAATTAAAAATATATAGCCCTTCGAAATTTAAAAATTTTGGGTTTTGACTCATACCTTATCAACCAATCATAAACCACTCACGTCTTGTTGTATAAGTAAATAATATGAATTTTCGAACGCAGTAACAAAGAATACACAAACGAACAAAAATCAAACTGTCATATGTCAGATTTTTCTGAAAAATGCACAAAACAAATTACACGAATTGCAGTTCGGCACAAAACACTTTACTGATAATATTGACGTTGACAAGAATGTTGCCAAATAAATTTTTCAGGACCATTATTTGTGTTTTTAACATGAAAATCGGTTACAATTTATACAGATGAAGATGTTATTTTTATATTAATATATCGAATTATCCATTAGGTAATGGAAGAAATGGATAAATCAGAAAATGTTTATTGCAATAAATATACAAAAAACGCACATTTTGCAGAGTAAAGAAGAGTAATAGGAAACGTGGCAAACATGCTAAATGTGACTTCTCTTTGAAACTCTCGCTTTGATTGGAGCAGAGTGTATGACGACTGTGTGACGTTTTCCAAACTTTCAAAATTAATTGCAGCATTATTTGGCAACAGAAAAAAATTAAAATTTCATTACGCGCCTTCTTAGAACACACGGTTTTGGAAAAAAAATTAAAAAAATAGTCGTGGTCTTCTCCATTATGTTCGAAATTGCGCAACTTTTTCTCTATTTAACAGTTACCTACTGGTATCTCTTATATTATCCAAGATCCCGATACGTATGCTATTCATCCTTATCTCGGGCACAATGTCTAGTAAATATTACATCACATAGTTATGTCCCGTTTTAGTTGTTAATAAAAGTAGCAACGGAGCTCTACATGATACATTTTCCGGGTCGAGGCATTATTTACAATTTATGTGTGGTTACAAGAGTTAAACAAGTTTGGAGCTAGTTTGATTCAGTTGGGGTTGTTGTTCTCTGCAAGCCATATTCGTATCGGTGAACATGTATAACAGGAAAACTGAATTATTTTACTTTGATCTGTATTTTAATATGTACCTACCTATATATCACTATACCGAAATAACTAATAAATTCCCGCTTTAATTGGACCTTATTAAAATATTCATATAACGTTAATTTTTGTTTTAATAAGTAATAGTAATAACGTAGAAATTAAACAAATATTTGCAAGTTGAAATAAAAAAAAAAGCCTACAACATTTTTACCTATCGTTTTTAGTTCAGCGCCTACTTACTCGGTATTATTAACAAATCGTAACAAAAGCCGAAAACAATTTTCGAAATCAATAAAATAATTTTCCCGTCGAGAAGTGTTCTTTTCGAGAGATTCCTCTAACCGAATTTTTGTTGGGTCGATGAATAAAATGACTTTTTGGGGGAGACACGCACGTGAAATTCAGTAATCTATTTTGTCATCACATCAATTCCCTATTCAACAGAACGGATTTTCTTCGAAAAATCATGAATTCTCTACTCGAAATCCAAGTATAATGGGTTAAAATTGGTTCATAGGTATTTACTATAGATCTAATTAAATTTCTAGATCCATTTTATCAGTGTTAGATAAGACGCTTTATATACCATAATTATGTACCTAATGGGGTAGAAAATAGAATTGTCATGAATTTTGAGATTTCTAACACTAATGTAAGCAACCTTCGAAGGTAGCTGGAACAATTTAAAATTCGATTCAAACAGACAAGTCCATTCGCTTCCATTTGTATGATTAATTTGTCCCCGGTAAGGTATAACCTTAAATTTAGTGGGGAAATTTTACGATGCTGAAAATGGGTTGAGTAGAAAATCGTTGTTTTATGTCTTTAGCACTGTTACGGGTTTTGACCAATTATTTTTTAGCGCTATTTTTAACACCTATGAGCACATTTTTTGCTTCATATCTTATCTGTTAAAACCACAAAGTGAAATGAACCATGCATTTCGCCACATTATACCGAATGTTTCTATTAATTCTGTGTTAAAGGATGTTAGCGGGATGTGGTGTCATTTTATCTTAAGAATATCTTAAGGTCAAATAGATCTTTTTTTAATTAATTTAATTTTTTTATTAAAAAGAAATATAGATTAAAATATCAAAATACTATTTATAAAATAATAGTAAAGAGATTACACATAACTTACAAAATACATTGTAAAACATACTTAAATATATCTTGTATTATATGGCTAAATAGATAATATTTACACCAATACTCAATATCTAATACCTGCGATTACTCCCCCTCATCAAACTTTAAAGTAATTTTTGCATCATCATCTCTCGTCATAACGATATAGTTCTTAGGAAGATTGGACCCAACAGTAAAGTACTCGTGGACCGATACCCTCTCGACATTTGGCTTACTCCCATTTAAACTGGTTCCTTCGAAGGATTGCTTTGGATTCAAATTGTGATGGTCCAAATCCAAATGTTGATTTGCATTTCTGTTCACTATCATCGTATAGGATCCGCCACTCTCTCTACTGTTATCGTTTGTCGAAAGTTCATTCAATCTTCCAACGACATTTCTATTTGCTATTTCAGCGATGTGCAGCTTTCGCAATCGGCAAATTATCACAGATAAAATTGCGATGATAATTGCTTCTGCAGAGCTCAAAATTATTGTAATGTATATTGTTAAATTTGAGCCGTTGAGCTTTTCATGGCCCGTGAATGATACGAATTTCTGCAAACCACCACACTCACAATTGGTCTGGCATAAACGATAAGGAGGATTTTTGATTGGAAAATGTTTTAAAAACTCTTCAGGACCTAAGGAAATCATCCATGAATTGGCAATTTTTGTAACGATGAAATTAGGATCTTTTTTATCAATGATATAATAATCGTCGCCACGTCTAAACTCGAAATATTCACTCTTATTATCCGCAAGAAGGTTATTTACTTGTCCTTCGTACAGTTCTAAGCTTTGCATGGACTTGTTGATATATTGCGTAACATCCCAAGCTGCTAGCAATTCTTCATCCTTATCGAAAAAATAACCATTGTTAAAAGGCACTGATTTGTTACTAACGTTCACAAAACCATCCGTTATCGTGGTGTGACTCAAACAAACGGATGTTATATTACCGGGATTATCTTCGAATAAGACGAACAAACTCTCGAGAACGGGTTTCTGCTGGAAAGCTGCGACTCTCGTAACTTCACAACCGTTTCGTTTCGTACAGTTAACATTCCCAACTTCTTCGAAGAGGCTGTCTTTCAAATTCGAGCAAAGTGTGTACAGTTTTAGGCCATCTGTATCTAGTGGCACGCTCATGCTAATTTTAACATTCTGACCGTGTAATACTTGTTCGAAACACTCACTGTATACCATCGGTATTACTAATTGGACTAAACTTAAAAAATGGAACAGTCTCATTTTTTCTTATTATTATAATACACTGCGCGAGTAAAGTTTTTTTACGATTAATTTTATTTCGGCGGTGCCGGTCAATGTAAGTAAGAATTAGCCGCAGAGCGTAATTTCCTTAGGTAGTCGTCCGTTTCATAATTTATGATGATTTTCCTAATTGTTATAAAGCGCAAACGTCATTGGTTGACTGATTCAATGATTAAAAATACATTTTAATTTACAAAACTTACGATGATTAAAAATGAACAAATGGCTTGTAGAGCTCATTTTTTTGTAAGTAACAAATCATATATGTATAAATTTTCAATTTTGCTATTTATTTTTCAATATTTTTCTCTCCATTTTGATATACAGGATGTTTACCAAAAAGGTGACCTCCTTAAAATAAAGTAATTATTTTTAGCTATCTAACAATTACTTATCTATTTACTGTTTCTATCAATTCAGTGTTAAGGATGTTTGCGGGATGTGGTGACATTTTATTTAAATGAAATAACGATAAAAAATATTTGCAAAACAGTACATACAGAGCTTACAGAGATTACACATAAATCACAAAATACATTGTAAAAAATACTAAATATATTTTGAATTGCCTTCCTAAAAAATATTTACACCGATACTCAGTACCTAAAATTAAAACATGCGGTTATTCTGCGTCGTCAAACTTTAAAGTATCTAATATTTGCATTATCATAATATCTCGTCATAACGACATATATAGTTCTTAGGAAGCTTGGACCCAACGGTAAAGTACTCGTGGACCGATACCTTCCCGACATTTGGCTTACTCCTATTTAAACTGGTTCCTGGTAGTGGGGTCAAATAGGGCTCATGGTGATTTGGATTTCTGTTCACTAGTCTCGTATAAGATTCGCCACTCTCTCTACTATTATCATTTGTCGAATGTTCATTCAATCTTCCAACGTCATTTCTATTTGCTATTTCAAAGTGTAGCTTTCGCAATCGCCAAATTATCACAGATAAAATTGCAATGATAATTGCTTCTGTAGAGCTCAAAATTATTGTAATGTATATTGTTAAATTTGAGCCGTTGAGTATTTCATGGCCCGTGAAAGGTATGAATTTCTGCAAACCTTCACACACACAATTGGTCTGGCAAAAATAATATAAAACATTCCTTATTGGAATATGTTTTAAAAGGTTTTCGGTACTTGCGGAAATCTTCGTTGAATTAGCAATTTTTGTAACGTTTAAATTAGGATCTTTTTTATCAATGTAATAATAATTGTCGTAAAGGAAAAACTTGACATATTCATTCTTATTATCCGTAAGAAAGTTAGATACTTTTCCTTCATACAGCTCTAAGCATTGCATGGACTTGTTGATGTATTGCTTAACATCCCAAGCAGCTAGCAATTCTTCATCCTTATCGAAAAAATAACCATTGTTAAAAGGCACTGATTTGTTACTAACGTTCACAAAACCATCAGTTATGTTGGTGTAACTCAAACAAACGGACTTTAAATAACCGGGATTATCCTCGAATAAGACGAACAAACTCTCGAGAACGGGTTTCTGCTGGAAAGCCGCGACTCTTGTAACTTCACAACCGTTTCGTTTCGTACACTGAACATTCCCGACTTCATCGAAAATGCTGTCTTTCAAATTTGAGCAAAATGTGTACAGTTTTAGATCATTTGTATCTTGTGGCACGCTCACGCTAATTTTAACAGTCTGAGATTCAAATAACATTTGTTCGACACATTCACTGTATACAATCGGTATTGCTAATTGGACTAAACTAATAAAATGGAACAGTTTCATTTTTTCTTATTATTAGATATTGTAGGTATGTATACACAACGCGAGTAAAGTTTTTAGTGTTCTACCATTAATTTTATTACGCCGGTCTTACTGTAGCCGCAGAGCGTAATTTCCTTAGATATAATCGTCCGTTTCATATTTTATGATGAATTTCCTAATTATTATAAACCTTAAAACGTCAGTTGATGATTGATTCAATGATTAAAAAAACATTTTAATTTACAAAACTTACGATGATTAAAAATGAACAAATCGCTTGTAGAGATCATTTTTTTGTAAGTAACAAATCATATCTAAAATTTCAATTTACCTATTCAATATTCAATATTTTTCTTTTCAGGGTGTTTTAAAAAATTGCGACCTCCTTACAAGGAAGGGTAGAACGTGACAAAATAAGTTAGTTCAAAATTTCGTAACGACTTTCGTTTTCAAGATTCAGGGTATTGAATAAAAAATTATTCACATTTTTTACGATTATTTCAAAACTACTGGCAGGATTGTAATGAAATTTTGTACAAATATGTTCTGGAAACTAACGCATCGTATAATTTGTTTTTATATGTGCATCGCTAGTTACACGATTCGTACCAAGTAGTTTTAAACCCAACTTTTGATAGGATTAATTTTCTTGAACACCATTCAATTTTACACCAAAAAAGTATCCTTTTTTTAATTAATTTAATTTTTTTATTAAAAAGAAATATAGATTAAAATATCAAAATACTATTTATAAAACAATAGTTAAAGAGATTACACATAAATCACAAAATACATTGTAAAACATACTTAAATATATCTTGAATTATATGGCTAAATAGATAATATTTACACCAATACTCAATACCTAAAATCTGCGGTTATTCCCCCTCATCAAACTTTAAAGTAATTTTTGCATCATCATCTCTCGTCATAACGATATAGTTCTTAGGAAGCTTGGAACCAACAGTAAAGTACTCGTGGACCGATACCTTCCCGACATTTGGCTTACTCCTATTTAAACTGGTTCCTTCGAAGGACTGTCGTGGGGTCAAATAAGGCTCATGGTGATTTGGATTTCTATTCACTACTCTCGTATAGGATTCGCCACTCTCTCTACTATTATCGTTTGTCGAATGTTCATTCTTTCTTCCAACGTCATTTCTATTAGCTATTTCAGCGTAGTCGTGTTCATGCCTTCGCAATCGGCAAATTATCACAGATAAAATTGCGATGATAATTGCTTCCGTAGCGCTCAAAATTATGATAATGTATATGGTAAAGTTTGAGCAGTTGAGTTTTTCATGACATGTGAATGGTACGAATTTCTGCAAACCTTTACACACACAACTGGTCTGGCATAAACGATAAGGAGCATTTTTTATTGGAATATGTTTTAAAAACTTATCAGTACTTGTGGAAATCTTCTTTGAATTGGTAATTTTTGTTACGATGAAATTAGGATCTTTTTTATCAATGTAATAAAAATCGTTGCCACGTCCAAACTCGAAATATTCACTCTTATTAACCGCAAGAAGATTATTTACTTGTCCTTCGTACAATTGTAAGCTTTGCATGGACTTGTTGATATATTGCGTAACATCCCAAGCTGCTAGCAATTCTTCATCCTTATCGAAAAAATAACCATTGTTAAAAGGCACTGATTTGTTACTAACGTTCACAAAACCGTCCGTTATCGTGGTGTGACTGAAACAAACGGATGTTATATTACCGGGATTATCTTCGAATAAGACGAACAAACTCTCGAGAACGGGTTTCTGCTGGAAAGCCGCGACTCTCGTAACTTCACAACCGTTTCGTTTCGTACACTGAACATTCCCAACTTCACCGAAAAGGCTGTCTTTCAAATTCGAGCAAAGTGTGTACAGTTTTAGGTCATCGGTATCTTGTGGAACGCTCACGCTAATTTTAACATTCTGACCCTGTAATAATTGCTCGAAACACTTACTGTATATACACTCACTGTATACCATTGGTATTGCTAATTGGACCAAACTAATAAAATGGAACAGTTTCATTTTTTCTTATTATTGTAGGCATATATACTCAGCGCAAGTTTAAAGTTTTTAGAGTTCTACGATTAGTTTTATATTACGCCGATCTTAATGTAGCTAAGTATTAGCCGCAGAGCGTAATTTCCTTACAGATAATCGTCCGATTCACAATTTATGATGAATTTCCTAATAGTCATAAAGCAGCAGACGTCATTGGTTGACTGATTAAACATTTCCCAAATTTTTCTTCCTGTTTTCATATAGGTAGGTAGGGCCTACCTACATATTACTGATGCATACGTACTGGGTACATTGTTTAATGCAATAAAGAAAACCGGCTTTGCCATTTAATGAGAACAAATAAATTTTCGCATTCGTTATTCCGCATCCGTCGCTGGTTCGCATTGAAACGTGATCGGAAAGATTTAGCGGAACATTTTCTTTTCCATCTTGATTACTGATGCCGAAGGTTTTTCATTTTCCTTCAGAAATATGTAAAATATTCAGCGCTGCAAAAATAAAGGGCGAAAAGTCGCTGCGATTGTGCATGCATAATGCGGATTTTTTCCTTATTTCCTCATTCGAATCGTAAAATGAAAAACGCCGGAGAACGAACGGGAACTGTTAAATACATATTTCGTTGTAACGGACTGTATTAATAGATTTTTCTAAATCAAAAATTGTACAGTAGGACATCCAAATTAGGCTGTAAAATTTAACATTCTAAATTTCTCATATTCGATTGTTAAATTTTGGATATTTGGTGAAATTAAGGCAATGTGCCATTAGCCTAATCTCGAACAACGTTCCTTCCGCTTGATAATTCCTCCGCTTCGTGTGATTAATATAATGGATTTAATTAGGGTGAAGGATTGCAACAGCAACAGAGTTTGGGGATATTAGGTCTTTTCATTAGAATCGATTTCGAAGGTCATTGTTAACTATTACAGAGTGCCAGCAAAAACAGAAGTATTGTTTATGGAAGTGCCCAAATGGATTTATCATCATCCTGTCATTGTTTCTAAAATCATTAGTTTTAAACGTTAGTCATTTTCGTTCTGAATAGACGTAGAAGACGTATTTACGATGACATAGGTTTGATATAGTTAAGCTATTTTTCAATCCATTTCCCTTTAATTACAATTTACATAATCTCATTATCATATAAATTGCTATAGGTGACAACAACATCTCAGGAACACTTGTTTACCAATTTCGCTGGCTTATTAGCATATTTTTATATTCTGAAATAACATTTTGCCCTTACATTGAAAAACTTCCAATTAATGAATCGATTAATTATTAACCTCGGCGTTATTGTAAGGGTTCGTTTAATTAGAAAAAGTTATTAGAAGCATCGCCATTATTAGAGTCTTATAAGTTAAAAAATTGGCGAAGAAAGTTTTCGTCTTGGTCTTAAGAATTTTCGTTAAAAAATACCACATTTTTTTGATTAATAAAAGTTTGCTAAAAATTCGATAGTAGGCAGGAGAGAGTGGGGCTAGTAGTTACAAAATTTGTAATTACTAACATTTGTTTTTTTTTTTTCTTAAAAACTATCAGCTGAATCGGCGCCAAATTCTGAGATAATGCGGCCCAATGTTTCTGCTCTACATTCCTGAATTTAGATCCAACAATTTAAGTTAAACACATTTAAATTAAAAATTTATGAGGGCGTGTAAAATGTAACAACTTGCCCTACCTAGGGGAAAGTTGTTACAATGAATATTATGGGAATTCAATAAGTTTTAAACACTTTCATTCAAACCAAAAAATGCAAATGTAAAACAATGATCTTAAACGTATTAATCGCTATCAGAAAGGCAATGAATACAAACGTAGAAATCGTCATCTTCTCTACAAGAGACTTGTGCCCATTTCTTGCAACGTAGATAACGAATCCATTCGTTAGATTTGGATTCTGAGTAGAATTTCAAGCATACACCTTAGACAGCGAGTCCTCTTCTTCGGATTCCTCAGAAGTGGAGACTTGCCTGAATTTTTTTTAACTTGCTTTTATTCTTTCGTGGAAGGCGGATTCCCTTTTTCCTATGTGCTCTGGAGCGTCAGGTTCAGTTGAAGGATCAATTGCAAGGGTTCCTCATGGAATTTACTTCTTAGTGGGGTTATTTTTTACTGTATCAATGTGCCCCTAAAGTTCTGTAACAACAAGCCCCAACATTCGTTTTGATGTTCTGTATTGGTTTTGCTAGTTCGTTTCTTTTCTGGAGGAAAACTATTAGAGCAAATGAAAGAGTGATTTTATGTAAGCTTTAAAACAACCCGTTTTTGAAAATCAAATTACCTACCGGTTAGTGAAGAACTTGATCGAAACGTCGAAACACTTCATTTACAATTATGAGGTTAAAAAACGATTTCGGGGGTTCTTCGGCGTGCAACTATCGAATTCAACTTTCGTTCTTAGTTGGGGCTTCCTAGCAAGTATTAATAGCCACAGAATTACGGTTGTCTATCTGTTATATACTCATTTTTATTGGTTTTGTAACAACTTGCCCTTGTAACAACTATCCCCACTCTCCCCTACATTATCTATTAATTGTCTATACACACAATTTTTTCTACCTTTATTGATTATTATTTTTCATTTTAGCGATTTTTTCCCTCTTTTATCATTCGCGCCATTTAATTAAAAACATCCCTTGCCCATCGGAGACGAAGAGAGCCCGAGTACTTCACTTACTTGATTTATTAACAAAATATACGTTTTTATTAAATTAGACTGGAAGTAGTTAATTAACTTCGTTATCCGATATTATTAGATTAACGGCGATTTAGTAAATGATATAGGCAGAAATAAAATTTCGAAATTCCCTCCATTTCGGGATGATTTAAGAGCCGCTAAAAAGGACGAATTTGAAAGCGAAGATTTTTTTAACGAGCCAACAAAAACGGCAATGGAATTTCTACGAAGTGAATTATTTAATTAGGAAATACTTACACTTTGATATTAATGGCGACATAGATTAGATTGCTCCTCGAGCCATATGGATAGTACCTACGCCAATGTATAAATATTATACACAAATATTACTTTCATTAAGCAGGTTGAGATAAGGATTTATTAAAGCGGATAATTCCATGAATCATTTGTACACATCCGTTTTTTAAATGTCTTTTATCAACAATCTTAGATGCATTTCCCTTATGCAAATATAACATACAGGAAATTATTTGTGGTCAAAAATTCTAGGCATAGTTAAATAAAAATTCATATTATGTAGAGATGAAAAAAAATTTCTACTAAGTCTATTAAAAACTCGTTACGGTAAGTATTACCTATATCATATCACTGTACTTAGAGCGCGCTGGTGTAATGTAGAGTAATTCTCAATGTAGTCTCGAAAATCCCGGCTTAATGCCGTCGTCGCCGATCTGATGTGTGACTATTTAAGATATATCTAGGGAAAATCGATGAAACTTATTTCCTGAGCAGCGCTTATTACCCCAGCGAAATATGATATACCACTTTCGAATTCAAATTTTACGGGCGAAACTGGAAATAATGATCCTGCGTAAAAACGTCAGTCGATATTTTGCTCGAATACAGGATGTTGTTAGGAAGCGGTTACGTTATTTGTTTAATGGTTTTTTTGTAACTATTCCTTTTTGCTGTCGCAACAATGCGTTGGAAATGCTTCAAGTTATCCTCGAGGTAACAAAATTTATACAATTTGAGTTGAGAAGCGCCACTAGTGCACTTCAAACGAGCACTTCAATTCTGATTTGCAATTTTAAATGAAGTGGGTATCGTTCTTTAAAAGGCAAAAAGAGCTGATAAAACCTTCGAAAACAACCCTTATAAGTAGTTTTTTTTAAACCGCAGAGAAACGTTGTGTTTCGTTTATACATTAATTACAGGTCTTATACATTATTCATAAATATCTACTATTATTTATCATAAACTACCTAAACTTCGAAGCTGGTATTGGATGAATATTTTCCATTTTTGAAATTAATCCATAAATATAAATTCTTAAGCTTAAGGCAACGATTTTTGGTGGAAATTTATTGTTCTATCGAGTGTTCTCTCCAATAATGTTCCGTCTTAATTGCCTCATCTATCTTTCTACGAGATCCGTTCAAGAATTTTTATTGTCAGAAAATATGCAGACAATAACCAGGATGCACTTCAAATATTCCAGATATCATATAGAGGGTGGTCCAATTTATTGAATTAATGCAGTAGTATTCACCTAAATTACCATGTTTTTATAGAAATTTTCAGCGGTATATGAAAACAATTTTTTTGAGTGTTATAAAACTGGAAATTCGCAGCAATGTTATATAAAAGACCTGGCACTACTAAAGTGTTCTTACTGTAACAATTCAGCATTTAAATGACAAAGAAACAATTAGACTTCTTGGAGGAAGAAAGAACTTCATCATTTTCTCTTATACGTACATCAAAGAGTTGAAGTCTGTTAAGAGTCCTTTCAAAAGAGGGAAATAAGTCTTCGTTTTATGTCATTTTAGGTACACTAGTATGAATACGTGCATAAACTGAAGAAGAATCTCGCTTTTTTAGTTAAATTTCGCATTTAATTGATTTAACTGGAATAAGTAATTGGATATCAATCAGACAAAATATAAAATAAAAATTAGAGCATTGGAAATTTTGAATTAAAGTATTTTAAATAAATAATAAACATCCAATTAAAATTCGTTTAATCAAATTCGCCATTAATAAACTTTTTCTCTACAATACCAACATTCGAAATAATAACTAAACAATATACTTTATACAGGGTGGTCCACGCTCAACGCGACGAAATATTATGGGCAAACGGTAAGAGATTTTAAAAATTCCTTCGGGTGAAATATGTACATGTATAGTGGTTACAATTTAAATTTATTTAGACATATACAGGTTGTCTCAATTTTGAGAAAATATACAAAGTATTGTTTTTTTTTAAATGGAACACCCCGTATATTATTACATTTTTGGATTCGACTCGATGAGCTTTCAGAGCCGTCTAAAATCAAAATTTTGTGATTTTTGAGTCCTTTATTATGAGACCAAGATACCAAGTGGAGTCTTCCAAAAAGGGTCCAAAAGGGTCCAAGTACCCTTTTTGGAATCAGCTCATCAAGTAGAATCCAAAAATGTAATAATATATGGGGCGTTCCATTTAAAAAAACAATACTTTGTATATTTTCTCAAAATTGGGACAACCTGTATATGTCTATCTGGTAGCCACTAAATTGTAGCCACTACACACATACATATTTCAAACGAAGCAATTTTTAAAATCTCTTACCGTTTGCCCATAATACTCCGTCGCGTTGAGCGTGGACCACCCTGTATAGTAAATATAAATATGTACATAATAATAAATTCATTTCGATGCTCTTCGTCAGTACATATACGTTAGTTTAGAACATGTAAAATTCATATTGGATGTTCTGGTCACAATGAACGTATCCCAGCATCCTTTATCCCACGCTGAAATTTGAAATTATTATTATCTATGTACCCTTCCAGATTATAGGTTCGCAGTCCTTTGACACAAAATCAATAGAAATGAATTCAATCGGCCCCACATTGCTGCAACACAATGGGTATTAGGCATATACGCGGTCATAGTTTGCACGTCTAAAGAGTAAATTGGCCACCAGATATGCCTTTGAGATTCGGGTTTAATATTGAATATAAAAATTTATTAGACAAAAATTTGTCTACGCTGTGTCCTAGATAAGGGTATAGGGATAAAACGTTCAAAGCACTTGTTCACTGTCGCTTTTAATAGGCTGATGGATTTTTTTTTTGGGACGTTTCGTTTTTGTTGAACCATCATCAGCATCACACATAGTTTCATAATTAAAGAATGTTCCTCGTTGACGTCCTCAAAGTTCTGTTCGAAAATCGCGAATTTTAACCCTTTTCTCGATAAACCGAATTTTATTGTCGATTCCTGTTGGCGTAACGGAATCTATACAGAGCTGGCGAGTTGGTTTTTAGGGAATTAGGTAAAGGCCGGGGCCGACCGGTCGTATATTTTCTTAAATTCGTTTTCATGGATCGTCGGTCTGGCTCCACCGTAATCATTTAATAGAATGATACTTTATATAAATCGTTGATAATGTCATCCCTAATTTTAAAAAGGATTATCAGGGTACAGGCGGACTTATAGAAAAGGGTTATTCGTTTTAATTTTCCACATATTAGGTGAAAATTATAATTTAACCCGCCATTAAAAAATAATTACTGCTATTAATTGTCAGTATAGTACCTATTTCCTAATGAATTATCCTGGCAATTATCGTAAAATCCTTATTATAGGTATATTTTTTAACAGAACAAAGTGTCAATATTTTCTCCTCAAGTGTACTGTCACTGATAGTGTTATCGTTACATATTTATAAAAAATGGTGCTTGTTTTGTTACACAAGTGAACAAATATCGATTATCATTAATGATAAACAAACATTTTCAATACCCTATATACGCAATTTATACGCATCAATATTGCTGTACGACTATTAAATAGAGAGCATTTACTTTGTATTTGCAAAAAATACTTAAATTTAGCGTATAACAAACGAAAATGTTAATAATATCTACAATTTACTTCACATGTTCGGTTAGAATGGGCCAAAACTCAACCTAATTTTCGGCGAAAAGAGAAATATTTCGTATACTTTTGTTATTTAGTTCAAAGCGTTAAACTTTTAAAAGAAAGTAGAAAAGTTCTCGGTGGATAAAGCACCTTTTGTAAAATTTTGGAGCCTTGTGAATGTTTCTAGGATGTTTCAAAGTTTGGAATCAAATTACTTACAGTATAATAAAGAAATATTGTAATTAACCGACCGGAAGAACGATATCTAACAAAATTGAGCATCTCGTAATTAAAAAATTGCATTCAAGAAAACTAATTAAATTATATGTGTGCATAAAAATTACAGAATTAATCATTCTATAGCGCACTGTTGGCTGTAAATTGCGGGAGTTAGAACTGACATGGGGAAGATATCATCAGTATAAATTCCATATTCTCTGGGAATCTTAGTTAAATTAGTTTTGTTATTACTTATTACAGCCACAAGATAATCTGGAATATATTAAATTGCTTCGTAATTTAAACTAGAATATTCATAACACAATTTTACATGGCCGGGCGTTACATCACCTGTGTTTGCATTTGATACGGGCAAATTTTAGCTTTAAATTACGTAAGTTGAGAGGTAAATTCGAAAGATTTATCTATACATAAACCGAATATTGAAATAACTAAAAATTCACTACAGGTCTATTTATATTTACACCGCGTCTAAGCAGTGAAATGAAGTTTGTGCGCGGCATTATCGTTCTAAAGTAGAAAGCTTTATCTTGCGGCTACAAAACTTATCAATAAATCATTCAAGTTAAACTCATGAATTTAACATTTAGATCACGTATAGTATCTAGCAGAAAGCAAACGTTACGAGTTCCGAATGTTTTACTCAACGTCCCCGGATTGATTTAAAATTACTTTTCTTCGGCATTTTTTTATTTTACCGCTGAAGTTTATTGAATAAATTATGTCAATTCGTGCTTAATAATAAAGTCTCAAATAAACTGTATTTTTATAACGGTATCTAATAATTATACAATGATGAATTGATGGTCCTGCGAAGGTCGATCAAAAAAAATATTTACGATCTCTTTAGCCCACTTTATCATAGGGTTATAAAAAGAGCTGGATAGCTCCGTTGGGAAAACAAATTTATCAGTATACATATAACGCGAAACTGAGTTGAGAATACGGTTTAATAACGTTTTATCATCTAATAAATCCGCTGGATATCGAGATGTACAAAAGTAATTGGAAATTTAATATGCCGTATAACGCAAACACGGGGATAAAAAAATGCGAAATTTTAATTAATTATGAACATTTGTGACAGATCAATCAATTTTTACGATTTCGTAATCAACTATTGTTATGTCAATTGCATTCGTTAACGCGTTGATTTTTTACATTTATTTTTTAAATACAGGGATTAATAAAAGCAAACAAGGCGTCAATTCCCCGGATAACTTTTTTAGGAGGCGGCTTAAATTCCACATTAAAAACCTTAACATGTTCCTATATAGCATCTGATAGCATTTCAGCAGGCTTCTGTTTTCATGCTTTCGGGATTACCGCTTTAATTTGAATATTTTAAACGGCAAATGGGCGGCAATAAATACAGTTAAGGTCTTTCTTTACGATTCGGCTGATGTGGGAATTTCGGAATTTACCGCCGAAATCTGCAAATGGCCGTGAATTTTTCGCCCGATAGTGAAATTCTTCATCATCGATCTTGCCGCTCGAGCGATTAAAAGATTTCGAAAAAAAAGTATGTACCTATAGATATTGAAAAATGGGCGTTAGCTTTCTATGTGGAAGTGATAACGTATGGCCATTAATTTTCTTGAATTTATAGACTTAATAAATTCAACCAATGTTCTAAAACAAACACTCCATATCGGCGGTTTCCAGTTAATTTCATTAACTCCCAATTATATTTTTGTTTGCATTTACATTTCACATTTCGAAGTGGACTTTTCCCTGCGAAAATTTCGTATCGCGATCACTCATCGGCGGTTTCGCGTATTCGAAACGAAAAAAAGACCACTTTTTTCGCCATACAAAGTCGTCGTAGAATCAATTGTGAATTTGTAAATTGCTCTACGTGGAGATGAGCATTCTGGAACGTAAGTCCATTGTATTTGGCGAATGCGATTTGAATAAATGTATACGAACAAAGAGGTAATCCGAGCGCAGGCATTTATCGGAGTTTAATATGATTTCAGTGAAAAACAGGAATTTCTTTTCGGGTTTTTCCTTCGTCGGTTCCGGATGATAATTTAATAACTACTGAACTAATATTTGTAAACACAATAGAATTGTGCAAACTGTAAATTATAACCAAAACAACATGAGTACAGTTGGTGCAACACAAAAATGAAAGCACGTCACCATAAATTTTCCACGTCACAAAGAGACAGTGTTGCCAAACTTTTATAAAGTTTGCAAAATCTAAGAATTTTCTAAAATTGTCAAATGGCAAAATGACAAAAACAAATTGAAAATTAGGGGTTCCTGTTTCACGTTCCTAAACTATCGATGTGTTCAGGTGCTCACTACAATTATCATCAAATTCCTTTATCACCTGAAATACATTTAATAGGTCGAGTGAAAAATTTTGTGTATAATTGTCGTTTATAAGTGTATACACACGTGAAATTTCAGAGAAAACTTTCTTAAAATATGAAATATTTAGTGCTAAAATAACTACTCAAGAAATTCTTATTTCTTCATCATTCGGCCGAATAGCCATTAGTAGTTGAGGCTAATAAACTAGAAAGAAGAAGAAGAAGAAGAAATTTAAATTTAAAAGTACTGGATCGGGTGGTAACGGCAACTATGCGACTTGGTAGTCAGTTCCTATTAATATTCTGTAAGAAAAAATTATTTATTTTGTATAAATACGTTGAATTTTTATCATATTAATTTTTCTTAGATGATTTAATTCCGCTTTTAAACATTTTCCATCATCCCTTGTTAATATTAAATTCAGCAGGTATTAAACTTAATCTGTTTTTGTATTTATTTTTTAAAGTTGGACACAATGCTTGGCAAATTACGTCACATTAGTGACGTGCGTTCATTTTTGTGTTGCACCAACTGTAGTAATTAATTGAGTAGGCATTCCATTTGATTATTTCATTGTAATGAACATGACCTAGCCGGATTTTTTTAGTTGGTTCCAATTCGGTTTTCATTAAGATGCTTCGTATTTGCGAACGAGATTTTCCCGCAGTTATTAAAATATATTAGACGAAATTGCACGTTCGCAATGGAAAATAATGCGCTCCGGTTTTCACAAAGCACGGTAGCAGTAATTTCCTCCGGTAATTAAACTGGAAAGAATCGCGCTTTGTTAGAAAACATTGTAACTGTAATAAACACTATATGAGAATTTTATATAAACTGGGATTTTTGTGTTGGAAAATACCAGACAATTATTTTAGACAATTTTGAATGAATTCTAGAAATTATACCGTCCTCCCAACTCCAATCTACGGCTATGAACTGTTATCGATCTCCCATCATTGCAGCAAATACGATCTCTGCGAAGCGATGATAACGCTGCTAACATAATTCAACTTCTCGCCGTTATGTGGCAGCACTATTTACTATATTTTGAGTTCTAAATAAAATGTTCTAATAAAATCATCAAATTTATTTGCAAAAATTGTAAATGTAAATCTACTATAATCGGCCCTGTCCTGTAGACTCAGCAACAGAAGCCACATTTTCATTTTAACCGCAATCATTGCGCTATTAACAAATTTGTAGATATACACAATTAATGGATTTGCATATATTTTGCACGAGTTTTGCGGCGTGGACGCAGCAAAAGGCCCTTTATTGTTTGTACATTTCAACGTAGGTACTTCCCCGAACAAAGAGTTGCGTCTATCTCGGGCGTTTCCTTTGTACATTAACATTTGAGCGTTCACTTTGAGATTTGGCATTTGCTTTGAGAAACGCATTGTGATGCTAAAATGCCTGACCTACATATCTTTAATTAATAATAAAGTCCGTTTTAATTAGACGGAAAAGGGGGGAAAAGGAGGTAAAAAAATTCACCGGTAGCGACATTTTCGCAAATCGATGGGGATTTTATTTTTCGAACGCTCTTCCACGTTGATCATTTCATTTTTTGCGGCTCTTTTGTGTAACCGGTTTGGACAAGCGACAGAAAATAAATTGAAGTGTTAATTGTGAATATGCGAATTTCGAAACGTTCGCAGCACTTTTTGAAATTAAAAAAAAGGCGTACCTGTCTCTTATTTTTTATTGTTGTATTTTGTTAATTAATCGAACTGCGAAATTTACTCTCGAATTGCTTGTACAACAATGTAAAATTTTCATATAGAGCTTTAAATAAATTAAGCAAATTGATTTGAGAGTAAACTTTTTCTCACAAAATACAAATCGCTTTGACAGATTTTTAATCAAAGCAAAAAATTTTACTTTCATTTTACATTATTGACTAATTTCTACAAAGCGACAAAAGCAATATCTTTTGTCGCTAATTAAGTTTGCGAACTTTTAATGTATCGAGCTTTTTTGTGCTTTACATTGTCCGGTATCGCTCAAAAGGTTAAAAAGTCTCTAACTTTATTTCATCACTTTTCTCAGATTTTGACCTGTTTTTAGACAATCGAATGGTTACTTTACTTTAATGACCTATTTTTTTCTTCTATAATACCATTAGGTACATTTTAATGCGGAGAATATTTAGTCAAACAATGCCGGATATTTCTCTTTCTAATCTACTTACACTATCGACTCATTCCATACCAACTGTATAGCAAAATGACACGTTTTAGAGAAATATGATTACGTTCGAACACGCAATTCGTGTGACTCTACTCTATTAATATTGAGAACATTTTATGAACGAATTTCGCTTGTTATTATTCTCAACGTATTATTTTTACTAATTACGTTAATTACTTAATCTTTAAATAATTAAGCAGACATGCATTTTTAATTAGTTTAGTTTAATATTAATTTGAAAGTAAAAGTGATTGAAACATCCTCGATTATTAGGTATGTACTTAGGTACTCCTTCGCATTTCGCATGTCTATAAGGGAAACGCGAATTGTTCATATGAAGTGTAACAGGTTACATTGCCCTAAATTTTTATTACATTTTCATTCTCTTGCCAGCTACATTCCATTTATCAGAGGCGACAACCTGCGAACCTGCATTATGAAATATTAAAAACGAAAAATTTGTAAGGGAAAGACGTTGATTTATTATAGCACTTTTAGAGAGGAATTTAATTAAAAATTCGCCAATAAAAGAAACGTAAATTGTATTTTCCTGTAATCTGTACTTTAAGAAATATATCCATGTCGCCTGTGGGGTACACTTGATTACAATTGCCTATACTACAACTAGGAGTCGATATTGAAATTGCGAATCTCTAATAGCCTTTTCTAAACCCTCAAGAAACTCACCTCGAGCCTTCGAGATTGCGGCTCTCCCTCGAATCGATTCCCCCGTTTCTTTAACAGCTATACAAAACCAAATAGATTTTCTTATTCGGAAAATTAACTCCCGCGAAAATACAACTCGAAACCTCCAGACTTTTTAATTTAGGATCAGCTAAAACGGAATCCCAACATACAGGGTGATAGATTTAAACGAAACACCCCGTCGAAATTCCCGTATAAGGCGAGGCAATGAAAAGCGAATGGAAATCTTGGCGAATAATACAAGTCGAGGCGTCAGGGACACGAGCCTGGGATATTAGGGAACCTTGGCCGTCATTCGAGTCAGCCCCTAACCCCGCCTAACCGGTGGCGCGTCGAATTTACCATACGAAAAGTTCTAGGGCCGTAAATAGGGGCGGAAAATGGGGAACCGATACTTGCGCAGTCATAGATTTTCGGAAAATCCTTCGGACCTGTTGATACTGTAGGGATTAATAGGTGCAAGTTTCTCCGGGAAATTAAAGCGGTTCTGGTTGGAGTAATTTTTAGAACGGTAAATTAGGTTAATTTTTTTTCGTTTAAATTCAATATTTGATGTGTAATTTCACGGTAGAGTAAATTCGTTTTATTAAATCATGGGAAATGTGTTTTTAATAAATTGCATTACGTTTAAAAGAGATTTGTTTTAACGCGGAGAAAATTAATATGAACCGTACATCTCTGCTTTATAGAGTAAATTAAAATGTTACAAATTGTTTTAATCTTCACCAAAGATATCAGAGTTTCGGATCAATTAAATAGCGGTCATCAATCCTACCATATCTTTAATCCAGCGATCATTAATCATCGTTTAAATCAAGTCGTTTCGCTAATATTCAACAATTTAGATACGTTCAGAAGCGCAGGGATCAATTTATTATTCGATAATTGCTGTTGTTTGATTGTTTAAAATGATTTGTCAATGTAGGGGCGAAATGGCCGTGCGAAAGCTTATAATAATTATTATAAATTGCGGTGCGGTTTTGGTAACATTTCGTATCGATCTAAAGGGCAATCTGGAAATGAAATTTGACCTCGTTCACGGAGAACAGTTATAATAAAACCGGGATAAACGGAATGCAGTTAAGCTTCGCACTTACCGCAAACTGGGCGATTTTCGGTGGTTAATGATCCGAAAATTAATAAATGCTGACTGTTCCCATTTAGCTTCGGGTAATTAAATTATTAATTTACTTAATTAATAAATAAATATATAATTTTACAACCGGTTGTTGGTAAAGTATCCAAGGAATATCTACCTATGTAAAGATAAATAAATTTGAACATAAATTTAAAGGTTTTTAATTTTTTTTCATTATTTAAATTGGAAAAATCGGCATATTTTATGAGTAAATATGTACGCCAGTTAAATAAAAATGTGGAATTAAATAAATAGATAATTTAATACGCGTGTGTGGAAATCGAGAGTTTTAGAAACTCGCGTTATATCATACGTACATCTACATCGCCTGAAGATGTAAAAAGAGTTTTCGTATATGAGGCAATAAAATTCGCAACTTTCATTTTATTTCGCAGGATTCGCCCGATTTCGATTTCGGAATATTCCTGACGGTTTTATTGCTTTCTGATTCGAAAATATTGTCGAAAAAGGTTCCAGCGACACTAGAAAGTGAATCAAGAAAAAGTGGGATAGGTATTTTCGAAAAGTTTCCTAAAATTTCGATATTACCGAAAAACACAAAAAAGACATGAATAAATTACTATTCCTGCTAGAGATGAATAGCATATCCGACTCTCGTTTCCTCTGTTCATTATCGCGGCAAAACTTAATGAAGTTTTCTAAAACTTCCTGTAGCTTGATCTTAATTAAGCGATGGAATCAATTCATGAGAAGAAATTAAAGAGAGGACGATTTTTAAATTCTGTTCGTAAATACTTTCAATACTAGTCTGCAATTATTTATACATCAGGAGCCAATGGGAATTAAATAAAAACGAAAATTATTAGATAAGATTATTTCCAATATTGTGGTAGAATTGATTTATCCATAAATTCATAATACTTGCACCTTCTGGTATGTTTGCGTTGTAAATTTAGAAAATTCATTCAGATAAAGCTTCTGTCTACATATATCAGTTTTCTCTTGACACAATTCAAAAATATGTGTTACGTAAATTTGCTTTACTGTTAAAAATTGCGTTGGAGTTTTGTGTTTATCTGATTGATCTGCTCCTATCAATCACATATGTTTTTCGGTTTTTTTTCCACCATTGATTTTCTGTAACACCTTCATTATGTCTACCAAAAATTCAATACATTACTCACTTGAAATCATAATTTATAATAACAAAATGCAGAAGCACCAATTACACGCGCTTAGTATAATTGTTGAACTAATTGAATTTTAAAATGCAAGAATATTATGTATATCTAATAAAGTAATTCAATTAGGTACTATAAAATGGCATAATTCGTGCTACATAGAAGATTTTAATTAGTTTAATTCTTAAAAGTTAATTAAGAAAACTTTTAATTAAAATTCAATCACCTAATACTAAATCCTAGTTAATCCCGAATAATGCATAGAGCACACAGATATAGGTAGGTAGGTACTTACTCGCGTAATTCTTTAAACAAGAGCTAAAAAAATCCTTTCTCTTTTAATTTCCATATACTAATTATGATAGGAGGGAGAGGGCGAATGTCTGGGAGATAGAATATCAACGGGCATAATGAAGCGTTAAAAGGAAATAGAAGCGTGAGTACTATGTTGTCATGACAACATCGACCTGCTGCTGGTCCGGGAGTTTCATGTGGAAACCCAGCGCTGCTTCGGGGGCGAAATTGCCGCTGAAAAAAAGGGAGAAGCTACTTTAAAATCGCATTGTATTATTAGGGTAGGTCCTAGCAGGGGTGGAGAAATTCGCTCGGAGGGAAGACGCTTTCGAAATTTCCACCAATGATTGGCCTTTAATTTTTATTAGACAAGCTTTAGCTATAAAATGAGAGTACCTACTATATTCTAGTATTAGCTATAATAGTAGAGTAATGAATTTTCATTTTATTGTATTTTTGAAACCAGCAAACGATTTTTTTAATTTATTCTATACAGGGTGTCCGGTAATGAAGCGCTAAGGGTGCGTTCTTTGGGTCAAAATGTGACGATTTAACCAATTTTACCTTAGTCCAAAGTTGCTTATTTAGGAAGTTATAGCACTATAAAAATCGATTTTTTATTTCGTTCTAGAGGTGATGTCCAATTAAGAATATGTTATCCATTTTGCTCTTAATATGGAGGGCGCCACTTCAGCACACTTTTTTCCTTCGAAAAGCCATAACTTTTTTGTACGTAGAAATTTGATAAAAAGGGATCAATTTATAAAAACTACAACACTTTAGCTTTAAAAAAGTATACCTGTTTTAGTCGCTAAAATGCACCAATTCAAAGATAAATGAGTTTGAAATGTGTGCTGCAGGCTTACAAAACAAGGGTAATAACGAAGCTTTCGTCTGGAAAAATAACTGTAAATATCTGGAAATGAATGGAAAATTTCTGTAAACTGTCTGTAATGTCTGGAAACTGTCCGGAAATGTCTGGAAAATGTCTGAATAATATCTTTAAATGTCTGGAAGTGTCTGGAAATGTTTGGAACTATCTGGAAACTTACTTGAAATGTCTGGAAATATCTGGAAATATCTGGAAACTCTGGCTACGAAATGTCATAACTAATAATCCCTAATTCATTACCTACATAAGCATGAAGCGCAAATTTCAAACTCATTTATCTTCGAAACGGTGCATTTTAGCGACTCAAAACAGGTATACTTTTTTTAAAGTTAAAAAGTTGTAGTTTTTATAAATTGACCCCGTTTGGTCAAATTCCTTTGTACAAAAAAGTTATGGCCGTACAAAGGAAAAAAAAGTGTGCTGAAGTGGCGCCCTCCATATTAAGAGCAAAATGGATAACATATTCTTAATTGGACATCACCTCTAGATCGAAATAAAAAATCGATTTTTATAGTGCCATAACTTCCTAAATAAGCAACTTTGACTAAGGTAAATTTGGTTAAATCGTCATATTTTGAGACAAAGAACCTACCCTTAGCGTATGGCCCATTCATTACCGGACACTCTGTATAGTAATTAATATTTATGCATTATAACAGTTTGGTTGGACACAATATCACTTAATTAAGGTAAGTACCTACTGGTATATGAAACGTAGCAAAGCAATGAAGAAGGTATAGCTACTTAATTAAATATTAAATTGATTTCACGTTTCAACGGGTTTGGAATTTACGCCATCCGTTGTAACAATATTAGATTAGGAAAGAGGGACATTAGAACCCTTTCTTGTAACTGACTTAATTGTCTTGTTGACGCAGCAGCGCGACAGTGGGTAGTTCATTAAGGGAAGAACGTTAATTTGGAATAATGGTTTTCGGTAATTAGTGAAAGTTTAACCAGTATCTACCTACCAAAAGGCTTATTTAATAAATACTTACAATAAAAATATGTTAGTAGATAGATACTAATTAGTAATTTTCATTGTAATAAATATGTAGGGTGTGTGTATGTGCAAATTCGAATAATTTTCGAGCGTTAGAGCTGTGGAAATTGAAACCTTTCTGTTATTTTACAAATGATGGTTAAAAGCACTAGAAGTTAATACGGAATTTCAGAATGCAATAAACATGACACGCTGCTCGTTTGCGATAAATGCAATATAAGTTGAAAGTAGTCAACTCGTTGGAAATATTGAGCTGACATTGCTATAGCTGTAAATTCCGCATAATGACGATTAATTAGGTAGGTATTAATTAAATAATAGAGCATTTCATTGAAACATTTGTATAATTTTAGAATTCATTACACCTACCTATGTATGTAAGTAATCTAATTAAATAAATGGGGTTTTTTCGAGGGTAGCAGATGTTTCCTTTAGGTCGTTAAGCTTTAGTTTATGCTTAAAGTTGAAGTAGACTTGGATGTAATTTCGTCTCTAATTAGTTCAGACAGTAACACAAATAAGGTATTTAACATAGTGAATTACTGTAGCAAAAATAAAGTACAGTTTACTTATTTATTCCTAATGTCTGAAAAAAAATTCTCAATCAGGAGGAGAAAGAAAAATGCAAAATAAAAATTTTTTCGTCAATAAAAAATGCCCCATCGAGTGCAATGGAAACTAATCGAAATACCAATAGTTTCGATATAGGAAAATTCCGAATGCGAATGCAGTCACTCCTTTAGGACCGTCATTTTTCCGATTTCCCACCAACCTGCTATTCCATAATCCCTCCTGCGACTTTCCCGTCGAGCCACAAGTGGTAGAGTACAGAGTATACAGGCCATGCCATGCCATGCCATGCCTCTGCCTCTGTAAGTCTGTAGTCTGACAGTTGCGCTCCGGTCGGCCGTAGCTCCCGGACGCTTTTCGCTCGTTTTCCCACTTTCGATTTTGTATATCTACGGTAATATTGTTTTTCCGCCCGATTTCCGCTTTCCTTGACCATTTTTTTTGGTTTTTGTCTTCGTCGCTCTCGAGGTTGTGATCGTCGGTTGTGATTTTCAGTGCGTGATAATCAGATGAATTTTATGGGCATTTTTTTAGTTTTGTGAAATGGTAAAGAACGTTTGAAATATCTGAATTTGTTATGCAAATAAAAGGTTTTTGAAATTTTGGCGAAACCGTTGCGCATCCGCCATTTTTTTAAATTAATTCAATCGCTTAGAAATCTTGTTAAAAAATAGATGCCTAATTATTGCAATTATTTAAAAAATTGTATATATCTAAACAATGCTTATAGAAAAGGTATACTTATAGATAGGTACTTACTTGAGACATCAAATATTTTTTAACAATTAGGTATATAAATTAAATTATTCGGTATCATCGCCATAAATAAACAGCTGTTCAAAAGTTAAGGATATTCATTAAATTCGATTTTTAAAGCTAGAGCAAAAAAAATTAATGGTATTTCTTAAAAGGGAATATGTTTGTTAACTGTTAAATGCCAAAAACGAAACATATACTCTTTTAAGAAATACCATTAAAGTTTTTGCTCTATAGCTTTAAAAATCGAATTTAATGAATATCCTTAACTTTTGAACAGCTGTATTATCTACCTAATACGACTATAATAATAAAATTAGAACGAATATTGATTCGTTCACTGATTGGTGGAGATTATTTATTTGATATCGTGTTTGTAAATTGTTTAGGACATAATCCATATTACTAGAATTATGAGCAAAAACAGTAAACATCTGGTAAACGAAAAGCTCGTCCCTCTCTTAAATATTCCATGAATTATATCCGGAAAAGTTTCAGGATTCGCAACTTCTTTAATAATAAATTTTTGACGGAAATCCTTAGGTAAACAGATTCACTGGATATATTCATTAATCTTTCTAGCTACGTTGAAAACTAAACCGAAAGTTTTCAGAGTTTTTCGAAACTTCCGTTCTATTACATTTTAAGGCCGCTTTTTCACCTTTATTTAATTCAGGAATAGAACGTATAGATTTTGGAGAATTTCGTTACGAATTTCATTTAACTTAAAGCGGCATTTTATCAAAGAGATTCGAATAAACTTAATTAAACCAAAAACATGGTGTTCACGTACTTATTACACTCCCTATAAATAAGTAAATGTACAAATGATGTTTTCCTAACAAGCGCGCCTACTAAGATAATATTTTAATCATAATGGAATATGACAAGGGAAATGTTACATTTCGTATTCTATTCAATGCTCCATCACAATAACGAACTCCTGACTGAATTCAAAATGGAAATTTCATTGTTTTTAACGAACAGACTTGACAATCGACTCGAATTTTTTTTACAACATTTTCTGTACGCTTTTTGACATACATTTTAAGAGGCAATTAATTGTTAACCCCTAATATTTCATATTTTTCGCATTAACTCTTTTATAAGGAACTAATAATCGATTTCGATTTACGAAGAACATGAAGCTATAACCACAGGGAGGAAATTGTGTATTCCATTTAAGGGGTGAAATTTCCCTTTTAATATTTTCAACGCGGCTTTATGAGCTCGGCTTAAATTGTTCATGAAGTTATACGCCCTGTCAATCGGTAGAAAATTAAATAAACTCACGGCCTACATTATAAATTATCGAATAATTCAACTTAATCGCTTTGCTACCTATTTCACTTTGATTTAATCGATACCGAAATTTAAATGCGTGATAATTATTTTAAATACCTATATATATTTTATTCAATATTGGTTCAATTACTGCGTTGAAAATATCGAACAAAAAGTTTTAATTTCAATTGAATATTAAATTTCCTTCTATTTTAGTACATAAAATAAAACATCCTGTATTAGACGGCACTCAGAAATTACTTTTCTTGGATTTTAGTTTCAATAGAGTCACGTTTTCCACCAAGATTATCATCTAACTGAATAAGTTCCAAAGTTTTACCTCTCTCTTGTCTCGAAGAGCATATTGAAAAGTATTGAACTTAAACAAATTCCGGAAACTTCTTCACTGATGCACGAGGAAACTTTGCAATAGTTCTATCAGAAATGAATTCATAAATTCAACGTGCGCAATTCATACAGCAAATAAAAAAATTTAAAATTCCCATATAAATTTAAAAATATTCTCGTTTGTTAGAGAGCATCAAATCACCTAAGGGGATGCGTTGTACAACTCGAATCACAGAGCAGAAATAATTCATGTCCATCTGGTGAATGTGGATGTTATTTCGATCCGCAAATCGGCTCCAACTGCGAAATTTTCACGAATTTATCGCATATAACAAGAGAGCAGTCACATCTAATGGTTTCATAACTGATCGGTTGAATTTTAAACGTTATCGATTGTTCAATCTATTACTGTAAATTTCATTTCAATTTGTGCATAAAACGATTCTAGTGCGGATATTAAAAAATTCAAATTGTAGCTATTATTTATTTCGTTTTAAAAGTCATTAAAATTTTAACATTTAATAAGTAGCAAAAACACCGTAGTTATTATTTAAAAAAAATAAAATAGTGCATTTAATATCAGTTGTAAAATCAGTTTAATTTTAGTTGTAGATAGTAGCACATAAAAATGTAAAAATTTTAAATTGTGCTAATTTTACAGCGAATTTCATCAAATAATTATCTTCCTTTCTCGGAGAAAAGTCGAAAGTTTCCCAGGTTTGTTGTGCTCTTTGTTAAGGAATGTTCAAGGATTATATGCAAAATTAAAATAAGAAGTTTTGCTTATAATCTCGAAATTGTACCGACACGAATTCAACTTCACAAGCCTTTGAGCGTCTTTTTATTGTCAGCCTTTTATTGCTGGTTAATTCAACGTGGAGCTTTTAATTTGCATTATCTTTAAAATGCAAAATTTTGTAATTACAAATAGTACATATTTAATTCACGAATAAATCACCAAGTTATGCCATAGACGTCTCCGTATAATTCTAATTAAATTAATAAATCATGTTCTAGTCAATATATAGAGTAAATACAATATGATAATCCAACTTAATTAACCATGTTTTGGTGTTTAACAGCCACAACTGAGCTGTTATATCGACAACACAATAATCTGTACACTGACAATTAATTCTAATTAGGTCTATTACAACAACCATTCACAGCATCTGTCAATCGGTATATTATTTAATTCAGCTCGCAATGGATTCGTTCCATAATTAAATTCTGGAATTTATCAGTTTAATTAAACGTAGCGTAGGCGTAGGTACTATTGTTGGTCAGATAGGAAATTCAATATACAAACGTTAAATAATCGTTTCCCATAAAATTAATTCAATCGTCATTAAATTATCGATGAAAATGAAAATTATTATTTGCGTATGATTTGCAATGAAAAGCACGGGGATTTTGAAAATTATTAAATATACATATAAAAATACAAAATAAAATGTATTTTTTCCTGTTTAACTATTGTTGTATATTTTATAATTACCAGCATCCCTAGGACACAATGTTTAAAAAAACACCACCATTTAACCATTAAATTAAAGTATTCTTAGCGACTCCTGGTTCAAGACATCCCTCTACTAACATATAATTCATTCTCTCTATAGGAACACCGAGCGTATGGAAATAAAGCATCAACCTAAAAGTTCCAATTTTATTACGTTCAGAAAATTGTTAATTTCCAAGCTCACGGGTTTATTACCTGCTCCTTCGAGTCCGAAAGTCCCGAGGGAGTCCCGTTCAAAGTTCGCCGGTCGAATTTGCAAGCGGCCCTTGTATAATTTCGGTGCCCTTCTTCATTCATTATGCTATGAAAATTTTTCCTACAGTCTCTCGCTTCGCAATTAAAAAGATTAACGGTAGAACAGGTTAAGCACCCGCCGCCCGAATTTATTATCAACCTCGTTTTGTATGAACTAAGGTAGGTAAATGTGCGTTTAATTACAAGCCCCGGAACGCGACCGGATAGTACGGCAATTATTTCGAAACAAATGTCTACATCGTGTTTAAGGGGCTATACACACAAGTGTGACACTTTCAAAAAATCGATTTTTGTTTTTTAGGCTTATTCGATAGTTTATGTTTTCAAAAATATCCTGTGAAAGCGGCAATGTCGTATCTTGATTAGGTTTTGAATGGCAGCGTTCTAAAAGAGCGGCCGCTCGCAGGAATAAATGGATAGTTGAAACTTTAAATGCGTTTTTCTCGAAACAACATTTTTCAAAATTGCTGACATCATAACTCAAAGAGAAATTGACCGATCGACTTCAAATTGAAACTGAGTATTCTTGAATATATTTACTATACAATGACCTACGATCATTTTGATTGGTTGAAAATTGTCAATTTGGCGTTAAAAAAACCAATTTTTTGACCCCAAAAAACGACATTTTTCTTCAGAACTACGCCATTTTGTTAGTTTTTGATATTTTCAAAAATTGTAGGTCATTGCATAGGAAGTACCTTCAACTTTAATAAACTTTTTGAATTTTTTTGTTTCACCTAATCATTCGGCCGGAATCATGTCAGCAGTTGGGGAACTTTTTTTTTGGCACTTCCGAAAACAGCACATAACTCCGTTATTTTTCAATAATTTTGTAAAAAAAATCTTAAAATATAGCTGAAAATATACATTATTAGTATTTTCTTTTAAAAAAATTCGTCAAAATCGCCTAATTTTTCATGGGTTACACTGGTATAGCCCTTTAAGTAAATGCGTTTTAACTACTTCTATTAGTCTATTCTAGTCTACTCCTCCTCATTTATGAATAGACTATAATATCGTTAGGATCTAATAGGCATTTTGTACAAGGAACTTTAGAGGAAATAATAGGTTTATAGATACTTAATTTATTAGGGAATTTATATTATTCTCGTATATTTCAGCTATTGAGTGAATATTTCAATTTCCTGTAATTGCGTACACATACCGGAGTTTCAGGATTTATGGAATACATAACAAGACAGGTAGCTAATCGAAAAACTAGGCATATATCGGTATGTAATATAACGATCGTTAGTGGAAATTCGAATAACCTACATTGTCTTGAATCCGGGGAAAAATCGGAGAAACAACGTCGTACATAAACCGGAAATTTGCTGGGAATCAGTGTTTCTTTGGGAACCGATTGATATCTGACTGGAATATGAAAGTTCGTCGATGAAACGGGATTACCATTAGTATTCTTCGTTGTAAAAAGAGGAAAGATGACATCGATCGCATTGGCGGATGTCGGGAGCTTTTGGAGCTTTCGGAGCTTTCGCCAACTATCTTGTGCCATTTTCGGGAGAATAATCGCTTAGGACTTTTAAATGCTCGCCTAAAGTACACTGAATTCGAAACTAAAGAATTTATTGCGGTTGGTCGGAATTGAATTCGCAATATTGGAGTGGTTTTCCATTTAGTTCGATATTATCTAACATTGAATTCTTTTTACACTGGTTGACGATTGGTACTCAACGAGATTGCGAAATTTCTAATTTTATTTTTACGTAACTTGTTTTTAAATCCCTTAGGCTTCAGGCGCCGGATTTTTTATGAAATTCCGCGTTTATTGTACCTCATTTTCAGCTCTTCTTTTATCTCCTTCATCCACTTCCTCGTTCATCTAATACATACTAATAAGTTAAATTAAAGGGTGTAATAAAAGAAAATGTTTTTCCTCTTAATTAATCGCTTCATTATTGTCGGGCGGGCACCTAAAAAGTAAACAAGTATTCAGATCCAATTAAAGCAGAATAAACGGCACTTTTTTTCGCAAAACATTATTATTTAGAAACGTTTTTCAATCCGAAATCCGATGGAAACCGAAACTCATATTTACTGAAAGAAATCTTTTGTTACGTCCATCTTTTTCGAATCGGATTCACCAAAAATACGAATCGCACAAAAACCCTAATCAAATCTTTAATGGACCCTCCCGTATTGTTGTCAATTTGATCCCCGCATTGCACTTCACTTAGAACGCGTATAAGCATCATTAATCATTTATTGAATACTACAAAAATCTATTAATCACATTTATATTATTATACGCTGCTCGCCACAATTAGTGACACGCTTTTTGCATAAAATATGCAAACAACAAATCTTTCTCCATATAATATATAGAGCAATTAAGCGCACACGTGGTTATTATTACCCTTAACTGAACCGGCCGATTACCATAAAGAAACCATCCCAACCGAGGCGATCAATTTTCTTTTGTGCCGGTCCCGGCGCTACGCGGCTAACGCGATCAACAAGGTCCTTTAAAGAGGCGCTCCGGGATGAATCATATTCGGCGGGAAAGTCCGGGCTCCTTCCGCAGTTTCGTAACGCACCGGAGCAGCCACAAAGACGAGGCGATAGCGCGAACACGGCGGAGAGGAGACCCCGGCCGCCTACTAGATCGATCGCACTTAAGGGTGCGGATAAAAGGGGACGGAAGGGAATTTTAGGTGTAGGGTCGTACCGGCCCCGGAGGAGCCGGCGGTTCGCTCCGGGCGTTAAACGGTTAACTCGCCGATGAATGGATGCCGCGACTTGGGCTTAAATCACTCCGGCCGTGCGGGGGCTGATGGTAATTAATGCTGCGATGCATTTGATGCATTTTGATGCATTCGACCAAAGTGCGCTTACGATTCGAGTAATAGTCGGGCGATTATTTGCATTTATAAAAGCGGGTCGTTTGTGGTTGAGAAATCTCGGAAAGTTAAATAGGAACGATGAGATTTAATGACTCAGGTTGGGTATTTAACTGAATAGAGAGCTAGAGTTCACAACTTTTTGAATAATTCCGTTTTTCTATTTTTGTATCATTATGACATATTTTAATGTTCTTTCTTTTTAATTCTTATAGTTCAGAAATAAGAGTGTTTTTTATAAAGCTAGAACTGGCATTGATTGTCTCACTGATTGTTTTTTGTGCTATACAGAATAAAATTCGTATTGTTCCGAAAACAGTCCGGCCCTGCGTGAGATTCCTTTATGTTCTGGACCGATTCTTGCACGGCCCGCTTTACACCCGGGGCTCGACAACTACGCCATTTTTCGGGAATTTCTTTCCGGGCTTCCGATTGTGTTACTAGGTAATTGGACCATTTAGCATTCGATACGTTGTTAAACGGATGTGCCTCTCGATTAGAGATCTCTTGATCGCTCGCAAAAAAATTGTGTAAAAGAGATTCTTGAAATTCCGTTAGCCCCGATTCTCCTTTTTTTTATTCACAGTTTCCGGGTTACGTGCGTGATTCCCGGGCGGTTTAACTAACTTCCAAACGTTCTGTTTTATTTTATTTTATTTGAGCTGTTGATTTCGTACGAAAGGTTAGATAAAAACAGACCTTAAATTCTACACGTGCGTAATTACTTGTTATTAAAAGTTACTTTTTGCTGGTATAACATTAATAAATTTAATTACCTATGTACAAAACCAAACAATTTCAGATATTTTAAACAATCAAAAATACCAAAAATAAAACAACCTACCTACTTGAAATGAAGGCTGTGCTGCGAAAATTACAATAAATTCCAATTAAATACCTCCACCTGAACCGCGTTCGTATACCTACGGAGTATAGCGTAGTAATTTCGGGGCGAGTAAATACGAATGCGAAGAGCCGGAGCTCTCTCAACATGTAAATAGAGCCCTACATGTAGAGCAACGAGCGTACTCTATACACAGCCTTTTCGATGTTATCGCGTGAGCATCAGGAATTAGTGTTCGAGGTGTTGGGAAGACCGAAGAGCCGCTGGGAACAGGAAAAAGCGCAAAGTTATTGAACCATGTTGAACAATGTGGCAGGCGTTTTCAAGGTCAATCGAAATTCTCGTTGCCTTCTTCGAGTACTACTCAGCAAGGTAATTTTTTTTGTAAATTAGTAGGTACTTACTATAAAAGTTCCCTTATGTACTGTGTTCTGGATAAGGATGAATAGCATATGGGGATAATGGAAAGTACACTGCTCCAATAAATTAACGCACCACTTAATATTTGGTGAAAAATATGACCACTTTAAACAAACTGAAAAATATTTGAATACTTTTAGAAATACCCTGATTGTATATTGTGTCTTTGAACAACTAAATAAAGTACTTGTCCGTACAGATAATTTTTTTATAATACTAAAATCGTTGAAAGATAAATCGACTTCAAAATCATTTTGGTTTGATTTATTCCCGTTGGAAGTGGCTTTAACGCATTTCGATATTTTTATGGTTAAACTGATAAGATGCAACGCGATTCCCGAAATTTGACGCCTGTACTTCTTGTTTCTTTCAAAATTTCGTATTCATAACTTTGTATTTTTTCCCTTAATTTTTCCTTACGGCATATTCATAGGAATACATCGTTGAAAAATGCTTTGTTTGAGAGTAAATTAATTAAAATCATTGAAATGTAATGTTTGATTGCTTATTTTAATTTTACAAATATATCTAATATTTAGAAATTTATGAGTGGTGCTTTAATTTCTTGAAGCAGTATACCTACATATATTGGTAAATAGGACAAAAGTTGCTCAATTAGTAGCTGTTCACTTGTAGAAAACATGTAACCCGAAATTAAAATGTCTGCTTAACTATCCCAATTCAATTGCTCAATTTTGCTTATCCTGATCCGGCACACCATCAGTGTATACCAAAAAAAGGAAATAGTAAAAAGTTAGAACTACAATAAATTTGTATTACCTAATTTATTTGCTAGCTAGCTAGATACCTATAAAAAATTGTACAAACTTAAAAAATAAATTCCTATTTAAATTTTCTCATATATTTTCGTGTCTTATTCGACCATAAATTGAATATAAACATAAGCAGTCCCACACAAATTCCCTAAATCTGGTAATATAATATTTGGGGTCGTTTCGTAACGCCGGATTTATGGACTCTGCTCAGGCGAAATCTCGTTTTTATGACACACATTTAAATAAGCCCGAAAAATAAGTAGCTGCTCAAAAGGCTGTCTAATTTCAGGAAAAAGAATCGCTCATTTTAAATTCCACTCTCGCTTTTTGACGAATCAAATGTTATTCACCTTCACGCAAAAACAACCCGACTTAATTATCCGAGCAAAATTAATTCAATTCCGAAAAACGTTAATTAAAAAATAAGAGAAATTCCACGCCACTTTTCTCCTGTCGTTAATTCCTCCGCAGCTCAAACAGCGAACATGTATGAAATTCAGTTTATTCAGCTTTTGTATGCAGGAGTTATTTTCGTTTCGAGCCCGGAATAGTCCGGAAAGTTGTTTCATCAAAAAACCGTAAAGTTGCGATTCAGTGAAAAAGTTGGAAATTTTATAATAATGGAAGTTGCTCGGCGAGAGATGATTTTCGCCAACACTTTGCAACACTTAATTCCGAATTGCGGCTTTTCATCTAACTTACGTAATGAATCGAAAAAAAATTCATGTAAAACGTACAGAGCTCGTTATAAAATGCATGTTAAATCAAGTGTATACTAAGCGATAGAGTAGATTTAATTTGACAATTAATAATAAATGGTGCCAGTATTTACATACATTTTGCCATTATCTTCTACAACAAAACAACTTTTAATTGTAGTACTTAGGTACTCGCAGAAAGGTAGGAAAGGGGCTAACGCGCCCTTTCTTGGGACTCTGACCCGTTGCCAGGTCGTCAATTGTTGCAATCTTATGGTGGTCTTACTTAGTCAGACAATCACTACCACTATATACACTACTACTCGCAGAATGGTTGGAAAGGGCGCTAACGCGCCCTTTCTTGGGACACTGACCCGTTGCCAGGTCGTCAATTGTTGCAATTAAATCTTTTGGTGGTCTTGTCACTTAGTCAGGCAATTACTATCACTATTATACACTCTACCATACAACTATACACTACTGCTTCATTATCACAAATCACTAATTGTAAGCTCAAAAGTTTATTAGCCGTAATTGTTAATAAAACTTTGATAATAGCGTCCAAATCCAAAAATTTGTTCGCTTCAAATGAAATAAGGTTTATAAACGCACCCCAAAAAATAAATAATTGTAAGTCTTTCTTTATTAACACCCAAGAACAAAATAACAAAGTAAAGTAATACATCATCCGATTCCACCTTATCAACATAAAAACTAGTCCCTCCGTGAATCATACATTTTCGATACAATTCTTTCGTTTTAAATAAATATCCATCGCAGTGCCGTCCCCATTTCTAACATATGCTAATGCTAATAATCGCTCGGCCAAAATCCAAAGTGCCAAAATATTAATGCACATTGCACACCCCTCTCTCGACCGCTTCAAGTTAACGTTTCAAAGTAAAATGCCCTCTCACGGTTCAAGTTAAAAATATGCGGTTTGTTTTGTTAGTTTGAAAAAACTACGCTTAACAAATTTGTATTTTGTAATATTTTCGTAAACCTAATAGTTTTCGATATTTGAGCGTGATAATTTTAATTATGACTAATTAAAATTAAACCTTTTCTAATAACTCAAAAACTAATTGTCGAATAAAAATTTGTAAATTACTATTCGATGTAAAAAAATAATCCCTACAAATCACCTAGTTTGAAAAAATTTCGTAAATCTAACGGCTTAGGAGATATTTGATTTTGAATTTTCCGGAAAAACGATTTTTGTTACGGCTTGTTCGCGAGGTTCGGAAAATATACCGTTCGATAGAAAAATCAATTCTAAACAATTTCTGTATCTTGTAAAATTTTCGTAAACCTTCCGTTTCGAAGATAATAATGTATTTATTCATAAAGTAATTCCTTCTCGATCCGTCCCTGTACTCTACGGAGAGACCGGTTTTCGAGATTTGAGCGTGTAAATAATAAAGAATTTAATTATAATTAAATTATTTTTGCCATAACTCCGCGAAGGAAATTTTGATTTTCCCGCGGTTTGCGTGAGATAATCGATATTAATTTGACGAATATTTTAGGAGAGATTGAGAAAAATCGATCTCTTCGTTTCCGATAAAATCGCAAAAAACCCTAAAAATACCCTAAAAATCCGGAATTTTTCACCCGGAAGGAAACTTTTCCGGGTTTCGAAATGTCGATTTTCCGATAGATCTCGTCAAAATTCGTAAAGATGGCGTTTTTCCCGCGACGATTTTCCTTCGCGTACGGCCGTAAGAAAGAAACACGCCAATCAGCTCGGTTTTACCCAGCAATATCGCAGGTTTTTCGTCGTAACTCAACAACCGTTAAAGTTGGAACCACCCCGTAAACTTTTTATTATGTAAAAAAATATCCTCTACAATTTTCAAAGAATAAATTTTTTTTCGAAATCGCATCTTTTTTCGAGTTATTTCGACTTTTTGTCAATTGCGTTTATTTTAAAAAATCGATATCGCGCTATAAATCGGAAACCGCTCAAAATCAAATCACCCCATCCACATATATTATACAAAATACTATTCTTTACAAATTTCGATTCTTGAGAAATTTTCAAAAAACGGCTAGTTTTGGAGTAATTGTAAAATATAAATTTTTCGTTCGCGAAGGAATGTTTGTTTTTTATCGTTATAACTCAAAAACGGTTCAAAATAGAATAACCCCTTATATGTCCTATTATAGAGAAAAACGTTCTCTACAATTTTCGAAGAATAAAATTTTTTTCGAAATCGCATCTTTTTTCGAGATATTTCAATTTTTTTGCCGAAATTGCGAAAATGACAATTTGTTTTTCCTATAACTCCGGTAAATGGATTTTCCCGGATATGCGGTTTGCGTGAGGTGATTGGTAATATATTAAAGAATATTTTGGGAAATTTTAAAGAAAATCGTTGGAAGATTTTCGGAGAAAATCTCGAAAAACCTCAAAAATACCCCAAAAATCCGGTTTTTCACCCGGAAGGAAAAGTTTCCGGGTTTCGAAATATCGATTTTCCGATAGATCTCGTCGAGTTACGTCGGATAGCGTTTTTTCCGCGACGATTTTCCTTCGCGTTTGGCCGTAAAAAATAAAACACGCCAATGAGTCAGTGAATGAATGAATGGATTCTTTCGGTTTCAGTTGTATAGTTAGTAGGACTCGCAGAATGGTTGGAAAGGGCGCTAACGCGCCCTTTCTTGGGACACTGACCCGTTGCCAGGTTGTCAATTGTTGCAATTAAATCTTTTGGTGCTCTTGTCACTTAGTCAGGCAATTACTACCACTATTATACACTCTACCATACAACCATACACTACTGCTTCATTATCACAAATCACTAATTGTAAGCTCAAAAGTTTATTAGCCGTAATTGTTAATAAAACTTTGATAATAGCGTCCAAATCCAAAAATTTGTTCGCTTCAAATGAAATAAGGTTTATAAACGCACCCCAAAAAATAAATAATTGTAAGTCTTTCTTTATTAACACCCAAAAACAAAATAACAAAGTAAAGTAATACATCATCCGATTCCACCTTATCAACATAAAAACTAGTCCCTCCGTGAATCATACATTTTCGATACAATTCTTTCGTTTTAAATAAATATCCATCGCAGTGCCGTCCCCATTTCTAACATATGCTAATGCTAATAATCGCTCGGCCAAAATCCAAAATGCCAAAATATTAATGCACATTGCACACCCCACTCTCGACCGCTTCAAGTTAACGTTTCAAAGTAAAATGCCCTCTCACGGTTCAAGTTAAAAATATGCGGTTTGTTTTGTTAGTTTGAAAAAACTACGCTTAACAAATTTGTATTTTGTAATATTTTCGTAAACCTAATAGTTTTCGATATTTGAGCGTGATAATTTTAATTATGACTAATTAAAATTAAACCTTTTCTAATAACTCAAAAACTAATTGTCGAATAAAAATTTGTAAATTACTATTCGATGTAAAAAAATAATCCCTACAAATCACCTAGTTTGAAAAAATTTCGTAAATCTAACGGCTTAGGAGATATTTGATTTTGAATTTTCCGGAAAAACGATTTTTGTTACGGCTTGTTCGCGAGGTTCGGAAAATATACCGTTCGATAGAAAAATCATTTCTAAACAATTTCTGTATCTTGTAAAATTTTCGTAAACCTTCCGTTTCGAAGATAATAATGTATTTATTCATAAAGTAATTCCTTCTCGATCCGTCCCTGTACTCTACGGAGAGACCGGTTTCGGGAATCCCTTTGCTGCGCGAATTTGAACCATTAATCCGTCGCTCGAGTCTCATGTTCGCGACTTAGATTTACCCCTAAAACTTTTGAACTGTTCAAGATAAACATATGCAGTTTGTTTTGTTAGTTGGAAAAAACTACGCTTAACAAATTTGTATTCTTGTAAAATTATCGTAAACCTAATAGTTTTCGAGATTTGAGCGTGTAAATAATAAAGAATTTAATTATAATTAAATTATTTTTGCCATAACTCCGCGAAGGAAATTTTGATTTTCCCGCGGTTTGCGTGAGATAATCGATATTAATTTGACGAATATTTTAGGAGAGATTGAGAAAAATCGATCTCTTCGTTTCCGATAAAATCGCAAAAAACCCTAAAAATACCCTAAAAATCCGGAATTTTTCACCCGGAAGGAAACTTTTCCGGGTTTCGAAATGTCGATTTTCCGATAGATCTCGTCAAAATTCGTAAAGATGGCGTTTTTCCCGCGACGATTTTCCTTCGCGTACGGCCGTAAGAAAGAAACACGCCAATCAGCTCGGTTTTACCCAGCAATATCGCAGGTTTTTCGTCGTAACTCAACAACCGTTAAAGTTGGAACCACCCCGTAAACTTTTTATTATGTAAAAAAATATCCTCTACAATTTTCAAAGAATAAATTTTTTTTCGAAATCGCATCTTTTTTCGAGTTATTTCGATTTCGCCCTTTCTTGGGACACTTACCCGTTGCCAGGTCGTCAATGGAGAAGACCACGATGTGAGATATGCGGATTTCCACAAAATATACTATTAGAAATGATTTATTAGAGCTCAAAACCGTTTTCAGTTGCTCAAAAGGTGTTATAATTAAAAAGATATAGCCCTTCGAAATTTAAAAATTTCGGGTTCTGACTCATAAGTCATCAACCAATCATAAACCACTCACGTCTTGTTGTATACTAAATAATATGAATTTTCGAACGCAGTAACAAAGAATACACAAACGAACAAAAATCATACTGTCATTTGTCAGATTTTTCTGAAAAATGCACAAAACAACTTACACGAATTGCAGATCGGCACAAAACACTTTACTGATAATATTGAAGTTGACAAGAATGTTGCCAAATAAATTTTTCTGGACCATTATTTGTATTTTTAACACGAAAATCGGTTACAATTTATACAGATGAAGATGTTACTTCTATATTAATATATCGAATTATCCATTAGGTAATGGAAGAAATGGATCAATCAGAAAATGTTTATTGCAATAAATATACAAAAAACGCACATTTTGCGGAGTATAGAAGAGTAATAGGAAACGTGGCAAACTTGCTAAATGTGACTTCTCTTTGCAACTCTCGCTTGGATTGGAGCCGAACGTATGACGATTGTGTGACGTTTTTCAAACTTTAAAAATTAATTGCGGCCTTATTTGGCAACAGAAAAAAATAAAAATTTCATTACGCGCCTTCTTAGAACACACGGTTTTGAAAAAAAAATTAAAAAAAAAGTCGTGGTCTTCTCCATTGTTGCAATTAAATCTTTTGGTGGTCTTGTCAGTTAGTCAGGCAATCACTACCACTATTATACACTCTACTATACAACCATACACTACTGCTTCATTATCACAAATCACTAATTGTAAGCTCAAAAGTTTATTAGCCGTAATTGTTAATAAAACTTTGATAATAGCGTCCAAATCCAAAAATTTGTTCGCTTGAAATCAAATAAGGTTTATAAGCGCACCCCGAAAAATAAATAATTGTAAGTCTTTCTTTATTAACACCCAATAACAAAATAACAAAGTAAAGTAATACATCATCCGATTCCACCTTATCAACCTAAAAACTAGTCCCTCCGTGAATCATACATTTTCGATACAATTCTTTCGGTTTAAATAAATATCCATCGCAGTGCCGTCCCCATTTCTAACATATGCTAATGCTAATAATCGCTCGGCCAAAATCCAAAATGCCAAAATATTAATGCACATTGCACACCCCTCTCTCGACCGCTACAAGCTAACTTTTCAAAGTAAAATACCCTCGCACAGTTCAATTTAAAAATATGCGGTTTGTTTTGTTAGTTAGAAAAAACTACGCTTAACAAATTTGTATTTTTGTAATATTTTCGTAAACCTTCCGTTTCGGAGATATTAATGTATTTATTCATAAAGTAATTCCTTCTCGATCCGTCCCTGTTCTCTACGGAGAGAACGGTTTCGGGAATCCCTTTGCTGCGCGAATTTGAACCATAAATCAGTCGCTCGAGTCTCATGTTCACGACTTAGATTTACCCCTATAACTTTTGAACTGTTCAAGATAAACATATGCAATTTGTTTTGTTAGTTGGAAAAAACTACGCTTAACAAATTTGTATTCTTGTAAAATTATCGTACACCTAATAGTTTTCGAGATTTGAGCGTGTAAATAATAATGAATTTAATTATAATTAAATTATTTTTGCCATAACTCCACGAAAGAAAATTTGATTTTCCCGCGGTTTGCGTGAGATAATCGATATTAATTTGACGAATATTTTAGGAGAGATTGAGAAAAATCGATCTCTTCGTTTCCGATAAAATCGCAAAAAACCCTAAAAATCCGGAATTTTTCACCCGGAAGGAAACTTTTCCGGGTTTCGAAATGTCGATTTTCCGATAGATCTCGTCAAAATTCGTAAAGATGGCGTTTTTCCCGCGACGATTTTCCTTCGCGTACGGCCGTAAGAAAAAAACGCGCCAATCAGCTCGGTTTTACCCAGTAATATCGCAGGTTTTTCGTCGTAACTCAACAACCGTTAAAGTTGGAACCACCCCGTAAAATTTTTATTATGTAAAAAAACATCCTCTACAATTTTCAAAGAATAAATTTTTTTTCGAAATCGCATCTTTTTTCGAGTTATTTCGACTTTTTGTCAATCGCGTTTATTTTAAAAAATCGATATCGCGCTATAAATCGGAAACCGCTCAAAATCGAATCACCCCATCCACATATATTATACAAAATACTATTCTTTACAAATTTCGATTCTTGAGAAATTTTCAAAAAACGGCTAGTTTTTGAGTAATTGTAAAATATAAATTTTTCGTTCGCGAAGGAATGTTTGTTTTTTATCGTTATAACTCAAAAACGGTTCAAAATAGAATAACCCCTTATATGTCCTATTATAGAGAAAAGCGTTCTCTACAATTTTCGAAGAATAAATTTTTTTTCGAAATCGCATCTTTTTTCGAGATATTTCAATTTTTTTGCCGAAATTGCGAAAATGACAATTTGTTTTTCCTATAACTCCGGTAAATGGATTTTCCCCGATATGCGGTTTGCGTGAGGTGATTGGTAATATATTAAAGAATATTTTGGGAAATTTTAAAGAAAATCGTTGGAAGATTTTCGGAGAAAATCCCGAAAAACCTCAAAAATACCCCAAAAATCCGGTTTTTCACCCGGAAGGAAACTTTTCCGGGTTTCGAAATATCGATTTTCCGATAGATCTCGTCGAGTTACGTCGGATAGCGTTTTTTCCGCGACGATTTTCCTTCGCGTTTGGCCGTAAAAAAAAAAACACGCCAATGAGTCAGTGAATGAATGAATGGATTCTTTCGGTTTCAGTTGTATAGTTAGTAGGACTCGCAGAATGGTTGGAAAGGGCGCTAACGCGCCCTTTCTTGGGACACTGACCCGTTGCCAGGTCGTCAATTGTTGCAATTAAATCTTTTGGTGGTCTTGTCACTTAGTCAGGCAATCACTACCACTATATACACTCTACTATACAACCATACACTACTGCTTCACTATCACAAATCACTAATTGTAAGCTGAAAAGTTTATTAGCCGTAACTGTTAATAAAACTTTGATAATAGCGTCCAAATCCAAAAATTTGTTCGCTTCAAATCAAATAAGGTTTATTATAAACGCACCCCGAAAAATAAATAATTGTAAGTCTTTCTTTATTAACACCCAAGAACAAAGCAACAAAGTAAAGTAATACATCATCCGATTCCACCTTATCAACCTAAAAACTAGTCCCTCCGTGAATCATAAATTTTCGATACAATTCTTTCGTTTTAAATAAATATTCATCGCAGTGCCGTCCCCATTTCTAACATATTAGCGAATGCTAATAATCCCTCGGCCAAAATCCAAAATGCAAAAATATTAATGCACATTGCACACCCCTCTCTCGACCGCTACAAGCTAACGTTTCAAAGTAAAATGCCCTCGCACGGTTAAAGTTAAAAATATGCGGGTTGTTTTGTTAGTTAGGAAAAACTACGCTTAACAAATTTGTATTCTCGTAATATTTTCGTAAACCTAACAGTTTTCGATATTTGAGCGTGATAATTTTTATTATGACTAATTAAAATTAAACCTTTTCTATTAACTCAAAAACTAATTGTCGAATAAAAATTTGTAAATTACTATTCGATGTAAAAAAATATTCCCTACAAATCACCTAGTCTGAAAAAATTTTGTAAATCTAACGGTTTAGGAGATATTTGATTTTGAATTTTCCGGAAAAAACGATTTTTATTACGGCTTGTTCGCGAGGTTCGGAAAATATACCGTTCGATAGAAAAATCAATTCTAAACAATTTCTGTATCTTGTAAAATTTTCGTAAACCTTCCGTTTCGGAGATATTAATGTATTTATTCATAAAGTAATTCCTTCTCGATCCGTCCCTGTTCTCTACGGAGAGAACGGTTTCGGGAATCCCTTTGCTGCGCGAATTTGAACCATAAATCCGTCGCTCGAGTCTCATGATCGCCACTTTGATTTACCCCTATAACTTTTGAACTGTTCAAGATAAACATATGCAGTTTGTTTTGTTAGTTGGAAAAAACTACGATTAACAAATTTGTATTCTTGTAAAATTATCGTAAACCGAATAGTTTTCGAGATTTGAGCGTGTAAATAATAATTAATTTAATTATAATTAAATTATTTTTGCCATAACTCCGCGAAAGAAATTTTGATTTTCCCGCGGTTTGCGTGAGATAATCGATATTAATTTGACGAATATTTTAGGAGAGATTGAGAAAAATCGATCTCTTCGTTTCCGATAAAATCGCAAAAAAACCTAAAAATACCCTAAAAATCCGGAATTTTTCACCCGGAAGGAAACTTTTCCGGGTTTCGAAATGTCGATTTTCCGATAGATCTCGTCAAAATTCGTAACGATGGCTTTTTTCCCGCGACGATTTTCCTTCGCGTACGGCCGTAAGAAAAAAACACGCCAATCAGCTCGGTTTTACCCAGCAATATCGCAGGTTTTTCGTCGTAACTCAACAACCGTTAAAGTTGGAACCACCCCGTAAACTTTTTATTATGTAAAAAAATATCCTCTACAATTTTCAAAGAATAATTTTTTTTTCGAAATCGCATCTTTTTTCGAGTTATTTCGACTTTTTGTCAAACGCGTTAATTTTAAAAAATCGATATCGCGCTATAAATCGGAAACCGCTCAAAATCGAATCACCCCATCTACCTTTATTATACAAAATACTATTCTTTACAAATTTCGATTCTTGAGAAATTTTCAAAAAACGGCTAGTTTTGGAGTAATTGTAAAATATAAATTTTTCGTTCGCGAAGGAATGTTTGTTTTTTATCGTTATAACTCAAAAACGGTTCAAAATAGAATAACCCCTTATATGTCCTATTATAGAGAAAAGCGTTCTCTACAATTTTCGAAGAATAAATTTTTTTTCGAAATCGCATCTTTTTTCGAGATATTTCAATTTTTTTGCCGAAATTGCGAAAATGACAATTTGTTTTTCCTATAACTCCGGTAAATGGATTTTCCCGGATATGCGGTTTGCGTGAGGTGATTGGTAATATATTAAAGAATATTTTGGGAAATTTTAAAGAAAATCGTTGGAAGATTTTCGGAGAAAATCTCGAAAAACCTCAAAAATACCCCAAAAATCCGGTTTTTCACCCGGAAGGAAAAGTTTCCGGGTTTCGAAATATGGATTTTCCGATAGATCTCGTCGAGTTACGTCGGATAGCGTTTTTTCCGCGACGATTTTCCTTCGCATTTGGCCGTAAAAAAAAAAACACGCCAATGAGTCAGTGAATGAATGAATGGATTCTTTCGGTTTCAGTTGTATAGTTAGTAGGATACAACCATATACTACTGTTTCACTATCACAAATCACTAAGCTCAAAAGTTTATTAGCCATAATTGTTAATAAAACTTTGATAATAGCGTCCAAATTCAAATTTGTCCGCTTCAAATCAAATAAGGTTTATAAACGCACCCCGAAAAATAAATAATTGTAAGTCTTTCTTTATTAACACCCAAGAACAAACTAACAAAGTAAAGTAAGTAATAAATCATCCGATTTCACCTTATCAACCTAAAAACTAGTTCCTCCGTGAATCATACATTTTCGATACAATTCTTTCGTTTTAAATAAATATCCATCCCAGTGGCGTCCCCATTTCTAACATATTAGCTAATGCTAATAATCGCTCGGCCAAAATCCAAAATGCCAAAATCATGGGCACCGGAACATGCACATGCACCTCCCTGGCGGGAGATACAATACATATAAAAAATTAATTAAATAATTAATAAAATAATAGTATCTATGTATGTGTACCTCTCTGATGCACCTCTCTGAAAAAAATTCTGGCGGCGCCCATGGCCAAAATACTAATGCACATCCCTCTCTCGCCCGCTTCGACACCGGTCGCGTTACATTATCAGATTAATTTATACGCGACTAACAATAAGATTTATCCCCATAACTTTTGAACGGTTCAAGTTAAAAATATGCGGTTTGTTCTCGCGTTTGGCCGTAAGAAAAAAAAACAGGCCAATCAGTCAGTGAATGAATTATGTCGGTTTCAGTTGTATAGTTATAGTGATTCACATAGATGTACATACATGTATGTACGAGTATGTTATCATTTATCTGTGTTATGTATCTACATTAACTTCTCTCTCCACATACGAGAAGCATTGTGCAACACACCTAGGACTTTCTGCTCGCTATTATGAGATAAAATACCCGCAGATTAAACCTTTTCACATGTGTCCCCGTACGCCCACGCTCGGTGAAGTTATTTCGAAATAAAAAAAGGCGAACCTTTATTGTCGCTTGATGAGCCCGGCAGCCGTCAAAGCGGGATGTAGAAACTGTAGATTTCATGTTACTTTTCAAAGGACTGGAAATTACATCAATCCTACGCGATGGGAGCGAGGAAAAAATACGGCACACTAGTAGAATATTGAATATTCGGTGTACTGATGAGTTTCGAGTTGAATGAAACTAGGACATTGATATAGGTATATGTACCTACTATGTTTTAGTTTCTCTTGAATTAAACTATTATTTACGATCAGATAAATCCTAGCTATTGAATTGAGGGGTAGTATGTTGAACATTTATTTACTTTTACTAAACTTTATGCTGGACCTATTGAAACTAAATTTAATTATGTTCGTAGTAAGTAGTCAAACTTTCGTAATTTTATTCGAAAATGCAGGCCTAAACAGACCGCCGGCGAATTAAAAGAAATCCAAAAATGCGATTATTAAACTGTGTTATGCAATACTGGCCGGATAACGGAAGATGCGGAGGCCACGACGCCATTGCATAAATTTAACATTAAACTTAAACGCGTTTCCGCCTCGATATCATCCGGAAAATTCTTCTTCGAAGAGAATTCGATCGCGAGCTGAGCTCTTTAGCAAACTAAATGGAACATATTGAATTTTATCAAGGAGCCGCTCGACTGCAATTCGTTCATTTGGCCTATTTATCGAAATCGATTCCAAATTAATTTCGAAATTTTTGTGTAATTACTTCGACAAAAGGAAAAATTCTAAAAGTCCCAAAATAAGTTCTAAAAAATCTTGAAATCTACCTACATAGTTATTGACTTTTCTAATCGATCCTGGACCGTTCTAAATAATCCTGAATCGGTTCTAAATGATTAAAGACAGTTCTAAAAGTGTCCTGAAAAATCTCTCTCACCCAATCAGATCTTACGAACGAAATAATCAGTATATGAGGAAATCTCTCTAACATTCCACCGGAACTTTGCACAGAATTCGAATTTTACATAAAACAGATTACATTCTAGACCCCTTCATAAATACTTCATTTTAATCGAAATTCCGCACGTAAACTTCACATAATATCGAAGTCTTGCCGCAACGTCTGCTTATTATCTACGTTCGTTATTTGATAGGGCTCCTCCTTGGGAAACTTGGATAAACTAGAATATGCCGACTTCTATTTCGAGTTTTCGAATGAGTTAACATGTTCATTTTGGAACGTGCCCGCACAAGCTCCTACTTGCTCTGTCAATTCGGCTTGCGAACAACCCTGTCCGTGGGCTAAGAAGATACATTTACATACATAAGGAACTATGTATCTACTATGTATGTAGTTCGCAGCCATAACTAGGACGAGCTGTAATAGTAATTTAGGTAACATCAAACTTTAAGTTATTTGCAAGGGTTGCAGTTGTGCAAAAAGGGCCTCGACGTCGTTTAGGTATCCAGCTAGCATCAATGTTGCGGTTAATTTTAATCAGTGGAGCGCCGGGAGTTTAGGGAAATGAATAAATTAGTCAAATTTTATGGAGATTTGGACGTATTGGACGTATTCGAATTGGTGATGATTACGGAATTATATAGGTAAATTTTTTATTGAATCGAAGGGGTGAGGGTTAAAACGCAATATTATGTCGTTAAAATGAAAGTGTATCAAAAAACATTTCTCCCTCATTTTCCTCTTGTATATTTACAATTTAATGCAAATAACAGAGTTGTTTATGCGCTGATCCATTAGTAAATGAATGTCCCAATGGAATGCTCACGTTCAGCTGGAAGTGTGAGGGAATGTTGAATAAAACGAAACGTGATTAAAAATTCATTACGAAACTTTTCAAAAATATTAATACTTTTATTTGACTGTATGTAGGTCTTACGTATCTAATTTAAAAGCAGCAATGTCTAATCTAAATTATTCAAGCATGGAAATCATTTAAACGCGATTATAAAACGTATAAATATCGATCCGAAATAAATTATCCAACCTCGTACATGCGTATGTATACATTATTCGTACGGATTATAAAAATTTCAATGAAATACGCATTATACTAAATAAATTCTTTAGTTTTTTTTTAAATATCGACCAGTAGACGAAGGTACTCTTGCATAAAACACTAAGGGATTAAAGTATACTTATAAAGTATATAGTTAGGTAATATACCTGCGTATGGTATTCCTAAAAATTACTTACTTTATCGATTGGAGTGAAATGAACAACAAAAACGCGTGACTAAAGTTAGCGTGATCCTGTTCACCTGTTCTATATTTACGCCCTATAACCTGTTGAAAATAATGTGCTGGATAATTACAAATTACCAACAAGCAGGATTCCTAAAATCGAATCACAGTTATTAAATAAAATGACGAAAATGAACAGTTCATAAACACCTGTAAATTAGTTGTACTTACAACATGGGGTTTTTTGGTACCTACATGTTTAAAATAAAGCCCTTTCTTAATGAAACACCCGATAAGTTGACCCAATAAACCGCCCCCTCATTTCCATTAGAAGCTACCCTGTATATCTAATAAACTAAATTACCCGGCCGAAGGTCGTAAAAGATTGAAGAGGCCGCAGATAATGAATAAATGATAAATTTGATAGGGCATTACGTGGAAAATCCCTGAACCTTCAAAATTTTTTATCATAATGGCCGCCGTATATTCCCTGTAAAATTTTATACGTACAAACCTCGAACCGTAAAATTACGTTTGCCTTTTACGTTTCCTCCTACGTAAAAAGTCGATTTACGAAAAGAAGCGCCCTAGCTTAACATTGTATATATATTTTACCTGCTTGCATCAAGATAGTAACTACGTGCATTTTATGAAACATGGCGGGCGAAATGAAAGCGAATATCGGAGACGGCATTTTACAATTTGTTTAAAATGTTGTTCCGCGAAAAAGAAATTACGTCCTCTTTGCTTTCATGGCGAACGAAACATTTAGGTTGGCGGTATTGAAGCGGTCTTCTGGGTGCTTTCTTAGGCTAAGTTACTCGCGCGAGTGAGAATAGGTGCGAAATAAATTTGTTTAGGAAATGGCGACGATATATTCTCGAAGGTAGGTAATTGAATTTGATGTGAGATAAAATTTTATTAGTCGAAAGTTTTCAAAATGTATAGTCTACTTTATGATAATAAAGATGTAGAACTGCCTCAGTGATTAGTGATTTTTATGGCTTTAATTCATTGTTTTGGATGGAAAATATAATTGTATTTAGCCGGTATAGAATAGTACTTTATCTTTCATTATAATTCCCTCTTTATCCTACTTAATTATATGATCCATTGAATATGGTTTATTACTTTCCTCCAAACTTCTATCCCATTATCTTAAGCAATCCCTTTATAGTCCCCTTTTTATTAAACGAAATTCCTAAATAAGTATGACAAACGAATCCTTCCAGTCTCGCCCTTAAATTTCGATTCACCTGCAATCTAAAACCTCCTTTGTGCCGGCTTTCTAACATTATTCATCCCATTTATAAGCCTCTATACAGTTCTAGAAATGAACGAATTATTTATTTTCGATAATATTACAGAGACAAATTTCCTTTCATACGCAGGGCGTATGTTTCAAAATCGATTGGGATAGTTTATGGGATATTTGAAACATTATTTATTTACACATTTAGGTAATGCAAATGTTGGTGTTTTGGGCGCCCCATCCGAGCCAATATATTTATATAAAATGAAAAGAAAAGATAAATAAGAAATACATCAATGGCTGTTGAAGATTTCTCTTGACCGCGCAGGATGATGAATATATCCACTTTGTGTATACTGTAGGTATACATGGGGGGTTCTTTTCAATGGAAACTTATTTCCCATCAAAGGATCGGTAAATAAAAGCGTCCGCCTGCGTTTTCATTTCGTAGTATATCCTTTTTAAGGAAGAAGAAAAAAGGCTCTATTTATTTGCATGCGCTTTGTTGATGGGGATAAGGAACGGATGGAATTGATCAATTTTCAATATGGTCAGGGTAAATTTGAAAAACATGTTTGAACAAAAGAGAAGATGTTTACCTATTAGTAGGGAAGAGTTGCGTATTTCTTACAATTTTCACCCCCAAGATTCACGTGCTATTCAAATTTATACGGGACACAGTGTATATAAACTTAATACCTAGATTCCGCCCGGAGCAGTGTGTTCTAATTAACAAAACCGGCGGGAAAGTAAATTATAAAATCCATATTTTATCCCGAAACCGACGACAATCTCTACGGTTCCAATAAATTTAATATTTGCGCTCAAAACAAAGCATCATGTTTCCCAAATTCAGCCAGTCAGGTACTAAATGAAGGGGACGCTTTTCCCTCCAAATATACGCTAGACGGATGCTTATTCGACCTACTTTATCCCGTTGTTTGCACAACTTTTCTAATCTTCCCCCAGTCGAAAAAACAACAAACTTGCGATGATTTCCTAATAATTTTACTGTTTGGACAAGCATTTGAAATTCAATGAGAGCAAAAAAAAAACAAAAGAAATATACTCAATTATTGAGTAGATAAATAAATATAATCTACTAGACAGTTCACAAATCACCCAAAGTACAGCAAATTGTTTTAGGACAGTTTATTTAATTTTGCAACTGAATATGAGGTTTCATTCGACTTTTTAGTATCTATCGCCGCATTTTAGAATTTTCTATCTAGTTTTCTATTCGAAAAGGATTCGCAAGAATAGCGTTTCTCCGGTAACAATGGGAATGTATCGGAATAATGTTCAGTTGTCAGAGTATTATTCAGTATTACACCGTTTCCTACAGAAATGTTGCATTTCCACAATATGAGGAAAGTATCCAGTGACAAGCGAGTTAAGAAAACAGAGCTGAAAAGATAACATTGTTGAAATATTCTAGGTGTATTGAGAATTATAGTCGATTTATATTAAAAAGGTACTTACAAGTAAAAAATATTAACATATTTTTCTTTTATTTTCATATTCATCTTCGACATTGATCCATCGTTGGAAAATCCACAGAGCACAATTAGAGTAAGTACATTTTGACCCTTGTATAGTATACTGTATACTTTGTAGATATTTTATTATAAGGGTAAAGGTATCTGTCATATGAAAAACGACCCCGAAAATTCGCGAAAATGTCCTTCCTCTTATACATCCACCTAAATCAATTCCGATTGTAATTCCTACCCGCTTTCGTGATTTATCTTTCCCTAGAAGAATCCGGGGAAATTCAAATATTTGTCGGATACCTGTGCCCCTGCTTCCTAATGGGATAATAAATTCTCAAAAGGGCCAGTCGCCCGGATATGTTATATCCAGTCGGAGAGAAATATTTAATTTATACACACGCCGCACGAATTTCCCAAAATATATTCCAATTAATTTTTCCGTTCAATTTTAATTGAGGTACGGAATGTTTGTGTTGAAGAATGTTCGTTGGGCGGTTAATTTAACTGGAAATGGCGCCAGTTGTTAATAAAAATAAATAAATACATTTGTATTTCTTTTAAATATATGAAATTGAGTGTAGAAGAAATACGACACGATTTTTCAGGACAACAGGCAGTCCTCAAGCGAAATCTCCAGCAGGCAGCAGTCAAGGAGCACTTCCTTCAGAAGCCAGGACTCCCACAGCTTCGGCGAACAAGGCGCTCCAAAATGTCAAGGGGGACCACCCATCGGTAAGCCAGGATGTAAGCATGATCTGTTTTCTTATTACCTATAGCATCTAATGATCTTTTACTTCAGAAAAATTCACCAGATTTCATCTTAAAATTCGTTCATTTTGCAAGTTTGTTAACGAAAATTGTTGGCATCAAATTTCTGAATTAAAAGACACTTGAAGGATATTCATGTTAATATCTCTCATACTTTATAAGCTAAATACCACAAATTCCTGAACTTGTAAAATCTATGTGGACATACCACGAATGCATTAACTGCAAAAAAAGATCTAAATTTACTAATTTTGATAAAAAAATTTAGCTTATAAATTGTTTGTTCTCTTCCGTTGCTCGATTGTTAAAAAGTATGAATATAAATTGGTTGTAACATGTAAATTCGTTGTTACATATTTCGAATTGTACCTGTACCTCTATTAATGTCTTGGGAGCTGTCTGTTCCACAATTTCCCTACCAGCGACAATGAATTCCATGTGATGTACTTGCTAGAACAACGTCGATATAAAAATTTTAGAAACGAACAATGGATTTGATTCGGTAGAAAATGGTACACTCCGTATATTTATATAAAATATCCCGGATACTTTTCAAATGCTCTTGTTTTACGGAATGTTCAGAATACCTACATAATATTCGTATAGGAAAATCAAAACTAATAAAGCAAATAGAAGAGCACAAATATGTTGAATATTCCAGAATATAGTCAGTTTTTATTCGTGCGTATTTACTATAAAATCAATTCAACTCCACCAATAAATTAAATCCGATCGTTTTTTTATGCAAACAAAATTCGACTCAAACTAAAATCCATTGGAATTGTTTCTGTATAAATTTTTTGTTCCTATTGTTCCCTATTGTCTGCTCCCCATTGTCGTCGTAAACGTGTATATAGGTGTCGCATTTTAATGTTGCCTGTTGTTGTCAATTTTATAGCTTATAAGAACCATGAATATTGCCTGGCATAACGACAAATTGCATATCAGTCGAACTGATAAATTGCATTTTTATTGATGATCAATTATAGCCGTTCGTACGAGAATATGCGATCAATAATCACCGTTGTTGTAACGAAAATATCCAGTAGATATCTAACGTTTAAATTTATCTACCTACGTAGGAGTTTAGTGGTTATATTAAAGCCCTAGATAATACCTAAAATACGGTATGCTCTCCATTTTCCATATCTAACGGATGGTTTCATTATTTATTATCACTAACAGAGCAAACGTCGAGTAGTAAATTAAAACATTAATTATTAATTTCTGTGTTCCAGTTTTTCAAATATTCCGTTTGTTCGCCCACAAAAATGGGAATTCTATTTGACAAATTGGGAAAAGGGAATCCAATTTTCTACTATTTTTATGTGACATTAATTAAAGTACTAAGAGAAAGTATAATACTGCACGATGTTGCTTTGATTAATAGTTGAAGGTAATTTGAAACTATCCTTCCTATGTATGTGTTACATGTACCTAATTGGCTTCCTATAATTATTTGTTGTTGTGCGATGTTCTATTAGATAAATGTTTCTCATGAATGCATTTTGTGTAAATCGATGTTACTTAAATTGACGTAGGTATAGAAAAAAAAACTGGGAAATAATCAAAAGAATGTTCTTCTGAATCTTTTCAACTTACATCAGTTATTTTGAATAAAAAGTTTTATTCTATCGCTCAAATAACATTAACAAACCGGTTAATTCCTGTTTATTCTAATCAGAATAGAGATAGATCTGTAGTAAAACGGTCAAAGGAAAAGAGTAAATTGCAATTAAACCGTCTTCTTGCTGGATTTTGAATTTCCTGTTGACCGTCAATCCTGGAATGGGTTTTAATCAGATTAGGTTTTTTCGATTGGAATGTTAGATCAAAGTATCTAATAGTTTCGTTTTTCTTCTTTCGTTTGAAACTTAATGAAAATTCTGAAAAGGGATTTAGTTAGAACTTCGGAGGTTAATCGAATCGTATTGCTTCGTTAACCAAAGATTTTTTCAGTTTTAAACAGCAATTAAATCGTGCATTGCGAAAATGTTATTACTGAATTCCTTCATTATCTCAAATTTTACTCGTTCATAAATTTTTGTTTACCGTGAAAAATATGTCAAAAAAAATTCTTGCTCTCACTGGAGAGCGATTAATTAACTTTAAGCAAAATAAGGGAGTTATAAATTGGCCAGTAATTAATTTTCTTAAGGAAGAATTCCAATTACGTGTTTAATTTGAACGAATGCCGTACAATTAAACTCCTTTCTAAATTGCCTTAAAAAAAACCCTCCCTTAAGCAAAATCGGTTTTATCAAAAGAAAAACACCGACATTATAACCCACTTATCTCGAATTTATCCCTAATAAAAATGAATCCAAACAGGACCTGTATAACCCAGAAATTCGAGCCTAACGAATTCCCACCCTTCAGTCTCCCTTGTAATTAAATTGAGCAACCAGAAGGACGAAACACCGGCTGATTAATTAATTATAAATTAATACCGTCACGGTGCGGTTCGCTTTATGTTTCAGATGGCATTCCTTCAAAATCGCTCAATATCACTGGTGGACATGTACATTGACAACTCCGAACCTTCAGAAAATGTTGGACAAATACACTTTTCGTTGGAATACGATTTTCAAAACACGACGCTCATCCTTAGAATTATACAGGTAGGTTAAAAAAAACGTAACAACTATGAACTTGGCGTATCTAGCTATTCCCGTCTATCTGTACTCGTTAATTTCCACTCAAATCCTTTTGTTATTTAGTAATTAAATTCGACCATGAATCATTAGATATTTAGTCTCTAAAAAAATAATTGCCTATTATGAATTATGTCGCGAAGGCGAAAATATACGCAGGGAAAATGATTAAAAGCACGAGAGAGCGTACGGTCGGGATCGATTAATCAACGGAGTGCGAAAAAAATTACCTCGCAAAAGCGACCGGCAGTTACACCTGATTGCCCATTGATCGTTTTCCATTAACTGGGAAAGCCGTTCGCACTTTTGTCAACGAAACCGAAGGCGCCTCCGCTGTGGAAGTTTACATACAGAGACAAAAAATATACGTATGGATGGAATCGTCGATAAATTATTTTCGGTAGCGATACGTGCGCAATTTTCGAAAATCGAAGAAGGGGACTGGAATTGACAAAACCCAACCGAGTAGAAACGCATTCTGATGGTAATAGAGGTGATTTTTTTTTATATACAGGGTGTCGCAAAAAGGTTGTGACATGGCTTAACCACAGACTCCTGAGATAAAAATAAGACGATTTAACCGAACTTACCTATATCCAAAATTGCTTAGTAAAGAAGTTATAGGGTTTTGAAGTTAAGGATAAAAGAGATTTTTTGATATTGTGCTGGAATGGCTCAACTTTTTTTCGTGAAAATTTGTACATAATATCTCTGTTTGGTGACATATTTATGTGTAAATTTCTTTCTATAAATTGTCCATCCCTCTCTGATTTAACGGGGGTGGCCAACCCCCTTAAAGCCCTAATTGTTCCGCCCATGTAATTCACCTAATTTTTCAATCGAAACTAGATTTATTGGTTTATTTATAATGATTTTTTACTCTTTGTAAATTTCTATAGAACCCATATTTTTGGAGATAAGGAGAGGGATTTATCTCCAAAAATATGGGTTTCATAGAAAATTACAAAGAGATAAAAATCATTATAAATAAACCAATAAATCTAGTTTCGATACAAAAATTAGGTGAATTACATGGGCGGAACAATTAGGGCTTTAAGGGGGTCGGCCACCCCCGTTAAATCAGAGAGGGATGGACAATTTATAGAAAGAAATTTACACATAAATATGTCACCAAACAGAGATATTATGTACAAATTTTCACGAAAAAAAGTTGAGCCATTCCAGCACAATATCAAAAAATCTCTTTTATCCTTAACTTCAAAACCCTATAACTTCTTTACTAAGCAATTTTGGATATAGGTAAGTTCGGTTAAATCGTCTTATTTTTATCTCAGGAGTCTGTGGTTAAGCCATGTCCCAACCTTTTTGCGACACCCTGTATAGAGAAGAATCTTCATCTAAAAACACACCTCATCTATACAGGAGTTAATTCTTTATAGTAAAGTCCTTCTAGCCCCAATTCAACTTGGCATAAAAAACGACTAGCGCCGACATCAAAGGTACCGCGCACATGGGCGTACCGTTTTTATTGTTAAAATTAAATAAATAAAATTATTTGGATTTTCTGATTTGAGACAAGCAAACATATTTAAAATGACCTGTTGAACTTGAATACATAAGTCCTGATTTTAGAATTCCCAAAATTGTGTTTTACCTTGATTGCAATTAGTTTGAATTGCATTATTAATACGTATTTCATCATTAATTTGTACTACATTTAATTGTTCTTCATCATTACCCTGAATTTCAGTGTTTTATTGGAATTTCATTATTAATGTGAAATATGTAAATACACTTGGAAAACCCGCGAAAATATTTCAGACCGAACACGCCACTGAACGAAGACAGAGAAACTGAGGAGCGAGATGAAATTTTCGGTATACATGAAATCGCGTGGCCGTGCACCTGCGGACCACCTGCGGACCACTTGAGTTCTTTATATCAACTATAGATGCGTTGATGTTTAAAACTTACGTGGGCCACATCAGCGCTAATACGGAGACGATTCGCGCTTATATCTATTGCGAGGGAAGAGAATTCGTAGCGCTCTCAGCGCTTATAATGCGAATTATTACGCGCTCCCGGTACAACCGCCCGTGTTATATTCTGGCTAGTTATACTGTATATGCATACATACCAAGAGGCAACCACTAATTAATTCTTTCGATAGGGTAAAGACCTACCGGCCAAGGATCTGTCAGGCACCAGCGACCCCTACGTCAGGGTGACGTTACTACCTGATAAGAAGCACCGTTTAGAAACGAAGATCAAAAGGAGGACGCTGAATCCCAGATGGAACGAGACTTTCTATTTCGAAGGATTCCCCATACAGAAGTTGCAGTCGAGAGTCCTGCATCTGCACGTCTTCGACTACGACAGGTTCTCCAGGGACGATTCCATCGGTGAAGTCTTTCTTCCTCTATGTCAGGTTAGTGTATTTTTTTTTAATTTCAAAGTTCGCTTCAAAGGCCTTTAACTTCTCAGGAATACAACCTAGTACATAGCTAAATAATACCCACTCTGTAGCGATTTTTACCGAAGCCACCCTATATATTACACTATTAAACTGCAAACAAACAGTGGCTTTAACTTGCGGCTTTCCTTGGTGCTTTCCAGGTCGATTTGAGCGAGAAACCTTCGTTCTGGAAAGCTCTGAAACCTCCAGCGAAAGACAAATGTGGCGAGCTGCTGACTTCGCTCTGTTACCATCCCAGTAACAGCATCCTGACGTTGACTCTGCTCAAAGCTCGCAACCTTAAGGCCAAAGATATCAACGGCAAATCAGGTAATGTAAATTTATTAACACTTAAAATGCCACCGTTTGCTTTACTTCGTCTCATTTAGAGCCGAATTGCGAGCGAAAAATGCGAATAGAGCAAACAGGAGAATAGAAAAGTTAATTTGAACCGAATAAATTCCTTATAGTAGGGGAGAGTCGGGTATTAGGTTCAAATCGAACTGGTCTATAAATTCAATCAGTTTTTTATAATAATTATTTGATTTAAACTAATTGTGATAGCTATTAAAAAACCAATCACTCTTCCCTACGTTTGATTGAAGGAGGCGGATTTTTTGGGACAAAAGGAGAAACGTTGCAATTAAATAGGGATCGGGCGGTATTAAAGGGGAATTACGGTGGTACTTCCTAAATCAATCGATCTTGATACACGGGGGATGAACGGACACCCCATAAATCACAAATAGATCACGTGAAATTTCGCTGAGGAGATCCAGTTAGAGGAGAACGTAATCGCGCGAAAATTCCATCGAGCCATTAATTTATTCCGAAATTAGTCGACGGCCGATAAACGGATTGATTAAGATAATTAGCCCGATATTGGATTATTTTAATTCGAAATTATGTTTGTGGATAGATAATTGTTTTTCCTATATAAGGGAAAATAAGTTTCGAAATATTAGTGGAATAAATGAATGATTTTAGGATGCAAAAATCTTCTTATGCCTGTAAGACCGTATTTAAAAAATGAAGCTGATGATGGAGGTGAAAAAAAGAAACGCCTTGGAATGAAAAAATAATAACGCCACATGTTGGCCAATAAGACATAGACAAGAGCTATCAGTTTTTATCTAGCAACAAAAATAAAAGATGAAGTACTTGAGATAGAGCTCGATTTGAATTATTTCTACCATTCCAAAAAAGTGCAATCACCCTGTACAAAAAACAATCTAAAATAGCCCGAAAACATTTTTGAAAACTACCTAATATTCGAAACCATCGACATTGTTCCACAATCTGCTTTCCATTCAATTCCATCCAGTGTTTGTTTATATTAACTGAAGCGCTTCGACAAACATACATCTGAGGAAAACAAAAAAAAAAGGGAAATAGACTTTCTCTTCGCTCTACTTGCTCGAGTATCCAGTTTGTGCTTTAAAAGAGAACGTGTCTTGTTTATTTTCTGTGAAGTTTCCTATCCTATACGTCTGCCTCAAGTTGGAGTTTTGGCGATTTCTGCCGTTCTATCACATTACATTCGTTTGAAAAAAAAAACATCAGTTGAATTTCTTAATAACAAAAAATCAAAATTCACTGTAACCAGTCCTGTTCATCCTCTTCCAGGACATAAAATGTAGGGTAGCGCATTCGAAATTTTAAACTTCATACGTTCATATGTTCATATTATCCGTTCATTCGGTCCATTTCCATGGAACATAATGAGCAATTATAGAAATTTACGTTGCGTTTTTGCAGATCCGTACGTAAAAGTGTGGCTCCAATTCGGCGATAAGCGCATAGAGAAGCGAAAAACGGCGATATTCAAATGTACTTTGAATCCCGTTTTCAACGATACGTTCTCTTTCAACGTGCCGTGGGAGAAAATCCGGGAATGTTCGTTGGACGTGATGGTAATGGATTTCGATAACATTGGAAGAAACGAGCTTATAGGAAGGATTTTATTAGCCGGTATGATTGTGATAATTTTTGATTGTTTTATGGATAAATTTTGGATTTTTTTTACAGGTAAAAATGGTTCTGGAGCCTCAGAGACGAAACACTGGCAAGACATGATCACCAAGCCCAGGCAGACCATAGTACAATGGCATAGACTTAAACCAGAATAAGAAAATTATATAGTTTTACGAATATTGAACTTTCGAAAGCACCCCTATCATCTTTCAAAGTATTTATAATCATATGATATCTACCTTTTAATCAATCTTATTTCTTATAATCGTTCCAATATTTTTAAACGATAAAAATTTATATTTTACCATCCTTCCTTCAAATTTATGCATACTATATCTACTAAAAATTTGAATTTATATTTTCGACTCTTATTTTATTTTAAATAACTACTCTTTTAGAAAACAAATATATTTATTGTATACATAAAATGCCTCTTAATAATAAGAGGTTTTGGCAGAATCTCCAATCATAATAGTTAAAAAATTTGTTTTTTTTACTTAAAAACCCCAAATATTATTTTAAAAATTTTTCTAAAAGAGTAAAAAATTAGGAATCTCTACTTATTTGTAAACAACCCTTTCTAAAGCATATAAAAATATCGAATATATTCCACAGTAAAATCCCAATTAAATGTTACTGATATTATCTAATAACCTATTACAAAATTGATGACCCGATAATTACACGAATCTGTGAATTTCAGAAACATAATCATTAAATATTATTCTACAAATAGATGTCTATAAACTGTTGTAAAAAAATGCTTTAAAGTCTATTTTTCTTAATCTTAATTACGATTATATTAAGTCAAAAATATTCTAATTTTAGTAAAAATTCGAATCAAATGCGCTTAAATGAAATATCATCAAAGGAAAACAAATGGAAACTAAATAACGAATTAGTTGAGAATATTTATTTAATAAATGAGAGTATTTTTGAATTGAAAGTATACTTTATTTTTTTATTCTACAAAGGAAACTAATTAAACGTGAGGCTTCTATATCTTTATGTCTTTTACGAGCACAAGTACTTTTAATAAGACATACATGGTGATCTCTTACATTTTGGCACAATTCACACCTACAACAATCATTTTTTCCAATTATTAAGCATCAATTTAATATCTAATAATTTATTTATGTAGGGTGAATTGTTCACGTTCACGTTCACAAATAACTCGTTGTATTCGGAAATTTAAAGAAAATTAAATGCCAAATTTAATGAATTTATAAACCTATAAGTATTTATTTTGTGTCAAAACGTAAGTATCAACTCTGTATTCAACGATGTCTAAATACCATAAAATATTCAAAAAAAATATATGAAAAGAACTGCGAAAAGTCTCTAAAATGAGAAGTATTTTTTGTGATACCTTATAGTAATGTTAAAAATATTGTTATAATAAATGTGAATATTCATATTATATTAAAATAGTGTTAATATCGTTTTATCGAATATTGTTCATTCCACTTGGTATTCATTTAACCAAATTCTTTTCCTCAAAGATAAAGTTGTTAGAATGATTCCTATCTCTGGATAACTCCTAAATTTTCCTATGCTCATTTCTATAACTCTTTCACATCCAAATAGAAAAAATTTCTGACCATTTTGTTCTTATAATATTTCAGTACCTACCAAAACGAAAAGATTGTTCGAAGTGGAACGAAGAAAATTCGATAAGAATAATTTATTATGTAGTTTTTAACTGTCTACAAGTGTAACGAGAACACGCTTTATCTTTGTCTGTATAGAAAATTTAGAGTAAGATTGGAATTTCTCAATAAAAAAAAGGTTATTACAGTGGGGATCGACGGAAAATGTGATTTTGTGAGTTTTGCAAACGTTTTTTATGTGCTTTTTGTATCATAGCGATAGAATCGATATACTTGTAATTTTCATATCGGTAAACAAGTTTTTGCAAAAAAAAATTGATAATTTGTAGATACAATCGGATAGAGAAAATCTGGAAATTTAATGGACGCACGAAAAAAAACTTACCGTTTTTGCAAATATTAAATTTCAAAATTCATTTATATCCGCTTGTATCTAACAAATAATTGTTTACTATTTGGTTAATTATCATTAAACGTAAACGTTAATAATGTTAATATGTGGCCAATTGTGAACTCGATGTTAATTATTTGTTGTAAAATATTTTTAAGTTATCAAATTCGATGCGAAAGTTAATCGCATTCGGGAAATTTTAGCTGTAAATGTTGAAAAAAGAAAATCGGTTCGTTCGAAACGAGAGTTTCCCGAATGTGTGCTAAAATTTACGCCCGTTTTTCCAAGGCGTGAGGCGTGAATATATTAACTGTAGTGCCTGAAACAAACGTATCGTTTTCGCGAGTACCTACAGATAAATATTATAATAATATACATATATTTTGGAAATTAATTTAGAAAATAGCCATTAATTTTTATGTACAAAACAATGTTGAGACAACAGGTGTACTTAAAATAATTTTAGCTAACTAGAATACTGATGGATTACCAAAATAATCCTTATAATAGCTCGATGTATTTCTGAAGAAAGCTTAGTATTAAATTTTTCGAAATGTATAGCAAATCGCAAGATTTTTTAATTGAGTCAGTAAAGCTTCAAATTGTTAAAACACCATGAAAAGCTAGAGAAAAATATTTTTCTGACGCAAAATCCTGGGAAAATTGCGAGCAATTTCGAAAAAAAAAACTCTTGAAACATGTTTGAATTATGTTTTTTTTAATGTTGTATCAGCCATTGTTTCTAGTTACTTATAAATGTATGTATGGTGTCGAGATACAACAAAAAATTTCAATGTGTGTAAATATATGTTAGTTGACAGCAACCTAATATTGTAGAAGTATTAATTAGTAAAAAATAAACGTATTTAATTTAAATTCCTTTTTGTTCATTTCTTTTCCCACATTTTCCTATTACTACTCTGGAAAAACTTTTACCGATACTACCAGCACATGAAAAAAATAAAGAATTCATCAAAGATATCACAAAGCATACTTCATCCTGACAATGAAAAATACCTCTACTAACCCCATCTGCCGGCGAATGTATTTAAGGACTGTTCGTTTTCGTCCTTCATCCTTCAGCAGTAGCTCTGCATTTCACCCTTGCCCTACAGTGGAAGTATTGATTGCTCGAAATACCCTTAGCAGGCACTGCAACTGCTGCCTGTCATGCTTGAAAGTAGTGTAATTTACTGTAAATAATTCTAGTCGTAGTTGTAGTAATATTTTCGAAATATGGCCGAAGGAACGTACGAATACGAATGCATGAGAGCCGAGCTGTTGGGATTAGAACGACCCGATTACGACGAATTCACCAAGAAACAAATCGAAAAAGTGCAAAAGGTGGCGGAGGAGGAAGAAGCCGATGTGGAATACATTAAGGTTTGTCCAGAAAGCGGATTATTATATCACCAAAAAATTAGGAGCAATTTTAATGTTTAAATTTGCAGGAAGTTGATGTAGAAGGCGAAGCATTGGGTCGAGTGTCGGGAAAATTTGACGAACTGAACAATATTTTAAAAAAGACTCAATCCAAAATTACCAGGATAAAGGTAAAACTAAACGAATACAGGGCGCTTTTCTTGGTGAATTCACGCCTCTCTAGATGCAGAATTTTCGCCATTTAAGGCAAACACCTAGTATAGAAAATATACCGAAAATAAACATTTAAGATCTATAATTTGTAGGCTTCCTGTGGATCTGTAGCAGGTTTATTAAAAACCCGCCTGGGAACGTTCAGTTCGCAATCGTCCGTCGACGGGGATCCATCCGACGTGGAAAAGCCTTCGAAAGGCGAGGAAAACGCCGCAAATGGCGATGAAAGAAAAGCATCAGCGGATAAAGAGGAGTTTTCGGAAGACGGTACGCCCGTCAGGAAAAGCGATCTGGCCAGAGCTTTGGACAAAGATTTGAGCTGCATCGATTCGATGATAACTAAAGCGGAAAACGCGGAGATCTCCATGGCATATCAATCGAAAGAAATGAGGAAATTCATGAAGTAATTTATGAAATCGTTATAGTCTAGGCAAATTATTTCTCGCAAATCGGTTATTAACGAATTCGAGAAAGTGTATCTATACATATAAAAAAATGTACTGATCAATGCATATTAGTAAATTAAATTATAAGGTAGATATTTGTTCTAAATAAACGTGCTAAATCTAAGATTATAATTCAATCAATTGTTTTTTTGTATATGCGCAAAAATATGATTAATTTATTAATATGCCTGTTTAGCTAATTTGTTATCTCTTTAAGCAATACTTAAGATAGATATATAGACAATATTTTTAGAATTGAATGGCGAATTGATGAACCGTTTAGTAGTGTAAAAAGTTCAGCAATCGGTCGCTTCAATTCGCCATTTAACTTTAGTTTAGTAATTGTACTATTGTAAATACATACGAAGGAAAATCATTAAATACACAATTACAAAACGGTATAATACAGGGTGTATCATAAGTTGATACTTCTTTTTCAACTGTGTATGAATTTCTTAATTCGAAGCAACTTTTTCAAATAAACTTTTTGATTATTATGAATAACAAAGAAGATAGAAAATTTTACAATTTCGAATATTTTCCAGTACTGCTTTAACTGCTTTATTAAATAAGAAATTTATTTATGGCAGTCATCCGTCAAATAAATAAAAAAAATAAATAATAAAAAAAAATAAATAAATTTCATATTTAATGAAGCAGGTACGTATTGAGAAATATTCGAAATTTGAAACTAAGAAAAATTATTTTTTTTAATTTTAAAGATTTTTTATCTTTGTTTTTCAGAATATTCAAAAAGTTTATTTGAAAAAGTTGCTTAGAATTAAGAGATTCATACACAGTTAAAAAAGAAGTATCAACTTATGATGCACCCTGTATATGTAAGTAAATAATTGCCTAAAAATAATTGCCTAAAAATAATTGCCTAATTTGCTAAAAATTGTTTTAGCCAATATTCCATAAAATTGTATGTATAAATAGAATAGAGTGCTTTGAAATAAGGTTTGTTAATAATCTTTTGTGACTTTTACAGACTTTCCCTCGTATTGTAATTTTATAATTATCCACATGTAAACTTGTAATTTCTTTCTTATAATGTAATAAAACCTTTAAGCTAATTGCCTTTAGAATTTTAAACTACCGTAGTTTTTGAAAACTGATTATTGGTGTTTTGTACTAAAAATGCACGTACACGTATCAAGTAGCTAAAGCAAGTTACTAAATTTAGCTACTTGATTTAGTAACTTACTTTAGCTACTTGATACGTGTACCTGCATCTTAGGCCCATTCTATACGAGCCACAAAAACGCGACCGGTTAGTCGCTCAGTCGCTTGAAAATTTTGCCCATTCTATACGAGCGTGTAGACGCCGCGCCTTTGTAGCGCGTTTAACTTGCGAGTGAAACGCGACCCATTCTAGATTTGCGACAAAACGCATAGGTATTTGCTATGGATCCCGTACAAGTTGGGTGTATCGCTATTCACCAATTAACATTATTAAGTTTGTTGGCCAAAAAACGTAAAAAAAGACGTTGGTGGGTACACCCAATTGGTGCTACTCGCCTGACCTTAGGGGTGTTTCATCTTAGCTTCGCAGAACATCGGAGATATCCTGAGAAGTTTTTTCAGTACTACCGGATGTCTGTAGAAACATTTGACGAACTTTTGGGGTTAATCACTCCATTCATAGCAAAAACCAACACAGTTATGAGAAGAAGTATAGAACCAGCAGAGAGACTTGTAGTGACCTTGAGGTGAGTAATGGTAGCCATACACGATACTGCCTATCGTCCAATCGGCATGACACTACCGATTGGATCAGTTAGAACTGACCGTGTGTGGGCATGGATTGGCATGGCAGTCATACTTGACTGCATAATCATATTTCAATTCTTTTGGCTTGATCATACCGATTGGATCGTCTGTCACTGGAGTCGCCATGGCTTCAAATGAACGTCGCTACAGATTGAACAGTTTAAACTGATCGTGTATGAGGTATATGGACAAACTGCAGATTGAATCAAGCCTGCAACGTCATGCCGGTTGGACGATAGGCAGTATCGTGTATGGCTACCATAAAATTAACAATGTATTAACTAAAAGGGGCGTTTTTTGCTAAACCTCCGTTTGACCATCAAGTAGCCCATTCAACATTTGTTAAAACAAATAGGAATTTTGGTAATATAGTTTTTGCTTTCACTGGATGGACAATATGTATATTAATACTGTACATATTTATAAATTTTTGTTCGTTTTTACTAGTTTTAGGTAATTTTAGTCAACACAATATTTATTGTACATTGACTTAATTAATAAATGTTAAATGTCAGTTAAATTTACAGACGAACTTAACTATCTTGGTACCTACCATAACGTAGGGTAATGAAATCAAACAAACTTTAATAAGTAGTTTTATTTATTGATTTACAACAAAGAATGAACAAAGAATATTTACAATTGTAAATAATCAGAAATATTGTAATCAACACTTTCATCATTAAATGCATTGACAGCGGCGGAGGTGGCTCGAGGTGAGCTTGACATGGACGAAGTCGAACACATTGTGGACGATTCTGGACGATGCTCATTGTGGGCGAAGTAGTTGGAAAACAACTGTGATATTTGACCTCTTAGATACATCGATGTACTGAACGGCATACTGTCAAGAACAGGAGCAAAAGAAAGAAGAAACGCTTTGTGGCCATTTTTATCGGAATTTTGTTCATGTTTTTGCCATTCTAAGCTTGAAGCTAGTATGTTAGTCAAATCTTTTGATGAAGACAAAATATTTTTCTCAAAAGAGGCCCTTTTGCCAGTGGGTGGATTAATATCTGTCAGATTCTTCCGTTTCGGGCCTTTAGGTTTTGTTGCAGCTTGGTTCAGTAAAGAAGTTGAGGGAGGGGGGGAACTTACATTGATGGCATCATCGGCTAGTATTTCTTCATGTACGCTACTATTTTGAATATCTTCCATCTGAGTTTCCTCACCAACTTGTTCGCGACTCTGAAGTGGAGCAATGTTTGAACATGTATTGGAATTACCTTTCACATGAGGTAACAGAAACAGTAGCTGGTCGTAAAACATGTATTTCTTTTTTTTCGATGCAGCTTGACCTGTTCCCGCAGCGGTAGTTGAGCGATGATCTCGCACAAAGCAATCTCTTATCGCCTTCCATTTCTTCATAAGTTCCTTCACTAAAACAGACAAACATCTATTGCTGGATTTTTTTGTTCATTGATTTGAAATATGATTTGAAATGTCAATATGTAGTTCAATCATTCATTATTTTCAGATATTTGGCCTCTGGTATGAACTTTGGAGACTTGGAGTTTGGTTTTAAAATTTCAAGGAAAACAATACCATTAATTGTAAGAGAAACTTGTTTGGCCATATGGAATGTTATTCAACCTCAAGAAATTCCATTTCCTACGAAGGAGCTGTGGTTAGAGAAGTCCAAGGAATTTTATGAGATTACACAGTTTCCCAATTGTATTGGAAGTATCGACGGGAAACATATCAGGATAATTTGTCCCCCTAACTCTGGCTCAGAGTATTTCAATTACAAGAAATACTTCTCGATTGTCCTTTTGGCGGTTGCTGACGCAAATTATTACTTCACAGCTGTCGATATTGGATCTTTTGGACGCGAAGGAGACTCTACGATCTTCAAAAAGTCAAATTTTGGACTAAGACTCAAAAATAACGAACTAGACCTGCCTGCAGATAATCCCCTACCAGTACCTGACAATGTGGAGCAAGGTTCCGAGGTACCCTATGTTTTGCTCGGGGATGAGGCTTTTGGGTTGTCAAAGCATGTGATGCGGCCATACCCGTCCAAGGGATTATCGCAAGAAAAGAGGATCTACAACTACAGACACTGCCGAGCTCGGCGTGTCGTAGAATGCTCTTTCGGAATTCTCTCTAACAAATGGCGTGTGCTACATTCTTCTATGTTAATACATCCTGAATTTGCTGTCATCGTAGTGCAGGCTTGTTGTGTTTTGCATAATTTTGTGCGAAGAAGAGATGGCTACCTTTTTGAGGATACTCTAACCTGCCCACTGCAGGATGTGCAAGAATCCGCTGTTGTAGGGGGCATGTCAAAAGGGATCGATGTAAGAGAAGTGTTCTGTCAATATTTCAATGGTTCTGGAGCACTTTCTTGGCAAAACAAATATGTGTAAAGTATAAATAATGGGAAAGTATATGTAATGCTGTGAGAATTATAAACAATTTGTATCAGTTTACTTAATAAAGTTTGTTTTTTTGTCATTCGTTATTATGTTTCAACTACCCTTGAATTTCAATAATCTAAGATGGCGACTGGTACAGCAGAGCCTTAGCCCTAGCTCTGTAAGAAGTGTGCATTTCATGTTAGAACATGAATTGTAATAAACGACGTCCAAACTATTTAGACCATTTATATGTATATTAGACTATTTATATATTTGTATTACAATTTTTATATTTTAACATGAAACACACATTTCCCATAGAGCTAGGGTTATCCTGTACTAAGTTTTGCCAAATACTTATAATTATACTTATATCTTACCTTTTTCATCCTTTGTTTTCATATCAAAATCTGACCAATCTTCAAACATTACTTCTGCTACTTTCACCCAACACTTAGCTTTCACATCCCTATTAGAATATTCCTTACTTTTAACATCATAGAGAGGAGGTTGACTCTCAATTTCACAAATAAATCGTTCAGAGTCAAACATAATGTTGGCAAAGACACTAAGCAACAATGATCTAGTCGTGAACTGGTGGAGGACAAATTGGCTTGGCCGGCCAGTTGCTTGCAAGTTGCTACATGTAGAATGACACGCCGGTCTCCGGCGCGCGACTTTTACGCAACCTCTTGCGTTCAAGACGCCTGCACGCGAATGAACGCGTCCACACGCGACCGCAAAGTTGCTCGTATAGTATGCCCCATTAAAACTCTTTGGTTCTGTGACACACGCGTGTCGGTCGCAGGCAAACGGTCGCGTTTTTGTGGCTCGTGTAGAATGGAACTAATAAAAGTCATAAATAAATAATGTTTAAAATACATACCAAATTTGGTCCTTTTGAGTCACTTTACACATTATTTTTTTTAATTGTGAAATTTCAGTAAACCAACGAATCAAACGACCCAGAATAAATTAAATTTTAAAAGCCGGTATTCCAATTTAGCTCAAAATTCAAAATGACGCATAACATAACCTTCTTCTTCCTCTTTTCTCAATCTCAATTTTTGGACTCAGCGGCAAGAGCTATTGCCAGTCATTTGTCAGTTCACAAAATTTGATTTGGTCCTTATCTTAGAAGGTACACAGCACAGCCCATGTTTTGCCTTGTACTTTAGAAGTCAAGCTACGTCAGGTTTGTTCGTTGCAATTTAATATTTATAAAAATATCACCGACCTCTTCAAAATTTGAATTTTAAGTGTAAATTATTAAGATTTGACATTGACACTTGACACTGAATACGTCAGTTAGGCTGTCAATTTCTCCCCTCGCCCTCACCTTTCGATCAGTGTTTGTACGCGTAGAGACTCCATTTTGTTTAACCCGAAGGTAGTTTGTATGTTTTCGTGCATTCAATTCCATTTGATGTATTAAAAAAATGAGTGATTATTCTGCGGTCGCTCCGCCACCACAACAAAATTTCAATCAGTCTTCGGCCTTCGCCGCAGCCCTTCAACGTGCCAAACAGGTATGGTTTTCGGTATCGAACAAACCGGACTTTTTCTGCCACTTTTTCCTATCGGTAGCGTTTTTGTCGATAATAAAAGCCTACCTAGCAGTTACGGTTTAGTTTAATACACGTTTTTTGCCAGATCGCCGCTAAGATTAATCCCGCTTCTACTGGTGAAACAAGGCCCAAAAGGTCATTAGAGGATAGTTCAGGTGAGTTCGCATAGTTATTAGAACTTAAGCCGGCTAACTGTAAGCATTTTAATTCGAAAAAAAAACCAGAACCGGATGCTAAAAAAGGCCCAGGAGCTAACACAAGCCCGGCACATTCAAACTCAGTAGGAAGACCACCAATCCAAAACATGGGGCCCCCTGGACTAGGACCCCCAGGCATAGACGACATGAAACCCGACAAACTTGGAGGACTCCGTAAGCACATCCTACGAAAGCGCTTAATTAGGAAACATTAATCATTCTTACATCGTTTCGACAGGATTGAACAACGTAGGAATGGGCGGAGGCCCGGGCGGCCCCGGCGGCCGCAACTCCATCGAGATCATGATACCCGGCCCGAAGGTGGGCCTGATCATCGGCAAGGGCGGCGAGACCATCAAGCAATTGCAGGAGAAGAGCGGCGCCAAGATGGTGGTGATACAGGAGGGGCCCAATCAGGAGCACGAGAAGCCGCTGGTCATCAGCGGGGATCCCCAGAAGGTCGAGTACGCCAAGCAGCTGGTGTACGATCTGATAGCCGAGAAGGAGATGAAGAATTTTAATAGAGCCGGCGGCCGGGGGCGCAATCAGGGCTCCAACGACGGCTATGGCGATTTCGGCGGGGGCGGCGGCGACCAAATGGAGGCGAGTATAATACTAGAATGTTGTCGATTGGTAAACGAGTGATATCTAATGTTAACGATTGATGCTGTAGGTGTTAGTACCGAGACCAGCCGTTGGAGTCGTCATAGGTAAAGGAGGGGATATGATAAAGAAAATACAAGCCGAAACCGGCGCTAAAGTACAATTCCAGCAAGCCAGAGATGAAGGTCCCGGAGATAGAAGGTGCTTTTTGTCTGGAAATCCAAAACAAGTAGAAATGGTACGATTAAAATTACAAATTGATTGACTACAATTCATAACGAAATTTGCATTTTCAAGGCCCGCCAACGGATAGACGAGCTGATAGACAGCGTGTTGCAACGCGACGGAGGCGGCGGTGGCGACAACGGCATGGGCGGTCCCATGGGGGGCATGCGAGGCGGTAGAGGGGGTGGTCGCGGTCGCGGTGGTCACTTTGGTGGACGCGGAGGTGCCGGCGGCGGAGGTGGCTTCGACAGAGGCGATAGAAACGGCGGCGGCGGCGGCGATTTCGGCGCCAATCAGTGGGACGACAGGAGAAGCGGCGGGGCCGGAGGACACCAAGGCGGTCCCGGTGGCTCGGGGGGTGGTCAGGAGGTGGTCAGTTTCACCGTTCCTGCCAATAAATGCGGTGTTATTATTGGTCGCGGTAGGTTTCTAATTCTACTGTAAAATAGGGTTAATATTAATTGTGTTTTAATTAGGCGGCGAAACGATTAAACAAATTAATCAACAATCCGGAGCCTATTGCGAATTGGACAGGAGATCGCAGAATTCGAATGCCAACGAAAAGATATTCTTGATTAAAGGAGATCCCGAGTCCATAGAAACGGCTAAAAGGATCATTCAGGATAAAGTTCAAATGCCATTGAACTTTGTATCGCAAAACGGACCTCCCGCTATGAGTACGAGTATGCCTACGGTAAGATTATTTCGTGAAATGTACATTATTTTATTTTTTATTTGTGTTATTTATTGTTACATGTTCTAGGCTTACCCGGGTATGGCACCGCAAGGTTACAATCCACAAAATAACTGGGGCATGCAGGCCGGTAATTACCAGCAACAGCAACAATGGGGCGGCCAACCCCAGGGGCCTGAATCACAGCAAGCCCCGCCGAATTCAGTACAAATGAATCCGTCGACCGGCCAGCCGGATTATTCCATGCAATGGGCGGAGTATTATAGATCTTTAGGTAAAATCGAATATTAAAAACTTTGTGTGTTAATTAAGCTAAGGATATATATGTAATTGTCGCCAAAGTCTTCGTTGGCATGTTCAATAAAAAAACAACGATTAGTTAGGTATTTTTAATGTAGACACACCATTAACCGTATTTAATTGGTTCGATAGGCATGCACCGAGAGGCGGAAATAATCGAGCAGCAGGCGAAAGCTAAGGTGGCGAGCGGGGCGGCGGCGCCGGGAATGCCCCAATCGGCCCCCGTAGGCGGCGCAGCGACGGCGGTGGCGGCGTCGGCCGCCGGTCAAGGCCAGGCCGATTACAGCGCCCAATGGGCCGAGTACTACAGAAGTATCGGTAAAGTTAAAGAAGCGGAAGTTATCGAAGCTCAGATGAAGAACAAGGTTTTTATTTTGACGCAATTAATTACCTTTATATGATGTGTAATTTGTGGAAATTGTTTGTGAACTTTTTTTTTGTGTTTTAGGGTACCACATCAGCGCCTCCGGGTGCGACGACGGCTCCTGGGGCCCAGTCGGGGGCTTATCAAACGCCGCAAGGGCAAGCGTACGCGGGGTATCAGCCTCAAGCTGCAGCAGCTGGTTAGTGTTATTGATAATCGTAATTTTAAAAAGCGATAATATGTAGCTGTTTGTAATAATATGTAAATGCAGCTGTTTGTAATAATATGTAATTGTTTTATTAGGTTACTACGGTGCTCAACCACAGGCCACGGCAGTTCCAGGCGGCGTGCCGCAGGGAAATTACGGTTTCCCATCGTACAATTACGGGAATCAACAGGGCGGCGCTCCGACACCTCAGGATAATTGATGCTAAAAGTAAGTGTGAATATTTCGGGTTCGTTATTTCAACATTACCTACTTTGGAAAACAATGATTTTTATCGTGTATACACTATTTGGTTAAAAATTTCGATTTTATTCGTATGGCATTTTTTATTTGTGCATTTCAGGTGTATGTATTTGCCAGTTTGCGATTGCATATTGGTCGAACTACATTTACTGATTGTTTTCTATGTAGCGTTCAATTTACGTTTATTTATTTTTTGTTTTCGTTATTTTTTTTAAGGTATTCTGTCCACATTTCGCGTAACGTGATGAATTTTTAATTGAATGATTGAATAAATTTGTTTTGTACTATATTATTAGCTCTAACTCATTGGTACAAAAATGAAGATTGTCGTTTCATACAGAACTTTAATGCATAAAAATTCTTGTATAAATTTGTTTGAATTGCATTTAAGGGGCTTTTTTATATAATGTGGGCAGGATGCGAATTTGTTTCAGGCGGTGATTGAAGCAGCGAGATATCAGATTTATATATTTACAGATTTTAGAAAGCGGCACCAATTTGACTGCTAAGACCTTCCAGAGAAATCAATTTCTTAGACCTTAAGAAAGTATTTTAAACGAACCGGTAATTACAAATGCCAGGTATAATTTTTGGTTTTTGCCCAACTTAGAGAAGTCGCATTATGCAGTATCGATTATTTTTTTTATTTAGATATTTGTAGATATAAGATTTTTTTCTGTTTTTTCCTATAAGTTGATCACCTCGATTTTGGAACGTTAAATTCCATTTGGATTTGCTTTTTTACGGCCCCTTTTGTATTTATATAGGTATAATAGTATGGCTAATATAAATGTTTTTTTTAATGTTGATCTTAAGAATTTCGTTTTCATTTTGATACATGTTAAGAATTGTAGGAGTGTTTTTTTGTCAAATTATTCATAGGCTCTTCGGACAAGGGAGATTGGATCTGCGTATTCCAGGGGTCCCGGCCGTTGATCTAAAAGTAACACTGATGGAACATTAAGCGAAACAATTCAATATAAATACATATACATATATTTTTTTTTCTATTTAGCGAGTTCAGTGTTGCTTTTCGAATTCCCCACCGAATTTGTTATAATGTTTTAAGCTATTAGATTTTTTATGTGGTATGAAAAAAAAAATGCTTCAAACTGTATAAACATTAAACATGACTTACAACGTGAATTTTGGTGTCTCTTCTTTTTTATTATTGTTTTTTTTACAGATCAACCTCAACTTTGGCGATGACCTTGTTTTTAAACGACTTGTTTTATTATTATGACCCATTTTTCATATTTTATATATATATATATCTATAATATTTTTAACATTTATGCATAAATCAATTCTATTTACCTTTTTTTAGTATTGGGTAGGTATTTTGGTGGTACAATGACTTATGCATTTTACTATTATTTCATTCATAAAATTGGTATACATATTTATTTTTATACGATATTATTTTACATATAAAACAAGGTAACTTGCCGTACCCTATCCTCGTTTTGATCCTTGTTTATCCATAAATTTTTGGTATATTATTGAATATATCTGAAGTTGAATGTAATATTTCAGGATTTAAGATACATGCTTTATTATTAGACATTTTTACGGGTTTTAAATTAACATACACTTGGTATTTATGGTTTTTATGATATGCTATTGAAGATTTTTTCATATTTATCCTGCATAATCGATTAACATTATGTTGTTGAACATTTATTATTTTCCAGGATATTTACTATATGGTATTTTTTACAATGTGCTTTAATATAAGACATTTTTACGGTTTTTTTTAAATTAATTAACATTGACTGCTATTGTTCCTATGATAGGTGGAGGTACAAAAAATTCCACAACGTTCTATCTATGAAAATTTTACTTTCTGAACATTTATTTTTCTAGGTTATTAACCTTATTTTCTAACATATTCGATGCATTATTTTAAATCATTCTCGCAATTTGCTTACATGTTTTTATCCATGTTTTATGTAATATTTGAAAGTACATTTATACATTGCAAATTTTTGTTGATATAAGATTTTTCAGGATCTAAGGCGCAGGATGATTTATTTTTTACGATATTTGCTTTATTTTGTCTGAACATACACTTGATATTGTTCTTATGATAGGTGAAGTCTGAAGATTTTTCACGACTTTCATCATGCACTTACCACGAACATTTTGCTGTACTGGCGTATTACATTTCCAGGAAATTACCGTATTTTCTCGCATATTTAATGCTTTACTATAAATCGTTATTCTTGCAATTTGCTATAAACATTGCCGATGATATTGTTGTAAAAGTTGACGGTTCTTATCCCAAAAATATTGACAAGTTTTCTCTACAAATATATTCTATCTGATTTCATGTCAGAAAGGTGGGAACCTGGTAAACAATTTCGGGATTGAGAAGGCTGCACGACAGTCGAGATAACCGCACATAAATAATACTCGAGGGATTCTCTCCTTCCCTTCCTCCCCAGTTTCAGTGGCGCAAATGCGGCGATAGAGAAGCATCGGGTAAGTGCATTTAGGTTATAGCCAAGTTGAACGAATTTTTCCCCATTTTCAAAAGTTCCAGCTAAGGTCGAATTTCAAATGTTCCGACGGCGATAAATTGCGCTTGCTTTTGAAAATTAATAAATCCGTTTTGATTTTTTTTATAAATATCGATCATTTTGCCGGTTTATGTCTTGTGTAACAGGGAATGTGGAAGAAGAGAAGAGGCTGATGATTTGCTGGTTAATACATCAGCAAAGGCTCTGCAAAATGATAAAGTTCTTATTGCTCGATTTATTAGAGCTGTAGGGGAATTACCTGAAGGATTTTACAGCCATTTGTCTATATTAAAAGCTCTGCTGGAGGATTAAGCTCTAGATAATTAAACAATTAATATTCAAAAGCAAGTGGTTCATTCGAATTTTAATTTCGTCGATTAGACGGTGATAATGCTTATTAGTTCATGTTTTTTTTACATATATTTCCTATAATTACTTTTACGTATTTTTTATATAAATATTCTATAGTATTTGGGTAATTACCTTTATATTTTATTCATATTCGTTACGGCTAAGGTAAAAAGTGAGGTGATTAATAATTAAGACGTCTTTTAGTGCATTACTACATTTTTTTTTTAATTTGAACGTTTACTTATTGATGAAAATGAAATTTTCAATAATTGACGAGATATATTTACTAATGAAAATAATTCTTAACGTGCTAATAAGAAGTTTTATTGCTCAATTTATAACTAGGTATGAAAGAATATAATTATCAAAACTGAAACTGTTTATCAGAAATTTTATTTTTGTTGCTATTTTTTTATATATTATTTTTTTGGAGCCATTTTCTTGTAGGTCGTAAAATTGTGGTGTTCTGCGCATTTTTCGCAACATCCTGTACATAACTCGCATATTTTTAATTCATTAGTGTTGTAATTTTTTTCAGCGTTCTTAATAAATTTTTGAATATATCAAAAAATGTTTTATTTTTTCATACATCATATTATAATTACATGGAATATGATTATATGATAAACCTGCGCTATTATATATCACAAGTGTTATTTATTTACACGGCGTAATTGTATCAAGAATCTTCAAAAAATACAACGACATGTAAGTTTTTATTTTACAATTTTTTTTTTTTTGGTCTTCTCAAAATTCCACTGTAATTTTTAGAGTATGCTATATCTAGTGTTTATGCGACACCCTATATATTTTCCTCGCTGCTCCGAAATTCACTTTTAAACCACGAAACTGCACATGTCCCAGTACAAGCGCGCATTCGTTTACAATTTTTAAAGCGGAAGCGGGAGCCAGATTGAATTTATTCTTATTTTTGAACGCCACGAATTTCGACAAAGGTCAAAACCGGTTTATCGGTTTATTCAATCAGTTATTCGTGTTCGAATTACACGTGAGTATTATTTTTGATTGTTATCGTATTTGCTGTTGATGTCGCGTTAAAAATATTTATCGATCAAAGCGAATTATTTGATACAATTTATTTATCATACACACATAACTGCATATAATATTTAATATATTTCATTAAAGCATTTTTCTTCCTAAAAATTCAATGTAGTTGCAGGAATACAAAAAACATATACTTATGAGTGAGCACTTAAATAATTAAAAAACAATTTTATCTCTTGAAAAAAATCATTTTTTTACAAGTATACTTTTATGCTAATTTCCTCCGGTTTGGTAATAATCTATAAAGGATACCCAATAATTTTATCGCGCTCAGTACAGGTTCTGATCCGAAACGAGATGAGTGCCAATTTTTTGTTATTGATGCTCCTGCTGAATGCGGTGAGTTTAATAAATCCGGCGAAAATCCTGATGGTTTTTCCGACGCCTGCACCCAGCCATTACTTCCTCGGAAAATCCCTAGCCAAGGGCTTGGCCAACGCAGGACATCAAGTTACCATGGTAAATGCATTCGATGAGAAAAGTGAAAGTTACCAAGCTATTCGTCTAGACGGAATACAATTAGCTTTAATCAGTAAGTCAGGCTTTGTCTTAGATTCTAGTAGATCCTTAATACCTTCCAGTGAACCCTAGTAGTATAAGTAGAAGCCTTAACTATGCCTCAGCAGGTCCATTCAAGTAAAATTCGGTATCATTCCAGAAGCGAACTTAACATCTTGGCAGGATCTGGGGAGCCAAAGAATCGTTCAAGTTGAACTCGAATTGAACCAAATCGGCCGCATACTAGTCCATAACACGGCCACCCATCCGAATTTCCAGAAGTTGCTGCATTCAAACGAGAAATTCGACCTGGTGATACTGGAGCAGTTCCTCAACGAGGGTTTGGTTAGCCTGGGCTGCCATTTCAAGGCTCCAGTCATCTCCTTTTCCATGCTGGGAGCCACGATCTGGACCAACGAGCTTGTGGGGAATCCTTATCCATTTGCCTACGTTCCAGAATCTTTGACTGGCTATACCGATCGCATGAATGTGTGGGAAAGAGCCGGGAATTCCATAGCGTCTTTAACCAGGATTCTGGTTAGGTATTTTAAAGCCTTGCCGGCGCAAAAGGAGCTGGTCAAAGAGCATTTTCCGCAATGCTATTCCCAGTACGAAGAAAGCTTGTACAACGTGTCTCTGGTGCTGGTGAACTCCCACGAAAGCGTCAATTATGCGACCCCCGTGGTGCCTAATATGGTGCAAATTGGGGGGTTCCATGTCAAGCCGGCGCAGAAGCTGCCCGCCGATCTGCAGAGATTCATGGATGAGGCTAAAGAGGGAGTCGTGTACTTCAGTTTGGGCACGAATATAAGGCCTTCGGAAGTCAGCCCGGAGGTCAAGAGGGCTATCATGAGGGCGTTGGGGAGATTGGGGCAGAAAGTGATGATGAAATGGGACGAGGAAGTCGTGGAAGGGAAGCCGGATAACGTGATGATCAGGAAGTTCTTTCCACAGCAGGATGTTTTAGGTGAGAATGTATATAGTATGTGAAAAACTCGAAATACCTCGAAAATTACGCAAATACGATAACGAAACGATTTAAGTCGACAATAATAATATGATATTTAAATTGTTTTTGTTTTGCATATATTTTTCGGACCAGCACTTTTGCCATTTTTCTGTTTAACAACGCAAATAGCAATATTTTATCACAAAATTTTTGAATAGATATTGGCTCGTGTTCGCGTGTATTTACCAGTACATATAATTAATTTAACATCGCCAGCAGCACCTTGAATTTAAATAAATTTTTTGAATCACAAAGCTGAATTATGTATTTACAAAAACGCCAGACAAAATATGTTTGTTGCTTCAACGAATTATAAATATTTTGTCTTCGTTAGAGGAATGAACTCTCTTATTGCTCGAATATTTATAGAGTGAGAGTGTAAAGGTTGGAACAAATTGGCTAAAAATCCTTGATTTGTCCGTTGGGGAGAAAAAGCTCACACACGTCGATTTTTATTTTAAAAAGCGGATCAGAAAAGGTTGTGAGTGTTTATACAGGGTGTCCCAAAAAAAGTTACATATCAAAGTTGTGTTTTTTTCAATGGAACACCCCGTATATTATTATATTTTTGGATTCTACTCGATGAGCTGATTCCAAAAAGGGATCACACTTGGTATCTTGGTCTCATAATAAAGGCCACTCAAAAATCACAAAATTTGAAATTAGGCGACTCTGAAAGCCAAACAGTTGAAAATCGAGAAAAATATCTTACACGGACCTATCCTAACTTTTTAAGTATTTAAAAAAGTTCCATTTTAAAAAACATAACTTTGATATGTAACTATTTTTGGAACATCCTGTATAAACACTCACAACCTTTTCTGATCCGCTTTTTAAAATAAAAATCGACGTGTCTGAGCTTTTTTCCCCAATGGACAAATCAAGAATTTAACGAATTTGTTCCAACCTTTACACTCTCACTGTATACAAGGTGATTCAGAAATTATATACCTTAATTTAGTAACTTAAATTCGTTTATTTTACCATAAAATATAATACAATTTCAGCTCATCCGAATCTCAAATTATTCGTGACACACGGTGGTTTACTGAGCACTTTCGAAACCGTTTACAACAGTGTTCCTGTATTGGCTTTGCCGGTTTTCGCAGATCAAAGATTAAACGCTGCAAAAATTCAAAACGACGGTTACGGTTTGTTCATATTATTCAATGATCTCACCGAGCAAGGCTTCTACGAAGCTATGGAAAAGCTGCTTAACGATGCTAAGTAAGTTTAATTGAAGATTTGGAAGGTTTGAATCGAAAAATTTACGGTTTTTTCGTTTTTAGATATAGAAATAACGTGAAAACTCGATCTAGTTTATTGCGCGATGTGCCTATTAAACCCATGGACTTGGCCATTTACTGGGTGGAATACGTTATAAAACACAAAGGGGCGCCCCATTTGCGAATCGCCGGGCTAGATTTGGTTTGGTATCAGTATTATTTACTCGATGTAATAGCCCTAATTACATCAGTCATTTTTCTTGTAGTATTATTGATTTCCCTTTCACTGAAATTGTTATTGAATAAATTTGTCAAAAATAATAAACACAAAACCGCCTAATAAAATCGAAAATATCGAATTTAATTATATAAATTTGTTTCATGTTTTTTAAATAAAATGTTCATTTGTATTTTTATGCTTTTCTTTAAGTTTATCCTTTTTTATATAAGTAAACTCGTTAGTCTCTCCTGAATCCTCCTTTCATCCCCTTTAGACATTACTGATTACTGAATAGCAAGAGGCTATATTTATATAAAGGTCCTGGACAGGATTGTTATCCAGTCAAAAGTCAGTTTGCGCACAATTAGTTCTTCCCAAAGACTCCTTTTATAAACTTATGTAGAAATAATTGTTTATATATAATTGTTTAAATATGTAGTGGTAAATGTAATTAATAGAAATTTTGATTAGAGCTTCGCAACTGTCACTTGTCGTTCAGTCGTTACCGACTTCACGCTTCACTGTCACTTTGACTTTGACACGTCATTTTTAGGTTAGAAGGGTGTACTGTTTATTTTGAAAAACAAGCAATAGCCAAACGGGCGAAATGTTCAAGAAACTCAAAGAAAAAATCACCGAAGAAGTCAAAATATCCCCGCAAAGGTTCGCGGAATTCACCCAATCCGTTAGCGATAGATTACAAAACAACACGACGTCAGACGATAACTTCTTTTCTATAGGGGACGATGGTAAACTGTTTACGAGTTACAATTACTAATCTAATTCAGATAATATTTTAGATGCAAACACATCTGTAGATAACAATAGTTATGGGTTTTCGAGTGTGCAGCTGGTATCGCCTTCGCAAGAGAGATCTAGGAAAGGTTCGACATCATCGTTAGCCAGTGATGTGTCTTTTTTGCCTAAATACGAACCGGGCAACATGTACCACTTACAAGTAAGTATACCTGAATTTTTGTACTGAAATTATTAATGAAAAAATCGGTTTTAGTCAGACTTAGATGTATCAGCTAGCGAAGTGGAAGACAACATTTCGACAGCTTCCTCGCAATTGGGGCACCTGAGCAAGGAGCAGGTGTATTTGGCCTTTCAAAAATCGCAAAATCAATACCACAAGTACCGAGGAAGATACACCGATTTATCCAGGCATTACAAGAATTTGGAAAGGGAAATTGTCAAAATGAAGGTAATTATAACGAAGCAAAAATATACATTCCGAGATTAACTGAGAATTTTTAGAGTGTACTCGAAGAAACGCAGGACAAAGCCATCAGAAGAGCGGGCGAGTTGAAGGAGCAATGCAATTTAGAGCAGAAAGCAAAAGCGCATTTGGAAAGTGCATTAAGGGATGAAATTGATGAGAAAAATTACAAAATAAAAACGCTGCAAACTAAAATTAATTTACTTCAAAACGACCATGTAATGAATAATTCGGTCAGTTCCGATGAGACGGGTAACAGCTCGGACAACTTAGAGAATTTAACCAAATACCTCAACGAATCCCGAAAGGAAATAGAGAATTTAAACGCCAAAATACAGGAAATGAAAGCCAACACGATAGTATTCCAAAGCAAAGAGCAAGAATACAAAACCAAAATATCGAATTTCGAAAAAGAAATCGCCCAATTTTCCGAAAGAGAGAAGGAAAACAACTTGAATTTGGCCCAGAACAAAATGGAGTTGCACAACGAAATCCTACTCAAAGACACCGAGATATCGAACTTGAAGAGAGATTACGATACAATTAAACAGAAATTTGAGTTCCTCGAAAGCGATAATAGGAGTCACAAAATGGAGAATTTGCAATCGCAGAACGCGAAATTGATCGAAAAGGTCGAAACGCTTTCGCAGAAATGCAACAACTTGGAGAGCGATTTAATCAAAATGCAAAAATACAAAATCGATATAGACAGTTATAAGGAGAAGAATGTTACATTAGAGAAACAAATAAACGATTTAAACGATGAATTGGCTAAATCTAACGCCCAATACGAAGAAAATATACAAAAAATTCGCGAAGATGCAAAAAAAGGCATCTTATCTCTAGATAGCAAAATCAGGCAAAAATTAGAATCAGAATTTTCGGAAAGGGAGCGGGAAATTCGAGACGAATTCACCGCCAAATTCCAGGAATTAAACTCCAACGACTCCGTGCAGGAATTACAAATGCAGCTTCTCGAAAAAGACGACACCCTTAAAAATACCAACGAAAAATTGGCAGAAATAACCCAAGAATTACACAAAAAAACAGAATTATACACTAACTTAGAAACGAATCATTTACAGCTAATCGAAAACAGCGCCGAACTGCGCGAACAAATCTCCAATTTAGAGAAACGCGGCCTCTCCTTGGACTCTTACGAAGATAAAATCCAGCGGCTCGAAGCCCACATTCGAACCCTACAGGAAGAATTACAAGTCTCTGAAAGTACCAATGAATCGATTAAAAACGAATTAATACTGGAAAGCCAGAAATCTAGCCGGACCCAAGAGGAACAATCAAAGCAGCTCGAACTGCTCGTTAAAAAACAAAACGAAGAAATCGACAACTTCAAGCAAACTCTCAAATCAAAAGAAGACGAATTGAGCGATGTTAACAATAAATATTCCCAATTAGAGTTAGAGTTAAAGGATACACGAGAGAAGCTGGAGTCACTCGAAACGAAAGAAGAAACTCGTAACTCATTAGAATCGAGACTTAGAGAATTGGAGCAGAATAACAGAGCAAAAGAAGGCGAATTGAATGATATCAATGATAAATATTCCCTCGTTCAAATAGAACTAAAGGAAACACAAGAGAATCTACAGTTACTCAAACAGAAAGAAACTGGTTTGTTAAACGATATACAAGAAATGGATTCGTTGAAATCGAAACTTAGAGAATTAGAAGAGATTAATAAATCAAAAGTAAACGAATTAAACGATATTAACAAACAATATTCCCTTGTACAGTCGGAGCTACACGATACACGAGAGAAGCTAAAGCTACTCGAGCTGAAAGAAGATGCCATGATTATCGACAAGCAAGAAACGGATTTGCTGGAATTGAGGCTCAGAGAAATGGAGGAAAGCCACAGAGCGCATTTGGAAAGCCTGGAAAAGGAACACGAAACAGTATTAAAGGATCTGGATTACATAGGCCAGCATCTAGCTCAGAACGAAAGTTTCACGGAGCTGTTCGCTGAGAGCGATATCAAGGAGAAACTTGGACTATTAAAGGAATTGTGCGACAAGAAAGGGAATTTATTAGAGAAACTGTCCAATTTAGAGCGGGAAAATGCCTCCAAAGCGGCTCAAATCGAACAACTCGAGTCGGATATGTCCCATTTACGGAGCGAATTCGAGCAAAAAATTCACCATATGGAAAACGACAGTCGAGAAGAGGAAATGTCTATAAAAAATCTCACGGAGAAGTTGCAAGAGAGCGACACCAAGACTGAGATTTGGCAGAAAAAGTTTCGCGAATTGGAATTCTTCAATCGACAAAAGGAAGACCTCATAGAAGAATTGCAATCCCAAAAATCGGACCTACTAGTTCAATTCAATGCCTTAAATAGCGAATACCAGCAAGGAAAAGAGTCGTTAGCAAGCCAAACAGAAGTAATTAATAAGCTAGAAAAGGACTATTCGGATATCAAAAACCAATACGATCGAGAAAAGACCCTTTCGGATAGTACAAAACAAAAATTAATCGAATTAGAAGAATCGCACAATAATCTTCAAGTTAATTTAGAACGGTTGCTTTCAGCTAACGAAAATCTCAAAATCCAAAACGAGGAAAAGGACGAGAAAATCGAAAAGCTCGCCGAAGAAGCTCGAAAAGGAAACGAAGAAATATCCGAAGAGTACAAAACTAAACTCGACAACAGCACGCTGGACTTAAACACCAAAAACCACCAAATACAATCACTTCAAGAAGAAATATCTTCGCTTAGAGCCAACGTGGAAGCTTTAACGAGCGAGCTTTCGATAAAGCACACCGAACTAATCGAAAGAGACAGCGAGCGATCGAAAACGAAAGAAGAAATCTCGGAAATGTCCAGAAGGCTGCAGGAGCTTTCGCTGGACAACAGCACCGTATCGGACGAGAACCAAGCTCTAACTCACGAAAAACACGAGCTCAAAGTCGCTTTAGAGCTTCTAAAACGCGAAAACTCCGACTCCAAGCAGCTCAAAGCCGACAACGTGGCTCTAACCAGCTCGATACGAGATCTCACCAACAAACTATCGCAATTAGAGCAACAATACGCATCGAAATCGCCCAAAGAACCGGATGATTTGGATGTTTTGAAGGAGGAAATCGCCAAGAACCAAGCTCTAACTCACGAAAAAGACGAGCTCAAAGTCGCTTTAGAGCTTCTAAAACGCGAAAACTTCGACTCCGAGCAGCTCAAAGCCGACAACGTGGCTCTAACCAGCTCGATACGAGATCTCACCAACAAACTATCGCAATTAGAGCAACAATACGCATCGAAATCGTCGAATGAACCGGATGATTTGGAGGTCCTGAAGGAGGAAATCGCTAAATACAAATCCCTGGTGGCGACCAACAAAAGCTCCATAGAATTCTACGAGAACGAGTTACGGAAAACGCGCAACCAAAACGAGAAATTGAACAGGAAACTCGACGAGACATTGGTGACTCTCGGCCATTTCTCGGAGCTATCGAATTCCACGGAATTGGAGTACTTGAGGAACGTGTTGTACAATTACATGCTGGGCAAGGAGAGCGTGGTGCTGGCTAGGGTGATAGCGGCCGTTTGTAAATTCGATCCTGAACAAACGGAGACGGTGTTGCAGAAGGAGCAGCAGAAACAGACGTTGGTAAGTGGCCGTTGAAATAGGGAAATTAGGACATGCTGTATACAGTTTTTCGTTTCAGTTGGGCCAGCTGGGGCTCATTTAACAGTCGGAAAACGTGGTGGCTACTAAACCGAAGTTGAGTTGAATCGTACGAGTACAGAAGTTACTTATTCCCCCCTACAGGGGACTCTTATAACTGGCAGACTAACACAGAGGAGGGAAAGATTCCCTTTTTACAATTTCTAGCCGAATTGATATTTGTATAAATCGTAAAAATATTTTTGTTTATCTTGAAGATGTTTATTGTTGATGAGAAAATGTTCGCGCAAAGTGTTCGGTAGGTTCAATCGCTAATATTTGGAAATTAATGATGTATTACTAGTACTTGAATGTCCGATTACTATCGAAAGTAATTGGTTTTTTTAGAGAAGTTTGATTTTCAAATACTTTGCGATTTTCGGTAATAGGATTTCATTTTCGTTACAAAAGTTAAAGTTTATTGTGAAATAGATTTTTATCGCTATCTAAGTAATTGAATTTCTAATTATGTATCTAATTGTACTTATTGGTTCATTTTACAAAAGTATTCGAGTTATTATTGAAGTAGTATATTCAATAAATATTTAAAGTGTTCAATAAGTACCTCAAGATTCAGGTTTTTCTTAAAAATCGTACAAATAATTGAATTTATTGAATATTTCAATTACTTAAAGTAAGTGAAACGGAAAGCCTTCAAGTAAAAATAGCCTTAAAATCTACGATTTGTACTTTTTTAATTTCAAATTGGTATTTCAATTTGAAGTAAAACAGGTATAGAAAAACCTTAAAAATGTGATAAACACTATTCCTTGTAAGGAATTTAACTTGGAAAGAATTTTTATACAGTGCTGCAAAATAACATTTTAGGTAAAATTGGCAAGGCTTAATAACATTATTGTTGTGGCCAAATTAGAATAATAATATTAAATATTAGAGTGACCCATTTAAAAAAGTAATAAGTAATAACTAATAACGAATCAACTGGTTTAAATGAAACATTTTTTTCTGTACTAAATAATATAGGAGCTATTCTACTTTTGGCCACCCTGTATTAGTTTGTAAATTATTCACAAAAATATCTAATATTAGTAACAAAGTTAATGTATTGTTGGGTATTTTCACTCATTTATAAATATCATCATATCAAAATGGTTGTCGCATTTTCTATTCAATTAATTCACAAACGTACTATTTAAATGCCTAATTTTATTTAATAGTCGCTTTTTTGTAATACGTATTTTAAAATTATTCTTGTAAATTATTGAAACCTAATGTAATTAATAGATATACTGGTTAACGAATTCATGGACATTCCGATGTGGAAAAACTTGAAATATTAATTTATTTTATTTTCGTTATTAAGTAAACTTGTACATAGTGATTGTGCAAATATACGTGTATAATTTTTATATGTTAAAGTAAATTTATTAGTTTTCTTTCACTTGTTCTGTTGGTGCTTAAAAATGCAATTACTTTGCATTTGTTCAATGTATGGGAGAAACTCGAAGACATCAAAAAAGAGACATAATAAATAGAATTTATTACAAATAATATAAAAAAAATGATTTCTATATGTAAATTAATTCTCAAAACGAGGCTATATAATCTTATTAACACAAATGGATCGCAAACTTGGAGAATCAACCATACCAAAAATAAATTTAAATTAAAATACTTGTTTAAAATTAATAATTATGTATAAACATTGGCATATTAATATAATACTCTTCACGTATTCATTATTTATAATTCACAATTTATATCGTATCTGAAATATTTACTGAATCATACAGCAGGACACTCAATTCATTAGCAAGAATTAAATTTATTTGAGATACAATATCCATCCTTGTGTAAAAATTAGTTAAATAGTTTTTCATTTAAAAAAAAAACCAAGTTTCGATAGGAAGTAACAACATTGAGAAATTAAATTTATCCACTCAATCTCGCACACCGCGAATGGCCTTATTGCAGCAATACATCCAGCTAACAAAAGTCCCGATTAAAACCGTTTTAAAAACTCCTCCGATACAATTCTAGCCCGTGCATTCACCGCGAGTTTCATTTCAGATATCTCCTTGTCGATTTCCTCCATGAAATGTATAACAAAGTCCACTAATTTATGCTTGTACATTTGCTCCGTGTGATTGTTGGTGATCAGGAAACTGATGTCGTAGCCTTCGATGGGCTTCCTTCGCAGAACGATGAAGTTCTCCGCCCTCATCATCATGAATCGCATGAACTTCTTGCAGAGGATCTTTTCTATTTCGTCGGCCTGCTTCACCGATATGCTGATCCTGATCGAGTTCACGGAGGATTCTATCAGGACTTTTTCCTTTTCGTTTCTGGATATGACTACGGGGTTCAGCAGGAGCTCCTTCGACGTCCTAACCTCCACTTCGGGTTTGTTGTGGCGCTCTACCACTTGGGACGAGAAGTTGTCCAGGCACATGGCGGCCATTAGGGTGTGTCTGACGGCGCTTAAATAGGGCTTTAACGTTGCGGACATTTTAGATATTGTTTTATTTAAATATTAATGACTAAACAACCACACCTCCCGATTTGTCAACCTCCACCGGTTGTTGTTTGATAAATGAGCGATAAAAAAATTGACAGATGTGTCACATTTTTGACATATGTCAAATAAATGTCATATCATGTCGGAAAAAAGAAGAATTTAGTTTTCTTTTTTGTTTCTTGATTTTTCTATTAGGAAGCAAATTCTAGAAGTAGTAGGAAATGAAATAGTATAAAAATTTGCAGAGAAATGAATATTTTTAAATATGCATTAAAAATATACCATCTATATTGGTTTGGTAACTGTTTAGGAACAGGACAAAATTTACTATTTATTTCCTAAGGTAAAGACTGAAGAACCCCTTACTATACAGTCTTCAAATTTTTCAAAAAACGCTTTTTTTGGGAAACTGAGTTTTTCTGGGGAGCAACAGAAAAGATAATTAACTTATTTTATTACATTTAATTTTGCACAAGATTCACAACATACAAATATAATGTTTTGATCAATATTGTTTCACATATCAATTGCGAAAAACTCTTAGATTAAAAGAATATAATTACAGTGAAAAACACCGCGGACCAATTAATAAATTCAGTCTAATTAAAAATATCCCCCCTGTAAATAAACTTATTTTATACATATTGTATAAGAGTTTGTACGTTCATCCAGATTGTTAGTAAAATGTTAAATTAATAAATGATCGATATTTTTATACACAGGTTGTTACATAAAAAACGTTCAAGTGTTTTGTAAAAATTAGGGGATTTACATAGGAAAGAAGGCAATATTGATAGAAATTAGGGGTTTCACAGGGGAACAAACCCCTTCCTTTAATTTTTTTAAATAATTTATATTAACCCCTTGCAAATATTATTAATACGTTTTTATAACACTCTTCATATGTGACCTACCTAAGTAAATGCCAAAGATATTTCAAGATTGCAAATACTTGCATAATTTCATAAATATAGAATTTAGTAAATTGTCGAAAAATCTTTCTGTTTATCTGAATCCAGCAGTTTTAACAGAACATTTTCAGACAGATAAAAATCATATATTGTTTGTGAAACATCATTAATGTTTTTCTTTAAATCAATTACCTAAAGGATCTGAAACCAGCACAGATCGCTCTAATAAATTATAAATTGACCGATATAGCGTCAGTTGTTGTTACTTTTAACTGTAAATTAGTTCTTACTATTCGTTTATGTGTCTAAATACGGATTGATGAAATGGGTTGTAGTCCCCCTTTCTCGGACATAAACGAATAATAAACAAACTTTCAGCATTAATTTTTAGTAGTTGATGAAGAACATATTCGTAGGAACAACTGACTCCGATTTCATAATTACAATACTTATGATAAATATTTCTTTAAATACACAGGTTCATTGACAAAGTATTGAAGGAAATTCCATTAGAAACAGCCAATTTGTTTTTCTACTATCTCTAATAACAGTGCGATGAAGTTGTACAAATTTCTTTAAATACTTTCGCCATGGGTTAATTAGAGAATATTGGACATCTGTACACCGGGAAGTTATGTTCATAAAATGCATTTAATACCAAACGTGCAGGGGCATTTCATCCTCTAACAGGAGGCTCTTTCAGAGGTAAAGGGCTCTACAGAAAAATAAACAGTTAAGGTACATAAACAGCCCTGCAAATGTGGTAAATATTCGAGAAAATTTTCCGGCTACCACCAGAAAATCCTTCTTGGTCTCTCTTTTGGCTACCAAACGCAGGAACCGGTACCAAACTCGAAGAAAATCCAGCACCAGACTAACTGCAATTCCCTTCTTCCGCTGGTCAGCAGTTTTCCGGCAACACGAAGGTTTTCTCAGCGTGCTCCTCGTCCCCGTACGTCCCGCTTTCCGGCCGTTCTGCTACTCCAGGACCTCTCAACTCCAATGTCACCAAATTCCTGCAACCTTCCAAGGCCAGAACGACGAATTTCCCGTTCGAGGTGATCTCGCAGGCTGTAATTTTATTTTTGGGCGTGTAAACTGCTATCAAACCGCCTTAAAAAAAACATAATAATGATGTTGATTAAGTTTGGAAAATGTTTTGGTCGGTACCTTTATTTAGGTCCCATATCCTTATGGACCTGTCCCTACATTCCAAATCCCTGGACAGGCAGAAAATTCCAGTTGGGTCCAGTTTTAATGAAGATACAGGCGCCGTGTGGCCGCTCAAAGACCATCTACAATTGCCTGGAATAGGGATAAAATGAAATGTTGAGCCAATTAGATTGTGGTGATGGTACCTGTGATGAGGTCCCAGACGAGGATCCTAGCGTCTTCCAGACCGGATATCACGCAGCCGCCTTGCGAGCTTATTTCCAATGATACAGTGTTGCAGGAAGGCTTCCATTTCTTGAATAGAGTGCCGCTTTGCAGGTCGTAGACGACGATGAAATTCGGATTTGGTTCGGATATTTCGTAGCACACGCAGCAGACGTAATTGCCTGGAAATTGATCAGAATGTGCAGTGAATTAAGTGGAAATTTCCAGGAAATATGGTAGATTTTCTAATTACCTTCATAAGTAATGGCAGACAAAGCGGTGATGAAATGGTGATGGGGAATTCTGAGATCGTACAGGAGTTTTTTTGACTTCAAATTCCATACGAGCAATGGAAATGGTTTCTGAGTTTCGTCGCCGCAAACGAGTACTCTGGAAAATAAACGAAACTAATGACAATTTCCTGTTGTGAGGTGTATTGGTTTACCTTCCATCGCCAGAGACCAGCAGGGAATTGAGGAACCTGTCTTCTCCAGCTTTAAATGTAGTCACACAATCGCCTGTAAAAGAAATATTAGATGAACTAAAATAGATACGGATATAAATAAATAAAATATACTAACCGCTCTCTAAATTCATGAGGTTTATGTACATTCTATTCCTGCTGAGAGCCACTAAATGGGATTGGTCGTGCAGCCCGTAGAAGGGCATTTTTTGGTTCATAACGCCCTTCAGCTTCGTCAGGAAACTACCCGAATTCAAATCGAACGTTCGTAATTCCCGCCTGCACAGCACTATGCATTTTAATTGGTCTATGGGGATCAAGTTGATGGGACTTGGAACGCCCTGTAATATCCTCACCGGTCTGCAACTGAAAACCAAACAAAATAGTACCCTACTAAAAATGTGCACCAAAAAAAAAGTTATAGCCCTTGGAAGTTACAAATTAAAAATCGATTTTTTCGAATTACGAAATCTGTGCACCCCATAAAATTTTTATGGGGGTTGTGATCCCTTCAACCTCCCCAAATTTTTGTGTACGTTATAATAAAATATTTTTGTCACTCCATTAGTTTAACACATTATTTTGGAAACTTTTTTGTCTCTTAGTACTTTTTCGATTAGCCAGTTTTTATCGAGATATGGGCTCTTTTCGATTATGTTTCAAAAATTCTGAGAATAGGAAAAGTAGATTATAAGTGAATTTTCAAGTCATTCGGATGTTAAAAAAATTAATGAGTCTAATTAAATATTTCATGTTTTGTAAAAAAGTTTTATAAATGGCCTCCATTTTCTTGAACATCTATGGCAACGTTTTATCAAGGAAAATCGAATATGTTGGAAAATCATTGGCTTCTGAGAAAACATTTTAACAAAACACAAAATATTTAATTAGATTCAATAAATATTTTTTTAACATCCGAATGACTTGAAAATTCACTTATAATCTACTTTTTCTATTCTCAGAATTTTTGAAACATAATCGAAAAGAGCCCATATCTCGATAAAAACTGGCTAATCGAAAAAGTACTAAGAGACAAAAAAGTTTCCAAAATAATGTGTTAAACTAATGGCGTGACAAAAATAATTTAATTGTAACGTATACAAAAATTTGGGGAGGTTACAGGGATCACAACCCCCATAAAAATTTTATGGGGTGCACAGATTTCGTAATTTTTTTGCAGAAAGTTGATCTTGCAATCGGAGAACCACCTGTCCATTTTCATAAAAAAATACTAAATTGTTCTCGAGAAATTGGAAAAAATCGATTTTTAATTTGTAACTTCCAAGTGCTGTAACTTTTTTTTGGTGCACATTTGTACTAAGGTAAATTAGGTTCAATCGAGCTATTTTTGGCCCCAGAATATGTGTTTTAATTTATGGCCTACAATTTTGATACACCCTGCATATAGAGATAACCTACTTGATGACATCCCAAACGCAGAGCTCCTTGCTATCAGTGGACACGGTCACGATGAATTGATCAGTCTTCGGCAGCCGTACGACCAAATCGAAAGTCTTCTCCACCTTCCCGTCAGCTTCAACGGCCCCCTCGGGCTCCGCGTCCACGTCGTTCACGGCCATCAACGACAACACTGGGGGCTCCTTGCAGGCCTCATACAACCCGGACAAGCCGTCGTCTAAGCTCAGCTGGTTCCTGCCCATCCTGTCGTTGAGGTACTTGTACATGTGCGAGTAGAACTGCACCCCGTCGTAGTTCAAGATGGTGGCGTGCGTTTCGATGAAGTCCTTCAGGACCTGGGCGAGAGGACTGGAGGACTGGCCGAGGTTGATGTCCTCGAGGATCTGGTAGCAGTTGGAGCCGCAGACTTTGTCGTAGATCCACGAGGAGTCGGCGATGTAGGGGGAATTCTCTAGGTCGGAGTGCAGCTGGAAGTGCTGGTAGGGGAGCTCGTCCAGACGGCGTCTGTTGTAGCTGTAAAGAGATTGTTTGGGGAGAATTTTAGATTTTTTTGGGGAAAATTCGATCTCTTATTTGAAGGTATGGTTAAATGCCATTGGGGTATTCATAAAAGCGAGTGGATAATTTTGATGAATTGTGTAATTTCCTCGTTGTGAATGAAGCAAAATTGCAATGGGAATTAAAGAAGCTACCAAAACACCAAATCAAAAAATAAAATAAAATAATAAAAGCTTTATTTACAAAATGTACATGCACTTTAGCGAAAATAAATACAAAAAATAAAAAAAATGAACCAAAAAATATCACAGGCAAACTGTTCTCATACCATTTTTCTAATTTGTTCACTTGCACTGTCAGCCGGGCTTGCAAATCCTTCGATTTTTCGTTCCACCACCGACCCTACAACAACAAAAACACATCTTTCAATTCTTCAGTATTCTCCAAAACCATTCTTAATCCAATTTATGTAATAACAGTAACAATAAACACCTGATAATAGTCGTAGATCATGCGATGAGCCCACTTCTTGTGCTCGTTGAACCTCTTCATGGCCGCCTTCTTCAGCAGGCTGTCCTTCCATTGGACACCTAGCGCAGTCCCGGTTTGTGTCCAGTGAAGAAAGGGCGCTAAATATTTGTTCAAACGAGACCACATGAAACAAGCCGGCGCCCACGATACTGAAATGTTCAAATAACCGATCAGAAGATGCGTCAGAATTTTTATTTCAAGTCCAAAAACTCACCATAGGTGGTATCAGTATGGAATATTTCGTCGAAGGCCAGCAAATCGATCATTTCTGAGTCGGTTAAACTGTGCTTAGTGCAAGTTAACAAAGCCAGAGCGTGCTGGACTTGATTAACCCCCAGGATGGTTTCCAGTTCCTCCAACATTAGGTGTAATTGATCATTCACGTCTCCTTTGGGGACGATTTCGTGATCCTTGTCCACCCACCAGGACGTTTGCCAAGCCAGTACCTGCAACAAATAACCCATGAAAATAAGTACCTATCTTTTTAATTGGACAAAAAATTACCTTGGAGTACAACGGTATGGTACACTCCTGGACCGACTTCAAAACGCAGTCTTGGACTTTAGAATTGACGCTATGATTGTACTGCATGACGTTGGACATCAGCACCTCCTTGGCCTCCTTCTCGCCGAGCACCGGCACCTGCACGAAGCAGTTCCGGTCGATTTTCTCGCTGATTTTCTCGTGCATTTCGCTGTTCTCTGATACAGAGATGATCAGCTTAATGTTATCGGGCAGCACGGTGGGCAGCCAGTCCGTGCTCTTCGAGCTGTACGCTCTCACTTGGTCCAAACCGTCTAGGACTATCACCAAAGGTCTTTGCAGGCAGCTGGCCGTCAGCAGGCTGGGCAGAATCTTCTGATAAGTCTCTATATTCTGGATAATAATGCGTTAGTTATATACGCACTTTCGGTTGAAATTACTTACATGATTACAATAGCATTTGTGACCGTAATTCAAAATGGAGCATTGGTTCGTTATAGAGCTCAACAGCTGCTCAACGGTGCTCGATTGAGCGCTGATTCCTACAAATCTGACAATCAGGAAAGCTTCCGGCAACCACTGTTGGCAACATTGCACTGCCCTCGCCAACAATGTGGTTTTACCACAACCACTAGGTCCATAAATCACCAATGGTTTGGTGCTGTCTCCTTTGATGTACCTGTGGATTTTCCCTTTAGGTTCAAATCTGTTCCGATTTAGAGCAAACTCACCCTTTGACGTCGTTAACTAGAGCCTCCCTGTTGGTGCTGCATTGAGCCGCTTTGTGGCAGAAGGCCGTCTGTTGGTTGAGCTCTTCGAATAGAGCGGCTTCGATGCCGTGGCTGGGCTTCAGCATGGCTTTGTTCTGGTGTTCCTCGATGATGGTGTTCACCATTTCGCTGAGGTGCTTGTTCAGGTGGTGCACCACGTTCAGGATGTAGTCCTCGTGCTCCGGAATGTTCGTGTCTATTCCACCTTCGACGAATTTCACCGGAATTCGAACGATGTGTTTCTCGGCTAGTTGATTCTGGTGATCAAATTGTTACTCATAATAAGGATGTTAGGGGTGATTGTTAAAGCTTACTTTTAGATCCTTTTGCAGGATGTCCAATCGCCTGTGAGCTTCGGCCTCGCAGAGGCTCATGTTGTCCGGAGTTTTTGCCGTGGGCGTGTAGACTCTGTTCAACCAAACGCACCTTTTGGCCAACTCTTGGCTCATGAAGACGGTGTTGTGCACTTCCTGGAACGGATTATTTTATTTATAAATAAGCAAGGATTTGGATATCAATTATTTACCTGTTCTACGACTGTGGTTAGGTAAGTGTCCCTGAGTTCGTGGGAAAACACGTTGATGAGCACGCCGAGCATTTTGTCTATCTCGGTGGCCCATTCGGTGAAGGCCTTCTCCCGGTCTTCCAGGGAGGATTCCTTGAATCCTGGAATGTGGCTCGATATGGGACGAAGTCGGTAACAGGGCGGTTGGGCGTCGCTGTCTAATGTGTACCTACAAGTAAGGAAATTCCTCATGCTATAATGTTACTTTTCTTTCTAGCATTATTGTCTTACCATTTAGATAATAATCCTTGAGCTGATTGGTTTTCCGCACTGTCCATGGCCATTTTAAAATCGGTGCTCTCTATGGTAATCGGCAACAACTGGGTTCCCAAAGAATTGTTTAGAAATAGTACCGGTATGATGTAGGCAATCTCCATTTGTCCTGGAAATCAATAATTTTTGTAATTTAATAATAAACTTAGATATGTTTATTCAACGCACTCGTCAATTCGCCTATGCATAGTTCAGGAAACTCGTGGTCTTGCTGCTTTTCCAAAAGGGTTTTCCAGTGCAGATCGACGATGTGCAGCTCGTACCCTTTGGACCTGCAATGCGCCCTTAATTCCGGGTAAATCGTGTTGTGCAGCGCCCCCTTTTCAACGATGCAATCTAGTAACAGTAAATTAAAGTAACATTTTTTCACGTATTTGTACACAAGTTCCAACCTTGAGAATCCGCTGCGCATACGTAAATGACGATTTTCCGGCTTTTCAGGACGGTCTTCGTCTGCGATATTTTCCCCGTTATCAGGTTCTGGAGATTTTCCGACAAATCGGACACTTCTTGCGGCAAATTGCCCTCGTAGGACTTGGTGAAGTCCTTGGGGCTTTGGCTGCCCGGCGGGGAACTTAATGACATGGAATCTAAAGGAAAAATATGTTAGGAAAATTTGTTAGTAATAGATTAATTTATAGATAATAATGGAGAGGATCGTGATTTTCTGAAGTATTGATGACTTACTCCTCTCCATTATAATCAAACGACCAAGCAAGCAAAGAAGATATAGGTACACAAATCTAGTACACTTAATAGAATAAGTTAAAGATTGAGCATTACACAGTTAATTACATTAATATTAAATAAATAAAGTGTTATAATAACAAGAAGGGAAGACCGAGTAGAACAGCTGAACACTGTGAAACTTTGAAACATCGACAAAGTACAAACATATATAGTGTTTCCACAATCAATTTAATATGCAATATATCCAATTTACCATCATTACTTAATTAAATTGATGGTCCCTTTTTTCATCATATTTAACTGACAATGGAACAACTATATGCACACAAATAGATAACAAAAATCGACGATTCCTTTATCTTACTATATCTTATTATCTTACCAGAGACGCTGGCTAGGGCGCCTATGGCGGTTTTCGCGTAATTCGATTTTTTCTCTAATGTACTGCTAGTACTGGATGGAGCATTACCCGATAGCAGTTGAGGTTTCCCGGCAGTAGTGGGTTCCAGGATGACGCCCGAGTGGGGCGTCACGTGGTTCAGGAGCGTTTGTTGTTTTTCGGTGGGCAGGCTGGTTTTTACCTGGTAGCTTCCCGATCTGCAAAAGAGAAAAATTTTCAAAAACATAGCTGCAATTTTCGATTCTACTCAACCACTGCGATTTACCTGTAAATGGAAAATCGGGTTTCCATTCGTTAAATCGCAGAGGCGTAGAGATCGGGAGCCGTGACGTCATAAGAATGACGTCAATTCGTACATGTAACAGTGTATACGAGCGAGGATTCCCGTGACCTACTTTCTACAGCAAGGATAACTACAGGATGCGGCGATTTAATCTCGTCGTCCTTGACACGGGCGAATAGAAGTGCGTTTAATAATTTAATATTAAAGCTTTGATGGTTTATAGTTTGTCAATTTATTCGGGTATTTTTATATTTATAAAATTTAGGAAATTTGTATTTTGAATAAAGGACGTCCGAGTATACTTACTCCTCAGATCTCTGAGACATGTTGTCCTTGTCCTTGTGAGCTTGTCCGCTGCTGCAGGAATTCCCCATCTCTGATGTTTTTTTGGTATTTCTACGCTTAGCTAATGGCTTAGCTTAGCTAAATTTGGTTCGAGTTAACAGCTCTATCGTGTATCCTGCAACTGTAAATAAGTAAAAGGGAAAATTCAAAGAAATCCTCCAAAAATTAAGATGGTATAATACAAAAATAATTTCCATCAAAGTTATTAACAAAAATTAGGAAAATTGGCAAAAAATATATATATATGAGCACCAATTTTGAAACACCCTTACGATGAAACTGTTAAGATAACTTTAAAGTATTATTTTGAAAACAATCAAATGTATATTGTAACCATTTTTTTATCAAAATATTCACTTTCGAAGAATATTTTAAAAATCACAAAAACGCATCCAAAACAATCCAAATTTATTAACCTTGACGAACAATTTCGAAAAAAGAAACCCCCGCCCGCCCAGCGATTTTTACATTGTTTTCCAAAATATCACTTATTTTTAGATACCCGAACATTTCCAGCAGCGATTAAATCAAACAACAAACCACTTTTATCCGTACCACATCCTGCCGAAGGAATCCTGGACACTGGCGAACCATCCATATCCGAAGGACAACAACGACGACGATTTCGAAAAATAAAATGAAGATAATAGAAAAAAAAAACAAAGCGACACCGGAGCCGGCGAACGGTTAACGAAAAAATTATCTACAAGGGACCACGTTAAAAACGCGCTTTCGACGATATTTTACTACGAAATCTACGCTTTACATAAATAGATGAGGAGATATTTGGAACGATCCGACTGCATGGTTGACGTAAGTCACATACGTACACGAACAGCGGACAGAAATCGATTCGAAGAGCGGCAGGAGCGCCGGCTCGTGACGTCAAACGACGCTCCAGTGGCGTACCTTCAACTAATCCCCTTCTAATCTATCACCGATATTCGTCATAAGGAATGGGAACCGTTTAATATTCAATTCAAAAGTTTAGTAGGTATCTACTTTGTTCTTGGTGTTTTGATCCTTTTGAGTTGAAGCTGTTGAAGCTAAAATTATTTATTGGAGTATTTTTTATAAGTGTGGCATTACTGTAGGATATTGGTAATACTGGTAAGGAAGCTAATGAAGGGATGCTGTGAAAATTCTGGAAAATAAACTCGTTAAGTTAAAAGAATATGCCTTTTTGTTCTACTAATTTAATTAGTTTGGTATCGATAATTGCCGCTTTAATTATCGTTCGACAAATAATTGAATTAATTACCACCCTGTCGTTAAGTCAATCTTTATAAAGCAAATTAGAAGTAAGAACTGGAGACAGTATTAATTTGTTTTCTTAAATCGAATTACCTTCTTGAAGATTATTAGTGCAGATCTTCTCACTAATAGATTTATCACAACTTAATTAATAATACACTGAAACAAGCTTGAATATGTGTAAATAGTTCATTTAATGAGTCGAATGTGCAATGTGAATCATTTATTTACGAGATACTAAACTTATTTAATTCAACCACATAACAAAATATTTTGGTCATATTCCAGTTGAACAGCACACTCGATTAAATTAAATAAACGATTCTCGCGTAGATTTATTGGGGAATAAAACGCGAAAATCGTTTTGAGTAACTAATTTATTGATTTATTTTTTTTATTTACAACGTAAAATTTATAAATACAAGAATTCGTTTAATAAAATTTAGTCAGTTCTAAATGGATTCTTCGCATTATGTACACATTGTCCATTTTCAAAATACCATTACCTGCGAAAAAAAACGACGTACGCGCAATTTGAAATTTATCGCGAATCGTCCCGTTATCGCGCGAATTCGGCAACTTTCGAGGTCGCCATGCATAAAATACTTTTAACAGACTATCAACAAGTCCCGCTGAACAACATCAACAAAAACCGCTTCAATAAATATTAGAACAAATCGAGTTTATCTTAAGATAACGTTATCGTAGAACTCCTTGCCCTCTCGCGAAGACAGGTGCCTCTTGAAGGGGTTCCAGGTCAAGCGCAGTTTGCCGTTACCGTGGTGTGCCATGGAACCCGAAGGACTGGACATGCCGCTGGACACACCTGAACTACTGCTGTTCGTAGAAACCGATCCCTTGTTGTTACTGGGAGTTTTGTTGGGCTGCAAACGGAACGAAATCGTCATCATTTCAATTAAACTACAATCGATACAATACCTTTAGATAGTTCCTGTCCATCGGAGTAACTAGCTTGAGATTGAGCGATTCCCCGGCCTTCTTGATCAACGTCACCACTTCGTCGTGCGACGACCATTTGACGTCTTTGTCTGATACAGCCACCACGAAATCGCCTTCTTTGATTCCTCCAAACTTAAAACATAAACAAATAGTTAAATTGGTGTTAAAGGAAGAAGATCCAACAAGAGACTTGTAATGGCCAAAGCATCGAGACATTCAGCTGGGCATTCTCTACATTAAAGGCCAAAAAGTTGACAAAACTAAGACCTGCAGGTATTTAATGAATAGTAAGATCACTCAGTAAGATAGCAAGTTCAATAAATTGTGCAAGCTAGCACCTTTTCTGTAGGTACCAGAAGAAGAAGAAGAAACTTACTTCTGCTAACGAATTGTTCTCTACAACTGCGACTATAACGGGAGCGTCGCCGCGCAGCGAAAACCCGAACCCGTCCGTGGCTTTACCTCTATGGAGCTGTACCAGTCTTGGAGCAGTCCAATGTCTCTTCGCCGAGAATATGGCGATGGGTCCGAGCGTTTTGAACAGATCGCTGACGCGGTATTGAGCGAAATCCGGCGGTGTGAGCGACAACTGGAACTTCGTGGCGGCTGGAAGAGATCCAAAAGTTAGTATGAAGAGTTTATAGAGGAGTACAACAGTTGTATTTACCTTGGATATGTGGTGGGTCCAGAAGATCGCTGAAATCGTCTTCAGTTTCAGTAGAGGTGTAGGCGTTTAAGGCTTGTTTGTGGGCTAATCTGAGCACCGAAGTGAGGGCTTGCTTCCCTCGCAATTCCCTGCACATTCTGTGTTGCCTTTGGCCTTCTTCGAAGAGTACCAGAGCTTCCCGTAGATGCGCCCTTCCTACAAAACAAATTATTTACCATCAAATTGAATTGAATAAAAAGTATCGAAAGGCTCACCTAACAACCTTCTTTCGGACGCGTTTTTGGGCACCCTGACGTCCAACTGGGCCGACCCATCGACATCAACGTGCACGTACATCAAAGTATCTTTGGCGGCGTCCGACATCGAGTCGGCCTCCTTGTGGAGCACGCCGGAGGCCAGCAGATGGTGCGCCGCTCCGGTGTAGTACTCCCTTTTGACCTGCACCAGCGACGCCCAGCTGTAGGGCACGAAATCCCTGACATTGTCGTTGGCGATCAGCTGGACGACTTCGTCGTAGCACGCCGCCAGGTGGGCCGCCTCCTGGGAGAGGTCCAGGCACACGTCCACCGATCTCCCGTCTTTGGATTGGAGCTGGAGCTTCTCCAGCAGGCATTCTCTGGCTTGACACTGCACGATTCGTTTTATTTATAACATGTTTAAGAGCGTTGGAGGAGGTTTTACGTACCAGCATCAGTTGCACGAACATCTCGAGCATCGTGTGCCCCAGGTCCATGGAGGGAGCGTTGGTGAAATTTTCGTTTATGTACCGAAACGTACCAGCTGCTCTAAGGAAACTGTCCACTGCCGCGTCGAGACCTTTCGCAGTAGATCTATCCTGCTTGGCTCCTATTTGAGTATACAAAGCGCCCATGTTGAAGAGTACGCAGGCCTTTTCGAAGGCTACGGTCCTCTGACACGATGGCACACCTAAAATTCAATTCATTAACTTCATCTCTCGAGATTTGCTCATCGCGGTGTTAGTCAATTGGTCCCCACGGTCATTTTTGTCAGCGGGGTTCCATAATCCTACAGGTCGATTGGTCCCCAGTTTCAAAATTTAATGGGCTAATTGGTCCCAACGGTCAAAATATTCCTAATCCGATTAGATAAGATTTTACATTGCATGAATAACTATCATTTGGCTAACATCTTCTGGTGTACTTACATAGCTGAGAGAATTTGGACAAAATGCAGCTTTTAGTGTTAAAAAATATTTAATATCTAAGCATTAGTAATTTAAAATATATACAATTGGTACAATATATATTAAAAGAAAAATTCTGTACAAAAAAAGAATTATTTTAGTTTTAATATACGAACGGATTTCAAAAAATAGTTGGCAACATATGGGAAACTTTATTATTAATTTTACGAAATAGTTATTCTTCACAAAAAGTTCTGCATGATCTAAAATCCAAGATGCAACCATCAAAAATCAAATTTTATCTATCTTGTACGAGGTATGTCAAAAAATGTGAATTTTGCTCAAGAGTAAAGTGCTTTGATATTTTACAATATCGAAATTTGTTATTATGAAAAGTACACCTAATTTTCTATAGGAGTATATTGGAAGGAATGGGATTTTCCCTATATTGAAATAGAAAAAAAAGACAAAAAATTTCCCCTAATCATAAAATCCTCATTAAATTGTACTACGAAATGAAAATACATAATCGAAATTTGCCAGAGAATTTTGTAATTATAAATATTCCCATCGGTCCTTCCTAGAAACCCTTAATCAGGTATTGGGGACCAATTGACTGATAGCTTTCGAGTCGAAAAAGGATTATATTTGGGTAAATTTGACCGCGGGGACCAATTGAACTCCACCAGCTCATCGGATTACTCGCCTGTTAACGAATCGAACCATTCGAAATAAATCCCCAGCGACCTATCGGGCGGGAAGAATCGCCTTTCCACGAAGTACAGTTGATTGTAATATCTGAACAACAACGATATGCCGGTGTTGTCCCTTAGCGGAGTCCGTATGGCTTGCCTGGTGTCCATGAAATCCGATATGGCGTCCTCGTATTGGTTGGCGTCTTCGCTGTAATGCTCCAGGATAAAGTCCTTGAAGGGATCCCGGAAGTCGATTTCCTTCGTTTCCTTCAGACCTAACGGGATCATCGGCATCACGGCATCGGTGCTAAAACAATACCGACGAATGTTAAATGAAGTATAATTAAGTAAGTAGGGTATCAACTACTCAGGCAGGAGTGTTAATAATTAATAAGAGATCGCATGTTATTGACTAGGCTTAAATTGTTGTTATGGTAAATTCTTTCTAGCGATTTCAACGGACTAATAATGTTAATGTTAAATGGAGAAACCGAGGCAAGCCGGTTAGATGTTAACACGCTATAAAAATATCGGATGCGAAGAAGAATTACACGTGAGATGTGAGATGAAGAAAAAACGTAATGGTACAATTAAAGAGTTGAGCTCCAGTGACAAGATGAATTAATCAAAATTCATTAAATATACTTTCCTGGTGGGGTAGCCAAAAATGGAATAGGACAAGATTCACTATGAGTAGGCAAAGGATTATCTACGATTTACGAAACACCCTGTATTAGTTTGATGAGATGATTCTCACTCTATAGGTATAAGTACAGAGCGAGATAATGACGCGGATGTAGGTCAGGCCTGGAGCCCTGAGGCTCCGCGAACGGAAATATGTTAATAGTGTCGGTGTACGGTAAACGGTAGATATCATTTGGCGATCAAGGTTATTTATACGCGGTGAATTTCTGTGTGTGTGTGCGTGTGTATTTAGTATTTACGTCGAGGAGATTCGAATGACCAGATGTTTCGTTTCGGTAGAGAGATGATCGCCTAAATTTAATCGAACAGAATGGACCGCAATTGTATTGTATTGGCCTTATTCTTTAATTTGCCGGTTTTTTGTTGTAACCGATTTCGTTACGAAATTGTTAATGGAGAAGACCACGACTTTTTTTTTAATTTTTTTTCAAAACCCTGTGTTCTAAGAAGGCGCGTAATGAAATTTTTATTTTTTTCTGTGGCCAAATAAGGCCGCAATTAATTTTTAAAGTTTGAAAAACGTCACACAATCGTCATACACTCTGCTCCAATCAAAGCGAGAGTTGCAAAGAGAAGTCACATTTAGCAAGTTTGCCACGTTTCCTATTATTCTTCTTTACTCCTGCAAAATGTGCGTTTTTTGTATATTTATTGCAATAAACATTTCCTGATTTATCCATTTCTTTAATTACCTAATGGATAATTCGATATATTATTAGAGAAATATCATCTTCATCTGTATAAATTGTAACCGATTTTCGTGTTAAAAAAACAAATAATGATCCTGAAAAATTTATTTGGCAACATTCTTGTCAACGTCAATATTATCAGTAAAGTGTTTTGTGCCGAACTGCAATTCGTGTAATTTGTTTTGTGCAATTTTCAGAAAAACCTGACAAATCACAGTTTAATTTTTGTTCGTTTGTCTATTCTTTGTTACTGCGTTCGAAAATTCATACTATTTACTTATACAACAAGACGTGAGTGGTTTATGATTGGTTGATAAAGTATGAGTCAAAATCCGAAATTTTTAAATTTCGAAGGGCTATAACTTTTTAATTATAACACATTTTGAGCAACTGAAAACGGTTTTGAGCTCTAATAAATCATTTCTAATCGTATCTTTGGCCGAAATCCACATATCTCACATCGTGCATGGTCTTCGCCATTTCGTTAACTTTAAAAAAAAAATCATACTCTTCTTCTTATTGTTTGTTCTAGGCACCTAATTTTCGTATGCTAAAGACGGAATAAAAAAGCTATTTGAAATGCAGATAACATCAAAATAAATACAAGTACGTTCATTCCGAGAAAAACAATTAGTAGACAGAATTTTAATGTATAATTTTTCAGGCTAATTATACATTCCATTTGGAGAAACGAAACAATTAAAAGCATAGAAGTAAGCGAGCATTCTAAATGCGAAGTTCGGTGAATCACTAAATAGTAAAAACGACCTTGAAATCTACCTTAAAACGTACATAATGAATAAAAAATAACGTCGTGAATTAATTTGCATCGGCAACAACGGCCGAATATAGTCTTGCTTACATCAGATAACTGCTAATTTACCTTTAATAAGTTGAACAAACTTGAAACAACCGGCCATTGTTTCACTTCCATTGTTACAGAGATTATTTAAGACGTTTAACCTTTGCGAGAATTCTCCCGCGATTTCGGCTATGCCGGGGAATTACCGTTCGAGGTAAATTGGGCGCAAAAATTCTTCTATTCTTCATACTAAGAGTAATTTTAATTCCATTGGAAGCAAGACAAAAATTTTTGTTAATCCTTTCATGCGCGTCATTAATAATTGTAAGATGAGTCTTTTGGCAATCTTTAATGCACTTAAGTGGCGTACATTTGACTAGAATAGATGAACCTAATACATTTCTAGTAGTAAATTTAATAAGCTTCCATTCATATTAGGCAATAAAATGCCTATTATACTTAGGTACATAATGATCCAGCTTACCTATCGCTTTGGTACAACTCCACCGAGGAGTTCAATTCGGCCAGCTGTTCCTTCAGCAGCTGCAGATTAGAGTTGACGAAGCTGAGCTCGACGGCGACGGTTTCGCGCAGCTTCTTGTTCGTGGTCGCTTTGAAGAGGTTCTCGGCGCCGGCGCGCAGCCGCAGCTCCTTGTTGATCTCCTGGTTGAGCTTCGACCGGCGGTTCTGCAACTTGCCCCTGCATGTCGCCACTCGCGGATCCGAACCCTGTGCAACAAAAATCGAAAATAATTCTTCATTTTCTATGAGTACGCCGTATAATTCGTTTGATTTAGCGCCATTATCGATCATTACTCAAGCAGCAAATGCAGGAGTCTATATCTAAATCGTTAGTCGCTAATTAGATATAACTGCATTTGAACGGAGCTAATTTTTAGATAACGGAGCATTTCTTTGCATAGTCAATGTGACTAATTAAACATTACGGAGAACATTTTATGGCAGTTTTATTATTAAGAAAATATTCCTCGAAAAATTATTTCACTCCAACACAAAATGCAATTAGAGTGATCGTTACAAAGTCAAGTTCTAAATTTGTTGCTGTAAGTTGTTTTAGGTACATAATTTTGTTATTTTTGAAGGTACAGCCGGTGATCACGAATGTTATTCATAAATTTAATATAATATTCGATCAATAAATTTAATGCCGTCTTCAATATAAAATTTTGTATTACTCTGCGTGTGACAAAAGTCGTGTTGAACTAAAGGCGAAACGTGAGAACGTGACGATGTTATCGTAAAATTACAAATACTAATAATCGAAAATTCCTATAATTACGTTGGTAGTACGAAAAAGCAGAAACGTGAACTTGAAACGGCTCGTTTCAAAGGAAAAAGTTCCATCAGTAAATAGGAGGAAAATATTTTTACTATACAGGAATTTAAAACGCACGAAATGCGAATTTTCCAGGAATAGTAATGAATTTTCAGTACCTTTATTGCAATTTATTTGGTGGCCCTAAAAATTTAGTCCAAAAATTTCATTTAAATATGGCACTTTTTTAATTTTAAAATTATAAAAAAAATTGAATAACAAGCACAATTTATTCATTGCAACTTGATCATTCCGGGTTAAAAATATTGAAAATTTAAATATTAAATTTTTTTATGCCTCACCCACATACTCACAATAATGAAGAGAAACTTGTAAAGTCGTACAATGTACAGCGTAAAATGAGTAGAATTCTTTACGCCAATGAGATTTCTCCACAAAAAGAATGAAGAAAGCGAGATGTAAAAATTAAGTAATTGCAATTGTTCATTTCAGCCTACCCCCTAACCCGGAATAAACGAATCCTACGCAACAACTAATAGAAAGTATCTAATAGAAAGATTGTAAATTCAACCAACTTACATTTCGCAAATTGCACGACTCCCTTTTATCCTTCTCCTTATCCCTTTTAGCGGTTAAATTGCGAAAACTCTGCCTGTGCACCCACTTCAACATTTTTCCCGACGCATTTTCCCCGACTATACCGCTCGATTAGCAATAGAAAAATCATCGAGCACCGCGCATTTCGATGGCAAAATCGATATTAAAGACCGTCTTCCCGGCCTGGCGGAATATCAATAAACGTTAAGTTAAGTTAAGTCAAACTTAACCCGTCCAATGTAATAACAGTTCTGTCGCGATACGCTCGATAGTGCGGCCGCTTCGTCGAGAAAAGTGGAACTTGCACGGCAGAAACGATAAAATGCGTTTTTAATTGTGGTCTATCTAACGTCGCTTTTGTCGTTTATATGACCTAGATGTATTTGCGAGCGAGCACAGTTGTTCAAATAAGAACATTCCAATAGATGTAAATTGCCTTTTAAGTTTTAGTGCAGAGATTTTCGGGAATAAAAATATTAGGGTGTTATTACAATTAAAATAATGGGCTTTTAATGAAAGTTTGTTATATTTTTACTATTTTTTATAAAGTTTCTACAAAAGCAAGACAAATTACCCATCCTTATACAAATCAAAATAAAAAATCCTACATTATAATGAACCTAAAAATATCGTTGCTAGTTACTCCACTATTTATAACATTAAACCAATGCCACACTTAAACCAATCATATTAACTATAAAACGGTAATAAATTACCCGACTAACAGTATCACCTACCATTCGATTAGCTGGAATTGTTCCTTCATATACACAATACATCCTTCAATCAAATCCGTGTCATTCGATAGCCAATTAGGAAATTCACTAAACGAAGCGAAAATTAATGGAAGCCTTCCAAAGAAATAAAGTCGATGCGATTAAAAAATTAGAGCTAAATTACCGGACTAACAGTATCGCCTGCTATTCGATCGGGTCTGTTTATTCACGTGCATTTGTTTATTTCTTTTTTATTTCATGCATTTATTTCGCGATATTCACTAAGTAGATTTGTGTCAGCTGATTTTTTGTTTTGCTTCGCAATTCCGAAGCTCTCATAACGGAATCGGTTATGATGAAGATATCTCTACAATTCGATAACAAATTAATTGAATTGTTCGCATTGCGATTCGGCGGGTGGAAAATTACATAATATTTTTCATTCTAATATTTTCCAAAGAACCACCAATTATAAAAATACCTCTATAATCTACAAATTGAAATATACAGGGTGATTCTTCTACAAAAAAAGTAGATATAAGAGAAAAACAGATTCTATGTATAGTGTCTACAGTTTATAATTATAATGTATCAAAGATATTACTAATCCATTTATTTGAATTAGCTAATTACACACAAACAACCAATTAGGCGGCATTCAGACCGTTACTTTTAGATCTCATTTAATTTCACTTAATTGCATGGAAAAAATGGCGCAGTAATTGAATCTATCACGGAAAAGGAGAAACTTTTCGTCGCGCATCTAATGGAATTTTTACATTTGGAATCGAATGGGATTTATTACGGTGGATTTGTAGGTGAAATTGTGCTTTTTGAGCGATGAAAAGTTCCCATAGAAGTTGGAAATGGGCGATTATGTAAAGTGGTTTTTATTTCTGAAAATTTATGGTTGTTTAATTGGTGGAAATGATGAATAGAATTTAAAAAAAAAGTAACTTTCTTCGTGTTGCGGTCGATTGCTCTTCTCGAGCGAGATGTTTAGATAAGAATTTTTGATAAATAACTAGGTTAGTGTTTTTTCTGGTACCTATTGTGCTCTAGTTGCAATCATAAAACTGTTTATGCTAATAGGGAAAAAGCTTCTTCACTTACTCCAAACTTTTCTGCAAGAGTAGGTACATTTATACTTTTTTTTATATTTATTTAATTAAATACATATAATTATCTAATAATTATTAGTTATCTAAATAATCATCGTATAATCGATATTTATCGTTTCGATTGAATGGACATGATTATAATGGGCCCAAAGCCGGACATTTCCTATGTTAACTTTCTCTACGATTTTAAGATGTCTTTGTCCCGGCTCATTTTATTTATTAAGAAAGCATTTTATGACTGCTTCTATTGTATTAGCATTTTATGAAATAATTACACTAAGATAAAATTTAATTACATTCCGTATCGTTACCGGAACTTCGAGAAATGTACAAGGTGACCCAAAGAAACGAGGATTTAATTATCGTATCTTTGGCGAGAAAGTAAATTTTTATTCCAAGAAAATGTCATAAATTTGTCGTTAACGCGGTTTAAATTAATAAATTTATTATATTAATACAATAAATTATTAAAGTCGTAAATAATTTTGATAAATAATTCGTAAATAAATTCGATATCGCTTGAATTTCCGAATAGACGTTCGTTTTATATTTTTAGGCTAGTTAAGATAATTGTGTAATATAAAATGAGTAAATTTTTCACATCAGTACGCCTCTGAACTTTTATGCACCTGCTGTATTTACTCAACATCTAACTGTTCCACTCAAAATCCTTATTTAATAGAAGAAGTCAATCATTGCACATAGAGTGTTTACTGTAATATACAGTACTGTATTTACGTGATTCTGTTAGAATCGTATCAAAAATAATTAAAATAAATAATTAATTGATATTTGCTCCACTTTTTTTCTTATTTCAAACACATTTTGTGAATGAATTCGTCTCAACTTTATCCTCTTTTTTATTTTATTTTAGTCTCAATAACCAATCGTTTTCTTGACTTCAAATACTCCACTTTGATAGCCCCCCAGCAATATTCTAGTTAGTGATCTTGTTAGATTTGTGAAAGCCATACGATTTATGTATTTTTATTTGAGTATCTACCTACTTATCACTCTTGTTTGTTGAGTTAATAAATCAACGATATTAAATTCTCATCACGTCCTGCTTTTTAAGACTTTACGAGCTTTGATTTATCGATTTACCTTATTTTACCCACCTAAAGTTCAATTATCTGCACGCAAAATTCCACTTGCTACAACAAAATCGATATTTTTGTATAAAGAGTAGGTATAATATAGTATTTTAGCTTCAACTTTCACATAGGGAGAATATTATAGAGTTGTACAAATTGTATACGAAATTATATTATACGTTATTATTGAAATTATAAAAACTTGTAGAAAATATTATAGATTCATCATGGAAATCGAATCGAATTAATTAGCATGTGATCTATTTCTATTAATGTTAATGAAAGAATAATTTCGCAATTACGGCGCTGTTAAATCGGAGATGCACGCACACTCGACGTATACGTACAGTTAAACTCGAATAGGAAGAACTTCCAATGACTTCCATCAGTGGAGGTTCATCTCGAAATAATTATTTTTGCAAAAAAATCTGTTCTAAAATGGGTATAATAATCAAAAAACTGATTTATACAACAATCGTTAAATAATTAGAAATATAATTTAAAAATGACGAAAATGTATATCGAGTATTAAATTTTACACTAAGAAAGTTTAGTTTTTCTAGCCGGGGAGTTGCGTTGGTCTCGATGGTACGTATATAGATCGTCCGCCTCGTATTTTCCAATTAACCAACTACATGAATTATTTATTAGACGCGCATCGTTTCCTGTTGTTTCAATAAAAGAAAAAATAAATAATGAATGTACTTTCTTAATGCATCAATTATTGGTTAAATTCGACAAGATAGGTGTACTTGCCAGTACAAGAAGATTGATTCAATTCTTATTTTAATAGATACCTATATTTTTTTTAAATCTGATTTTTCAATCATGTCTATTATTATTCGAAAAATTCATGCAGAAAAATTAAGGGGAGCCATTTCATAAAAAAATTCCCTACACGGTTAAAATTTTCCAAAATTTCCAAAAGTAATAATAAAAAAATATAGGTATTATAAAAATATTAACAATTGAGATAAATTTATAAATTTTTCTGGGGGGTTGCGGAACACCCCGTATATCCTTTTGAAGTCGAAATTTGAATTTGAAATTTTATTGAATGTACTTTAGTGAGTCCGTTTATAATAGGAAAAGCAAATATAGTGACCATTCACTGCGAAGGCATTACATTAGTATGATTTACCGATAGCAAATAAAACGAAAGTGAAAATGAACGTAAAACGTCCTTTTAATATTTATTTAATCAATACGTTCGAAAAGACAAACAGCAACGCGAGAAAGCTATTGAAAATTACTCGCTGTCGAGCATATTAAAATGTACTTTATGTGGTAAAAAAGACGCGAGCGTAAGTCACAGAGAAAGTGAAATTATTTTTTTTTGATTTACTGGAAATTGCTCAGTCATTACATTATTTTTCCACTTATGCGTGTTTTTACAAGGTGTTGCAAAAATAACGCGAAAAAATTCCTCCCCACTTTTCAAAAATTATTGTCAATATTTTTCCTGCAAAAGAAAATATTTTCACAATTTTTTTATAAAACTTTAAGGCGAAATTATGAATGTTTCGGACCAATTTTGAGACGCCCTGTATAATAATTAACAAATATAAAATCGATTACTTACCTGCGATATCGATATCTCTGGAATGATGAACATTTTTTGAGAATCGTAACGTTTCTCGCTTTTCTTGAAAGTGCAAAATTTATTCATTTCTGCTTCGTTTGCTCACTTTTCACATAAATACATTTCATTTCATCGCGGGAAATTAACTGAAGAAAAATTTACGTTCATCAATCAGTGAAATTGCACAGGCAATTAATAAATTTAATACAATCAATTATACACATGAATTATTGCATGCCATTTTTTGTGTTGATAGATCGATTTAATTTTTACTTTCATTGTCAGTCATAAAGTTGTGTAGGTATTATACGATTTTTTATACAAATCTGCTTCTCCTCAATTAATTAAAAATATATTTTTCTTATAACTATTATAGACAATTTAGTCTAAACCTCACCATTTACCCGTTAATAATCAATCATTTAAGCTCCACTTATCCATTACAAATGATTTTTTTACTTAATGAAATGTTTGCATAATTTTCGAAAAAAATACAACAAATAATTCGCAACATTTGCTCAGTTTCTTTGAATATATCGTTTGCTTTCTACAGCAATTTAGTATGTTAATGATTTGAAACAGTTTTGAAATTTTCGTCATTTCGATAAATTTTGTAAGGATCTTTGTAATTAGGTATATACGTTATTGTGTGTAATATCCAATATTTCTTATTTTTTAGTATAACTTGCACTAATCACCTTGCACTATACAGGGTGTTTAATTACGCAGGTATAATATATACAGCATACCAATTCTTTTGTATGCATAAAATCGTTCGGTGAATTACATATTAAAAATGAAAATTCCGGGAATTCTCGTGAAAATTATTTTCAAGAATTCTTCTTCAAACTCATGAAGCTTGCTCATCATATTATCTCCTAAGAATTTACGCAATCCGTATGTTCTCCATCATTATTCGAATCACTTTTGCCTTGTTATTACTATCTAACATTATCTTAAATAAGTTACTACTTAATTTTTAACCACATCTTAAACTCCAAATTATCAACGTTATTTCAAAAATTCACTGGTATTAATCTTATTATTTTGGGTCAAACTATCATTATTAGAGAATTTTTTTACAGAAAATAATTTAATTTTTCGAAATATATCGATGATTGTGAACCGAAAAAAAAGAGGTAAATTGAGCCTAATACCTAATTCATTAAAAATTTCAATGATTTCAACCAATCGAAAGACACTCATCCCTATTCAATTATCTCAATCCCAGCACACATATCAACAACGTACTTATTTTTCTCCAGTTAAAATCCCCTCGCACTTCTCACTTTTTCATAACCACTACAAAAAAAACTTCTGCACTTCCATACACGATTATTCAAAAAAAAACACAGCACCAGCACTAGGTAAAGAAGCACCTGTCGCGACGACGCCGTTCACTCGAAGCGTCGATGGAAGACCGAACGGCATCGCCAGCAGAGCGAACGGTACTTTTCGAGAGAAACGAGGTTGGGGCATTTCTCGTTTCTTCCGCGGAAGAAGAAAGAAATTCGAAATTTCCGATGGCGAGGAGCGGTCGCGGTCTCGGTCGAGGGCCGGTGGGAGGCCCGCCTAATCTGTAGCTATCACCCTGTATATCTTCATCATATTATGTAAAAAAATAATAGATATGTAGATAAAATCTTTCGAAGCGATAAGTTTACAATTTTAATTTCAAAATTCACTTGTATCTACTTAATACACTGCTCCAATAAATTAACGCACCACTTTACATTTTGTGAAAAATATGACCACTTTAAACAAACTGAATAATATTTTAATACTTTTGGAAATACCCTGCTTGTATATTGTGTCTTTTAACAACTAAATAAAGTACTTGTCCATGCAGATAATTTTTTTATAGTACTAAAATCGTTGAAAGATAAATCGACTTTAAAATCATTTAGTGGTTTGATTTATTCCCGTTGGAAGTGACCTTTTACGCATTTCGATATTTTTATGGTTAAACTGATAAGATGCAACGCGAATCCCGAAATTTGACGCCTGTACTTCTTATTTCTTTCAAAATTTCGTATTCATAATTTTGTACTTTTTCTCATATTTCTTTCCTTACGGCCTATTCTTAGGAATACATCGTTAAAAATGATTTGTTTGAGAGTAATTTAATTAAAATTATTGAAATATAATGTTTGATTACTTATTTTAATTTTACAAATATAATATTTAGAAATTTACGAGTGGTGCGTTAATTTCTTAGAGCAGTATATGTACCTACTAATTCAAATATTAATATTTTTGTTAAGTTAATAAAGTTAGGTGTCTTTTCACAATATTTTAAATTAATTTAGAGCGAGTAAATTTTAACAGAAAATCGGAATAATTTACACGTTTTATTTTCGGTGTTTCTAGATAACTGTATTTTCTCCGATAAAGCGAAAACATTAAAAGAAATATATGAATTGGTATTCGCTGTGTTCCTTGTATAGAAAGGGACCAGAAGAGCACGTTTCGAGTCGTGATCGATTTTACAATTACCGCTTCTGCTGCAAGTGAATTTTATTATTTATTACCGCATGTCTTGACAGTACGTTTTCCTGTCCTCTTTTGTATCTACACTATAAAAATCCCTTTGAGGAAATATCTAGGCAAAAAAATTATTCCTGGTTGGCTTGTGAGTTTTAAGAAAATTTCCAGTTACTTTTCGAAATGATTACTGTTAACTTTCACCCGTCCGTCTTATGGAAATCGGCTTTTTTCATCGGATTTTGCATAAAAATTTTCTAGGTCAAGACTAGTCTTAACGAATTAAATTCCCGCTGATCCGCATACATTTGCATAAAATATGCTCGTCCGTGCTGTTCATAAGTAAAATACCACGCAGAAACCATCCACCTACAATACGCCCTCCTAATTTTAAAGTGAGATTCTCGCTCGCTGCGCGAGCTTGACTTGACTTGTCTCTTCTACTAGCTATATCTTATTTAAATCGCTCCTGAACTGATACAAAGAAATCTAATTCCTGTAGCAGGAACAACAAGAGAATCACAATATTTTTTATAAACTAACCAATAAAATGTTTTTTTTTCTAAACCAAATCTAAATCGGTAAGTAATATATGCATGTGTGAACGTCCGCTGGTAAGCGATCAACGCACTTTCGCACTCGGCACGCAGAGAAGTCGTTCAGGAAGCGACAGAGCGAGAGATTTTCGACGACGGTCTTTCCTTTCCCGTCTATTCCTCTTGTTTTTTTTCTTCTTCATTTATCGCTCGCCTACGGCTCGTTCCGAAAACGGAGAAGCGGCTTTCACTCGGGATACTGAAATTCGCAGGAATCGTCACAGATAATACAGTTATTTATTATAACAGGATTCCTATCCTGTTCATCCGCATTTGGGACAATCTTCCAAAGTCTTCCAAAGTCTTCCAAAGTCTTCCAAAGTCTTCCAAACTCTTCCAAACTCTTCCAAACTCTTCCAAACTCTTCCAAACTCTTCCAAACTCTTCCAAACTCTTCCAAACTCTTCCAAACTCTTCCAAACTCTTCCAAACTCTTCCAAACTCTTCCAAACTCTTCCAAAAATTCTTCCAAACTCTCTGTATAATAATAAATTTGGCGAATTTCCGACGTTCCTGATGCTACTACGGACGGGTTCGAGTTCTCTCCCAATTTTCAAAATCTTACCTGCACGAAAAAAGGTCGTGTCCGAGTTCTCCCCCGTCTATTGTTAACGGGTAGTTGTAGCTTATAAGGGGCTAATTGCCTGATAAGGAGGATTACTGTTCCTTCCCAGAACTTATGGGAAACTTTATTATTAATTTTACGGAACAAAGTTATTCTTCACAAAAAGTTCTGCATGATCTAAAACCCAAGATGCAACCATCAAAAATCAAATTTTATCAATCTTTTACGAGGTATGTCAAAAATTGTGAATTTTGCTCAAGAGTAAAGTACCTTCTTATCTTACAATATCGAAATTTGTTATTATGAAAAGTACACCTAATTTTCCAGAAGTATACTGAAAGGGATGGGATTTTCCCTATATTGAAATAGATAAAAAAAGACAGAAGTCTAAAAATTTCCCCTAATCATAAATTCCTCATTAAATTGTACTACGAAATGAAAATACATAATCGAAATTTGCCAGAGAATTTTGAAATTATAAATATTCCCATCGGTCCTTCCTAGAAACCCTTAATCTATTTTTATAGAGTAATACTTAGATAGTATTTGTGTTTTATATTAAATAAATTGTATATCATCTAAAAGGAAATTTTAGTTTTATTTAAATTGTAATACTTAAAATGTAGGTATAGGTAGGTACTTACATAAAGTGAAGTTATAACTACAAAAAATATCTCAAATTTAAAAAAGTTTGAAATAATAAAAATTAAAAGTTGGTTACTTTTAATAAGTATTTAGGGTTTCAACGAAGAAGGATTAATCGGAAATTAAATGCTACCTGCCGTACCGGGGAGAACTCGGACACCCTCGGGGGAGAACTCGACCCATAAGAATTTACCTGCTCGAATACGGGAGAGAACTCGGATACTCCGGCTACTACGGTAATAATTAGAGAGATCCAATTCGCAGGAATCATCACAGATAATACAGGTATTTATTATAATAGGATTCCTATCCTGTTCATCGGCATTTGGGTCACTCTTCCAAAGTCTTCCAAAGTCTTCCAAAGTCTTCCAAAGTCTTCCAAACTATTCCAAACTCTTCCAAACTCTCTGTATAATAATAAATTTAGCGAATTTCGGACGTTCCTGATGCTAGTACGGTAATAATTGGAGAAGATCCAATTCGCAGGAATCATCACAGATAATACAGGTATTTATTATAATAGGATTCCTATCCTGTTCATCGGCATTTGGGACACTCTTCCAAACTCTTCCAAAGTCTTCCAAACTCTTCCAAACTCTCTGTATAATAATAAATTTAGCGAATTTTGGACGTTCCTGATGCTAGTACTGTAATAATTGGAGAAGATCCAATTCGCAGAAATCATCACAGATAATACAGGTATTTATTATAATAGGATTCCTATCCTGTTCATCGGCATTTGGGTCACTCTTCCAAAGTCTTCCAAAGTCTTCCAAAGTCTTCCAAAGTCTTCCAAACTATTCCAAACTCTTCCAAACTCTCTGTATAATAATAAATTTAGCGAATTTCGGACGTTCCTGATGCTAGTACGGTAATAATTGGAGAAGATCCAATTCGCAGGAATCATCACAGATAATACAGGTATTTATTATAATAGGATTCCTATCCTGTTCATCGGCATTTGGGACACTCTTCCAAACTCTTCCAAAGTCTTCCAAACTCTTCCAAACTCTCTGTATAATAATAAATTTAGCGAATTTTGGACGTTCCTGATGCTAGTACTGTAATAATTGGAGAAGATCCAATTCGCAGAAATCATCACAGATAATACAGGTATTTATTATAATAGGATTCCTATCCTGTTCATCGGCATTTGGGTCACTCTTCCAAAGTCTTCCAAAGTCTTCCAAAGTCTTCCAAAGTCTTCCAAACTATTCCAAACTCTTCCAAACTCTCTGTATAATAATAAATTTAGCGAATTTCGGACGTTCCTGATGCTAGTACGGTAATAATTGGAGAAGATCCAATTCGCAGGAATCATCACAGATAATACAGGTATTTATTATAATAGGATTCCTATCCTGTTCATCGGCATTTGGGACACTCTTCCAAACTCTTCCAAAGTCTTCCAAACTCTTCCAAACTCTCTGTATAATAATAAATTTAGCGAATTTTGGACGTTCCTGATGCTAGTACTGTAATAATTGGAGAAGATCCAATTCGCAGAAATCATCACAGATAATACAGGTATTTATTATAATAGGATTCCATCCTGTTCTTCGGCATTTGGGACACTCTTCCAAACTCTTCCAAAGTCATCCAAATTCTTCCAAACTCTTCCAAAGTCATCCAAACTCTTCCAAACTCTTCCCAACTCTCTGTATAATAAAAAATTTAGCGAATTTCGGCCGTTCCTGACGCTACTACGGTAATAATTGGAGATGATCCAGTTCGTTGTTTCATTCGTTGTCCATTAAATAGGTTTATTTACGATCACGAGTCGTGATTTTTTGCTAATTTGTACGTGCCTTTGGTCCGAAGTTATGGTTAGTTGCGCAGTAATGGGCAGATATGGCGAGGGTTTTTTTTCTCGTATATAGCGTAAGTAATTGCCGGTAATTTAGCGCGGATGATGATGGTCGATCGATTCGAAATCGAAACGAAAATCATTACAATCCGGCGAGTATACGTGCACGGGAGGATGCAAAAAAATATATAAAAAGTATCTCATTACATTCATAGAGCTAGCATAATAGCTTATATGTTAATTGAGTAAGTACCAATTTGGGCTAGTCTTAAGAAGGTGCTTTTTAAAGAGTGTTTTTTCTAGATGATTACTAAGGGGTTATTTATAACAATTAACACTCATTATATAAGATAATTTTACCTGTAATGTAAGTATTTACTCTGGTATAATGGAAATACGTACTTTTTTTTGTTGTAATTTCAGAAAAACTGCTTCTTCGATTCCCCATTTCCTCATCATCATCGAGATTAAATCGACTCGTTTCGGTTGCATAACAAACCTGACATTATTGCGCAATTTCCCCGTCGATGTTCTCTCAAAATTGGAACTCGTCCGAATGAGTTTCGCGTAATCGACGGTGCGATGAAATAAAATTAAATAATGCCAGTTAAATAATTAACGTTGGATAATGGGCAATAGGGAAGAAACGACAACGTTTATTAGAAGTGTTTCGATTGCTTAACTGCCGGTTGCACGCTGACCGGCCCCCGGATTCGTCCGGAGAAGAATAGAATCCTTCTAATTCATTATGCATTATGCAATTGAGAGGTAATTAAATTTCTTCGGAACGAACCGACCGTGAAATGTAAAAAAGTTATTTTGTAAACAAACCATTAGGATTAAACTAACCGAAAGTAATCTGGGAATTTCTTGTATAAGTAGGTACTATATGACCTGTAAAAGTGTAATTTTTTTATAAAAATATCTTAAACATCCCAAAAATGAGGTGATATGGGCAATGATTAACTTAATTTGATTAGAAAAAGTTATTCGATAACCTATCGGTTATAAAAGCCGTTCCTGCATAACCTAACGGTTGCAGGAGAGTTCTTTTGAAAGATTCCAGCCGAACGAATGGCCTTTACTTTCAATGTTATACCGTTCTCTAAGATATTTATTATGTTGTTTTCTAAGCGTAATGGCAGTTATGGTTTACAGGAATGTGCATGTATTTTAACAGTTTTATAACTTTTTATTATCGAATTACTCTACAGTTTTTTTTGCGAATTTTCATTGTTTTATTAAAATTGAAAATTGGAATAACCGTACAGCGCGTAAAAAAATTTGGAGATTATTTTATAGTAACTGTAAATTTATAGGTATATTAGTGTGTTTTTTTATTAAAAATCTGCGGTTTTCTTGTATAAATAACGCAATTTATTGCTGACAAGTTATACACCTACAAAAAGAGAAATTGCAAAATGCTAAGTTGATAGTTTTTATGACTTTATGCAATTAGTTTTTTAGGAATCAGAAAATATACTTCGAATAGATTTTATTTACTATTTAACATTGCAATACAGGATGTTAATGGTCGAGTGTCAAAGTCTTTTAAGGTATGTGAAAATTATTTCCTATTTTGATGTAATAAAGCAAGGATAAATAAACATTTCCTAATATTTCTTAGTATTTGTTTAATAACAAATATTTGTAAAAATTTCGAAAGGTACTTCCTGCCCCAAATTAAATCGTTAACACCGATTTTATCGGTATTTTATGAGATCACTAAGTACTCGTAATTAGGCTAAGTAAATAGGAATTAGGTGTGTTTAATTTATAGCGCGTTTATTTTTTATTACACTTAGATATCATTAGCAAGAAAATAATATGAATCATTTTGTTTCTCTAATTTTATCTTCACTACTCAATTGTTTAGGAATTTATCTTTTAACTGGAAGGAAAATATTGAAACTTACTACATTTACAAATGAAATATTCTGTATATAATTTTTAAACTGGAGCTTCCTATTATAACATAATTGCCATTCGAGTAGATTCAAAATGTAAAAACAAACCCATTAGACATCAATTATTTCACCGAAACCGCCCATTTAATTTAAATAATTTTCTCTCGAACAATTCCACTGATAAAAAAAACCCGATTTCATTGTAGTTATTCGCGAATAATATCTATTATATTATGAAAAGCTCCGTCCTTGACTCGACGGCTTGCGCAACCTATTCAATACGATTTTTAACGTTGGAATCGATTGCGTAATTCGTAACAAACAGTATTTTTTCAGTCATTTTATTTATTAATCGCCCTGTACATGTGCGTTGCTCAACCGACTTGCATCGGAATTTACACGTGAATAACCGGTCGTTAAATATTCCAGAATATTAAGAGATCGGGCCTTGCCCATTTAGAAATCGGAGAAAGTCCGAATAGTTAATGCGCCCTTTAATGCAAATAATAATTGCACTTTGTTAATTGAATGCATTTTCTAATAAAGTATACTAATTAATTTGTTTTGATTTGTAAATAGGACATGAGGTAAAGAGGCGAAAGTTCAAATGTCAGATTCCTAAAACGGCAGTTGTTAACGGATTTAATACGTTTTAAATTCAACAAATTATTAAATTATACAATTTATAAGGCTCCTATATAGTCTATTCGTAAAAGCGTCGGAATAATCTGCCATCCTGATGCTTGTAATACCAATACAGGGTGAACCATCCAAGTGATATTAAAATATTATCATGAACTTTATTTTTTTTTTCAATTTCAGTGTTGGTCAGGTAGCTTCTGTGTAGGCTGGAATTTGACCACTTGATCCGTCTCATTTATGAAGAGACTATAATAAAATGCTCCGTAGAGCTTTTTAATTGTATGTAAAAAGCCGGGAATAGAAGAAATAATGAGTGCAATTTACATGATGCACGTATGTACCCGTAATGTAGCTAATATTTATCTAAATAACGACATCAAAACAGGAAACTAATTTAAACCGGAAATTTTTTAGTGAGCTTGTTTACAACCATTTTTTTCAACAGGTATTTTAAGATTCGTCGTCATCGAAAACAAAGTTAATCTTAAAGGATTCAATCGATAGAAATTTAACGAAATAATAAAAATCAGGTATCGATGAGAAACAATCTAAAATTAATAAAAAATGGCCGGAATTCGAAAACAACTATTGTAATTCAACATGATTTTTTCTATTGATGCACTGGCTGGTAATAATACCTTAACTGCATAGCAATTCGACTGATGTTAACGGAAATACTGCTCATGATGTTTAAAAAAAACTATTGTTATTAGAACAAAAGAACGCGATGCTAGATCAGAAACTGATCAGTAAAGAAAACATTATGTTAACATGAACAAAAGGTCTTCTGTTCATCATGTTCTTAGTACTGTTATAGAATATGGTAAAAGTTAAAAGGTTTTCATTAAAAAAATTACGACTTGCGCAAATTCAAACTTTTATTACCACTTTTACGGAGAGCATATTGATTAGAAAAATGTTTTTTCTATGCGAAACGTTGGCCAATAGACGAATAAATAAATAAATAAATAATATGCAGTTATGCACTTACAAAACAACGAAATACCAAGCGAGCAAACGATTCCAGAAAATTGCTATCGACCTCGATTAATATTCGAATGTTTGCGTGATGAGTTAGCTCTTCCATCTGCATATTGTATGTGACATCACGAAATTGCACAAATTGCAAATATGATTTTTTATAATAAAAAAATTATTCAAGCTGATGGTTCAGAATGGCTATACGAAAAATTGTGATTTATTACCATTCACATTCATTATCCGTAACTATTGTCTTTTAGGGAAAAGTTTGTAAATGTGTAGAGTTTTTGAATCAAAATTTAAAACGTTTATCAATAATTTATTTATTAATTACAGAACTTTTGCAACTTCCTGCGTACACAAATTCCAAATGTTTCGCTCGAATGAAACCCGCTATCACGTAGAGAGAATTCGAAAAAATCTGACCCAAAAAATGAGCCGCAGCCCAAAGAGAAATCTATCTATATATTTTGTTGTTTATGAATAACTTACAAGCAACTTTTGCAATCGGGCTCATAGATAATTGAGTTTTTTTTCTCTCTTGGCCCAGCCCGACATTATTTTGAGGTCACGTTCTTAGTTACAGCTCGATGTTGGACGTATGTGTAGATTTTATTCATTATTAATTTTGTCAAGATTAATTGAATTATTGAGTGAATAAAATTTCTGTATAAAAACGATCGCTATCTATTAAAGCTGCATTTTTACGCCATGTCAAATAATTGCTGATAGAATTACTGAGAGGCATAAAATGTTATAAATTCGAAACGAACAAACAGGAAATAAAACTAACAATAGCAGAATCGTAAACACAAGAAACTAATAACAGTAAATTATTCGTAAACATTTAAAAAAATTAAAAAAAAAATCATTTCGCACGTTTTGTATTTCCTACGATTATTGAAAATGACTGTACGATAAGAATGAAATGTAATAACAATTATTCGAATGTTGAATTGGCTTTGGAAACACTATAAGTTATAGTCGAGGGTCAATATCTGCGTCAAATGCGAATTGAATAACGTTAAGGAAGACACATAAGCGTTTCCGGTTAACTGTTATCGATTTTTAATTTAACCCATCGGTTAAATGCACCTAGCTCTATGTAAGTTAACAAGTCGAAGAGTTGGGGCTCGAATTTTCAAAAATTTACAGGTGATCCAGGAACTCGGAAACTACCCAGAGGGGACAATTTTTCCTCATAAATTCAAGGTGATCCCACTTGAACAACTCCTCAAGTAACGAGAATAAAACTTTTCCTGTTATACAGTTAATAGACCAGATCAGATAAAAATACTTGTGTAAATCGAAAAATACAGTAGATGTAAATATAATGAACAATTGTACGATGTTGCAATATATTGTCTTATCGCAAATTTACACACCTCATCTAAAGCTAATGCACCTCAAGATAAAGCGCAAGAACAAGAACTTATCTTTATCACTAATTACTTATCTCATTAATATAATATTCCTTTATTAATTAGTACTCGCAGAATGGTTGGAAAGGGCGCTAACGCGCCCTTTCTTGGGACACTGACCCGTTGCCAGGTCGTCAATTGTTGCAATTAAATCTTTTGGTGGTCTTGTCACTTAGTCAGGCAATTACTACCACTATTATACACTCTACCATACAACTATACACTACTGCTTCATTATCACAAATCACTAATTGTAAGCTCAAAAGTTTATTAGCCGTAATTGTTAATAAAACTTTGATAATAGCGTCCAAATCCAAAAATTTGTTCGCTTCAAATGAAATAAGGTTTATAAACGCACCCCAAAAAATAAATAATTGTAAGTCTTTCTTTATTAACACCCAAGAACAAAATAACAAAGTAAAGTAATACATCATCCGATTCCACCTTATCAACATAAAAACTAGTCCCTCCGTGAATCATACATTTTCGATACAATTCTTTCGTTTTAAATAAATATCCATCGCAGTGCCGTCCCCATTTCTAACATATGCTAATGCTAATAATCGCTCGGCCAAAATCCAAAATGCCAAAATATTAATGCACATTGCACACCCCACTCTCGACCGCTACAAGTTAACGTTTCAAAGTAAAATGCCCTCTCACGGTTCAAGTTAAAAATATGCGGTTTGTTTTGTTAGTTTGAAAAAACTACGCTTAACAAATTTGTATTTTGTAATATTTTCGTAAACCTAAGAGTTTTCGATATTTGAGCGTGATAATTTTAATTATGACTAATTAAAATTAAACCTTTTCTAATAACTCAAAAACTAATTGTCGAATAAAAATTTGTAAATTACTATTCGATGTAAAAAAATAATCCCTACAAATCACCTAGTTTGAAAAAATTTCGTAAATCTAACGGCTTAGGAGATATTTGATTTTGAATTTTCCGGAAAAACGATTTTTGTTACGGCTTGTTCGCGAGGTTCGGAAAATATACCGTTCGATAGAAAAATCATTTCTGAACAATTTCTGTATCTTGTAAAATTTTCGTAAACCTTCCGTTTCGAAGATAATAATGTATTTATTCATAAAGTAATTCCTTCTCGATCCGTCCCTGTACTCTACGGAGAGACCGGTTTCGGGAATCCCTTTGCTGCGCGAATTTGAACCATTAATCCGTCGCTCGAGTCTCATGTTCGCGACTTAGATTTACCCCTAAAACTTTTGAACTGTTCAAGATAAACATATGCAGTTTGTTTTGTTAGTTGGAAAAAACTACGCTTAACAAATTTGTATTCTTGTAAAATTATCGTAAACCTAATAGTTTTCGAGATTTGAGCGTGTAAATAATAAAGAATTTAATTATAATTAAATTATTTTTGCCATAACTCCGCGAAGGAAATTTTGATTTTCCCGCGGTTTGCGTGAGATAATCGATATTAATTTGACGAATATTTTAGGAGAGATTGAGAAAAATCGATCTCTTCGTTTCCGATAAAATCGCAAAAAACCCTAAAAATCCGGAATTTTTCACCCGGAAGGAAACTTTTCCGGGTTTCGAAATGTCGATTTTCCGATAGATCTCGTCAAAATTCGTAAAGATGGCGTTTTTCCCGCGACGATTTTCCTTCGCGTACGGCCGTAAGAAAAAAACGCGCCAATCAGCTCGGTTTTACCCAGTAATATCGCAGGTTTTTCGTCGTAACTCAACAACCGTTAAAGTTGGAACCACCCCGTAAAATTTTTATTATGTAAAAAAACATCCTCTACAATTTTCAAAGAATAAATTTTTTTTCGAAATCGCATCTTTTTTCGAGTTATTTCGACTTTTTGTCAATCGCGTTTATTTTAAAAAATCGATATCGCGCTATAAATCGGAAACCGCTCAAAATCGAATCACCCCATCCACATATATTATACAAAATACTATTCTTTACAAATTTCGATTCTTGAGAAATTTTCAAAAAACGGCTAGTTTTTGAGTAATTGTAAAATATAAATTTTTCGTTCGCGAAGGAATGTTTGTTTTTTATCGTTATAACTCAAAAACGGTTCAAAATAGAATAACCCCTTATATGTCCTATTATAGAGAAAAGCGTTCTCTACAATTTTCGAAGAATAAATTTTTTTTCGAAATCGCATCTTTTTTCGAGATATTTCAATTTTTTTGCCGAAATTGCGAAAATGACAATTTGTTTTTCCTATAACTCCGGTAAATGGATTTTCCCCGATATGCGGTTTGCGTGAGGTGATTGGTAATATATTAAAGAATATTTTGGAAAATTTTAAAGAAAATCGTCGGAAGATTTTCGGAGAAAATCCCGAAAAACCTCAAAAATACCCCAAAAATCCGGTTTTTCACCCGGAAGGAAACTTTTCCGGGTTTCGAAATATCGATTTTCCGATAGATCTCGTCGAGTTACGTCGGATAGCGTTTTTTCCGCGACGATTTTCCTTCGCGTTTGGCCGTAAAAAAAAAAACACGCCAATGAGTCAGTGAATGAATGAATGAATGAATGAATGGATTCTTTCGGTTTCAGTTGTATAGTTAGTAGGATATTTTCAACGGGTTTTCTCGATAGCTTTTTACAGCTACATAACCAGGAGCATTTTGCTCGGTCGGCGTACTGTGAACAATATTAATTATATCAATAAATATCTGTAATTATTGTTGAAGCGTGCTTAAATATCGTCTTGTTCCCACAATAATGGCCGATTACAAACAGCTTTAATTAGCTTAATTGAGCGAAATACCGTTTGCGCATTGTTTTATGAATTTATTAGAATGATTCGGTGTGTTCTCGTATCGTTGCGTAATTTTCGTAATGTAATTGTTTTGGAAAAAATAATCTAATTTTTACGATCGTTTCGCGAATGGTCCATTGTTGGTCGGTGATTTTATTTGAATGCATACACGTAGGCGTTAGAGATAAGTAAATAAATAAATAGTGTTGTTATATGTATAAATTAGCTTTTACTTGGTTTTGATGAACTAATACGAGAGATTTTGGTTGTAATTATTGGAGGTTTTGAGAGAAAATTGCGCTGTTATACGCATTTTCTAGAATGATGTTTCTTTATAATAAAATTTTTGATTCTTGAAAAATGTAAAATAAAAAATTAAATATAATCCGAGCCCCCTTTCCGAGCGTCAAGCGAGTTTTGTTATCACCTACAGCCCTATATGTAGTCAAACTTTAGTCAAATAAACCTTGTGAATACAATTAACTAATGATAAAAAATCTATGAAAATGTGTTTACTGATTATTTTACTTTTAGAATTTCCAAAAAATATGTTTTTACAAGTTTGAATATCGTTATTGTAAATTCCGTAAAAACAGCTAACCGGTGGTAAATAAAAAATCGAAAAAAAAATAAAAAAATTACCCTAATAAACGGCCTTTCAGTATCCAAACCACTTTTGGTGCTTCCCAGTTTCATTTCCCTCTCGCTCATTTGGACCTATCACATCCTCACAAAACGCAAAAATCACAATCACCACACCAAACACAATCAACTACAACAATAAATTAAAAAACCCGAATATTCGAACCGAAAAAACCGAAATATATCCAGTGATAAATAATTGTTCAAAGAGTTGTTAAAAATTCAAATTTCGTTCAAAGTTCGTGTGTGCGTGTTCCGCGTGTGTCGACGATCCAACGGCGATCGGAACAATAAAGTTCCCGACCTTTTCAGGTTGATATTTCGAGATTATCTCCGTATATTTTCGAACGGGAGTGCGCACACCGTACAGGTAACAGGTAAACAAAACAATACACCGCTCACGTTGCGATCGCACGGTCTCCTACGACGCGTTTCGTGCGATTAGTCATTTCGAATCGATAATGAGTTGTAATGAGACTCCCTTTTGTTGGTATTGTCGTTAATTCGAATCGATACAGGGTGGACCAATATTTACAGTACCACTAGAATAACTAGTCTATTCCTAAATGATACGAAGTAATCAGCCGTCGTGATCCTTGCAAAACTACTACAGGGTGAACCATCCAAGTAATATGTGTAGGCAGGAATTTGGCAAATTGATTGGTTTATTACACCGCCTTATTTATGAATAGACTATGATTCATTATTAGGGATGATTGAAAACTAAATTAGGTGCCTAATCACACTAATAATAAAGTAGTTTCATTTGGCCTCCCTGTGTATATACGGGGTGAGTCACACCTATTGGAATATAGACTAATCCTGGGTTAATTTAAGTAGTATCAGTTTTTTTGACGATTTTTTTTGGTAATATCGATCAGTTATGGCGCAACAGAATTTTTATCTAAATTGTTGTAATTTCAGCTAGATAACTTTAATGGTTTTCGAGAAAAGCGCAATATAAAACATTCCAGAGTCTCGGAAAGATATTTCAAGTAATATTTCTTTTTTTAATGGTGTGTTGCGGTAATCTAATGATTGTTACCAATTGTTGTGAAATTACTAAATAACGAACAAAAATATTTAACAAAATTATTATTAAACATCGAATGTTCGAAATTTTCTAAAATTGAAAATATAAAAGATTTAAACCAAAATGTTTGATCAGATCACTTATGAAGCAAATAAAACAATAACGAATTTTTAGATCTATTTTATTTTAATAATTAAAAGTACTTACAACAAATAAATCCTTTGATGGAGTACAGGATAAAACAAATTATATAAAAATTTCTCGCTATTGTCGAATATAAACATGCTGTATGTATGTATAATCTTTTTTCTGTATTTACTGATGGAACAAATGCGAAATAAATATATTAAACTCAACATTTTTATGTGGATTCGGCTAATTTCTCCGCCTTTTGAACGACTTCTTCGATGGGTCCAACCATGTAGAAAGCTACTTCCGGAAGGTGGTCCAATTCACCAGAAAGGATCTTTTGGAATCCCTGTAAAAGACAAAAAATACAACTCCCACACATTTCAAAATATACAACACTTTTACCTTAATAGTCTCAGCAAGAGGTACGAGCTTTCCAGCATGACCAGTGAAAACTTCGGCTACCTGGAAAGGCTGCGACAAGAAACGTTGGATTTTCCTGGCACGGGCTACAGTAAGCTTGTCATCTTCAGACAATTCATCCATACCCAAAATAGCAATAATATCCTGTAATTAAGAAAAAAGATATTACATAATAATATTGACAATATTAATAAAAAAATATTGCTACTTATTAAATTAATCATGTCTATTGAAACGAAGTCTATTCGACAATTAATTCCAAACAGTTTAAAACCATTTCAATAGTATTTTATAGCAAGGTGTCTGAACAGTACAACAAATTAAATAAGCAAACTGTAATTCTCCTTGCAATGCACAACCATAATGTACTTATTACAGCCTATTCATAAATGAGGCGGAGTAACCATTACAGGGTGAACCATCCAAGTAATATTAAAACATTATCGTGAGCATTTTTTTTTCAATTTCTGTGTTGAGCAGGTTGCTTCTATGTAGGCTGGAATTTGGCCAATAGATTATTACTCCGCCTCATTTATTATATGAATAGACTGTAGATTAAATCATAACAAACCTGCAAAGATTTGTAATCTTGCAAAATCTTCTGCACATCACGAGCGACCTTGTAATGCTCGGCACCAATGATGTTAGGGTCCATAATACGCGATGTAGAATCCAAAGGATCTACGGCCGGGTAGATACCCAATTCGGCGATAGCACGGGACAATACGGTGGTGGCGTCCAAGTGAGCGAAAGTAGTAGCAGGAGCGGGATCAGTCAAGTCATCAGCCGGTACGTAAATGGCTTGTACAGATGTAATGGAACCCTTTTTCGTGGTGGTAATACGTTCCTGCATACTACCCATATCGGTGGCCAAAGTTGGTTGGTAACCTACGGCTGATGGGATACGACCCAACAGAGCGGATACTTCAGAACCGGCTTGGGTGAATCTAAACATAAAGGGTATATTAAAAATAATCACTAAATAATTCGTCTGTAATTACCTGAAAATGTTGTCGATGAAAAGCAACACATCTTGTCCTTCTTGATCACGGAAATATTCGGCTACAGTTAATCCAGTCAAAGCTACACGGGCACGGGCGCCTGGGGGCTCGTTCATTTGACCGTACACGAGAGCTACCTTCGATGTCTTATCCTTCAAGGAAATTACACCGGATTCTATCATTTCGTGGTACAAATCGTTTCCTAAACAAAAAATTTCTTATATGCCAACATTTAACTCGTAATTTATAGTTTATTACCTTCACGAGTACGTTCTCCTACTCCGGCGAACACAGAGTAACCTCCGTGGGCTTTGGCTACGTTGTTAATCAGCTCCATAATCAATACGGTTTTTCCTACACCGGCACCACCAAACAAACCAATTTTACCTCCCTTCGCGTAGGGGGCCAACAGATCTACCACCTACAAATGATCACAAAATTAAATATCCAATAAGTAGAATCCAATAACTACATTACCTTAATTCCAGTGACGAGAATCTCCTGTTCTACGCTCATGTCCACGAATTCGGGAGCTTCAGCGTGAATGGAAGCCCTCTTATCGGTATCGATGGGACCTCTCTCGTCGATGGGTTCACCGATGACGTTCATGATCCTACCCAAAGTGGCCTCTCCTACGGGGATACGAATGGGGTAGCCGGTGTCGTTGACTTGCTGGCCACGGACGAGACCTTCGGTACCGTCCATAGCGATGGTACGTACTGTGTTCTCTCCCAAGTGCTGGGCAACCTAAAAGCAAACAAACTCTTTAGTAATTAAATTGGTGAGTTATAGGTGAGTAGTGCTTACCTCAAGGACTAGCCTTGGCTGCCTGTTCGAGACTTCTAAGGCATTTAGGATGGGTGGTAGTTCGTCTTCGAATTGGACGTCGACGACGGCACCGATAACGGCGACGACTTTCCCTTGGGCCTTTCCGGCGGCCGCTTTAGCGGCGAAATCCCTTTCTGAAACGACATAACCCTTTAGATGAGTTTACGTAAGTTTCAAAATGGCGAACGCAGATATGCCAACAGTTATGTAATCTTCGACTTAGATACTTAAAAAAACGATATCAAAGTGCGATATTGGGATGAAACGCGAGTTGAACGATTGTGTGATTAAAAGCGATAGATATCGGGGGTATATTATGCGATTTTAGTGGTAGATAATTAGCGAACCGGCCATGATCGATACGATTGAAAATCTACTTTTTTACATAAAAAATTGATTACTTACTCTGTACGTTGTAAGAGGAGATGACTTTCAGGGATTCGGAACCAACTTTTTCGATTGATTTTCCAGCCAAAAGGCTGGAACTTACTCTTGCTACAGCGCCCAACATGGTCCAACTTCCACAAGCAAGAAGACAGACTAACTAGATCACGAATGAAGTTTTCCTTCTGTCAACCGGGCACTTCCTTTATGCGCAAGTCAAGGAACAACTCTGCGCAATGGAAGTATGGTCTCTGGTGTTCCGATTATTCAGTTCGCAAAAATGAAAAATTACGCTAATTAAGGATTATTGTAAGCAATAGTCTCTGCTATTGGTTCCGTTTTTACTAGCAATTTAATCGTTTATAAACGCAATAGTCTCTAGTTTTCTAATAAAGTAATTTTATTAGGGAAAATTAAGTTTGATTTTTTTATGTTGGCAATTGACACCTGACTTTGACATTGACGGAAACGTTTGTTTGTCTTTTGCTTGGCGGTGTAATTTGCACTTAGCCTTGTCATATTGTTAAATTTAAAATTTTTTTAACTTTAACAAGCTATTTATTTATAATAATAACGATTATTAACAATGTCTGAACAAGCTGATTGGGCTAAATACGTTTCGGAAGCCGAAAAAAAGGTAAATTACAAAATTTAACACAATTGCTGTGTAATATTGATCATACATTACTATCACTAAAAACGTTTTTTTTACAGATAGGAGCAGTTGAAATCACCAAAACCGACGAAACGCAAATCAATGAAGCAGATACCGATAAAAATAACTTAGCAGAAGCCTCTTTATTGGCCAAAATCATAAGAAAGGGTTTGGTCGAAAACAAGAATGATATCGAGGTTCAACGGCAAGACCCCAGGTCTCCGCTTTATTCCATCAAAACTTTCGAAGCGTTGGATTTAAATGCCAATCTTTTGAAAGGTAAAACAACCAATAGACAAAAATTTCTAATATCTCCAATATCAATGTTACATGTGTACATCTTACAGGTGTTTACGAAATGGGATTCAACGCACCGTCTAAAATTCAAGAAACCACTTTACCCGCTCTATTAGCAGATCCTCCTCAAAATTTGATCGCCCAATCTCAATCGGGAACCGGCAAAACGGCTGCATTTGTACTTGCCATGTTATCTCGAGTAGATATCACCAAGAAATATCCCCAAGTATTATGTCTTTCGCCTACATACGAACTGGCCATACAAACGGGAGAGGTACATACAATAATTTTTTTTTTAAATAGAATTTCGAATTATATTTATTCGGATTTTGTTTCTAAGGCGGCTGCGCACATGGCCAAGTTCTGTCCGGAAATCGAAATGAAATTCGCAGTGAGCGGTGAGCAAGTACCAAGAGACACCAAGTTGACGGAACACATTATAATAGGAACGCCGGGGAAGGTATTGGATTGGGGAGTCAAATTCAGATTCTTCGATCTCAAGAAACTGTCAGTGTTTGTGTTAGACGAAGCAGACGTAATGATATCGATACAAGGCCATCAAGACCAATGCGTAAGGATTCACAAGAATTTGGACCAGAATAATTGTCAAATGATGTTCTTTTCGGCTACTTACGATCAAGAAGTGATGGAGTTCGCTGAGCACATCGTCAAAAATCCGATTATAATTAGATTAAAAAGAGAAGAAGAAAGTTTGGATAACATAAGGCAATATTACGTTAGGTATCAGTTGTTCCTAATTTTAATTATTAATGACTAACGTATTGTTTTCTTGTAGATGCAAAAATCAGAGTGATAAATACAACGCTATAACAAATATCTACGGTACAGTAGGTATCGGTCAAGCGATAATATTCTGTCAAACGAGAAAAACCGCCGCCTGGCTGTCGTCCAAAATGTCAGAGGACGGTCATGCGGTAGCAGTACTATCCGGTGACCTGACGGTAGATCAAAGAATCAGCGTTTTGGATCGGTTTAGAGAAGGAAAGGAGAAAGTTTTGATCACTACTAACGTGTTATCGCGTGGAATCGACGTCGAACAGGTCACTATAGTGGTTAATTTCGATTTACCCGTATTGAACGGGAAACCGGACTGCGAGACTTACCTGCACAGAATCGGAAGGACGGGAAGATTCGGCAAGAGCGGGATAGCTATAAATCTGATAGATTCAGAGGAGGCTATGAATATTTGTAGAGCTATCGAAAACCATTTTGGTAAAAAAATTCACCTACTTGATGCAGAGGATTCCGATGAAATTGAGAAGATTGGAAACGGAAATTAGCACTTTCAATATTTTCAAATGCTTATTTTTTTGTTCGTTTGATGTTTCATTTATATTTTTAAATAAAATAATGTAAGGGTTTTTTATTGTTGTAGTTGTAATTGGTAAAGTAGTCGTGTGTACGAGTATTAACCAACAGTAAAAGACTAATGTTAAGTATAAAAAAGAAGAATTTAATAACCTAAAAATTGGTGTTTTGACGTTTCCAGTGAACGTTATGGTTTGATTTAGATTTTTTCGAAGATCTGTACAAATGAGTAGAAAAATATTTGATAGTGACATCAATTTCGAGTGTGTAAGTAAACAAAGGGCGCTTTTATAAATCTCTATGAACTTGTCAAATTGTATTGTAGGCGGATTTCGATTTGGAGGATTCCTTTGCTCCTGTCTTCAACAGTACACAAAAACAGAAATCGGAGAAGCGCCGAGAAGATGCACTTCCTCCGGAAAAACCAAAGAAAATTAAGCTAGATAACGAAATGGAAGAGAAGGTAGTAACCGAAATGGGGAATTGCAAAAATATTGTCACCGGAAACTGTCCAGGACCGGCTGGATTTTCGTCTTCTTCGATAGTGGCTGACGAACCATGGAAAATAATGGAAGCTGATTTTTACGCTCCTAGCGAAAAGCAGCTGTACGAAAAATATACCATCGGCTGGATAAAGGAAAATTATAATTACACGGATGTCGATCGAATGCCATTTCTGGCTGCAGTCATCGAAAAAATCGATAACGTAACACTTGGCTGTAGGACTCAGTACGTCGATGTCACCCTTAAGGATGCCACTGGTACATTTGGGTGTCCCAAGATTGCTTTAATGTTACAATACTTTTGTTTTCAGGAGAAATAGAAGCTGCCATTATACATAGTTGTTACCAATCGAACTCTGATTACTTGAGGAACGGTTCCGTAGTGGTTTTGAAGCCTATCGTAAGCCTCACTACTCTAGGTAGGTACAGTTTAAACATAACTTCGGACACTCTACTAGTGATTTATCACTGTAAAAAGTTTAAAGAATCATTCGGAAAAGACAAAGTGGAAAAAATTGTACTTAACGAGTGTTGTGCGGAGAGTATTAGAAAAGAGGCAGCAGACTATGAAATGAACGTTTTGAATTCAACGAAGAATAAGTCAAAAGCAATAACATCAATAATAGAAAAAAAGATTAGTTCGCCATCAATGAATGGGTTTAATCGGTCCAATAGTGTGTTGAAAAATATTACTAATCTCAATAAATCTGCGAATAAAGTGAATTTATCACGTATTAATCCGTTGAATAATTTTCCAAGTACTCATTGTGATAAAGAAAGAACTGACAAAAGTCATATGATAACTTCGAATTGTTCTAGTGAGAAAAATAAAGAATCGGAAATCATTAAGGACATCCTTAAAGAAATTGATACTGATTTTTTATTTGATGATTTTTAGCTAAATGAGAGTTTATATTTCTGCTACTATCAGTACTATCAGTACTTCAAAAATAATCAACTTGATATTATTTTTATGTATATTCCTGTATGAATCGTTAGATGATTTTTTTTTATTGTAAGTTATCTAAATGTTTTTTTCTATTTCAATAAAATACAGATTAAGTATTTTTAGTAAATCGCAAATAAAAAGAATCACACCAGTCTTACCCTTCCACAATTTTTATTTTAAACAACTTATACAACATTAATAAATATATTCCATCGATAAAAAATATAACATTTGTTTATTGTCACAATTTTATCTAAATCTAAATGCCCTAAGAATTTACCGTTTTTAAAATATAAAATGTACAAATATCGGAGATCCAAAATAATAGATATACAATGAAAACTACTTAAAAACTATTTCTAAACTATATACTGGCCCCTAGTACTGGCAATAATATATAACATAATTTACGCTAAAATAAATAATATAGAAAAATTGCTAAATTTCAACAATGCGGTAATATTTGTATTAAACTATATAACGTGCATTACATCATTTTATTTTCTAATTATCATTTGAGGAAGACATTTTTTAATTGCGGACTAATTTTATAATTTATACAGGCTGAAATTTACAGAAACTGATCATAGATTAGGTACATATTTATTCATCTCTGATTCTTTTTTGTGATATTTACCGGTGTATGACCAGGCGAGCTATTTTTTTATTAAAATTTTATGTGTAAATTTACAGTTCTTCTGTGTTTTCTATGCCTGCTTTTTTTCAAGAATATTTTAATTGTAAATTGGTATTCTCGAATTCAAATGGGTACTTTGCCTTTTCTTCCAAGTTTGAAGAGTTATGAATTATACAAAAAAATGGTTACAATTTTTATTTTTACGATATTATCGTATTTTAATTCGCCCCAATTCGGTTTTTATTTATAATAAATTTAACAAACATTGCATTTACATATACGAATTATTTTTAATAGAAACGTACAAAAACCACAGTAGAATTTTCTTCTAACTTACTTAATATTGCTTTAATAACGCTAATAAAATATTGTATATCTAAAAACTTAACAAAATGTATACACTGGAGTATAAAATAGTAATATATTCACTAATAGCGGTGCTATTAATAAAAATAAAGGGGTTTATAGCACCAAAAAAATTATGAAAATTCTAATCAGTGTACTAATTGAATCGCGTAAGCGAGAATTTTCATACTTTCATTTGGATATCAAATTTCAGCTTTGACCTTTCTACTGGCACCTGTTCCAAACAAATACTTTATAATAAACTACAAAAATAGGATACAAAATCATTACTTTTATTTACAAGGATTCATATTCATTCGAATGGAAATTTATTTACATAAAAGAAAATAATTTTATCGACCGCTCCAATCGAATAATCCACAAAACGGAATAGCATTTTTCTATCGATTGAAACGTCAAACAATTTTCCTTTGTTCGTTTGAATTCAATTAATATCCTACATTTTTACAAAATAAATAATAAAGGTAACGATATTTTTAGTTCGGATTTTGCTATACGTATGTAAATATTTGCTCCACAAAAAATGAAAAAGCTCATTAAAAGCATAAAAAATTAATTTTCTTACTAAAAAGAAATCGTTATTCGATACGATTCCAATTTAAATTCTAAATAATGTTGCAAATATTTGGAATGTAAGCAAACGACCGTAATTTTAGAGCTTTAGCACCACGTCAGAAATCAGTTGTAGCACCATTAAAAACATAAAAAATATCACACAAAGATATTTGAACGATAATTATTTCGCAGTAAATAGACATCAGGTAATGTTTAATTCAAACTTTTCGCATCGAAACATACGCTGGAAATTTCTCAATAAATTCCGAATGTTAATCGAATCCCATGGAATAAATAATTAACCGAAAGAAATATATAATATGAATTTGAGACGAAACGGTCGCGCATTAAGACCGTTTTAAGAACATTAAATGCCGCAGTTATTTCAAGGAGGAAACGTTCTCATAACATCAGCCATCCAGCCTCCGATTGATTCAGATGTCACGGCATTAATTTCACATAAATCTCCGCTGCACAATAAATCTATTAAGGACTACTATAAGGCAATAATGGCAATACCAATACCGTTCGCATTGATTGTTGTAATATTGTGTCGCAAACTCCACACGGATTCCACACGACACACACTCTTGTTGAATATTCAACAATATTGTGTATTGGCAAAACGTTTTTATTTCAATTATTTTTTATACAAGGTGATGCTAAATTATCTATCTTTATATACGTAAATATTTCAATGCGAAAAGCCACGAATCCTATCACTAAACATTTTCTTCCAGCTTTTATATTTCCACAGAAAACTAGCTACAAATACAACAATTTTCGACGACCCCACTTCCCCCCTCGAAAAACCGTACCTTCAATGCAGGAACAATTTTCCAACGCGAATATTTCTCTATATCATACTAAATTTACCTATTTATTAGTGCCTTTTCATGTGCAGCGAAAGATGATCGGACCGGCTGAACGATCTCTGGCAGAGATTGCAGCTGAACGGTTTCTGGCCGGTGTGCTTCCTGTAATGCCTCGTTAATTCATCCGACCTGGCGAATTTCCACGTGCAACCTTCCCAAGAACATTGATAAGGTTTCTCACCTGCAACACACGCAATGATAGATATACAGGGTGTCCGGTAATGAATGGGCCATACGCTAAGGGGAGTTTCTTTGGGTCAAATTATGGCGATTTAACCAAATGTACCTTGGTCCAAAGTTGCTTCTTTAGGAAGTTATAGCACTACGAAAATAGATTTTTTATTTCGATTTTTTTGTCCATCCGGCGTAATTCAAGAGATATTTTTTTCAAATTTCACATGTGGGGGTTTTACAGGTGTCCAATTAAGAATATGTTATGAATTTTGCGCTTAACGTAGAGGGCGCCACTGCAACACATTTTTTTTCCTTCGAAAGGCCATAACTTTTTTGTTCGTAGGAATTTGATAAAAAGGGATCAATTTACAAAAACTACACTTTAGCTTTAAAAAAGGTATACCTGTTTTTAGTCGCTAAAATGCACCGTTTCGAATATAAATAAGTTTGAAATTTGTGCTGCAGGCTTACAAAACAAGGGTAATAACGAAGCTTTCGCCTGGAATTAACTGTAAATATCTGGAAATGAACGGAAAATTTCTGTAAACTGTCTGTAATGTATGGAAACTGTCCGGAAATGTCTGAAAATGTCTGGAAAATGGTTGGAAAGTGTCTAGATAATATCTTTAAATATCTGGAAGTGCCTGGAAATGTTTGGAATTATTTAAACACTGTCTTGAAATTTCTGGAAATGTCTGGAAACTCTGGCTACGAAATGTCATAACTAATAACCCCTAATTCATTACCTACATAAGCATGCAGCGCAAATTTCAAACTCATTTATCTTCGAAACGGAGCATTTTAGCGACTCAAAACAGGTATACCTTTTTTAAAGTTAAAAAGTTGTAGTTGTTGTAAATTGATCCCGTTTGGTCAAATTCCTACGTACAAAAAAGTTATGGCCGTTCATAGGAAAAAAAAGTGTGCTGAAGTGGCGCCCTCTAGGTTAAGCGCAAAATTGATAACATATTCTTAATTGGACACCTCTAAAACCCCCATATGTGAAATTTGAAAAAGATATCTCTTGAATTACGCTGGATGGACAAAAAATCGAAATAAAAAATCGATTTTCATAGTGCTATAACTTCCTAAAGAAGCAACTTTGACTAAGTTAAATTTGGTTAAATCGACATATTTTTGAGCAAAAGAACCTCCTCTTAGCGTATGGCCCATTCATTACCGGACACCCTGTAGATACCCTTTCAAACAGAAGAAATTTATAGGCTTTGAGTGCAACCTGTTATATATTTATAAACTTTCTATTATACAGGTTGCGCTATTCGCCTAGACATTGGGATAGCAACTTTCCCACGATTTTTTTCGAAACCGCCTAAATTTCGTTCGGCGCTTAGGCGATTAATTAACAAATTTCGTAGCGCTATTTCATTAATACTTTTATGTCGGACATCATTAATCTGCGATTTCGAAGGTGTTGCTTACGCGCTACTTTCAAGGTTCCCCATTAACTTATCCTTTCTTTCGTCTATTTTCCCGCCTGCGATCGAATAATAAGCCACCAGGTGTGCCACTGTCACTATGCTAAATTACTCGCTTAATTAGAAACTGAAGATGAAATTTCAGGAAACTGAAACGTCTATTATGAGCTGGAAAACCTACCGGTATGAGTCCGTTTGTGCGCCTTCAGGTGCGAGCTCTTCGTATAAACCTTATTGCATCCTGCCACGTCACACCTGTGGATTTTCCTCCTCCTTATCGTCACTTCGGGCGCTTTGGAGTCCTCGAATTCCTTCTTGATGGTGCTGTTTGTACTTGATTTGCTGGGAGTCGACTCCAATAGGGAACTTCTGGTGATTGACCTGATGAGGAAATTCGTCGAGTTTAATTATTTTGCGGATATTAAAGGGTTTGTTACTCACAAAGACGTGTCCTTTATCCTCTGGAAAGCCAGCAGGGCCGTGGTCGATGTCAGAGATCTGGGGTCTGTTAAATTAAATCTGATGTCTTGTTGGGTTATCACATTGAATTTAGGAATATCTGGAACAAGAATTTAAATTGGGAACATTGTTTTTGTGTTTATACCGGCACGTAGTCGCGTCGGCAGCGTTTTTTTCTTTTCTTTGATAGAAAAAAAGAAGATAAAAACTATTCGTATAGAATAAAATAGACATTATTAAAATTGATTGGTATCTATTAAGATTTTACCGGAGGCTCGATTCTACAGGTCCGTACAAAACGGGAATCATTATTCAAAACAGCGTGATGTTGTGTGATAATCGGGTAGGGGAAAGTCGGGCAACGGCTTATTTGATGTCCAATTAGATATAATTTTAATCCGACCGAATTTTCAGGACGATTATTTATGAATACATTGAATTTTATTATTAATCGCTCGCTTTATAGAAACTCGAATCTTTTTAGCGCGAACGCAAATGAAAAATCCCCGCCGTTTCATACTGGCATAAAGACTCGAAACGGCTAATAAATCAAATCAGAATAATTCTCCGTTTAATGATGATTGTCGAGGTCTCTCGGAAATAAGTTATTATGCATGTAATAAAATAAATAACTGTCTAGCGTAATCAAACTAATTTGTTGTTGGGAAAAAATGCCCGGTTTTATCGCATCGGGCTTCTGATAATCGAACAATGTACGAACATTGTGCACATACATTATTAACAGTTGTTATAAGCATGCCAGATGTTCCATATGGAAGAATTTCATTAAGGAAGGCTTCATAATGTCCATTCCCCGCTTTCCCAAATTTTGCTATTTATTTAAGAACTATCAATTAATTATTATCTATCAAGCAACAAAGTAGTGTAATGCATTAATAAAAGAATATTATCTCGGAAAGTTATTGAATGATGATCAGTAGATCTGACTCCGGGCCTTTTTTTATCGATAACAATCGCGTATTGAAGCTCGCTTCTGTAACATATACAATCGATTCTTTGATTAGATCTTTTAGCGGGTAATTAAAATACGCTGAAATTAGATTGTGCCGAAGATATTTTTTAATTAAACTTCAACGCTTCACGATAATTACTCATTACGCTACAACAATAAAATAGTCCCATCTTCTCGATAGATACTAATAGAACAAAAGTACCTTGTAAATTAATTGTATAGGCACATGCCTTCTTCTGGTGCTCGTTTAATCGGGATCGCTTCATCTTTCGCTAGATTTCCGTTGGTCCGGATTGTCCGTTGTCCCACCTATCAAGATAAGATCGGTAACCAATTACCAATAAATAATAAATTTTTTTCGCCGCACAAAGGCGTAACGGCCGAACCCGTCCGGTTTATGAAGACGTACGTTTTTTTAATTCGAATTAATAATTCGTGATTGGCCCGGCGAGATGCTTTTTTTCTAACAGGACCGTACCGCTTCGGTTTTTCGATGGTACGTAACAGTTTCGCACTTGCATAATTTCGTTCTCGTCCGTTAATTAACCGAGTTGGTATCGCGAATGTGGGTTAACCGTCTAAGCGGGAAACATCAAAGCCAAAACTCCGGTTTTCTTTGCGGATAATTCGCCGATACTCATTAGAAACCGCAGCCTCAACAATGCGTACGCTCATTTAACGCCCTTTATTTCGTTTAAAATTTAGTTTTGTATTCGAAAGGCCGCATTCTCCAAGAGGTATTACACAGTACAATTCATCTTATTGGCCGTAACGATTTGCTACTCTTTTCTCTTCATTCCTGCGAGGCAATTATTGCTCTATAACACGATAATCATTGTGACAATTGACAAAGACGGGCGTCGCAAACGGAAATCTGCCCTTTGACACCGATGAATTGATTCGATCGCGCCCACATTGTTTTCTTTACAATGCATTCGTATAAAAGTTTATTTACGACCGTCATTTTCTTGTTTGTTTTGCACTCACTACACAATATTCAACTCGATTGTGTAGAAAAAAAGGTTGGTAAAATTAGTAGAGGTAAGGATGCTAATTTGGAATACTGCATTATAAAAATATAGAAAAGCGCCAACTATTAACGAATACCAGTATAACGTAGTCTATGTATTATTAAGAAACAAATTAGGGGTGGTTTAGAAACAGCCATATTAACAGATCTGTGACAAACTGCATCGTAGTGAAAGTACTATCGAGAAACATTTCCAAGTAAGTAATAAATCGGCTTGTATTTTGTCTGAGACATATATTTCTCTGTTTAAATTTGCACAAATCTTCAGTTTAGGGTATCAGTTGTAAAAATCAGTGCTTAAATTAGAAATGATTCTAAACACCAATTCATAAAAGTATTTTGAGATAAAAATGGTTATGTTGCTAATTTGGAATACGATAGGTGCAAGTTAATTTGGAATATTCCAAAGATATGCCCTCTTGGGTTAATGTAACACAACCTACGGAATATGATTGTGTTTGTTTTTTCTGTAATATAAAATTTACCGAAAATCAAGAGGGAGAGCAATGGGTGCAATATTTTATGTGCAAAGTCTGGGTGCACAGCTAAATTGCTGGCTATGACTCGGATTGCTACATTTGTGATACTGCAAGGACTAGAAAACAATAAAAACTATTTATAATTTAGATATTTCAGTTTAAAGCCAAATAACTAGTTAATTAATACGTTTTTTTTAAAGTGGTATTCCAAATTTGCATCCTTTCCTATAAACTCATCCAAAAATTCACCCAATTTACCCACATATTTAAAATTTATTCTTGGAGAATATTGAACAATTCCACATTAGGTTTCCTATACTGCGAGAAAGAAAAGAATCGAATCTTCACGATCTTGGAACGAAAGGCGAGCTTATCTTTAAAATCGAGAAGAATTTTGCTTCGTTAGTTTTTGTAATGGCAACCGAATAAGGTAAATGACTATGCAGCATTTGTCACTTCTAATAGACAAACGTTTAACTCATTATCCTTTGTGATAAAAAAAACTTTGAATAATTCAAAGAATGCGAAGCGCTACTGCACAAAGAAATCGATTTTCAATCGTTAATTAATATGTGAATTTTGTTCGCTTTTTCAATATAGTACGAGAATTTTTTTACCACAAATAGACAGTACATTAGAGAGTTCCAATTTCGAATATAAATTTTGAAAACCAATCTAATTTACAGCGTTATTAAATCGGCTCGATGCAATTAATTTTCAACCACACATCGACTATAAAACAAATTTTTAAGTCAACAAGATATAGATTGCGAAATAACGAGATCCAGTCTATTTAGCGTGAGTTCTATTAGCAAAAATACCCGTTTACCCATACGAGATGAATAGCAATTAAAATAATTTTTTGCGACGTTTCTTTGACCGCACTATTTCGAAAGAAATATCTACACAATCAGCAGTAGTTGCGTTACTTACGTTATGTATTGCTATCTAATTGTATCAACAATCACAATTACCGCGGTTAAAGAGTTAGCTTCGCCTTCAATGCCAATCTATTTCTTGTAGTCGTAAACTAAGAACCAAGGTAGGTAGAAAGGTATTGCGAAACCTTAAAGGGTTAATTTTTTATTTATTTTACATGCCTTATGTTTTTTTTACCAGCAAAATATCTACTGTCGTTTATACTGTTAATTAACACACAAAATACAGCGAAATAATATTTTTTTTTCAGAACAGTGAGCCGTTAATTAAACGTTTTATTTGAGGCGAATCGATTAAGGTGTCCCACCTGTTAGGAAACATCTAGTTCAAGTTTAATTTCACTAGGCTAAAACATTTTTCATTTTTTATTGTACTTGTATAAATCTCGTTCTCTCGGCCGGCATTGTTTTATGCACGTTTCGTTTTCGAAATGGAAACGGCCTCGAGCGAATTTCATTAACGATCGGCCTATGGAAACTACTATTTACGATTTTGATATATGGCTCGATGTTTAATACGTAATTACTTCATTTGTTGGGACGCCTGCAACACTCTAAAAACCGTAATCTACTTGTATTTTTCATATACTAATTGATTGACTATGTGAATTATGTAAGATGAGAGATATTACTGATTAGTTCACTTTAGTTTATCAACTATAATAGTATACTCGAAATTAATCAATTACACGAAACTATTTTTATCAATAGGTAGAGATAATTTTACTCTTGTGACTCGTATATGATTGTGGGAACACTGATGAAGAAGCTTGGAAGAACAATAACTTCACTATGTGATGGCTTGAAGTGATCCGGGAGTGTCGAGAAGATAATTAAAATTTTTTTGCATTTTTTAAATCTTTATTCATTTAAGAGTGTATTTATCATTCCCATCGAGTTCTTCTTTAGAGATGTTTTATATTGTGCCAAATAAAGGCTTGCTTGGTTTACCAACATTGCAACTAATATTCAAATCGGACTAATTAAAATTACGATGATTAATAGTAGATAGGTATAGGTAACAATGTAAAAATAGCGTTATTACCGCACAAAATGTTTATAGACAAGCTAAAGAAACGGCAATCGTAAATATTCAATCCTATTCGCATATGCTTAGCAATTACAGAATTGACACGCCAACCTTCGAGAGATAATGAAACCGAATTGATTATTACTTTTACTGTTTTATACGGTTTGTCCGTAGGGATACACCTAATTGTTTACTTATATCTACTATTGTTAAAGAATAAATTACATATTTTGCATATACAATTCGGTAAGTAATTAAGAAGGTAACTAATATATTTTTCAACGAATCCAATTTAATTATTAACAGGTAAGTATAAAAATCAATTAGAAAATAACGCGGACAATCTGTAAAACGAGCCGTTTTTTTTATCGACAATCGCCTACATATCAATCGATAATCTATCAAATGCGCCCCCGCATTCTTCGATCGCGAAACACTTGTTCAACATTGGAAACAATGCTTTTGATACCGAAAGACTATAATTTAAACGCGGAAGACATCTTGCCGCGGATCGGTTACGAATACTCGTATACTTATGGGAATTTTACAAAGGCCTAAAAATGCCGGTCTTATTATTATTCGCCCGTTTCGAAAAGAACGTTTTGACTGGCATCAGCTCGGGATTTTCTTCCGTGAACGTTGCATTCGGAGATTTTCGGCAAAGTTATCGATTTTATTTCAAAAAACCCTAAACCTACTGAATTGAACGAAACTTAGCAACACTGTATTTGCAAAAAATCCCTAAATCTACTGAAATTGTATTGACAACAGCGTACCTGCGAAAAAAATTCTAAAATCTACGAAAATTATTTTTTTCCTCCATGATTTCTCCGCAAAATACTTATACATTTTCTAAACGTTTACTTTTTAGTTACGCTGCAATTTTAGCCGGCGCAAAATACTAAAATAGTGTGTCGTGCAAAAAGTTATAGTTCTCGCCGTGCATAACCTGTAATAAACAATTATTATAGAACATAAAAGTATATTGATTCTTCGAGGGAGAGGCCGCTCATTGTAGAGTCCTCGAAATTACGGTAATTTTACGGCACTTCTAGTCGCAAGTGATATTTAATAGATATTGTCAAAGGACATGTAATCTATTTTTTTCAATACTCAAATAGGAAAGGTATAATCTCATAAATCACTTTTAAAACAGAGTAAAAAGAACAAAATTTTATTCATTTCCTCGCACAGCACGAAAAAGATAAAACCCGAAGCAATCAAGATGAACTTTCCCAAAACATTATATGATGTAAAAAAAATGCCACTGACGCGGGAAACTCTATAGCACATAAAACCGAAGTAGGTAATCGCTGAGCGATGATGAGATTAGCAATCTCTCGAAATGACCTTTAGATGCAGTTTTTGTATGTTTCGCCGTCTAGCGGGAAAACCGTTCAGGAAACTAATCAATTTATCACGGGAAAGGTACAAACCGAGATAAGCTCGCGTTATTGTGCCTCCCAGTGGTGTACCAAAATATACATGTTCCTGTAATAATAAAAAAAAGAAATTTCTAATAATAGATTAGTCTTAAAGGAAAAGGATCGTTATTTATTATTCGGGTAAAGTAGAAGAAAATGGTTTGGTTGGATTACTAGCAAAAAGACTAGAGAATGAGGAAAAAAAATATTTCATGCCAATTTTTCTTGCCAACTTTAAAGCATAATATCAGCATTAAAAATTGCAAAAAAATCTTCATTCTTGACTAGAATAACCTTGCATATTCTTGAAGTTTGAGCAAGTCAAGTACCATAACTAATTGATGGAACTACACAAGTACCTATAGTCGTTTCCATTCCACATCGAAGCAGTTCTTAAATTATTAGATTGGAGAAGACCACGATGTGAGATATGCGGATTTCGGCAAAAGATACGATTAGAAATGATTTATTAGAGCTCAAAACCGTTTTCAGTTGCTCAAAATGTGTTATAATTAAAAAGTTAGCCCTTCGAAAATTAATAATTTCGGGTTTTGACTCATACCTTATCAACCAATCATAAACCACTCACGTCTTGTTGTATAGTAAATAGTATGAATTTTCGAACGCAGTAACAAAGAATACACAAACGAACAAAAATCAAACTGTCATTAGTCAGATTTTTCTGAAAATTGCGCAAAACAAATTACACGAATTGCAGTTCGACACAAAACACTTTACTGATAATATTGAAGTTGACAAGAATGTTGCCAAATAAATTTTTCAGGACCATTATTTGTGTTTTTAACACGAAAATCGGTTACAATTTATACAGATGAAGATGTTATTTCTATATTAATATATCGAATTATCCATTAGGTAATGGAAGAAATGGATAAATCAGAAAATGTTTATTGCAATAAATATACAAAAAACGCACATTTTGCGGAGTAAAGAAGAGTAATAGGAAACGTGGCAAACTTGCTAAATGTTACTTCTCTTTGAAACTCTCGCTTTGATTGGAGCAGAGCGTATGACGATTGTGTGACGTTTTTCAAACTTTAAAAATTAATTGTGGCCTTATTTGGCCACAGAAAAAAATAAAAATTTCATTACGCGCCTTCTTAGAACACACGGTTTTGAAAAAAAAAAATTTTAAAAAAAAGTCGTGGCCTTCTCCTTTATGAAATAAGAAAAAAGAAAAAATAGAGTCGGAAGAAAGATGACAGCAGAACAGTCCGACGCTGACGGTAAGTACGCCATGTAACGGGCCCCCAGAGGTAACGACTGCTCTACGTACACATCGTACCGATCCAGCACAGTCTAGTGGTTTTTGTGGAGTACTCGACGTCTTCGGCGCGGCCTCCGACTAGGCGGGTCACGATCTGAACTATCACACGCTCCGGCCGCGAGAGCGCATCTTCGACGACTCCACCCGGGGCTCACCGGGAGGTAGCCCTGCCATGAGGACGATCGGGCTCACACACAAACACACACACACGTACACACGTTGTAGATATACCCGGTGCACGCGTGCATGTCCGATTTTAGCGCTTCCTTCCGCTCGTTGGACGGCTAATGAAGCGCCTGTCGCTGCGGAGGGATCTGACGAGGAAATATACGCTACAAATATAACACGAGAAATGTTCGGAGTGCCGTAAAATCTCTTTGTTTTTGTAGGGGAAGATTCTTATTGTTTTTTGTTAGTAATTGCTGCAATAGTTCTCGCGTTTGAGCGGCGATTTATTGGGAATCGTTTCGACATGAGGCCGTCATGTACATATATTCCGCTTTTATGGTTATTGATGATTTTATTCTGCGATATTGCGATATGGAATCGCTTCACTGGACACCCACGTCTCGTCATAAAGGAAATTCTATTTACATTTGTCTGAATACGTTTTGAAGGTATAGAATTTAGAAAAATATTTCTAGGCGTGTATGAGAGTATCAACATTTTGCAATTCCCTCGTAAGCAAATGTTTTGTATGTAGATTTTAGTCTGATTTTAATTTTATAGGAAGGATATATAGGAAGGATATAGGATATAGGAATTCTTTTTTAACAACAAGAAAAGTGTATTTGAATATACGAAACGAGCGGCATGCTGCTGGGAAATTAATGATAAAAAAAATGAGTCGAAACGAGCCATTTCAAAATACGAAAATGTTCTGCATCGATAATTCCGCTATATAATTTCCCAATTTGGCAGCAATTCTATTTATAGGAACTTTAATTAATAAAAACATACAATCGGACATGCGTATCTTTTCTAAGCTTTCAGCAGATTTAAGAGATATTGTTGTCGTTTCGTTGCATTTGAATACCTTCGGCTCTCGGGAGACCATTATAATCTCCGGCCGTTTTTCTCTTTTATATTTATTGGATTTTAGCCGGTTTATCTTCGGTGGAAATCGGCCTCTCGTACGATCCTACCGCGGCCGTTTTTGGTTACCTATGATGGATTCGTTTCCCGATATATTCTTATACCTATACGTATTATACACCCGAAGACACGCACTCCTACTAGCTTTCTCCTCTCGACTTAATTGCATATATGCATATGTAGGTACTTATAATTTCAGAAAAAGGCTCGACCACTTGCGAAAGCCTATTTGCTTACTGCGAATTATGACGCCTGTTGTCTTTGCCTTACAAGGAAAATATACAAGGATTTTTTCTTTAACTTATACAGGGCGACTCTAGAGTGTTTTTCCTTGATGTCTGTGGGAGTAGAACAACCGATGAATGTACACTGTGTCCCATTTTGGTCGCGACTGGGGGTATCTCGGTTATTAGACTTGATAGGACATTGCGGTTTTCGCGAACCTGTACTACTTTTTTGTCAAAATTACTATGGCACAAACAGATTTTTAAATTTCTTTTCATTTTTGAGTTACAGGGCGATAATGAAAATTCTGACTTATTCAGCCACCCCCGTATCTCGTTTGCTATTGATGATATTTTAAATGTGTAAACTGATTATTATAGATAATTTTACGTAGAATTCAGTGACGTCCTTAGTTTTTTTATGGGGGTTACCATTTCTGAAATATGACACCAACTTGTAATTTTTTTAATGGGACTACCTATATTTTTATTGCCTATTAAATTTATAATATTTTTCTCTTTTTAATGATATGGCACATTCTATATTTTGAATTTTTTTAAAAGGCTCAAAAAAGAGAAAAACTATTTTATTATAAAAATGGTTAGGGGGCTATGCGGAAAAACAAAAAAAATCGTTGAAATGTTTTATTTAATATTCTCAACAGCTATTTTTGTTCTAAAGGTATTTTATTTTGGTTTTTCTGCATAGCCCCCTAATCATTTTTCGAATAAAATAGTTATTCTCTTTTTTGAGCGTTCTAATGAAATTCAAAATATAGAATGTGCTATATCATTAAAAAGAGAAAAAAATTACAAATTTAATAGGCAATAAAAATATAGGGTGTCCCATTAAAAAAATTACAAGTTGGTGTCATATTTCAGAAATGGTAACCCCCATAAAAAAACTAAGGACGTCACTGAATTCTACGTCAAATTATCTATAATAATCAGTTTACACATTTAAAATATCTTCAATAGCAAACGAGATACGGAAGTGGCTGAATACATCAGAATTTTCATTATCACCCTGTAACTCAAAAATGAAAAGAGATTTAAAAAATCTGTTTATGCCATTGTAATTTTGACAAAAAAGTAGTACAGGTTCGCGAAAACCGCAATGTGTCCTATCAAGTCTAATAACCGAAGATACCCCCCAGTCGCGACCAAAATGGGACACAGTGTACACAAACGATACTTTATATTTCGATTTCTCAATATTTATGCGAAAATTCGGAATTGTGGGGTTTTTATAGGGCAAAAAAGGAATCGAATGCGGCCCAGACGGGCGCGCTGTGTGTGGGAGTGGCGCAATTTAATCGCGTTTTCCCAACGCTGGGAGCGCCCCGGCTATTGTCTTCTTCTGTTCCGAAGATGGGCAGATTTTACGATAGGGCGCCGCGTCTGAAAAAAAAGTCTCCGCCAAAAACCAGTCTAATAATAGAAACGAGGAAAAAGTTACGCCTCGTAATTTCTCTGCAATTACGTATACCTATTGTTTCGATGAATAAAACCTTGTAATAAATAAATTTATCCGTAAAGCGCGTTAGAAGAAAGCGAATTGAACAGTGTAGATTTACCTAGTTAATTTGGTGTATACAAATCGAGCCAAGAAAATAGATAAACGAAGCGTTAAAAAAATATAAAATATTTTTCATAGCGAGAGCGAGAGCGCAATATTTACTCAATGAATTCTAGTCGTAGCGGTGCAAAAGCTGCCAAGCGAGGAATCGTTAAAGACGTTTATCTTCCTTTACAAATTGTACCAGTCTTGAAATATGTACAAACAACTTATAAGAACGTTCCTCGAGTGCTACAGTTGAATATTGAGCAAGGAACGCCGTACATTTTTGATATCTCCTCTTATTCATCTACTACTCCATCAATATCGTTTATTATTTCGACTGTTAATAGACCGTAATGAGTGCGGATATTTATTTGCATAGCCTTCGATTACGTGTAACTAAAGAGAATGTGTAAAATACTTGGAGTTATTAGGAAGTATTTTTTCATTCAACATGTATATCCATCAAATCTAACCCAAATGGGTTTCGATAAAAGGGGAAATAAAACGAATCTACATGTAACAGAGTTGACAATGTAACAAACGTCCAGCGTGTCATTTACCTTTCTTCGATTCGATTTCGACCGAAGGCTCATATAAAAGCTACACCGGTTTAAAGCACCTAGCGCTCGGGATAAATTGGAACTTCCTTTTCAATACCAATAAAACTATAAAGGGTAATTGAGGCTCGTCAAGAAAAAAAAAATTATTCTTTGAAACACTACTGTAGGTATTTACCGAGCCTGTTCTGTTCTCCACCTTTTCTTGCTTAAGCGGTTTAGTATTAATTACTCGAATATCTATATCATCTGTATAATTAATGTTACATTAAATACCTGTGGCTTGCTCCACACAAACCACAAGAATGCTGATTTTACGGCACATAATCAGTGATAAATTTATTGTACCTACATAACAAAACGAATATTGAAATAGTTTTTTTTTCAAATCGTCAACATATCCTGACCCTGTGAGCATTTAACTGCGGAAAAATGCTCTTTTAATCATAGACTATTATTAATACAGGCATAACGTATTATTAAAATAGTGGAATATAGTATAATAGAATATTAGTCATAATGATCTCTTTGAATAATAAACATTTTTACACGACCTTCAAGGCTAATAGGTTGGCACGATGGGGAGCTGTTTTATTGAATATTTCGGTACCTTTCAACAAGGATTTTCATGCACACCCACACATAGAATTGGATTTAGTAATGCTTTTTTAATTATACTTATTGAACGAGAACAAATTACAATTAATAACTTTTGCCCTGATAGCTGTCGTTATAAACGATTGGAAAAATTCTTCGAACGTTCGTTTCTGCCAGTTCTTGCGGTGATTAATCGCGTGTAAAAAGGCGCAATCGCCGCGAATTTTCCCAGAACGAGCGATTGACTCTGTAGAAAGGCCGCTCGCGAACCGTTCCTATTCCTATTACATTTTTTTCTACTTTCAGTACAGGATGAAATAAGAAAAAAAAATTATCCGAGCCGTATAAAAGTAATTTGAATGCTCGTTTGGATATTGATTGTTTCCGTATCCTAATTAAATTAAAGTACACTTACATTGTAATAATAGAAGGATTTTTTTTCGATACTTTCGCGTTCTAAATCTGAAAGAAGCATCACCTCGTACCGGTTGCATGTTGTAGCGTTTTTTCCGTTTCTAGGTTATATTCCTATTTTAGTGAATACAAAAGCGCGTACAATTGCAGCAATAAATATACAATAAATCCGCATTTAGTAAAATTCATGCTATGCCGTACCGTACTGGGAAACCGTTTTATAATTATAATATAGTCCGGTAAATGCACAGTTAAATGTAGCTTAGAAGAGTAATAAATACCTTATTAAAAGAAGAATTATACGTGTATTTCAATTAAATTAAACAAGTAGGTTTATGGTGAAATGGGAAGTATTTAATTTAGTATGTTAAAGTAGGATTAAATAAATTTTTTTAAGCGAATTTACCGTGCTAACGTACGGATGAGAGTAAGTACCATTATAAATAATAGCAGTAGCGGCCGCGTAAGTCGCACATTGACAGATATTAATCGGTACCGTTTTTGTGGAATGCCTTTACAAAGCATTTCGCACGAGAAAATAGACAATAGGAAGTCCGATCATTTGTCTACATTCAACATTCTCCGCTGTTGCGTTTAGATTTATTCGCGTACAGGCGTTGTTGTGTCACTTTTGTATAGGCATTGGATACATTTTTCTTCTGTTTCTGAAAAAAAGCCCTCTACCTTCAAAGAATGTTCTTGTAAGTTTCACCCAGAGCTTTATTTCCCCAATAAATAAAGCGTACTTATGTAGGTACTATATAAAATGAAAGATCATCTTAGATGGAATTTCTCTACTTTATGCAAACGGTGATGTTAGCGTTATCCGATAAAAACGAAAATTTCTTCCCATTTCTTCAATGAGATCGTATCTGTTCGTACGTGACGAGAGATCATGCTCGCTTCAAAGTTATTGACAAACACGCCAAGTCTCTACGCGTCTAGCGAGGAATAAAATCTTCGAGCGGGCTCCTCGTCTTTTGCGGGAGATAAACCGAGCACGATTTTAACGTGTCTTCGAATCGTCAACGGGACGTGAATCGTCATTTACAGAGGGACAGGTTACACGGTCGTCGATTGACAGTGCACGAGTGAAGAATCGATTTTTTTCTATGTCGATGTTTTGGTCCTCTTAGCCCTCTCGTTTTTAATCGTCCCGTGTGAATATCGATCGTGATATCTTTCGCTTCGTATAGTCACGCGCTGGCATCGGCTCGAACCAATTATTTAACTGCATTTTACGAAACGTTTCCTCTCAGACGAAGGTTGAGATTTTCTCAGAGATGTATCCAATCGATATATATTAAAATATTGCTGAAATTAAGCAACAAATTTCACTCCAATGTTCAACTGAACTATACAGGGTTTCCGGTAATGAATGGGCCATACGCTAAGGGTAGGTTGTTTGGGTCAAAATATGACGATTTAAATTTGCCTTAGTCAAAGTTGCTTCTTTAGGAAAGATGGCACTATGAAAATCGATTTTTTATTTCAATTTTTTGACCATCCAGCGTTAGTCAAGAGATATCTTTTTCAAATTTCACCTATGGGGGTTTTAGAGGTGTCCAATTAAGAATATGTTATCCATTTTGTTCTTAACCCAGAGGGCGCTACTTCAGCACACTTTTTTTCCTTCGAAAGGCCATAACTTTTTTGTATGTAGGAATTTGATAAAAAAGGATCAATTTACAAGAACTACAACATTTTAGCTTTAGAAAAGGTATACTTATTTTACCTGTTTTGAGTAGCTAAAATGCACCGTTTTGAAGATAAATAAGTTTGAAATTTGCGCTGCATGCTTATGTAGATAATGAATTAGGGTTATTAGTTATGACATTTCGTAGCCAGAGTTTCCAGACATTTCCAGACATTTAAAGATATTATCCAGACATTTTCCAGACATTTCCTGCCATTTCCAGACATTTCCAGACATTTCCGGACAGTTTCCATACATTACAGGATGTTTACAGAAATTTTCCATTCATTTCCAGTTATTTACAATTAATTCCAGACGAAAGCTTCGTTAATACCCTTGTTTTGTAAGCCTGCAGCACACATTTCAAACTCATTTATCTTTGAAACGGTGCATTTTAGCGACTAAAAACAGGTATCCCTTTTTTAAAGCTAAAGTGCTGAAGTTTTTGTTAATTAATCCATTTTTATCAAATTCCTACGTTATGGCCTTTCAAAGGAAAAAAGTGTGCTGAAGTGGCACCCTCTGGATTAAGAGCAAAATGGATAACATACTCTTAATTGGACACCTCTAAAACCCCCATATGTGAAATTTGAAAAAGATATCTCTTGAATTACGCTGGATGGACAAAAAAATAGAAATAAAAAATCGATTTTCATAGTGCTATCTATAACTTCCTAAAGAAGCAACTTTGACTAAGGTAAATTTGGTTAAATCGTCATATTTTGACCCAAAGAACGCACCCTTATCCTATCCCATTCATTATCGGACACCCTGTATTACAGTTTCTTGTAACATGAGAAATTTCTGGAACCAACCAATCAAGTGGGTTACTAGAGAAGTACCAAAAAATCTCCTTAATTTCCATTTGGGGTATTGCTTAAGCGAGTCCTGAGAAAAAGCCAACCTTAACCGAATCGTTGCTCGCGTGAAAGACCATCCGAGCGAAAGAAGTTTCGTGAAATAAATCTCTCGCGTGGTGAGCGTATGTGTACCTATGTGTATGAAAGAGCAAAGGAGCACGCAGAGAGCTAGTTCAATATCGTGGGAACCATCGCCGTCGCCTACTACGTTCGAAACTCCCGGTCTTACGCACACACACACACACACCACGTATATACGAATGAAGAGTAGTGCAGGCGGTACGGCCGTAAAGGGGATAGAATTGCGCAAAAAATAAGGGTAATTAAGTCGAGTTAATGGTAGCTAAGATGATCGCCATTTAGCGAGAATAATCGTCGAAAGAAGGCCGTTTAGTGTGGTATGTGAGAAGTTTAATCGTTTCGAGAAATTCACTTTTATTTTTATCTCTAGAGGAGTTCTCTATTGGTACACAAACTGGATACAAACCCAACACATTATCTTACATTAGGTACTATATGAAACTTTATAGTTAGTTATACAATCTATATGTATAAGCGATAATTTCAAAATGCAAAGTACATCAGTCTACACTTAGTTATTATTATAATAATGAAGGTGGCTGGAAGAAGAGTATATAGTGTGAAATTCGCTGAGCTATCTCCGGCACTAATCGAAAGACGGGATATAATGCTAGTCGTGAGTAATGATCCAAACGAATAATGTTTACTGGGCAGTCATTAATCTATGAATAATGGCCGAGAGAAATGAGAAGTAATGTATTTCGCGTTTGCGAGAATAATCGCGAATATAGCGGGAGATTTCACGCTGCGCAACGATATTGGTACAGGAGATTGATGAAGTGCCATCTAGGGCACTTTTTCCGATGGATCTACTTCGATATTTATTGTTTAATTAAAGAATATAATACCTGAATCTTATACCTATACTATAAGAACAATCGAAATTTTGCTTCTATTTATTTATTTGTTTGTAGAAGTTTGAACGTACATCAACAAATCACACGAGTGGGTACCTATCTAGCAAATGAATAAGGCTAATTAATCCGCTTTAATGATTTCGAGCGTGAGCTTTGTTCGGACCGCAATTACTGTATAGGTAAGCTTCAATAGCTCGTTATATTTCAATTTAATGTCTGAAACTTGCGACAGTAGTTGCTTAACCTTCGCCTGAAATTATTCTTCTTTTCGAAGCGCATATAGGATAATAGAAGAAGAAAATGATTAATTCCAGAGATAATTTAGTTTTAGCTCGCGGATCTTTATAAGGAGTTGCAACCAATTAGTTTATTTTTTCTGCTTACCAGGCGGTTGGTGTATATGCAAGGGTGGTGCGGGATTTTTCAATTTCTTAGGAAATTTCGGTACTTGAAGAACTACTGGAGTTTTTACGCTGAGATCGACCGGTTCTATTTGAACGGGAGGTCCTTCAGCCTGAAAAAAAGAAAAGAATTAATTATTAAATTCTCGTATTCTTGTACACAAAAGCCAATTTTCGTGTCAATGCTACAACGTACATATATTTGTTTTGCATGCGGATTCATTAATATTCATAAATGTGAGTTTTATTGAACGTTTCACTTTTTCGTTATTTACTCGCTCGGAATCGATACGAGTATATTTCAGTTTCTATGATTATCAAATACGCCCATATACGGCGTTATGTAATTTGTTTATAGTAATTGAATTACAAAATATGCGACAGGCCAATTTACTTTCCGGTTTTATAAGTTTCAATTTTATGTGGCGTGAAAAGGAAGCTTTAATTCCACTAAAAAATACGATATAAGTATATTAAAAATATATTTCATAAATTATACGTTTAGAAACTAGTTCATTTAAGCAATATATTAGCTAAACCTGATGCCTATTCAAATGAACAGGTAGGTATAAAAAGCGATTGGTTACCGTGCGAGTATCCTCTTTATTAGTACGAAAATAAACTCAATTACTTTAGATAGAGCATGTTAAACTAAATGCACTTTTTATAGATACGTAGGTACATATTCCGGTTAATCCTGCTGCGGTATAAAAGGTTAAATGCATTTTATGTTGATTGTAAGAACACGCATTCGATGTTGCAAACACACAGTTTAATAAGTAACAAGCAATTTTCTTCATCTTCCATTACATTCGATAGATAATTAGTGTGTCGATGTTCCGTAACACATCTATTATTGCTCATTAAAATCGATAAAAACTTTAAATTTGTATCGAGAACGCCCTTTACCTAATGTGTTTCTAATAACCAAACCTGTAAATTTCATGTTATACGTTTCACATAGGCGATAAAATTTACTTTTAAATTATGAAAATTCAAGTTTACAAGAAGGAGATTTCCCTCACAAATTCTGCAGAAATTTTAAGATAAAATGTAATTAAGGGGCTATACCATCAGAGTGACATTTTCAAAAAGTCGATTTTTGTTTTTTTTTGCTTATTCGATAGTTTATGCCATAGACCAACCCTATAGATGCATAACTCAATGGTATAATTTTGGAGCTAAACAGCGACATCTAACAAATTCGAAGAAACTAAACACAGCGTTGCCACATTGACAGACCAAATGATTACTATTTTATTTAATTTATTTCTATAATTACAGGGTGTAAATAAATGATTGAGAAAGAATTTAATGGGTTATGTCGAAAAATGAGGCCTTTTATATAAAAGAATGTTTGACTACGAATCACCCTTTAAATTCTTTCGCAATCATTTATTTAAACCATGGTACATATTTTAAATAATTATAGGAATAAGTCGCCCAAAGATTTTCAGAAAACTAGAACGACTTAGGTATACAATAAAAAATATTTCATTAAAATTGATTACATTTTTTTTTTAACAAAAATGCACTACTAATTTCCAAAATCGCCTATACGAGAAAAACATCTATAGGTTTGGTCTATGGTTTATGCTTTCAAAAATTTCCTGTGAAAGCGGCAATATCGTATCTTGAATAGTTTTTGAATGGCAGCGATCTAAAATAGCGGCCGCTAGCAAGTATAAATAGATAGTTGAAATTTTAAACGCGTTTTTCTCGACACGACATTTTTCAAAATTGCTGATATCAAAACTCAAAGAGAAATTGACCGATCGACTTCAAATTAAAACTGAGTATTTTTGAATATATTTACTATACAATGACCTACGATCTTTTTGATTGGTTGAAAATTGTCAATTTGGCATTAAAAAAACGACAATTTTATGTCCCCAAAAAACGACACTTTTCTTCAGAACTACGCCATTTTGTTAATTTTTGATATTTTTCAAAAATTGTAGTTCATTGTATAGGAAGTACCTTCAACTTTAATAACCTTTTTGAATTTTTTTATTTCACCTACTCATTCGGCGGGAATCATGTCAACAGTTGGGGAACTTTTTTTTTGCACCTCCGAAGACAGCACATAACTCCGTTATTTTTCAATATTTTTGTAAAAAAAACCTTAAAATATAGCTGAAAATATACCTTATTATATCCAAAAAACTTCAAAACATTCTATCGAGTACTTTCTTTTAAAAAAATTCGCGAAAATCGCCTAATTTTTCATAGGTTACACTAGTATAGCTCCTTAACTTTAGAGGACAGTTTCATAACCAATTAATAAAAATTCCAGTACAAGACGTTCTTATCAAAACAGATATTTATAGTAAGTAATGTTTCAAAGGTGTAAATGAGTACATAGAGCCGGTTCTGAACAAAATTCGTACGTCCTTACAGTACATCTGCGTTAAATTTATACTTATGGTGGTCTCGGTGCGAAGCCGTTGGCAACTCACTGGTAGATTAGATGTCTCAGCTAAAATGCCATTAATTCGGTTTCATGGCGTATAATTTCTCTTGATAGCTAGGAAGTTGATGTCGATGGGTTTTTTTCCTTGCCGATTCGCAGGCATATCTAACTGTATAAATTTTATAATATAGAAAACCGCGTTAACGGAAAAACGTAACCGACTCGCAAAAGTTTTATATTTAGTACGTTATATTGCGCTATCAATTGCGCAACGAATTAATGTAAGTAATGTAATAAGTGCGATCGAATGTAATTATTTCGGTTAAATTTCTAGGAAGATGGATATTTCGTTTTTAATAAAAGAAAAATGGATATACGTTTACGTTACCGACCTCGACCCACCTCAACTCAATGTGCAAAAACCATCAACATTCCAATTCCAGTAACTGACCATTGGTTACCATCTTCGTTTACCCGGGTATTATACGCGACAAGCGCTAGTGAACTCGATGGGGAGTCCCAAGGGACAAAATTACTCTAAATTTTTTGGAATATTCATGGAATATCCTTTCAAAAAGACGGCTCTAGCAAAGGAGCATTTACTTATACATTAATTATAATAAGCTTTGTTTGGAGCGCTATAAAATTGGTAATAACCAAGCGAGAGGCGTGAAATTTTTATCAAGCATATAGCCTAATATCTTGTCTTGGAGTCTACCAAGTAGCATCATCTCTGCTCACCTCCAAGTGCTCGAACCACCTCTTCAAATAAGACTAAGTAGGTCTTTTTTGTCCGGCCGGATACGCTGCAGGGCCTTCTCATCAATGGTAGCGGCACCGGCACGTGACCGATATCGGTACCCGTATCTTCGTATTCTTCTTCTTCTTCTTCTTTATTCTTTTTTTTTCGCGAACGCGACGACTGGTTTCCTTTTCTTTTCGGCTCCGGGGAAAAGTCCGGTTTATTTATAGCGGTCATTCAAGGATCGCGCAAGTGCGTGCGTGTGCGTGCCTGGAAATAACAGCACCTGTTGGTGCCGGTATCATTGTCGATGCTAATTGGATAGATTGATATGATTTAGATATATTTTATAAAATTGCACTGGTCTACATTAACTGTGCCACATGAACTTTGATAGCTAATTCTGCTTTAGCCACCTACCCTCATTGGTAAACTGCAGTAGTTTTGTTTTGATTGGCCTCAGATTTTTTGTGATGTGTTGTTAAATATAACCAATTCTACAGCGATAACCGCAAGTAAACAGTCGCAGAATTAAACAGAATTAAATGAAGGGTACAGGCAAAGAAGGCGATATGTCAATTTTTATCGAAATTGAGTTAATCTTACCATCTATGAGATAAAGATGTTAACTTTTCCCCTAGAAACTATCATGACTAAAAGAGCGATCAGTCAGCAAATATAACCCGTTTTATTTTTGCCATACAGGCTAAAAAGGCGATACTTTTTGGGAAAATGGGCTTTTTTTTGCCAAAAAATCTTAAAAAACTAACTGAGTCTATAAACCTGTAGCACAGTACCCTAATAATAATATGAAAAAATGTATCCTATGTTGCTTTTATAAATTACTTTTTAGAGCTCTTAAAACCTTTAAAAGCATTTTCCTCAAACCTAAAATTTTTGACATATCACCTTCTTTGCCTGTACCCTTCAAATATGCTAGAAAATCTTAAATAGTAATTTCATAATAGAACTTTTTTACGTACTTATTTTGTATCAGAAAGTTATTATTTTTTGAAATATTTAAATTATATCAGCTTATACATTTTTTTGCCAATAATTTTTTTTTAATTACACATTTACACTAATAGTCACTCATCAAAGTAAAAAATATAAGTGAAGTCTGTGTGGCACGACAAAGTTCAAATTTTGTTCCCCAGTGTTATTTTTGTGATTTTTTATGCATTTTCTTATTGCTTATAGCAATCTTTCCTAAACGATTTACATGGGACATCCTGTATGTTACGGCGTACATTAAAAATTAACTTTTCGTCAGATTAATATCATTATGGCGCGTAAGAAACGTAATTATCGTTATTATCCGAGTTATTATGATTTAATTCCCCCTGTAATTAAGACGTAAAGTCACTCTCGGCATGCGTTATTATCGTTTTTTATTTTTTTTAATACTTTTGCGCTCCTCGCTCTCCGCTTAATTATATTACGTTTTCCGTGGCATCATAAAAGGAGTTGATTTACGACGGTGATGTTTAGTTTATTAGGGACGTAAGATGATAATTAATAAAATTATTAAATGCATTACGAATTTATACAACTGCTAGTAGTACATCGGGCTATAAGGAAATTACTGCTATGTAAATTGTTGGTATTAGGGGAGAGTGGGGCTGGTTGTTGCAAAATTAATATTTGATTTTTTTCTTAAAAACTATCAACTGAATCGGCGCCAAATTTTGAGATAATACGGTCCAATGTTTCTGTTCTACATTCCTGAATTTAGATCGAACAATTTATGTAGAAAAACACATTTATAATAAATATTTAATGAGGGCGTGTAAAATGTAACTACTTGCCCTACCCACAGGGGAAAGTTGTTACAATGAATATTATGGGAATTCAATGAGTTTTACACTTTTATTCAAACCAAAAAATGCAAATGTAAAACAAAGATCTTAAACGTATTAATCGCCATCAGAAAGGCAATGAATACAAACGTAGAAATCGTCATCTTCTGTACAAGAGACTTGTGCCCATTTCTTGCAACGTAGATAACGAATCCATTCGTTAGCTTTGGATTCTGAGTAGAGTTTGAAGCATATACCTTAAGAGACAGTGAGTCCTCTTTTTCGGATTCCTCAGAAGAGGAGTCTTGCCTGACTCTCCCCTACATGGTATTACTAAGATTAATGTCGAAAATTAGAAAGGAATAAGTCATAGAACTGCAAAAAAATAATATATTGTTTAAACTAACTAGGTAATTGAATCTAAAATAGGAAAAAAATTCGTTACCTTAATTAATCGGTTTTAACGACTACACGGCTCATTAACCGTGAAATCGAAAGAAACACGAATTTTTCCACGATGTTTATATGCAAAGCCATCGCGCCATTCATAATGAATTTTTACATAAAAAAGCCGTTAGAAATAAATTCTCGTCTGTCGTTTGAAAAATATTTTAATTCGCTCAAATTGCTCTCATTATCTCCGGGTAATTTTTTCTAATCGTTTCGCAAGAACGGGAAATAAATTGGCAGAAAAATTGTATTTTTTTATATAATTCAAAGAATTAAGCTAACAGTAATGAGAGGAAAGAGTTATTACAAGTTTCCTATAAGTTTACAAAATACCGATGCTAAAAAATATTTGATTGAAACTTAACGAGGGTAATTAGAATCGATCAGTGCACGACAAATTCAACACGGTCACGGTTACTAATGCACCTAAACGTTAGAAATAAATAAAAAAATTGGAAAAATTCCGTGAGTGATGATTTGCAAGATCTGACTTTTTTTTCGCCATTAGGCGTTAATGGTAGTGGAAAATAGCCGAGCGCGAAATAAAAGAAATGGAATACGTTCCCTCGATGGCCATCTGTTCGCTCGATTCCCATCTAACTGTGCTCTTTGAGCATCCTCTTCTTCGAGCCATCTCGCCAGATTGCCTTTCCCGTGCTCAAAACACTGACAAATCGCATATCAAGACGTTGACCTGCCGTAGCAAATCTATCATTTTACTACTTAGCGCAATTTTAGAAACTCATATCTAATTAATTTATTTACACTTCTAGATATTTTCATAACAATTACTCGAAAAACAAACAGTTTTGATCGGTTATATAACGTATTTAAAAACGGTTAACGAACTGAATGAAAAATAATAGTTATTTTAACGTGCTCGAAGAGAGGATATGCCGCAGTGATTTCAACTCCCTAATGAGTGTAGAAAAATAACAACGGTGTCGACACGGTTTGGTTGAGTACGAATAGGCGGCATTTGGGGCTTTGTAGTGGAATTGAGTATTTACTTGATAAGGCGAATGCGTCTAATAGCTATAGCAGTTATCGCGAGGAGCAGCTAAAATATAATTGGAAATTTGCAAGGGGATTGCGAAACGGTGCCGTTTTTCCAGTAAAACTTGTTTATAGAGAAAAAATATATTCCAACAATTTTATAACGAATTTTCGAAGTTTTTTTATAGGCAGGTTTAGAGTTGAGAAACACTTTTACATGGCGAGTATATTAAATTCGAGCTGTAGATCAGAAATTTTATTTACATCGAGAAATTGAATTCCTCTCTAATGACCCGGCATTAAAATAACGTAAAAGTTTTTTTTTATGGTACGCTAAATTCCTTAATTGTACGAAACCTCAACTGGCGTTTTTAATTCGTCTTCGACGATAAATTAGAACCTAATTATATTTAATAAAAAAAAGTATTTCACACAAGTTTAAATGCAAATTAGCTTCGCCCGGAGAGAATATAAAAAAATACCTAACATACTTGGTCGAAGTAATATAAAACCGTTTCCGAATTTTTCTCTCGACGAAAATTACCATAATCTAGATAATACTGCGAACACACGCATTTATATTTACGGTAATTCTAGCGCTCTAGAACATCCAAAAAACGCTTCCAGTACCAAAACGGATGTTTCGCCTAATGTATTTTTAAACATTCGAAAAAAGCAACATCTTAATGACACATAATAACTAAAAATTGTGCTTTTAAAAAGACGATTACCACGGTACATTAGACCAAATTGCCCAACATCTTACTCCATCTATTCAGCTGTAAAATACCTACTTTCCACTACATATCTACTATTATCACCATCGTTGGTTTGATCAAAAATCCAATAAAAATTAGGCAATAACGATCGGATTATTCATCAATTAAATTTACAATCCAAAAACCGAGTAATTAACCGCTTCATCAATCACCGATATTCTCAATTCACGCGTCTCACCTCACCTTAGGGAACAAACCAGCATCATCCATCAATATTGTCGCTATTAGCAAAGCCAGTACAAGTGCCAAATGGTCGCCTGTAATTCGATATGACATATCTTTCTGATCGAACATGTCGGAATCATTAAGGAAACATGCACTTTGGCTCCGGCTCGATTGGATTGCCGCACGCTCTTAGTAGGCGTATCGCCTGTATACGTTGGACAAAAGATGTCCAAGATCGATATCGAGATGCGATGTGATGTATGGGGAAAATGACTCGATGGAATATTGTCTATTTATTTGTTTGATGTTTCGTTTGATTGATCATTGTTATTAGGGGGGTTAAATCACAAACCAGTCACGTATATAGACGTGTCACGCCAATGTTGTTTTATGGAGTAAGAAAAGCTCCATCTGGGGATCTGGTCCAAAACTATTTGCCCATAAAAAAGTTGACAGAAGTTTAAAATCACTTGTACCAATATGTTTTTTTAATATCAATATGAAATAAAATAAATCAAAATTTATTGAGCTACCATGAAACTAAATTCATAACAATATTAGTAATAATAATGAGTAAAACATGGAAAACCAAAATTAAGAAGTTTCTCATGAACGCGTTTTCTTATGATGAGTAACATGGGGTCCATTTCACTGAATTCCGTAGATAATAATTAATGCCTGTATCCAATTTTTAATCTGTTCAATATCCTTATTGGGATGGAAACAAATGCCGAATTTTATCATTATATTTGCAATTTTTGCAACACAACATTTTTTAATATAAGGCATGATTATTTACACATACACCACGACACAGCACTCAAACTTGAAACTTCAAATACAAAAGAATTGAAATGAATCGCATAGGTAAATGTCACTCAACTAGGGATTCACACATTTCAAACGCAAAATGTAAAGTCCCTAGGTACAATTGTATTAGATTGCCATCTAGGGATCTGGTCCAAAAATAAAATTTTTACTCCACCTTGAGCCATTTACGTAAAATGTCTATATAGTGACTGGTCTGTGGGTTAAATTCGGTATACGTACAGTACAGAGTGAACCAAAATAAGTTTATTGTACCATTTAGATGTACCACTGTAGAGATTCCACCAATTATTTTAAAATACTAATTCTGAGCCTAGATTAATCAAAATACATCAAAATCCCATCGGGCTGGAGACTCGATAAAATAAATCTATAAAAGCGATATAAATCACAACCTGTAGCATAGATCCTTTCCATTCAATTAGTCAGATGAAAAAAACATAAAATTAATAAAGTTTTGTCGAACCCCAGGAGCTTTGTTTAAAATATTACCCGAGTCTAGAATATTATAGTTCTCATAATTATTAAAAAAAATATATACATAAAAAAATCATTGTCCTTCTAACGATGGATTTAATGCAGAAATGCTCTTACTTTATTGTCTACTATCCGCATATGTCTTTATGCTTTCGGAACTTTTCGATGATTAGATATTGAAATTAATGAAGTAATTGTAGAGATTTCTACGCGGGCTTTTTGTGCGGATATTATTAGAAATATACGGCAGGTGTTTGAATAAATGCAATTGCTTGTCAGGCGATCGTTTTTTCGCGAGATTCGCGTTAGTTAATTGACTTCTATCGATTTAAAATGTGATTAATGGTCGTAATAAAAAAGTGAAAAATCTTCTGAAGACCGAAAATGATGCGTGCATAATTAAATATCGACGTAACGTTACCGTGATCTAAAACGAGTTACGTTCGATACGAGGCGAGAAAGCAACCTTTTCAACGAATTAATTGCTATAAAATTCTCTAAAAAAATATAACTAATTATGTTTACTGCTAATCCGCATTGAAATTCACACTGTTATATTATTAATTAACTCGGTTTTTAATCGACAATAATCGACATAATGTTTAATTGCAACTAAACGACGAAATTATTCCTGTATAGAAAATTTTATTGAAACGGCCGAGTAACACGAAATAATACCATTAAAACTTAAGCTCATCACGTACGTAGATACGTTTTGAATTGGATTATTTTAAACGTTTTCTCATGTAAAATTATACATGATTATATGTAGAAAATCGCGGGTAATTAAATGACTGAATCGCTTAACTATGATGTCTTTATTAAATGAATGTTATCATCGCTTTCTTATTCTTTCAGTCGAATAGAAAATCACGTTTACCTAATTGAATGAGGTATATATGTTATATGATTTCTCGTATCTCCCTATTTTTATTGTAAATATTTATTTATTTTATTATTATGATATACTCTGGTTATTTTACGTACCTCAGGAGCTGTTGGTGATAAGGGCACCGCCGGTCTCGGAGCCCCCGTGCACCTATTGAGGTCCGGCCGACATTCGTCCTGAAAATGAACAAATTATTTAAAATATAACATACCTACTAAAAAATTACATGTAAAACATTTAGTTTTAGAGTTTAGAATTTATAAAAATTGAGTGTATTTTTTTTAATTGATCCGTTCGTCCTCTGAAAAAAAATCTCATTGTCTTTTGTGGGAATCCTAGCAAGAATTAATATGTACTTTTTATTTAGCTCGAGGCCATTGCATGAAGCTCTTATACAGGAAATTATCAATAACGATACGAAAAAATACATATTTTACAGCAGCTTATACGAGGGCATTACGAAGAATGTAGTGACAATTTTTCATCTTCTTACCTATTTTAAACATTTTGTATATCGCACGAAATGTACCTAGTTTGTAATGCAATCGTTGAACTTTCCTTTGTTTACTTCGATCCTGTGGCAAATGATCTACATAGAAAATAGCCGATGCGCCAGATAAAAAAAAATGGCGAGCTGACATTCAATAGAAAAATCAATTAACATTCCCCGTCGAAGAAATGTCAAAAGTCGATAAATATCGTTGGCCGAGAACGGTTAGGCATCGATAATTTCTTCATTTAGAATGTTTATTGAATATCCCTCGTAGTTAAGTAATGCTGCTAAAGTGCAGATAGGAATCGGGAAATAAATTGCAAGAGCGTTTTATGAATTGCTGATGATTGAATTACTCGACTTATCTGATTTCTTGAATAACTCAATGTTATTATTATTATTACTACGACTCTATCAATCCTGTTGTATAATAAGGTGAGGCAGAAATGTCATCGTAGATTAATCCAATTTTTTTTAAATTCTTTTAAAACACTTGTGGCATGCGTTATTCAAACTATTTAATTTATTATAATACAGGGTGTCCCAGCGAAAGGTAGCCCATTTAATCAGCTTGCAACTTTTAAACGCCTAATCATAAAAAACATGCAGTTTTCTCAGATATGTTTTATTTTGCTATACGTTTTGTTTTAGTGACATAGAAATTTTGTATCAGCTGTACATGATGTATTATCAAAATCCCCTCTTTTCAATTCACATTAACCAAATTTCTTCAAATGAAACACCCTGTATATATTGACGCCATCTGAAAGATGCACTCTTCTTCTTTTTAAAAATATATAATTTTGAACTTTGAACAACATAATGCAAATCGCCTTAATTAAAATAAAATGTATAACAAATCTTAAATTTTCCATTTTAAAGTATGCTTTATCAGGATTTTTGAATGGTTTTTCGTTAGGAAACACATTTAATAATCGTACATATTAACATTTTCTCTTTCAATTAAACATATTTTATACATTTCACTAATGTTATGTTACACAAAGTTACAAGTTGATTACATGGGCTACCTTTCGCTGGGACACTCTGTATAGTACCTCTACTATGTTTGACCAGAATTGTAAATTATTGCGGCTTTCAATAATTCGGGCAAAATATTCGTTCAATTTTCGTTTTAAAATTCTGGTTGAATTTATGAGATTTTTATGCAATTGGACTTTCTATTTTTTCGTTTTTAATATGCATTTTCAACGCATTAACTTTAGGCGTGGGTTTCAATAAACGCCGCACTTAAAATATAAATACTCGAATATTTTTCACTTATGGTATGGGTTTTTTCGTAAGGCACTAATTTTATACATCAATAATTTTAATAAATAATAATAAATATGATGGAGAAATCCCGAGTAAATGCTTTCGAAATTATTTAAATTCAGACTTAAAAGTTTATGCATTTATCGTAAAAATTTTATTGAAATTGAATTACAGAAACAATTAATTAAACTAATTGCCAGATGAACATGTACCTACTTATTCAAGCGAAATAAATACTGTTGACGGCTTAATAACCCGAAAATTACACTTAATTCTTCTATTTTCATTCGCATGCTTTTCCAATTTTAACATCACATCGCCTCAGAAACGATATTTAACATATCTCATATCAAATTGCCGCGTTCTTTCAATACCTATCTTCACGCCTTTCAAAACCGAACAAGAACTAACGGTTTATTTATCGAATAAAAATTAAGAAAAAAAAAACCATCATCCCGTCCTGTAAGAAGAAGCTAATAATAGATGAAAAGCATGCTCGAGAATGAATACACACACAAATACACACACATCAAACCGAAACCAGAAAATAAATGAGATGATTTTGTTCGTAAACCCGCATACTGACAACCCAAATTGCCCGTGTCCGATTTGATTAATTTTTTATCGAACAGGTACTTCTGAAACTACTCTTAATATAAGCACAAGAATGTAGGTGAAGGATCGCGTAAAGGCCGCGTCATTAGAGCGATTTCAAAAGATCTGGCCCGTACTACTTCCAGATTCGACACCCAATGATTTTTTTCCAAATTTTGATTTAGCTGATTTAAATTTGACTACATCATATTACAACATTTTGTGCCTTGTGAACCCCGCGTGGATCCTTTCCTGGCATTTATAGAGAACAATTTGATTGTCAATAAATAACAAAGTCTATATTGAATATCAACTTCGGTATCGGCGTAATTATGAAAGTAAACAATAAGTTCGCGTATAAATCAAAAGGAGAACGCTCGAGGTGAGTATACCTACTAGAGAGATATTATCGTCTACAGGGGGTCGGGAAAATGGCGCTTTCGACATAATCAGATCGACTCATGAATGGCTTAATTAAGGCAGTAAATGTTTGAAACTGCCTCAAAATTGAACATACTATAATTAGAGATTTACATCATGTAGTATCTACACATAAATGGTACCAAAAGAGTGCCTTGAAAACAGTTCAATGGAGAAGACAACGACTTTTTTTTGATTTTTTTTTTCAAAACCGTGTGTTCTAAGAAGACGCGTAATGAAATTTTTATTTTTTTCTGTGGCCAAATAAGGCCGCAATTAATTTTTAAAGTTTGAAAAACGTCACACAATCGTCATACACTCTGCTCCAATCAAAGCGAGAGTTTCAAAGAGAAGTCACATTTAGCAAGTTTGCCACGTTTCCTATTACTCTTCTTTACTCCGCAAAATGTGCGTTTTTTGTATATTTATTGCAATAAACATTTTCTGATTTATCCATTTCTTCCATTACCTAATGGATAATTCGATATATTAATATAGAAATATCATATTCATCTGTATAAATTGTAACCGATTTTCGTGTTAAAAACACAAATAATGGTCCTGAAAAATTTATTTGGCAACATTCTTGTCAAATTCAATATTATCAGTAAAGTGTTTTGTGCCGAACTGCAATTCGTGTAATTTGTTTTGTGCAATTTTCAGAAAAATCTGACAAATGACAGGTTGATTTTTGTTCGTTTGTGTATTCTTTGATACTGCGTTCGAAAATTCATACTATTTACTATACAACAAGACGTGAGTGGCTTATGATTGGTTGATAAGGTATGAGTCAAAACCCGAAATTTTTAAATTTCAAAGGGCTATAACTTTTTAATTATAACACAATTTGAGCAACTGAAAACGGTTTTGAGCTCTAATAAATCATTTCAAATCGTATCTTTTGCCGAAATCCGCGTATCTCATATCGTGGTCTTCTCCATTAGGACAAAATTCGATATTAGATCTCCCTCTCTTGGTTTATATTATTTAAGACATAAAAAAGGATTCGCATCCAACAAGAAAGAAACATGTCAACAGCATGTATACGTATGTAGTTATCTTTTGAACAAACAAGATTTTTTAGGTAGAACGTAGAACGTGCATGCATCTCGAGAGCAACGCAGTAAGCCGTGCTTATCTTTACGGCTTGCTAGATGCTGATAAACGTGGCACTCGCTTGTTTCCTCATTGTCATTTCATTTCGGCAGAGATAATGATTATGATAATGATAATGATAATGATGAAGCGCGTGTGTGGTTTATTTGCCGTTCGCGCCAGGTGGTTTTTATTTTATTGTGCCTATTTCCCCAGAAATTTCATTTTATCTTCAAGATGAGATTCTTGCGTTTTTTAGGTTAAATTAAGGCTAAATTGATTACGATATCTTCACATATTGCAGTTGTATCTAGACTTTGATTTTCTCTTCGTTAAAAATCATGACTTTAATTTTATTGATGTTCTCTCTTTGAACATGCACGCCTCTTCTTGCATGTATTAGGAAGGTATATTTAACGAAATTACAACTAATTGTGATTACAATTTATTGTGTTTGTTTCGATGCTTTTTGGAACTTGCTTCGTTCGAAACGTTGCTGCAATGGAAATCGTAAAAATAAAAAATTTATTCTGTAGATATAATAGCACAAAAGGCGAAGAATAAGAAATTTCCTCTATTATTACCGGCCAAGCAGACAATAGTTTCAAATCGCCATTAACAAAAGCCGTTATTATGCTCGCATAGTATACACATTCGAAACCGTAAAATTAATGAACACCCTTTTTCGAGTTTCACTTTTCAAATAGGCCAACTATCGGCTTTATGTGAAACTCTTTATTTCGCATAAATATAGACTCAACAAAAATAATTGATAGAAATAAACACTTCACTAAGGATAGCAGGTTATACATGTAGATATAGGGATTATTACCTTCGAAATACTGTAAATAAATTATCCATTGAATTTTCTCCATTGAATCGCTTCACAAAAATCACCGGAAAATCAATAACATGCAATTAAGTACGCATATACAACTAACTCCTAATCGCATGATTTATTTATTATAGGTACGTTCGTTCGAGAATATGTAGGCCGAAGAACGCGAAAACTATAAAACAAATTTCTTCGACACCTCTAACTATTGATTTTAAATCAGCTTCTCTATAATTAAAGAGGGACTGTAGATATACTTTAATTTCGAATCGTAATTACGTCGAAAATTATCTATTAATTATAATTAAGGTGGTTTTTTCGAGTCGGTTATAATTAGTGGAAATTTTGTAGTTCTTCAATCATCAACCTGTAATCAAATTGCTCGTTTATTTGAGTTAGAATTTATGAAAAGCTACAGCAGTTAAACAAAAAAGTAGTAAATTCCACAGTATATGATAGGCATATATAGTTATAAAATATTATTTTTGATATAATTATGCAGATACTACGTGTTAAATTCAATTATATATTGGCGTTTATTTCGCTTTTAAATATATATAAAAAATAACATCCGCATCATTATCCCACATTTTCCACTCGCTATACGAGATTTAATATTAATACATATAGAAACAAGTAATTGCAAAATAATTACTCGAGCGAAATTACTATGTAAATTAAACATATCTGTTTAATTAAATTATTCGATCATGAGACTAAGCAAGTTTATTTTAACATTGCAACCGTATAGGAAAACATGTGTAGGTATAGAGGGAAAATTATCGCATTTGAACTGCTGCAAAAAAAAGGTAATGCATTTTTATGTGTGTCATGTCATGATATTTTCTCTCGTCGCGTCGGTAAGGCTTCCAATCAATCACGATCGATAGTTATAATTTCACGAATAAATAAATAAATCCCATCCAATAAATTAAGAAAGCGATCGTTCTGTACATTATACATACAAGCCCAGTCGCCAAAAGTTTTGGTAAGATTACTAGATTTACTACCCACACTTTCTAATAACATAATAAATTATCGAAACGTTTAAAATGCATAATTAATATTTATTAAATTAAACTTTTCTACAGGGCGAAAATTATAGATACCGATTAGTCATCAACATTTAGTATCTTGTCGTCAGCCATTCTACCACGCCTTGTATATCAAGGAAACATTGAACAATAAAAAAAATACTCAACATGATGACACCGGATTGCCTTGGAAATAAAACGCACGTAATGGCCCAACTGAATAATAAAATTACCTCTTTCTAATTGTGCCTAATAATGATAATTATTAAATTTTACTTCGCGCATCTCGCTAGATAAAAACGGATTACTCTAAAAAAAGTTATATTGACATGACAATATTAATTGCTCTTGTTCCCATCATCAAGGCGTATTAATTTACAAGAAATGTCTAATAAATAATCCGAAATGTATGCTAATTTTTCGATCGAAACGAAAATAAAAGTATCGTTAATTTAAACAATCGTCCTGAAAAGATGGTTGGTGTTGGCGCTAACGGCCATTTTCCACTAGAATATTCGACTAATTTATCTTTTGTAACGGTACGGATTTTTTAATATTTATTTCAATATTTAGATTTTTTGAGAGAGAATTTGCATAAGATTTCTACGGCTTAATCGCGAGATAAAATTGGATCGAATTCGAATAAATCCGGAATCCACTTTGGCTCCGGATTATAACCGTTCTAGAAACTAAATGTGTTTCTAATGTTTCTCGAATCGACTTTACTCAAATTCGACAAGTGTTATCCAGCACTCTCCCATTAATGCCTATGTAGATTAGATAACAATTATAAATGTTTCTTAATTAAATCCTTTTTATGGAGTGTTCGTTTTACCGCAGAAGCCATAAATTATTTTTCGAATCGTTATAAAATCGTACGTTATATTTACATAATCACTTGTAAAAAATTACTAATAAATATATCAAATTTTTTTTAAGAAAGTAGGAGGAAGAAATATCGGTATACTATTGTAATACATATTTGTACCTACCACAGAGGAGATATAAAAATATTTTTTTACGTAGGTTTTTCATTACTCAATAAACGTCAAAAAAACTATAAATTTCCAGTTAGTAGCAAACAGTAAAAAATAAATCCAATAATAGATAATAATAATAATAATAGTGGTAACGGTGATTTAGGAAACTGTTTCTATTCATTAACGCTTTACGAATGCACGTCGCATTTGCCTTAACTCGTTCATAGAACAGAAACCGAAAGACGAAAAAAAATTATCTAAATAAAACCGACCGAATGGGAAAATAAAGACGGTGTAATTGGGCAATTACAAATGATTTACCGTCGAGCTAAAATGGCGCAATTACACCGGGCTTGTATATCTTCATCGGGACAAAAGCCTTCATCAATATCGTCTAATGAAGGATGATAGAGCCCCCTATATAGTGAAATGCGCTATATTTGGCTTAAAAGTATGGCTTTGGTATGCCAAATATGGCGAACATTAGAATATATGTAGAATAGTGAGGAATAGACTGCACTATACAGGGGGATCCCCTCCGATGCACTTACCAGTAGAAATAAAATAGTAGATAAAATGTTACTAGTAAGCTTACGAATTTAGCTACTGGTACTCTTCGACAATTAAATGCGTGTATAGTTAATGTGGATTTATATCCTGTTTATTTATAGCAAGAATTTAATAATTTTATGCACGAGACCGTCCTCTAGGCGCATCAAAGTCCAATAAAGATCACGCAATTACCTTCAGTGGAAACAGTAAAACTCTCAAGTCGAACTTTATTACTTTCTAACTCATCGCCATCGCCAATCGTTAAATTCGGTCGGTGTACGAAAAGAAAAAGGAAACGATACGAAGTCGGGTTAGGTATGTACCGTGAGAAAATGCCAACGAGAACGGTTGACTATCGTATCAATTTAGTAAGTACCACTAAGTTTTTTTTTTTATTATTCTGTCTTGGGCTCGGAACGGCCCTGGAGCTATTTTGCAATGCGCCTGTTTCTGAATAAATACTATACGTTAAACGGTTGCGTAACTAAAACTCGCTATTTAGTTTGATACCTATTTTCTTTTTTTTATAGAAGAAATGCCGAAATTTTGTTAAAAAAAGAATTATTTCGAAAAATTAGGTATCTAGATAAAACATCCTGTAGGTACTTATTTGTAGAATAATAGTTACTTTTGAGGACCACATTTTCCTTATCACTTTTTCACTTCTTATCCAGCTGAGGAAAATTTATTCGATGGGAAAGACATCTTATTAAAATACTTCAGCGAGCGAGTTTAACTGCTGGCATAAATACATTTTTATGATTTTCATTAATTTTCAAATCAGACAATAAAGAGTCTATTAGTGTTCTAATGCAGGTTTTTGCATTCCTAACGAGCCGCCGATAAATGGAATACTGGCGTTTTCTTTTATGTTCCCAACGGTTTTTTTTTTCGTTACATGAAAAGTTATCGGTTGACCTTCGCTACTTACTTTCATCATCTTAATGAGAGCATAAAGTATAGTGGATTTTAATGGAAAAATTATGCGAATTTTTTCTATATAATAGCCAACATTCGCAACGGCGCCTTTAAACTAAATCCCCGACGTTTTTTATTTAAAAAAAATAACATCCCTTATTGAACAATACAATCTGCCTATACAAGTTTCAACACAGTTAAAAATTGTCATTAACAAAATTATTAACAATTTTATTATACATCACTTCAATGATTTATACTTTTCTAAAAATGCCCGAATTTTATAAAATTACAATAACATTGAAGCAATTAATTGAATTGGAACACACAAAAAAATAAAGCCCATTTCTCTGTTTGCTACACACATGTCCTGTTACATTACGACAACAATAACATCCTTAAAACAGCACTCTTTTATCGCAGAATCATAATTAATTATAGCAGAGCCGCTCTCGGTTTCGCTTGCTCGCCTCGTTATCATGACATGACAATATAGTCCGGAGACAAATGGAATAAAATCCAATTCTAAAAAAACGACCGTAAATACCCAAAATTACATTATACAACTTCTATAACTTTTTATTAATGCAACAACATTAAATCTGGCCAGATGGAATGGAGTACGTAGTAAAAGGCCACAATTAATCGAAGAATAAGCGTATGACAGATGACAGGTACGCCGTTTTGATTTTTACACAAAAATCCACTTTTTCGTTTTATTGGTCTGGTTTTTTTGAGTTATACAGTTAATTGCAATTTGAGCATAGCGACCGCCCGGACTAAGATGGGCGTCAAACGGAGACGGCACGACCGGTTTCGAACGGAAATGTGGGTGGCAATTGAAGCGGTGCAAGTTCATTGTTGGCCGGCACTTCCGGTCTACGCCCTCTAATTTAAGACTTGCATAATATTTGAAAATAAAGCAATTAATTCGCAAACTATCCGAAAATTACAGTTCTGTTCAAGCAAATATTTCGAATACGTCCCTGCGTTCTTAGCCAAAACTGGAAGAATATATAGGATTTAAAATATAATTTAGCGTAGAGGTTTCACTTTAATGATAAAACGCCCGGGCGTCCTATACCAACGCCTTAAATTACCTACGACGCATATTTCTAAAACGTGAAAGTCCTCCGATCTTTCCCAGAGTTGCGTTGCGGATCTCAAAATATAGGTTTGGCCATCTTTTGTAAGGTCAACCCCGCTCATCCTTACCTTACCTTTACTTACCTTACCTTACTTATTGTTGCGAGTTCAAAGACATTCCCATGCTCGGAAATGTCATCGCGTGCGATAACAATTTTATTCCGCAAATATATTCCTTTGTCCTTAGACATTTACCAGGACGATCCGAATTACTTTCTTTTCCATCCTGTGTATGTAAGTACCTACATACCTGTTTACATAAAATTTATTCTTATACAGGGTGTCCGGTAATGAATAGGCCATGCGCTAAGGGGAGGTTCTTTGGGTCAAAATATGACTATTTAACCAAATTTACCTCAGTCAAAGTTGCTTTTTGTAGCGCTTTTTGTACAAGTTGTAGCACCATGAAAATCGATTTTTTATTTCGATTTTTTTGTTCATCCAGCGTATTTCAAGAGATATCTTTTTCAAATTTCACATACCTATAGGGGTTTCAGAGGTGTCCAATTAAGAATAGTTATCCGTTTTGCGCTTAACTCAGAGGGCGCCACTGCAACACATTTTTTTTCCTTTGACGGTCACAACTTTTTTGTACAAAGGAATTTGAAGTTTTCCGTTTTCGAAGATAAATAAGTTTGAAATTTGCACTGCATGCTCATGTAGGGGTTATTAGTTATGACATTTCGTAGCCAGAGCTTCCAGAAATTTCCAGAAATTTCAAGACAGTTTGCAGATATTTCCAAATATTTCTAGACACTTCCAGACATTTAAAGATATTATCCAGAATTTTTCCAGACATTTTCCAGACATTTCCGGACAGTTTCCAGACATTACAGACAGCTTACAGAAATTTTCCATTCATTTACAGATATTTACAGTTATTTCCAGACGGAAGCTTCGTTATTACCCTTGTTTTGTAAGCCTGCAGCACAAATTTCAAACTCATTTATCTTTGAAACGGTGCATTTTAGCGACTCAAAATAGGTGTACCTTATTTAAAGTTAAAATGTTGTAGTTTTTGTAAATTGATCCCGTTTGGTCCAATTCCTAAGTACAAAAAAGTTATGGCTGTTCAAAGGAAAAAAAGTGTGCTGAAATGGCGCCCTCTGGGTTAAGAGCAAAATGGATAACATATTCTTAATTGGACACCTCTAAAACCCCCATATGTGAAATTTGAAAAAGGTATCTCTTGAATTGCGCTGGATGAACAAAAAAATCGAAATAAAAATCGATTTTCATAGTGCTATAACTTCCTAAAGAAGCAACTTTGGACTAAGGTAAATTTGGTTAAATCGTCATATTTTGACCCAAAGATCCTCCGCTTAGCGTATGGCCCATTCATTACCGGACACCCTGTATAGTCAATTCTCGCGGACTGTTGGGTATGTACGAGTTTTAGTTATTAATTTTCCACCCATTAAATAGTTGGAGCGAATAATTTCGTCGAAATTATAAATGCCCGAACGCTCCGAAATGAAATTTTCTGATGATAAACTTATAGTTATTTGCATAAAGACCATGCCCCACATACGACGGATTATCTCATCCTCGTATCTTTACGGTTTTTACTGTTGCAATAGTTTTTACTTAGAGAACGTCTTCGTTCGCTCGTTCGAGTGAAAAAAAAAAACAACAATCAAGGGCAGATATCTCTAGAGATTTATTATCGCATCGAACGGGGGAAAGGTTTTTCCTTTGTCGGCCGGAGACGTTTAAAAGGAGACATTAATGCGCTTTGTTATTATACTCTGTTTAGTATTAACATCGCTGTATGCATAATGCATGCGCATATGGGTAGGTATTACAGGGTGTTCCTTGCGTTCGCATTTTTTCTAAGCAATTTCTACAATTACTTGTTTGCAATAAAATTGTACCATAACCAATTTTAATTTAATTAATCTCCTCCGAGATCCCACATTGATACTTAAATTTATTATAATTTCGATTTCGAATAATAAAACGAACATTTTTTTTCTCTAAAGAATTAACTAATTTCGATCGTGAGAACGACGAGTCTAGCGCCGCTAATAAACAAGTTTATTAAGGCATTTCCGGAGCTCCGGGTAACCGGACAATACGCCGAAGAACCGAAAGGAAAGTAAAAGGTGGACGCGACAATGCCATAAAATAAAATACACGTTTGTATAATATACATACATACGTGTACAGTAGATGCCGGATAAAAAGAGCAAGAAATCCGGAGGGATTCCCCGTGTGTTCTACCGGGCTAAAGAGAGCGCAGCTCGGCCGTTCGCACGTTTATCAAAGAGACACACCTCGATACACGATCTAAAGCTAATGGGCCTGCCTTCGGGCTATCCGATAGCGAAATAATCATAATTAGATTTAGCTAATTTGTTTCAATAGCCGGCCGCCGGGTAAAACCTGTTTCGATGTGTTTTTTTTTTCTCTTTTCGGAATTTTTAACCTGTTTTCGTATTATGTTACGACTGATAGAGGTGATTTTCCATCGTAAATTTGTAGCCATCATTTAAATATCTACAAGTACATATCTATAGAAGCCATTTTTTGCAACAAATACAATTCTAAAATAATTTGTGAATTGGACTCAAGTGTCTAATAAGTAAGTATAGTCCTTTCGCTGAAATCGTGCCGGTTTCGGATTAAGCGTTCAATGTTTACAGTCCCCAAAAAATACCTGTTTTCGGGAAAACAATATTGTTCACAGTGTTTTACTGCAGATTAATTTTGAAAAAATAAAATAATTTTGAGCAGTTGGCGTTTTCCCCGAAAACAGGTATTTTTTGGGGACTGTAAACATTGAACGCTTAATCCGAAACCGGCACGATTTCAGCGAACGGACTATATAGTCCTATACCTAATTTATTAAGGGGCTATACCAGTGCAACCCATGAAAAATTAGGCGATTTTCGCGAATTTTTTTAAAAGAAAGTACTCGATAAAATGTTTTGAAGTTTTTTGGACATAATAAGGTATATTTTCAGCTATATTTTCAGATTTTTTTTTATTAAAATATTGAAAAATAACGGAGTTATGTGCTGTCTTCGGAGGTGCAAAAAAAGTTCCCCAACTAACCCAAAAAGGTTATTAAAGTTGAAGGTACTTCCTATGCAATGACCCAAGATTTTTGAAAAATATCAAAAATTAACACAATGGCGTAGTTCTGAAGAAAAGTGTCGGTTTTTGGGATCAAAAAATTGTCGTTTTTTTAATGCCAAATTGACAATTTTCAACCAATCAAAAAGATCGTAGGTCATTGTATAGTAAATATATTCAAAAATACTCAGTTTTAATTTGAAGTCGATCGGTCAATTTCTCTTTGAGTTATGATGTCAGAAATTTTGAAAAATGTCGTTTCGAGAAAAACGCGTTTAAAGTTTGAACTACCCATTTATTCCTTCGAGCGGCCGCTTTTTTAGAACGCTGCCATTCAAAAACTATTCAAGATACGACATTGCCGCTTTCACAGAATATTTTTGAAAGCATAAACTATCGAATAAGCCAAAAAAACAAAAATCGATTTTTTGAAAGTGTCACACACTGGTATAGCCCCTTAAAACGATTCCATTTGCTCTAACATTCATACCGGGTGTCCCAAAATACAAGCAATATATACTAAAATTCCCACGACTGTGTAGGTAGGTACCTTTTTTGTAGCAAAAGAAATATATCTTCAAACACAATTGAAACTTATTAGCAGAACATGCACAATTTTTAGATAAAAATTAAACATGACCTCTGGAAATCCATAAAAGCAGAGATATCATAAATCAAGAGAACACCTAAAAGGTAACTAGCGTCAAGTCAAAAGTACATTTTGTTCTTTCTTTAATTCGGGTCCCACCCACCATTCCGCGCGGTGCCCACGCGTAAAATAAAACAAAAAATAAATTGTTCAAACATTTTGTTAACCGCCCACGCGCGGCCGTTCTCTAATCTATATAAAAAATTGTAATTGCTGCCAGCCCTGACGCTTGTGAACATTAAGTTTCAACAATATAGTAGAGTTTTGTGCGATACAAACGCGTGTCAATGTCATTGAAATGTACGTGACTCGGTGTTTTTCGTTGATAATCATTTTAATACTTCTAACGCAACATTAACAGGATTTATCTATTAGATTGTAGATATAATTTTGGACCGATTTCGACAAGTGTGAAATAATAATACGTAGGAAGTTCGGTGTAAAAAAAATGTGGAAATTTAAATGAAATTGCAATACCCATGCAATTCCTCTATCGATAAGTTTCTAAATAGGAAGACAAAAAGACACACCTTCGAGTATTATTCATCGAATTGTGTTTTGTGTTTTGTGTTTTGTCTCGCTCGTAAATCTCGACTGTTTTATGTAAAATTATGAAAAAGATGCAATTAAGCGAAACGTTCGAACGCTCCTTAATTTTATTCCTGTTAAATGTTTATGCACTTTTAGGAAGGATCTTAAATTCGAATTGTGATCATTGAACCTAACGCTTTTCCCTTTCAAGTCTTATCTAATAATTTTCTTGGAAAAAAATTTTCATTTGCTCGCACAATATTGATAAACGACCGGCGTATCGGTGAAATTACAAAACAGCAATGCTCGACTATTCATCATATGATAATGGCAATTCCATTGACATAATTCTGGATTATAAATCTAAAGCGAAACCCTGGCCTTAAGGTTACAATAGGTCAATACAAAATTCCATATAAAGCGATTCAAATGCATTCGGTATTCGTCAAATCATTCCATCGAAGAAACGACAATCGCGCGGTGATTGAAATTTCGCAATCATCTAAATAGATTTAGTAGAAATAAATAATTAAATTCTTTAGCATAAACGTTTTTCAAGTGATCACTTTTCTACAATCCAGAATGCAATAAACAATAATAAAATTTGTAACAATTTATTACTCGCAATGAATTTTGCGTAGGGTGGACTCTATTGACATTAAAACACCCGGATTCTTCTCTCGAGAAGGCGCGTCTTTTATTCCAATTCCTATTTAATAAACACAGAAAATCGCCTCTTTACCAATTACAACTACAACCAGGTTCCTATTCTCGCAGGTATCAAATTCCAATTGGAAACGATTTTATTATCTCTCATCTCGAACAAACAATAGTCGCAACGATGTTAAGTAATCAGCGGGACATTTGAGAGTATTTTTTTAACATGGTCTACTACCTAAGAAAAATTAAAACCATCCCAGCTCCGGTACAATTCACTATTACAATGGGCGCAGCACTTCCTCATCTCTGCAATTGTCTAATGAATAACGGAAAGCGGTAGAAGAAAAGTAAAAGTGCACATACTAAATAATTAGAGTTGCTTTTAATAGAATATTCAATTAAGAAGGGGATGGGGAGGAATATAAAAAGATTTCGTTCCTTTCGAATGTCAATTTAATGACATTAAAATGACGTACTGTTTTAATGTATGCATGATAATTGCAGGTATCTATTAACAGTCTATTATAATAAGGCGATATAATTTATAAAAGTTTTTTAATTTATATTCCTAACGACTTTCATTTATTACAATACGGAACTGTTTTAATGATAATAATAGTCTACTGAAGAAGTACGAGGAATTTAATTAACCTTTAATGCCAATGAAAAAATCGTTTTAAAAAGTGCAGTTTTTATTTATATTATATGCATTGAGGAAAGCTCGATAGACACAAAGTTACAAAATGGTTTTCGCTAGGCTTATCTCTCCTCTTTCACTTAGACTCATTAAATCTCCGCAAAATTTCTAAACCGTAACCAAATTACGAACGTGACCAAAAGCGGGCAAAGTGGGAGTATTCGAGTTTGTATTTTTGCCATTTTTAACGATTCCACCAGTATTGAGGAACGAACACCTTTCACTAAAATGTCCAATTCGACCGTTTATGAACGTAGGTATTTATCCGAGTAAATTTTCGATTCCAGCGTGTGCATAATAAAAATATTAATCCGTTAATTATCAAGGACTTTGCGAATATAAAGAGCGGTGTTTTAAGTAGGTATCCTATCTCGATTTTTTGTGCATTCGAATTTATTTAATTTATTTAACGATGTGCTAACTTATGTTGAATTATATTATATCAATAGGATCCGGAATAAGGCCATTCTAATTACTTATCGTCGATAAAAACAAAGTCTACTTACCATGAAAACCATGAAAATATCCTCTTTCTTCGTCTTATCAAAAAGAAAACAACCAGTCCACGTGTGACTATTTTCAAATATTTCGACCGACGTTATCTCTCCAAAAGCATAACACAAATAAGCGTCGTTTTATCGAAAAATTTCAAAAAAAAGTAACGAATTTTCGTTATTTACAATAAAATTCGAGTTTCGATAAAAGACGTTCCATAACAATTCGCTCGAAAATTTTCGATTATAGTCTACCGAGCGATGACGAAGTAGACGGGCGGAATTCTGCAATAATAAAAAAACATCAAATGTTAACGATAATAATTCTTTTACAGCGATTATTATTAGTAATTAGGTTTGCGCGTTCGCAATCGAAATAGTTTTTGTATAAATAATTGTTATTCTGGTGTATCTATACAGTCTAGTTTAACAAAAAATCGCATTATAAAGTGCTTAATACATAAAATTAATTCAAAAAAATATCTTCTCATCATAATCAACCGATTATTCCCAATAATTCGACCAATTCATTACCTGCATTAGCTTTAAAAAATATATCTACTAGATATCGATAAATCGACAGTGGAATTCTTCCTTATTAAATTACAATCTATCCGCTTCTATTAAAACAAGTGCAAGAGATAAAAACAAAAAACTCCACGCAAGGTCTGTTGTAAAACGATGCCACGAAATGATAAGATAACGCATTACTTTGTTTTGCAGCCTTGAAACGAAATGTTATTTAACGGTGACGCCCGTATCCTGCGTAAATAGTAACGCATTTTTTCCAATTGAGGCGTCGAAAAATAATGAGGAAGTCGAAAATAACAAGACGCGATAGGAATGCATTTCAATAATAAATCTTGTATCAAACACCTAAAGTTACATAAATATTTGAATCGTTTGATATGTACCTAAGTATACCTATATGTTTTAGGTATAATATAATTCTTCTCCTGGTTACCCACCTAAATATAAAGATTAGATAAGAAATGAAACTACATAGAGAAATATCCGTTAATCAATAAAACCCGTATTTTTGTTAAAAAATGTTTTATTTTTTTCAGTTACGTACGCTACTTTCTACGACGTTATCTTTAGGTATGGTGCATGGTAGACTGCATCTTCAATAATACGTTTTATGGTAGCCATTACAAGTTGTATCTTTGCTTTCGATCTATGGGGAACAATATTTGAGCAGCCGTAACTATCACCGTTATTATTGATTGCATAAAGTTACTTCATTTTGATATATTTATTTAAATACGAGGGGTGTACGCAGAATACCTATATTGCTCGTCAAACTAATAATACGTTCGTGTTGATACTAGGAACTGATTCTGCTGGAACACCTTTAGCTGTACAGAAATCGGTAATCATCCAATTGCTGTTTGTATATTCAAAACGCCCTTTAGGATTTTATGTCTTCATTTTGAAGGTAGATATTTCTATTTTGATTGTAATTTTTTAACGATATATCTTATTAAGGTAGATACAAATTATGTGATGTTATAGTAGGCATCTAATGAATTTCGCCCGATTGAATGAAAGTTGGTTCATAATCGTCTTTTTGCTATGCGCTAGCTAGACAAAAGCTGCTTGTGAGCCTGCTATGGAAAAGATAGACATTAAAAACGATTAAAAGCGATCTTTAATTCATAAGAAATAGCGGTAGTATAATGGCAGCGCAAATAAAATTATACCTTTAAAATAATTCATTTCAAAAGACGGATAATAAAGCAGGAAATTGTACAAACCTACACAGTTAATAAACCGATAATTACGCGCTACGGATTATTATTATTGTTTCGCCATTGTTTTATTATTTTATTTAGGGTTTCAAAAATTAGCATACTTAATGACTTCCTAGTCAAAAATCCTTATATGTAAATACGATAAATTTATACCTAATTTACAATCTTTTTTCATCATACATCCTTTTTCTTACACTTTGAAGTGCCATTAGTTTTTTATTTTACTAGATATATGTATATTAAAGAAAACTCCGTAACTCTTAGTTACGTTTTTTTGTACGAATTAATTAATTAATTAATTACAGTTACTGTCAGTTGCCGTGCATTTTAAATTATTCTGAATGTTTTTTTTAATTGATAAAATAGGCAAAGTACCTACGCCATTGCGATTCCCAGCAATAGATTTCATGGGCTTTTAAACGGAACCTACGCTTCGGTGTTAATAATTTTTCCGCAATAAAATGTCCTACATAAAACGTACGAATGATTATTTATAAGGGAACGTATTGCGAGAAGAATAATCTATTGATTATGTACTGTTAAAACGTACGAAAAAATCTATCTAAACGAATTTTATTCGCAATTTGGTAGCAATAGAATACCGAATATAAATTTATTCAGGCGCTCATTATATTCATATAAAAGTTTTACCATTTCAGTAGTTCGAATGCGGCAATAATAATACTTCCGCCCATTCATCTATTATTCATAATAAATTTATAATGTATCGTCGGGTTTGTAACAGTAACAATAATACGAGAATTGCGCCCGATGTGAAAATATTTTCGTTCAAAATAAAACCGGCGATTCGGAGACTTTTTAACTTCCAAAGGAGCGTCTTTGGAAAACGAACCGTCCGCGTCCGTCCGTTCGGTATTTTTGATAATATCGCGGATGTAGAATTAAAAATGATTAACTAAATTGGACGAGGCGCTACCGTACTCGCGAATGATAATAACGGTGATTATGATGTTGGTGATGTTGTATTTATAAAAAAAAAAATTTAATAGTGTTGTGTACGAAAATTGGCTTATTGTAGATATCTATATGTTTACAGTTATGCGTATGTAAAATTATTTTGTTAATAAAATATTAATTTATGCAAGCTAATAAATTGGTGAAATTTTGTATTATTTATTATGATTAGTCAAATAAGTGTGGACATCCTAAATTTTATTTGCTGCACAAATTATTAGATTTGATATTTCGATTTATTAATCGTGATTGTATAGATATTTCGATTACACCCACAACCCCCGACAACCCCATCAGGCCCCCTTCAGTCTACCAACCTTGAAGCGCTCCAAAAAAAGCGGGATCCGACAAAATGTAAAAATCGTAAAGTAATGCAAAAAACTAATACTAAAACTGGCTCAAAAACTGGCATAAAACGAATTAAATTAAAAAAAAAACAAAAAAAAATGAAATCGAATGCACCGCGTCGTCCTCTCCTAATCCATAGTCCAAAAACGATCAGACTATCGGCGTGGCACGCAAAGATGCCACATGACCGGTCGCGAAGCAAACCACGCCGCGACGAAAACAAAACAACTAACAGGCCGATTTGTTTTGGACGAGGTTGTGGGGCATAGTGCACACACACACACGAGACCCCACTAGCGCTCGGTTCGGATCCGAGTACTTGTGGAAGTACTGTCCCCACCTAAGCCTTAAGCCTGCTTGATGCATATTATACACTCCACGCCGTGCCGTGCTGTAAGCCAGCAAATCTCTCACAATCTCACATGCGTTATGCGATGAGAGATGTTAACAAAGCTCCCTATATTTACATTATATTGTGGATATTATATAGTGGAAGATGCTATTGGTACTTTCGAAAAAATGATAGTAAAAATTGCTATACAGGGTGTCCGGTAATGAATGGGCCATACGCTAAGGGTAGGTTCTTTGGGTCAAAATAAGACGATTTAACCAAATTTACCTTGGTCAAAGTTGCTTCTTTAGAAAGTTGTAGCACTATGAAAATCGATTTTTGATTGGATTTTTTTTGTCCATCCAGCGTAATTCAAGAGATATATCTTTTTCAAATTTCACATATGGGGGTTTTAGAGGTGTCCAAATAAGAATATGTTATTCATTTTGCACTTAACCTAGAGGGCGCCATTTCAGCACTTTTTTTTTCCTATGAACGGCCATAACTTTTTTGTACTTAGGAATTGGACCAAACGGGATCAATTTACAAAAACTAAAACATTTTAACTTTAAAAAAGGTATACCTGTGTTTAGCCGCTAAAATGCACCGTTTCGAAGATAAATGCGCTGCATGATGCTTATGTAGGTAATGAATTAGAAGTTATTAGTTAAGGCATTTCGTAGCCAGAGTTTCCAGACATTTCCAGAAATTTCAAGATAGTTTTCAGATATTTCCAAACATCTCCAGACACTTTCAAACATTTAACGATATTATCCAGACATTTCCAGACATTTACAGACATTTCCGGAAAGTTTCCAAACAGTTTAAAGAAATTTTCCATTCATTTCCAGATATTTACAGTTAATTCCTTACGAAAGCTGCTGTTATTACCCTTGTTTTGTAAGCCTACAGCACACATTTCAAACTCATTTATCTTTGAAATGGTGCATTTTAGCGACTAAAAACAGGTATACCTTTTTTAAAGCTAAAGTGTTGTAGTTTTTGTAAATTGGTCCCTTTTTATCAAATTCATACGTACAAAAAAATTACGGCCTTTCGAAGAAAAAAAAATTGTGCACCCTCTGGGTTAAGCGCAAAATGGATAACATATTCTTAATTGGACACCTCTAAAACCCCATATGTGAAATTTGAAAAAGATATCTTTTGAATTATGCTGGATGGACAAAAATATCAAAATAAAAAATCGATTTTCATAGTGCTATAACTTCCTAAGGAAGAAACTTTGGACTAAGGTAAATTTGGAGGACGCACCCTTAGCGTATGGCCCATTCTTTACCGGACACCCTGTTGTGATAGTCTATTCATAAATGAGGCATCAATTGGCCAAATTCCAGCCTAAACAGAAGCTACCTGCCCAACACAGAAATTGAAAAAAAAAGTCATGTTCTCTCATTTATGAATAGACTATAAGTAGTATAAGTATCTATACATTTGCTTGTAAAAGTCGGACTGAATTTATTTGATTTCGTGGGAATTCTAACGAAAAATGGGCTAACTGAAGTCATTGTAGATAAGAGGCCGAATGAAAAATAATTTGAAAACCTCCTCCATTCGAATTTCAATTCAAAGTCTCAATTACAAATCGACCAATCGTATACTCTTCTTTACTAGGCACCGATATAAAAGAAGAAAACAATGACACCTACATATCACTCACGGTTCAATCACATTTCCGAAATTCCCGAAATTCCTCATCCACCATGGCACAGCAACTCCAATCCTTAAGAACGCTAGTGAGAAAAGCCAAAAAACTCTACATGAAGAAATTCGGCGAGGAAGCCAAAGTATTCTCCTACGCCCCCGGCAGAGTCAACCTAATCGGGGAGCACACCGATTACAACGGGGGCTTCGTCATGCCGATGGCCCTGCCGCTGTACACAGTCTGGGCGGGTAAGCCACCCAATTCATCGCATTACAGCGAATTAACCTAACGTTCAAAGGGAAACGATACGACGGCACCTTCGCCGAAATCTACACGAACGCCGCGGGGTTAGACGAGCCCACGGTGAGATTCGGCATCTACAACCTGGACAGGTCCGGCCCCGTCTGGTCCCACTACGTCAAAGGCGTCTTGTCCTGCTACTTCGGCAAACTGAACGCCTTCAAGGCCGTCATCATCAGCAGCGTTCCCGTCGGAGGCGGCCTCTCCAGCAGCGCTGCCCTCGGAGTATCCACTTACATGTTCCTCGACGAGCTCAACGGTGATATCTAGAATACTCATTTAACTGTCTTAACTGTAAAGGGTGCGTGCGATATTGCAGGGGGTCGTTCCGAATTGACCAAAGTGGAGAAGGCTCTGGCCTGCAAGAAAGCGGAGAACGTCTTCGCCGGAGCGCCCTGCGGCATCATGGACCCTTACATAGCTCTACTAGGTGAAGCCGAGACCGCTTTACTCATAGATTGCCGCTCCTTAACCTCGCAAGCCATCCCGCTGGAAGATCCCAATATCGTTGTAGTGATAACCAACTCTAACGTGAAGCACGATTTAACAGGTTTTTAACAACTTCTTCATCACTCGCATTTTATATTTCTTGTTTTGTAAGGGTTCGAGTACGAGGAGCGCCAGACGGAATGCTTCAAAGCGGCCGAGTTGATGGGCAAAGAGAGCCTGCGGGACGCGGATTTCATGGATTTCAGGGAACTGCTGGAGAACAGGTTCAAAGTTAAGGCTTCTACGTCGTTGTTGAAACGGGCCCGGCACGTTATCAGCGAGATAAAAAGAACCCTGGACGGGGCCAGGTTGCTGCGAAACTCCAAATTCGCGCAGTTCGGAAGGCTGATGTACGAGAGCCACGAGTCTCTGAGGGATGACTTCGAGGTGTCCTGTGTGGAATTGGATCGGCTGGTGGAGATCGCGAGAGGCGTGGAGGGAGTGTTGGGCAGTAGAATGACGGGGGCGGGTTTCGGGGGGTGTACGGTTACTTTGTGCTACGCCGATGCTGTTAGTAAGTTTATCAAAAGGGTGCAAGAGGAGTACGAAGGGGAGCCGATTTTTTACGTTTGCAAGCCAAGTAACGGGACGAAGAGGTTGTGCGAATGCGCCAAAGTGGCGTAATTGTTGTGGGATGTTTTGGAAGGGATGAGGAAATTGAATATACATTTTGTTATAAATGTGTTTTCTTTTTGGAAGATGATGATTTGATTGAATTGGAAAGGGTAATTGGAACTACACTTATAAAAATGGTGGGTAAAAAAAGTGTTAAGAAAAACGGCGAAATTTATTTTGTTTCAAAGTTTTGGTCTTTCTAATAGTGTAAAGGCTTTTGAATATGCTTACACTACATATTAGGCAACCAACTTTACAAAGAAAACATTTCAAGCTTATATACTTGCGTATATTTAAAAATACAGTGATGGGCTAAAGTATAGAACCAAGTGAATATCTCTGGAATGGTTAGAGATATCGAAATGAAATTTGGATGGTAGATATTATACTAAATTGTGCATTTGTTGTTGATATTTTCAACAATTTTGAACTTCCGGTTTAACCGATGTCAATTTTTAAATTTGTAGTAAAACACCCTGTGTATTTTTGCATTTTTAGATTCTACTCGATGAGCTGATTACAAGGATGGGTCACACTTGGTATTTTGGTCTCATAATAAAGGCTATACAGCCACTCAAAAATTATAATATTTAGAATTTAGGCGGCTCTGAAAGCCAAACAGTGGAAAATTGCAAAAAACGACTTCCATATGTTCCTATCCTAACTTTTCAAGTACTATCTAATGATACGATATAAAATGTATAGAGGTGATCAAAAATTTCAAAATTTTTATCAGAAATCTTCTTGTACCATTTGTACTTGAAAAGTTAGGATAGGACCATACCAAGTGTGACCCAAAAATTTAAAAATTGACATCACTTCCGGTTTAACCAAATGTTTAAAATTGTTGAAAATATCAACAACAAATGCACAATTTAGTATAATATCTCTCCATCCAAATTTCATTTTGATATCTCTCACTATTCCAGAGATATTCACTTGGTTCCATACTTTTGCCCATCTCTGTATAATTCCGGAGTTTATCAATGCACTCTTATAAAGTTGTCTCTTGTTTACTTGAATACAAAATCTCTACTCAACTATTAATTTTACTATCTATTTCCGGTTCTTACTCTATCAATATAAAAAAAGTCTCAAAAATAATAAAATCGTATATTTCTAAAAAACAACATCGAACAGAACCATAACGAATTTGAAAAACACGGCCACGAGAATGGCCACAAGCGTATAATGAGCGAACAACAACTTCCAGTACTTGACCTTTCCCTTGGGGACGGTTTCGAGCGGATCCTTCATCAGGTAGACGCGCCCGCCTCTCGTGTAAGTGTAGAAATATAGATCCCAATCGACTTTTTTCATGCTGAATTCGAACAGTTCCTGGTCCTTGTTCTTCAGACGTTTCCACAGCGATTGGACGTTCTCGTTACTGAACGTCCATTGTCTCTGGCAGAAATACGACAAGACGTCCGCGAATTTGTTAATTTTTTTATAACCTTTGACCAACCTAAAAATAATATTATTTCTTAATTATTTATTACTCTTTCGAAGAGTATGGATGGTTAGAGAAGGGTTGGGAAGGGTTGGGAATCGTTGGGAATGGTTGGGAATGGTTGGGATTTGTTGGGAAGGGTTGGGAATGGTTGGGAAGGGTTGTGAAGGATTGGGAAACGAATAGATTATTCGTTCAAGGTGTAGTTTCTGAATATTGATTAAATCTAATTCTCATACTCACATTGGTTTCTTTCCTATACAAATAGCCATGCCATCTACAATGTAAGCTGGAACAGTGTGGAGTAAAAACACTAGCATCAAATAAACCCATTTATTTTCCCTCATCCTGAAGTAACTGTGCCAAATGCATTTTTCCGATGGAATTTGCTTACAATGTTTCGTACTTAAAGCTTGAAATAAATCTAAAAACAACCAAGAAGGTTCGGGCGATATTCGAATAAGATTCATTATCATTTCACTCACCCCATGTCAAAGGCTTCTCGGGCGTACTGACGTAATTGTAAATGGGCATTTCCTTTTCGAATTTTTCCTCTCTGCTATCCTTTTCCTGGACCTCTTTATTGACATTAATCGTCCTACAAACAATTCGTGTATAATTAGTATCTATCTTAACAACAATGGGAGTTTGATTGAACGGATAAATCATTGTAAAAATCTCACTTTATAGTTGCAACTTCCCAAGCAGCGGCGAGTACGCTGTTTATAACGTAATCAGCCGGCACCATGTCGGCGTGATTGCTCGACTTGCCGTGCAGAACTCTCAATAAACCGACGGCAACGCCTAAAAGCACGCCGGTCGCTCCGTAAATGTTGTTTATCCATCCGGCTACCGGTTCTTTAACGGTGGCGATCACTGAAAACGAGTCGTAAGAAATAATCGAAAAAAAGGTAGAGAGAAAATCTCACCGATGGAAGGCCTGTACAAACCGACAGGTAAATTCGCTGCGTCCGCTTTCAGAACGTTTTCCGCGACGCATTTCGTGAAGGCGTAAGTGTTGGGGAAATCTCCTAGTAGACTGGAAGAATGCAATTAAAGCTTCAAACAATAAATATATGAATCGCCCGTATTCAGTGCTCTTTTTTAATAGTTATGGGGCGCTGAATATGGGCCAATTACTTACGTTGGTGTAATTTTATCTAATTTACTATCGTCCAAGCAATCGACTAAAGTTATGAGCTTTTCGGCGGTTATAGGAGGATCGTAGAATTTCTCTTCGATTGTACTGTGAATGCAATTCGAAAACGCCGTCGATACGTGTATTAGTGCCTAAAAAAACCGTTAATTAGTTCTTAAAGTTATGAATATTTGCAAATGTGTTACATAATCGATTAGCTGTTTGGAAAAATTTCCGACTAATCGATTCGTCGGTGCACTTTTTCCAATAAAACGACTCGTTAATTAGAAAGCAGAAATTGCAAAACGTGCAATTTTCCCACAATAAGCGACGTAAAAATTTTGAACGCGCTTTAGTTTGAATATTTATCAAAAGTGAAGGCTTATAACGACCTAATTACGTCCGAAATGTAAATGTAATATACCTACTCACTGCATATTTTACCTTTTACCTAATATCATTAAGCAGATATCACTCATAATTTATTAGTTTGTAAATACTGCATTTCCCAATTGTTACACCCTGTATATTTGCATCAATAAGAACGTTAAGGCTGTTCTATATATCATCCTATATTCGTTAAGTCGAAAAGTCAATTGCGAACTTGCGAAGAAATTGTTGGAATTATATTTTCATTTTACCTCATACTTTTGGAAATGTAAATAAAAATCCACCTGAAATATAAAATATTAAAAATATAATTCCAACAGATTGTAGACCATACTTTTTGTAAACTTTTTTCTATATAAAATTTTCTATTAAAATAAAAAATAAGCATAAGAAATGGGAAACCGATTTCAAATTTTACGAATTTTTGAAACTATATCGCTTTCGCTCTTATTTCTACAGCGTGTTTCGCAAACTATAGTGTACAGAAATGTACTCATATTATTAAGAGCCCCCAACTTTTTATCTTCCTTTTTTCTTACTAACTCTACTAGATTGTAATTAAATTAAAAATTGCAATAACCGACAGTACATTGCATAACAAGTTACGAAAATAATAAAATAAAATTGTTAGGTATATTTCTACGAAGAAAAAATCTGAGTGCGAGTCTGTATTGAATAGCATTAAATCGGTGAAATGTGCGAGTGAAATAGGCGAACTATCTCTTTGAAGGATAGAGTGAAATAAAGTCAGTGCTGTCATGAAGCGAAAGAAAATTTAGCCTTAATGATAAATTTATTTAATGAATAGAGCAAGTACTTTCTGTCAAATTTATGACGATTTGCCAGTACTCTTATAAAGGATTATTTGCGAAACTTACTCTCAATTTCTTCATATCCTTGGCGATTCTCATAAGATCTCTGACCGCCCGGACGTTTATATTACTAGCTGTACGGAGCTTTTCGTCGAATCTAACTGTAGCTGCGAAATGAAAAACTACGTCCACCTCTGATTTGATGATATCCAGATCATCTTCAGTCATTCCTAAATTGGGCAAGCTCACGTCCCCGTTCAGCGTTTCCACCTTTCGCAGAAGAGTCGGATCTTTTCGTTTCAAAGGCTCGAAACTCTTTAATAAGAAACGACAGCTATAGAAGCAGGATTAAAGGATTATATATACTCCTTACCGGGTCCTCGAAGAGTTCCTCGAACCGCTTCTGCGAGTCCTTGCCCTTCTTGGCTCGCACCAGGATGTAGATTTTGGCGACTTCGCAGGTTCGCAGGAGCTTCTCTAAGGCCAGTTTGCCCAGGAAACCCGTCGCTCCCGTTATGAATACGGTGGAGTCCCGGTAGAAATTGACGATGTCGCTTTCTTCTTCGGGAACCAGCATGTCCGATGCGGTTATGTCAGCGCCTTCTCGCTCGGCTTGTTGGTGTTCTGCAGCTTCCATTTTTTTTATTCCTTATATAATGTAAATCTGGAATAGAAATTAAACTTTGGAGAAGATTTTGAACACAGCAAAATCATTACAAAATCCCTATTCGTTATACGTTATGTTGGCAATCGATGTATGAATTACAAAATAAATCGATTTATCGCAACTGGATTATGGAATGTCTAAATGCGTTTGGAGACATGTAGGAATGTTTTTTAATAGACTTATTGACCCGGTTGAAATGGCTACACCTTTGCTAATACCTAATGGCTTTCTATTCGCATGTGCATTGCGAAATGCTCTAACCCGTTTTCCTTTGCTGAAAAAGCGCGTGTAAAACGGAAAAAAAGAATTAAAGGAAAAAAAAAAAGAATTTGTTACTTTCCATTGGCCCAATTAAATATTCGATATGTGGAATTTTACGACTACATAATTGGGCAATTAGTAAAATTAATAATCGACAACTGATTCTCGAATAATGCGTTTCTAATCAGTGGGAAAAATTTCCGGTAATTTATCGTAATTACGTACATTTTTTCTTAATTTTTTTTTATAAAAAAATAGTAAAATTGACATGTACATTACGGTTACTATTCCGATACACCTCGTAATTTAATTTACCCTTTTGATTACATTTCCTATCCAAATTACTACCTATTACATTTCAGTGCAAAGAAACAATGAATTATACCTGTGAAAAATCCTTGATATTAATCGTTTCCGTAAATACAAATTAATTTGTTTTCAATAAGTATCTACAAAGTCACACAAAGTGGCATATTTGGTTAATGACTCTTTCACTTTTTAAGATGATGGTAATTGTTTTAATTAGAATAAAATCGATTGATCGATTAAAAATCAGCCCCGTCCCGTATGTAATTACAGCACATAACGCTGCTCGTTAAACCTTGGTTTCATTAATTTTTTTCCACGGGATATAGAGAATAAACGCGTATTGAACTTGAACAGGTTTCTTTCTCTTATAACTATTATTTTATAGAACTCGACAGTGGCGTATCCTATTTAGATTATTCAACAATAATTTAAATTCACTAAAAAGTGATGCATAGAAAGTGTAGTTTGACATAAAATCCTGTTTTTTTATAGTAAGTACCTATATTGTTTATAAAAAAACCGAATTATAAATTCGGAAACCGTTATGAAAATAATTGCCGGTTATAAATTACTTATAACCGAGCGAGTTGTTGAATGTTGAGAATTATAATGGTATTCAAAATAGGTACCGTTAAACCCAATCTCCTTAATCTAAAAATTCAGATCACTATGAAGCGAACATTAATGATCTAATATTATGAAAGATTAGTCAGAGTAGAAAAGTATAAATTTAATGTTAATGTTTGTATTTTTCATGTAATAAATTTTAATGTTTGTTGGAAAATGAATAGTGACAAAAAATCTAATGGGTAATAAAATTTTAAAAATTTATTAATTACAACCGTAACAAATTTATATTAGTATACCTGTTTAATTGGCTATTGAACTTGACCAAAATTCGAAACGTAGGTCAATGTTATTGTTTCTTCTTCATTTAGAATTTCTTGGTAATAATAATTATTGAAACATGTAGGTATAAAATAAGAATAATAATAACAGAACGATTAACAATAACACTTGTTCTGTTAATGGCAATGACACTCAGGCATGTTAAACTTAATTATTAGTTGAAAGGTAATTAGTGGAAGGTTATTAAATATTTGCAGATATGGAATACCTATGGGACGGTTGTTTTACAAAAATTAGAACTGTTGCCTATTCTGCAATATGTACCTATGTACCTAATATGTCTATTTTAATTATACATTTCGTTAATTAGTACCTATTCATTTGCTTTTCTTATAATTTCTCTATTTTCCAATAGAAACATCTAGTAACATTATACGCCACTGATCTGCCTATGCATGCACCTGTAATATTGTAAATGCTACAAATAATTGTGATATAGAAATTATTTTTCTTTGACAACTTTGAGCAATTTTGAACAATAATATACAGCTTCAATTCACATCATGAACATAACCATTCCAAATCTTAGTGTAATTACTCACCTAACTAACGGCCCGGAATCGTTTCGAAAAATCTCAAAAACTCTAAAATGATGCGATAAATATCTTCTTTCGATCGAAAAACTTTTATTAAATAGACAGTAGATGGATATGGAAGTTCCGCGGAAGGCGAGGCCCGAACGAGCACGCAATGAAATGAAATGGCTACTTGAAAAAAAGTACACCTATCTTTGCTTTTATGTAGGTAGAGTTGCATTTCCCCACCTTTTTCACTTCGATTGCCGCCGGGCAAAAGCGCATACTTGACGAAAACCCAAAGGAATCCAAATATGCAAATATGCAAATAAATCTGCACAATTCATTCAATTTACTCGATTATTTATAATTTAGTATTTAATAAGTTATATTAAGTCAACTCTGCGCAATTTTCATTGTTAGAATGAAGATTAAAATCCTCAAAAAAAAATTGAAGCAATATTTCAATGGAATACTAATAATCTAAATACCCAATAAATTATTGAAGTTATTTTAAACTCACCTGGGATATAGATAATTAGCAAAAACTTGTGCTAGTTGTTAGATGTTAAAGGATTCCTTAAAATAATAAGGAACGATCCTGATAAAATGGCTGCAATATAATCGAGCAGGCACTGACAACCGATGTGAGGTAATTAACGTATGTAATTATTATGCATACGATTTATTTTGACGCAGGAACAATGGCATAGAATTTTCGCTTTTATATCGAGTTATTGTCTGGTTTATTAATGCTGGGTCTCGATTAATGTGTGTTAAATTAATTATTCTCTTCGTACGAAAAATTTTACAACATGTGTGGATGTTCTTCGTTCACGGGTGGCCAATTTTAATTCGCTGCGAATTATTCTACTTATACATAGATCAAATTTATTGCTCACATTAAATGTGTAATAAAACATTTGCGCTTCCTATAGAGTGAGGAAATTTTCTTTTAATAACAACGGAATGATTCTAGTGGAAAAAACGGCTGTTAAATGTTGTATTGTTACAGGTCAACAATATTACATATGTCATTAATAATTATTAATTTTCACAGCATACTAAGTGTTTAAATAATGCATAGAAAAAAATTTTTAACAAAATTTTCCATTCATTAAAATACACCATTAAAAAATTAATTAATTTGATCCACTTATTAGCGAAACTAAGGTAAGATTACTTACCATATATATTAATATGTATAGTTTTTTGTTTAATGTAGAAAATTACGAGAAATTGAAATCGTTCAATGTAAAATGCAAACATTATATGAATGTTTAATTTAATTCGACGTTAACTTGAGAAATTCTGATTTAAATAAATGAGAAGTAATATATTTTTATGGGAAGTATTCGCATATATACCTACTCGTACGTCAGAAGTTTTAAATTATTATAGGTACATGTGTAATTAAAAAATATGTAATACTCAGTTTATAAAAATTATACACATTTAAACTTAAATCCTTTTCTTGGTATATGTATACCATTATATTATAATTATGTAATTATTGATCCATCAATAAAATTAGTGTGGTTTTTAATTGCAACAAGTTCATGGACATATACTTTTGAGAGTTTTTGAGTAATTTTTTGTTTATCCTTAATTTTGTTCAAACAGACTGTTATTGCACTAACCTAGTTGTAAGGTAAAGGAATTAACATATAAAATGTGTTTCTCTAGTTACTTTCAGCCATATTTAGAAAAAGCCACTTGTTATGTAACATTAAAGACATATTACTGAGAATTTCGCAATAAAAAGTAGGTGAAAAACATATATTTACAGAAGACCTTAACGCATTGTTTTTTTTCTTTAGATGTACAAAATATCAGAAAATCTGTTTAAATTTATAGTAAACTATTTGTTAACTGCTCTTTTTTCAAAACATCTTTGTAATAAAATACCTAATTACTGTGATTTACTGTGATATTCTGATTAAAATTCATAATTAGAAACAATATTCAAGTGACATTGGATGTACAGTAGGTAATTACTTTCTAAAAATTCACCTATTACATTTAAAAAATGTTAAATTATGACGGACTCACTGGCCAATTAATACGCTATAACGTCAGTATTTCATTACCTTTATTAATTATAGATAACATTAAAAGATGGAAAATTAAACGGAAGCAATTGAAGTTTGTTATTTACGCATTTAATTGAATTCAACGGAAGTGTAACAAACAATCTTGTCATGAACCTATTTTTCAAGTACAATGACTAAACAAATGCATTTTTACACGTATAGCTATCACCAAACCTATAAAGTACTTATGGAAATATACATTACACAAATCATCTCAAAAACACCCTGAACAACAGAAATTTGCTGACAACGTAAACAATTACGGCCACAACAGCAGCAGATATCAATTGAATATTTAATTTACGCCTCTGTCGCTCCCTGCCTTCCGTTAACGTAGACATGGGATCCTTCATCAGATACACCCTTATCCCTTTCACGTAATTCACTAAATATGACTGCCAATTCAGTTCGATAATATCGAACTTGAACAAATCCCTGTCCTTGAACGACATCCTCTTCAGCAATTTTTGAGTGTTATCGTTCGATATGTACCATTCCCGGAACAAATAGGGCGAGAACATCTCTTGAGCCTCGTGGATTTTGCTGTACATCTTCACTATCCTGGAAATTACTGGTTAGTAAAGTTAATATTTAGACTAATTAATTGTGGGAGTTACGATGGCGCTTTTCCTGCTAGTTTCAAACCGATGTCGCAGAGAAAGGCCATGCAGGTATGGAGGATGAACGTCAGGAATTTGTAATTGTAGTAGCAGGCCGTGTTAATGTGCATTGGTAACTGGATCATTTTCGAGGAAGGTACGTCCCTTAATTCGGTGTGTATAATACCGAACCATTCGTCTGGAAATTTTATCTAATTATTCGCTCCAAGCCGGGAAAATACAGTACCTACCTTTCGAAATCGGTTTTTCTTGGGAACTGATGCAGTGGTATATGTTAGTTCCGGTCGATTGTAAATCTCCCCTCTTCAAACGAAGTCTACGACAAATTCAAAAACGCACTTAACATCCAGGAAATCATCCTTCGGATATATCCTTACTTTTGTAAACCGGCGTACCATCCCGAAGCGATGATCAAGTTCACGACGTAATCCACGGGAACCCCGTCGAGGGTTCCGCTTTGATAGTAATTCACCCTGTTCACCCCCAGCGCATAATGCACGGTGTCCGCTGACAAGCCGGCCATGGAATCCGTAAATCCTGTCACCGGTTCTTCGACGGACGGCAGAACTGAAATTGCAAATAGACTAATAAAATTGTCGAGAAAATGCTGCTGTTGTAGTTACGTACTCAAGGAAGGGCGGATGATGCTAAGGGGTAGTTTGTCGCCTTCTTTCTTTAAGTAATCTTCTGCGACGTTTAATGTAAAAGTATAGGAGTTTGGCCAGTCGGTTAGTAATCTGGAACAGTCATTTATAGGTATAAATACGAGGTGGTTCAAAATTGCGTATATTGTATCGCTTACTCTTCCGCTAGTTTACTGGCATCTTCTTCTGAATTCATTCCATCGGTCAATTTTAACAGTTTTTCCGCGGTTACTTTGGCATCGTAGTACTTCTCGTGGAGCTCGTATAAAGGAAAGTTCGAAAACACCGATGTGACGACTATAAAAGCCTGAAAAATATCTTCAGCAAAAGTTCATTTGATCCTTCGAGCTTGATTACCTTGAGGGCGTTCATTTCCTTGGCCAATTCCACCAGAAGTTTCGTTCCTTTAACATTTACATTGGTGGCGTTTAAAAGCGACTCGTTCAATTTGGAAGCAGCGGCGCAGTGGAAAATCACCTCGATTTCATCTCGAATCAACGTCCTATCGGCTTGCGACAAGCCTAAGTCAGGCTTCGCCAGGTCGCCTTCGACGAGAACCACCTTTTTGAAGAACTCCTGGTCCGTTCTTTTGAGCGGTCCGAAAGCCTGGAATTAATTAGAGCTTTATATAGAACATCTTTTACTTGTATTAGTGGATGGTTTTACTAAAGAATCGAAGATTAGCGAGCATCTTTCTTCGGCCGTTTGGCCGTCTTTGCTCCTCACTAGGACGTAGACTTTCTTCACCGGTAGCTTCCTGAGCACCTTCTCGAGCACCAGCTTCCCCAAGAAACCAGTAGCGCCCGTCACGAGGACGGATTTGTTCTTGTAGAAATATTGGATTTCACTCAATTCCGCGGAAGCCTCCATTTTAACTCGACGCTTTCTCACTGTCGAAAGAACGAATGGCTCGAAATCACGTAGAGTATGTTAATTATTCTCATTATATGGTAATAGGGGTTGAGATCTACGTATTTTTATCGCTCAACATTGGCCGCGTTTGCATATTTATATACGCGTTTCCATTTAAAGGATGATTTCTAGAATATCTTATTTCGGTAAATTTTATTCGTTTTAAAAAATATCGATTATTCGGTTGTGACGTTAAAAATCGAATAAATGGAGTTGCGATGGCCTAGAAATTTCGAATAAGAAAAATTGTAGCGTTGATTGAACATCAATCACTAGCACAAATACTTTATAGGTATATTTAGCCACTATATTATGTATTAGGGCTCTGTACGTAAGTGTATTCCGTACTAGGATCCTATTGTGGGTATTAATAAATGCAAAATATTTTCATAGACTAGGGCTTTGAATACAAAATTATTCACACGCATATTGCATACCATTACTTTGAATCAAATTTCAATTAATTACTATAATATATTCTTCAAAGAATTATTAATATTTCATTTAATCCTGATGATGATCATTGCGGATTCCTTACTACATTTTCTCTTGTTCTAGATCTTCAAGATTCTCTTCTTTCAATCAAAGCCATTTAACTTTAACAAAGCTTTTACTCGAAGTATTGACCAGACTATAATTCCGCCCTAACTCAATTGTAATTTAGTTGAAACGTCTTTTGAAGCTTATCAGTATGTGAAAATTTTTAATGAAATAAGCATGTCGGTGTCGGAGAGTAAAATCTTACGATCTGGAAAACCGGTAGATTTTTCATCGTTTCACATACATCATTTAAATGTTGGTTCGTTCATGAGAGGTAATTAATTGAGATTTTCTTATTTTTGTTTAATTGATTGTTAAATTGTATTTGAAGATATTGGTCTGTCTTCTGCGAGAGATTCGAGAGTTGGTTGCAAGCCGGCTCTGGGAAAAAGAAGGAAATTTTTGAGCAGATCCATATGGCTCAGCAATAACAATTTGCGAAGCTTGAGTAATTTGGATGGTTTCGTGGAAGAAATATTGGAATATCCAGATGAATTGGGATGGATAGATTTGTCTTTTAATAGAATTCAAACCATCGATGAGGTGCCTAATATCCGATTTTTTTCGTTATTTTTAGATTAATTTTTGGTTAATTTTAGTGTATACTGAAATTCAAAAACATGAAGATTATTTATCTCCACGGTAATAACATTTCAGATTTGGAGGAAATCAAAAAGTTGCAATCTTTGGATAAGTTAAAAAGTTTAACGATTCATGGAAATCCTATAGCAAATCAATCTAATTACAGGCATTTCGTTATTACTACATTACCGCAAGTAAATTATTCGTTTTACTACTAAATTTATCACCAAAATGTTAACGAATTTTCAAATTTTTAGGTCATCAATCTCGATTTTACTGGCATTCTTCCTTCAGAAAGATTTCCGCCATAAATATCAAGTTTAATGGAACAAAACCAGAGCAACAAAACGAACATACTTTATAATGTATATTGTTAAATATAATAATCCATAAAAATACATAAATTTATATTAAAAATATTACTCTGACAATTATCTACTTAATATTTTGAGTTAAATATCGCCGCTCTTTTCGTTTCTTTTGGTGTTATTATAAAGCGTTACGTTTGACAAAATCACGCGCGAATACAATATTTACATTTGACATGCATTTGATACAATTAGATTAAATATAATCATTAAACTCTATCTCTTCTTTTTAGGAGGGCGTAGCGCCTCCTCCTCCCTTCTCTTTACTTCCTTGAAGTACTTTACGGCCTCCGCCGGAATGGGGGAGTCCCTTTCCGTTCGGGTTACCGAAGTAAAATCAAGATTTACCAACTGAAAACGACAAAAATAAATATTACTGTGAATTAAAGGGAGAAATAATATTTGTACACTGTGTCCCATTTTGGTCGCGACTGGGGGGTATCTCGCGGTTAATAGACTTGATAGGACATTGCGGTTTTCGCGAACCTGTACTACTTTTTTGTCAAAATTAAAATGGCACAAACAGATTTTTTAAATCTCTTTTCATTTTTGAGTTATAGGGCGATAATGAAAATTCTGACTTATTCAGCCACCCCCGTATCTCGTTTGCTATTGATGATATTTTAAATGTGTAAACTGATTATTATAGATAATTTTACGTAGAATTCAGTGACGTCCTTAGTTTTTTTATAGGGGTTTCCATTTCTGAAATATGATACCAACTTGCATTTTTTTTAATGGAACACCCTGTATTTTTATTGGCCATTAAATTTGTATTTTTTTTTCTCTTTTTAATGTTATGGCGCATTCTATATTTTGAATTTCATTAGAACGCTCAAAAAAGAGAATAACTATTTTATTCAAAAAATGATTAGGGGGCTATGCAGAAAACCCAAAATAAAATACTTTTAGAACAAAAATAGTTGTAGAGAATATTAAATAAAACATTTCAACGATTTTTTTGTTTTTCCGCATATCCCCCTAACCATTTTTATAATAAAATAGCTTTTCTCTTTTTTGAGCGTTTTAAGAAAATTCAAAATATAGATTGTGCCATATCATTAAAAAGAGAAAAAAATTACAAATTTAATAGGCAATAAAAATATAGGGTGTCCCATTAAAAAAATTACAGGTTGGTGTCATATTTCAGAAATGGTAACCTCCATAAAAAAACTAAGGACGTCACTGAATTCTACGTAAAATTATCTATAATAATAAGTTTACACATTTAAAATATCATCAATGGCAAACGAGATACGGGGGTGGCTGAATAAGTCAGAATTTTCATTATCGCCCTGTAACTCAAAAATGAAAAGAGATTTAAAAAATCTGTTTGTGCCATTGTAAATTCGACAAAAAAGTAGTACAGGTTCGCGAAAACCGCAATGTCCTATCAAGTCTAATAACCGAGATACACCCCAGTCGCGACCAAAATGGAACACATTATTGTACTTGTGGCAAGAGAGCTACGGCGAAGGCCCTGTATCTCGGATGGTTCGAAATTGGATTTCCGTGGAGGGTCAAATGCTTCATATTAGTGTTCACTTTTAATTTGCCTATTTCGTTTAAATCGTTGATGCAGTTGCCGTGAAGGTAGAGCATCTTAAGATTTGGAAATTTGTCCAGACACTGAAATAATTTGGAAATAATTCACATATTTAGGAAAAGTGCGGTACTGACCGCTTCAATCTCGGTTAATTGGTTGAAAGAAACGTCCAGCCATTGCAGCTTATGAGGATGTTCCAATATAGCGCCGGCTAATTGATCGATATTCTTCATATTCTTCAGCTTGTTGTTGTTCAACCAGAGGGATTTGGTTAGGTACTTGTTCTTCGATCCTCTGTAGGGGACTCCCCTCACTCTGACGTATTTGACAGCTTCCAGTCCGACTTCTACAAGGAAAATCGATCGTTCTGTTTTTGGGGAATGGACAGATTAAAAATAAGCTTACTGTCGAGAAAGGCGGTGGGATTGCAATTTCGTATTTGTTGGAAGGAGAAATCCGCGGGTTTTTCTAAATAGGTCGAGAACATTCTGTAGGTATCTACTGGTTTTGGGCAGTACCAGGATTAGTTTTCGCTTGAAGACCAAAAAGATGTTCCAGAACTAAAATAATAAAATTGAAAATTGATGTGATGGTTAACAAAATGATGTTAAAATGACAAGCGATATTGACTTTTTTGCAAGAAAATATACGTGGGATTTACATACAAATAATTAATAATATTTACACACGCAATGCGTAACACCTAAACGTTCATGAGGATTTTTATGCAATTTTTTACTATTAAATATAAACATTTTTTAACATTTATTTTAAAAAATCTAAAATGAAAATTTCTTGAATTACTATTAAGAAAGAGACCACAAAATTTTTACTTATAAAAAAAAAGAAGTAATACGTCAATAGTCAAGTCAAAACGTCAAAACACTTTTAACCTCATTTAATTTTAAACTGTGATTTAAAAAGTTTTGGTGTTAAAAAACATAAATTTGCGCTATTTATGAACTCCAATTATGATTAAAGAGTTGGTAAATATTAAAATAAATAAACATTCGTTCAATTTTCATAATTAACAATATTTTCAGCTAAATTCCGTTGAAAAATCATCCATCGAAGACCAGATCGGCGCATTATTTCTAATTTCCTCATCGACTCTACACTATTTAGACCCCGTGGAAATCGAGGTGGCGTCCAAAGTGTTTTCCTCAATTTACGCAAAATTATACGAAAATGATTTCGAACCGTTCAAACAATTATTAACCAGTAATTCCCCTAAGATCGATTCGTATACTGTACATATTTACAACAAGCCCTTATGGCGCGCCATTTTGTGCTATTCCCTGAAGAATTTAAAGTCTTCCGACGAAGATTTTACCTTGTGGATAATAAATTTCTTACTAGAAAACATCGATCCTTTAGATAAAAATTCTTTATACTTGCTACGAACTCTTAATCAAATTTTAAATCGAGCGAATCCGCTTTCGTGGAGTGCCCTTAGCTGTTCTGTTGTCCAAGCAATGAACAGAATTGCAGCGTCACCTTTGTACGGTTTCAAGCAAATTGCCTGTGGTGTATCCAAAATAGCATTGCAGTTTATCGATCGTGAATTCTTCGAAATAAACAATTTACCCGTTAAAGGTGTCCATATGTTTGATATTGTTGAACTTTACAGCGACTCGTTTGTGCAACGAAATGTGGAGAATATCGCTAAGAAAGTACTGATGATGTTTATGAATCACATAGAAAATAAGGAAGGAGGTATTTTGTACGTAAAGCTTTTATCTTCGTGTGTTTTTGAACAGTGGGTTAATTTAATTTGGCCGATTTTTGTTAAGGATTTGCAGGAAATCGAGTACGAAGGGTGATTATATTAATACGATGAATTATAGCTTTTTTATTGATCACAATTGAATTGTTTCAGGGAGTTTTTTCAGAGTTTAATTAAATATTGGATACCATTCACAGTGAGTTCTTACAAAAGTGATTTCTATATGTTTATTCGAGGGCAACCTGTGGATTTAAGATTAAAGGCTCACGTACTGTTTGAATCGAAGAGAAGTGGCATTTTATTGGAAAACGAGAGTGTCATTTACAATCAAATAGAATCTATAGATTTGGCTTTAAAAATAATATCAACTTATAGAAAAAAATCGCTTTGTCCTAGTTTAGAAGAAACGAATTTTCTGCTAAATTACCTTTATTCCAATTTAAAAAGCTATTTGGAAGATGATGAAATACTTTGCGTTCGAAAGTTGTTCTCCCAATTGATTGTTTTCGCACATGCAGATTTGAAAAGGAGCGACAAAAATTTGGATTTCTATCGGACATTCGCTAGTAAATTATTCTCTTTTAGTCTTGGGAGTTTCGGGAGTGAATTTTTTGAAGTTGGAGCGCAAGTTTTGTACAACTTTTTAAACATTTTAAAAGGTAAATTGGTTCTTGTAGTGATTAATTTTTTATTTATGTGTATTATCTTTTAGGGTCTCATAGAGAATTAAAATTGATCTACAAACTGGAGAAAAGAGATTACTACGGAAAAGGCGAGAATCTGCTGTATATCAAATTGAATGAAGATTTACGGAATTACGAACACCGGATATTTCCGGAAATTAGAAATTGCATTTTAAGGAAAAATTTCCACAGTTCAATTTTGACGAATTTAATAACGCAACATTTTAATCATCCTTTTATGACGAAGAATTTATTCAAGAGTATTCTCGCAGACGCCCAAGGAATTCCGAATTTACAAAATTGCGAAAAAATTACCAACAGTTCGAATTTGCTGTTTGCCCAGCTTTCTTCCGAAGAGTCTCGTAAATTATTAGAAGAAATCGAGAACATGCTACTAAAAAGCCTCGAAACGAACTATCCCGAAGAAACCGATTTATTCAGAAAAGTAGGTAAATAAAATTACCTGATATTTCAGTTTGTTACTACACGCTATTTTAATTTAAAGGTTTTATATTTGGAAATCCTTGCTGTATCAAAACAGCACAAATTGAGAGTAAAAGACGCATATAAAATAGTGGAAAAATGTTTGGAATTCATAGTTATTATTTTGGAGAGCGAATTTTTATCCGAGATGAGCTACAGATGCGGCAAAGTCGTTGAAACTTTCATCACCGTAAGGAAATACATATAATTTTTCACATTGACAGGCTGATCAAAGCAAAATAAACACTTTATTATTTGGGTATATTATAATTATGATTCGTCAATCTATTTTAGCGAGTCTTATTTATGATTTCTCAAAGTATCCAAGAGCTACGTCCCGTCTCGAACAACGCTTTTATAATTAGCGTTTTACGAATGATTATTGAACGAAGCAACCTGAAGAAACCAGTGTCTCTTAGTGCCGATTTAGCGAGGCAACTTCTGGAAAAAGTGGAAGAAGACGAATCTGGAAAATTGTTTAAATTACGCCTGTTGTATCAAACATTGGATGCTATCGATACCGCGCAATCGAAATATATGAAAATAAGAAGGAATCCCGAGAGTAGATTAGTTATTCATGCTATTTGCGTGTCACAGAAAGATTCGGAAAAGGTTTGTTGTATAAAATACAATTTATGAATGTATGAAATATAAAAAAAATTAATATATATTCTTATAGTCTTTGCTGCATTGGACAATGGGGCATCTTCTGCGTTCTATTGGAGATACAAAAACGACCGATTTATCTATAGCTTCAAGTTTACATACTATCGAATTGCTAATGTCCGATAACCGATTACAAAATCAAACTTTGCGTTACATTCCCGTTATCATCGTTCGATGCGTCGAGCTTTTCATCAGGTCTAATTGGGTCGTTAGGTAAGTAGAATAAAACGAATTTTTGATTCATTTTGTTCATTTTTAATTCGTTTTAGAAACGCCAATCTCCAATTAACCAAATCCGTTATAGAAAGGCTCTACGGTGTATCGATAAGCAACAACTACAGACCAAAGAACGTAGCGGATATCCTGATATTGTACCCCTGGATAGGATCGTATTTTTATAGAATATTATCTTCAGAAGAATTAGACGATAGAGCTGTTATCGTGCTACAATTCTTCTCCGAGTCGTACATTAAAGAGACATTATTCGACGATAATATCGCTGAAATTGTGGAATGCCTTCGAGTTTTATTGGTTCATATAATTAAGAATTACCCGAATCAGTACGGTAAACTGGCTGTTAAGTCTTACGCTTCGATTTGCCCTATTGGAGATATTCCGGCTGTTTTTGAGGATATAGCGAGTTTTGTAATGGGAAATTTCGCGGAAATTCCGAAGAATATATTCGCGAATTTGGCTTTGTTAATGCGGGAGCTTTTCGAGAAATATGAAGTATCCTATGAAAACCGAATCGATTCTAAGGGTATGGAATACATGCGGGTAATTTGGTCAAATCTTACGTCTTATTTGCAAACAATTCATACCGATTTGTTCGATTATTTGTTAATAAAAGTTAAAACTGTTAGAGAGATTTTATCTTCGGGGGTTTATGATAACAGTAGTACGTGGTTTCATAATAATTTGCCGTATTTATTTTTGAATGCAAATTGTGAGGAAATTTGTGCTGTTTTAAATAATAGAAAGTTTCTCGGTATACCTGAATATTGCCAGGTCAAGATGCTGAGCATATTTATACAAAGATTCGAAAACGGTGATTTTTCTGGTGAAGATTTGGGAAGAATTAACAATTCTTTATTTCACGTCGCTTTAGCGACATGTGATGATAAAGTTCACTTATTACATTGTTATTTTAAATGTTTAACAATTTTCTGCGCGAAAACTGATGTTAATTTCGAAACGTCCGTTTCAATTTCAACGAATTTACACAAAAATATGATCGCTTTACTGCATATTTACAAAAATTCTTCTAATAAGACTTTCTTTAATGCTGTAATGAAAAAAATCAAAAATAATATTTCCATAAACGAGGATTTGGATAACGATATAATTTCCGTTTTAGCCACTATTTATCCCAAATTATCGACGCATTTACGTTCGGATGTTCTCAAAATTATTTTATATTACTCTTCGCTGAGACCCACGCATCTGGGGGCATATCACTTTATTTCCAAAAATTCCCAAAAAAATTACAGCGGTATTTTAGAGGCTGTATGCAGTTTTTACCGAATAGGCAATTTGAGAGATCATCTAGAAGATGATTTAACTGTAAGAAACTTTTTATCGACTGTAAATAAATTTGTACACGACAATTCTGAGGAATTCAAGTGCGATGGTGAATTTTATGCTGTAGAAAATGATGTATTGATACCAAAAAAATTTTTAAGGATGTTGTTTAAATGTAAAAGTTGTTTCCGGCATTCGATCGAAAATAAATTGTTTTGAAAAAAAATGTATTTTTTTTAATTAGGTGTCCCCCTTTAATTAGGTTGTGATCCCTTCAACCTCCTCAAATTTTTGTGTACGTTAAAATTAAATTATTTTTGTCACGCCATTAGTTTAACACATTATTTTGGAAACTTTTTGTCTCTTAGTACTATTTCGATTAGCCAGTTTTTATCGATATATTATGGGCTCTTTTCGATTATGTTTTAAAAATTCTGAGTGAAAAATAGAAAATAGAAAAATTAGATTCAATAAATATTTCTTTAACATCCGATTGATTTGAAAATTCACTTATAATCTACTTTTTCTATTCTCAGAATTTTTAAAACATAATCGAAAAGAGCCCATATCTCGATAAAAACTGGCTAAACGAAAAAGTACTAAGAGACAAAAAATTTTCCAAAATAATGTGTTAAACTAATGACGTGACAAAAATAATTTAAATGTAACGTACACAAAAATTTGAGGGGGTTGAAGGGATCACAACCCCCATAAAAATTTTATGGGGTGCACAGATTTCGTAATTTTTTTGTAGAAAGTTGCTCTTGCAATAGGAGGAGAACCACCTGTCCATTTTCATAAAAAAATATTAAATGTTCTCGAGAAATTGGAAAAAATCGATTTTTATTTTGTAATTTCCAAGGGCTTTAACTTTTTTTTGGTACACATTTGTACTAAGGTAAGTTAGGTTCAATCGAGCTATTTTTGGCCCCAGAATATGTGGTTTAATTTATGGTCTATAATTTTGATATACCCTGTGTAATATACCGTTAAATGATTAATGTCTTACAAATTAATTTACAATAGGAAAAAATGTAACACCAAACAACTCCGAGTAGATTTGGTAAACAATCGATCACTTTATTTCAATTTACTTGTATTACAACCAGTTGACCTTTGTACGTCTTCTCGAAATAAGTCATTTCTCCCTTATACTTTGTTGGTCAATTAAATAAATTTTTTTAAAACTGGCAAAAATAATAATTTTTTATCCCCAAAAAAATTCTAATAATACAGGAACATTATTAGTATTTTATTTTATATAATACGTATATTAATAACACATTTTAAGTACATTATTTTGTTAGAAGTCATGTGTATATTTATGCAAATTTTAAATTAAGAATAATACAAAGTGGCAAATTCGTCAGCATCAGTTGAATTGACGGGCGTTAAAAATATTTGCCCCTCAAAATTCTGGCATTCATACTTCTCCATGCCGCTCAATTTCTACAAAGTTATTTTCCAAATAAAATAATTTTCGATTCGAGACTTTACTTACGTTATTCTTTTTATGCGCTATGCAGAATGTACACACTTGATGTCTCCCGTCTTTGACGAAACTCAAACAGGGTTGTTCGATTGGACCTACAATTAATTAAATTAAGTTTGAAATTAAATTTTGAAAAAAATGAAATACCTGCTATTAATTGTGTTCCCAAATGCGAAATGTAGCTCGATGCCAATCGAAGTGTTTCTATTTTACTTAATTTTCTATCTTTCGGTTCTGTGGGAATGAGTGTCCTCAACGTTGAGAAAGCTATATTTACGCTAAAAGTCATATAACAAATCACCCTGTATAATATAAAAAATATATATAACGAGTCCTCCCTGTATATAATAAATCTTTAAAGAAAATACCTGTGCGTTCTATCCCTTTCTCTGGCATTGGCTTGATTCCTTTGCTTGACTGATATAACGAAATCGCCCTCGAAATTGTAGGATTTTCGTCGTTTTTCCTTCGAAGATCTCGGGAATCGCGAGTCGCCCATCGTTCCCGAAAACTGCAAAAATTCCATCATTCCACCGACACCCCGGTCGGTCGGTCAACGGCTCTCCTAATTAATTAACGCCAATTAATCTAATTGGAACGAACGAACGAGCGAGCCACGCGGATCGCTCTCGCCGGCCGATAGAACAGAAATGTTTCAATAAAAATATATTCGGGATTGAGCGTGAAGAGATGAAAAAGAGGCGGATTCTCCTTTGATATACGCGCTTAGTGCGGTCTCACTATTCCAAAAATTTTTAATAATATAAATGCATATTATTTGGAGTTAGGTAATTGACTGATTTGTGATAAATCCAAATATTTGGGAATTTTGGATATTAAATGTTACTGAAACACCGCGTACATTCGAGTCTGTAAGTCGAAAAATAAATTATGCTCTTATTGAATTTGATGGTAAGCTCCCGGACTAATAAGAAAGAGCAACAAGTGTACGCTAAAGCTAAAGGCATGTTGAAGCAATTAGTCAATTTCGATGATTTTAACAGATGCTACTTGGATACGCCTACGCCTCGATGAAAAATCGTGCCGTGTAGGAAGTGATTTACTTTATTTTCTTCTTAAACAAACATTGTTTTAGGGGTAGTTTTGTATCCTGCCACTGCAAGGTCATTCCTTGCTCCCAATACAACAGTCGGAGCATAAGGGAAAAGAATCTATATCTGTAATCTACACCTTACAGATGAAATTATATCAATTAAAAACCAAGCAAGTAGAAAAAATAAACCAAATCATCATCAACATGCAGTGTTATTATAATAATAATAAATCATTATAACCACTACAATAAAACAAAATCAACATTAAATTACTATATTAACTTAAAAAAACGTCAATATAAAGCCACGATTTATTTATCATTTCATACAGTGTCAAAAAAGACAAATAAACAATGGTATTTAATCTTATCTAAAAGTTCATTCTGTGAGGATATTGAGAAGACCTCAAACCCCACATAGATGATAAATAGGATTGCAGAACTTTACGATCAGGATGTTTTTTGATCGCTGCCATCACCTGTGAATCGACTTCCTTCTGGTCCTTTTTCCTTTCCTCACTTACTTTGTAAACCTAAAAACACACAAATTATTATTGGTTTAATCCTTGTTGATCAAAAGTTATTTAACATACATATTGATCGGTATTCAGCGCCCCATTTTAACGTTAGTCATACTTAGCGAGCGAAACGTAAACAATGTCCTTAGTTACTCCATAACAACAATAGAACTGTCATGTTTAAGGCGCTCGATAAACATGACTAACTTTAAAATGAAGCGCTGAATATGGGGCAGTGTATCTAGGTTTTTTGATTTTATCCATGGGTTTTTTTGAGAAATTTTCTATTATTATTAAAGTGTTCATAAATATTCTCGTACCTCTTTCTTGGTTTGGAAAATATCACCTTCTTCTTTCTTTGCCCTCTTGACGCGTTTCCTCGCGAAATAGTCATCGTCAAAGTTGTCGGGAACTTTAATACCGCTAACATCAATTTTGGTCGATGTCGCAATAACGTATCGTTGACTAATACGTCTCAACGGACAGGCATTAATAGAAAACGGACCTAAAATACACACGTTACATTAAATTATAATACATGTATGTTACAAAGTAACTTACCGGTGACAAGTAAAAGGCCAGAGTAAAGTTGTTTCAGGAAAACGACCCTCTTTCCCTTGTGGGAACCAGCCAACAAAATAAGAACGGTACCAGGAGTGATGGTAGTTCTGAGCGAGCGTTTGTGCTGACAGAAGGATTTCTTTGCAGGCCTCGGCTTTATCCTAAAATGAATAAAAACAAATGTAAGCACGCGCGAGATTTAGTATAAATTTTTTTTTTGTTCATTATGAATAATTCAATCAGATACCATTTATAACCACATGTTTTTTTCAGAGGTGTCCTAAGGTAAAGAGCATCATAATAAATAATTTTTTTATACTTAAGTTTGAGGTTTTTTTAAGAAACTTACTTGTCTTGAGTAGGATAGTACGCCCTACGTTTCTTGACTAAGACGAATCTCTTTCCTCCGTTCTTTTCTCCATTAATTGGCTTTTCGATAACGTGAGGCTTTTGCGGCTTCTTGGTAGCCTTAACTTTTTTGCCAATAAATTTATATAAAGCCTTCTTGTGGAACATCTTGGTTCTTGAAAACCTCATAACGCCATTTCCTAAATCATAATTTCTAGGTTTTCCAGGTTTGTGCACCTTTTTGGGTGCCTCTGCAGGCGCAGTTTCGGTCTTCTTCTTCTCGACCATCTGAAAATTCATTGTAATTTTAGTGTGATGGGCTTTGCAAATTTAAATAGGTTATGTTTAATAAAAATTAGCTAAATTATAGATGGAATACAAATTAGAATGTACAAATCATTCAATAACAAAAACGATAATAAAACGTTGAAAATTACTACTAAATCATTCTTTTTTTAAAATACTTTTACTGTTTGTTGTCAAATAGTCAACATGGTAAAGAATTAAAGTAATGTACTAAACATGTTATAATTAACTAAATATATAACCTGAAATCGATTAATTATACTAAAAACTTTTTGTTAAATCGTTTAAAAAAGTATTTGCTTTAAAGATGACTTAAATATATCCAAATTTAATAAAAATATTCTCCATTACACATACCTTCAACGATGTCACTTGTAAAAGGAAAGGATGACATGCGTCAACGTCAATTCATCAATGTTGCCAACATAAAGTTTTATTTTGTAATACTATTTTATTTTTTTAATCGAATAAGACAATAAAAAGCTAAACTGTTAACGGTTAACTGATGACGGGCTCGTATCTGAATAATTTAATATATTTTAAAAGAATTATGTTTATTTTTTCATTTTAAAATGCTAATTATATCGCTATTGGCAGCACTGCTATTTACAACAACTTGTCAATGCCAACGTAAGTGTCAAAAATTTATAGGTTAATTCGCAACTTTTCCGAAAATTGTTAGCTATTTGTTTATTGTGATGAGCGATTCGGAGGAAACTGATAAAAAACGGCCGTTAGAATCGGGCCATGACTCCGAGTCCGAGGACTTTGTGGGTCCATCGTTATCAGAAGCAGCCAAGCCGAAAAAACGTAAAATCCTTCAATACGAAAACCTCTATTTAGACGCTCTTCCATCGGCAGAATCCTACGAGAAAAGTTACATGCATAGAGACGTGATAACGCATTGCGTGGTAACACCCACGGATTTCATAATAACGGCGAGTTGCGATGGTCACATAAAATTTTGGAAAAAAATGGAAACTGGCATAGAATTCGTAAAGCACTTTAGAAGCCATTTGGGCCCCATCGTTAAAATAGCCTGCAACAGCGAAGGTACTTTGCTCTGTTCGGCTTCTACTGATAAATCGTTGAAGATTTTTGACGTTGTTAATTTCGATATGATCAATATGATAAGGTAAATAATTTTGAAAAGTTTGTGTTTGTTTATACGGGAAATATTCGTTAAAGGTTAGACTATGCTCCTGGTACGATAGAATGGATACACAATTCAGGAGAGGCCATACATACTCTAGCTGTTTCTGACAAGGATTCCTCGAAAATATACATTTATGACGGAAGGGAAGACGGGAAACCCATTAAGGTTCTGGAAAAAATTCACATGAATCCTGTATCGTTGATGAAGTATAATCAAAAATTTGAAATTGTCATTTCGGCTGATAAAAAAGGAATGTTAGGTAAATTGATATCCTTATCAATTATTGTAGTTTGAAGTGTAATAGTATTTTTATTTCTTTCCAGAATATTGGTGTGGCAATAAACTGGATTATATTTTCCCAAAAAACGTCGCTTTCGATTCCAAATTAGACACCGACCTGTTCGAATTCGCTAAAAATAAAACGGTTCCAACTGGTCTAAGTTTCTCCAACGATGGAAGGAAGTTCGCAACGATTTCAACGGACAGGCGAGTTCGAGTGTTTAACTTTATAACGGGAAAATTGGTACGTTTGAAAAATTCGAATTCACAATCATTCAGTCATTGTTTATTTCCAACGCAGTTGCTGGTTCTCGATGAAACTTTGCCCAGATTTACCGAACACCAACAGAAGACGCAGCATTTACCGAACATGGAATTCGGAAGAAGGATGGCGCTCGAAAGGGATTTGGAAAAATCGGAGAGTTTCGAATTGGCCAATATCGTTTTCGACGAAAGCGGTTATTTCATCATGTACGCTACTTTATTAGGAGTCAAATTAATCAACATTCACACAAACAGATGCGTACGAATAATCGGCAAAGGCGAAAATTTGAGGGTACTCAACATTTCGTTGTATCAAGGTTGTTGTTAATTAACTCGTTATTAATCATCGTAAAATGTCTAATTTAAATCGTTTTAGGTTCGGCGAAAAAATCCAAAGCCGCCGTAACTTTAGAAATCGAAGCCTCGAATAATCCAACGCTCGACGCCATTATACCTGACCCCACTCTAATTTGTACGGCATACAAAAAATCTCGTTTTTACCTGTTCAGTCGAAGAGAACCGGACGATTTGCAAGGCGATCAGGATAGAGACGTTTTCAACGAAAAACCATCAAAGGAAGATTCCTTAGCAGCGGCCGAAAGCCCTGTCGCACAAAGATTATACGAAAATGCCATTTTACATACAGTTTTCGGGGATATTCATATGAAGTTGTTTGTAAAAGACACTCCCAAAACTGTAGAAAATTTCTGCGTTCACAGCAAAAACGGCTATTTCAACGGGCACATATTCCACAGGGTTATAAAAGGATTCATGATACAAACAGGTAAAATCGAATAAAATTGATGATATTGGTACTACTTGATTAACATTTTTTCAGGCGATCCCACTGGTAATGGGACGGGAGGAGAAAGTATATGGGGTGGTGAATTTGAGGATGAGATTAGACCCCATTTGAAACACGACAGACCATATACAGTGTCAATGGCTAATGCTGGACCGAACACAAACGGTAGTCAATTTTTCATCACGTTAACACCAACTCCTTGGCTGGATAACAAGCATACCGTATTCGGTAGAGTGGTCAAAGGCATGGAGGTTATACAGAATATCAGTAACGTTAAGACCAACGGGAAAACTGATAAACCTTACGACGATATTAGAATAATATCCGTTACTGTTAAGTAAATTTTTAAATGAAATTCCTTCGACGTTAAAGGCCACATTAAAAAAAGAAGATGTCAAATGTCAATTAATGTTTATATAGGTTAGGATTTAAAAGAAAAATAATAAATGTAAACTGTGATTTTGTAATTTTAATTCCACGTGAATTTATAATGAAACATTCCAAGAAAACGGATGCACGAAGTGTTATCTACAAATGCCAAATTTTAGTTCGAATATTATTAGTATTTCTACCACAGAGTGGATTCATCCACCCGGATGAAATATTTCAGTCTATCGAAGTTTTAGCGGGTGAGCTCATGAATGTATGTATAATTAACCAGATAACTTATATTATGTATTTGTTTAGGTAAAATTTTAGATGTTCAGCACAGCCCTCCGTGGGAATTCAACGTTACTACGCCAATTCGAAGTATGACCATTCCGTATTTTACAGTGGGGCTTAGCTATGTGTTTTTGAAAGACTGCAATTACCTGACCAAATGGTTATTTAATCGAGCTATACTCACGCCTTACATGCTTCTCGTTCTGCCCAGATTGCTCATGTGCATTTTTTCGTTCATCATCGATCATTGCTTGTACAAATTGTGCTATAACAATAACGAAAAATACTATTCCCGATTGATAATCCTGAATAGTTCGTATGTAATCATTGTGTACGGTTCACGGACGTTCTCGAATACTGTGGAGTTGATACTGTTTTCGTTGTTGTTGTATTTCGTCTGCGAAAGTCTGACTTTTAGTAATATTTTGTTGAAGAGGAAAGAGTACGTTAACTTTCGATATGATAGAAGTAAGAGCGTTTCCGATAAAGCTAAATTTCATAAATTACGACTTTATTTGGTGTCTGATTCATATAGGAACTGCTTCGTTATCAGTACTATAACCGTTTTTGGTTTTTTCAACCGACCTACATTCCTCGCGTACGCTGTGATTCCCATATTTTTTTGGCTGTATAGAGGCATAGGAAGCAAGTCAGTGGCTCCCCTCACTTTTTATTCGAGGATTTTAGTGTTTATTCTCTTCTCAATTCCGTCCTTAATTATTAATATTTTATTCGACTCATTTTATTACGCTTATTTGACTTGGGGTGAAGTAGGGGTTTTGGATGTATCGATAAACAATTTCGTATTCACTCCTTTGAATTTCGTTCGATATAATTCGAAATTGGATAATTTAGCTAAACACGGACTGCATCCGAGATATCTGCATGTCTTGGTTAATGTCCCATTGCTATTTAATGTTATCGGAATGTTTGCTCTCTATTCCATCGGGAAGTACTTGTACCTGTAAGTATAAAAATTTTTTACTACATAAATTTCATATGTATATTTTAGATGCTGCTTAAGGAAGTTGAACCAGCTACCTTCTGTAAGGAGTATAAAATGCCTTATGAATCTCTCTTTCGTCGTTCCTTTGGGCATTCTCTCTATTTTTCCTCATCAAGAACCGAGATTTTTGATACCTTTAATCTTACCGTTGGTATATCTTCATGCGATGTCGATTTTTCCCGAACCTGATCGAACGTTAGTCGAAGCTCCAAAAGGACCATCTGTCGTACAGACCAAGAAAAAGGCACCGAATACAATCATCCTTAAAATTTGGTAAGATTTAATCCAACCTCTCATTAGAATTTCCTTACTTTACATTCTTCTCTTCTAGGCTATTCATCAACCTGCTATTCGTTATACTGTTTGGATTTTTACATCAAGGGGGCGTACTACAAGCAACAAATTATTTATCTCAACGTTTAAATACTACATTAAGTAGCACTGAATATCACATAGTCACCAGTCACATATATTCGATTCCCGAATCCTTTTTTTTGCAGCCTTCCAATCGCGAGCTGTATTTAAAAGGGAAAGTTAGCAGTACGGTGAAGAAGAAATTGTTTTTGTACGAAGAGGGTTCCAAAGACGTTCTATTAATAATTAGAAAATTGAAACTGTTAGTAAATATTAGGAGCGATGACTCGAAGGAATTGAAGGTGTATTTATTGATTTCGGGTAGTTTGGAAGACAAGTTGGATTACGAATGCGGAAAATCCAATCTTAAACTCCATCTTATCGAAAGATTCTATCCGCATTTGAGCTTCGAAGCCTTTCCGGATTTTTCAATGTATTGCTTAGACGTTACGAAGAATTTTTACGATTACCCGTGTTTGCCTTTGTCATTAGAACAATATACGAAATGGCTAGTCAGTGTTTTTAGTCTCAATTTGTACAGAGTAGAACTAAAGGGACTTTATCAGAGTTGAATTTCAAACATTTTTTCAAAGCTTTTGAACTAGTTTTTAGTCACATTTTTTACATTTGCAATTCTATGCAATATTAAGAGATTATTTGGCTATTATTTATCTAATGGCATAATTAGAGATATTTTTTTTGTAATAATTAGCTTGATAATACATATTTAAACGTAAATCATTTTTAATAATAATTTTCTTTTCCTGTGTACACTCCAATAATGCATCAATAAATTAAACAATCGTGTAGTTATTTTTAGAATTTGCTCATGTGTAAATTGGCAAACGAGTGTTACTTACTGTAAGATGCTTGCATGGTAAACAATATTATTACTTATTGTTCTAAAATGGAATAACATTTATATAAAGGTTGTACAGGGTGAGTCGTACTTATTGGGACATAGAGTAACGTCAGGTCATTTGGCCGAAATCAACACATTTTCGCTGTTAATGAAATTTATTGTAACAATTTTTATGAATGCAATTCACAAGTTTTCTAATGGAAATAGACATTCAAAATGAAAACGTAATGTTATCCAGATTTTAAGAAAATAATTTCCGATTCTAAAAATATGTATATTAATCAACATTATTCACAGTTTTTGTTCCACATAATATCCGGTATATAACAAAAAAAATCATAAATTATTTTAATTTAATTAATAAGAATTTTTATTTGCCTACACTAGCGTACTGGCAAAATCAGATAAATTTTCCACAAATCAAGCTTGCGCTTTGTATATTCTGGTAGCTGTGACATCATTGATGGACATTACCTACAAACAAGAACATAACTACTTTACAAAAATGAAAAATTAAGGGGTCGTATTATCAAAAAATAATAATTTTTTACTCCTAAATCGAGCTTTAAAATAATGATACATAGATATACTAAAGGAGTACCTTTGTTTTTGCTCATAAAAATTAAGGTACTACACAATGTTTGACCATCTTGCACATTCGATTCATAAATGTACAACAGACAAATTGTTTATTATAATTGTTTATTACAAACAATTATAAGTTGTTAGGAATATTTATAAATATTTTCGGTCGTAACGAATCACATAATCCAAACAAGTGGCCTCTACACTTTTTATAGATGTAAACTAACCAGAAACGAGTAAATATTTAAACATTAACCCACATTTTTACGGCGCAATGTGCCGGAAAATACGTTACCATTTTCACTTCGTCCTTGGAAAACGTCCTGTCAATGGTGGTAGATTTCCCTTCGGGGTCTTTCTGGACTTCGTGCAGCGTGTTCCCGTCGATGGTGATGGTCGATTTGACTTTGCGCCCATCCGGAGTCTCCTGATCGAATTCTTCGCCGGGTTTGAACTTTAAAATAACGTTTTTAAAAGCGGAAGCCGATGATAAAACGTACTCCTCGCCATTTTTTTGCAAATCCACCACGGGCGATACCGCTGCTCCGGCTTTGCGGGTTACGAATCCCACGCCTGTAAAATAGGATTGTATTAATATTGTAAATTAATTTGTAAGACATTAATCATTTAACGGTATATTATACAGGGTATATCAAAATTATGCGCCATAAATTAAACCACATATTCTGGGGCCAAAAATAGCTCGATTGTACCTAACTTACCTTAGTACAAATGTGCACCAAAAAAAAGTTACAGCCCTTGGAAGTTACAAATTAAAAATCGATTTTTTCCAATTTCTCGAGAACATTTAGTATTTTTTTATGAAAATGGACAGGTGGTTCTCCTATTGCAAGAGCAACTTTCTACAAAAAAATTACGAAATTTGTGCACCCCATAAAATTTTTATGGGGGTTGTGATCCCTTCAACCTCCCCAAATTTTTGTGTAAGTTACAATTAAATTATTTTTGTCACGCCATTAGTTTAACACATTATTTTGGAAACTTATTTGTCTCTTAGTACTTTTTCGATTAGCCAGTTTTTATCGAGATATGGGCTCTTTTCGACTATGTTTTAAAAATTCTGAGAATAGGAAAAGTAGATTATAAGTGAATTTTCAAATCATTCGGATGTTAAAAAAACATTTATTGAATCTAATTAAATATTTTGTGTTAAACTAATGGCGTGACAAAAATAATTTAATTGTATAACGTATACAAAAATTTGGGGAGGTTGAAGGGATCACAACCCCCATAAAAATTTTATGGGGTGCAGAGATATCGTAATTTTTTTGTAGAAATTTGCACTTGCAATTTGAGAACCACCTGTCCATTTTCATAAAAAAAATACTAAAATGTTCCCGAGAAATTGGAAAAAATCGATTGTAACTTCAAAGGGCTGTAATTTTTTTAGTGCGCATTTGTACTAAGGTAAGTTAGGTTCAATCGAGCTATTTTTGGCACCAGAATATGTGGATTAATTTATGGCCTATAATGTTGATACACCCTGTATACATATACTCCGTTCGCTATTAGGAAAACCACCTTCAAGAAGGTTTCATTACTTATTTCTGTGAATTTGGGCAATTTTTAGTTTTCGTATTCGCTCTGTGTATTGGTAAAATTGTACTGGGTATTTGCATTAATTCATCAGAGTGCACTGTATCAGTTTAGCAACGTTTTCATGAGTCATATGTTATGTTTCTATTGATACCTAACGTGGAAAAAATAATATACATTTGACTTACAAGGTAGCCAATTAGTATGAAATTATTTGTCCGTCCTGTAGATAAGTTTTATATATAACTACATATGTACGTGTTTATTGCAGTTAAGCCTAGGTACACGAAAAACTGATTAAAACACTTTATCATTACACGGACTAATTTATCTCGAAACTAATGGTATAGCTTTTATTATTTGCTGGTAAATTTTCTTATCGTAATTTGTTTATAAATACTGTAATAATTCATCAGTGATTTTTGCTTTCTCGTTTGTTGTAATAATTAAATATGTATATAGGTAGATTGTTATTTGTATTAAATGGAAATTTTTGGTGTATTATTAAAACAATTAGACTGGTTACATGCATAATAAAAAATGTAGAGCAAAATTCGTGATGTTCAGCATAACAAATACCTCAAGAAAAGTACCTCATTGTATTCGTAATAAAACCAACAAAAGTTCTTACCCAATTTCTTCATGTACTCATCGAAATTTTCGCTGGTGGACAATTTGTATTTTTTACCCAAAATCTCGGTCAAACTCATTTTTAACCGGCTTGTGAACGCGCGTTGACTTAGAGAAAACGACCGATTAGCTTAGCACTCTTAGCAGGAACCTAAACGTCTGTTGATGGTGAGATGTTCGAGCTCGAACTAAGGACCAAGACCAACGATTCTTGTTTACTGTAAACGTTTCACTGTGACCTCTGGACGATGATACGATACCAGACTTTGTAGTCATAGCGGTTAAAGGCGATTAGTTTTTTTATGTATATCTATTTATTTTATTTATGCGCGACGTGGTTATTTATAAGCGAATTTTATTTTAATTATTATTAATAATTATTTATAACCAATAATTATGCCCTAATTTGTAGAGAGATGAGGGTTATTTGAATTTTTTAGCAGATAAAAATATTATTTTTTAAATAAAACTTAATAGGTACTATTGTCAGAGCTAAATAATCCGTCTTTAAAATATTTATAAAACTAGAAGAATTTGATGAGAAATATTCAGTACCTATTGGTAGAAACTTTTTCTTTTATACCAATCCAACCATTATTAGTTTCTTTCATTTAACAGTTAACAAAAATATTGAATGTAAAAAATGCTGTTATTCTGAATTAATTGAATTTTAACGAAATACCTATTATTCGGAATTTATTATAACGACCTGTCATAGTTGGGTACACGTTTTAAACTTATACTTATATAGATAAGTAAACCGGAATATTGTTTATTATCTAACGAATTATTATCGCATTATTTATAGACATTTTTATGAAATCCAAAAGGTAAATTGTACATATATTTTTGTTAATATTTTCTGAAAAACCAATTGAAACGGGTCACCTGCTATTGATAATGCAATAAAACATAAACTCTATGGGCTGTTTATTCTAAAAAAATTAACACATAGAAAAATTAAAAAATAGAATAAATTTATAAAAACGAAGAAAATTAATGAGTGATTAAATTTTTTAAATGTACTTAATGTGATTACTTTTTTATAAGGTTATTTATGCAAAGTCTGTTTTTTACGAGTTATATTTAACGCGTTCAAAGGCTAAATTTCTATATATTCTAATAAAACAAATACATGCTACAATAAGATAAGAAAGTATTTTTAAATGTATTTATGTATTTACATTTAAAAAGTTCCATTCTTTTCCAAAAAGCTGCAAAAACTATTTACATGCATGAGCTAATCGTCCCAATAAGTCTCTTTTACCAAAAACGGACATAACCCAGAGAACTCGCATTTTTTATAAATATTATTTTTAATTTTCACGAAATTGAAAATCCGCTTGTGTTCGTCGAATTATTTTTATTTCCAATACATGAAAAATTTACAAAATTCCTAAAGTTTAAAATATATACGTAACTAATTGGAATTTAATAGAATAACTGGTTCAGTGCAATACGCGATGAAATCGGATACTTTTTCCATAAATCAACCTTGTATTTTGTAGATTCTCGTCGCCGTGACGCCGTTGCAGGACATTACCTATACAAAAAAAAACATTGTTTAAAATTCGAAAAATATACCTACACTTTCAAAAAAAAAATACCATTTTGATTTCGTCCTGAGTAAATGTCCTATCTATGACGGTCTCCTTTCCCTCGGCGTCCTTTTGCACCTCGTGCAGAACATTCCCATCGATCGTTATGGTGGCTTTGACTTTACGTCCGTCGGGGGTTTCCTGGTCGAATTCCACTCCCGGCGTGAATTTCACCACGACGTTCTTAAATGTCGAAGACGACGATAGAACGTACTGGTCTCCATCTTTTTGCAGGTCCACCACGGGGGAAACAGCGGCACCTGCTTTGCGGGTCACGAAACCAACACCTGGAAATGGTTTTTTTAGATAAATTTAATAATATTAATATCATTGAAATATATTTAACTTGTCAATTAACAACGGATTGCTATACCTATGTTTGGGGGGTTGACAAGTATTTTTCGATCTGATGATGGATACGCAAGCCGAAACTAGTTATGCTGATGTTTATGGGTATCTGGTAAATTGGGGTTCTTGAGAAATAGGATGTAAAGTGATTGACTTACCCAGTTCTTTCATAAAGTCGTCGAAATTTTCGCTGGAGGAGAGTTTGTATTTCTTTCCTAAAAATTGTTCTACCATTTTGACGGCGTTCTGAAATGCGATATACATATTTATTATTCGTGTATTAATGGATTAATATTTTGGATAGATATGTTGAAATTTCAAAAAATATTTATGTTGTGATATTAATTTAGAGTTTACCTATACGTAGGTAGGTATATCAAATACAGATTGTGTTAAAAGTTGTTTACATATCTTAATCATATAAGTAAAATCTTGTGGAAATTTTATAAGTAATTATTTTGAGTATGTACCTTATACCTATGTAAAAATTTGCATATTCAATCATTTTAAATAAATATATTTATGGATTATAGCAATTGACTAATTATTACTCCTGCCAATAAAATGTAACTTTCAAGTGCTGTAGTGAACAGTATTTAAATTACTCTTGCAAGGTTTTGAAAATTTTAGGAAACATTAATAGAATGCAGAATTTAGAATACCTATACCAAATTTTATATTTCACTGAACGAATAACTAATCGAATTTTTATCGTTTAAAGTTTTACTGAAAGTTTTAATTGTAACCTAACGGACTGATAGAAATTATTCTATTACCAAATGCGGTCCTGTCCTATTTATTTCGGCAAATTAAAGAAGGTCCACTTTACAACAGCAGGAGGTAGTCGTGAAATCGGCAATAATTTTTCTGTGCCTATACGAACAAACTATGATATATACCTCCTAAATAAAATGAACACACCTTTTGGAACCTAATACATATGTTGATAAATTTATATGTAAGTACCTGGTTACAAATCAAGGTTTCATACTATTTTTACTATAACTGATCGTAATTATCTAGAAATGAATATTGAAAGTTTTAGTTTCCAAATGTTTCCATTTAGTGCGCAGTGCGCATCAATTTTTGATTAATTTTAAATATTTTATTGAAATAAATCGATCGAAATTAATCTCCTCTGCATCGAATATTTCGTCGTTAAATAAAACTAATAAAATACAACAAACATTGAATTCCACTACAGGTTATTACAATTTATATTTATTACGAGATATTTAAAATTTCGTCTGAGTGGCGAAGCAAGGTAAAGAAAGTTCACTAGTGTGAATTAATTAACGAAAATTAACAATCCCATTTTGTACCCCACAGACTTTGCACCATATAATTTTGATGAAAAAATTTCTTTGAGAAAATACGATTTCAAAAGGATTTTTAAAATTTAAAATTTTCTCACCTTGTGCAGTACCTACTTCAATTCCACAACAACACAAAAACGTACGTAAGTATACGCTAGTAAAGCGATAATAATGGAATAAATACAAAATTCGCACCAACGCGAAGTTGAACTTGTATTACCTTCAAGCGAATTGTCGCTTTAATAACAGGGCGATATGCCGGCATATCACGCCACTATTTCGGTTAGGTCGATCAGGGAAGAGCCATGCGCAAGGAAGGGCTTCACGTGTGGGGGCACAGGAAGATGCTCCTCCTATCCTATCCTATCCTATTATTAGTTGATGCATAAATGAAATGTAATGATTTCGTTGCAACGGATTTTTCTGGATGCTGGGAGGTCAGCCGATGCGTGGGCCAGTAGCGCAGATTTGCTCTATCCCAAAAAATACTCCATAAATTCCAGGAATAATTTAAATGATTTATTAAGAGATAAAATGGTAGGTATCTATTTTATTGCTTCTAAAAAAATAGTACCTAAATCTGCAAACGAAAAATATTACCAAATTGTCATTTTATTAAAATATGTAGGTTTATTTCAAACTTAAGTACGTACTTATCTAATAACGGGCAGGTATATTTTTTGATATATATTTTACAATTTACCAAAGAGATAATTTAAAGAGATAGTTTAAAAGCAAACATCCAGCTTCCTATTTTAATGAATAATTTATTCACAGGCCATCGCAACAATAGAAAAACCAAAAGAAAAAAATCCAAGAAACATTTCCCATATGAACGAACGCTCTACAACGCTCTACTCTAATTGAATAATGAGATGTTAAATTAAGTTCAATTAAAATTGAATGCTCGCTTATTTACAGCACTAAATTAGAGCTTTGTCGTGGCCGTTCGATAATTTTGTATCACTGAAACGAATCGTACAAGATGGAAAATATTCCTGGTATAGGGTCACTAACATTCGAATTCAATCAGATCTCTAAACGCCCTGTATTTATTCATCACTTCTCGTTAAATTTTATCGTGATGATTCTTGCGAGTGGGTACTTACTCCCGGGGAAAGACAGCCGAAATGTTTCTTGAAAATGATAGATAATAATATAATCGATAATATTATCGAATAAAGTATTTTGAAGGAAATTGGTCGAGGATCTGATTGAAATCTTTCTGGAGAAATGGTGAAGGTACATTGATTGATTTCAATAATTTGTTGTACCTAATCACTTGAAAAATTTATTGTAAATAGCGAGTAGATAAAAACTCTACTGGCTATTCCATAAATCTGTAAGTACTGATGTAGTTGAACCAACAAGGTCTATTATAAAGCTAATAGAATTTCGATTTTGTCGTCAGAAAATTTTAAATCATTTCACGATTCGTATATTTTCACGAGCTTATCGTCTCCTTCTGATAATATGAAAGCGACGTTGCTAAATCTAGCCGTTATATGTACTAATTTTACTAGAATTCATCGAAGAAATCTTGCAATGAGATCCAATATTACACACTCTAATATGCTAATAATTTCTTTACTAAGGTACTTTATCAGCAAACGTTTCGTCACAAGATAGAAGAAAAATCGTCGACTTGGCAACACCGATTTATTCCACATCTAAACGAGATCAGTACAGAAACGGCGTAACGCGCAAGCGCGTTGTTTGGTCCAGGATGCGTCAATATCATCTTCTCGCTTCCGACAGGATTGGAGTAAGTACAAAATACAATTTTGATATACCTAATACATAGAAAAGTAAAAAAAAGTATAAACAATCACCTTCATTTGGAGGTAATAATTAAGTCAAATTTACAGTTATCTTAATAGCTAATAAGAAAAAATATTGTACAGCTCTTCGAAAGATTGTAAAATTAGCGCATCTCGCGTCGTTAGCTATCCCCGTCAATCTGTAAGCAAGTTTTTCGTGGGCAAAATTTTCGATTATTCCATTCGACCGGTGGGTTTTTCTTTGTTCCGGCGATTTTATAGGCGAATCCGATTCTGGGGGCAGGAAAATTCGATTAATAAAAAATGGAATCGAAATAAACCGTACAAAAAATTAAAGAAGCCCACGGGCAGCTCTCACATTAACGGGAATATCAGAATTTCCCGAGCAATTTAAAAAAATTGCCAACTGGATGTGAATTTGTAAAAAAGGTCCTTTTGGCCACGTGCGGGTGGGGGAGAGAAATCCCTGAAAATCCGACACACCTCTGTTCAGTGTTTACTCGAAAATCGTGAATGAAACTTCCAGTGATTGCGGCCGCTTAACATATGTTAGCATAGTGTTGTAAGTAAATTGGATTTTCTCATTTCTTAAGTACGAATAGTTTTAATACACTAGTTTCAATACATATGTGTAACATCGTTGATATACAACTTTGTGTTATATACAGAACGTTTAATTGTTCTATTTTGTCTTACACCCGGTTTTGTAGAAATTTATTTTTCCATGAGAACTTTGTTTAAATGAACGTTCTCCATGTGTTGTTCGTACGAAATAATAATGATATCATTCTTGTGTAAACCGAAGGCGTGAGAGGAGCCAAGTAAGAAATTTCTATTACATTTAATTTCGCAAAAATATTTCAGAGCAAAGCGATTTCGTAACCAAAAATAATGCATTCTATAAAAACAGTCTTGTGTAGACTAAACTTTTATCTGCGTTTTCCATAATATGTATACATTTTTTTGTCTATAAATATATCTGCTGATAACTCGGAAGCAAATATAAACTAAACATTACAGTTTAGAAGACACAGAATTTTAGTGAAACTTTATAGTGAAAATAACGGAGCGTTTCCTAATTCGTCCATTTTCGCAGGTATTCGTCGAAACCGGACAAAAAAAATCCAAAAAGTGGCGAAGTTCGAGGGTAAATTTTTTTCCGCCGTCAATAATTTTTTTTCCAGCTCGCCGCTGGTCAATCAAATCAAAGACTTGATGGTGAGACCTTTCGCCCCATTCGCATCCTTCTTATCCTAACCAATTCGATTCCATGTTTTAGACAAGACAACCGGCCCAATCGGAGGGCCAACTGAGAACCACCATGTCCTGTCAAAACGTCTCCGCAGCGCCAGATGGCAGGCCGAACGACATCACCATCGAGGGCCCCGATGGCGAGTCTCCTTCGAAGCCCGGCGACCGCCCCAGACAGAGCTTCTCCGTCAGGAACATGCCCGTCTCCCGCAGCCAGATGAAAGGTACAAGATCGTTCCAATTGGATTCCTGGAATTAATCGGACTTTCAAATTTTCCAGAATTCCGCGAGGCTTTCAGGCTGTTCGACAAAGACGGCGACGGGAGCATCACCAAAGAGGAGCTCGGCAGGGTGATGAGATCGTTGGGACAGTTTGCTCGCACCGAGGAGCTCCAGCAGATGCTCCAGGAAGTCGATATTGACGGTAAGCTTTTAATTTATCAACTGAAATCCATTTCACCTAGAGGAAAGGATGCAAATTTGGAATACCACTTTAAAAAAATCGTATTAATTAATGTTTATGAAATAAAAGGGTTTAAACTGCATTAAAAGACAGATACACTTATCTTTTATTCATATAAAAACATTTAACCATCTTGGATTATTATAAGTAGGATAATTTTTGGGTTAATCATAATATTGCAGATTGACGTAGTTTACCCAAAGTGTATATAATTTTGAATAGGCTATTCCAAATTACAATCACTTTGATAATTGACTTTAATTAACTAGTTATTTGGCTTTAAACTGAAATATCTAAATTATAAATAATTTTTATTGTTTTCTAGTCCTTGCAGTATCACAAATGTATCAATCCGAGTCATAGCCAGCAATTTCGCTGTGCACCCAGACTTTTGCACATAAAATATTGCACCAATTGCTCTCCCTCTTCTCTTGATTTTTGGTAAATTTTCTAGTATAGAAAAAACAAACACAATCATATTCCGTATGTTGTGTTACATTAACCCAAGAGGGCATATTTTTGGAATATTCCAAATTAACTCCACCTGTCGTATTCCAAATTAGCAACATAACCATTTTTATCTCAAAATGCTTTTATGAATTGGTGTTTAGAATCATTTCTAATTTAAGCACTGATTTTTACAACTGATACCCTAAACTGAAGATTGCGCAAATTTAAACATAAAAATATATGACTCAGACAAAATACAAGCCGATTTATTACTTGCTTGGAAATGTTTCTCGATAGTACTTTCACTACGATGCAGTTTGTCACGGATCTGTTAATATGGCTGTTTCTAAACCACCCCTAATTTGTTTCCTAATACATAGACTATGTTATACTGGTATTCGTTAATAGTTGGCGCTTTTCTATATTTTTATAATGCAGTATTCCAAATTAGCATCCTTTCCTCTATTTACGAATAATTTCTCGACTAATACCCAAAAAATTTGCAGGTGATGGCAACGTTAGTTTCGAAGAATTCGTCGACATAGCTTGGTCTGCGAGCTCGGGGTGTGATCCTAACCATACGATATCATTGGAAGAGGAGGAAAAAGAACTTAGAGACGCCTTTAGAGTGTTCGATAAGCATAATAGAGGGTACATTTCGGCCTCGGATCTCAGAGCAGTGCTGCAATGTTTGGGGGAGGACTTATCGGAGGAAGAAAGTGAGGATATTAGATATTGAAAATGGCTCGATTTAATGAAAATGATTTTTTTTTTTTAGTTGAAGATATGATTAAAGAGGTCGATGTCGATGGAGACGGGCGGATAGATTTCTATGGTGAAAAGATATATTCTTACATTAAAATTGCTTTCTTTTAAACTATTTATTTTGTTTTTTAGAATTCGTGAACGCTTTGGGTGAGCCGGGAAACGAAGACAGCTATGATGATGATGATGACGATTACTTGGCGTACTATTAAATCATTAAGATTATCGATTTTGATCAATTAACTTATATTATTGTACCTGAGTTACTCTGATCAAATGAGTCGTGTAACGTTAAAAAATACAAAAGGAACGATTTATCTTACTAATGTACTAATTATTGCTGCTACCTATATAAATATCGATTCTTTACTTGATATGTCTAATATACCTATCTACTTATACATAAGTTGAATGTCTTAATGTGATTAAAGCATTGCCCGCTTTTCTACTTGTTTTACTATGGATAGGTACAGAGAAAAATGTATTAAATAATAATCCTTTAAAAAAATAATTAAAGTATTTGAGAATTATTTATGAATATTCGGTCTGAGAATGTATATATTGATAAAAAATATTTCAAGAATATCCCAATTTCTACAATAAACACCAAATTTTTTTTCGGTGTTCCTACTGGTGTTCGGAAGGTGCACTGATGTGAGTTATTTTCGTAAATTTAATAGTAAACAAGATTAAAGGCTTTTAATCGACTATTGATTTCACTTTAGATAGTGAAAATCATCTCGAAAGATCAAAAAATATAATGAATTTCTTTAATCTATAAAGTATAAAAATCGCAAAATCTTATCGACGAATATCGTCGATTGAAATTTCATTGTCAGTTTTTTCCTGAATTTCGTTTTGTGGATGTTTCTCTGAAATTTTTATCAAATTGTTTATTGAGATGAAACTGTTATTAGTGCAGTTGTTTGCTTTAATTTTTATTGGGAAAAATGTGCTGAGCACCAATGACAGCAGTAAGTTTTATTATTTATTTTGCTGTATCTACATCTACCTACATACATATTACATTTGTTATTAATAATACATCGATTAGTCATTAATAACATATCGCGATTTCTCTTTATTTAAAATACCTATATATGGAGAAAATTCAATATTTGTCGATTTTCAGGAAGATCTGTCGCTAATTGTTAATAAAAATATTTATTACTCGATGTAAAATACATGACTCGGTAAATATGTTCTCGTTAGCGACAATTTCTCCTCAAACATAAATATTTTATAAATTTTTATCGGTTATTTATCGTTCATAATACGTCTGGAATTTTATTTATTCTGTAAATATTATTAACATATTAATTTTGTTAATTAATAATAGATAATAACGTATTAACATCCCAACAAATGAATCTAATGATGATAATTCCCAGCAAAATTTGTTAAGAAAAATAAAAAATTATATTTAAAAACGCATTCACTACACAGGTCCTCCACCATTATTGTTAATTTTAATTGTAAATAAACAGCTGTTCAAAAGTTAAGGATATTCATTTTCGATTTTTAAAGCTAGAGCAAAAACATTTAATGGTATTTCTTAAAAGGGAATATGTTTGTTAACTGTTAACTGCCAAAAACGAAACATATACCCCTTTTAAGAAATACCATTAAATTTTTTGCTCTACCTTTAAAAATCGAATTTAATGAATATCCTTAACTTTTGAACAACTGTTTATTATTGTCTTATCAGTTAGTTAATGAAATTTATTTAAAGATGAAGAAGTTTACACGATATTTTTTTTTATAACAAAATAATCCAAACTGTTAAAGTTTGATACTCTAAAGTATATGCTATATAAATTAATATTGGATATATCTCACAATAATATCGATATCGATACCTTCTATTTTTTTAATTAACAGATATTATATTACCATTAGAAATAACCTTTACCAGTGAAACATATACATATGTAGACTAACCTACCTGTATGTAGTACCTATACCTAAGTGGTTTACATATCTTTTGTATTAATAATTTTCTTCTATATTTTACTAAAGAACACTTGTTTTCCAGTTTTTCCTGAGAAAAGGTATATGAACACCAGCATCGATCCTTGCGATGATTTCTACGAATATTGCTGCGGGAATTTCAAAAACATCTATCCTTTAAATAATCACACTCTAACCGTGGATCATTTTACTCTACTGGATGAACAAATCAACGAAATAACCTACAGTATGAAAACTTTATATGCGCATCAAATAAAGTCAAATAACATTTATTATACATAATTTTTTAGACATACTTTCGCAACCGGAGGACAAGGACGATCCTCAAGCCTTGATGAAATCCAAATCAGCCTTCAAAGCTTGCGCGGATACTGAATATTTGAACAAAATAGTAAACCCTGAATTGACCATCGTCGAAGCGGAGGGAGGATTCCCTTTGGTGCAAGTACACTTAAAAAGGATGACGGTCAAATACGGCTTCCGAAACGTCGGAACTGCCACCAGTAAATACGGGATTCCCATGCTGTTTAACGTAGCAGCTTATACGGATTTGGATGATCCAACTAAAAATTTGCTATTTGTAAGGATCGCTTTACTCCTCCGTAATGCTCATCGCTTATATACTAAATATCTTCCGCAGATTTCCTCTTTGACTTCGACAAATTTAGCTCCGAAGGATGTGAGTGATATTATTTCCCGTCAAGGGCACACCTATCAGCAATTTATCGAAAAAGCGTTCCAACAAGTGGCAGACAGTCCTGATGATAATTTCAAACCCAAACGTAATTTGAAAATCCCCCAATTGAAACCCTTCGATATTTTCTTAAGGAACATGGCGCTCAAGCTCAGAAACGCCACCCAAAGTATCCTATCAAACGAGCAAGTTTTCGATAATCTGAACGAAGTTGTCGCATTTACCAGAGGAGTATTTAAAGGAGGAGTAAGTGATTCACGCAAAATCTCTACACATTAAAGGATTGTACTTTATTAGATCGTTGGAAACGTTACTGTAGATGATTTCAACAGCAGCACGTTAACGTTAAAAGAACTCAACAAATGGACGAACGAACAATTCAACAACACAATCGACGTAAGATTTTTTGATAGTAAGTTCGTAGACTTTCGGTAAATTCGAAATTGGTTTTTTTTTGCAGTTGGATTGGATCGAATTTCTGCAAAATCTGTTCGCAAACAGCGGCAAAAGGATAACAGAAGACACGGAGGTGATGACTTACGGCTCGTTCGCTCAATTTCTCTATGGAATCGTAAATTTGGTGAGGCAAACCGAAGATCACGTGGTAAAAAGTTACGTTATGATGAGACTTTTCACGCATTTATCGCCGGACGGGGATTCCAATTCCAGAAGATACATAGACGATTATTTTAGGAGCAATAATTACACCATTCTTCCGAGGTACCTATAATAAACTGCAGGTTTTATAGGTTCGCATAAGTACATATAATTATGTTTCAGATGGAAATATTGCACAAGGAAAATCATAGATGCCGTCGGAACGGCAGGTTTGAGTTTTGCTGTTGCTTATGAATACCAATTACGACATTACAATGTTAATAACCTTAGAAAAGTGAGTTTGTTGTTAACAAGTTGTTCAAATAATCTCGTGTTGCAATAAGAAAACAATTAAACTATTTTTCAGATCGTGGATTTGATTGAAGCCCTTCGAGGGGCCTTCAAGAACATCATCGAGCAGGTGACTTGGATGGATTCGGAATCCAAAAGCAAAGCTTTGGTGAAATTCGATAATATGATCACTGTGCTGGCCCATCCGGACATCTCGGCCGATAGAAATGCTTTGGATAAATTCTACGAGAACTTGCGCATCTGCAAATGGGACAACTACGGGAATTCCTTCAGGATTCAAGCCTTCAAGAACGCCTATCAAATTTCACAAATCGCCAAAAGAGATAGAGCTTTGTAAGTGCATTAATGTATAAGTATAGGTAGAATATTCTACCTTCTGTAATATTCCTAATATTACACTCTAACTCAACCAATTTACTTTCAGTTGGGATAAATCACCTTTCGAAGTGAACGCTTATTACAACAGACCGAACAATAAAATGAGTAAGCAATATACATATACGTACCTATATATACAGGCTGTCCGGTAATGAATGGGCCATACGCTAAGGGGATGTTCTTTGGCTCAAAACATGACGATTTAATCAAATTTAGCTTAGTCAAAGTTGCTTCTTTAGGAAGTTATAGCACTATGAAAATCGATTTTTGATTTCGATTTTTTTGTCCATCCAGCGTAATTCAAGAGATATCTTTTTCAAATTTCACGTATGGGTGTTTTAGAGGTGTCCAATTAAGAATATGTTATCCATTTTGCTCTTAACCCAGAGGGCGCCACTTCAGCACACTTTTTTTCCATCGAAAGGCCATAACTTTTTTGTACGTAGGAATTTGATAAAAAAGGGATCAATTTACAAAAACTACAACATTTTAACTTTAAAAAAGGTATACCTACTTAAGGTATACCTATTTTGAGTCGCTAAAATGCACCGTTTCGAAGATAAATGAGTTTGAAATTTGCGCTGCATGCTTATGTAGATAATGAATTAGGGGTTATTAGTTATGACATTTCGAAGCCAGAGTTTCCAGACATTTCCAGAAATTTCAAGACAGTTTTCAGATATTTCCAAACATTTCCAGACATTTAAAGATATTATCCAGACATTTTCCACACATTTAAAGATATTATCCAGACATTTTCCAGACATTTTCAGATATTTATATACAGTTAATTCCAGACGAAAGCTTCGTTATTACCCTTGTTTTGTAAGCCTGCAGCACAAATTTCAAACTCATTTATCTTTGAAACGGTGCATTTTAGCGACTAAAAACAGGTATACCTTTTTTAAAGCTAAAGTGTTGTAGTTTTTGTAAATTGATCCCTTTTTATCAAATTCCTACGTACAAAAAAGTTATGGCCTTTCGAAGGAAAAATAGTGTGCTGAAGTGGCGCCCTCTGGGTTAAGAGCAAAATGGATAACATATTCTTAATTGGACACCTCTAAAATCCCCATATGTGAAATTTGAAAAAGATATCTCTTGAATTATGCTGGATGGACAAAAAAATCCAAATAAGAAATCGATTTTCATAGTGCTATAACTTTCTAACGAAGCAACTTTGGACTAAGGTAAATTTGGTTAAATCGTCATATTTTGACCCAAAGAACGCACCCTTAGCGTATGGCCCATTCATTACCGGTCACCCTGTATAGGTAAATGCGCAATATGTTAAGTAAATAATTAATTTAACGTTACAGCTCTTCCTATATCGATGTTAAACCCGGTTTTTTTCGGAAACGCAAACAGGTGATAACTGGTTATTATAAACAATCAATTCACAGGTATTCCAATAGCGTTTTATTAAATTTATTATCTATTATTCAGAATATTGGATTACGGAAGGATCGGCGCTATTATAGGTCATGAAATGACTCACGGATTCGATAAAGATGGTATGATGTATGGTCCAGAAGGAACGCTATCCAAATGGTGGACTGAGAACACTGCTGCAGCTTTTACTAACAGAACCAAGTGCTTCGTAGACCAATACAACGGATTTTATGTACCTGAAATTAACGAAAATGTATGAGCTGATGTAAATTGGGTGCAAATATGTTATGATAAAATTTAAGGATGTACCTAGCTAAATTGATGGGCCTCAGGAGATAATAATAATCTACTACTTGATGCAGTCAATTTAGCCGGGGATAGATATATGTATTTTAGAAGAAATATTTTTGCATCCAATTTACAACCGCCGATTTGTACATGGATCATTTAATTTTTTCCTTTTATTTTATTTTTTAATGATCTAAATCTAGGTGAACGGTACGATTACATTAAATGAAAATATTGCCGATAACGGAGGCTTAAGAGAGGCTTACAATGCGTTTAAACGACTTTTGAAAAAGTACCAGGATATCGATGAAAATCCGGATTTCTCGGCTGAGCAATTATTTTTTATCGGATTCGGAACTGTAAGTACGAAATTAATTACAAATTATTATCTCTTCAAAAATGAAAAATCGTGAATATAGGTATCTGAATTATTAGTTTTCGAATTACGATTTTAATTGTTAGATATTTCTGTTGTAGGTGTGGTGCAACAACCCTTCACGTTCCTTCTTCGAGAGTATGAAATCTGATGTTCATTCCCCATCGAAATTTAGGGTTAACGGAGTCGTTTCCAACATGGACGAATTCTCTCAAGCTTTCCGTTGTCCCGTTGATAGCAAAATGAATCCTGCAAATAAATGCGTACTCTGGTGAATTCTGAATAAGACCATAAAATATTGGCAAATATGTTTTTATAGCTAAAAATTGTTGTTTTTATTATCTATAAATTACTTAAAGAGGTGGCATAATTTACTCATGCTTATTTCAATTCCAGATATTATAAAAGAAATAGGTACCTAACCTACTTCGGTTAACAAATTGGATTACCTTGGATTACCATTTATTCGAATTACCAAAATAATTATACTACGTACTTTCGAATTTTTGATTTACACTACTATCTAATAAAATTTAACAGGATTGCTTATTTAGCGTATACTCTATGTTTGATGTTCAATTGAAAAATAAACCAGAATTGTAATTAATTCTTTCAAATATGCACACTAAGTACATTCAGCGATCACAATTATATAACGTGCAATAAATATATATCAATAAAATAGAAGAATTGCAATAGATGCTCGATTTATTTCCAAAATTGTTTACAAATTTCATTTCCTTGAATAAGCAATTATATATGTATGAAAATAAATTGAAAATACAAATTTACCTACCTTTGAAGTAGGATATATATACTTTCGAAACTAGAAACATTTGACTATGACTTTCGATCGTAGATATCGTACGTACGAGTATAATTCATTGGAATAATCATTACTACAATAATTGGTTACCTTTATTAAAACAGAAGGTACAAACATGTAATTCCGAATACAACATTTTCCTTTCGATATATCTCGCATTGCAATCCATTCAAACGAATACTCCTCAAAATAAATTACAACAAAGTAGGTACACGAGCGATTATGTTAATGTGCGAATGATAAAACTTGCCGCATTCGGCGAGACACCACAGAGCGTGAGTGCTACACAATCCGCGCTATAACATATAGGTAGAATAGCAATAAATACTTTTACCTATACCGATTTATCAGTGAACTTTCAATCGAGCTACGGTAGATCATTTACACCTGCTCCTGTTAGGCGAGCCAGGCATGTGGGAAAACCTGGAAAATCGAGGTGAGTCCGTTGAGAACGATTGATTTTGGTTGAAAATTTATTTTTAAATTACTAAAGGTATTTGGGTTAGTAATAGTTTTTTTAACTGGTCGTCACGGAGGGCGATTTGTTGGGTAATGGGTAATTTAACAACAATGAACGATAATTATTATATTCGAGTAAATACCTATCGTGACAAACAAATTGAAACATGAAATATCACGTTGATAAATTGCTTTGTTCGTGGGAATTGGAAAATTTATTTCAAATATCAATTTTTGTTTTTTTATGGATACATATTATGTAGATATATTGATGAAAAAAAGTACAAAGCTATTCAAAGCGCACTCTCTCCCATTTACATTTATAACAAAGTTCTTTACAAATCAATTGAAGTGTGTGTATAATATCTATTTGAATATATTTGGTATTAAAAAAAGAAGATATTATTATAAAAAATACTACATCGAAAATTATATAAGATTTTGATAAGATTTGTATTATATTATAAACAACAACAAAAAAAACCTTTCCTTGAATTATAAGATACTTTTATATTAACCTTATCATAACTGTAATTTACAGAAATTTTTTATTAAAACGCAAAATTTAAATTTTTCTTTCGTATTCTTCGTTATCTCGAATAATTAACGTTTAATTAATTTTAAAACGTATGTTTACATACGAAATTTTATTTTATTTATTGTACCTATATAAAATAGTTTATTATTACAAGATAGTCTTCCAATTAATATTTTTAAGGGAAAAAACGGAGATGACGTTGAATTTGGAAGTAAAAAATCGGTATCTTAAAAAGGCCAAAATTTAAATCGAATCTTTATTATTTATTGGATGAAAATTGACCTTCAAAATTAAAAAAACTGTGTATAAATATAATGGATTATATAATTTTATTGTATATAAAAAAACTTGACCATGCAACTATAATATGTATAATATTTACCGTTATTCTATTTATCAACTATCCATCAATAACTGATCGATTTATTGAATGATAATTTAGAATTTCGATTAGTTACAATTTGACGAAGCAACTTATTTTTCCTAGTATATAATATTTTTTTAAGTTACGCAATTTTTTTGTCATGTGACATTTTATCTATTGGAATGTTTTAACATTTTCCTTTATTACAAAAATTTTTGCATTTTCTACGTTTCTATTTCATTGCCGGGTATACCTAATGTTGTATTTTACTAATAGTTTTCCAAAATAATCGCCATTATTTTTTTTCTTTTGTATAATATTTAAATTATTAATAAAAAATGTCAAATAATAAAATAGACAGTAGACACCTAAAACTGATTCATGAATATTTTGGAGTATCCTGATTAACTATGGCTTAATTATTCATAATTAAGTATTTTATTATCTGAGAGTAAAACATAAAAAATCAATCAATAATTACTTGAGTACTAAAGGTAAAGTGCCAATGATAATTTCTCACAAAGAACAGTTGATTTGTTTCTTGGTATATCTCACAGTTGTAAGTAGTAATTATCTAATTATCTAATAATAGTAAGTATCTAATTATACCAAATTATATGTACCTATCTACTTTTCAAAAAGCTATAGAAGAATAGGTACTTGTTTCACTGGTAAATTACAGCATTTAAATTAAGAAGAATATTTCACATATTTTCTTTAAATCATCGTTTAATAATTATTTTTTCTTAATTTCCAATTTAAATGCGCACACTGTAGAATAACATTTGTAAATAACATATCGACATATTAGAAAGTGAAAAAAATTAATCGCTTCACCTAATTACATAATCGTCGATTCCAATAGCTATATATAGGAAACTTACTATCACTTCTAATAGCAATTATTTATTCATATAAGTAGTAGATACGTAATGAATCAAAATTTTTCCAAAAATATACAAGTGAGTTTTTCTATTAAAAATTGTCTCATAGGTACATATTTAATGCTAATTATTTAAATAATTCCGAGATGTAGGTATCGTCAATTTGGTACTTTGATATGATGTTAAAACCCATATTTAATTGTACGTAGAATTTGTCTTTAATTGATGTTCCAATTCCAAGTTATTCTGAAGACAAATCGAAGTTCAAATTCAAATTCAAAACAAACCGTTTGCGTATACGCTCGTCGAATAGGAAAATACTGACCCGCCGTTGCATCACAATGCAAATTAACCGAAAAACGCTCGCAATTATTTCAATAATTACACAATTATCTATTAATTATGATACCGGTGCTGTACGGCAACAGATATGTATCTATAATACGGAATAGATAGGTATATGCGATGACCTCCTGTATTTGTAGTGACCTTGTTGCTTCCCCTTTTATTTAATGTGCATCCAGTTGCACTGCTGATGAAATTTTAGACCTACTGACCTCAAAATGCATTAAACTTCTCACCCTCTATTTAAGAGGGAACTATTAAACGATATACTGAGGAAATATATTTTTTTTTCCAAACATCTAGTTAAAAATTTTATTATGAAAAATTTCATGAGAATAGTCTTTGAAAATAATTACCCATTCGAAATAAACTCAATAATGTGCTTAATCCTTATCAGAAATGAATACTTGTACGATAACGAACACAGAATGGGATTTTCGCAAATTGAAAAATAGGTACCTAATAAGGTAAAAGTAAAAAGAAATAATTATGTAACACCCTGTATTTAGAGTGGCAATACCGTATCAGGAAGAGGAGTGTTATGTTAATAAATAATAGCTCGTCAGGATCTGCCACACTTTCCGACATATTTGAAGTCCAAGGACAATTTATGAAACAAAGTGACCCTATTTTCGTGACGTCAACACTTACACCTATCTAACGCAGTCTGTCTGTTAATTTAGTACTTTTAAATTATATTAATGCCCGCCGTTTTATTTACGACCTCTTTAATCCGATAAAATCATTGAAAATTCTTCACTTTTTCAATATGATAAAATGATTTTTATTGTACCTATTATATTTTGCAGAAAATTGTGCTGTAGCTGAAAATAAACGACAAACAAACGGAAATGTCCTTAAAAACCCGAAAAAAGATTACCTTAATTATGGCGAAGAGGATCAAATGGTAACAAAAGACGTTATTAGAATTCTCTTTCGGTATTGAGAATTTATCGAATTGTTTTAGGAAATACAAGGATTCATCGACAGTCACATGAAAGGGAACGTGGTGATATTTTTTTACGTATTAACTTTAGGAATATTGAGGCTGTTTTTTCATTGGTACCCCCATTTACATTTAAAAGCCACTCACACAAGATGTAACCTTAAGAAAGCCAACAAAGTATTAGTTATTGTATGTACTGAAAATATGAAAAATATATCCATTACATAGTGTATTATTTTTTAGGATAATTACAGGAAATATAAATCGTATTTTGTAAAGGATATCAAAACATTAGATAGGTAAAGAGCACGTTTAAAGTATGATGAATTGAAATAAATAATCAAATAAATTGATTTAGTTGTAGTACTATTACCAATCAGGAAGAGAACATTTTAGAATGCAATCTTGCCGATGGTAGACAAAAAAGTAAGTAAATTAATTTCTAATAAATTACTAATAAACATTTTTACGAAGAGAACATAAATTACACCGACAGCAGTAATTGTTCAGCGTTTTTAAATATAATGGATTATCTTTTGAATTTCGTAAACAATTTTAATAATAGCCGCTGCTTTAACAAACAAGCATGTGAAAATTACCGAGCAATAAGTATTAATGACCGATATTATTAACCGTTTTTTACAAATACCTACATATTTATGTTATACATGTATTATATAAATTTGTACAGTCCTACATAAATAGCACATAAATTTTCATTATTTATCGCTGATATTTCTTCTTTAAAAAACACATTCCAGAACTTTACCAAGCACGTATAATTAAATGTAAGAAATTACTATACGTTTGGGACGATGACACAGAAACTTTCGAGAAACTAATGGGATTCGATAAAGGCGTGACGAGACGGCAATTGCACGCCTGCAAGGGCCAGACCAAAGAGAAGCAACAAGTCAAGTATATACAAAATAAAATTATTACTTATCAGAATTTTCTCAATGTTAAGAAGATGTTAAAGAATTGTTGTTTTTTTCAGGCGAGTCATATACGGCAACAACGAAATTTCTGTTCCTGTGCAAACTATATTGACACTCTTGGTGTTGGAGGCTCTGACGCCTTTCTACATGTTCCAATTGTTCAGTTTGATCGTATGGCTGGCGGAAAATTATTATTACTATGGCGTTGCCATTGTAATTATGTCGGTGGTTGGTATTGCTACATCGATTGTGCAGACCAGAAAGGTGAGGATTTTCTATTTCTGTCTACGACACAGATTATGATTTTTGTTACGCGTCGGCACTGTTTACCAAATTTTTTTCGCTTCATGTCAGAACTGACATTATTTCACTCTATCCTTCAAAGAGGTAGGTCGCCTATTTCACTCGCACATTTCACCGATTTAATGCTATTCAATACAGACACGCACTCAGATTTTTTCTTCGTAGAAATATACCTAACATTTTTATTTTATTATTTTCGTAACTTATGCAATATACTGTCGGTTATTGCAATTTTTAATTTAATTACAATCTAGTAGAGTTAGTAAGAAAAAAGGAAGATAAAAAGTCGGCGGCTCTAAATAATATGAGTACATTTCTGTACACTAATAGTTTGCGAAACACGCTGTAGAAATAAGAGCGAAAGCGATATAGTTTCAAAAATTCGTAAAATTTGAAATCGGTTTCCCATTTCTTATGCTTATTTCTTACTTTAACAGGAAATTCTATATAGAAAAAAGTTTATAATAACTATTATCTACAATCTGTTAGAATTATATTTTTAATATTTTATATTTCATGTGGATTTTTATATATATTTCCAAAGTTATGAGGTAAAAGTGAAAAAATAATTCCAACAATTTCTTCGCAAGTTCGCAATTGACTTCTCACAAAAATTTGACTATAAATAACGGAGATATTTGGGAAACCATTTTTATATGTAACGAATATAGGGCGATAGAACAGCCTTAAGTTGCCCACGATATTATCTAACGACTGCCCTAGGGTTTTCCTCAAGCGTCTCGGGCACAAAGTATGTGAGCGGAAAAATGAAAAATGAATTGAATTTTTAGAATCAGAAGAATTTGAGAGGAACTGTGAATTTCGTGGATACGGCTATAGTGTGTAGAGGTGGGGAAGTCTACGAAACGGTTCCGACAGTAGAACTGGTCCCAGGTGACTTAATAGTCATACCGAAAGAAGGCTGTGAAATGCAATGTGACGCTGTTTTGATAACGGGAACATGCGTGGTGAACGAGAGCATGTTAACAGGTCATACATATTTGAATATTTTTGACCAATGAAAAAACTGAATATTATTTGCAGGTGAATCGGTGCCTATAATTAAAACACCTATGCCTGAGGATTCTTTGATGATTAATTTGAAGGATAATATGAACCACACCGTTTTTTGCGGAACTAAAATTCTTCAAGCTAAAAATAAAAGTAAATAATATCTAATAATATAAAATAATAAGTAATTTTTTTAACCAAAATTAACTAATCTTATACAGATGAAGACAAAGTATTGGCCGTCGTGATAAGAACAGGATATTTAACGACAAAAGGGGAACTCATCCGAAGCATTTTGTATCCACCTCCTGCGGATTTCAAATTCGAAACTGACAGTTACAAATTCATCGGAATTCTTTTCATTATCGCCATCATAGGTGTTATATACACAGTGATATCTAAAGTAAGCGTTAAATCTGTAAAACTTTCAATCGAACAATTTTTTAATTCCTTTTTTGTTAATAGACCGCAAGACAAATACACGGTTTGGACATACTAATCAAAGCGTTGGACATCTTCACCATAGCCGTTCCTCCTGCTCTCCCGGCTACTATGACCATTGGAAAACTCTACGCCCTCAATCGCTTGAAGAACAAGAAGATTTTCTGCATAAACTCCAGAGTAATCAACGTATCCGGCTCGACAGATTGCATTTGCTTCGATAAGGTACTGCCCATCAATATCCTCTTTTACTCTAGAACATCTAAAAATTTACCAACATTTTGGCACGATTCAGACTGGAACTCTAACGGAGGACGAATTGGATATGTGGGGAATAGTGCCTGTAGACAATAAGGAGGTGAAGTCACCTCTTAAGCACGTTACAGCCCTTCCTTACACCTCGGAAATATTAAGAGGCATGGCAACGTGCCATTCACTTTCCGTTATCAATGGGGAATTGGGCGGAGATCCGCTGGATATTAAGGTAAACTCATTTTCCATCATATCGCTCTAATTTTTAACTTTTCGCTGCTAAATAAATAATTTACAGATGTTCGAATCGACTGGTTGGAAACTCTACGATTCCACGGAGCCTTCGAAACCATACCAAACCGCCGTTAAACTATCACCAAATGACATAGAAAAGGTAAACAAACAACCAAACAATAATTATTTACCTAAGAAAACTTACGAAACAATTATATTGACACAGAATGATCCAGAAATCGGCATAATCAAGCAGTACCAATTCTCATCTAATCTTCAACGCATGAGCGTCATAGTCCAATCGTCCGACTCGCAGGATTTCACGGCCTTCTGCAAAGGCTCTCCGGAAATGATAATGGCTCTGTCTAAGCCCTGCTGCTTACCTCCCGACCTAGGGGACAAGGTTTACGAGTACACGGTGCAAGGATACAGGGTTATAGCCATCGGTAAAAGGTGCTTGACAGGAGTCACGATCGAACGAATAAGCTCAATGACCAGGGAAGAGGTGGAATGCGATTTGGAATTTTGCGGATTGATCGTGTTGGAGAATAAATTGAAACCGCAAACGGCCGGAATTATAAATGTTTTGAAGCAGGCTAGTTTTAAAGTTGTTATGATTACCGGTGAGTTTGATTTGATGGAAAAATTGAATAATTGTAAAATGATATTGGTGAAAATGTTGATGGTATATTAGGTGAATCCTTTCTTTCTTCTTCAAGCTTCTTTGCTTTCCTAAATTGGTACATCCTGTAGACGTCCCAATAATACACACCAAGATGTTTAGGCAACTTCTGATATTGTCATCTAATTTTATCCAGTTGTAGTTACTTTAAAATGCTTTAGGTGATAATTTACAAACTGGTGTGCACGTAGCAAGAGAATGCGGAATGATAAATCCAACACAAAACATAATAGAAGTAATCGCAGATGAGCCTTCCCAATATCGACCATCGGCTATTAGCTACAAAATCATCGGATCAGCAGTCGTGCTGGTAAATATTAGATAATAATTATCTTATGCGCGACAATAAATAAAAAATAGTCAATGTATTGCATTTTTGCAGTTAAAGTATGAGAGTTTAATGGACGTGGAAAAATCACCGCTGCGAAATTTCTGCTTCGCCGCAACCGGAAAATCGTGGGGAAACATTGTCAAATACTTTCCCGAATTAATACCGAAGATAGTCGTCAAGGGTGCTGTGTTCGCACGCATGTCGGGTATGCAGAAACAGCAATTGATCGAAGAATTGAAGAATTTGGAGTATTACGTCGGTAAGATCGTGTCTTCAACATTTTAATAACAAATATACTGCTCCAATAAATTAACGCACCACTCATAAATTTCTAAATATTATATTTGTAAAATTAAGATAAAAGTAATCAAACATTATATTTCAATAATTTTAATTAATTTACTCTCAAACAAAGCATTTTTCAACGATGTATTCCTAAGAATATGCCGTAAGGAAAAAATAAGGGAAAAAGTACAAAATTATGAATACGAAATTTTGGAAGAAATAAGAAGTAAAGGCGTCTAATTTCGGGATTCGCGTTGCATCTTAACAGTTTAACCATAAAAATATCGAAATGCGTAAAAGGTCACTTCCAACGGGAATAAATCAAACCAAACTGATTTTAAAGTCGATTTATCTTTCAACGATTTTAGTACTATAAAAAAATTATCTGCAAGGACAAGTACTTTATTTCGTTGTTAAAGGAAACAATATACAAGCAGGGTATTCCCAAAAGTATTAAAATATTGTTCAGTTTGTTTAAAGTGGCCATATTTTTCACAAAATTTGAAGTGGTGCGTTAATTTATTGGAGCAGTGTATAATATACTAATATGTAGGTATTTACATACATACATACGTACACTGTGTCCCATTTTGGTAACGACTGGGGGGTATATCGGTTATTAGACTTATCATTAAAAAGAGAAGAAAATTACAAATTTAATAGGCAATAAAAATATAGGGTGTCCCATTAAAAAAATTACAAGTTGGTGTCATATTTCAGAAATGGTAACCCCCATAAAAAAACTAAGGAAGTCACTGAATTCTACGTCAAATTATCTATAATAATCAGTTTACACATTTAAAATATCTTCAATAGCAAGCGAGATACGGGGGTGGCTGAATAAGTCAGAATTTTCATCATCGCCCTGTAACTCAAAAATGAAAAGAGATTTAAAAAATCTGTTTGTGCCATTGTAAATTTGACAAAAAAGTAGTACAGGTTCGCGAAAACCGCAATGTCCTATCAAGTCTAATAACCGAGATACCCCCCAGTCGCGACCAAAATGGGACACAGTGTACAATCACTATTACTTCACTTTCATAATAAGGGATTTTTCTGAAATTGTTTGCCTTCTATTCTTCGCCACATCGTTATTATTTCCAGCCATAACATATCCACTCCATATCTTCCTCCACACCTCACGAGATCTTCTTGCTTCAACCATGCCATCTCTCAAGTCTCTCACATCCATTCTAAATACCTTTCTGAAACCATCTGAATTTTCCCTTATTAACCAAATAAAATTAATGATAGAAATTATTTCCAATATGTTTTCAGCAATGTGTGGTGATGGAGCCAACGATTGCGGGGCTTTGAAAGCAGCCCACGTGGGCATATCCCTTTCCGAAGCCGAATCCAGCGTAGCGTCGCCTTTCACGTCGAAAATCCAAAACATTTCGTGCGTACCCAAAGTGGTAAAAGAAGGAAGAGCGGCGCTTATAACCTCCTTCGGCATATTCAAGCTAATGCTGTGCTACAGCCTGGTGGAGCTCAGCTCTGTCATAATCCTGTACGGCATCGACGCGAATCTCACGTCCATCCAATATCTGTTCATCGACATATTCCTGATACTGAACTTTGCTTCTTTCTTCGGCATGACCAAGGCGCACGAGGCTCTCGACAGGACGCCGCCGAGGAGTTCGCTGATGGGGTTCGTGCCCATAGCTTCAATGACCTCCTTTCTGACGCTGAGCGTCGCCTTCCAGCTGGTGGGTTACTACTGGATACAGACTTACAGCTGGTTCACGCCTTATATTTATCCAGGAAAAGACGAGTTCGCTTCTTACGAGAACTTTTCCTTGTTCGTGGTATCGATGTTCCAGTATATAATTATGTGCGTGGTGTTTTCGAAGGGGAAGCCTTACAGGAAGCCTTTGTACACGAATGTTCCTTTCACTATATCTCTGTTGGTGACTACAATAATATGCGTTTGGATGACTGCGGCGCCTCCAAAGTGGCTGGAGGAGTTCATGGAGCTGAAAACTACTCCTATGGAGGCCGTTTACGCTTTGCTCGGAATTGCGTTCGTTAATTTCCTCTGTTGCTTGTTCTTCGAGAATTTCGTGGTGGAATATTTCCTTGGAAGGATTTTGGTTCCGAGATTGAGCGGCGTGGAGAAGCCGCCGAAATACAAGCAAATAGCGAATGAGCTGACCAAGCAAATGGAATGGCCGATTATCACCGATAAACAGACCATTTTGAATACTACATACAAAGATTTAAATGGCGTTTATAATGAGAGTTTCGAAGATGAAACCAATCGTGTGATCATCACGAAATGCTGAGCGTGTTTCAAGTTAATTTTAATTTTAAAAATGTCATCCGTCTAGCGATTTTTGTATTGTTTCGCGTTGTATATTTTGTGAAATATTTTATGATAATAAATACCTCAAATGAATTTTGTTTCTCAAATGCGTTTTTTTAATTGTTACATTGTACATAATATCAAAAAGATAAATTAACGTTAATCAGTCAAATTAAGCATTAATATTAGTTACAATTGACTGACCATTAGTAATAACAACATGCCCTGCATAATAAGTTTTTGGAAAATACCAAGTACATGGTAAAATGCACCTACATAATGTAGACTTTGAATCTTTTTAATCAGTTTATTTTTAACATTACAATTCTTCAAGTTCCAAACAAATAAACCTACGAACGATAACAGAAAAAAAGGTACAAAGTGATGAAAAGAACAGGAGTTTTAAAAAATTGTCGATCTAATCGAAATTCGGATAGTTCGAAAATTTTCCAAAACTAACGCTGTATTATTAGTATTATACTAAAACGAGAATTAAGCGATATCAGAAAGAGAACTTATTTAAATATCACAAGAAACAATTAAAAACTAGTGTAAAATACATCTTTTGAAAAGAAAATAATAGTGAAAACAAGTCCCAAAAGATATTATTAAGAATATACAGCAATTTTATTGAATTTTTGTAAATAATAATTATTACAGTTTTCTGTTTAAATCTCCGTTATTCAATTAAATCATTTGATTTAAACCAATAATAAAATTGGAATTTCCACATCATAAATCCTACCATACATTTTTTAATTCTATCAATAAGAGTACACAATAGCAAAATATAGGTTTTTATTGTTGATAATGATAAGTAGTCTTTTTTTTAGTATTTGAACTCAATTTTAAAAAACTTTAAATTAATTACTTAAAAATCTTTTATAAGACAAATCATTGTCTTCAAACTGTGAATGAATAAAATTAAAAAATATACTAAAAATGCATTTAAAAAATGTAAATAAAAGTAAACGGATCGTTTGAAATTCAGAGAAAAATTATATGAAAAAGGCAATTTAGTGCGGTAGCTAGAGAAGTTACTGTGAAATAAGAAATACATTGAGTACTGGATGCAATTCTTCATAAAATAAGTAATTAATATTTCCGGATGCATAAATATGAAATTGTAAATACAAAAATCCTAATACACATAGACTTGATTTCGTTTCCAAAATACGAATTAAAATATAAAATTAAATTGTATGTTAGCATATCACTCGATTAATTATTATAAAAATACCTTACGAATTTATTTTTGATAACGTAAAAAAATTAATATACACATTAAGTACTCGATTCCCGCTGTGGATAGTTCAACACAACAGCTGGAATATATATCATCAAGCATTATAACACATTTCTACACACAGAGTAACATTATTTGGCGACTCTGTATAAAAACTAATAAAATCAATAAAACAGACACGTATTTTATCTTCCTTATTATGCTTGTATTTGGTTTAGTTAATAAATATCAACCGAAAAAAATTACGTGTTTTTTAACATTACACTCGAAATATAATTCATTTCCTACCCCTCCCTTAAACAAAAAAAACACCCTAATGCCCATATTCAAAAATTTTACAATCATTACTAACGCAACAAAACTAAAGATAGGTAATATAATAAGTCGATCGATCGATCGATTATTATTAGTTACATTGCCTTAAGAATAACCCAAAAGCCGTGTGACAACAATAGCGATATAGAAAACAATGTATAACCAATGATAATCTCGTATTTAATTAATTATTAATTTAAAATGTCTTGAATAGGGGCAAAAGAGGTTAATTAAATAAAATGAAATCAATATATAGGAGCGTCGGGCATCTCGCACTGACCGATAGTTACCCGATGCATGGCCATCTCAGAGATGCCGTGATAATGAACTAGCGCTCCGCCCAATACGAAAACGTGGAATATTTGATGAGAATGAAACCAGATGTCGCATTTACCGGGGAACCATCTTTCGGGTACGCGCAGCGCATAAAACATGGCACCTACGATGTACAGCATACCCATCAATATCAACCAGCCGAGGTACTTTTGGCTCACGTAATTGAACCAACCTGCAATAATTATAATCGATGCAACAGACAAACTTACTAGGTACATAAATACAGGGTGTATCAAAATTATGGGCCATAAATAGAACCACATATTTTGGGGCCAAAAATAGCACGATTGAACCTAACTTACATTAGTACAAATGTGCACCAAAAAAAAGTTACGATAAAGTTGCTCGATAAAAACTGGCTAATCGAAAAAGTACTAAGAGACAAAAAAAGTTTCCAAAATAATGTGTTAAAGTAATGGCGTGACAAAAATAATTTAATGTGTAACGTACACAAAAATTTGGGGATGTTGGAGGGATCACAACCCGCATAAAAATGTTATGGGGTGCACAGATTTCGTAATTTTTTTGTAGAAAGTTGCTATTACAGTAGGAGAACCACCTGTCCATTTTCATAAAAAAAATACTAAAATGTTCTCGAGAAATTGGAAAAAATCAATTTTTAATTTTTAACTTAAAAAGGCTGTAACTTTTTTTTGGTGCACATTTGTACTAAGGTAAGTTAGGTTCAATTGAGCTATTTTTGGCCCCAGAATATGTGGTTTAATTTATGACCTATAATTTTGATACACCCTGTGTTTAGAAGAAAAAAATAAATAAAAAAAGTACCTTCCACGATGCCATAATGTATAGCCGGCACGATCCCGCTCAATCCGAATGTCATAAAAACGGCGGCGCGGAAGGGACGCCATCCCGATTCCGAAAATTTATCCCAAAGGCTCACCATGATGCTGGTTATTCCCAATGCGCAAACCACCTAATTAAAACATTAATCGATTACAAAAGAATTAATACAATTTTATCGACATTATCGGCAAAAAAACTCACCGATAAATAAACGACTTTCGGTCGAAAATGGCAGTAAAATCCATAATAAAGCCACGGCACGAAGGAACCCATAATCAGCAACGCAATGCCGCAATAATCCAGTTTCGAAAACAATTTACCTATAAATTGCGAATGGCAATTGACCGTGTGAAACATAAACGACATCCCCAGACAGATTATCGCTCCGGCGAAAAAAGCCCCGAATACGATCTTCTCCTGTATTTCTATCTCCGTATTCGGTCGCATTAGAAAGTAAATTGCGATACCTGCAAATACAAATACAATTACAATACAATTGGATGCGACATATTTTATTATAGAAAAATTTAAATTACCAATGAAAGCGACGCAGCCGAGCAGATGTGTCCATATGTTGGCGGTTTCGGTATGAAGGCGAAAGATACTCTTGAAACAAGCCCTAAAACTGGGAAGGGGCGGTCGGTGGCCGAATACCAGAAAATCGTTGTCCTGCAACCAGGCGGGTAGATTGCGAAAATGACATACGGACCAACCGGCTTGGATCATTTTGCGTACGACATGTTCCGCTTGGGATGCAGCGTTGTGAGCCAATGCGGTAATATCTAACTCATCTCCTGATGTTTTTCGATTGAGGAGAGAGAAAAAATAAAAAAACAGATGTTTGATATTGGTGATTTTTTTAATTCATTTATTTTTTTTTTAGAAAAAGACCATATTTAGATTGGTAATCGACAATTTTATGGTATGCTTTAGACAAGGTTTTCTTTTTATTAATGTCATTTACGGTTTTCAAAGAATAGTTTTAGGGTATTTTTTTTTGACAATCTGATTCCCATTCTCAAGTTGGTCAATATCTAAAAATTATTAACAATTCGCTATTAGTCGATTTTTATTTATTCCACAAAAACCAGCGTTGTTTATCTAATCTTTAGCGCGATGAAATGATTATTGTCGGTAATAAACAATGATAAAACATAATCGTATTATAATGCAAAACAAAACAGTAAATAATCGCTTATTTTTATTACATGTAAATCAAAGTGAAATTCTTCAAGATCATTAACAATATATTAATATTATTAAATAATAGGTTTATTTTACTGCACTATATTTGACGTGCTAAATATTTGTTTTACAAAATTTATGCTGTTTGAAAAGATTTATTATTAAGGAAGGACAATCGATTATTTAATACGAATTTCGTGGAGCAGATATAAGAGTAATCGATTATAAGCGAACGCAAATTTATTCTTATCACATCAAATTAATTGCCCGTAAATAGGTATAATTTATTGAATAGTGGAATGTGAGAAAATTATTGTTAAAAAAATTAAAAACAGATAAAAAGTGATTTTTTTTAAACAAGGATTAATAATTAACGTCTTCACAACTATTTAAAAAAACACACACACTGTATAACCCAGTCATTAAACGAACTACTGTCATTTTATTGAGTTCTCAAATGGGAAAATAATACACAATTATCATTTGTGTTGATTCGTGATCGTTTTGCGATCGAGATTCGCGAATTATTTATCTAAGAATGTACCTCTATATGGAAATGTAAATAAAAAAAATAGAACTCGAACTTACCATAAAGTTTATTTGCATTTTTGGAGCCATACTTAAAATTTTGACGCGAATGAAATTAAATAAAAATTGTCAATTTGACTAAGTTTGAAATGTTTACAAAAGTCGAAATAAAAAAAATTGAATAGAAAATGAGCTTCATGTTATTAAAAAAAATACTCAATCAAAAGAATTGTAACGGAATAACTGAGTTTATGCAATATTTTTAACATTAAGTTTTTTTTAAATTAAACATGAAATCATAAAAATTTGAGATAATTTATACCAACTTTCGCCTGAGGAAATTTTTCGTCACGCTCAGGATGATATTTGAGGAGGTTTTGAAGAGTAAATAGAGGTCAAAAGTTTGATAAATATATCCGTTAAATCCAATTTATAAACTACAAACTAAGTTCCATTCTGATAAATTATGAAAACAATATTTTCCACAGTCACTATTCAAAAAATTTCGATGGAAAAAACAAATCGAAAAGCATGCTGAATTCTCTATAATTTTATACCTACTTAAACACTACAAATAAAATCGAAAACGTAATACTACCTGATTAAACGACAAACGATAAAATGAACGTAAAAAAGATGGGTAAAAATCTAAACTACTCTACCTGTACCTAGAACAGCGGCTTTTAAAACGTCACTCATTTCGGAATCCAGGATGTTTTCATCTTCAGGGGTGGATGGTAAAGGACAGCCCACGCAGTCCTCTTCCACCTATAAATATTAATTGTATAAATAATCGATGGAGTGAGTTTATAAAGGAAATTTCCGGGAAAATTTGTAGTTAGAATTTCGAGATTTCAAATTCAAAAAGGGAACTTTACATTTATGTTTTATGTATAACATATAGCCGAACAGTAAGAGGTCATATGCAATAAAAGTGATAAAGAAAGTGCTAATGTGCAAAATTTTAGAAAATTGGGTAAGAATTGGGTAACTGGTGTTGTTATTTTATTACAAATTTGTAATGTCCCCCGATATAACGAAAAATAGGATTTTAAGTTTTTTTTTGTGGGGACATAAGAAAATTGCCAACAGATCTACCTAATTTTTAACATAAAATAGGGCAATTATATCTAAATAAATGCTATAGCTGTACTATTAATTTGTCAACCGTTTTTTTTAGAAATACATCATTTTTAATCATCTATAAAAACTACAACAATTATTATGTATGTACAAGGAATAATTCCACAATTTGCGTTAATTGCCATAAAAAAAACAGTTTTAATGAATTCGTACTATGATGAAGCATTTAAGGTAAAAACACCTAAAGAAAAGACCCCATTTCTCCATAATTTCAAACCCGTACACAATTCGAGTTTATGTAATTGGAATTTACTTTTATTCATAAAAAAACACTTTCTCTTCAACATAACAAGCAGTGAGATCACCTAACGGACTTGCTAATCAATTTTTTGTACTATTAGCGCAAATTAATTTAATGTAAAGGCACGAAAACTAAATTAAATTACTTCTAAAAGATATAATAATTAGTGATAACTACCTTTACATACAAAAGAAAAAAAATGTCAAAGGAATAGGTGTTATTTGCAACAATAATTTTATTGCTTAACATTGCATAGATGTGACAAATTCTTTTTAGATTGGCGATTTCAAATTTTCAAAATATTTTAATATTATTATTTTTACACAACTATTAACCACGACAACTACATATTTAATTTACCCACTCGAATGTTCTTAAACATCGAGAAAACATGTGTTTCAAAAACATATATGTATTATAATGGTACGAATTTCGTTTAACAATAAAATTTCACTTACCAACGAGTTAACATCTTCTTCTAATAAATCTTTAATTTCTGATGCAATGGATTCCGTTTCGATATCCAAACTCCAACCGATCGGTCTCCTTTTCCTGATGCCATCGTCTTTTTGTATACCATCGATGGAATCTTCTTCGGCATCGCTATAATGCGACATTTTCGCTTCGTAACGAGACTATTTTAACTGAAATGCAAGTCGAATCGAGTCGAAGTCGATTATTATTAATTATTATTATTCGTTGGTGCTGGTTAAGTCTCGATAAGGAACAATAATTAAAGGTCACGCGTTGTACACGTTCAGTATTATCTATCCGACAATTTGCAATTTATTCATGCTATGTAGATGTTTTGTTTATGAAATATAAAATGATGATGATGATAGATTTTGTACGGGGACAGAAGTCAACGAAATAAACGATATCGATGTTTGGACTTCGCAATTTTAATTGCGTATTTTTCCCTAATCGCTTGCACGTTTATTTCGAATAACGTTCTAATGTCGACTAAAAATAATACGTAATTCGACTCACCTGAAGTTTAAATAACATTTATGTTCAATGGATTCACGTATAATTTTAGACAACGGAGATTAATATGAAAAAAATTACATATTTATCGTAATCTTGTAATCAGCTGTCTTCCTGTCAACGTCAATGATATATTATTTGCCGTCTCTCTTTTTATGGTTGGACCGAATAACCCCTGCAGCCTGCAGATTAGGCCATATTTTGATGTAGAAGAAGATGAAGGCTTCAAGTCGGCTTGAATCCTAGATTGATGAATTGACTCGACGAAGAAAAAAGATACTGGATCGAGTTGACTCGACGAAGAAAAAGATATCTCAATTTGAGATTCTCAAGTCAATCTCGATCCGATCCTTGAAGCCTGCATGTAAACGCGGTATCTATTAATAGAAGAATGACAGGAAATTTGACATTTGACGTTTGACAGATTCTTTGCAAATGGATGGCATGTAAATAAACTTGAATCATGAACAAGGCGAAGCAAAGTATTTTAATTTTAAACGTATTATATTTATTACAATACCCGTTAGAAAGTAAGAGTATTATTTCAATGTGAAAACGCGAACCAAAAAACTAATAAATCGGTTTTTTATAGGCTATGGCGACCGAATTAAAGATAAAATGTACGAAGATATATCCAGTTCGAGTGCTTGTTTTAGAAAACTAAACGGAACACATCAAATAGGATGCAGTTGTAAGTTTTTTTATTATTAATTTAATTAAAATTTTCAAGTTTTACGCAACAATATTTACAAATTCTGATGGTGTAGTTATTTTGAATCAACTTATAATTCATCAAATGATCGTTGTTTTTCAATTTTTTGAATACATTTCAGCACAGAGAGGCGGTTCAACCGGAGTTATACATTTCTGTGATACCGAAAAAGATCTAGAAGATATATTAGCCAAAGGAACGGGTTATCCTTACATTCCCATCGTACATTTGGGTTTATTCAATCCAACAATTTTGCACAAGATGATAACCAGTAACAAAGTAAACGGGCTCATTTTATACACAAATAACGATCATCCCGTTAAGAATTTAACGCACGAACATTCTTGCCCTAATCCTTACTCGAGTATCGAAGGAACATGTAAAAAGAAATCCACGTGGAATCCGTGGGGAACCGGATTACTTTACACGGATATACCTTTCCCGATGTTTTATGTGGAAAGCGAAAAGGATGTGGAGATGATTAGAAGTTGCTTCGAGAAATTTAATAACTTTTCTTATGCGGAGCAACTGGACAGATCGTTGTGTTCGTTGGAATTGAAATCATTCATGTTTGCTACTACGAACACTCCAACATGTATAAGGTACTAGTTTAATAAAAATTCTATTATAGTAAAGAAATAAAAATATATTCTTTTTATATATCGTAGAAGATCGAACATCGTTTCGAATTTGAATCCTCAGAAGTTTTGTGATCCGTTGGGTAACCAAAATATATGGGCCAGTTTACATCCTTTGGCGGAAGGGCAAGGAAAAAAAAACGAAACTAAACCATTAAAGGATTATAAATACGTCATCGTCACGGCCAAGTTAGATACGACTTCGCTATTTGAAAAAACCAGCGGAGCTAGTAGTCCCGTTACGGGTATCGTAACGTTATTAACGCTAGCAAAGTATTTAAATGATACTATCACGTTGGCTGATGTTAGAAATGGTAAGTTAATTGTACATTGTTTAGGTTTATTTTCTTCTTTTTATTAAAATATTATTTGTAGCAAAGAAAAACGTACTCTTTTTCCTTTTCAACGGTGAAACGTACGATTATATCGGTTCTCAAAGAATGCTCTACGACATGTTGAGAGGCAACTTTCCAATAGACAAGGCCGATAATTCGGATGTTTTACCGGCCATTAAACCGAAAGATATTGAACTTTTAATAGAAATTTCCCAATTGGGTAACGTGAAGGGGAAATTTTATGTTCATCATTTGAAGGAAAACGAAAAGGTAAATATGTAAATTAAAGTAAAGTTTATTTCAAGGTATTGTTGTTTGATGTTGTTTACATTTTATCAACAACATTTAGAGACTCTTTATAAGTGATATAAGACTAATTTTTAATTTTAGATTAACAAATTTTTGGATTACATGAGAAATTATACGGAGGATATGTTTGAAAGTGTCCCGGACAGTTTACCGCCTGCTTCGATGCACACGTTTTTGAAAAATTCTAAGGATTTTCCCGGCATTGTTGTAACCGACCACAAAACAACCTACTCTAATCGTTTCTACAATTCTTTATATGATAATTCGAGTAATATAAAATTTCGATATTACAATTTAACGGAGGATAATAATAACGATGCGGGAATAATATTACCCAAAGATGATATTCAGTATTTAATAAAAAACGTCACGGAAATCTTGGGGAAATGTATTTATCGAGAAATTACTGATGAACTTTACGTTGGTAACATTGAAGCCGATATGGTTCTGATCGACGAATTGTTACATTGTTATTTGGAAGATGCCGATTGTAAAGTACATCAAGCTATCAGAAAAGATATCGTAAGTACATTCTTGGGTTTTTTTTAATAATTCTCGAGATCGCATTAATAATTTTGGATCTTTTTTATGTAAGAAATTGCCCAAACTTCCTCTAAGCCTTTACGTTAGCGTTAAAGGAGCCGATAACGTCGCTTCAAGTTTAGCCGGATTAACTTTAGGATGGTTAACCGGGAATTCGGTCGGACCTGGAAATATCAATTGTTCGAATATACCCAAAACTTATGTAAGTGTCATATATTTTTGTAATTATTAGTTATCGATTAACAGACGAATGGAATATCTTAAATAGTTTTTTTCTTTTTCTTTCAGGCTTTTAGATATTACAACATGTCGAAAAGTCTACAAGAATTGAACGTGAGCGTGTGTTATCAAGTAACCATGAACGCAACCGATGCCGTCAGTCCCGCTTTTTTAATAAAGGGTAAAATAAATTGAAAGTTAATATACGTACTCTAGTCTGGTTAATTTATGATTATATATTGTTGAAAAAGGTCTGCGTTTTTTTGCGAATTTGTTCGCTGTAGCGTAGGTTAGTTTAGGGTAGAGTAGAGTAGGTAATCTATGTAAAGTTAGATTTAGAAATATAGGTATGTATAATTAAATAATGCAATTTTTTTACAGATTATGATTGGTCTTCTGGTGAATATAGTTCATGGACGGAATCAACGTGGAAAGAATTAAACGTTCGATTGTTTTTAAGACCGTCGGCTAATCAAGGAAAAATCACGATGGCCATCGGTTCTATAACCATGGCGTTCTCGTTTATGTTGGTTTTTTTCTTAAAATCAAAGTCGGCTGTGTTATTTGCTCCGCCATTACCGACTGAATCGCCGGCGGATTGTTGATGGAAAAACGATGAAATATTTTGTGATAATCTTTTTTTATTGCTTTAATTTATAATTTATTCATACGTCAGGATTTTTTACAAGCATACTGAAATTATTGCTGTAAGTTAGCTAATTTTTTTTGTATTGAATAATAATTAGTTTAATAACTATTTTTATTTTTCATTCAATCCCACGTTAAAACATGATCAAAGGAGCGTTCAACTCGATGCATGTTTACATGGAGAGTCGATCTAGGGTTCAACTCTGCATGTAAACGGCATAAAAGTTGTAAAATTTATACAGTGATGGGCAAAAGTATGGAACCAAGTGAATATCTCTGGAATATCGAAATGAAATTTGCAGGGTACATATTACACTAAATTGTGCATTTGTTGTTGATATTTTCAACGATTTTGAACTTCCGGTTAAACCGGGAGTCAATAGTCATGAACTTCCTGAAGTTAATAAGTTAATATAAGTATAAGGCCAATGGTACTTTCGACAAAAGAAAAGTCTCCAAAGTCCCAGAATTTGGAGTTAAACTCCAAACTTTACTTAATAATTATATTAATAATTTACTTAATAATTGTATTTGCTTAAATATATATCTAATAATAGCATCTTTATCAGCATCTAATAAACTGCACATACTTACAAAATAATATGTAGGTAGGTATGTATATAAAGGAAAACTTTACTTTTATTTAGTTTTTTTTTATTTGTAGGTACATATAAAAAATAATTAAATTTTAAGTTATGTAATAAAAAATAAAAGTTGGTTGCTTAATAAATATTTAAATTTTCAATGAAGACGGCTACCTGCCGTACGGGAGACAGCTCGACCACTCCGGGATTTAGATGTTTCAAAATTATTTTTCAGTGTACACTCAAGTAGGTTGCATAAACAAAAGAGACATAAAAATATTTCGATTGAAATAAAATTCAATTTTAGTAGTATTTTATTAACATAACAAATGACTTGGTATAAATAATTAAAAATTAACATCTTTTTCTACAACAAATACAATAGTTGGAATGTTAGTACGCACGAATAAAATATTGACAATTTTTTTTAATTTTTAACTCCGCTATTCTACTAGATAATCTTTGGTAATGTGCTGTATATTATTGGGGAAAGCCCCTTAAATATTGCTAACAATAAATCTCTTTAATATTAGGTACCCATTTCTCTCAGTCATAATTACATATCCATCTTCCAAAGGGAAAAATTGACATAATTTTTCTAATATTGAATAATATAGACCTATTAGTGGACCAAAGTCTATTATAAGAAGAAAAATTGCTAAAAATATTTACATTAAGCTCTCGCAGAATTTTCCTATTTTACCAAAACAGTCTTCCATTTAAATCACGCTTTTAAATTTTATCCATTTTGAGTTAATAAACTTTCTACGATTAATCGGTAAATTTATATAAAAAAAATTACCTTTGATAGAATTAGTAAAAAATCGGCTTTGATAATATTAGATAAATTGAATGTATTTAGTGAAAAATTAAAAAGTTTCCTTCAGAATAATGAAATAATACATTACTTCAGAAGTTACAAATGCCTCTATCTTTGTAAAAATAATAAATATTTTCATATTTCAAAAGTTCTTTGGTGTAAGTATGTACTTGAAATTAGCTGGATTCATTTTAAGTAAAGTATTATTAAAAAACTGGTTTGAAAAAACATTAATTGAATGTTTATTAAATAAATTAAAAAATTTCCTTCATAATAACGAAAATAAGAATTTCCTTCAGACGCTGATCAATCATCAATGATCAATCATCCTTTTGCTTAAAAAGTTATTTAGGAACTTTCATTACAAAAATTCATTGGTAGGTACTTAAAATTACCTTGATACATTTTAAGGAGAATATTAGACAAAAATCGGCTTTGATAATATACACTCGGGTGCAAAAAATTCGAACCGCGGAATCCATATTCTTCATTTCTTTTCCGAAGAATTTTTTTTCACTGTATTAAATTTTTTTGATGAATGATTTAATCTACCAATTCAAAAGTTAAAATTGGAACATTTCCTTTCTGAATGAAAATTGAACATTAAATTGAATGGATTTTGAGTGTATTGAATTAAATAATTATTTAATAATTCCTTCAAAAGCTAGAAACACCTCCAATTTACTTTAAAAATATTTAGGCATTTTCACTTGAAAAATTCTTTTGTTGTAGGTATGTACATGAAATTACTTTGATATATTTTAAGTAGATATTTTTAAAAAATTGGCTTTGATAATATTAGATAATATTAGATAGATCAGTTGATTGAAGTAAAAAATTAAAAAGTTTCTTTTGTAAAAGAGAAAATAATAAATTCCTTCAGCCGGTTCAAATATACCTCAATCTTTCTTAAAATTTATTTAGGTAATTTCATTTCAATAACTCTTTGGTGTGACAGGGTGGACAAAAATAAGTATGAAATTACTTTGATATAGGTATACATATTTTAAGTAAATATTAGTAAAAAATCGGCTTTGATAATATTAGATGAACAATAAATTGAATGTTACCTTCATAATAACGAAAATAAGAATTTCCTACAGATGCTCTATACATCCTTCATCTTACTTAAAAATTATTCAGGTTCTTTCGTTCATTTAAAAAATTCTTTGGCTGGTTAAAAATACATTACAAAGTAAAATGCACTTTCTTGGGACTTTTCATCCGTCAAGATCTCGGCTTGGGCACGTTTTCCATGAACTGTCCGATAATATTTCCCCTAGGCGAGTAATTCCCCACCACATAAGTTTGTCCCTTCTTGTTTTTGGCAATACCTTAAACGATTCACAAAAAAATTTACAGCAATTCTAGTTATTCACAGCCAAAAAAAATATAACTTACCGATTCCAAATTCACCACTGCTCCGCCAAATTACTTGGGTAAAATGCAGCGTGTTCCTATTCACCCTTTCTACGCCGTAAATATGGCTCTTACATTCGTCATACCATTCCTTAACGGCGTCCCTGGCCGAAGGAGTGTGGCTGAAGTCAGAGGAATACAAGCAGAAGATGTTCTCGCCATATTGGGAATTGGCCCGGTGCTGTAGACTTGAAGTTTTGGCACACGTCTCCGCCCATTCTTGGGCGTATTTACACAACTGGAATTCATCCAAATTAGTAAGTAAATTAGGGGATATCTTATACAGGGTGTCGCAAAAAGGTTGGGACCTTACTTACATCTTCAGATAAGACCAAATCTGGAACTCCATGCTTCCTCCTATATTCATTGTGGACTTTAAGAGCATCCAAAGCGAATTGTGTGAAACTTCCCCGGCTCGAAAACGTCGAAACACCGGACTCTTTTGTTCCAGAAGTCGGCAATTTCTGTCCATAGAAGGCCGGTTTCACGGGCGGTACGTTCTGCACGTAATACCCCACGAAATTCCCAGCCGGCGAATAATTGGCAACAACGTAAATGCTCCCTTGGGAGTTTTTCGCAACGCCCACTCCTAAGAACTCGCTGGATTTCCAGACGACTTGCGAGAAATGCCCGGACTTGAGATCGTTGGGCTCCTTTCCAAAAGGATGTTGGGACACTTCTTCGTACCAAGTATCGACTGGACTGTGTCCGTTAATGGTGAAATTGGGATCGGAAGAGTACAGGCAGTAGATGTTCTCTCCGTAGTTGCTGCCCGGCCGGTGTTCCAGGATGTTCTTTTGCGCCAAGTACGTCGCCCATTCCTGGCTGTACTTGCATAGTTTCCTATCCATTTTCAAAGGCGGCACGCCGTGCCTGCGCCTGTACAGGTTGTGCGCCTCCAGGAAGTCCTCTTCGAAGTCGCCCTCGGTGATTCGTTGCGACTTGGGGCTGGGACATTTGGAGGCTGTTAAGGAGAGTTTGGCGACGTCGCCGGCTAGATCGATGTGATTGTTGTTGGTTCGGAAGCCGCCCAACGGGGGCACGTTCTCCTCGAATTGCCCGATGATGTTGCCCGGCGGGTAGTAGTTGGCCACGACTATTATTTTGCCGGCCGATTTGGCGAAGGCTACTCCCAGTTCTTTGGAATCTTTCCATACCACCTGGAAATGTGACGATTTTGGTGAGTAAATTAGAGATTTATTGACAAAATTCACAACATTTTTTCTAAATTTCTACAGTTGTAGAAGAACGAAGAACTGACTCTAGTTATCTAGTTGAAATGAAAATGTATACAGAGTGATCAAAAATTTCAAATTTTTTATCAATTTTTTTTTTGTACCATTGGATATGTAAGGATAGGACCATGTAAGCCGTTTTTCTCGATTTTCAATTGTTTGGCCTTCAGAGCCACCTAAAATCAAAATTTTGCGATTTTTGAGTCCTTTATTATGAGATCAAGATACCAAGTGTGACCCCTTTTTGGAATCAGCTCGAGTAGAATCCAAAAATGTAATAATATACGAGGTGTTCCATTTAAAAAAACATAACTTTGTATATTTTCTCAAAATTGGGACAACCTGTATTTGTCTAAATAATTTTAAATTGTAGCCACTATACACATACATATGTATATATTTGACCCGAAGGAATTTTTAAAATCTCTTTCCGTTTGCCTAACAATACTCCGTCCCGTTGAGCGTCCGTTACTCACCCTGTATAAGTAACGGAATTTATTTAATAAATGTATATACATTATTTATGAAAAAAATCTCTAAATATAGCGAAATTGTACAAAACTTGACAATATAGAATTTACAAAAAATTCCTAACATAACGAAATTACACAAAATTTCGATACATACATTATTTGCGAAAAAAATCTCTAAATTAGTGAAATTGTACTAAACTTGGCAACACAGATTTTACAAAAAATCCTAATAAGTATAACGGAATTTCACAAAATTTCTATATATACATTTATGAAAAAAATCTCAAAATATAGTGAAATTGTACTAAACTTGACAAGCTGTAGGTAAGTACCTACTTACGAAAAAAATCTTAAATCAAGTCGAAATTGTAATTACATACTAAAAATGCCGTATTTACGAAAAAAATCCTAAAAATTGCAATTTTAGCGCGAAAACCGCAACATTTTACTGAACTTGGCAACACCAGCATTAGCGGAAAAACACAATCAAAACCCACTAAATCTGGTCTAGAAATTAATAAAATTTTAAATTGATTAAAATAATGAATTAATTGATCTAGAAATTAAACCAAGCTTGCAACGTTGTGTTTATGAAAAATTTACTAAATCTACGAAAATTGTACGAAACATGGCGAAACTGTAATATGAAGAAAAAAATCTTAAATAAAGTCCAAATTGTACTGAACTTGTCAATTTAATAAAAAAGTCCCTAAAAAATCCCGTGTCCTACATAAATTGAATGAAAAAATCCTGTGACCTTAGGTCTTGAAATTGTCAAAACCAAGACACCAATATTTACAATTAACATCAAATAAAATTAATCTAATTAAAATACACAATTATTTCGAAGTATCTAATTAATAATTTTACCTGAGTAAAATGCCCCGATGCCAAATTACTGGGTTCTTGGCCGAATTTGTGGCACTTGTTCTCCTCGTACCAGCTATCCACAGCCCTCTTCCCGTTTATGGAGAAATTCGGATTCGACGATTGTATGAAGAACAAATTCTCTCCGTAATCTTTGCTGTTACTGTGCTGCATAACGCCCTTCTTGATCAGATTGTTCGCCCAATCCTGGCTGGCCTTGCACATGACTTTGCTCAATTTCAATGGCGGCACACCGTGCTTGAGCCGGTACTCATTATGAGCTCGAAGGCACTCTTGCTGAAAGTCCATTATCGCGTTCTTTTTCTGTTGAATATTAATGGGTTATATGAAAGTTAAATGGTGGGTTACCATAAAGCGTATCTATTGTTTCTAAGGGGTAATAAAAATTTTAATTCAATACAATTATGTGCAGTTGAGGCAAATTTTAATAGAATATTAAATTACCTTAACAGTATGTTTTTTAGCAGTTTTGGCAACTTTATCGGTTAAGGCTTCTATGATGTCTGGAGGGCACTTTTCTTCTTTATCTTTCTTCTCTGTGGTGATTTTGCATTCAGTTCTTTCGCCCCTAAATGTTTCGATTGTCTCTCTTGTGATTGTTTCTAATTTGGGCTCCTGAAATAATAGATCAATAATAGACGAAAGTGCCTAGATCCCTATTTTGTTTTCGATAAAAATGCGATTGAAATATTATATACTAAAAAAAGTTTGGGCTGACTTGTATCATATACTTTATTCTTCTATGCACCGTTTCCATTTTTTTAAATATTACTAAAAATTGATACGAAAAAAACTATTTTCCAATAACCTTACAATTTGGCAGTTTGAAAAATTTTTGCCTAAATCGGACCCCTGTTTATAATATCCAAACAACAAACACAACATTAAAAAAAGGTATTAAAATAGGGAAGAAAGGCAAGATTAAGTAATAGCCTTAAGTTTAATAACACAATTACATTTTTCATTCCTTCTATCTATCTTCTATTTTTTCATTCTATTCTTCTAAAATTCCTATATTTTTGCTAATTACTCAGTATATATTTCCCACGATTTTAGTGAAAGCGATCAGCGTCAAACTACAAATTTTTTTTATAACAAATCACGAATTTGTTTCATTGTTAAAATGTAGCAACAATTATATTGCTTTATGGTCTGTCGATTGCGAACAAACTGTCCTGTTCGGTAGCGAATGGAGTTTTTATTTGGCAATTACGGAGCCGGTTTCTCGCACGCTGGGCGAGCTCGATTTTATTGGGATTTATAATAGTGGCCTCTGGGCACATAGTAACGTATACTTAGCTGTCGCTCGTCCATCGAAAGAGAAAAATCCTCATTATTCGAGTAATAAATAATTTATAGTCTATTCGTAAATGTGGTGGAGTAATAAATCAATCATTTGCCAAATTTCAGCATACAGAAAAAGTTGAAAAAAAGTTCACGATAATACATATTTTAAACTTAGATGGTGTAACCGGATGGTATAACCGGATGGTATAACCGGAAGTCACATATGGTTTAAAATATTTTTTAAAAATCTCAACATTGCCTATACCTTCTCCTAATTTTTCAGATTCACAACCCTTCAGGAACTCCTAAAAGTTAGGCCATCGTGGTGGCTATACCGTAAGGGAACATATTAAATAAAAAATGAAAATAAAAAATGGGACTTACTGTTAACGAGTCACTAATACAGGATAGTAGAGTAATTGAGAGTAATTGGTGAAACATGCTCTTTAAATACCCGAAGATTATCAGTCGCAGATAATCAAATATCAAGTACACATCGTAAATTCGTAAATTGTTTCCCAGGAATTTAACTATCTCGATTTTTATTTTATCCCATATCTGTGTATACAAAGTTATATACAATGCCCCGTATTCAGCGCTCCATTTTAAAGTTAAAGTCATGTTTACCGATCGCCTTTAACTTGACAGTTCTACATTGTTGTTATGGAGTAACTAAGGACATTGTTTACGTTAAAGTCGATCGCTTAAAATGGGTTTAACGTTAAAATGGGGCGCTGAATACCGACCAATTTCTCTAACCACATGTTATGTATAAAAGAAAGTCTATATCTAAATTTTAGTTTAAATTCCAAATTTTTCGATATAATTTGCGAAAGTCCGCGGGAAATAAATAATTATTTTCCAAATTTTTCTCCTAATTTTGTACTATTTCAATGATACTTAGGTATATCTATTTTCATTTCGATGTTTCGTTTTTTGTAAATTTAATATAATCCTCAGTGTAGGATTTGCGAAAAACGCGTTTTTTCGGTTATTTTCGCTTTTTACTAAATTTTCTAACTACCGAAATCTATACCAAAATCTTGCACACAATACACAAAAAGTTTAAATAAAAAAAATTAAAAATTCGAATGAGTTCCAATATAAATTTCTCCTTTACAATAAACAGAAAATATTTAGTAAATAGATGGTACTATAAAAATTGGTATAGAATAGAATACATACAGAATAGAAGATGTAGAGATAATAGAAGATATAGAGAAATACTACATAGTATAACTACATACAAATATGTACCTACTAGAAAATAGATGCAATTCTAAATATTTAAAATTAAATTACTTGTCCGTTTTGGATTGATGCGAAGGTCCTTTGGTCAGTTTTCCTCACCATCACGATCCTGCTGGAGCCATCGTGACCGTGGGCAGTTTTCCTGAACCTGTGGAGATCTACGAGGGATCCTGGATAAGTCGGTTTTCTCCTGAAGCAACAAAAGAAAAGATTAAATTTCATTTATTGTGTGCAATAAAATGCATAAAAATGCAATTATCTTGAGATGATCTCCATCCTATTAATTTTATATTTTTAATATTTTAAAATATTTTAAAAAGTAATTGAAGTAGGAATATCATGTTTATTTTTTTGTACAAAAACTTATAATTTTACTGTAAACTAAAACTGTAATTTTAGTGCAATTCTTTGAAAAATAGACATTACCTTGAAAAGAAATTGATACTTGATGGAAGGATTCTGTTAATTTTATTTTGTAGTAAAAATGATTCTCTACACTTTTTGAAAAATGAAAATTTTTCTAAAATTAAATTTTGAAATACTTTTGAATTTTATGTGGATTGCTATAATTATTATTAATTATACCCGAACACCATCAAGACCTTTTTAAAATATTTAATAGTAGGTATAATTTCTTGAATTATCGCAATTATCTCGAAAGACAATTGATATAAAAACATATACAGGGTGTTCAAAAACCGACCGAGATATTTTAGAGGGTGATTCCTTGTTAAAGAATAAGAAAAAAGTTTCTATACAACTGGATCTGGAAATGCAAAGTTTTCTAGATACAGGATGTTCAATTAAAAAAGAAAAATTTTAATAGATATATTACAAAATATTTACTTGATTCTGTTGAATCAGTATTTTTTAATATATGAATTTTTTTTAATTTGAGATCCTGTATCTTGAAAGCTCTGCATTTCTGGACCCATGTTTATGGAAACTTTCCTATTTACAGAAAAGATCCTGAATAAGTCGGTTTTATTCCTGAACCAACAATAACAAATTTCGTTCTTTAATTATTCACTTTTTTATAATTTTTTATCACACAATTATCGCATTTCTACTATTTTCTAACCGGAATAACTTAAGTAAAATAACTAACCATTCTTCCAGCAGTACCATTTCGTGCTGTACCGGATCGAACCTGCACTCAAACTGTGCACAAAGTGTGAATAACGCTAATACTTTTCCAATCTTGGTTCCATGTTGCCGGCCATGTGTAACAAATAATGCCAAAGACCGATGTAAGGGGATTTTCTATTTTTATATTTTTTTATTAATTTTTTATTTACCATACATATGTACCTAAGTATTATCGATTTTCGATAATATGCAATATGACACGTTCTCGAATGTATCAATGCATTATTTAATTCGACGTGATATTTTCTTGCTTTAATCGATACTGCAGATGAAATATGATTATACTCGTAGGTATAATAGGAAAATCGTTAGATTATACAGGGCAAGCCCCCTATAACGAGACGGTGTATCGTAGGGAAATGGTAAGAGATTTTTAAAATTTCTTTTTACAGTTTCTTATTTTATTAGCATTTCTTGCCGTTTGCCATAATACGCATCTACTAAGCCGTTGAGCGTGGATTTACATGGCAACGAATTTAATTCGAATTTAATCTATAAATGATGCGGAGCAATAAATCAATGAACTGACCAAATTCCAGCCTACACAGAAGCTCCCTGTCCAATATTTTAATATTACTTGGATGGTTCACCCTGTATTGGTTTTGCAAGGATCACGACAGCGGATTTATGAATAGACTATAAAATAATAAAGCTGGAAGTGATATTAATTGACTGATTCAATGATTGGTAATTTTTTTGCTTTTTAATCACAATTAATTTTCGATATAATTTTTATTCATTTTCGTCTTTTTTTTACGGTTTTTTACCTTAATTCCTTTTGATAAACCTTAATTTTTAACCAACATCCAATAAGTCTATTCCACACCCAAAAATTAATAATTTTCAAACACTACAAGAAATATGACTTAAATCGAACCCAATAATCAATTTCGACGTAAAATAATTTTGATTTTTTTTCACTCTACAACATAGGTTTGGGTTTTTTCGATTACAGCAATTTAGTATTTTTACCGTACGATTAGCGTAGCAGTAAACGTTTGATTATATTTAATTGCAATGCGCAATTTACAGTTGCATCGCACGAAGTTTCGATTTCGAGTTAATTGGATTTTTTAAATGGTATTTAGAGGGTTTTGTGAAGTGTGAATTTGTAGCACGAAAATCCGCAATAAAATTGATCGAATTTAACGGCGCTTTTAGAGTATTGACTGCGTGAAACCGATACAAAAACGAAAGTTTTTGCTAATAAATTATTAGGTAAGTACATACAGGGTGTTAATTATTAAGGGAGTTAATTAATTATTAATTATTAACACCCTGTTATTAATTATTAATTATTAATGCAATGTACTTACTTTAATGGGTGATTCTTGGGCTAATTTTGAGTCGAAAAGTTCATATAGGTATGTCCTCCGAAGATCGGTTTTCGAAATACAGGGTTGTAGTTTTATTTTTATTATCAATATCTAATTACACACAAACGCATCAAAAATCAAATATCATATCTTAATTTATCATGGTAAAAATTACTTAATGACACATCAAGAATTTTATTTTATGACTCACCCATAGTTTTCTTCTGGAAAAACAAGAGGATCAAAACTTTGAATTTTTAACAACATTTTCATGCAATATCGATAATATCGAATGATTGAAGAAAACAATTGAATGGATTTAGATTAGTATTATATTTATATGATGATTAATACCCTATGATATCATTTATCATTTAGAAACATTTATTAAAAAACATTCAATTTTTTAGATACGAGATTTTGTAGATACTATTTGGTAAAAACTCATCAATTACCTACACATTAGTGATAAGTAAGGTACCTACTATTTTTGATGTAAAATATACTTAAAAAAACTTATAAAATACTTACAGGACTTTCTTTAGGACTATTAAATTTACTGTGTACCTACAGCAGTCTAGGCTATTAAAATACGAGTAATGTGAAAAATAATCATACAGGAATTGTAATATGGCACTTATCGGTTTTCCTATTGCGATAGTATTCCGAGCCGTTTTAATTACGATAGTAGTAATTATTTTGTTCAAATTCAAACCGATAAATGAAAGAACTCGGTATAACATTGAAAAAATTAAAGTAAACAAATAAAAGTTTAATAAAAAGAAACAAAAGCAATTATCTCGAAAATTAATTGAGTCGACTTTTGTGCTTTCCCAATAAGCAGGACTTGCTTAATTTTGTTGAAAAAATATTTCTCTGCAACTTTTGATATTAAAAATTTAAAAATCTCCCAATTTCGAGATACCTACTTACTTCTAATAATTTTTTATAGATCTTATCGAAGTTAGTAGTACATTACTGTAATTGCATTGTAATATTTTACAGCAAGACTAGTTTTAATAATTTTCTTAAAACAATCTTCTCTAATTTATATAACATTAATTCCTATTTTTCTCGCCTAATTTTCCATAAATCTAATTTAATTATCAGCGAAACAAATTTCTCCTTAGCATTTACGCTGAGAGCACTTTTGGGTTAAATGGTCGACGATACCTACTCATTGTTTTATGAACGTCTATTTGCCATAAAAATTAATGGAAATGATAAAGAAATCTTTCAACGAAGAACTTTCAAGAAGCCGCTTCAACGAATTTCCGTACGAAGTGTTGGTCCGACCGTTGACTCGACTCGACTAAAGTATTTAATAAATAATATTGTATTTCAAATAAAAGTTTATACAATCTAAAAATTTACGTATAGATTTCAAAAACACACGAATAATAGTGGTACAAAAAATTTTTGATAAAAAAAATTTGAAATTTTTGATCACCCTGTATACATTTTATATCATGTCATTAGAGAGTACTTGAAAATTTAGGATAGTACCATGTAAGCCGTTTTTCTCGATATTTAACTGTTTGGCTTTCAGAGCCGCCTACATTCAAAATTTTGCGATTTTTGAGTCCTTTTATTATGAGACCAAGATACCAAGTGTGACCCCTTTTTGGAATCAGCGCATCCAGTAGAATCCAAAAATGTAATAATATACGGGGTGTTCCATTTAAAAAAATATAACTTTGTATATTTTCTCAAAATTGGGACAACATTGGGATGTCTAAATAATTTTAAATTGTAGCCACTATACACAAATACATATATATTTGACCCGAAGGAATTTTTAAAATCTCTTACCGTTTGCCCATAATACTCCGTCGCGTTGAGCGTGGACCACCCTGTATATTTGCAATGCATTTAAAGGTAATTATTATTTAATTGTGTATGAACCCAATTGAGTTTTGTTTTTAATACATTAAGTGTACAAATTAATTACGTAGGTACTTTAATTAGTAAATAGGCGTTGTTTTCGCCTAATTTTACACACCTACAAACCTTATAAAATGTTATCAACGTTTTATGATTATTTATTTTTAGATTAAGCGTTTCCCAACGTACTAAAATTTAATAAATGTGGCGTTAAAATGTTACGTTTAAATGTTTCCTTGTTTGTAACAAGAGATTATTAAAGGTATTTTTATTCTAATAAAATTTGCTTATCATATCGTGTAAATGTAATACTTATTTTAAAAAAGTATATACTTAGTAGGCTTTCAAATTTCAAAATAGTACTTCCAAATTTCAAATTGCGCCCTGAAAGTTTCCTAGAAATTTCAGCATTTTACGCCTGTTTTCAGAGTACTGAACTCTAGCCTTAACAGGTTAAGTTATTTTCAACAAAAATCTAATTATTATCTACTCATTAATGGAGGCCATATTAAATCGTTATTATAAATTACAAAAATTAAAGAGATGAAAGATGAATCTTTAAAATTTTAAATGTTTATTTTTTTCTGTATTATGTGTTAAGAGTTATGATTAATTAATTGATTGTTGTTGAAAATAAGTTTTTTTAAAAAGGTGTTATGAATTTTTTTTGACAATAAGGTGTTAAAAATCTCGATTTCAAAAATCGTATTAATACCAAAAAAGAGATTTACCTCCAAAAATATGTGTTTATAGAAAATTACAGCAAAAAATCAATAGAAAATAAACCAATAAATCTAGTTTCGATTCAAAAATTAGGTGAATTACATAGGCGGAACAATTAGGGCTTTAAGAGGATTGGTCATCCCCGTAAAATAAGAGAGGGATCGATAATTAAAAAGAAAATACACATAAATATGTCACCAAATACTTAGAGATATTCTGTACAAATTTTCACGAGGAAAAACAGTTAAACCATTATGGCTTGGTATAATATCAAAAAATCTCTTTTTTATTCTTAACTTCAAAACTCTATAATTTATTTATATACTAAGCAAATTTGGGTATAGGTTTGTTCGGTTAAATCGTCTCATTTTTGTCTCAGCAGGAGTGATGGTTAAGCCACATCACAACCTTTTTGCGACACCCTGTATTTAAGATATTTCGAGTTCTTGTCGCATTTTCTAATACTCTCCATCACAGATAAATCCTCAAGAAAATAGCACGTGTCGAAAGCGGAAAACCGCACCGGAAAACAGCGGAAAAACCGGGATAACCTACCTAGGCGTACTCGCAGCCGACATCCCGCCGCCCCCGATCGATGTTGTTGCGGCGGTAGAACGGCAAACGCTGCACTAAAGTGGAATATTCCTTCGGAAAGTGCACGGAAAATCGCGAAAAACGAATGACTACTTCCGTCTTCAGAGATGCGTTGGAATTGGTGGCTCGCCACGAACTGTGGATGTTGTCGTTGGAAAATCGCGATTGTACAGGGTGGGCCGTACAACCAGACGGAATATACATGGTGTCTCAACTAAAATTAGCACCCCCAAATAATTCGAGTTTTGTTTAAATTTGGAAAAAAATGCTAAAACAGGTTGATTTTAACATAAAGGGAGATAAATTTTTATCATAGTTTTATTTTTTCATCTCTTTAGCGCCCAGAAGCACCCCTTGCAAAATCTTAAGAGGTGTCGAGTAAAACATAATTTTTAAGATGCTTCCATTGTCGATATTCAATCCTGTTATTTTTTTTTGAACAACTCTTTTTTGACTCGGCGAACGACTTTTTCTTTACTTTTTTCATTGAAAAAAAAATAACAGGGTTGCATAGACATGATAGCAGCTTCAAAATGATGTTTTACTTGACAATCCTTATTGGCATATAGGATTTTTCGAGAGGTGGTTCTATGCGCTAAAGGGATGAAAAAATTGAAACTAAGATAGAAATTTAGACCCCTCTAGATTAAAGTTGACATATTTTTGATTTTTTAAACGAACAAAAATATTTGGGGATGCAAATTTTAGTTGGGACATCCTGTATTGTACATACATACTATGTAGGTAAATAGTAAGAGATTTTTGAAAATGGATCATCCGTTGAGAGTGGCTCACCCTGTATATGCTGTTATAATTAATTTTTTTGGAAAAATCAACGCGTTTGGATCAATATTTTGAAAGATTTTTTAACACCGCACGTAAAATGCTTGTTTACGCGACGTTGAACTAATAATAAATAAATTAATTTCTTTGATTTCATTCAAACAGTAAAATCGATTTGTTTTAATCCGATTTTTCGATTTACTTCGCTATGAATTCATTTATTATTTATTATTTATTTTAAAGCGGTACTACCTTTATTTTATGGTTAACCTTGTCGAATGGAATCGATTGCGAAAAAATGTTTATCGTTTTTCATTGTTTGTTTAATTTTTTAATTATCGATTTAAAATCTTGGTGTATTCGAAGATTATTTATAGAAATCCCTATTTGCAGTCACAATTTGTATATACAGGGTGTTTTAGCAGGGTCTGAAATAGGGTGATTTAACCATTTATAACCATATTAACCATCAGTCTTCTATACCAGAAGTACCGGGTTGGATTTCCGGAACCGGCAAAACTAAAAGTAAGCGATCTTAAGTTTTTTTTTAATTGGAATAAAAAAATAAATTAAATTAGGCATGAATGGAACAAATAAAAAATGTTTTTGTTAAATTCGTTATCAGAATCAAAAAATTCTGTAAATTTTCACGAAAGTATCAACCCCAATCCTAATTTTTTTACCATTTTTTTTAACGTTAAAGGCCTTTAACTTCTCAGGTGTGCAACTTAGTTTAAATCAGTTGGGCTAAATCACCCTATTTTAGACACTGCTCTGTATTGGATCTTACTCTAAACACCCTGTATATAGCCAGTAAAACAGAAAATTTTATATTCCCACACAAAACAAAACCACTGTAAGTATAAACAATTTTATTACGGAAAAATCTCTACAACTTTTTAAATCAACTTACATACATGTTACAAATTGAGAATTTTCCGGCTCGATTGTCTGTAATATTTTCGATATAAGTATAATTTTGAAGTTTTTATGTTGAATGTGCAGATGAAAAACGCTAAAAAATTAAGCCTTGTACACTGGTGTCCCATTTTGGACGAGACGGTATCTAACATTGCAGTTTTCGCGAATCTGTACTACTTTTTTGTTAAACTTACAATGGCTCAAACATATTTTACAAATATCTTCATTTTTTAGTTACAGTTAAGATATTTTAAATGTGTAAACAACATATTTTATAGGCTCGTTTACACGCCCCTGTTGTGTGTCGGTTCTTATGCGGGACACCCTGAAGTACATCCAGTTGGTTTTATTTTGTTGAAAAAACATTTCTCTAAAGTTATCAAAGAATCAAAATTTTTAGAAAATCTCTTAATTTTCGAGATAAATAAATAAACTGTTTTCTAATAAAACCTAATGGTTACTAATTTTAGTGCAATTCGTTGAAAAATCGAATATATCTACAAAAGTAATTGACATAGAATCATTCCCTTTTTATTTTATAGAAAAAACGTTTTCCTTAAGTTGTTAAAGAATCTAAATTTTAAGAAAAGCATCAAATTTTCAAGAAAATAACAGATTTTTATAGAGCTCCACTTTTAAGGCCTTTATATCTTCTCAATTAGCTGAAAGCTAACTTAAATTAAATCACCCTGTTTTAAATTTTACTCCGTATCAGCTCATATTCTAAACACCTTAGTATATAAAGTAAAACCAAAAATGTTATCTTCCCATTACAAACAAAACCACCGAATAAACAATTTTATTACGGAAAACTTTCCCTATTACTTTTCGAAATTAACTTACATGTTTAAAATGGCGAATTTTCCGGCAAGATTTTCCCACGTTTTGCACAGAAAACTACACTTACATTAACAATTTAGAAACTACCGAATTATTTAAACATATTTACACTAGCTTCGCTATGACACCGAACCCACATGTTCAAAATTTAAATATAGATCTAGCGAATTATTTTGTAACTCTGATAGTGATAAGCGGGGCAATAAAATAATATATCAGCTGCTTCGCGTATTATAATTTAAATTGGAACTTCCTAACAACCAATTTCGATCGAATTGCATACATAGGTAACACAGGTAGTACCTATTATTATAACTAGTACACTAAGTTTTTTTATTCGTTGATATGCGCGTAGTTTGTTTATTTATGGCCTTCGTTTTCGACCAGTATCGCGCGAAATTTTAAAAATCCCCGCTTATTTATGTACAGCGTGTCCTTATAATATTATACCTACTCATCGGTGTGTCTTCATAGCGCCATCGCGTCCTATGTAAACGTATGTACACTTATGCATAATATACAGGGTGTTTTTTTTCGAGTTAATATTGTCGCTGGTGTGTTGTTTATAGGAGATATTATAGAGGGTGATTCCTTGTTAAAAATATGAAAAAAAGTTTCTATTAGCATGGGCCCGGAAATGCAGCATTTTCAAGATACAGGATGTTACATTAAAAAATATATTTATTCATAATATACGTACTAAAAATATTTATACTTGATTCTGCTGAAATTTGGTATTGAGTTGCAACAACGCTCTTTTCTGGAAATTTTTCGTTATTTATTTTTCAAGGCACTTGGCACGTGATTTTTTTAGCAAAAATTTGATAAACCAATTTTGTCCAATCAAATGCCATAAAACGGTTTTTATTTTTCTCTCCAAAAACGAAGTGAAGTACAAGAAGTAAAGAAGTTGTATTTTTATAGATGCTTAATAAAACAAAAAATATTAAAGTTACAAAAGGGGCAGTGGCGTACATTTTTTTCATCTCCGTCTATTTAGAACTTTAGAAGAAAGCTTTTACTTTATCTTTTTTCATAAATAAGTTCGTCTTCTTAAAGTTTCAAGAAACATATTGTTTATTTGTTTTGTTATCTTTATGTTATTATTATTATTAAATATTTTATAAACTCGCTTAATATTCGAGATATTTTGAGTTTTATATGAATCAGACGATTGGTAATACCGACAGCGAAGATGGTGTCAGTATTGAGTACTAGTTATGTTAATAATAAAAAAATTATGATCCGAAAGTAGCATTAAAATATATTTTTCTAGAAATCATCTTATAAATTTGATGTGTTATGTGTTATAGTCAGTAGTTATATGTGTTATAGTCAGAAAAATGCGGTAATGTTTAATGCAATTCGTTGAAAAATTGAAGACATGAGATGACATTCTGCTCAATTAAATTTGTAGAGAAAGGTATTTATCTAAAGTTGTCGAAGAATAGAAATTTTCAGAAAATTATTTAATTTTCAAGATGAAAAAAAAGGAGATTTTTTATAAATTGCATTAGCAATAAGTTCTTTTTCTTGAAGTTTCGTAGGTTTACTTTTTTGTGGGACATTCTGTTTACTACAGTGAAACGTCGATATCCATATGATTGTCACATAACGAACATTGCATTATGAATAAACGGAAGTTATATTAGAAATTTCTCGTACAATATTCCGGCCTCAGGTCAATTTCCTAAAGGGTCAGTACTGTTGCAATAACGCATCACGAATGTGCAATTGCATTGCAAGAAATATGCATTCGTCAATTAATATTTATTGAAAACGATTGTATAATTTATATGTATGTATTTATGTTGAGTTTGTGTGATGTATTTAAATGGTTAATCTGGTTATTTGTTTAATTAGAACCATTATTAAGCATTTTTTGTGTATTTCTGGGAATGCCTATTGATAGTTTGTCCTTTTCAACTATTCTTTTACAATCAGTTAGTATAAGAATACATACTAAACTAATTTCGATCGATGTATTGCCTATTTTCTATATCAGAGAGTGCGGCTAAATTATGGAACAAATTCATTATTTTGCAAACAATTTATTCCAAACTGAGACAAAAATGGGTCGAATGAACACTTTAGTGTCATGACACTAAAGTCGCGAAATTATTGTCACATGAAAACGAGCCTTTATGGAGTAACTAATGCGACTTAAACGTAAACAATGTCCTTAGTTACTCCATAACAACAATGTAGAACTGTCAAGTTAAAGGCGCTCGGTAAACATGACTTTAACTTTAAAATGGGGCGCTAAATACGGGCCCCAATAAATTATTTACAAAATCCTCTTACTTTAGCCGATTTTGATATGTCAATCAATTAAATTGCTGAGTAAATACACGAATATAGTAAAAAGCGAACGATCTCAAATTGATCGGAAATCCTGTGTCGCAATTCGAATCAAGTACAAGGCCAACGTGTCAAGGCCATTGCCAAACCTGTAAAATCCCATTATCTAGCGGCACGCGATGGGGTTCGTGTTCGTTGAAACGTTTCAATTGCACAATATTTTTTAATCCAGAGTTCAAAAATTAATTCCCAAATCGAATTAAAAACGTGCCATTATGAACAAAATGGAGTAGATTATGAGCGATTGTTAATTTAAAAAACTAACTGCATATATCTACAAGACCACTGCTAATTGGAACAGTTTGGGATTATGGAGCCTATTATGTAATTCGTCCGCTAAAATTTAGAGGCCTCTTAAAAACAAGTTTTTAACGGACCTCTGAAAAATTACATTTTAAATGCTATTCTATAAGTATACATTTTAGAGGACTGTTAAAAAAAATTTTATTTTAAATTGTTCCTTTAAAATTTTAAATAGAATATATCTGGCAACAGTGCTTAAGAAGCTATTTGACATTTAATAACTTAAGTTAAAGACAAAATTTAATAAAAAAAGGAAGAAAAATAATGCAGATAGAAGATAGAAGAACATTTGTAATTTAATGACTTTTTGACTTTTTACTTCTTTTCTTCTTTTTTTTTTATTTATTATTTTTTTGGCTTTTGGATCCAAGCCGGTTCCAAGCCGGCTTCGATCCCGCATGTAAACGGGGTACAAACACTAAACACGGATCGAATTGATTACTCGACGAAGAAAGAAGATACCGGATCGAGTTGACTCGACGAAGAAAAGATTTCTCGATTCAATCCCGATCCGATCACTCGATCCCGCATGTAAACGGGGTATGTTTATTTTCATTGCTGCCAACAGAAATTGGGTTACAAAAAACAACACTAAGAAAAAAGAAGAAAAAAATATAAAACTTGAGTTTGGGCGAATGGAAGAGGCCATATAACTGGAAGAGGAGAGAGGAGTTTGGGCGAATAGCCCTGGTAGCTGAGGCCAATATTGGGGAAAGAAGAAGAAGATAAAATTTGAGGTTTGAGGTTATAATTTCACTGAAAAGTGAAATCATAACAAATCCAAATAATGAATAATTATAAGTCTATCCGCTATAGTATAAAAAATTAAATAAAATCCGTTGCTGTATTGCAACTAGCTTTAATCTCGAGCTATTAAGGTGAAGGTATAATATATATAATAATAATGATAATAATAGGAATCTAAAAGGAAATGGCACCGCCCCCGATAGTAACTGGTTTGTCTCCGAACGAAGGTCCCCCGGGAACAAGAATTAAAATCCGGGGGGAAAATTTCGGCTCGCAGCCAAGCGACTTAACGGGACTCACGATTTGCGGCATGGATTGCCTTTTAACCGCAGAATGGAAATCTCCGAACAAAATCATAGCTATATCAGGTACGATTACTCTTAGATTAGCAACATTAAAAATGTAATAAAAACATTCTAATTAGGTCCCGTAAAGGGTAAAGGAGACGTTATTGTAACTACCAAATACGGGGGAACGGGCACTTGCAACGTGACTTTCCGGGGTTATCACTTGGCCACGATTGGCCCCATGAAGGAAAGCGCAGTATGGGTTGAAGAAACCCCTATGTACTCTTGGGGACGCCACTCTTTAAGCCCGAGCAGTTTCCAACAAGAAGACCCCCTGGGCCTGTCGGTTGAAGAAATGGAAAATAAAATAAGCGAAGAAGACTTGCAAAACTATTTTCCTGGTAAACCGTTGCGAATTTCACTTGGCTTGTATTTTAATTAAGATATTTGCAGTTAAATGTGGAGATATTGGTAGCCCCAATTTCTCGCCAGCTTGGTTTCTCCTCGAAAACCACCATGCCACAAGTTTCAACGATATGAAAGCTGGTTTGATTTATCTAATAAGAAAAGTGCAGCACCAGAAAGTCGGACAACTATCCTTTCTAAAAGCCAATTTAAACAGTGTCATTGATCAAATCGATACTTTGACGAATTTACGTGAAAAATACGACAAGGATTTGTCCGTTTTCGGAAGTACGCCCACTATTAAATTAGAACGAGCCATTAAAGAGTCGGAAAGGGAAGCGAGGAAATTATTCGATGATGTTTTAGCTAGAAAAGATAGAGCAGAAAAAACAAGGAACGCTTTAAACGTATTACATAGATACAAATTTCTCTTCTGTTTACCTTGCGTTATAGAAAGGAACATAAAAAAAGGCGAATACGACATTGTTATCAACGATTACATGCGGGTGAAAAATTTATTCAATAAAACGGAAGTGCCCATTTTCAGGGAAGCCTTAAATGAAGTAGAAAAACGTATAGTAGACTTGCAGACCAAGTTACATGTTGACCTACAATCCATGCCCATTACAGTCGAACAGCAAAAGAGAATGATTCGTTATCTAATAAGTCTAGATTATCCTCAAGATGCGGCTTGGGACGCAATTAAAAGTAGATGGGAACACATTACCAAAAGATTGAAGGAAATATACAATTTCCACAAGACCAATGATAAATCGGAAAGCGCTAAGAAACAAAACTCTACGTCTAAATATTCGAAAACTCAAATCGAGATCATCTCTGTACCGGCCTGCATCAATTTCATCGATGAAATATGCGTGGTTACTTCCGAATTGTTTCCGGATTTCTGGAAGATAGGACAAGCCTACTTTTCTGGTGAACTTCAAATTAAAATCGAAGCCGGAAGACAGGTGTGTATTTAATATTTTTTCCGGAGTGTTCCGTCCATTTTTTCGAGTGTACCTAAGTAATATAAAAATTAATTTTTAGGTGGAATATAAGCATATGGTATTAACGGCAATCGAAACGTTTTCCAAATACGTCCGAGCCAGCATTATACCGAACACATTGGACAAATCCGAGCGGACTCAATACGGCTCTCTGAGCTGTTTGGAACGCGACGAAGTCGCTCTGTACCTTCCGGAATTACTGCGCTCCGTTCGATCAACCTACTCCGCTCTCATTCAACTGGATTTACCTAATGAAGCGTTAGATATAATCGGCGGTTTGTTGGTCGATTTGCGGATCCATTGTATGAGCATCCTGTTCCAGCAAACCACCGAGCAAATTAAGCAGCTGACGGAGAACTGGAAGATAAACTTCAGCGGCAAATACGCCGGCGTAACGGATTTACCTTTGAAGTTTTTGATGATCGTCGAAGATGTCATTCAAATAGTGAAAGAGTCCGCTTTGTCGGCCGAACAACGGGAGAATTCTTTGTTAGATAACACATCCGCTCAGAAGGAGCTCGAAAAGCAAGTCGATAATATTTTGTCGGCTTTTTATGTCCTATTGAATAACTTATCATCGAACGAGGATTACGACGATTGCGATAACAATTCGCCAGTCGTTTCCCAACTAATCGGGACTCCCGTGGGTTCGCACAAAACGGGACATCCTCAAGACGTCCCAACGTGGGAACACAGACTGCTCATAACGATGTCCAATTGTATATTCACCAAGAATACTATACTAAATGATGTTTCACAGAAATTCAAAGAAACTGGCTTTACTTCAATAGACGCTCCAATAAAAACCAATAGAAACAAACTCGAAATGTTGGAGAAATTAATATTAGACAAGTATTTGGAGCAGAAATCCGATCCTTTAGTAGGCACGATCGAGCCTTCGATGTACTTGGGACGTTTCGATTGGGACATTAGCATTTTACCAACGGACATACGACCTTATGCCAAAGAATGCATAAACAACCTGATCAACGTGCATTCGGAAGTCAATAACATTTCAACGAGCCTTTTGGATAGCATAATGGTGAAAATAGTGGAAACGATCGCCGAGGAATTGTACAGGCTGATGTCGTGCGTGCAGAAGTTTAGCAAAGAGGGGGCCCAACAGGCTAGGGTAGATATCGAAGCCTTGCAGGATATATTTCAGGATTATATTTCAGAGAACGCGAACGGGTATTTCAAAGAAGCTTTGGCGCACGTGCCTGATTTAGACGGTGCCCAAATGGCCTTGGTTCAAGACATTTTGAAGCAATGCAAGTCTAAAATGAAAACGCAAATTTTTTGTTTAAAAAAGCATTGAATTTTTCTAAAATGGAGCTCGCTTAAACTAATATCGTAACGATCTAAATTGGTTTATTATTATATTATTATAGATTTATTGTAATTATTATTAATATTATTATTAATACACTTTACATTGATAAAATTCTTATTACATCAACAAATTCCACAGTTGGGGATTTATTATTCTTAATTTTCGCTTTATTTTTGCTTAATTAAGCTAAAAAAGTCGTCAAATCGTGGCGCCACGGATATCGTACTCTTGCCTCGATCCCGCATGTAAACGGTCTAATATCTACAACCTATATGGGCTAGATGAAGGCTTAGTAAACGGGTAATAAGTAAAACATTAAATAAAAAGAAGACGAAAATTACTTGGAGTGGAATATTTGGGGTTTAAATGTCAAATTAAAAAGTATTTTGTATTTTTTCTATGTTTGTAATTTCCACAGTAATTTCTATTAATGTTTTCAAGAAAGGATCAGTTAATTAAAAAAACAGGCGAATATGGAATTGGCCGATATGATTTTCTGAGACAACTCATCAATGAATTCGCCACAACTACTTCCTACGGTTAGTTATTAACATTTAATTGAAATTATGTGTTGATGTAAAAATATCTCATATGCTTTCAGAAAATAAGAAGCAGACATTGGCTAACCTAGCTAATTTTTCATACGACCCAATAAACTATGATTTTATCAAGCAGTTGCACCTAATCGATCTGTTTCTGTCCGAACTATCAAATGATCAGGAAGAGTTAATTCATTTCGCTTTAGCCGGATTGTGTAACCTTTCATGTGGTAAGTAGGTATTCAGTTACTTTGTAACAAAAAAGATATTTACTCGTGTGAATATAAATCAGTAATTTACTACATGAGTTGAGCGAATCAATTCATGAACCACAAAGGCTCATTAACTTTAATCTGATACATTTTTATTGTATTTTAGATCCCGAAATTCAGGAATACATTATATCATTGAACGGCATCAAGCTCATTTCTGGCTACCTACAACACGACAATATAGAAATATCATTGAACGCCTTAACAACACTGTATTACTTGATCGAAAATAGAACTCATTTAGTAACAAAGGAAATTGAGTCCGTTATATCTAAACATGAACTAAGCAGTAATCGAAGATTGAACAACCTTGCATCAGTTTTCCTTCTCGCCTATCTTCCCAAGGCAAAATGATTCTTCGAAGGTTTTTGAACGTAGCTTCGAATTTAAGAAGGTTAGAAGCGGGGAATCAGGTCGCTGTTAAAAGACAAATAACCAAAGAAGATGTAGAAAAATTTACTGCATTAAGTGGCGATATGAATACAGTTCACTCTACTGCAAATCCAGGGGCACTGGTGCACGGGGCATTTTTAAATTCCTTAGTATCAAGCGTTATTGGGAATTCCTTGCCAGGACCAGGTACGATTGTCGTCCAACAAGTTTTGAATTTTCCCAACAAATGCTATGTAGGAGAAACGGTGACTACAACTGTTAAGGTGATCGAATGTAGAAAAATAATTAAAGTTGAGTTTAGTTGTGAAGCGGAAAACAACAAAGTAGTTATGCACGGTACAGCTAAGCTTGTTATGGACAAGTAAATGGTATCTACTCGTGATCATGACGATGTGTTTACTAATTATGTTATAGTTAAAGCCAGAATTAGGGGAAAACCTAGTTTAATAGGTTAAAGTGATGAGGAATAATGTTGGTTTGACTAACCGCAATGCCTTGACAATACTCACTTTAACCAGTTAAACCTTTAGTCATAACAGGAAAGAGCAAATTTGTTTTCAATATGGTCAATTCTGTGAATTGAACAAATATTATACAGAGGGTGTCCTAAAATTCCGTGTACATAGAGCTACTGAATTTTGGGACATCCTGTATTAAAACAGTGTTTAGAGTGAGAAAGTTGCAATCCCACAATATCACTCTTTCTTTCTCCTTTATATGAGACTAATGGAAGTTGTCTTTGATGCACCCATAGACCATATTGCCTACGAATCTGCACTTGCCTGTATAAACGAAAAAAAATGAACTACAATCTGTAGGAATAAAATTTTTAATTTATTCTATTTCATGTTGATTTTTGTTTTTATTCTCAAAGGTATGAGCTAAACTGAAAAAATAATTCCAAAATTCCTTATATACTGAAGTAAAAAGTATAATCATGTATCTACCCAAGTAACACTATAAAGAACGTTCTTACAGCTACTACTATAAAGCCTAAGAGCTTTTGTTATAAGTTTACGAGCTGTATTACAGCTTTTAAGAGTTGTTGTTTGAATTCATCATAAATTAATTTGTTTGCATAAATAAGAACTTTGTCATATCAAAATCGGCAACCCTGTAAACTGAAAAATGTTCAAAGTTGTAGGATGCCACATTGTCATTATAAAGTTTTATCAATTTTGAATGCAGCTACTATAAAACAGATTTTATAAAGACTTTTTAAAGTGTTGTATTATATTTTTAATACTTGTACACCAGTAAATTATAATAAAATGTTTACAAAATAAATATAAAGTTTTTCAACTTTTTAACAGCAAATCCAGCAACATATATAAAACTGTGTGGTTTTATAATAGTTTCTGTAAGAGTTTTTACAAAGCTTACAATATGCTTTATAAAGCTTTTATACTTTGTTACGATAACCAACACACTTTTGCGTTTACAATAAAATTACATATACCTAAAGCTAATATTATTTATAAAGTGGCTTTATAAGATGTTCCAAATTCACTCTATAAGCATTTTAAAGAGCTAAATTAGAAAGGTGATTTAAAATTATTTAGCTCTGTAAATGTTCTTACAGCTTTCATAAAGCTTAAAATGTTACTTGAGAACGGACTATACTTTGCGTAAATAATTTTTTTGATAAAAATTTTGAAATTTTTGATCAACCTGTGTATATTTTATATCATATATATTAAGTAATTTTTATGAAAAATAGAACGGGGATTAAAGAAAACAACATTGTTATAAATTCTAACTCGAATTAATATTAACATCTATATAAAATTTGAATTAGTTAAGCAAAATATTCTTTATCAATTACTTCACTAATTTTCCGGCAACGTAAACCGACAAAACGTTATTTTCGTTTCCGCTGTAGATAAATTTTTGTAAAATTTCTCTGGGCGTACAAGGCTGCAGGTAATCCAGTCCCGATTCAACGTTCATATCGACAATAATAGCATCGAAATCCTTATTTACTTCGAAATTACCGGTTACTTTTTGAAGCGATAGAGCTGAAATTAGTGATATTTTACATTAGACAATGACTAAGGGATTTTCCTTTGCTCATTATGTGCAACTTTCCATTTGAAAATGTCTTACCTTCACTTCCTCCTAAAGTTCCTAAATAAAACACCTCTTCGTAGGTTAAGGGAACCAAGTTTTTAATATAAAATGAAACGTGCACGGACAAATACAAACACAATCTCATCGCGTTAATTACAGATGGATAAGTGCCTCCTGATATATCTAAAAATAGTATATTATTATAAGTATTAAGCCACTATTATAATATTTAATATAATCACCTGTTCCTAAACCTACAGAGATGCCATAGTCCCATAACTGCTTTACGTTGAGAGCTCCGGATTTTAAACATAAATTTGAATCCGGACAATGAGCTATCGATGTACCGCGTCTGGCTAACAGCTTTAATTCATCGTGTATAAGATAGATACCGTGCGCCATTATAGTCTGAAAATTATAAATATACATACAGGGTGTCCGGTAATGAATGGGCCATACACTAAGAGTGCGTTCTTTGGGTCAAAATATGACAATTTAACCAAATTTATTATCAACAAATATGTTATCCATTTTGTGCTTAACCTAGAGGGCGCCACTTCAGCACACTTTTTTCATTCGAAAGGCCATAACTTTTTTGTACGTAGGAATTTGATAAAAAGGGATCAATTTACAAAAACTACAACACTTTAGCTTTAAAAAAGGTATACCTGTTTTTAGTCGCTAAAATGCACCGTTTCAAAGATAAATGAGTTTGAAATGTGTGCTACAGGCTTACAAAACAAGGGTAATAACGAAGCTTTCGTCTGTAAATATCTGGAAATGAATGGAAAATGTCTGTAAACTGTCTGTAATGTCTGGAATCTGTCCGGTAATGTCTGGATAATATATCTTTAAATGTCTGCAAAGGTTTGGAAATATCTGAAAACTGTCTTAAAATTTCTGGAAATGTCTGGAAACTCTGGCTACGAAATGTCATAACTTATAACCCCTAATTCATTACCTACATAAGCATGCAGCGCAAATTTCAAACTCATTTATCTTCGAAACGGTGCATTTTAGCGACTCAAAACAGTTTTTTAAAGTTATGTTGTAGTTTTTGTAAATTGATCCCGTTTGGTCAAATTTCTATACGTACAAAAAAGTTATGGCCGTTCATAGGAAAAAAAAAGTGTTCTGAAGTGGCGCCCTCTAGGTTATGCGCAAAACGGATAACATATTCTTAATTGTACACCTCTAAAACCCCCATATGTGAAATTTGAAAAAGATATCTCTTGAATTACGCTGGATGGACAAAAAAATCGAAATAAAAAAATCAATTTTCATAGTGCTATAACTTCCTAAAGAAGCAACTTTGACTAAGATAAATTTGGTTAAATCGTCATATTTTCAGCCAAAGAACCTACCCTTAGCATTCATTACTGGATACCCTGTATATTGGCCCGTATTCAGCACCCCATTTTAACGTTAAAATGTTAAAATCATGTTTAGGGAGCGACTTTAATATAAACAATGTCCTTAGTTACGCCATATCAACAATGTAGAACTGTCAAGTTAAAGGCGCTCGCTAAACAGGACTTGAAAATGGGGCGCTGAATACGGGCCATTATGTATTATTAGAAGAAAAAAAGGAAGTACAGAAGCGAGTGAAAAATAAATTGAATGATCATGAAAATTATATCAGGAAAATTATACCAATAATGTGAAGGATTCCCATTATTAGAATTAGAGAGAATTGTAGAAATAATAATCGATCATCTTTACTTTTTTAGTTAACAAGTTTCCATCGTCATAAGCATTTGCATAATAAGTTCCATACATATTTTCGACTAATTCCACTTCTTCCTTGGTCTCGGAGATGTGCGACTGTAAAAACGGTAAGTACGTTGCATTTATCACTAAGATTATTTATCGATAACCCGTTAAACTCACCTGAATGTGCAAATCTTCGCATTTCGCTAGCAAACTTAACTCTTGCATAAACTCCTTGTCGACGCTTAGGGCGAATCGCGGGGTTATAATCGGTTTGACTAACTCATTCTGAATTAAAATACCTGTTATTAAAGTTATATCATATTAAGGGAGTTGATGAAAGAAGTTTACTTACATACTTGGAGTTGACGTATTTTACAAATTCTTTGGTGTTGGCGAGCGATTTTTCGGGTAATTCGATGTAATCGTCGGGCGCGTTACAGATCATATTCACTTTCCCAACCAAAGCCCTTTGGCCTTGTTCGATAACCGTATCTACTAGGATATTGCAACTCGAATTGTAAATTGTTCCAAAATAACACGCTGTGGTCGTACCACATGTAATCGATTTTTTCTAAAACAATCGATATACAGCTGATGTAAATTCAAAGAACATGCTCTGCTACTCACCACAACGGCCTTGTAAACCTTTCGCGAAAATTCCAAATCGGAAAACTTCTTCTCCGTTGGGTAAGTGTAAGTGCTCAACCAGTCCAAAAGCTGTTTGTCGTATCCCATGCCGCAGTTAGGGTATTGCGGGGCGTGCAAATGGGTGTCGATTAGACCCGGGATGAGGATCTGGGACTCGGTTAGCGTCCTCACCGGCGTTTTGTTTCCCAAACATAAATTCGCCTTCGCATCGGAAAGGGTGCTCTCCTGGCCGATGGCCAATATCTACAAAGTATATAGAAATTGTTTTTAACAGTTAATTGTCATCCTTTTAGTACAATTGCTTTTTGGCATCTCCAAATTTTTACTGCAAAGTTTTTCTAGGGATAAATTCGGAGCTGCCAATTTTGGCCAATAATTACCTTAGATCCGATGACTATAATGTATCCGTTTTCTATTACTTCCATCTCCGTGCGATTTTTGCAGTGCAATATATTCCCCATAAAAATTTGCGGATTCTGCGCTGCCATTTTCGATAATGTTCAATTAGTCAATGTCACTGAAAAGATTACGGATTTCGAGCGTGTACTGTTCTTCTAGTATTACTTACTCGTAATATATTGTAGTCCGCGCTGAAATTTTTATCTTTCATGGAATAGTTCGAAAATTTGATAATAGTATGTACTCGTATTGTGCTATAGGGCAAGCGTTAAATATTGCGTTATTTTTATTGCTCGTATAATTGGTATTTGGAAAAAATGGTATTACCAACAAAAAGCAAATATAACGTTTTATAATCTACAAATAATAAGTTAGCCCATAAAAAGTTTGTCATTTTTAATGATGTGTCTACAAAAACTCAGTTTTGTATTTGAAAATTGTTATTTTCTACAACTCGTGCCTTGTATTAAACATTATTTTCATAATATGTATTTGTGCTGACCTCTGTACAATTTATTAATCTTATTTGGAGTATTGGTATTTTGTCCATCATTGAATCACCCTGTATGATTCTTATTACTATCACCTATCGTGAACGTGAATTTATTTAAACAAGCTCAAGTAAATTATTCGACTGATAAATTTTGAGAATAAATCCACTTGCCTACGACTTTCGTAATTTCTTTAATAAATAAGTATTTATTTCTGTATAAGTAAAAAATAATTCGATTGTCGTATTTTGTCGAAACGAATCTTATCGATTTATTCTAATATACAGATATGGACACTTCCATGTGGGTAATAGGACGAATTTGCCTATAGGAGGAACAAGGTTAGCTTCCATTTGATTCATAAATATGAAAAAGATAAAACAACCGATCGCCTCCCTTCCACTACAAACATCGCTTCGCTTCGCTCGCTAGTCTTATTTTCGTCCTATTGACCGCATACAACTGTCCAATTCTGTATGAACCTAATGATTAAATTCTTTTTCATATTACTTCTCATCGGACAAAGGTCAGTTTTTATTAATTCATTTAAGAGTGGAGGTTTTTATATAAATTCTCTTTATTCTGTGATCCTATTTGGTGTATTTCAATATTAAATTTTTGGATTTTTAAAATTTTTCGAAATTATTAAAACACATTTTTTGACATTTTTGAATTTTTTATAATTTTTAAAATTTATGACATTTTTGAAATTTCTTGTTTAGGGCTTTCTAGTTAAGAATAGCTCATATACAGGGTGTTCAAAAAATAGACGGAGATATTTTAGAGGGTGATTCACAGACCAGTCACTATTAGTGACTGGTTTGTGGGGTGATTCCTTGTTAAAAAAATATGAAAAAAAGTTTCTATAAACTTATTAGGTCCAGTGACCTCCCGGGTGGTACATAAGTGAATATTGGGGAAAAAATGTACGCCACTGCCTTTTTTGTAACTTTAATATTTTTGTTTCATTAAGAATTTAAAAATACAACTTCTTTACCTCTTGTATTTTTTTCATATTTCACTTCGTTTTTGGAGAAAAAAATTAATACCGTTTTAGGTTATAGTGATGCATGTAATTGGTACCAAATACCAAATATACCAAATTTCCAACAGAATACCAAATTTCCACAGAATCAACTAAATATTTTTTAATAGAGGTATATGAATATATTTTATTTTAATGTTTTATGTATATCTTGAAAACTCTGCATTTCCGGACCCATGCTTATAGAAACTTCTTTTCATATTTTTTAACAAGGAACCGCCTCTAAAATATATCCGTCAATTTTTTAACCACCCCGTATTTATTAAATAAATTTAATAACAGTGCAAAGGGTTTTCCACTGAACGGACAAAACAAAAATGAAACTCAAAGTTGATGATTACTATATTGTATTCAACTATAGATATACTTTTTACATTGTTTCAGTTTTGTTTGTGTTTTGTCCGTTTGTTGGAAAACCGCCTTTAGATATTCAGCTCCCTGCAGATACCTAAGTATGTCCATATGAATAATATCTTTATTAATAATTGACTTTTAATAATATATGTCAAATAAAACAAAACTCAAACTTTTCGCTATCTTAAGTTTTGGACAGTTTGAGTTTTGTTTTTCGAGTCCCGCTCGAAACCGGTAATGGCTAAGAATAGGGGTTTCAGTTTTGGTTTTGTTCTACAGATTTTAGAAAACTAAAACTGAACACAAACTCTAATGTTTGGGTTTTGTCCGTTTAATGGAAAACCGCCATTAACGAATGCACTTAGGAACATATTTTAACATAAATTTTCTTCGAACTAACCAATTTTCTTGGACTTCCTGACGTGAAAACCCCGAGCTCCGGTACTGCCTAGTATCAAGTGCGGTGACATCACAAAATGGTCATCGTCCGCGGCGAGAGAGCCGAAGAACACCAGCTATCCACCAGCAACTATATGTATAGTTTCTAGGGGTCCGCCGAGTACCAATCTCAACGTGAAAGGGGTACTCAAGGGCACGCGGGGGGTGATACGCACCGCTGGTGCGGGTCGATAACCGGGCAACCCCGTGGAAGGTACTCGTTGAAGTCGCTACCGGAGATAGTCACAGGGTTGTCGGCTTTTTACACCGAGTCACTGACTCCCGACGAAATTGCTGTGGGATTTTATGAGAAATAACTATGCTATTGTGTGAATTATGGGAAATAATACTAGTATACTTATGTTCGTTCAGTTACGGGTTTTTCTATTCATTTTTAATCGGAATATTTTCATTTCAATACTCGCATTTAATTTTGTAGTATGCTTTTGTATATATGGGCACATATGTGTAATAGGAAAGCTCATTTTAAACAAATTATCGTTAATTAGAAAACAAACTATTCTATTTAATTTTCATTAAATAAATCGTTTTTTAACGATGAAAACCGCTTACAGTTACGCTTACAGTTCTGTAAAAATTTGTTGCCATTTATTGTCTAATTTTTAACAATAAAAGTTGGGACAATTGTTTAAAAGTTGAATCCCTATCCAAATAAAAAATGTCGAATTGATTTTGTACTAATAGTTAAATAAAGAAGTAAAATTCCATTGTACCAGTTTTTCTGCAAATATATCTAGTAAAAAGGTAATCAATATGAAGCAATTAAAAGTCACATAAAGATAATTTTTATTAGATATTAGTTTCCATGTTTAACAAGGTCGGGGGGTACAATAATTTGGGCAAATAGAAATAGTCACTCAAATTACTAAATGTTAGTCATAAGCACATGGCATAATCTACAGAAAAACTATGTGAAACTTCTCGATAAACCCGGAAAGTACCATGCATTAGAACCAGGAAGTCTACATAAAAAACCATTTGATACTTTGGGAAAATCCCATCGACCATAATGTACTTTTCCATTATAGTACCTACCCCCGCAATCTTATAGTATGGTACTACTACTACTACTGTTACTACTATACATACTATACTCTACTACTAGAAAAGCGAAAGTAGGATAGAACAGTAGTAGTAGAGTATTTTTCCAAAAAGGTCGAGGGGATAGTCTAAAAGTACCATTTTTTTTAATTGTGGGATATTTTTTTTTAGTACCTAATGTTTGGCTGAATGGCAACCCCGCTGGACTCAGATTTTTCAAGCGTTACAATTCACGATATGCATTAACATCCCCCTCGGAGCGAACAAACTCCAGACAAAGGACTTACCCATCGTTAATTTCAATTTATCGCTCGCCTTCGTCGTTGCAGTAGAAAAAAACCGACAAGAAACACCCTCGAGACGTTCACAAGATGAATTTTTATTTCGACAATATTATATTTAGTTTATGTTTTTTTATCCATTTTTCTAATAAACTGCAATTTGCCAGATTGGAAATAATTTATGAAAACCTCTGATGTTCCGATTAAAAGGAAAAGGAACAACTTAATAATCGTGTGGTTTCTCATAGATACATTTTCATTGCTTTGCATTTTATGAACGGATGTAAATTGGGTGCAAGAGGGATTATAGATTTAATTAATTTATTACCTAATTAATCATGCAAGATTAGGTGCGGAAAATTAAAAGTCCTTTCAATACGACAGGTATTGGGCGCGAAGTGTCTACTCCAACTCTATTCTACCCTACCCTAACATTTATTTTTTAAACCTTGTCCCAAATTTACCCTTATTCCCAATTTCTACAGATATCAATAAGTAATTAAAATTAATATTCCTTTAGATACAAGAAATTAAAATTATATTTAAATTATAATTAATTTAAAGTTTGCAATGAACCCAAGTAATCCTCTTTTCAATACCCGAAATATTCTTGTGCCCAATTTGTCTATATGATTAAAATATTTTCTGGTAATAAATATATTTTTGAGTCAATGGGCACAAGCCGAGCGCAAATTTCGGGATGTCAGTAGGGTCTGTCTAATCCTATACCTGCCTAATATTGAGCTCAAGGATTTAAATTAGAATTTGCGATTGAGCGCAAAGGCGGATTCAATAAAATTATTAATAACTTTGTGGGTTAATATAAAATTAATAAGATGATATTTTTGTAGAGAACATAGAGGACTTCATCATTTTAAATATTACGACTATAACTGCAGTTCCTGAAATTTGTTTAAATGAAAAACTACAACAAAATTATAAATTATCAAAAATTATATACAAATGAATCAACATATCTAGTTTTAATTAAAGAATTAGGTGAATTCCATGGGCGGAACAATTAGGGCTTTAAGGGGTTTGGCCCCCCGTTAAATCAGAGAGGTATGGACAATTAAAAATTACACATAAACATGTCGCCAAACAGAGATATTCAGGTCGATTCTGTTTGTAATTAGCAATATGGTTATTGGCTATTTTGTAAAGATGTTGCCCCGTATTCAGCGCTCCATCTTTAAGTTAAAGTCATGTTTACCGAGCGCCTTAAACATGACAGTTCTACATTGTTGTTATGGAGTAACTAAGGGCATTGTTTACGTTAAAGTCGATCGCTTAAAATGGGTTTAACGTTAAAATGGGGCGCTGAATACCGACCATTGTTATCGTAGGAATGTCCTAAGAAATAACCTATTTTGTTTGTGTAATTTATATTTATAATTTATATAAACTTTGCTATTTGAACAATGTCATTTTTGTGCATTTATCTGAAAGCAATATGGGAAATCCCATCACGCAAACCCCTAGCCACCCTATACCCATTGCAACTTTCTTTTAATTAGAAATAACGCACGTTAAATTCCAAATAATTTTATATTGTGTATTTAATAAAAAAAAAATAGTTTAACCGATAGGGCATTTATACGGGACGTTATCTCGACAACAAAATTCCCTACCGGCCGACAGGTTCGTTCCGTGCCATTTGTCGATGTGATTTTTTATGAACAGGTACGCTCTTTCCTTATAAACGTGCTCTCTATCCACCGTAGCACAAATTATCTCATTACTCTTGGCCAAGTGCTTGATTATCTGAAACAAAAAAAAAATCAGCTCCAACAGAACTTTAACTAACTAGTCTGTTAGATAAACACCGTCGGTGCACCGGCTGTGGAGCTACCAACAATGTAATTACTCCAAACGACCCTTCAATGTTTACTAAAAACGTTTATCTCTCATTGTACTGGAGGATTCGTTATGCCCACCTACCCCTATTCAGGTAACTTCGGATTTTCACACGGTCACCACGGTCCTATATCAAGCACAATGGACCCCAATCAAATTGAAATTACAGACAATGCCCTTCCACCTACAATGTAGACTGTAAAAAATGTTCAAATCACAACCGGTCAGCTGTAGAAAAACCCGACCGTCCATTCCTCCAGACAATTTAAATACCTAATTACGTCGGGGTGTAACTTCCCCTTGACGGTCCGAGTATTTTTCACCCTGGTAAGCATGTTGAATAACCGGTTAAGCAGAGGAAATTGATGCACTTGCGTTCCGTCGCCTGTAGAGGGGTAACTCAGTGCGGTGCTTATACTTCTCAATAATACATACAAAAATATAGCAAAGGGATAATAAAAAAATCAATTTAACATGTTGATAGTTGTTACGCAAGGGTGGAGATTTAAAATGTAGGAATAGACTGCAGTTGAATGTTGTAAAGTGAGAAGAATGCTGGTTAAATTAATTGGAAAATTTTCTAGAAATTATCGAAAGATGCAAAATTACTACATTAAAATGCTAATTCGTTAAATGTAATTATTAGTAGATATACACAAGGAAATATAGTAAAATTTCCATTTTTCCCCATGAAGGTACGCCATTGGCCAAAACTCTAATAAAAACAAACAATAAGAAAATATTCTCACCAACTCCAAGCACTTGTTCGTGCACTGGCGGTTGCCCACTGCATTATTCATAAAAGGGTTGTCCATTTCCTGCGTCAAAACAGGTAACCCCTTCGGTTGTTTCTTCGACCCTTTCTTGAACTGCCCGCTCAAGAAAACCCCGCAAGTGCAGGGAACCGGCTCCGGTGCTTCTCGACTCTCCTCCTCCGGGTCTTTAACATTTTCATACGATGAAGTTGTCGCGTAATTCTCCGGAATATCGTTATTTTCTTCATTTTCTTGTCTTTCTTCAGTCGTGCCATCCTTTACTCCCGCTTGCCTGTCATCTGGGAATTCCTCTTCTACGCTAGAGGAATCTAATGGAGTTCCTTGCAGGACGGCGAAAAGCGAGAAAATTACCAAAGTGATAAAGAAAATCTGAAAGGAGTTATAATGGATTTATTATTTTATTTTTTATATGTACAAATTCATTTTTTTAATACTTAGCAATTGTCCTATTTCACAACTCGCCCTAAGTATAGTAAAACCTTAATCAGATTATGACCTTTTAATTAATGGTGAAATTAGGCATTGAGGTAATGATACTTACATTTCAAAATTACTATTTACCTACTGGTGATACTGATGTATTAGCTAATTTTTTTGGTGAAATAAGTATAAACTTTTGTGTTCGACTTACCTTCCTCATTTTTCGCGAAAGATGCTACCTACTCGCGATTGGGTTACAACTAGTATAGTATGCAAGAAAATTATTCGGGTCATTTAAATGTTACGTTTGCGATTCGCGTGAAAATCGAAATTGCAAACGAGGCTAAATACTCGAAACGTTAAATAATAAATAATATAAATTATTTGCTATGTTGCTAATATTTAATCGTATACAGAGCGTTTTTAATTCGACCGAGGTTAATTATTGGATTTTTCAATTTTGTTTTGATGTGATGAGTAATTTTGCAGCGTAATTGCTCTAAGATTGAATGGACATTTCTTATCTTCTTGTTCAATAAAAGTTGCAATAAAAATTTTATATTAGAACATAAAAACATGAAATGTACACAAAATTCGATATTTCATAAGGTAGTATATTTGTATAATTCTTTGTTACCTGAAGAAATAAGAAACTGCAATAACATAGGCACATTTAATAAGAAACTAAAACAATATTATTTGGATACCTTATAAGTTATTTATGTTTATTTCTGTATTGTTTGAATTTTTTGAATTTGTTTTGTTAGTATTAGTATTTTTAGTATTTGAATTTTTATGTATTTAAGGATATTCTTATAAGGATAAAGTTCTTATTTATTTATTTTATTTAAAAATATTGCAATAGACGAAATTAATAGATGTTGTAATTAGAGAGAGAATAGCTTATAAAATCTCCATTTGTGATAACCGAATTGAATTATAGATAATAAGTAGAATGAGACCCATAAGGCCCGTACATAATGGGTCCGCATGGCGAATCTCTAATATGAATAAGAATAAAATAATCATAATAAGACATGAAATAGCAAATAAAATCCCGATTTCATATAGATAGCCGAATTGTAGATATATTAAATAGAATGAGACACACAAGCCCCATAATGGCGGGCTATGGTAAATCATAATACCTATTTTCCTTATTCAATAAAAACTATAAAAATATAATAAACGAAATTAATTGATGATCGATACATGTAAAGGATTAGGCAGGGAATAAATATCATATAAAAATATGAATAAAAATTTTTTACATTGAATGAGGCCCATAATATGGCAAATCATGTTTTAGGAAACGTCCAAATGTTATCTAAAATTTGTTAAAAATAATAATTTATTACTCATATATCTAAGTTAATTTTAAGCGGTCAAGGATGAACGTGAAACCCACCGAAAAATCTTACTCTCAGAATTTTTAAGTTTTAAAAACTGTTTCCTTGATATTTTGGCCATTCGAGAATTAGTTACCCCGAAATCGAAATTTAATCAGTAACACGATATCCGTAAAATTTGTTGGAAAAAAGAGCCATTATTTACCCGAAGGCGACATCGTATGACCATCGAATATGAATTATTCGTTTTTGTGGGTGGTGGGGGCCGCTCCCCATCCTGACGTAATCACTAGTTAGTATAATTTTACTTCTAAATTTCGCTCCGACATGAAAGATTCGCGACTTTAATAACATTGTTCGTTCTCGTATTATTCTGTTTCCGCGTCCGAATGTGCTAAATTGTGCGTTGGTAAACGGTTTACTCTGCGCTAGTTTACTCAATCACACTGTATCGCCCGGCTATATTGCAGTTATACAGGGTGACTTAGATTTTATCTGCATAACTTCGAGAGTTGATAGAACTTGTGCAAATAAAGTTAGTTTTAATATAATTTTTATTACATAAACCTCTTAGTTTCGGAAATGTAGGACATTGAAGTTGCGTTTTTTTTTTGTTCATAACTTTTGATTTAGTTCTCCCATTCATTTCAAATTTAAAACCGAAACACTTCTTTATAGTTTTGCAGAAGCCTTCAAAGTAAGAAACCACTCTTTATTAAGTGGGTTTTTAGCAGGCATTAATGCAGGCATCAATTATCATAATCATAGTATGCCATGAAAAATCAAAAAAAAAACGCAACTTCAATGCCCTATATATTTGCTAAACTGAAAGGGTTTTTGCAAAAAAATTAAGAACTAATATTATTTTTACAAGCTCTATCAACTCCCGAAGTTATGAAGATAAAATCTGAATCACCCTGTATTTGATGTAGCCGCAACGCATTTTGATATGAGTCTAGCCTGTTAGATTGCAGGTTATTTCAATCATTTTGAAAATTATTGAAAGATCAATTGCGTTATTTTTCATCAGGCATATTGACACATGGTCGAATAATTTTTTTTTATTTTTTTTATCTGTTAGTGACGCTGTTTTTGATGTTTTAAAATTATTAACAGCGTCCACACTGCTATATAGCAAAGCTGTGCACGCTGCTTTAGAATTGAGAGATTCCTACACAGTTGAAAAATAAGTATCAGCTTACGAAACACCCTGTATATTATACATATAGTATTCATAAAGCTAACAGTCTGAATCCAAACGGATCTAAAATATCTGATACCAGATTCTGCCGGAACTGATTAAGTTGGTTTTATGCATGGTTGCAACGGTGGGAAGAACTGCATAAAAATCGATTTATCGATTAAATAGCGCCGGTATTTTCTACTAGGTATAGTCTAGGTACCCATTCGTCCGATGCTCGAAGCGATTCATCAACTTATAAAGCGATATAAATCGCTAGGTATACATAAGTATATTTTACATCATTGAATAATTTTCGTTTATTTAACGTTAAGGCGGTTTTCCACTAAAGGGACAAAACAAAAACAAAACTGAAACTCAATGTTGATTATTACTATATTTTATTCAACTATTGATTGATATACTTTTTACATTGTTTCAGTTTTTTTTTTGTGTTTTGACCGTTTGATGGAAAACCGCCTTTAGATATTCAGCTCCCTGCAGATATCTATGTTCATATGAATAGTCTCTTTATTAATAATAACTTTTAATAATAAAGTCAAAATATCTGGGAAAATTGGTCATTTTTCGAAATTTTATGAAATCTTTGAAATTTGTAGAGATTTAATTTTCCAACAAAATGGTGAACACTTGGTTTTTTTTTCCAAAACATCCACCTTCTTCGGTTTCATTAAAGTATGTCACACATATCACACGAAGTCGAATGGTCGACTCGACCGGCCCGTTCTGCCCGCAACGATAAAAAATCAATTTCAATGAAGTGTCAGAGATTAAAGGCGATTCAAGTGGAAGAGCCACGCACTTAACCCGAACAATAAACATCTAGCCGGAGCCGCGGTTACGTAACTTTTCGAATTCCGTTCGTTCTTCGAAACCGAGACCGTGCTTAGGGTCCCGGTTCCGAATCAACGGTAACCCAACATCTCATAATCTACGTATGAATTATAATAATTTCATACTGATCCATCGTTAGAATATAATTAAATGATCAATTAAAGAAGTTACCGAAGACTGTACAGCTTTTATTTACTCAATGAACCAAGAAAGGAAATAGGCGCATCAATTAATCAAGACATTTAGAATAAAAAAACACAATTTTGTCTAAGAAATATTGTACTTTATTGATTTTTCTCAGGAACCGGAGAGAAGAAATTAGAAGGTTTCTTCGATATTAGAACTGAAGAGGAACTCTTGATTCTATTGAATGTAGATTCAATATATTTAATCAGAATTGCAGTCTATATAAATATATTTTATTTCTAGAAATTTACATTATTCAACAAATGTCAATAATAACCAACACATCTGCAATTAATAATAACAAATTATTATTATTATAAACAAACATTACTAAATTGGCGAAACTAATAGGTAATACAAATAATTCGACTTGTCCCAATTGCAATGAATTTAACAGGATATTACAATGAGCTATTAAATTATTCGGCTAATTGCCTACGTCTTTTATTTATTTCGTTATCAATTTTATTTAATAACCTAATAGAATCCAACAAACCGATGTTATTTTTGTCGCATTCCACTAATTAACAAGTCTTTAGATGTACCGTTAATAGGAAACATAGGCACAATAAGAGGGTCGCCTCTCTCTGCGGGCTCGTACACCACCGGAGTCCGTTGAACTCGTCGACAAAGAGTTAAAAGTGGACTTTTCTGAAGCCGCTGCTGCCCGATTTGTTCTTCCTGCCACAGATAAAAATACGAATACGTATTATATACGCATGTACGTGCGTGTACACGTAAATAAACTTCACCCCGTTCGGTTATTAATTTATTACAATTAACCGACCTGGATTTTAATTCCTTCCGGTAAACAGATAGCGAGAATTTCGATTTTTTAAATTGCGTTTTCTCTACTCAAATTATTTTTTCTTCAGTTATTGGGCTGTATAATATTTATGAAGTATACCTATAATACTTTTCAATTTAGTATCTAACTTAAAATGTAGTCATCTTATGCCCGATTTCATAACAAAACGTTTAAAGTATCCTTTAATTAGAGGATTAGACACTTTATTCCTAAAGACCAAAGGGTTGTATAATCATTTAAAAAGTTAGAAAAATGGTACTATAAAGATGTTTTAAAGCGTTGGCTAACCTGGAAAACGGTATAGTTGAACTAATATCGAACTGTTTTTCGAACTATTTATATGGAGTTTGAGCTTGTTTGTAATTATAAGTTTGAAGGTTGGAAGTTTCGGAAAATAAAAATTTTCGAAAAAACCAAAAATTTTGGAGATATATTGGCCTGTAAGACGCGTTTAGAGTGACACTGTATAAGTTCTAACAAAGTCCATAGTTACTCCATAACAACAATATGTAAAACTGTCGAATTGTTAGCGTGACTCTAACTTAAAGAGAGGCGCTGAATACGGGCCTTTGCCATTTTTATTCTATAAAAACATGAAAAAAAAACAATTTTTTTAAGAATCTCAATTATCTCAAAAATTATTCGAGATAGGATAATATTTTTATTATTTAAAAGTTTTCAAAAAACCCCAAATTTCCGAGATATGACAGCCCGTGTTCAATGCACGCCACTCTCTTTAACGTTAATCAATCTTTTGGGGAGTCCCTAAAGTCGTTGATAAACGTAAACAATGTTCATAGTTACTCCATAACAACAATGTATATTGTGTAAATCGGCCATTAATATAGTCAATATAGTAATTGTTTTATTAAGAACCCATACCTAAATGACCTAAAATCCTGTCTAATTTTCGTTTAATGCCCTCGAAATGGTACAGAATATTTCTAACGAAATGGCAAAATAATCGTTCCTAAATCGTCCATTACTTACGAAACTAATTATCACATTGGGGTAAATTCCCGTTATGTTATTAAAATGTTGCCAACACTAACTCGCCATCTAATAGGCAATCTTCAAAGGCAGAGTCGCTAATAAGCACAGTCGCCGGACTATGAGTCGTTGGCCTTTTCTGACTGCGTCCGTTGCAAATAAACACCACCGGCATTATACATGGTGTTTCATTGAGAAAGGGCAATATTTTAACCCTATACAGGGTGTCCCGGAAAATGTGGGAAATCTCTCGGATCCAGATAGAACATGAAAAAATAATATGACAAGTTCATATAAATTTTTTCCCTACAGGCCCTCCCTACGGAGATTTTCCATATTTTCCGGGACATACTGCATAATTTTTTTACGCTTAAAATTTTTAAAAACATATTATCCATGTTCAGTTTGATGAAAATTATTAAAATTATAGCAACTGTTAACAACAGCTTAATTTTTTTAATTGAGTTTCAAATTTGGTAGGAGCATAAAAAATGAATACATTGGTCAACTTTTTGATGTACAAAATGTACATTAGGAGTATTTCTGTTGATATACAATGTAATCAGAAGGGTTTTAATCAGTTTTTATTCATAAAAATAAATTTTACTCAATGTTTTTATGGAAATACCTGAAATAAACCCAACATATTTGAATGCCAGCATTTACATAAACCAATAAAATTACAGACCCGTACTTAAGACGATTACATTGTTTTTAATTCATTTAAGTAATTAAACATGAATTATAAAATTCCTTCAGAAGATGCTAAATATACTGAGTGGTTCAAAAGTTATGAACCATGAAAAAAATAGACCAGCATATAAAAAAACACCCTTCAACTATAAAGGGCGCAAGACCCATACTATAGGCTTTTTTTGATGCCCTTGGGTGACCTCATTACAGGGTTAATATATTGTCCTTGAAATGAAACACCCTGTATAGTCCTGCCATAAATATTCATCCTTCTTACGGTTACAGAAAATAATGTAACTGTGATTGTAGGATTATGATTATGTTATGTAAATATTATACTTTAATTAATAAATTAAGTTTCTACCAACTGGTCCGGACGCCTTCGAAGAATTTGTTATACAATTTATTGGCACAAAAAAATTAGCAAAACGGGTACAAAAATCCATTTTTTAATAAAGAATGCATAAGATATAAAAAAATCTATGTAATTTTGGAAATGGTAAATAATGATTTTCCAGAGAACGTTCCAGGAGCAAATTCTAGGAGCAAAATTAAAATTTGAAAATGTGAAAGATAATAAGGTATGTAGCAATAGTATGGTTACGTTGTATAGAGGCTGGCCTATCGAAATCGTAAAATTTTTTATCATTTTGTATCATAATGTTTTCCAATGTTTTCTTGGAATTGTGATTATTTGATTTTTTTACTTGTTAAAGTATCTATATTTCATAATTAACATTTGTCCTCCACAAGTGCTGCGTCACGTGGAAAATTTACGACACTATTTTCAGGAAAAAGGCTCTATAATATTATTCTCACCCTGTATTTGGAACAATCTTTCAAAAAACAAAGTTACTAAAGCCTTTGACAAGAAAGAGAGAGGTTTTGATTAATTTCCCAAATCTCTGACATTAAGCCAAATGACAGTCTAATAACTTTGAAAGAAACTTAAATTTTTGACTGAAATTTTGTCAAAAGCTCAGCTGCTTATACTGTCCTCAATCCATGATGTACAAATTTCATTTACATTACTCTATATCAGTTTAGAATGCGCAACGTTATCAATGCTGACCAGCAGAGCACTCCGAAAGTTGTTGAAGAGCTACAGTGATTGTAAAAAGTTTCGCGACACTTGCAAGTGGACTTCAGAGTTATGACCGATAGACCGACGAATAACTCGTACTTCGAAGATGTCCTCCCGCACACAGGATGGGGACTCTACTACAAATTCATGTTAGTAATGGCCTGCGCCTCCTGCTTCGCCAATGCCACTGCAGCCATTTGCGTACCTCTGGGGATTCCCCTATCGAGTTGCGAAAACGAAATAAACGAAGTGACCCTGTACGAAATATTCATATGCTTTACGATCGGGAGAGGCTTCGGCGGATTCGTGGGAAATTCTTTGAGCGACATGTACGGAAGAAAAAGGCTCCTCACCAATAGTTTAATATTGAATTTCGCTACTACATTCATGGTGGCCTTCGCCTACAATTACTACATGATAATGTTCGCGGTGTTTTTTTTAGGAGGCTCCCTCGAGCACCATCAGAACGTGGTTAAAATCCATCTAGCTGAAATATTCCCTATGCAAAAACGTGGTTATTACCTGTCCCTGTGCGACCTATTTTGGACATTCGGTTACCTGCTTGTCGGTGTTGTAGCAGTTTTCTTCAGAAATTCCTCCTACGTTGAACACAGAGTCGTCGACATGAGGGTAACAACATGGAGAATGCTATTCGCCACATCCGGCGGGCTAAATTTAATGCTAGCTTGCGCATGCGCTCTATTAGAGGAAAGTCCCAGATACTTTCTACATTCTCGCAAAGACTACCTTGCCGTATTAACGCTTAAGCAATTTTACGCTATTAATAAATCCACGTATGGTAATTCCTTCGATGTCAGAGAATCCGATCTTAGAGATCTCGTTAGAGACTACGGTCTTTATTACCAAACGGAGACCTTGGGCTTTTCGAAACCTGTCATAGATGTTATAGTATTAATGAGCAAATCAGTGAAGCTGTTATATTCGAAAGCGTTTTTGAACTACACGCTACTTCTGCTCATACTAAAATCCTCGCTTTTTCTCTTGAGAATCAGCGACGTTAATATCTTTCTAGCTAAATACATCACCGGGGATTATCCCCGAGATGGTATCGATATAGTGTACCTGGATCCTCTGAAGACCAATAACATGTGCGGGGAATACGAAGAGAACAGTTTGCTGTACCACAATTTTTTTTTGATAGCCAGCAACATCCTGCTCGGGCAGTGCTTGATGATTTGGTTATTGGACCACATAAGTCGCAGGGTATCCTTGTTCATTGGCATGGCCACGGCTGGTGTTTGCTTCATGGCGTTGTATTTGGTAAAAGAAGGCATTACGAAGGTGATATTCTCTTCAGTTCTTATGATGTCCTTCAGCATAGCCATGACGGCGGTATCGGTACTGAACGTGGAATCTTTCCCCACGTGCGTGAGAGGCACATCGCAGGGGGCCACCAGCTTTTTAGGAATATTTTTATCCGTATTGCTAATAAGATTTTATTTCTATTTGTCAAATTGGTTCGTGCTGATAGTGGGCGCTTTAATTTTTCTCACGTCCCTCGTAACATGGTCCGTGCCCGATGTCTCCAAATTGCCGATGATTGAGTGATAAAATTTGTATTATGAAATTACATATGTATATATAATTAGATATTTTTTTAAATAAAACAATTTCTATGTTGATTCGTTATTATATCTATTAATAATAATCATACTACATAACAACTAGGGACCGAGAGGAATAGCTGTAGACATAAGACGTTCCTGAGGTGGTTCCTGATGTGGTATCTATAGTAATGAACTATTCTTTCATTTCCTTTAACCTTGCAAACAACTTAATAATTTCATACTCTGAATACTCGCTATAATCTTCTTCTCATAATCGTTGATACTGATGGAAGATGATTTATTCTTGCCGGCAATAGGTACTTCTTAACATACGACATACGAACATATGGCAAATAGACCTTCATAAAATAATCTTTAGTGATTACAGCTGAAGAGGTGTTTTTGCAGTTATCGACGATTAAGTTTAGAAAATATCGGACATTCCATGAAACAATGAACGTTTATTTTTAATTTATCGGAGAAAAAAAAGGAATTTTTGGGTTAGTCCTTTGTTATCTCAAAGGATTTCCAAAAACTTCCGGGAACGTTAAAAAGTGGAAAATTATAGGACTTTAGGAATTTATCATACTTTAATTGTCGAATATACAGGCTGTTTATTGTGTACTTGAACTCTTGTGGAACTTGAGGAATCAAAATTTAGTATTAATTTTTATAGAGCACTTAGAGCGCGCTGCGTACGCTACCATTACAATTTATAACCATAAATTTTCTGCCAAGAAACTTATGAGATTTTTCGTAATTACCTAAATCTTATTTGCAATACGTTGAAAACCAGTATATTTTAGAAATTCAACACCCCGTAATTTGATAATAAATCATTTTTGCATGCAAATCTTTAGTTATTAAATTTATTAATTTTTTGCAAAATTTATTATTAGAATATTTGAATCTAAAATTTCAAATTTATCTCCATGTCGGTATCTGTATCCGAAACAAATATTAGCGGATACATGTTTGTGTGAACTTTTCATTACAAAGTTAGTCAAAGATTTACCCTTTAAAGTTTGTTCTAGTCCTTAATAATAACCCCCCTGTATAACTCTCGTTTTAATTTAAACAATACGGGCGTTATAAGTGATAAAAACGAAACTAAATTGGAGTTTCGTGTACACGCATTAAAAAAATGTTTAACCCCGCAGCCCTTGCTGGCTGTGGGCCCGTCCGAGCACGCCTCCTGGAAGATGAATTCTAAAAGAATTCCGAAGGGTGAGCGCCCTTTCTTAATCCGGCATCTGGCGGGCCTTTATAAACGCCGTCACACCCACGAGGTTGATGAACCCTTGTTTACAATTACTCGTCTAGTTTTTTTTGTAACTATCCTTTTTGTAACGATAATTATTCTCACACAGAAACATGTGACTACAACGCGAGGGTTGGTGTGTTTTAAGTTTACATGCTTTTTTTACTTAGCCATCAATTCGTTAAAAAATAATAAAGCAAACAGATCTACATCAATTATCGCATTTATTGTACAATTTTAAACGAGGGTTGATTGTTTTTAGTCGTGTAGCTAAAGATACGGTTAAGCAGGAAACGAAAAAATGACCCGTTCACCCTACTTTATCGCAGTTAATATGTATTTCCCATTGTTTTGAAATAAAAATTTCAAATTTAAATGCATATCAGTACCTACACATATTTCTTGATAAAAACAGATTAAACTGTAACGAACGACTTGCTGTACGATTTCATTCATTATGTAATCAATTTGCCCCTCCGGATGTGCCATAAAGGGACTGCATTCATATTATGTATATTCAACAAAGCGCTGAGGGGTTGCTAATAACACTGATCCGTTTAAATAGGGAACGAGATAAGAGTGGCATAATACGGGCAAACATCGAATTATTTGGCCAGGAAACCGTATTTAAAAGTCAATCTTTTTATAGAAACTCGTCCTTATCAGATTCACTTGAAAAGTATTATGAATTATAAATTGTGTGGCGTTTTTCTAGATAAAGATTTTTCGCAATGATAGGGAATGTTCTTCTACAGGAAGATTTTACATTTTTGGAATAATTTAAAGTACTCTAAAATATTGTGTAGATTTCAAAAATGCAATGAAATATAGGGTGTTCCATCTAAAATTTCATAACCTTATATATTTTTTCAAATTTGGGACAACCTGTAATGTCTAAATAATTTTAAATTGTAGCCATACATGTACACAACTACATTGTACACGGAGGTAGGTACATATTTAACCCGAAGGAATTTTGAAACTCTCTTACCATTTGCCTACAATACTCCGTCCCGTTGAGCATGACTTATCCCTATATACAGAGTGGCAAATTTTTGTTCGTACACTTTATAGAAAGAGACTCTCAATCAATTATGTAAGATATAGTGAGGAATAGAAAATACTTTCAATACTACAAACTAAGCAGGCGTGGCTTCAGCGCATCATAGTATCATATGCGCTCTTTGTTCGATACATTGCATTATAATTAACTGTTTCATCGACTCGATGTAACGCGACGACTTGGATATTAATTAATGTAAAATAAATAGATTATTGTAGTACATTGAAAATTAAGATCTTTCAATAATACGTGCATACCTGAATTTTTGAAATTTTGTGAAACAAATTGAAATTTCAGTTATTTTGAAATGAATGTTTTTGAGTAGAATTTTTCAAATATTTAAAATTTTTTGTGTTGTACCAACAAAGGAGATGATTTTTGAATTTAATCAAATGTAGATACTTATAATTTTTATGAACGATATGGTGATATAGCTGTTTCAAATATAAAAAAAATCATTCATAAAAATACTTTTAATTTTTACAATTTGTTATTGCGTGAGGGCGTAAATAATTTCGTAGGATATTCGATATTATACACGTGTCATAGGCTTAGCTAGAAAATCTCAAGTCGTTTAGTCAAGCCCAAAACTCTATGCAACAAGTAAAAAGGCCGATGACCGAGAGAAACTCAAACATTACGGCACAAAGGGTTATTATACACTCAAAAACTTGTTAAATTTTATTTTAAAACCTTCCTGTAAAAACAAAATTATTTTTTTAAATTATTTGCATATGTATAGAAAAATGCATAATTGCTTATAATTGGTAACATATGCATGAAGATCCTCAAACGTTGATTGGAAAATTTCAATTAAAATTAAAAAATCAAGTAAAAGCGCTTTAATGTCCAATCTAGTTTTAATCGAATGGCAACGTCGTTTCTTGAACTGTAACAAAACTTACTCAACTATGACAACGTAATTGGTTTTGTGAGCATAGTTTCTTTTTTTCTTCTTCTACCGTGGTCAATAACTCTGCAGATCGCACTATTTTGTGATAATACTAGAAAGAAAATCAACTCAAATTTATATTTAATATAAAACACGTATCGCATTAGAAAACAAATAGATCATGGTAAATGATTACTTCAAGCGTTTCACTTCATAAAAAAATTATATGGTCTGTCCTAACATCATTGTACCTATATTTTTTTTAAAGAGAGAAATTTCTGCTAAATTTCATTCGAGTGGGGTCTGATGATGTATTCGATACCGAAATATGTCTGATTATACAAAGTGCTTTTAATTAATTGTGTTTAATAATTTGTACACCAAAGCAGTTGTATTTTGTACGCCATTTTTTAACTATAGATACTTAAAATACATCTATAATAAGGTGGCCCTTGAAGAGAAATAAATTATGTTGCAAGATGTATACCAAGCTTTAATTGAGTTGCGTTTCTGTATAAAGGTCAGCTGTTCTAATTCATGCGCGTCCATGCCAATCCAATTGAGATATTAGTTTTTCATATGGCGATCGGCAGTGTATTTTTTTGTTTTAAACTCAATATGAGAATGAATATTGCTATCTATAGGCAAAAAAGGTCCTCGTTTTTCATTTAAAAAATCTTATTGAATCAATTACCAAATTTATTTTAAGGGACTTGACAAGAACAAAAAAATTAATCAACAAATCTAAAAAATAATTAGAGATGTACGGGGTGGAATATAAATAAGTCTCGTTATAACTTCAACAGACTTATGACTAGCAAAAAAGTTTATTACAACATAGGTCCCAAATCAAAAAAAAAATTAAATTGGAAAAAAAATAATTTTTTTGTTTAAATTAATGTTGAAGTGCAATTAGACGATTAAGTAATGAACTGATAATAAAATAGTTAGTATTCGTGCATGGATTTTGTATTTTGAAGTGGTATCACTATACTCATAAACTTTGAAGTTAATCTTTTCGAAAACGGTAGGTTTTAGGACCTATGTTGTAATAAACTTTTTTGCAAGACATAGAATTGTCGGTTGAAGTTACGAGACTTATTTAGATTCCACCCTGTATATAAAAAATATAAAAGAACGTTTTTCTTGTCAATTAACAAATCGAAATTACCCGATTAATTAACATGCCACTTCCTGTGAAAGGCCCATCGGCGGTGTCCCCTCTGAAATCAGTTTAATTACCAACTTCAGAAGGATACAACAGCCAAACAGGTTTGGTTTTCAATTTCTTCCTGTACTTAATTGCTAGCTGTATTATGCAAAATGGCATACTCGCGCTGGGTAGGGAAATTTACACGAATCTTTTTAAAAAAATTTCCGTTTCTTCTGAACACCTAAATTGGTCGTTCATTAAGAATATCGGGAAAAAAGTAACATAGAATGTAAGGTGTTTTATTATGAATGATTAACATTCTGAACGTTTTTATCTCTACTAAAAATAAATTATAATTGGCCTAATAGTACAGCAAATCCTCTAGAAAAGTTCCTTTGATTAATATGATTTCAAAAAGTCTTCTGTTAAGATATACAGGGACATACAGGATATACAAATTACAGGGTGTTCCGCATAAGAACTGACACAGAGCAGGAGCGTGTATAGAGGAGCCTAAAATATGTTATTTAACCCAACTTTACTTAATACAAAGTTACACCCCTGAACACTAATCGACCCCGATGTATTTTAAAGTGTTTTAAAGTATTTTAAAGTGTATTGAGGAATTGAGGGTTACTCCCTTAAAATGTTGCAGATTTTTTCTTACCTGATGCGAATGATTTAAAAAATGATTAGTTCATTTTCAAAAGTTCATAAGTTCACTCTGATGGTCAAGAAAGTTAGGGAAAATTAAAATAAATAATGATAGTGTACGCAGTGCTCCCTAAGTGCTACATAACAATTAATAACCAAATTTGATTTCCCAAAAAAAAAATCCCGTTCACCAAAATTTGTGCTAAAATTGATTTTCAGCAAAATATTATTCAATATAATTGAGAATGATATATTAACTTTAACACCCTTTATTTCAAAAACGAAATATTGGCGGACACATGTTCATTTGAAATCTTCATCTTAGAGATAATCAAAGATTTTCCCTTTATAGTTTGTACAAGTACTTATTAAACACCCTGTATATACACTTTAAAATATTCCATACAACTTGAGAAAATCTACTAATATTGTTTTACTTTCAGTACTGTTCCTTCTGGTCACATTCTAGTCAACTACATCACAATGAAACAAATTTTTATATTATTTTGTCAATGATAACGAATTCCATCCTAAATCCATTTACGTTATTTTGTTTATACAGACGTTCTAATGTAAAGTTGTAACGACGTGCAATTAGTAAGTCGTTAAGGGTGGAAATCATTTTTAAACGATTTTAGATGAAATAATGTAACGATGATGTCGTAGGAAACAATATCCTATTTAATGTATAAATAATTTGCTACTTATTAAGATATACAGTTGTGCGGAAAAGTTTTCGATAAGTAGGTGTACAGGAAAAAATTGGGGTACTATTCCATTATACCCAGCAATCATACCAAATACTCGTATAGGTACTAAAAAAATAGCAAAATACTCTACTACTACTACTACTACTACTCTACTACTACTCTACTACTAATCTATTACTACTCTACTACTACTCTACAACCAATCTACTACTGTTCCACTAATACCCCTCTTTTCAACTACTATTACTTCAACTACTACTCGACTCCACTTTCGTTTCTCCACAAGAAACATGTTATTTTTTAGGATATTAGGTGAGATTCTGGGTGTAAGTATAATGGAAAGGGTGGAATTTTTAGGGCATGGAAATTTTTGTTTCTATGGATAACTGTTTTTTAAATCAATTTTGTTTACTAATTTAAATATACTGGTCGGTATTCAGCGCCCCATTTTAACAATGTAGAACCATGTTTAAGGCGCTCGGTAACATGACTTTAACATTAAAATGGAGCGCTGAATACGGGGCACTAAATATATTTATACGATAAATATTAATATAGTTAATAGATATTAATAGATATCTATTAAATAATAGATAGGTAATAATAATAATAATAATAATAATAATTTGAATATATTGACTTGGCGAATATAAGTATGTACTAATTATACAGGGTGTTAAAAAATGCAATGTATCTTTTTTACATTTAATAAATATTTTCTGTTTTAAAAATGCGCATTTATATCATAATATGTTATACTGGAATACAATGTAATATCGCAAATGGTTCACCAAATTTTTGAAAAAAACCTAAATAAAAATAAAACTTTACAACCCTGTATATCGAAACCCGAGCTTCGGAGGACATACATTTATATGAACTTTTCGACTCAAAATTAGCTCCAGAATCACCCATTAAAATAAGTATAATACATTGCATTAATTAACACCCTGTATAGTAAAAATAATATAAATACCTATATTACCTTTATATTTTTTACATAGAATAGGTACTATAAAGTTTGAGATTACAAAATATGGAGGTCGACAACTCACGTACAGTGGCGATAGCGTTACTAAGATTAAATCAAACATGTAACGTGATTAGTCAGAATAATAGATATCTAAATGCGCAAAATCAGCAATATATATGAGAAAGAAAATAGATAATGATATATGTAGCTCCATGATTCTATATAATATACTAGATCTTGCCTTTTCTAAGCTAATTAATTGAAAAAAATACATAATTTTTAATTAAACTCATCTTTAAAAATGAAATATACAGAAGCAGTTAATTGAAAACGATCCAATGTTGGCATGTTAGTAAATACGTAATTTAAAATATTTAATAACAAAAGTGTTTTATAAAATGTGCTAGTTGTAAAATAGTACATTTTTAATGAAAAATATTACATTTCAGTACATAACTATAATATATTGTGTTTATTTTCTATTATGAAATAAATCATCTTAGAGCAAACCAGTCATCTTTTAGAATTTTTTTAACAACATTTAAAGCAAAGACGGACCTGTTGAACAAAAATATTTGTTTTTAGTAAAAAAAAACATGCGATAAACTGATTAGTGATTAGACTGTTATTGTATTTTTTCGAAGTTCCCGACTGGTATCACAACATTTTTTTTCAACTAATTTATGTTCCTTGGTTAATTTCTAAGAGTTTTTATTGAAATTAATGGGATTACAAAAAAATAAGGACTTTTAAAATTTTCGTTCGAAATTGAATAATCATGAAATTAGAAAAGGAAGTATTTAAAGGTCCATTCGATGCCATAAGGAGTTGTTTCATTCGATTTGAAATAATATATATCTTATCAGAATTCCACCCACCCCTATAAAACATCGTATCAGATACGCCGCTATACGGGCAGCATTCTTTCAAAAGTGTTACGAAGAGTCAAAAAGTCGTCCTCTTTTTCTGGGGGGGTCAACCACCCCACGATACGGCGTGCACGTGTATCCCTGTTTAAGTGCAATCACCCAGTCGATTATTGCGGTTCGACCGTAGGCAACACACCCAACGCGGTGAATTTGGGCCACCGTTCGAGCCCTCAATGTAAGACTCGAAATCTAGTCGACCAGATGTTCTCCAATCACGTCCCAACGACCACCGCACCCAATAAACATCTGAACGTTTGGGCATCCACAACTCCCAAGGTCACTGCGACTGTGTGGTGGTGGTATTCTCAGCCGTAGTTGCGCGGGGCTCGCCGAGCTCCATTTAGTTGGCAGAAGGGTGTGCACCACTGACAGTTCTTGTTTCACCCGCACACAAATTCGTTTTTGTTTTTTTCATCTATTCCCTAAATGCATCCGACCCGCCCTGTTCGTGGTGTCCTCACAACATTATTGGGGTGTATTTACATGTGCTGCAAGTAAACAATTCGCGTGAGACGTCAGGCCAGTTGGTTCGTTACAAGGACAATATTATTGCGTAAGTGTTTTAGAAATATAAGCGTTTTGCGCACACCCTCATCCACGGCGCATGACATAAGCCACCTAGATTAGAAATGAAAATATCTCTAGCTTGAATCCATTACGTGTTAAAAATACGAAAAAAAAAATACACACACACAATTACAACGATCTTTAATATTCGATGGATAAATAATTGATTTTAAATTCGTATACAGCGGGTTTTTTTTTTCTAGTAGACCAACTTTACGAGTCGATAAATCCGTTTTCTCTCCATAGAAACAATAATTTAATCTAACCACAAAGCGTGTGAAATAGAATTATGTACAGGAAGGTAACTATAACGGTGCATTTTATTATATCCGCGGGTCTTAAAAGGGAAAAACGCGATTGTGCGCTAAAAAACATTCAAAGACTTCGCGGTTCTTTGTACCCCGAGCTACCCCGATAACGTCCGAACCTAACACCAACAGTGGAACAGAGACAGACTTATTATTTGCTGACATGGCGACTTGATGTGTTGTGGTGTTTTAGTTATCCTAATCGGGGATTATACCCGTTTCGTTTCGTATGGTGGCACTGTTTAAAAGGTAATTAACATCTCGTTATTTTTACGCTTTACATCGACTACTAATTAATCCCCGTCGTTTAGTTGCGAGTTTTTATTAGGTCGACCGCGTTTTACCCTGAATCAATATATTTCCTCGAATCGATAGGCGAACCCTCATATTGGTGACATTACCCGCAGCTGAAATGCTAAATTATCGCGTACGTATTATTTCTCGTTTCGAATTTGTGATGCACATTTAAATTTAGATTATTTCGGTCGAAAGGGTTGCGTAAACTCGTTCGGAACGGTCGGATTATAGGCGGGGTGTCGCTTCGCGTTGCTTTTACACGAGCGATCGCGATACACATTTAAATATGGCGTAGGGCTGTTCCAGATTCGTTTCGTTAGAGAGGTTATTTTGATTGGAAACGTGTCGATATTCGGTGTACAGTTCGCTTAATTAATCGATTTAAATGGAAACGAAACGGTGTGGTGTTTATGTTGCACACGGTAAGCCAGAAGGATGCTTGTTGGTGTCTTCGCGGGAGGGGATATTGTGATGTAATGCGAGTTCAAGAACGATTCCGCATCTCTATCTATCTGGTGGACACCTGTGTGAATCACAATTCACGATCCCCTGCCTTTTGATACGCCAACTTCGTTCGCGGGGTTTTTTCAAAAAATGTTTCACATTTATATTCACATCGATACTTTGTCCTACACTGGGGAACAAAATTTGAACTTTGTCGTGCCACACGGACTTCACTTATATTTTTTACTTTGATGAGTGTAAATGTGTAATTAAAAAAAATGTATTGGCCAAAAATTTTATAAACCGATATAATTTAAATATTAATAATATAAAAATAATCACTTTCTGATACAAAAAACGTAAAAAAGTTCTATTATGAAATTACTATTTAAGATTTTCTAGCATATTTGAAGGGTACAGGCAAAGAAGGCGATATGTCAAAAAATTTAGTTTTGAGAAAAAGGCTTTTAAAGGTTTTAAGAGCTCTAAAAAGTAATTTATAAAAGCAACATATGATACATTTTTACATATTATTAGGGTACTGTGCTACAGGTTTATAGACTCAGTTAGTTTTTTAAGATTTTTTGGCAGAAAAAAGCCATTTTTACCAAAAAGTATCGCCTTTTTAGCCTGTATGGCAAAAATAAAACGGGTTATATCTGCTGACTGATCGCTCTTTTAGCCATGATAGTTTCTAGGGGAAAAGTTTACATATTTATCTCATAGTTGGCAAGATTAACTCAATTTCGACAAAAATTGACATACCACCTTCTTTGCCTGTACCCTTCATTTAATTCTGTTTAATTCTGCGACTGTTTACTTGCGGTTATCGCTGTAGAATTGGTTATATTTAACAACACGATCACAAAAAATCTGAGGCCAATCAAAACAAAACTACTGCAGTTTACCACTTAGGGTAGGTGGCTAAAGCAGAATTAGCTATCAAAGTTCATGTGGCACAGTTAATGTAGACCAGTGCTATTTATAGCCTTTTAAAAGTTAAATGTCCAGTAACTTTTCCTAGCTTTAAAGTTAAAAACAAGGGCCCATATTCAGCGCCCCATTTTAAAGTTAAAGTCATGTTTAGCGAGCGCCTCTAACTTGACAGTTCTACATTGTTGTTATGGAGTAACTAAGGACATTGTTTACGTTAAAGTCGCTCGCTAAACATGCATTTAACGTTTAAATGGGGCACTGAATACGGGCCAAGGCGTTTAAAGTCGAAATTAAATTATGAAATGAGCCAATGTATACAGGGTGCGTTCCACTAAGCGCTCACAACGCTCAAAATGCTCGTAAAGGCACTTTAAAGCCACTTTAAAGTCTCTTTAAACGCACCTACAGTGTTTCATAATTGCGTCAAACAAACATCGATCTAAAATTCTTTAAACTTTGTTTAAAAACGAAAATGCTTAACACTCTTGATTTGTTTTTAGAACAGTTCTCTACAATTTTTGAAGTAAAAAACCACATCTCTTTATAGTTTCTAAATAATATAAATTATATATACATTCATCAAAATAGTTTAAGGTCTAAGAAACAAAGTAATTAATGAACAATTAAGTGTCAATTTGATGGTATATATGGAAAATATTGAAATCTAACAAATATGGAGGTTTTTTTACCATGAAATTATGAAAAATATAAAATGTTATCGTTTTATACAGAGGGAGTATAACAAAATAGAAAAAAAATAATAAGAAATTCTAATTTAAAATTTTCATGTCCCCTAGACCATTTTGATTAGTGTAAAAATATAGCTTTTGTATATTTATTTCGATTTTTTGTTATTTGTACAAGCGAATGAAAACTCATTTTCCATAAAGAATAACAGAGAAACTATATCAAGCAGAGTTGGAACAATTAAGAACATTTTGTACAACACAATAAAATTTTGGAGAAAAGTCGAAAAAACATATTCGTAAAAAACTGCCAAAAACATCATATACAGGGTGTAACTTAAGTGTTGACTTTAATTTCAGCTGGTGATTCCTTGTCATATTTTATAAAGAAAAGTTTATTGTATAAACAATTTATGAATAACCGATTATTTTATTAAATTTCTAACAACCCGTCACTTGGACACGAACTTATAAATGAAGTTTTCTTCTTAATATATGTATAACAAGGAATCACCACCAGGAATTAAAGTCATCACTTAATTTACACCCTGCATAAAAAATCATGTGGTCTGGTATTATAAATCTCAAATTTGATACTTTGATAGACTTTTTTGTATAAAATATTAAAATTATAAATGAAAGGAGAGACATTATAAATGGAAAATCACGTACAGTACTGAGATACGGAGCACAAACAGCCCGGTATAATATATTATTGAATATAAAAACAGCCAGTCTGTAAACAAGCTGTACAAGCTAATGTCACAACTGTTTAATTATTTTTCTCAAAAACATTGTTTTAAAATAAGCTTGTTTCATGTTGTAGCGAACATACATGCCTGAGACAGATTGTCGTTTTCCTTTTTTCGCGTTAATTTTATTTTTTTTATATGTATGTGCATAAAATTGATCATGAACTAAACGTTTATTAATCTTTATTATAATATACTACATATATTGAAATTTTTGTTAGATTTATGTAATTTTTGAATAGTTTTGGTCTTCAACCCATTTTTGCATATCTGGTTGAGTAGGTATACATTTTTTCTAACAGTAATAGTCACGTAGAATGATAGGAGTGCAATAATATTCTTTATGACTGAATCATCGATAACGCATAGGTTTTTATAACAAATTTTCTTGCCAATAATCATCATAAAAAAATAATTCAAATTTGCATCCTATGGTCGCTCGATAATCAGTAACTCCTATTTCACAAGCTCTTTTTTTATTTCGAATCGAAGCTAAATTTAACACAATTTCAATATTGTTAAGAGCTACATGAAATAGATGTTTTCACGGTCCTTTGAGCTTTAATTTTCTTTATTAAATTTAATGGCGTACTAGTTTAAAATCCATAAATTAAATTTAATTGCAACAACGCTTATATCCTGACTCCACGCACTGTGGAATTAATGTCCGAGTTCTACGATTTTTCACGGAAATTCGCAGTGTTCGAGATATATCGGATATACCGTCTATCGATATTCGAGACCAAGATCTAAATACTCTCGAAGGGATTCAATATTATGTATTTCAATATATTATTTTATATTATTTATTAGTCGATTTTTAAGAAACATCACTTTAAAAACTTGACTTGGAAAAATACCAATGCGTTATTCATATATTTCCCCCGTTTATATACTTATTTAATTTTTGTTTTTGTTTTTTTGAACAATATACCTACTCTAATTAGATAACAATTCGTCGAACAAGTTATTAATTTGTATTGTTTTCATTTCAGCGTGTTCCGAAAGTAATACATCCCCGTTGTGCTGCCAATGTCAAATCAACCCAATCGATATCCGCAACAAGTTCAGAATCAGAAACCTGGTCTAGCATCCACAGCTCCAGCCATGTCTTTCCAACGTTTTTGTCTCAGGTGGAACAATCACCAGTCCAATTTATTATCAGTATTCGATCAGTTGCTTCAGGATGAAAGTTTCGTCGATGTAACTTTAGCTGTCGAGGGACAGTTACTTAAAGCACACAAGATGGTGTTATCGGCTTGCAGTCCATACTTCCAAGCTTTGTTCATGAATCACCCGGACAAGCACCCAATTGTGATATTAAAGGATGTACCTTACACGGACATGAGATGTTTGTTGGACTTCATGTACAGGGGAGAAGTTAGCGTAGATCAAGACAGGTTGACGGCCTTTCTGAGAGTGGCCGAAAGCCTGCGGATAAAAGGTTTAACCGAAGTAAATGAAGAAAGATGTGATAATATAGCGTCCTCGCTTACGCAGCAGAATTTACAAAACTTACCGGATCTGCAAAGGCTTCAGCAAGGGAAGAGGGTGGGCAACAATCTGAACATGTTAAGTAACGCTTTGATGCAACCGAAACGGAAAAGAGGAAGGCCTCGAAAGCTGTCGGGGTGCTCGAACGGTCCGGATGATTTCGACAAAGATATCGTTCAGGGTAGCCCGGAGATGTTAGAAGTTAAAATGGGAATGGACAATTTTACAGGCAATAATTCAGATACTAGCGTTAAAAACGAGGTGGACATCGATGAAACCAAAATGATTAAAGAAGAATCTGAGCCAGTAGCTGGATCTTCGAATGATCAATCGGGGTATAATAACAAAATCTCTGATGACTTTCACCCTGCTGGTAAGTTATTTGTTTACTTATAAGCAACGTAAAATTTGATTCGAACGATAAATAAATTTGTCGTTATTGTGAAAAAATATTTTAGGAATTTTTAAATGTAGTGGTATTTTTAATCACTATTTATTATTAGAGTTGGTTATAATGGAATTTGCACAATAATAAGGTTCTTTGAATATCATTGAATTCCCCATAGTATATGCGATAAAGGCTCGTTAAAACTGATTTTCATCTAGAATTCAGTAGAATATTTCTTATGTGGTTATTCATTCTTTTTTAAATCTGTATAAACTATACAATAACGTAAATGAGTTTACTTATTGTTAGTGAAAGATAATTCAGAATTGTCCCGTGTTTTATAAAAACCACTATCAGTTTCTGTAAAATGGCGCAAATATAAAAAATCGATATAATGCCTTTAAGTTTTCAGATAATTTTTGATAAAATCATAAATGTGAGTGAAGGGAAAAGCTATAGTGGTGTCAGTGATTTTTTTTGTTTTGTGCATCATATTAGAGGTGAGTTTTCAACATTTTTATTGATAAGGGAAGAGTTAACGGAATGAGCCATTTTACCATTAATTCGAATTTGTAATGCCAGTAATTTAGTAACCGATGTTAAATTTTGCGGCTTATTCCCCGTAGCTTTTCCCTTTGCAGCATTTACTTTTATTATTTTCTGGTGACGGTTTTAATTTAATTCTTCGAATTTATTCGTATCATTGGTTGTTATTTATTAATTATTTTTCGTTGCATATATAACCAGGATAAATGTTTTTTTAACTTACTCATATATCCTGTTTATATATTTATGGAAATACCCACTGTAATTACCTTGAGTTGATTTTTGTTTCAGAAGAAATAGAATCGTCCTGCAAAGACAGTAATGCTAGTGTCGGTGTCAGTGTTTCGCGAGAAGACATTGAGGCCACTTTTCAAGACTCATCTTGTTCGGATATCGAGCTAGAAGACAACGAAAACGGTTTTCAAATAGACGCCAATTATGACAATACCGAATACTTAAATACGAAATTCTCGGTGAATAATAACATTAAAAATAACAGCCCAAAGAAAGAAACGAAGCCTCTCATCGATCTGGATGATTTGGCCCAATATGACATAGTCTTAGACGATCAATCTTACTATGATAAATCAATGTATTTGAGTTCGTCGAAGAGAGCAAAGGAACACGAAAAATCGGCGAGGGACTTCTGCGTAAGGGAGAAGGACAACCTTTACAGGTGCACTGTTTGTGATAGGATGTACACGCACATAAGCAATTTCTGTAGGCATTACATGACGTCCCATAAATTGGATGTCAAGATGTTTTCTTGTCCTGTTTGCAGAAAAGAATTCACAAGGAAAGACAATATGGTGGCTCATTTAAAAATTATACATAAACAGGTTTCAGTGCCTTGTAGTAATAAATACCTTGATAGCAAGTAAGGGTTAAACGCTTAACTGATCCGCATACAGGGTGTCTCACGACGAGTTAAAACTATCCGTGTATTTAAAACTAATTACCCGATTTTAATAAAATTTTGTTTGCATATATTAGTCAATAAGATGAGCCTTTCAAATATATTTTGACTTTCCTATACCTAGGTGGCTCTGAAAGCCAAACAGTTGGAAATCGAGAAAATCGGCTTTCAGAGAGAGCTACAAAAATTCAAAATTTTGTGATTTTGAGTGGTTATAGAGCCTTTATTATAAGACCAAGTTACCAAGTATGGCCCCTTTTTGTAATCAGCTCATCTAGTAGAATCGAAAAATGTAAAAATATATAGGATGTTCCAATTAAAATAAGAAAGTTGCTGTCCACTTCCGGCACAACAGTAAGTGCTATTATGACTGTCAAAATATATTTGAAAGGCTCATCTTATTGATTAATATATGCATACCAAATTTAATTGAAATTGGATAATTAGTTTCCAATATACGGATAGTTTTAACTCGTCGTGAGACACCCTGTATTTTGGCATTAAATGAAACAGTACTGTGCAACCGTTTTTTTATTTATTATTTTTTGTTGCAATATTTATAGTGGAAATGGAAAATTTTATACTAGATTAGTAGTGGTTAATACTCGCAAAAATTTTGTTAAAACTGGGTTTACAAATATTGAAATATTTTTATTATTAAACTTGATACCCACAAATTAATCGCTCGGGGTATTAATAGCCTACTGTGAAAAATAACTAATCTAAGTGCCAAACAAGGATCAGCGAAGCTGCTTTTCTGGGTGGTATATCTAGCATTAAATCAAAATTTAATATGTAATTGTATATAGAGGCTGACAAAAATTAATGTAATTTTTAAAGACTGAATAAGTAAGTAATAAATATTCGAAACGCTTATTTAGTTAATAACTCAAAGGTCTTTTTAGTTTCTACAGCTTGATTATATTAAATGGTGTATTTTTGTTACATATTTTAAGAGGTACTTTTAAATATTGATGTATTTTTGATTAGTCATTGCTGCCCTTGATTGTTCTACATATTTTCATATAGACTCATCAATGGTAAAAAGTAAAATACTAAATTATTACTAGTATACTTTTGCAACTTCTAACGGTTACATGTTTTATTGGAGAATATGAGTATAGTCATAACAAATGGCAAATAGAAATTTAATGTTCATTGCACGCATATTTGTCATTAAAGTGATAAATATTTGAAAGTAATTGTAACATTTACATCTAGGATATACCAAGAACGAAAAAAGTGCTTTTGTATGGTCGCTATAATTTTTAGTTTGGAAAACTATGACCTTTGGTAATGATTACAAAGCGTTTTCATATGAATTTATATCTGTAGAAATTCTTCATATCGCCAAAGAAAATGAATATACCAGCCAGTAAAGTCGTAAATTATACTTTTGTACCAAATGTGAAACTCGAAAAGAGTGCTGTACTTTATTATATTATATTGAATCCAAATATATTTTGTTAAGTGTACTACTTTTTGTAAAGGTAGTTATTTTTAGACTATTTTATATATCGGAAGTTTATAAAATAAATATATCTATTTAGCGTATAACATATTTTTGTGCAAATTCAACTTAAAATGATTTAATACATATATTAGATTGCAAGTTTTAACCAAAGTTAAATTTAGGACTAACGAAGTTACAACTTGTAATCCGGTTTCGTGGCAATAACATTTTGTACTCATTGTTATTTATGAAATTTACAGATTTATATAAAGTTCGTTGCTATTATTGCGAATGTTTGAAAAGTTTAGTATACACCTATGTATTTACAATAAATTAGTTTTATCATTACTCGTTAGTTTTAAGTTATGAGTTATATTCATATGAAAGAACTGATAATAAATTCCTGTTTTATAGTTGTAAAATATTCTTGCCTTAAATAAAAATCGAACAAAATATTTTTTTTTCATGCCGAACTGAAGAAGTATTCTTAAGGTAATTGATGCAATTTTCATTGTTTTTTTTTTATTAATTTGCAATTTATTTATATCTGAATGTTTAGATGGTAGATAATTTATTTGCACTTATTTGGTTACCTTGTATTTTCGTTAAAAGGGTTATAAGAGTGTAGATATATTTCTAGTTACTGCAAATAAAAGTTCAGTTTGCTATTTATTTTTTTATTTATCTTTTATTTTTAAGTATTTAATTTTACATGCATGTCGTAGTTTTGAAGTCAATGTTTATGAAAATATTAGGATTTTTTTATTCTTGGGTATGAAAGTTACAATTTTTTTAGTACAGCGTAAAGGCTTGTAAGGAGCTTTCTTGATATGATAGCTATTATTTCGTGAGCAAGTTATTACGATTGGGAGTTGACAGTGAATGAAAGTTGCTATTTTGTTAGCTGATTTGAACTAGCAACTAAACACACCGGCAAATTTAAAGGAACAGTTAGTAAATGTAATTTATTTCTATATTTTATTGTCTTATAGGTAGTTTTCAATGTTCCAACTCATAATAAAAGTTTATTTAATAACTATTGCATTGATTGAGGAATGGGACCGATTGCTTCAACAACTGATTGGCCTCATCAGAAGTATGGGAAGAAGTATGACTGCACTTGACCACCATCATTGACCACCCTGTATCAATAATTATGTTCCCAATATTAATAATAAACGGTCCCAGGCTAGGCAAAACGGTATCTTCACCAATATCTTTAATTTCTGAGTTCTAATTTAGAATTGAAATCTACCTAAATATAGGCCATAAGACAATAAAATATAGAAATAAATTACATTTACTAACTGTTCCTTAAAATTTGCCGGTGTGTGTAGTTCAGGATAATCGTATTTTTGCTGAAGAAGTTGAGCTTGAAAACTTGTTTTTTTATGGTAGGTGGGTAGGGTCAGTTTCATGCAACTCCTGCAACCAATTTTAGATTCATTATTCTTTTTGTTTCGTTTTTTATGCTGTAGTCTTATAAGCGATTCATAAACGTTGACACAAATTAAACGGTTTGCTTCACATTAGTAAATATTTTTTTATTTCTAGATTTGCTGAGCCAAAAACTTACGACGATGATAAAACCGGAAATAAACGACGCCGGTTCAGATCAATCGAGCCAGTTGTCGACTACGCCTGCGTCGTCCAGAAGCGGTACTCCCTACAACGTGCTGAACAACAATAACAACAACATGACACCTTCCACTAGCGCATTACCAAATATGTCGAATCTACCACCAAATATAACGAATTCAGCCACGATGAGTGCGCCTTCGGGAAGACAGCCGGTAAAGCGAAGAGTAAGGCGCAGGGCGACCTCTCAAAGCCAAGATCCCGCTGAAGCTCTGACGGAAATGTCCGTGCGAGGTTTGAATTTATTCCGTTACGCATCGATCAACGAGGGAGTGTATCAATGCACAGAGTGTGCGAAAGTGGACGTTCAAAAAACGTTCAAGAACAAATACAGTTTTCAACGTCACGCATTTTTGTATCACGAAGGTCACCAAAGAAAAGTTTTTCCTTGTCCCGTATGCCAGAAGGAGTTCTCTAGACCGGATAAAATGAAAAATCACATGAAAACCGTTCATGATTGTTTTATGCCAAAAGACGTCGTTTTCCCGCCCATGGGGTTCTTTTCAACAATGTAAATTAAAGAAGAATTGATTTCGTACTTGGTGCTTCTTTATGAATGATAAAGCAATTTTTTTTATTATAATTTTTATAAAGTACAAGATTTTTTAAATATGTGATTAACCTCTTATGGTTAAAAATAACCTGAAAGGTCTTCTAATTAGTTATTCAACTGCTTAGCAGTGACTAATCCCTCAATATATTCTATTACACGTACTACTTTTTGTTAAAAAAGTTTATTATAATATTGTCGAGTTGTATTGTCTTTTTAGGGGTTTTGCAAATGAATTACAATTGTAAGTTATTTGACTAAGAGGTGACTAATTATGCTCTGATTTAATTCAATTTGTAAGTATGAAATTTATTTGTTTCAATATATTTAATGTTCATTTTTCATTTTATATCTATTCGTTATAAAACAAATTGTTGTTTTAATTTTTTGGTACTATTTGCCTAATTTAGTCTACTCTTGGCCTACTACTTGTAATCATTGTCTATATATTCAAATTGTTGATCAATAATAAATAATGTGTTTATATTAGAATAGTTTTAAAAATATTGACTGCACAGAGTAGACAATATATTTTTATCTATTTACATGAAAATGCCGCAGGCGCACACAATTATATACATATTACATAAATGTATGATTTAGTTGATTTTATTAAATGTTTAGTTTAGGTGTTGGGACAATGAGAAACAATAATAGTATAGTAGTAATAATATTAATATTTACAATGCCATTGTGAATCTATTTATTTAATGCTGTAAGCTTCAATCTGTTAAATAATTTTCTTTTATAACAGTTTGACATATCTATTATTTTTATATTTTTATGTTTATGCTAAAACAACAGTCTTGGTGTCCACTAATGCTCGAATATTTATTAGTTTGCTTTCTAATAATTGAGTTTCAAGAAAATATTTTAATTAAGTAAAACCAATAATATCTTCTTAAATAGCAATAACATTTTTGTGGCCTTAATAATATTAAATTTTTAATATCAAAATTGCAGGTTACGTTTTAAAATATTTTTTTCAAACTTGCATACAGTTTAACAATGTAGTATTTAATAATTAAATTTCATATCATTGAAAATAATTAATCTTTTCATTTACATATTATGATCAATTCGAGCACAATTCTTGTTTTTATTTTATTTTTTTACGAAATTAATTTTTTTATGTTTACATTTATAGAAAAATTTCATTTAATTCTATCGAAAGTTACAAAAATAGCCCTGAACAGCTTTTAATCAGACAATTTTAACTTATCTTTCAATTTTTAAAGACAAAAGCATGAAATTATAAAATTCGTTTTTGAATTTAATTGTCAATTAAATTTACAATTATTACAATAAATATCTGTAATAAGGCAGTATTTATAGCTTGAATGTTGTTTTAGTATAATGACTTGTTATATTTTATACTGAGGCGAACTAAAGTGCCTTTAACAATTTTTGTACAAAACTTAGATATGTAATATCTATTTAAAACAAATTGCGCAATAGGTCAGAATCACTATGTGATAGTTTTGTTTTATTTTATATTATTTTTTTTGTTTAACTTTTGTTAGGCTGAGGCCAGTTTTCATCGACGTTCTTCCATATAAGATTGTAACTGCGCAGAATGTAATTTCTTTAAGATATAGTTGCAATCTTTATTAGTAAGAATAGATAAATCTAAGTGCAATTAATATAGAAATTTATTTACTAACGTTACTAGTATTAGTTGTTCAGAATAATTCATTTAATTCGGCAAATTTTAAATTTGCTTGGTATTATTTTTCGTATCTCATAAATTTTTGTTAATTTGTTAATCATTTCGTAGGCTTTATGTAGCTTATTATCATTGTCGTGATCACAAATCGGAATTTCGTTATTTTTTTGGTATTACTTTTCCTTTACGCTTTAATATTCAATTTTCTTCATATATTTGTTTTCATATTTTATCTTAGTTATTTTATTTTTAGTAACGCTGGTGCAGACATACTGTATAGTGATGTAAATTTTTATTTCTCAAATTATTCACATCATTAGTAACTGTTTGATTATTGTACTTTTCTTTATTAATAAATCTACCTCTAATAAATTATATTAATCCAAAAATTATTTATTTTTTTATTGCGTTTTTTTTTGTTAAATGGTACTACTACAATACAGGGTGTCTCACTACGAGTTAAAACTATCTGTGTATTGAAAACTAATTACCTAACCGATTTTAATAAAATTTGGTTAGTCAATATTAGTAAATAAGGTGAGTATTTGAAAAATGTATTGACAGTCATAGCACTTCCGGTTGTACAGATAGTTGAACGTTACTTTAAATGGGACACCCTGCATATTCATGTATTTTTGGATTCTACTCGAGCTGATTACAAAAAGGGGTCATACATTTGACAACTCGGTTTTATAATAAAGGCTATATACTCAAAAATCACAAAATTTTGAATTTAGGCGGCTCTGAAAGCCAAACAGTTGAAAATCGAGAAAAACGGCTTATTTGTTCCTGTCCTAACTTCTCAAGTACTATCTAATATAAAATGTATACAGGGTGGTCAAAAACTTCAAAATTTTTATCAAAATATTTTTTGTACCAGTAGGTAGTACTTGAAAAGTTTTATCTATTATGATTTTCAATGGTTTGGCTTTCTTCAGAGCCGCCTAAAATCAAAATTTTGTGAGTTTTGTGTTGCTATATATAGCCTTTATTATGAGACCAATATACCAAGTATGACTCCTTTTTACAAATGTGCTGATTACAACCAGCTCATCGAGTAGAATCTAAAAATACAAAATCATATAGAGTGTTGCTGTCCGCTTCTGGTACAGCCGGAAGTGCAATGACTGTCAAAATATTTTTGAAAGATTCACCTTATTGACTAATATGTGCATACCGAACTTTATTAAAATCGGGTAATTAGTTTCCAATGTACAGATAGTTTTAACTCGTATTTTAACACCCTGTATGTAGTATTAAAGTGTACAGGTAAGTGTAAATTTGTTTGCAATATGGTTAATTCTGTGAATGATTTAAACAAAGATTTATAATTAAAATAACAGTGGTTAGAGTGAGAAAGTTGCAATTTCACAATATCACTCTTTTCCTTTATATGAGGCACAATGGAAGTTGTCTTTATTGCATCCACAGACCATATTGTATACAAATTTGCAGTACCTGTGTATACAGGTCCCCACTACAGGTGTGTTACAGGGCGAGTCACGTTCAAAGGGACCGAGTATTGTAGGCAAATGGTAATAAAATTCCTCCGACTTAACAGATGTATGGCTAAAATATAAAATTAAAATTTGTGTTAAAAAAAAAAAAGTTCATATAAACGTGTGTCCTTATTTGCTTCGTTTCCAAGTAACGGGGTGTTCATAAATTACATTACATTACAAAAATAATCGGGTTTTTATAAATTACTGAAAATTGTTATCGCTGATTTTTCAAATAAATTTATAAACTTTCAAGATGCATATCTTTACGCCACTAACTGTGATTCAATAAAGTTTAGCTATTTCAAATAATAAACACCTATTCTAAAGTTAAGGATATTTCTAAATCTCCCTGTATTCGGAACTAAATTCTAGCTGGAAAATCGGAACTCTAGCTTTAAAAATCGTATTTAATAAATATCCTTAACTTTTGAACAGCTGTTTATCTAATTTAGCGAAAAACAGTAGCTACAGTAATGACAGTAGTGCTAACAGTAGTGATATTTTTACCACAAATATCAGGTAATCCTCTGCGACGCCACTGGAATTAAAATTCAAAATCCAATTTTGAGACAAGCGCTTTTTTACTGCTAACAAGCACACCAAGTTTAAGTAAAATGAGCAAAAAGAATTTCAACTAAATGAACATCATTTAAGTTACTCCCTGTATATAGGTACATCCAATGGCTCGTATTCAGTACCCCATTTTATCGTTAAACATATATTTAGAGGGTCTCTTTAACGTAAAAAATGTCCTTAGTTACACCATAACAACAATGTACAATTGTCAAGTTAAAGAGGCGTGTTTAACTTTTTAAAAAGAGCGCTGAATACGGGTGATTGTATACGTGTATAAATAATTGGTATTGAAGCAGTGTCGTGCAAGGAGAACTTATTAGTTAGCTTAAATTTTTTTGAATATTTTTAATTGGTATCTATTAATTAAATCTAATTATTTGCAGATTATCAGGAAAACAACCAAAATCATACAAATCTTCCATCGATAACCATGGAATTGATAGCTCCGATTAAACAAGAATCCGTTATCATTTCTACCGAATCCGCTAGAAATATGCTTCACGAATCGATAGATATCGAAGAAAAATACGATCCCTCCGACGAGCCCGAATCATCCCAAGGGGTGCATTTCCTCACCGACGATAAGATCTCCACTCCCGATTCCTCGGACGACGGTGAAAACTATGTGATAAAGAAAACTGATTTATTAGAATATCTAGTACAATCCGACGGTACCGTTATATGCAAGCGATGCGGTGAAGTACTCGCATCGAGGACTCACTGGTATCGGCACAAGTACAAAGTTCACGTGAGAAATTCGGAAAAACTACTGCGACCCGCTTCTCTGTTCAAGTGTCGACATTGTAACGTGTTTTTCAAAAGTAGAAAGGGCTACACGGGCCACATCGCCTCCAGGCATTCGGGGTCCAGCAGGGCCATCAAGCTCGCGGTGCGAGAAGAGATCGTGGAGACTTGCGCGGAACCGGCGCCGAGGAAAACCGATAAAACGGAGAAAGTTAATTGGGAGGAGCAGCGAGTAAAAGAGGAAAAACTGGTCGCGGATATCATAAACAGGGTAAAAAAGGAGTGCGAAGCTCAAGGGACGACCGTCTCGAGAAGGGGATACTGCAGAAGGACGACTTCCATTATGAATACCGCGTAAGATATTTCCAAGAAATTGCATGTGCCAAATTTAAGAGTATTTTTTATATTAGTAGATAATTGAGTTCCTAACGTTTCTTCCTATTACAAAAAAACCGAGCGAATTTCTGTTGGTGTGAGTTTGTATATTTAAAACCATTATTATTTGAAAATGATTTAAATCACAGATTTAAATGATGACGCGTAAGGGCTGATTTCATAATAAAATGTTAAAGTATCCTTTAAACAAAATATGCTTTAAGATAACGCGTCCTTTCGCCTTATTCCGAAAAACAAATGGTTTCATAATTAATTAAAAGGTTTCTTTAGGAAAAGGTTATTTTGTAGAACACGATATTTTATAGAACTGGCTGAAAAGCGGTACATTTGAACTAATCGAACTATACTGCTCCAAGAAATTAATGCACCACTAATAAACTTGTAAATATTATATTTGTAATATTAAAATAAGTAATCAAACATTATATTTTAATAATTTTAATTAATTTGCTCTCAAACAAAGCATTTTTTAACGATGTGTTCCTAAGAATAGGCTGTAAGGAAAAAAATAAGGGAAAAAGTACAAAATTATGAATATGAAATTTTGAAAGAAACAAGAAGCAGGCGTCAAATTTCGGAATGCATTGCCTCCTATCAGTTTAAACATAAAAATATCGAAGCGGTAAAGGTCACTTCCAACTGGAATAAATCAAACCACTAACTGATTTTAAAGTCGTTTTATCTTTCAACGATTTCAGTACTATAAAAAATTATCTGTAGGGACAAAAACTTTTTTTAGTCGTTATTGGGTTTTTCCAAAAGTATTAAAATATATTGTTCAATTTGTTTAAATTGGTCATATTTTTCACAAAATATTAAATGGTGCGTTAATTTATTAGAGCAGTGTATTTATATGACGGTTGAGCTTGTTTGCATATTTTTTTGGAGAATGATGGAAATTTCGGAGAATAAAAAAGTTTTTTCTTCAAATATTAGTAGAGTGTACAATAAGGCAAATTTTGTACGGTACACTCTAGAAAGAGACTCTCTCAATGAAATGAAAGTTAGTGAGGAATAGAAAATACTTTCGATACTACAACATAAGGCAGGCGTGGCTTCAGCGCGTCATAGTATCATATGCTCTCTTTGTTCGATACATTGCAAAATAATTAACTGTTTCATCGAGTCGATGTACCGCTGCAACCTGGCCATATACTCGTAGTATAGAGGAATTATATTTGCTTCGAGAAATTGAATAATTGAAGTATACAGGGTGTTTCAGAATTTTATTTTAATTTCTTTGTCTAAAATAATACAATAATTCCCAAAAAGTCGTCCCTGTACTTGAAATTAGGGAGACATTTCTGGACATGGGTTCTTATACTCAAATGTCTTCTTTCTTGAAACACTCTGTATTTTAGAATGTCTTCTATTTCATGCAAGAGATGCAAAACTGTTTCTTTTTTCAGACGAAAACGTTGGTAAAAGTTGATTATTTTCCTTTTGTAGCCTTTTTACAGACTTTTGGTCTTCTAATATAAATAAATTATTCTTCATCAGACGAGTTTTAACTCCAAGTTTTTGAATGTTTTATCTTGCAAAAATGGCAGAAAGCGAGTAAGTTAACTTTAGTGCGTTAAAGTATGTATAAAAATCGACACCTTAACTTTAAATGTCACTTTAGGCTTAAAGGAACCTTTAAGTTGACGATGAAATCAATTATATCTATTAAAGAACCTTTTAAAGGTTAGTTATTCTTTACGAAATCGGCCGTAAATGTTCAACTAAAAAATTAGAAAAAAAGATTTATAATATCGTGAGAACTTTACGTTTCAGCGGAAATCGATATAAAGAATCGAAAAAAATATTTGGTTTGAGCGATTTTGCAATTACTACATATTGCTAATTTAGTAACATACATACATGTATGATTCTGATTAAGGTTGTGAAATTTTAGTACATAAATAAAAATATTTGAACTGTGCCAATGGAAATAACGCCTTAACGGATATCGTGATTTATATGCAACCTTCTCCTGTTTCAATTTTTAAAATATTCTCTCAATTAACAGTGTAAATTATTTAAATAAGTGGATGTAAAATAATTCATGTTTTTCGCGTAAGTAAATTTAACGTTTCATGATCAAAAGGATTTAAAGGAATTTTAATAATTATACACTGTTAATAATAAGTACTGTAAAGAGAAGTTTCTTTGCTCTTATTGACAATTCAAAGTAACCGACTTTATGGTAACTAATATCTTCTACATTTCTGGAATTTATAACTTAAATTATCAATGCTCTAATAAACTTTAGTATCTTATAGTATATTTTTATATAAAAGCAATGTATAAATTTACTGATTTTAGCATAAATGCATAAATGCATAAATGCATACTTATACGATTATGCATAATCCATAAAGAGTCGTAATTGTATCAAAGAGGGACTTTAAATTTAAAATTTTTTAAGTATTACTTTATTTACAAAAGTTATGTGCCAATTTTCGTTTGCTCAAAAATCTGGAATCTTAAGTGATATATAAGTGATTAGAAATAAGGTAATAATGTTATGTTGTACTCGTACTCGTATTGTGTGTTCATAATGGGTTTATGAAGAAATACAAGAAATAGCTCATTAATTTGTAGCAAAATTTATGTTAAAGTTCATATTTATTGTCACATTTTAATACAGTTTTGTTATATAAAACTTATCATAATCGAGATTTTCTGCAACTAGATATACCTACATATTTCTTCATAGATCTAAAATTATTTTTTATGTCTTAAGTTATGAATATATATTTTGTTAATACATGTGTACCTATACCATTAGTCTCTTGTTATACCATTTTGTGCATTGTGCCAAATTTAATCGTGAATTTTTTATAACCGAAAGGATATCTATTATTAACTTTTTATTGACAATTAGGCTAAGTTTCTAGTCCTTATTGAATCTTTTACTTCCTCAAAAATCGAGATACGTTTATTAAGTGATATTGTATGGAAATAATATATTCATTAGCTACGAATGAATACCTGAACTTTACAAAACACCCTTATAAAGGGAAAAATCAAAATGTAACGAACAAATGTACGATCCATACTTTAGAACTTATATTACAATAAAAGTTTTTACTTATATGTACTAACTGTAAAGTTATTGTATAGTAGTTCTTAAGATCTAAGAAATGGCTGTAATCAAATACGTTTTGATCGTGAACGTGTGTAAAATAAAAATATTAAATATTAATGTGTTCAAGAACTCTTAATGATTCGCTAGGAAGGAAGAACAAATTGATTTTACTCATTTTGTTAGATCTTAAGAAGCACTATATACAAGGTGTCCCTGATATAATTATACAATTATTTTTTCAAATTTCGAAATTTAAAAAAATATTAGGTATTCAAAATAAGAATTTTTTGCTATTGTGCTTACATTAGTTACATTTATTCAGTCTTCTATATTTATTATCATGTCTTAAAAATTATAGAAATAATTTTTGATTTTGTTAATATTAATACTCAATGAAATGCATTATTTTTTTCGGACACCTTGTATACTTATACGTGTCGACTCATATTTGAGCAATAAATATTTGAAATATACGTACCTTTCTTCTTTCTTTCACTCCTTTCCCAATGAAAACGTGGAACATTTCTATTCTAGGTATTTGAGAAAATGCAAGGAAGAATAAAATTTATCCTTTACCACGAATCATATTCGAAGATACTAAAAGAAATGTAATTGGTAAAAATCAAACTAGTTCATTATAATTTATTTAACATTTTCTAGTGTATGTACACAACAATCATCAACATAGTCAATTACAAAAAATAACAAAAATCCTTCTTGAAAATAATTCGGATTAGCTTCTAAAAACCTGGTGACGAAAAAAATCGTTTAACCAGCCCCCTCAAATTAAATTGAAATTCAAAATCCAAACCTTCTCCGGGGAGCGCTAACCACAATTACTTGAGACAAGTCCTTTAAGGAATTAAAGGAGCAGGTATTGATCTCCGTTTAAAATTTCAGGCGGCATTAATGTCTAGTTTGCCAATTTGATTAGAAAATAATAGCACTAGAAGCTCTCATTCCGCATCATTACTATTTATTAGCCCGCCTTCGATTAGACTTTTAAGCCTAAGAGCACCGCGTAGGGGTAAATCGCAGAGGGAAGTTCGAAAAGGTTTCGAACTGTTGCCGGGAGAATCGTTCCGAAGTTAATGGAAACACATTGCTAATGATTATTTTCAAGAATTCTTTCTCTTTATTCATCCGCTTCAATCATTCGGTTTTTAGATTTACTCGTAATTTACAAAACTCGGATATATTTTATCATCGCTCCTGGTCTTTAAAATATTTGCGATTGGAACAAAATTAATTGTAGACATTAGTAATTGTATCCATTAACTATAATGGGTCTGTATAACTTGTTAAAATATTTTTTAAATTGATATATTCATATTTAATGTAACTAAAAAGGTTAGACCTGAGCAAATATATTAAAATTCAGAAGCAGATTGATAAAATAATTATACAAAACTGTTTCCTATCGTTTTGTACAAATGTTTTTCATAAATAATTACCTACAGCAAAAGTGATTTACTTTCCTAAAACGGAACGAAAACGTTGGTCTGTGTATTAAGTACAAATGGACTGATTTGAAATCACAACGCTGTAGCGTTTTACTATATGTATTTACAACATTTTACCTGTGTATGTATGGACTTACTTATGTACTACATTGGGACCACGAATTATTAGGCTTATCATAAATCAGTGCAAGTATGTATGTAATAAAAATTTAACGTAACTATAAATAATCACGACATAATATAAAAACTGTGATTAGTATATTATCTAATATAGTAGGATTATCTATTAATAATTAACTTATAAATTCAAAAGTTGTATTAAATATTAGGTACTGAGAGTTTCGAATGGTAAAATTTAAAAAACAGACAAATTAATATCTAACATAAAAATCATAAAATTACCTAAATACATACTATATATTTATTCTTAATTATGTTCGTTTTGTCCCAATTAGTAAATAGATAAATGCATATAATAAAATTTTTATAAATTGCTATTTACCGAAAACAAATCTGATAAAATGTTAGTACAAAGAGCTAGTCTTTATTAGTAGATACAAATGTATTTACTAAAGATACACAGTACGGGCTAGGTTAGTTGATTCGAGTTCTCGTAGAAGGAACTTTGTTGCGAATTCAAAAACGATAATTTCACGGAAAGTAAGTAAGCGGTATTAGAAAAGTTGTCGAATGTTTTACACAAGTTAAATTGTTTTGTAAAAAGTCGATTAACACGAGTAGACTGCCTTCGAAAAAAGACCTATAAAGTTAATTCCTGACTTGAAAATAAAGCGACTTCTGAAGAGGAAGCAGCGAAATATAACGGAAAAGTTTGCGAGAAAATCATATTTGATTGAAAGATTAAAAACTATTAAGAGATCATTTCGAGAGTTAAGTTTTAATTAGAATTTAAGATTTTTTAAAACTTTAAGAGGATTGAAAGTTTCGGCCAAAGGAAATATTTTTTTAAATTACAAATTTTATAATCTAAGATAAAACATACTTTCATTTTGAAAATATACGTATACAGGGTGTTTCATAAGTTAATTCTTCTTTTTCAATTGTATATACTATATCTCTTAATTCTAAGCAACTTTTTCAAGTAAACATTTTGAATATACTGAAAAACAAAGATAGAAAATTTTAAAATTTCGAATATTTTCCAACACGTACCAGCTTCATTAATGTGCATGAAATTTTTATTTTTGCTATAAATACATGAATTATTTAATAAAGCGAGTACGTATTGGAAAATATTCAAAATTTTAAAATTTTCTACCTTTTTTATTTTTCAAAATATTCTTTCGTTTACTTTTCGTTTACTTGAAAAAAAGTTGCTTTAGAATGAAGATATTCGTACATTTGAAAAAGAAGTATCAACTTATGAAACACCCTGTGTAAGAAATTAATTTTGAATTTAATTGTTAAAAATAATTAATAATATAATTAATTGGTAATTAAGTTAAATTTTTTTGATGTAAGCAACTTTAACTACATATATCTCTCTGGGTATAAGTACACATGGAACAGTATAATTTTAATAAGGGGTAAAATAGTGTATAGATTTAAAAAAAAATTCAGCAACATAACTCCTTCATCTCTTTCGAGTTTCTTATAATCACTGATAATAGTGTTCCAACACAAACCCTGAATCCCATCAAGAACACATTAGTTTTAAACAAACAATAAATGTTCTAGTGTAAGCATTTACTGCGATATTGCGTGGAAAATTATGAGAAACGCCATTATATTGCGTATTATACCCAAAAATGTGGAATCAAACAAACATTTCAAAGTACCGACCGGTTTTTTTTTTAGATTTTCTATTAGTTATTTAAAAATCTCGATGAATTTCTCTTAACAGCCGACTCAACGTCGCAGTAAATGCTTCTTCTAGTTGAGCAAAAGTTATTGCACGCAAAGTCAGCGCACGTGGCGTCGTCACACTCTCAATTCCTCCATTTTAATATTATGCTTAGAGTTCGTTTGGGTGTTCTTTTTCGTCAGCGTGCCGGTATTTATTAGCTGTATGCTGTGCGTGGACAGCAACGGCTGGTTCTCCGGCACTTGGTGCGAGGATAACGTGTTCACGTTGGCCTTGGACAGCTTAGGCGGTGGCGGCGGCCGGGGCAGCGTCGCGTTGTTCTGGGGCATGTCCGCGAATTCGGGCGGCGGTAGCTGATGGTGCGAGTGGTGGTGACCCAAAATCGTCGCCGGGTCGCTCTTTACGCCTGCAAAAACGTTTGTAAAGAGTCTGGATTATCTCGGGAACACGAGGTCAGCTGTTTGGAAGCTGACATCGTTTTTTGATTAGTCTTTTACAACAAAATTGATCGGTTTGTCGAGACGCAAAAGGCCAAACTTTAGTTCAAAATAGCATTTAGTTTAGATTTTTGAAGTTTAAGTGAGTAAGATTTCCATTGTATGTTTCGAATAAAACTTCACCTAAACCTGGGCTTGAGGCTGTTCTATAGCTGTTCTAATTCGTTACATATGTATAAAAACGGTTTCCCAAATATCTCGGTTATTTATCGTCAAATTTTGTTGAAATTTTTGTGAGAAGTCAATTGCGAGCTTGCGAAGAAATTGTCAGAACGATATTTTCACTTTACCTCATACTTTTGGAAATATAAATAAAAATCTACCTGAAATATAAAATATTAAAAATATCATTCTGACAGATTGTAGATAATAGTTTTTATAAACTTTTTTCTATATAAAATTTTCTGTTAAAATAAAAAATAAGCATAAAAAATAGGAAACCGATTTCAAATTTTACGAATTTTTGAAACTATATCGCTTTGGCTCTTATTTCTACAGCGTGTTTCGTAAACTATTAGTGTAATGTACTCATATTATTTAGAGCCCCCGACTTTTTATCTTCCTTTTTTCTTACTAACTCTACTAGATTGTAATTAAATTAAAAATTGCAATAACCGACAGTATATTGCATAATAAGTTACGAAAATAATAAAATAAAATTGTTATATTTCTACGAAGAAAAAATCTGAGTGCGGGTCTGTATTGAATAGCATTGAATCGGCGAAATGTGCGAGTGAAATAGGCAACCTATTCCTATGAAGGACAGAGTGAAACAAAGTCAGTGCTGACATGAAGCGAAAAAAATTTTGTAAACAGTGCCGACGCGTAACGAAAATCACAACAATCTGTGTCGTCATAACCGATAAAACAGCCTTAAGATGAAGATTTAGTTTACACAATGTTACATGATCATGACCACTGTTCATATATGGATGTACATATACAGGGTGGTCCGTAATTCATAGTCAATAAAGTATGTTTAGTGTAAAAACATTATTTCAAGTTTCTCCTTTTATACCGGAAGTAGTAGATGGATTAAACCCAAAATTTGGAAAACCCAATTTCTGCGGACTATTGCCCGATTTCACCAAGAGCGTTTAAAGATTTGAAACGTAGTTAAGCTTCTTAAACTCAGTTTAAGCAAAAAACGGATTTCACCAAAATGTTAATCTTGGTTTGTGCGTTAAACGGAATATCAACTAAATACCCAATTTTGGTCGATTAAGTCGCATTTACATGATGTCAATTGGTGAGACAATTGTCTTGGCCAATAGGCCAAAATGTCTTGCGGGATCAATCGTCACGTGCACAATTGGCCAAGATAATTATCTCACCAATTGGCATCATGTAGGTAAATGCGACTTTAAAGTGCCTAAACGATGTTTAAAGAGTGACCTAACATCACTTTGTATATGTAGTACATAAAAGCAAAATTTACCAATTATGCTGCTCTCTAGATCCCCGCAAATGTTGTTGGGCATTTGTCCGTTTTCGTTTCGTTTTTTCGACGGATGGCCGCCGTTTTCGTTCATTCGCGTTTTGTCGCGTTGATAATAAACCCCGGCGAATATCAAAACGTTGAGGATAAGGAGGGAACAACCGATTGCGATAGTTACACTCAGCGCTGTGGAATAAGCTGCAAAGCCATCTTCGACTGGATGTCCCGTTGTACTTATTCCTCCTGTAACATATCAGTAAATAGTATTTAGGTACAAAGGTAAATTTGTACAGGGGAGGAATTATGTTTGCTTCGAGAAATTGAAAAAAAATTAAGCATGTCTTCTATTTCATGCAAGAGATGCAAAACCATCCGATTATTTTCCCTTTATAAACTGTTTATAGACTTATCTATTTTTTATAGACTTTTGGTCTTCTAATATAAATAAATTCTTCTTCATCAGACGTGAGTAACCTCGAAGTTTTGCAAAGATTCATTTTGCAAACCTGACAGAAAGCTTAACTTGGTGGTTCAAACTTCGATTCCCATACATAAAATTTGAGGTTATATTGTAGTTAAAATAAACTTTACTACTAGTATAAAAATCAACACTTTTTAACATTAACACTTTAGGTTAAAATAATGCTTTATTCATTACGAAGTCAATCACAAAGATAAAGTATCCTTAACGAAATCGGCTGTTGCTCTATTGATTCTTTATTTTAGAACCACTAGACATTATACAGATAAGTTTTCCTAGCAGCATACTGCGATATAGGTGCTTTACCGATTGTGATGAAGACTTAATGAAAACTTCATCAAAAATTCATGAAGGCAATAAGTATATTTCAAAAAAGAAGATTTTTGCGCGCTTCATCGAATAGCTAGTTTATTCTGCTGCATCGATTGTATATAGTCATTACCGATATTTGTTAATCTAGTCTAGCAATCTATATGGTAATTAGACGTTATATAAATTATTTGCAATTTGGCTCACGATATTTGGTCATTGTGACGCGATATTTCGATGCATTTTACTGGATTATTAATTATTAGATACTAATATTAGGTATATCTACTATTATTATCTATTATTAAGTACTAACAATTAAAATATGGCTCAATTACAGCTATCATCAAATTCGCCATGAATAAGTTAGTAGTCCACAGGTTAATTTCCATTTCGGTGCGCCCTAATAAGGCCCTTCTTTAATTCCCGCATAATTTCCTTCACTTCATTCGCCGAAAATTTGGCAATATTAAGTCGCTATTTAAACCTCAACAAAATCTCTTTTTTTTTGCTCTGCTCAACCGACAGAAGCAAGTATTTTTAATGGGTATAATTGATCAAGCTAAAGTTTTATGAGCAAACCGTTCTTGTCTTTGCAATGAGGGCGAACATCTTGGAAATTTCTTTCCAAGTTAAACAAAAACTTTTAAATGTATGAATGTCACTTTGTAACTTTTTAACAGGGCTTTTAAGGTAACAAATTGCCCTCTCGAACTCCCTTCGAATATTCGTAATTAAGAAACGGGTCTTAGGGGGTAAAATTCAATGATTCCACGAAATATTCACGACTATTCATCACGCGACATTCCATCAAAGACACTTCATCACGGTGACAATTCTTTACTAATACCACAATTCAACACTACGACACTTCGAGTATGTCAAACCCGTCAAGACTGTCGGGATACGAAATTGATTATCATTTATTATTTCACAACCATCAATATCTACACTTTTTATGTTCGATACTCACCTAATTCTTCCACTCTTTCTGCCGAGTCCGTGGGATTAAGAGTGACCAGAGAATGATTGGAAGACTGCAGTGTTCTGAAATCGACTGGAACTTCTGTGGTGGGCAGTTTCTTCGGATTTAGCGTGGGAAGTTTGGGCGGAGGAGGTTCGTCATCGGGCAATTCGTGGTGAGACATGGGCACATCGTCACCGCCTGGCTTGTGGAGATCAGGAACTAGGTTGAGCCAAAACGAAAGCCTGTGGGCCCGGTAATGGTTCTTCAACTTCGGTTTGGTATCTGTAATGTAGAAACTCTATAAAGGATGCTCTAAAAGTAAATGACATTTTAAATCTTTATATATAAAACACATTTTTTATTTCATATTAATGTTTTTATTAGTTTACAAAGAAGACTCATATCCTCCATATGTAACCTCCAACTTAATTTCCTTACGTTTAATACAAAACATTTCACTAATGACCACTATTACCATTGGTGCACATATTTATCCAAATTTTTCATGGCATTTTATAATTGCGGGGAAATATTTGCAATGCTTTCGCTTCTATTTAAGATCTTTAAGATCCTCAATTATTTCTGGATTATTCATATACCGTACATTTTATCCTTAAGATAACAAGCTACATGATCTTAGTGGTCAATTGACATTACACACCTCCCTAGAGATCATTAAATTTTTCTTGTAATAACAAAATGACATTTCACATTGTATGGCAGTTGTTCCTGTACCTACTTTTCTATAACATAACTTCTATGTTTGTTTTTGATAGCATATAATAATACATGTATGTTAGTTTTAGAGAAAAAAATGTCGGCAAATTTAAAATGTGCCTTATTTTTGGGACACCCTTTATTTGGTAATTTATCAATAGGGTTGTTGCCAACACGGAGAAATTTATTTTACTCTAAATGTTTTTCACACCAAATTCCAAGGAAACTTTTCCTAACATATCTATCAATTAATTAGATTTACTAAACTTTTCGCGGAATTACAGTGGATTAATCAGCCCTCTGTTAATAAAACTTTTTATAGAAGAAATACTATCCGGTTTAATTTATTTAAAATCGCAAAAGTGGAAATTATAACGGGCCGTTAAATGCATTAATTCGTCAAAGTTCAAAAGGCCGTTTCGGATCTTTCTATTTTCCTATCCACTTCTATTTTACGACCATCCTAATTTCGCGCAGTCGAGCAGCCCTTTAACATTGATTAAAAGCAAAATTGCAGAATGGTCGGGCGGAAAATGGTGTGTCAGAGTGTCTATAAAAATTTTACCGACTCTATCGTAAAATTATCGGATCGAACTTAATTATAATGCTTTCTTTAGAAACGGTTATTAATGTTTTATACGACAGAATTCGCTGGGGCTGGGGGACCAGTATTGTTCGAGATGTTATTGGTGCAAATGGAAGCATAAAGTAGTCATTTTCAATTTAATACGTTCATATACGTTCGTGTGTGCGTTATCACTTTTGAGTTAATTGAAATTTAATTATTTCACTATTAATACTATTTTAATTTACTTTTTTATCTTAGCATGCTATATAATTGTACCTTTTTTGCGTAAAAGCACAAAATAACTTCGTCATCTCTAATAGTGACTATCTCTTCTCGAGTTTCGAACAAAATGGAAATGCTATATGATGGAATTGTAATGACAAGCTGAAAGGACGGCTTCATAATTATATCCCCTTGGGTACTCCATTAATTGAGGTTTTCAAGTATAGATGGATTGAATAATGGTCCATTTAAATCACTAGATATGAATCCAGTGGATTTTTCAATTGTACTTATATCGACATTTTAAAAAAAAACTTTTCTCTATACTTTTAATGGACCCTAATCATGACAAGCACTGTAGATATGAAAAATTAAACGTAGAGACAATCTAAGTATGATTTAAATAAATAGGTACCTAACATTCGTGAGGTATCCTTATGTGATATGTATGGAAAATAAAACGTTGAGATAGAAATCAATTTACCATACGCGTCAGATTGATGGAGTGAGTCTATAAAAATGTGCTAGATCGAACTTCCCGCTTGAATTAAATATATCCAAGAGTGCATCTTTTGGTAAGTAGAAAACCCGCCGGAATTTCAAACACTTAGAGATTCTCGATGCCCTTTAACAAAGTATACCAGAATGTTCACTAAATCCGACTCGACGCAGATTCGATTTTGTTAGAAACAAAAAAGAGAATCTTGTATGGCGAAATGCATTAAACGGATGGAGGAGATCAGCTAGTTAGACTTTATCTCGTTTGTTTTCGAAGCTGAGACGCTAAACTTGCTTTTCCTACATAATATCATAATTTTCACTCCGAATATTTTTGAACGAAGTTACTGAATTTGTAGTAAACTGTAATCTGCAGTTTTAAAGTATATTTTAAATGAAATCTTTTTATTCCCTTTACTTTACTCCCTGACTGTGATGTTTGATCTTGCAAGGTTTTCCTGATTGGATCCGAATCGGTTCCTACTCCTTTCCTCTGTCCATGGATTTTTTATTTGCGGATAATTGTAGTAATAATTCGTTCCCCAAAGACTAACTAATTTCGCAATTTATTAGTTCTCCATTATTTTTATAATTCCCTCAAGTGGTCGAGTTTCTAAGTATTCCTTATATAGGAAACTTATGCCCGCTTTCACCAACCTGCTTTTAGGTATCTCTTACCTAAGGAATTCCTAAGGTAGGAAGTTCTTAAAACGAATACTTCGCCTGCACTTAGGTAGTAGTAGTTAGTAGGCAAGACCAGTAACTTTAGGTATTCCTTAACTCCTTTAGATATTACTAAATATTACATGGCGAAACTTAAATTGTATTTAGGACTTCCTAAATCCGATTTAATTAAGGCTGTTCTATCGGTTGTGACGACACATACGTACTTATTGTTATTATTTTTACACTGTACAAATAAGTAATTTCGCTTCAAGTCAGCACTGACACTAAAACTTTAGTTCATTCTACTCTTCAAAGAGATGGATCGTCTATTTCACTCGTACTTCACTGAGTGAGTGAAATAGCGAGAGCAATAGAGTTCCAAAAATTTTGCATAGAAAAAAAGTTTACGAAAACTATTATCTACAATGTGTTGGATTCAAATTTTTAATGTTTATCTACATTTCATGTTAATTTTTATTTGTATTTCAAAAGTATGAATAATGTGAAAAAATAATATAATTCAAACAATTTGCTCTCAAATTAGCAATTGACCTTTCAGAGAAAATTTGACGATAAGTAACGGAAATATATGGAAACCGTTTTTATATGTAACGAATATACGGTGATAGAACAACCTTAAAGGATTCTTTAAGCCTAAGGTGACATTTAAAGTTAAAGTGTCGATGTATATACTTTAACCCGGTAAAGTTTGTAAGAAAGTTTGGGAAGTCTGTAAAAATATAAAACAATCTATAAAAAGTATTTAAAAGGAAAAGAATCTGACTGTTTTCCATAAATACGACGAGATAGACTTTTACCATAGGTAATTTTCTTCACCAAGACATATCCTTCAATTTTTCAATTTTTCGTATAATTCCTTTGTTCTAATAAAATTTGAAGAGCCAACTTTATTATTCTTCGAAATTTCCATCTTTCTCCAACAAACTTATGCAAACAAGTTCAAACACTGTATAAATATGTAGTTCGAAAATATTTTGATTAGTTCAACTTCACCGCTTTTGCAACAACAACATTATACAACTGTCAAGTTAAAGACGCATGTTTAGCTTTTAAAAAAGAGCGCTGAATACGGGTGTATATCAAAGACATTAGAATTATTCTAACATTAGAATTATTCTAATGTCTTTGGTGTATCTATATCTTTAAAGCACCCTTTTTCTAAAGGAACCTTTTACATGATTATGAAACCATTTGTCTGTAGGAATAAGGTAAAAGGCCACTTTATCTTAAAGTATAATTTAATTAGAGGATTCTTTCACGCTTTGTTATGAAATCGGCACTTAAACACTAAATGCTTCGAAGATTAAATTACAAGTTTTTGTAATTGAATTTATTGGCCCGTATTCAACACCTCTGTTTAACGTAAATCAATCGTTTAGAGAGTCTATAAGTCGTTGATAAACGTGGAAAATGTCCATATAGTTACTCCATAACAACAATGTACAAATGTCAAGTTCGCAGCTCGTCTGTCACTTAAAAAGAAAAACTCTGAAAACGGATCAGTGAAGTTTACTATATACTAAAATTTTCTATTTTAGATTATTGGTGTTGAATGTCACAAGTAGGTATTACGCATAGAAGAAAACTACTGTTTGTTTAGTGTTCTTAAGGGCACTTTAGAGCCTGCACTTTCAACAAATTCTCACGAAGCCATTAAAAATCAAAAAGAACACAAATAAAAGGGGCTCACATTTCAAATAACGAACATTTTTTAAGCTAACTTTGAGGCTCCTTATCTTTCACGATCGTTCGTTTCAAAGTTTCCGTTTTTTTTACTTCTCATTGCTGTCTCGGTCGGCATTTCTTTTCACTTTAAATTAATCTTGGGAGTTTAATTTCCATAGAAGAGGAAAAACTGAGTGCATTACAATCTCCGTATCGAATTCCGCTCGGGGCGAGGTAAGGCTCTCAGGCTAATGTATCTCTTATTTCCTTATTTTATTGTTGGTTTTTCAGTTTTTTTTTAATCGTTTTGTTCCGCCAACTTTGATAGATTTCGTGCTTTCCCGCTAGCGAAATAATTGAAGTCGGTTATATTGAAACACTTATACAATTTTTATCGGTAAAAAACTTTGCTTTAAAAGTGCAATTTGAAGTTGTGATTCGGTAAAAACTTCGATTATTTATTTTCTCTATCGATTTAGACCTGTGAATTTAGCCAAACAAATAAAGCGTTAGGTTTTCATTATAGGGTCGGTTTGCAGCAAGTTGCTGCAAGTATTTGCGGGAGGTTTTTCTCGTTTCCTTGCGCAAGAAATGTCGGAAGCGTATACACTATTCTTACCATATCTATAATCTGAGCCAGTAGTTACCAACATAATGTCGAGTATAAAACGTAAAAAAAGAAAAAAAAGGAAAAGTTTGGGCAAGAAATTGGATTTTAAAAAGATGTATATTCGGTTTTTGTGAAACGTAAATTAAGAGACGAAGATCCTGAAGAACAATTTTCTTCGCATGAAAATTATCTTAAATAATTCCCATCGCGAAATTAAATCGATTACTTCTTCTCTCGGCCAAAACATTGTCTCCTAGATGGTTCTACTCTCACTAAATTTCCAATATATTCTGGAAAGTTGAAAGTAGATACTATCAGACACTTCAATAATATGAACGTATACACGACTTGCCTAAAGATTGCCTGAAAGCGAATGCTGCAAGAAATTTAACTTGCAGGTTCAGCTCTCAGCGTGTTTCGACACGTTAATATCGCAAAAACTGTCGCAAGTTACTTGTTAAACGACACGAGTCTTAACACAACATCTATTGATACAGGGCTATTCCCATACTTTTTGATGTTGTAGTACCACTTGACACACACCACTGTCATATTGGATCCCGGAGTTAACATGATGTTAATAAAGGATCAAAGTCCCGTGCAACCGGCCCATATACAATTAAATATGCAGGCGTAAAGTAAATTGTATTTTCCGCCAAAGTTCAAAGTAAATAATTAAAGCGAAAGCGCAATGTGTTTTAAATTTTAAATGAGTCGACCGGATTTTAAATGTGCCCTACCTATAGGCACCCATGTTTTTCTTCATACCTGTTCATCGTTTGCTTTGTGTCCCGATAAAAAACGTTTTACTCGTAGTATAGTAAAGAGCGGAGCTTTTTGCGTATTCCTTTTAAAAATGTTACTTCATACGTAACTTAATCGGGATTTCAAAGAAAGAGTAGGTAAGTACTTCATGAAAAAACGCGAACCGTTACAAAGGTTTTATATTAAAATTTGCATAGGTATACATATTTTATTTCTCTCAACAAAATGTTTTTCTACAAAAGTTAATCCAATTTTCATTGTATAATTTAGCAGCATGTTTGAGACGTAAACAAAAATTTTCCGAGATTTTTTTAATTCTTATTAAGAAAGTGGAATTTACTGCGATCGTAACGGTACAAGAGCAATAAGAACTGCAGCAGCAATCGAAGAGGCACATCTTGTAATCCTGCGCCAAAGGAAATAAAGGAGTCTTCGCACGACACTGACCATAAAAACGACTCCTGCGGCCGTGAAGGAAATTGGAATTAGCCCCGTGAATTACTATTGTTAAGGATGCGATGAATCAGCCGAATTAACTGACTGGATAAGGTTTTTCAATTCCAGATAAAAAAACTACTGATGGATTTGATAGAATTTATTGAACGTGCTGGAAATATCCACACACACAAAAAAACTTAATTTCTCTTAACGGCGCTTGAACGGTTTAATGTATAGAAGCTGTAGAAAATTCTGCGTTGTCGATTATTTCATATATCTATAAGGGAAAACTTTTGAAGGGTGTATAAAATTGAAAATACTCTATAAATTCCTCCTCAATTAAACAATAAATAATAATAGGTATTTTTATTAGGACGCATAGTAGCAGCATGATAAGTGCTCGAAATCATTCTTTTTTACGGGGTATTATGTAGGAACGGAGCCCTGAGAAATAAGAAAGGGAAAATCGCGGCGACCCGGCCGCGCACACGAGGAGAAAGCAGATAAAAAAAAGGATTGTAAAATATGCAAAGAGATAACCGTCAGAGACCGAATTTGGGCGTGGTAAAGGTTAGAAGGCTTTTGCCACGGACGCATAACTTTCAAACGGCATAAAACCCACACATCGAATAAAAGTTCATATTCTGATATTTACTCTTCTATAGATGTCTTAAAACTCTGCTTACCAAAGGAAAAAACTTCACCTTATATATACAGGGTGTAACAAAAATGTGGGTTGTAAATGCCATAATAAGCCATTTAATGTAAACAGCTTTATAACGATTACAGGCAAGTGCAAATTTGTAAGCAATATGCATGGTGAAACAAAGAAAACTGCCATTAGTTTCATATAAAGAAAAAAAAATTTATTTATTAAAAATTTATTTACAAAAGTTCTAGATACTTTATAGAATATGTAAGTAACTGTAGAAAATTGAATTAGCTCGTCTTCAAAGTTCCAAAAATATAATATTGTATTAATGTATTCTGAGTGGTTTAAAAGTTATGACCACTTGTTCATGAAAATCGTACTAACTTTACCCATCTGTAGAAACTAAATGGATTGAATTGAAAGTAAATTATAGCCTTCACAACATTGAAATACTGCTTACCGGATGGATTCAAAGGCGAAAGTAACATTTTCTCTGTTATTTTAAATGGATCACCCTATATTTTATATGACCATCAGGGAGTATTTTTGAAGTGCTTTCATTCTTATTGAACATTCCCTATAGCTAAATCTAATACATTCCAAGATATTTCGATTGCAAATTTACAATTTAAAAATGAATAAAATTTTTTTAAGCTTTCTTCTTTTCCTTTAATCTTTTTCGACTATAACTTGTTTTTTTGAGGCATTTTAGATGTAAGTAGATAGGATAAAATCCTCTTAATTTTGTCCCCAGGACATATTGTAATTAATTTATGATCCACCTTTTTGTTACATCCTGTATAACTAGAAAACGAAACGTTGGGTTCCATTTCAATATATCATTATATATGGTATCATTAGTACCAGAAATAAATGAGAAGACTATAAAAAATGCTTAAAACGCCTAGACCTCTTCAAAATTCGCAAATAATGTGCAGATTAACAAGTAGGGCAATAACTGGTAAACAATAATTAATGAGTTTGTTGCGGATTACAGTTTATAGGATTGAAAGGCCTTCTTATTTATTTCTGGTACTAATATATTCACCCTGTATTCTTAACAAGTATCTCTATCTTCTTAACAAGTACAAGTAGAAATAGCACGTTTATTGCGGAGAAGCGATAAAAGATTAGAATAGTAGTAGTATAGTAAATTAGTAGGAGTATAATATCAAACAAGTATAATATCCAACGTTGTACTTTTCCGCTCCTCATACCAATAATACCGAGTTAATCAAAGTAGGCAGCGCATCTGATTAGTACAAAAGAAGAATCAGCTTTCTTGTGTATCTATATGTAATCAGATAGAAGGAATTCCTTCCATTCCACACGTTGCGCCGAAAGAAAATCCCATTGAGGTTCGACTTCTTTCCAAACGAAGAGGACGTTTACCCGCTTGGTGTGGGGGTCTTATTCAAACACAGATCGGCGTGAGAGGGAAAATGACGTCAAAAGGCAGGTTACGCCGGGTTGATGCTTATTTAGTAGACGAACACACAGCCGAGTTACGAACGGGATTAAACAAGAACACGCCGGATTAAAATGGATTTATATGCACAAAGCGATGCGAATTCCATTTGGGGACTGATAATTGTTCGTTTCAAAGATCTGCAGCAATCCGCTTAAAAATTTTCGATATTGTTTAAGCATAATGTTGATCAGGCTTCCTTTAAAGTGGTCGAACTTCAAACTTGTTATCTCCACCAACATTATACGTGCCACAAAGATTGAATATAAAGATTAACATTTATCATTAATCAAACTTTGCGTATAAAAAATACAACTTAATCAATAGGCGATATTTCACATCCGAATTATAAAACTTGTCCAAACTCGGCGAAGTTAAAGTGATAATTACGATTCGAAAGTAATTATAATTAATGAAATCTGCCAGAAGCAGCGAGCGATCGCTTCAAGTGAATATATAGATCGCGCCATAGATAAGAAGTTTTACTCTAATTTAATGTCTTTGCTCCGCAGCGATCCGAACTTTAAACGGAACAAATCGAACCGGCATAAAAGTCTCCATATAAATTAACTGTCCGATGGAGTTTCGTCAAATACCTATAGAACTATTTGAATGCCTTTAAGAGTGAAATGGCTTTAATTTAATATCACTGCATAAGGACAGTTGAAAGAAACTTAGCACAACAAAGAGAGAAATTGCACTAGGATTCGGTTTATAAATAAAAAATGTAAAAATCAAGAGTGTATATCTACTAGTTCGCTTGGATAGTTGAAGATTATTAGATAATTATTTAGAAAAGAGAAATCAACAAATCCTTAAAGCCTACTCTTTCTATAATTTGGACTTGATGCAGATTAATGAATTATTTTGAATCCAGAGCAAGTTAAATTTTATAACGAAAGACAGGCGGATTAAATTAACAGTAAAGATAATGCTATTTAAGAATAAATTTATACAGGATGATCCATTAGTATAGAAAAGCCCAATATGTCAGTTATTGAGGATAATATCAAAAAAACTTCTTTACAAAAGTTGTAGACAGTTTTATGTTGCATATTTTGAAATTGGTTATATTCATAAAGAGTGTTCCGTTTTGCTGTGGTAGACCAAACCTATACTTTTATAAACAAAAAAACCGTTGTTTATTAAAAAAATTGAATTTAGCTCGTCTTCAACTTTCCAAAAATATAATATTTTATAATGTTACACTGAGTGGCTTAAGAGTTATTACTCAACCCCTTTCATATCACTTACAACCCCTTTTCTACCACACTCAACTCCTTACCTACCACACACATTCAACCTTACCTACTACTCTAAACTACTTTCCTACCACCCTTAACCCCTTTCTTATCACCTTCAACTTATTCTTCTCCTATTTTTAAGATAGTTCGGGAAATTAAATTATAAAGGGTTAGGAAAAAATAAGCCGAGTACCTAAATAACAATAGTTAATTTGGTGCCTTCTCTATGAAAATTTTAATAGGTATTTTCTATTTTTTCTGATCGCTAATGTTTTCACCACTTTTCTTCTACCTTGGAGACGAATTTCTCGAATTACGTTTCTAAACAATAAGTTATTTTAGAAGTGAGAAATTTTATTGCGGCAACTCCGCGTCGGCTATAAAATAATCCTGTTCGCCAGCAGCGGCCTAGGAAAGTGACAGATTGCTTCGAAAGCATCCCTTTAGGCTGTACAATTTTCAATTTTGTGCCACATTTTTTAAAGAGGTAATTTGGTCGGGAATTTAAATATTTAAGTTCCGAACGTAAAATGGCGCGATGTTGATGTTGGTAAAACATTGCCTGATGATTTATTGAAATGGGAGAAAATATAAATTAATTTTCGAAATATTTGTTAGATATTATATCATATAGGTAGGTAATCATTAGTATCTATCAATAGATATTATTTTATATAATGTTTAATCATTTATTTGCTAATATACCAACTAATCCTGCAAAAGTCATACATTACAATTTAGTGTTATTTAAGTGCGCAACTGGTTGAGCAGATAATTGCGATTGAAAATGGCAGTGCTAAATTTATAATGCTAGCACCTCTACGTTTAAATATCTAAATATTTAAAAAAAGGTAAAAACGCAAATACGTTTGGGTAAATCAAAATCGTTTATTGCCTCCCTCTATGTTTAAATGTATTTTTTTCTATATTAGGTATTCATAGTTTTTATTAAAGGTCTTTAAGATAAACACATCTTAAATTAAAATAGGTTATAGATACCATTATACTATTTACATACGAGGTTATTCCTTTAATTGTAAGCTACTGAATGTTGCATTAATGCATGTAGAACGTAGAAGATAATGAATTAACTATATAGATATTATTAACTTACCTAAATTTAAATATTTCTTATGAACGCCTTCATAAGCAGTCCATTCTACGCTTTTTAACCTGCTTCTTTCTTGCCTGACTCCATGCATACTGTCCCCATCTGGTGACTCGTTTGGATTCCTATAAAATGTTTTTTAATAAAATTTAATTTTAATAAAATACATATATAGGGTGTTCTTTTAAAATAACAAAGTTGCTAAGGTTTATTCAGTTTTTGTTCACATCGGTCGACCTCTCAACTCTCAAGGGTAAGTTAGGGTAGGTTAGTGTTGGGGATAGGGCAGGGGGTAGGATGGTAAAATTAACCCCTCCCTCTACCCCAAATTTTTTAATTTTATTTATATCAGATATAAATAATATAATTGTGCTAGAAACAAAATAATAATGTTAGCAACTTCGTTACTTTTTTAATTGGATAAGGATAGATAGATACTATATGAAGATAAGAATTTATATGGCAACTACATTATGTACTAAATTTATTTTTTAAATTTTAGACACATGTGTACATTTATTAAATGGTCGTTTCACATAGGCAATTAATAAAAAAACTAACCATTTTAAATAAATTATTGAACAAATGCTTGATATTAATACATATTTTACCGAATATATTTGTAATGACATGCTACTTTTTTAGGCCAATTTCAAATCCAATATAACGAATACTGTCATAATCTGCTTTCACAATCGAATAAATTTCCTGTTTTATGAAACTGCTATTCGTTTGATTTGCAATGAAACGTTCGTTATGAAATTATTTCTGTTTTTTACATTCGTATGGAATATTTAAACGATACATTGATATTAAAAAAATGCGAATACCATTTCGACTTTAATTTTAAACGAATTTAAGCATAAACTTAAAGTACCAACGAATTTATTAGCCATTATTAGACATAGGTATCTAATATTCAAAACTAATTAACGCTCTATTTACTTTTCATTATTTTAGTTTTGGCTAGAGTAATTTAATTACTGCATGTCGTTAGATAGAATAGTAGATTTAATTAGCAAGTGTCTTGGCAGCTGTCTTTATGGTTATTAGATTCTTAACTCGCTCTTCGCAAACGCCTTTCTTCATTAAACGTACGGGCTTACTAAACATCTATTCAATACAGCCCGTTCATTATTGATAAAATTAGGACGAATTTTACGCAGGATCCTATTATTATTTAGCTCATCATCTGGAAATGTTAACACTTCAAAGAGTTTTCCAATTAAGCGTTAACCGTTGATATGTAAAGTGGAAACTTCTAGTGGAAGTTTTTACATTAGCATCGAGTACATTTAACTAATGTAACTGGCCTACGTTCTACTAATTTGGCTTTAAATTCAATAAGAAAGTTTCCCAACAAATTAATAGGAAGATGGTAATAGGCAGGCGCGGCTCTTTAAAGATTAAAATCTACTTTTGGATTACAAGACAGGAAAATTGGAAAAACTGGTGATTCAGTGGATAGTAATTATGTATTGGATTAGATGAGTAAACTTACCCGGTTCTGGCGAAATTGCTCCAATATATCATAGTCGTTTCCGATAAGGCCACTTCAGATTTTGTGTAGTTCTTTGTGAAATGCATTAATCCTCCCACAAGGGGTGCTCCAAGTAAGTAGGGTAAGTCTTCGCCGTGGATACAACCTTGCCTCTGAAAAAAAAAAATAACTTCACATAAATTTCAACTCTCTCGATTTGATACAGTTAAATCGAGCCGTTTATTATTCAAACAAAATACTGAATAAGATACAAATCCATTCTGAGGTTTTCATATAAAGTCCGTTGAAACTGTAAATAAATTTACCCTTTTTGGGTCTCTAACCTTCAAATAAATAAACGGGCGATTTTCCTGTTTCGACTGTAAAAGTCGCTAAAAGCGAGGACGAATTTTACGTGGCTATGAAATGGTCGGGGTTAATCTGAATACATATTTCCAGTTTGTGGTCCAATAAAATACGAAATTCTCCTGGCAAGGTAAGTGGAGATTATGTTGATGTCGGAAGAATATGTTTTACGGTTTTTTTCTCACTAAGATACGGCACCATAAGACTAAGTTGTTACAGTTGTTTGTTTCCATTAAAAGTGATATCTCGAGAGAGAGGGACTCGAAATTTATTCTTATAGGTATGTAAAATTTTACGACTAACTTCATGAACGATTTTATTTCCGTTTACACCAAGTTTGTTTCTAGTATCAAATTCAACGGCCTACACAACTTTACTTAGTGAAATGATGGCCGATTTCGTAAAGAGACATAAAGTATAGAGGAAAGAGCCTAAATTAGAACTCCCATTTTGTTTTTGATAAAAATGAGATTGAAATATTACTAAAAAAGCTTATGCAAGCTTGTAACATTTACTTTATTCTTTTATGCACCATTTCCATTTTGTTTTTTTTTAAATATGAAAATTCCTATGAAAAAAACTATTTTTAAAATTTAAAATTTTAAAAATATCCAAGTAACGAACACAACATTAAGAAAAAGGTACCAAAACGGGGAAAAAAGGCAAGATTTAAGTTTAATAACACAATTATAAGTTTTGTTTTTAAAAAATAGTCAGAATTGACAAATAGTCACATTGACCTTGCGACAACAGTCGCAAATGTAATTCTGTTCAGGATCAGCACAATCCATATAGACTCGCATAGTGAACAGATGATGCACATTACCCAAAGTTCCTCCTTGGTGTTTACGCGACTGTAGCCTACAATTTGGTAACCCAATATACAGTGATGGGCAAAAGTATGGAACCATGTGAATATCTCTGGAATAGTTAGAGATATCGAAATGAAATTTGCAGTGTAGATATTACACTAAATTGTGCATTTGTTGCTGATATTTTCAACAATTTTGAACTTCCGGTTAAACCGGAAGTGATATCAAATTTTAAATTTTTAATGAAACACCCTATTTTTGCATATTTGGTATATTTTTACATTTTTAGAATCTACTCGATGAGCTGATTACAAGGATGGGTCACACTTGGTATTTTGGTCTCATAATAAAGGCTATACAGCCACTAAAAAATTATAACATTAAGAATTTAGGCGGCTCTGAAAGCTAAACAGTGGAAAATCGAGAAAAACGGCTTACATGGTCCTATCCTAACTTTACAACTTTTATCTAATGACATGATATAAAATGTACGCAGGGTGATCAAAAATCTCAAAATTTTTTATCAGAAATCTTTTTGTACCATTAGATAGTTTTCAAAAACGTCTAAAAATCTTCCAGAAATGTCCAAAACTCTTCCAGAAATGAACAAAAACATGTGGTAGAGCCTCCTAAATTAAAAATTTTGTGATTTTTGATACTACTACCGTACTATATATATGTAAGAATATAATCCGACTGTTTTCCAAATAGACTTTTACCGTACCTATATGCAGACATTTTCTATAGACTTACCGTAATTCAGCAACTTTGAGTTTTGTCCCGATAAAAAATGATACAAACCACTGATACAAAATGATTACACACATTAAATTGTGTGGGAAAAATTGGGAAAATACTATTTTAATTATAACAAAAATGTTCGATGCAAAGAACAAACGATTTATTTATTTCACCGTACTCATGACACTTTAAACCCCCCGGCACAATGGGATTATGCCTATTAAGCATTCATTAACATCGGATTATTCCCATTCGTGTGGGTAAAGAGAACGGTAAAATTTAATCAAATAATTACAACACCGCAACCAGTTCGGCTGTATCGGTGTTGTAATACCTTTTAATGTCTATTTCAAAGAACGTATGCGTACTTCCAATTAATGGGAAAAATAGTCATATGCAAAAATAATCATATGTCGTTACGCAGATATACAGAGTGTATTGTAAGTTGATAGTTCTTTTTCAACTGTGTATGAATCTAAGCAACTTATTCAAATAAACTTTTTGAATATTATGAATAACAAAGAAGATAGAAAATTTTATAATTTCGAATATTTTCCAATACATACCTGCTTTATTAAGTAAGAAATTCATTTATGGCAGTCATTACAATACACCCTGTATATTTACTAAACATGCTATATCAAGTGACAATTTTTTGCCGGTACACTCTGTAGAAAGAGACTCTCAATCAAAATGTAAGATAGTGAAGAATAGAAAATACTTTCAATACTACAACATAAAGCAGGCGTGGCTTCAGCGCCTCAGAGCATCATATGCTCTCTTTGTTTGGTACATTGCACAATAACTTGCATTATACATTGCATGTTTCATCGACTCGATGTAGATGACGACTTGGACACAATATATGCATGAAGGTAATAGAAAAAAAATGTTTTACATATAGGTCAATGTAGTTTTGGAAATATTAATATATTGATTTACGCACTAACTATTGATAAAACTAATTATTTCTTCACTCTCTCGTGTAGCCTTTCGTGATGTTCCGTATCGATTCGCATCATCATCATTTGCAACTATATAAATCTAATAAAATAACAAGGCACGAGACATCAATTGTTCGCCATGAGAACAAAGAGTCCAGAAGAATCTTCAGTAATAAATCAAGTCGGAATAATAGAAAATTTCCAGCCGAAATATTTCAAAATGAAATAGTCCAGCGATCGTTCCATTGATAAGATTTAATAGATCGGATCAAAAAGAGCGGCTACCTAGAGAGAAAATGTTATACCAAATGGTGTAACTAGTAAGGTACCTACTAATGGGAGCAAGGGATTACATATGTATTAACGGCCATATTTTAGAAAAGATTATTGCGGTTGTTGCTCAGAAGGGAAAAGGAAACTAAAACTCCCAAAAATAAACATGGATAAAGAATGCACAACAGGAAACTGACGTGTCATTCGAGGAAATGGGATTCCTGGCAAGAGATAGACGAAAATGGAAACAGTCCACCAACGAACGCTCCGTGCCCAAACAGAAATAATGGCCTTACAAGGACTCTTAAAATAATCCATAAATTATTCAACTTCCCTTAGACGTTAGTTCCTAAACCCTTTCTTTTTGTATCGCGTTTAACAGACCAAAAAAAAAAGAAGGAAATATTTCAATGTACGAAAATTCGTGAAACTATTATACCGTAATAGAAAACTCGCTACCGAATTATGAGATCTAAACCGAAAAATAGGCCAAAAAGCAGTCCGCTTGACGGTAGTTTGCATGTCGGCATTCAAGAATGCAAAATGTGAGCCGCGGAAGCGAGAGACATATTTAAGCGCATGATAGCATTCGAAATGAAAACGAAATATAAATGAAGTTGTAAAACCTTTTGACAAAGGAGAGTGGTGATGGATTATAAATCTTTCAAGGCCGGTTCGACGAAACTTTGATCCTTTGTTGACTTCGGTATCAAATATGACATCAAGTGGTATCAAAATCAGTGGTATTGCAACAATAAAACGTTGCAATATTGTATTGAAATAAAAATACATGGTTTTTTAATTATCTAATGCATCGCATACATGTGAAAGTTAAGCATTTGAGCGCATCATGTATTTTGATTGCAATGCAATATTGCAACGTTTTATTGTTGCAATTTATCGCACCACGTGAAAAAGCTCTCACAGTTGTAATAAAAAAAATATTTCTTTCTGAAAATTTTACCACTCTGTATCCCAAAAGTTAGTAGGGGAAAGGAAGGCAAAACGGAACACTTAACAACAATGTAACAAACACCTTATCAATAATTTAACAAGTTTAAAAAAATATATTAATTTCATTGAACTTTTTTAAGGTAAAAACTAATCAACATGATTAATTGTTAACAATGTTACGTTCAAATAAGACTTTGATAAATTCACAGATAATAAGGATATTGGTTGATTTCTAATACCTTCAAGTCCTTTTTACCTTCATGGTCGAGGTAAAACGGACAATACTTGAAGCCAAAACGGACCTACACAAATATTAATCAGTCAAGAAATTATTCTCCACCTGAACCAAAGCAAAAAATATTATTATAATATAAAACATTTATCATTCCCTAATTTCAGTAATTTCATTAGATTTATATTAACACTCACGTTATTCGAAGGCAAAATAGACCAAGGCAAGGAAAAACGGTATCTTTACCAACATCTTTAATGTCTGTGATTTTATTAAAGTCTGATTTGAACAAAACATTGAGTTAACCATGTTTTTAACTATGTTGTTAACCAAACATTTTAACTTTAAAAAAATAAGAAGAATTTGATATTTTTTCTATACTTGTTATTTAATAAGTGCTCCGTTTTGCCTGGGGCATTTTTGCTATAAACAACAAAATTTCAAAATTTTGAGGTAATAAGTTGAGATAGCGTCGGCATACTTGATTATTAGCTTAACCATATGTCAATTTACGTATAATTATCATGAGAATACTCTATCACAAACCAAACCAAACTGTAGGCTAATTAAAAATTGCAAATTTTTTAACAAAATCTAAAAAACTTTCCTGACTAAATCACTGTACATGCGGTGAGTACACTGACCGAAAGCAGGAATAAGGAGGACGCAATCTTAACGTAACAAATTCATGGAGATGGCTTTACCCATTTCAAAATTATGGTTTTGGTCACATGGGCCGTTTTGTCTTCCTTTCTCCTACGTAACAAACTAATCGAGCACTGGCTCAAGACGGGACGAACCCAGGATCATCAGTTAACACAAGATTAAAAAAGGTTTGTGCAACGCGAGAGGAGAGTTAGCACCGTGTTAACTTTGATCCGGTGTCAGTTAACACCGAATTTGATCCACATTCGTGCAACCGGCCTCTCAAACATTTTATTCGATCGAACGATAAAATAGCGCAGTCGCAAAAGGAAATACCGCGGGTACGCGCGCTCTAAAAATAAACAAGAATCCGGATCATCCGTACATAATTCCTGTTATCAAACGCCGGCTCGTTGCCGTGAGTGCCTCAATTTCCTGCACCGACTTAAATTATTCATACGGTTATATCTCGTTTCGGATGCTTACATGTACATTACAACTCTCTCCGCTTTTACGAGTCCGTTCCCGGTTGTTTAATGTCCGCATGCAAACTGCCTTTCCGTATCTGCGATCGTTACTCAGGTCGAAAATCAAAAGAATTAATTCGGGTTAAAAATGGATGTGATAGCGCCTTTGAAAAATTACCTACGCCGCCGTGGCTTTTACGAATTTAAAAACAAGTTATTCAAAATGTAGGATGTAAGCGATTGTAGCTTAACTGGAAGACCAGAAGAAGTATTTGAATTGGTTCTAAATTGGGCCGGTTGCATGACAGTGGACCAATTCGGTGTTAACTGACACCGGATCAAAGTTAGCACGGTGCTAAATCTCCTATATCCTGTTGCACACATTTTTCTTAGTCTCGTGTTAGTTGATCCCGATTGGTCAATACAGTTTTGATCCAAGCCTCGATTATTTTATAACTATCTATAGAGACCAAAAATTTTTTTGAAAAAAATTTTGAAATTTTTGTTCGCCCTGTGAACATTTTATATCATACCATTAGACAGTACTTGAAAAGTTAGGATAGGAACATGTAAGCCGGTTTTCTTGATTTTCAAGTGTTTGGCTTTCAAAGCCACCTAAATTTTGTGATTTTTGAGTGTGATGTTTAAATACCAAGCTCAGTCATTCAAAATCAGACATAGGCTATTTTAGAAGCACTAAAATCAATGTAAAATTAGAGACCAAAATCATTCAACTTTCTCTATGTTGTAATGTATTTTTTCTATATTCTTCAGTTTTTCTAATATCTCTAATAAGTACGTTTTTATTAAATAATATCTTTAAAAAGATACCTAAAATTAAAATCTGGTTAGTCCATTGGAAAGCACTAAAAAAGCACTAAATTCCGATGTAATATTTAATAGTGGAGGTGCTAGCTTTTTATAAACTTAGCACCGCCACTTTCAATCGCAATTTTCTGCTTAACCAGTTGAGCACTAAAATTAGTAATTGGGCACTAAATTAGCACTAAAAGAGCACTAAATTAAGAAGTATGAATTTTTAATTTTTTGGTGGTGGAAGTGCTAAGTTCACACAGGTCTGATAAACACTTTAATCACACGACGACCACGAATCAGTTGATCCAGTGTTAATACTGTGCCAAATAGTGATTACTTTATTACTTACTTTTCTTGAGACATTCGTTAGGAAAATTCAGGCCGTACTTCCGATTGTCCGCTTCGGGCAATTTATTTATTGCCTTTCGTCAGATTCGCTTTCAGTTTTTGCTGCGTCACTGTTTGGCCGTCCGCCAACTTGGTTTGTTTAGTGTGAAGTATCATTTTGCTTCTTTCGGGCTATTCTATATTTTTTGATTTGTTGACCACAACATATAAGCGACAATTGAAAGCCCCCTAGATTCTCGCGGTCGTTAAAGTAATTTATAGTCGATCCTCTATTGACCGCGAACATTCGCCGGCCATCGAAATATCCCCGAGAATCCAAAATATCTAATAAAATAGGCGTTAGTAATATCTCCCTGCAATCGAGAATTTCCTTTTTAGCTCTTTTTAACTACTGAATTTAATTATCGTGGAATGTACGTATAAATTAAAGAGATATCAATGAACTTTTTTCGTAGGAAAAGTGAGTTAAATAATGATAAAAATTATTGGCAATTTTCTTTTGTGCTATAAAATTATTCGTTTAAAATAAAACGTCGCGTTTGTCTTTGGATAAGCTCTTTTAGTTTAAACCCTTTGAGCAACCTTCGTCATTAATATGCATTAGATAAATTTGTTCTTAGATTCAATATTGATGCTTAGCAGGAAAAAATTTGCAATTTAATTAAACGCTTTTATTAAGTTTTAATTCAAAGCACGGAAAATAAAATATTGATTTTTTTAAATCCAAATAATTCAATTAAAAACTACAATGGACACAATACCTGCGTGAATACAACGATTTAATTAATAAATTCCACTGATCCTGAAATTAATAGATAACTATCTATTGATTTTATTATCTGTACCATCAATAAATTTCTTTCCATTTTCTCCCCACGTAATTACGCATTTTGGTCGGGATAAATTTATTATTAAAGTCCCCGGAGCCGAGCAAACTAGAAAAAATAAAAGTTTTCAAATCTTTTTATCCGAGGGGTTCATCTCGGTCATTCTTATTTACGATGTTATATTAGGAACGTAAGTTAATTAGGGGACATTTTATTTTTCGTTTATCTTATAAAAAAGTTAAGTAATTACTTTCTTAAATCTTATTCTCGGGAGGTTTCGAATTTTCCTTTAAAATTTAAAGAAATATTTATCTCGATTCTTTGATTACGAGCGAAAAATTTCGCAACGAAATGTTAATTTTGTTAATTGACGTGTTTTTAATTAACTAAAAACACTGTTTAACTATACATAATTGTTTCCTTTGTGGAAATGAAAATTAGATAACTAGTTCAAAAGTTTCAAAATAGACATTTTTTTGCATATGTATAAAGGATGTCCCGAAAATAATGGACATTTTAAATTTTCAGCCATTTTTTCGAAGGTGTAAATAGCGTAGAGATATACAGGATGTTAATTAATGCTATGTACTTATTTTAATGGGTGATTCTGGAGCTAATTTTGAGTCGAAGTTCTTATAAAGGTATGTCCTCCGAAGCTCCTCCGGGTTTCGATATACAGGGTTGTAAAGTATTATTTTTATTTAGTTTTTTTTATCAAAAATTTGAAAAACCGTTTGCGATATTACATTGAATTCTAGTATAACATATTATGATATAAATACGCATTTTTAAAATAGAAAATATTTTTTTACATATTTGCGACCCTATAATATATAGAAAACCGAGCTTCGGAGGACATACCAAAGACTACATGAACTTTTCGACTCATAATTAGCCCAAGAATCACCCATTAAAATAAATACATTGCATTAATTAACACCCTGTATATTGCTCAGTGTTTCGTTTGCCTGTGAGGAAGCTTCAAACTTGATAGAAAATTTCCTTTTTTTTTAATAACTCAAAAACGATCGGTTCAATTTTTATAACATTTGGTATGTAGGTAGTTATTTTAATTCAAGAGCCATTGTTCAAAGCAAAAATTACATCAACTGCAAACGAAACACTTTGCGATATAGGTAATTTTGGCTCAATAGATTTATTTTGATCTTACCAACATACAGGGTGCGGCATAAGTTCCGCCCCACTATCAGGTTCTTACAACCTATAATCTATAAACTTATTCTAAGCTGTAAATACATGTTAAATTACATTTTATTCACTTTTTCTATTCGTTTTTTCGTTTTTTTCCGACGTGCAAAATGGGGGCGGAACTTATGCCGTACCCTGTATACAATATCTCTGCATGTGTACACGGTATTATGGAACATCCTGTATTAAACATACAAAAATACACCCTTCTCATCCAGGTCTTTAGTGGGAAAATAACGTTTTTGTTGCGGCCTCCAGAAACATGCGACCACACGTATAATGTTCGGCAGACCCATCTCACACTCAATTATCGTCTTCCTTTTCTATCTAAACGAGTGGCATAGTGTATTAGAAAAGAAACGCGATAGGTCTGCCGTTGAGTGAGCGATAGGTCGGCCGACCATCATACGTAGTCCGATTAAAAACGGAACGAATGAAACAGAAACTTTTGATAACAAAAAGCCTTAATGCGAAGCCTTAATTAAAATCGAGAAGAATGAATCCGGGTACAATTAAAACAACTGACTATTCTGACGAATTCGCATAATTATAACGGAGCAAGCTTCGACGTATGCTCGCCGTCAGCATACCGAATTCGTATGCTGTAAACAGGAAACTCTAACGAATTGGAATGCGGTGGATCCCAGATGGTTGATTAGAGGGATTAATGGCAATGGCAAACTTGGCTTCGAATGGTAACGGTTAAAGTGGTCACGTGATTAAATAACGAATAAAAAATATCTTGTATAGTATAGGGTAGTATGTTTAAGAATGTAATTATTTGTTAATTTATCTACTAGGTATATCGATAATTAGGTTTAGTTATTGCGGCTATTAACTAAATTTATTTTTTGAATGAAGACGTTTCATTGAATAATATGCTAATTAACGAACTAATTAACTAAAAAACAAAGTTGTCAAGAACCTTATTTTAGGTAACAATATATTTAAATATCTTTACCTAAATGAATTTGAAGCAATAGAACACTTTCACACTGTCAAAAATATTGTTTCTAATAGTTGTACAAGTTGTAAAGGTAGGAAGTCATTTAATAAAAACACAAGTAGTTCATATTAATCAGGTAAAAAATGATGGAATAAATTATATCTGCCAAAAAAAATCATTATTTAAAAATAAAAATCCACCTGTTTCGGGATTTGTCTCCAAAGTCGCCTATTCTCGAGAAAATGAATTTATTCCATAATTTTGCACTTCACAGTATCTACAGGGTGTCCCGTAAGGAATGGTCAATATTTTAATAATAGATTCGTGACCTCAAAATATGAATATTTTACGGACCTGCTTTATTAAATATGAAATTTATTTGTTTTCGGCATTTATTTGACAGATGACTGCCATAAATAAATTAATTATTTAATAAAGCAGGTACGTATTGAAAAATTTTCGAAATTTAAAAAAAAATATAAAATGTTCTATCTTCTTTGTTATTCAGAATATTGAAAAAGTTACTTAGAATTAAGAGATTAATACACAGTTAAAAAAGAAGTACATATCAACTTACCTAAACTTAAACCAACTTATAGAGAAATAAAATTACGTCTTTAAAAAATTGTAAAAATGTAAAAATTTCACAATCCGTTCGCTACAAAAATAATCAGTATGCGTTGAAGCGATGAATCGTGTCTTTAAAATTTAACCTTTAATAACATTCTTCAATATTATAAGTATATTTAACAATAATCGAAACGGTTCGGAGACCCCTTTCCAACCTTTCCGCGAGTCTAATAATAATATAGATAGTATAATAATATATGTTTAAACTTTTAGGTTTAGCAATATGTTAGGTTTCAAAACAAATGGAATAATTTACTCATACTTCATAGCAATTTCAGGTGAGTAACTATCCATATTTTAACATATTCACATTCAATGTAACCCATTATAATACATACATACAGGATCTTTCAACGAAAATTTGACTCTGTATATGATTAATTAAATTGCTAATATTCAATTATATTTTAGTAAATTTAATGTCGATGCTGACAGGATTGGGATTCGCTTGGTCGTCCCCTTGCGTACCCAAACTGAACGGAGAAGTGGATTCCGAATACAACCCTCTCGGGCGTAATGCAACTATTCAAGAAATATCATGGATAACATCGCTTCATAACTGTGGCGCAATCGTAGCACCAATCTTTTGCGGCTTGATCGCTGCTAATTACGGAAAAAAGAAAACCATCATTTTATTTGCTATCCCGCAGCTGGTTTCGAATATTGTATTAATATTCGCCAATCATGTGGTGCATTTCTACGTAGCTCGATTTTTGATCGGTTTAGGTACGGCTTGTACTTTTACGACTACGCAGCTTTACACTGTGGAAGTTGTGCCTGCTTCTCACAGGGGTAGAGCTTGTGCACTCCTGCATTGGATGGTAACGATAGCCCAAGATTTGGTGTTCATAATTGGGCCAAACGTGACAATTAAGACTCTGGCAATGCTTTCGTTACTACCATCAATAGCTTTTTTTGTGCTATTCGTTGCATTTGCTCCAGAAAGTCCTTACCATTTTATTAGTAAGAGTAATTTGAAGAAAGCAGAATTGGTTTTATTGAAAACAAGAAGGGAACGTAACGTTAGTGAGGAATTAGAAACTATGGTAAAGTACGTTGACGAAAATAATAAGTTTTGTTTGAAAGAATTTTTTTCATCTAAAGGTGTACGTAAAAGTATATTATATGCAACGGCACTACTGGCTTTTCAGCAATTCAGCGGAATAAATTGCATATTTTCTTATCAGCAATCAATATTAGCTCAATCTAAATCTATTCTACCAGCTGATATATCTGTGATGGTCGTTGCAATGTTTCAGATAATTCCTCTTATATTTACTTCCAGATTAATAGACTCCTGGGGAAGGAAAAAATTAATGATTGCTTCTTACCTAGGCGAAGGTTTATCGCTATTTTGCTTAGGCATATATTTTCGCTTGCAAAGTTTAAATATCGATACAAGTTATTTGAATATCGTACCAATAATTTCTATTATGGTTTACATACTCTCTTTTAAGTTGGGATCCGGACCGGTAACCTTAATCTGGACAACGGAGTTGTTTCCGCAGAAGTACATGATCGTTTTAAATTCGTTGTTTGCATTCGCATTACAAATACTCACTTTTTTAATAACATTAATTTTTCCCAGCTTATGGTATAAGTTGGGATTGGAAGTGGCTCTTTGGGGATTCGCTGGAGTAGCCGTTCTGGCGATATTATTCGTATTTTTTGCCATACCCGAAACCAAAAGTAAAACATTCTCCGAGATACAAAGGGTTCTTAATAACGATTCTGATTTTATATGATGTTTTTTGTTAAATAAATGTAGATACATATTCTAAAAATGTTACCTTCTCATCTGTTCGGTAAGGTTTCATGTGCGTGTATATTCTCTTTAAATGTACTAAATATAATTCTTCTTGCTTCTTGAAATATTTCTTCTTTTACTCGAAGATGCTAACCACAAAATAAACATTTATCATCCTTATCTACTAAAAAACAATTGTGAAAGCTCCTTTCTGATGGATTCATCCGCACCTTTCACATTCTCAACGCAATTTGCAGACCATTATTTTCCATATACAGTTCTGATGCGTAGTGAAATATAAGCAGATGTATTCCATGTAAAAACCCACAAATAAGAGAAAACAAGAATCAGTTTTCCAAACGCTCCGCGAACACTCATAAATCCCGATATAAAAAATGGATAACCAGAAACCGGTAAGTAATTTGTGTATTTTGCCTATAAAATAATTTATTAGAGCCCTGTGGATTGCATGCGCCACTTGCGAGCTCTAATCTGGTTTACTGCTCCGTTGTCGGCGGTTGCTCCCAGAGAAACTAAAAATTCCATCATAAATTTTAAACATTGTATTACATCAGTTTTTCTTGCGTGCTCTTTTAGATTACTCACATATATTTTTCAAGAACTACAAAAGAGGCTCTTTTGTATAACAGGAGGTAACGAGAATTTTCCTCTTCATCAGTTATTTACAGAATAATGTCCCAAAAATTAGCAAAATTTGACTTTATAAGAATTTCACGATGAACTTTAACTTTCTGTAAATTGGTAACTACTTTCCCGATTTAGAAAAATCGGATTCTGGATTATGTTTGTTCGTAAAATACCCTCTATATATGTATAAATCTTAAAAAATTATAATTTATGATTTTAAGCTAATGTAGTAGATATCTGTAGTAGGCTCTTGGTAGAAATTCAAACTAGAAAAGTACAGAATGTTATGCTTCCATTTAACTTCTTACTTTCCATATTGTCCGAAATATAAAGCTTCTTTTCTCAAGTTATATAGCGTAAAATTAATTAACCAGCCAGTATGCCCGGAATTCCTTCTGAGCTTAAAGGAGTCGAATATTAACTTTTTATAACCGTGTATATTGTTCAGTGAGAACTTCATCCTCCTGAAAATTGTGAATTTCTCATCTTAAAACTTGGCAGAGGATCGACTTTTTCACACGTGAAAATTGAAACATGGCACAGCTTCCATCTCCAAAAGAGCACACACCCTATCAAAATGCAAATTGTAAGCTTCATGAATATTTTACGCCAGAATTGTTTTGCGAGTTAATGATTCAGCTGAATTTTATAACAGGATATTATATGCACATAAAATAATGCGGTTCCCTTCTAAATTTAATGCGGGAAGGGAACCCATAAATTGCTAAGATGAACAGTTTATCGAATAGGTATGTTGTTTGTTAGATTTTTAATTAGGTATTTATTTAACAGTGGGAATTTAGATGTTAAATAAATACATTTTGCATGGATTAAAAAATGCTTGTTAATGGGATTAAAAATTGAATATTCATATATTTATTTTTATTTCAAATATTCAATTTTCATACCAAATTACGATCAGTATTTTAATTAAATGTACACTTTAAAAAATATACAAGTAAGTGCAAATTCGTACGCAATATGGTCAATAGGTGCATCAGAAAAGACGACGGTCTTTAGTCTCGTATAAAGGAAAAAGAAAGAGTGATGTTGTGGAAATGCAACTTACTCACTGATATCACACTGTTATTTTAATATAATCCTTGTTCAACTCATTGAATTGACCATATTGCCACAAATTTGCACTTATCTGCAAATGTTCTAGTCTATTCATAAAAGGCGCGGAGTAATACGCCGTCGTAAATCAATACGGGATCAACGATCCAAGAATTATTAAAATATTATCATAAATGTTAATTTTTTTTCTAGGTTGGGCAGGTAGCTTCTGTGTAGCTTCTGTGCAGCCTGGAATTTGGCTAATTAATAATTGATTTATTACTCCGCGCCTTTTATAGAGTATAAAATTTAGTTATTAAGTTTAGTTATTATTAAATTTTAATATTTAATTAATTTAATATTTAATTATTAATATTTAATATTATTAATTATTATTAAATTTAGGTATTTAGAATTATTCATTTTAAGTAAACAGTGTAGGAATCAAGAATTAAAAACCGGTTAAAGGGTAATTAACCCAGTGTATAAACCAAGAATGTACGAATCAAGAATACACCATAAGTTTTCCATTAGATATCTACCTATTAATTTTGAAACGTAAAGTACGGTTTGATGTGTAATGAACATCAGAGATACTAACTAGAATTTGTGGAAAATAACATTCCTCTAGCAATAGAGTAATAGCGCTCCCGGATGGATCCACCATAATCACCAATTTCCAATGATTTGCGGATTAAAAAAAATTGTTTGACTGATTCACGCTATTTTAAACGGTATTTACCAAATAACAGGGAACGCCGTATAATCACGAAACGCACAAAGCTAAATCATAAAGAACGCTTCTGCGGCAGAGGGCTTCCTTTCTCTCTGGCAAAGCGTAATTAATTGACAGAGAATTGGCGAACCGTAAGAATTTGTTTATCTGAGAAAAAACGTATTTTCGGAAGCAAATACCAGTACCGGTAAAATGCTTTAGCTACGTTCCCGGTTTGTTTTTACCTGTAATTTCATTATGTTATTCAAAGAGATTTATTTAACTAACTAGGTATTTATATTATACGTAAGTACTTTTTTTACATTAAACATTTAAATGTGATGATTTAGGTACATCGTGTATAAAATTATGAAATTTTCTACAAAGTATTTCAAAATAAGGTGGTTTTGCTTAGTAAAAAAATTTCGTAACGTCTTCCGTTTTCAAGATGTATGGTATTGAAAAAAATCTTTTACACACACATTTTTTACGATTTTTTTCAAAAAGCATTTTTCCTTTTTCCACTATTTCAAAAAAGAAAAGTACAGTAGAGAATTCCCGTGCGAGATTAGTGCAGCATGCAAGTAACGAAATTATAACTATAAAATATTTTGTATTTTAAAAGGAATAAGTACCTAATAAATGTCACAACAAAGCTTGAATATTATTTAATTTGTCTTTCCTGTGATAGTTGAAGCTTTAATGACCAGGAGCCAATTTGGTTACGACCTTCCTCGAATCAGGTACTGAAACGTTTTTTGAAAGCCAACTTTGTTCCCTTTAAGTCTGATTTATTAATAGATGCGTAGGTACTCTTTGTGAAAAATCGTTGAATTTAAATATTAAACATAGAGTAGGGCCGAAAAACAGGCATTTAGCGTTGGCTTTTCAAAGTCTTTTCGGGTTTTTCCGGCTACTCGATTTCGGAAATGGGAAAATATTTTGCGGGAAAAGAACGCGCCGCGTCCTAAACAAACAAATCAGCCATTCATAGCTCTAATTTAATGCCATTCGGGGCGATTCGAATGCAAGAAGGAAAAATAGAAGCCGTCGACGACGGACGGCTATTGTAGCCGACCGGTTTTATTGCCGGATAAATAGAGTCAATTGACTATAAAGTATTCCGCTAATTTTATAAATCAGCGCACTTCATTCGAAACGGGAATAAATTTCCTATTGGCTGTTTAAAACTATACGCGTATAGCAATTAAAGGGAAACGAACGATTTTTTGCGGCATTGAAACATTGATTGCTAAAGACGGTTGAGTTTACAGCTAGTAGAATAATAATTAACATCACTATCCTACTAACTATACAACTGAAACCGAAAGAATCCATTCATTCATTCATTCATTCATTCACTGACTCATTGGCGTGTTTTTTTTTTTACGGCCAAACGCGAAGGAAAATCGTCGCGGAAAAAACGCTATCCGACGTAACTCGACGAGATCTATCGGAAAATCGATATTTCGAAACCCGGAAAAGTTTCCTTCCGGGTGAAAAACCGGATTTTTGGGGTATTTTTGAGGTTTTTCGGGATTTTCTCCGAAAATCTTCCGACGATTTTCTTTAAAATTTTCCAAAATATTCTTTAATATATTACCAATCACCTCACGCAAACCGCATATCGGGGAAAATCCATTTACCGGAGTTATAGGAAAAACAAATTGTCATTTTCGCAATTTCGGCAAAAAAATTGAAATATCTCGAAAAAAGATGCGATTTCGAAAAAAAATTTATTCTTCGAAAATTGTAGAGAACGCTTTTCTCTATAATAGGACATATAAGGGGTTATTCTATTTTGAACCGTTTTTGAGTTATAACGATAAAAAACAAACATTCCTTCGCGAACGAAAAATTTATATTTTACAATTACTCAAAAACTAGCCGTTTTTTGAAAATTTCTCAAGAATCGAAATTTGTAAAGAATAGTATTTTGTATAATATATGTGGATGGGGTGATTCGATTTTGAGCGGTTTCCGATTTATAGCGCGATATCGATTTTTTAAAATAAACGCGATTGACAAAAAGTCGAAATAACTCGAAAAAAGATGCGATTTCGAAAAAAAATTTATTCTTTGAAAATTGTAGAGGATGTTTTTTTACATAATAAAAATTTTACGGGGTGGTTCCAACTTTAACGGTTGTTGAGTTACGACGAAAAACCTGCGATATTACTGGGTAAAACCGAGCTGATTGGCGCGTTTTTTTCTTACGGCCGTACGCGAAGGAAAATCGTCGCGGGAAAAACGCCATCTTTACGAATTTTGACGAGATCTATCGGAAAATCGACATTTCGAAACCCGGAAAAGTTTCCTTCCGGGTGAAAAATTCCGGATTTTTAGGGTTTTTTGCGATTTTATCGGAAACGAAGAGATCGATTTTTCTCAATCTCTCCTAAAATATTCGTCAAATTAATATCGATTATCTCACGCAAACCGCGGGAAAATCAAATTTTCTTTCGTGGAGTTATGGCAAAAATAATTTAATTATAATTAAATTCATTATTATTTACACGCTCAAATCTCGAAAACTATTAGGTGTACGATAATTTTACAAGAATACAAATTTGTTAAGCGTAGTTTTTTCCAACTAACAAAACAAACTGCATATGTTTATCTTGAACAGTTCAAAAGTTATAGGGGTAAATCTAAGTCGTGAACATGAGACTCGAGCGACTGATTTATGGTTCAAATTCGCGCAGCAAAGGGATTCCCGAAACCGTTCTCTCCGTAGAGAACAGGGACGGATCGAGAAGGAATTACTTTATGAATAAATACATTAATATCTCCGAAACGGAAGGTTTACGAAAATATTACAAAAATACAAATTTGTTAAGCGTAGTTTTTTCTAACTAACAAAACAAACCGCATATTTTTAAATTGAACTGTGCGAGGGTATTTTACTTTGAAAAGTTAGCTTGTAGCGGTCGAGAGAGGGGTGTGCAATGTGCATTAATATTTTGGCATTTTGGATTTTGGCCGAGCGACTATTAGCATTAGCATATGTTAGAAATGGGGACGGCACTGCGATGGATATTTATTTAAACCGAAAGAATTGTATCGAAAATGTATGATTCACGGAGGGACTAGTTTTTAGGTTGATAAGGTGGAATCGGATGATGTATTACTTTACTTTGTTATTTTGTTATTGGGTGTTAATAAAGAAAGACTTACAATTATTTATTTTTCGGGGTGCGCTTATAAACCTTATTTGATTTCAAGCGAACAAATTTTTGGATTTGGACGCTATTATCAAAGTTTTATTAACAATTACGGCTAATAAACTTTTGAGCTTACAATTAGTGATTTGTGATAATGAAGCAGTAGTGTATGGTTGTATAGTAGAGTGTATAATAGTGGTAGTGATTGCCTGACTAACTGACAAGACCACCAAAAGATTTAATTGCAACAATTGACGACCTGGCAACGGGTAAGTGTCCCAAGAAAGGGCGAAATCGAAATAACTCGAAAAAAGATGCGATTTCGAAAAAAAAATTATTCTTTGAAAATTGTAGAGGATGTTTTTTTACATAATAAAAAGTTTACGGGGTGGTTCCAACTTTAACGGTTGTTGAGTTACGACGAAAAACTTGCGATATTGCTAGGTAAAACCGAGCTGATTGGCGTATTTTTTTCTTACGTCCGTACGCGAAGGAAAATCGTCGCGGGAAAAACGCCATCTTTACGAATTTTGACGAGATCTATCGGAAAATCGACATTTCGAAACCCGGAAAAGTTTCCTTCCGGGTGAAAAATTCCGGATTTTTAGGGTATTTTTAGGGTTTTTTGCGATTTTATCGGAAACGAAGAGATCGATTTTTCTCAATCTCTCCTAAAATATTCGTCAAATTAATATCGATTATCTCACGCAAACCGCGGGAAAATCAAAATTTCTTTCGCGGAGTTATGGCAAAAATAATTTAATTATAATTAAATTCATTATTATTTACACGCTCAAATCTCGAAAACTATTAAGTTTACGATAATTTTACAAGAATACAAATTTGTTAAGCGTAGTTTTTCCAACTAACATAACAAACTGCATATGTTTATCTTGAACAGTTCAAAAGTTATAGGGGTAAATCTAAGTCGTGAACATGAGACTCGAGCGACAGATTTATGGTTCAAATTCGCGCAGCAAAGGGATTCCCGAAACCGTTCTCTCCGTAGAGAACAGGGACGAATCGAGAAGGAATTTCTTTATGAATAAATACATTAATATCTCCGAAACGGAAGGTTTACGAAAATTTTACAAGAAACAGAAATTGTTTACAATTATTTTTTCTATCGAACGGTATATTTTCCGAACCTCGCGAACAAGCCGTAACAAAAATCGTTTTTTCCGGAAAATTCAAAATCAAATATATCCTAAACCGTTAGATTTACGAAATTTTTTCAAACTAGGTGATTTGTAGGGATTATTTTTTTACATCGAATAGTAATTTACAAATTTTTATTCGACAATTAGTTTTTGAGTTATTAGATAAGGTTTAATTTTAATTAGACATAATTAAAATTATCACGCTCAAATATCGAAAACTATTAGGTTTTCGAAAATATTACAAGAATACAAATTTGTTAAGCGTAGTTTTTTCAAACTAACAGAACAAACCGCATATTTTTAACTTGAACCGTGAGAGAGCATTTTACTTTGAAACGTTAACTTAAAGCGGTCGAGAGAGGGATGTGCAATGTGCATTAATATTTTGGCATTTTGGATTTTGGCCGAGCGATTATTAGCATTAGCTAATATGTTAGAAATGGGGACGGCACTGCGATGGATATTTATTTAAAACGAAAGAATTGTATCGAAAATGAATGATTCACGGTGGGACTAGTTTTTAGGTTGATAAGGTGGAATCGGATGATGTTTTACTTTACTTTGTTATTTTGTTCTTGGGTGTTAATAAAGAAAGACGTACAATTATTTATTTTTCGGGGTGCGTTTATAAACCTTATTTGATTTGAAGCGAACAAATTTTTGGATTTGGACGCTATTATCAAAGTTTTATTAACAAATATAGCTAATAAACTTTTGAGCTTACAATTAGTGATTTGTGATAGTGAAGCAGTAGTGTATGGTTGTATAGTAGAGTGTATAATAGTGGTAGTGATTGCCTGACTAAGTGACAAGCAAGACCACCAAAACATTTAATTGCAACAATTGACGACCTGGCAACGGGTCAGTGTCCCAAGAAAGGGCGCGTTAGCGCCCTTTCCAACCATTCTGCGAGTCAGTTATTGATAAAATTATAGTAGTAGTAGGTAGAAAAGACGGTTGAGTTTACAGCTAGCAGAATAATAATTAACATCACTTTCAGTTATTGATAAAATTATAGTAGTAGTAGTAGATATTAGTACTACTTTCGCTTTTCGCAAGAAACGTGCTAGTTGTAACCTTTTCTAGAACCAATTTAGGAGCTTTTTCATCAAATAGTCTTGGAATTAAAATTTTTAATTTCTTACCAGATGGTGTTGGAGAAGCAGGTAACTTGAAGACCTGCTCCAGTTCGGGCACTTTTGATAGATCTAATTGTGATATTGTCATGGTGTCATAATTTTATTTTGTAAGTTAAATTTTGAGAAATATGTTGACTTAACATTTCAAATATTTAACATTTCATGGGATAATAAAGCATCTATCTGTCTATTTCTTCTACTACTTCTGCTCTACTAGTTACTGGTACTACTACTCCACTTTGGCTCCTCCGCAAGAAACTAAAAATCTAAACCGCAACGAATCCGTAACATCTAAACATCTAAGTACTATTTCTTTAGGGTATTTGTCAAGATTGTGGGGGAATAATGGAATTTTTAGTATTTAGTACCTGCTACTACTACTACCTTTGATACTATCTACTATTAAGACTCTAATCCGCAAGAAAAATGCTTTGGCCCATATTCAGCGCCCCATTTTAACGTTAAACATACGTTTAACGAACCCCTTTAACGTAAACAATATCCTTAGTTACACCATAACAAGAATGTACAGCTGTCAAATTAAAGAAGCGTGTTTAACTTTTAAAAAAGAGAGCTGAATACGGGCGAATATCTTTAGAATATATTTTAATATTGCAGGAAGGTATAATAGAATATGTAGTACCAAAATTTGTTTATTAATATGTAGATATAATATTTTGAGTATCTATAAATTGTTCTTTTGGCGCCTCTCGGCGAAATTTTACTCTGTTCCCATCGCGTTATGTACATATTTCGGGTATCCCGTTCCGGCTGTTCTTGCAATCTTTACGTTTTTCCAAAAAATTACTCGAATTTGGGTATATTATCAAATATTAGCGAGGCAAACTCTTTAACGAGCCTATATTTTATTTTGTAAACAAAATTACGAGAAAATCGTTCTGTAAGCAATTTTACTTTAATAATCAATATTGAATTATCCGCTTATATTTCACGATTTGATTTCGGTGCTTTTGCAAATAGGCACCTAAGCGAATAACGGCGTGACCTTTTTACTCTTTAGTCAGAAAATATACTCTTCCCCTGATAATAATTGAATTTTAAATCATCCAGAATTTAATAATTCAAAATGCTTCAAGTATAGATATAATAAAGGATTTTCCTTTATTTACATTATTATTAAGATACTTGATAATATTGTACAGCACGAACGGCAATTTTCGAAAAGAAAATTGCTTTAATTGAATTGATAGGCTGTTCTATATAATGACGGATCTAATCATTTGAATACCGTCTTTACAATCTTGATATCGCGAATGTTAAATGAAGCGACCACCCTAATTAGGAACTAAATCATGATAGATTCGAATGTCACCCTTCTAGAAATTAGGGTAACAATGTTTACGTCATTATATACCTATTTGGTTAATTTGTCATTGATACGATGGATTGAAAACAATAATGCTAATTTATAGACACGCTTAATTACAAAACCGTTAATATACGTGTATTGTAAGAGTATTACATAAATGATAATTTGTTACGCCTCCTTATTCCTGCTATTGGTCAGTGTACTCAATTCCATTCACCGCATGTACAGTGATTCAGTCAGAAAAGTTAATTTTTTAGATTTTGTTAAAAAATTTGCAATTTTTAATTAGCCTACAGTTTGGTTTGGTTTGTGATAGAGTATTCTCATGATAATTGTACATAAACTGACATATGGTTAAGCTAATATTCAAGTATGCCGACGCTATCTCAGCTTATCCTCAAAATCTTGAATTTTTGATGTTTTTAGCAAAAAGGCAAAACGGTCCCAGGCAAAACGGACCACTTATCAAATAATAAGTATAGAAAAAAATATTAAATTCTTCTTACCTTTTCAAAATGATTAACATGGTTAACTCAATGTTCCGTTCAAATCATACTTTGATAACATCACAGACATTAAAGATATTGGTAAAGATACCGTTTTTCCTTGCCCTTGGATTTTGCCTTCGATATTGCCTAATAATCTAGTATGCCGACGCTATCTCAACTTATTACCTCAAAATTTTGAATTTTTGTTGTTTTATTTTTTATTTTAAAAGAAGTTCAATCAATTTAATATATTTTTTCTATACTTGGTTATTTGTTATTTGTCACTTGCACTATTGTTAAGTTGTCCGTTTTTGCCTTCATTTCCCCTACAATCGAGTATAATATCAGTGCATGTATGTAATTGGATTAATTCTTGATATAATTCGAGTAACGAACATCATGTAAAATAATTTCCATTACTTAGACTGATATTCAGGAACTGAATTTAATAATCAAATAGATGCAAGCGTAGGAATTTCGATTCTCATTAGATTGTACATGTATGCCTCTAGTTTATAACAAAGCTCGTCGAGGTTTCGCGTCTGAGGTTTACGGAAATTGAGCCGGTCACAGAGCTATTAACCATATTTAATAGACCGTAATAATTCGACTCGATTGGAAGGAAATTGCATAAATGGGAAGAACGCCACCTTAAGATTTACAATTTTAAGACGGGAAATTTTCGCAGCGAAATGTTAATTTTGTTAAACTAATACAATAATTATCTATGTGTATGCTATTGTTTAAAAACGTTGGAAATAAAAATTAAATATGTAGTTACTGTTTTTCAAAATTGTAATTATATTTTTGTACATGTAGAGGTGTCCTAAAAAAAACGAACATTTTAAATTTACCGCCATTTTTTTCGCGAATAATAAGTTGCACAACTAGCGTAATGCTATTTATATGCTTTCATATATGAAAACATCGAGGTTATGTTATGGAAACATATCTATAGGATACAAAAAACAGGTGATTTGGCCACGTTAGACTACTTAAAGGATCTTAAAGATGAAATTATGATAACAAACCATGGAAAATTTCATCAAAAGGGTAAATATGTGCACCGAAAGTCAGGGTGGTCATTTGCCAAATGTTTTGAATGAAATATTATACGTGTCTTCTTTCTAAACCAATAAAAATATGAAGTTATGAAATAAAAAATGTGTTTTATTAAAGATTTAATATGTAAAAATTTTACTTTTGCGACACCTTTTACAAATGACCATGTTAAAAGTTACTAATGCAAATTGAGTTTTGTTGTAAATAATGCATTTAAACTTTGCATAAACAGAACGTGTTTAGTACTCTTATACATTATGTTCGTATTTTAAATTTATGTACAACAGTATATGCACCCTTATTCTCAAGACTTCGAGGTCTTTGGCGAGAAAATTACGTTTTTGTTGCGACCTGTTATCGTCTTCTGTAGAGAAGGAACACGATTGGTCGAGTGAGCGGTAGATCTCCACCATCATACGTATGTACAATAAACAAGGATAAATTGACACTTAAATTAAATTGCACAAGTACGGGCAATATTTACTTTCCTAAGAGATTTTCAAATTACGTACCTGTTGATAATCTCCGAACTTAGTCTGATAATCAAACACGTACAAATAGGAATTCCGGTGCTCGGCGGAGTGCAAATCTGCCGTGTGCACGACCGGAGCCACGTATTGTGCATCCGACAAAGCCTCGAGGGTTTCGTCTCTAATGTTAATCGGATGTTGCACCGGCCGCTCCCAGTCCGTGTACTCGTTCACGATCGTCGCCAGTATTTCGGATAAGTGATAACTGTAAGTGTTTCGAACGAACGTCCTCAATATCTTCGATCGCCTATCGGCCTCGATGCCGTATTGGACGTCCTCGCCGTTGAATGCAAAATAGGCCTCGGCCTTGACGACCCCCAGCAGCAAATCGTATCTGGAAAGCTTCGAAATGACTGATTTTCGCAATAGGACGTTGTTTAGAATGGTGATGGCGTTCGGGAGTTCGGGTTTCGAAGGCTTCGCGTTGCTGTCGAATTCGTTATATTGGGGATTGTCGCCACCTGAAAAGGAAATAGAAAAACTGATGAAAATGCATGATGTAAAGTTTTTTTTATACGTGACCCGTCAGACAATCGTGATTGTCTCGAGTATTTATTAGAAAAAATATCGTTGCCATGCTTTTGAATATGTGTAGTTCGAATAAAAAGGTGTTTTAATTGAAAATAGTTGATAATATCCATTCCATATCCATTCCATATCACCGCAATCTTAACAAACATCCTAGTACCTAGTAGTAGAGTATACATATTTTGCTTTATCATTAGGATATTTGTTAAAATTGCGGGTGTATAATGGAATAGTACCAAAAATATACTTATTTATCATGTAAGCAGACTGAAAATTAAATAAACAATAAATACTAAATATACAGAGTGATTCATAATTATTGTATCAAACTGATAGGGGTTGTAGATGGTACCAAATAAGGAAATTAGCCGTTTGGGCTTTAGGAAAAAAAGAAAGAATGTGAACTTGGCGGACACATTGAGCAAATTTTTGTAAACTATATTCATAAATTGGTAGAATAATCGCTATTTTAATTTTTTTTCTGGAGCCCAAACTGCTATTTCCGGATTTCAGGGGTAACCCCTGTCAGTCCCTCTATACAACCCCTATATCAGTTTGATACAATAATTATGAAACACCCTGTATATTTTTGTCATAAAAAATAAAGGCGTTCTGAAATAATACTGAAATATGGCATTCTAATATGCTGACGTTCATATTATCCCGCCGTTTCGATAATAAAAAAAAAACAAACCAAATATTTTTGCTTTATCGAATATTGCGTACATTTGCGTTTTCCGTAAAAAATATTTCAGCCTCGTCATCGCTATACGAAAAAATTAAAATCGAACCAAAACAGGCGAGTCGCGAAAGCTCGGTGAAATACAAGGTTCTGAAATTCCGCATTATCGCTTTAGGACAGTAAGCTCCTTAGAGAGAGGTTCAGATCAGGGAGCTCGGGAGCGTGGAAATTGCATGGAAAAACTCGGATCGGCTTCCCGCACATAAAGATTCCTCGTCGATGCGCAACGCAAACACATGCTAAAACACTGTAGTTTTTCATTTCGATATACAGTGTTAAGAAATCAATTCCTGAATACTTTGTTTATTATTTACACGGGTACTCTAAACGGTAAAACGATTTAGTAAGTTAGAGCGTTCTATTCTCGTACAAATGCGGAAACACGAAAAACTTTAAAACGTTTAACTCCAATTTGTAGTTGAATAACAATAATTCCGTGTCTGAAGGTGCAAAACTTCACGCAAAGTTTCGAGAAAGAGCTCTAAAGAATCCGAGTTACTCTAAGCATTGAAATGCTCAGTTACAAGTTAACATTTTATTTTTCGTATATAGATGGAGTTTTCGCTGTGCTATTACTTGTCTTTTAGTCGAATATTCTTGATGCGATATATACAGGGTGGCCCAGAACTCACGCCCCACCGGGAAAGGCTTTATGGAAACGGCAATGGAGATGCCAAAACTGCAGCCGAAGACATGAAAAAGTTATTCCTTTGGTAAATAAAGAGATTTAAAATCGACCAATCCCAGTAGCAGTTCACATATGCGAAATTGACGTGAATTAGCTATACACCAATTTGACATTATTGAAAGATTCTATGTCCTTTTCACATTCAAGGTTAACAAAAGCTGTCAAAATCAGCTGCGACTGTTAATCCAGGATTTACTATTTAATGACGATTTGATGATTTACAATAATTTCAAATTGTAACAGCTCAATTAGCTATTGATTCAAAAGTGGTTCAAATCGAATGAATCGAAATAGTAAATCCTGGATTAACAGTCGCAGCTGATTTTGACAGCTTTTGTTAACCTTGAATGTGAAAAGGACATAGAATCTTTCAATAATGTCAAATTGGTGTATAGCTAATTCACGTCATTTTCGCATATGTGAACTGCTACTGGGATTAGTCGATTTTAAATCTCTTTATTTACCAAAGGAATAAATTTTTCATGTCTTCGGCTGCAGTTTTGGCATCTCCATTGCCGTTTCCATAAGGCCTTTCCCGGTGGGGCGTGAGTTCTGGGCCACCCTGTATATAGTTCGAGAAAAATCCAAATTTACTCCCCAAATATTCCAAAGCCTGCACAGCACAATTAAATATAATTTATTTTTGTGTTTATAGTTTAGATAATATGAGGAATATTATAAAAATTTATCTGGTATCTACTAATACGACTTCATTTATGTGGTCTTGTACGTTATTATCAAGGAGTTATACAAAATTTTGCAATGAAATGATAACAATCCTTTTGCGGACATGACAATGAACAATACATAATTGGTCAGGGCTTGTTGATGTTGTGGAGTTTTACTAACAATAGGAAAATATTTGCTTCGGTGAAATTCAACACGTGATGTACAAGAGCGAAATTGTTGTTATCCATTTTAAATAATCGTTAGTATCTAACATTACAGAAAGGAATAAATTATGTCAGAATGAAGTAAAAATTACACTAATTTAACAGTGAATCAAGGGAGTTTTTTTGAATAATTTAATTTTACACAAGAATAGGTAAATTTCATACAAAATATGCAGTAGCATTAAAGCCAAAACAATGCTTTATATATGGAGAATATACCTGTGTTCTGCATACCTATATCTTCAATATAAAGATTCAAATACAATTTTATTACACCGCGATCTGCTTGTAAAACATGTTATATGTATTTATTATAGTCGCGAAGTCGAAAATAAACATGGATAACAAATTCGCGACGTAAACCGTAAAATATAGAAACATTGTTGTCTATGCTAATAAAGGTATGAATTTTATATGTACCTATAAGTTATAAAGAGTAGGTGTACCTACAGATATTCAAAAAGAGCAATGTTGTTAAAATTCTTATTTTTTCTAAATTTTATTTTCTTTTCGCATGAACTTCCTAACATTAAAAACTTCTACAAGAAATGCGAATATCGAATAAATTTGTTAGAAAGAAAATTTGCAAAAATTCTGCAATTGTAAAAAGTCTAACTTAACTTTTATACATATTTTACAACACTGAAGTTAAAGTCAACACGGTTAAATTATTTTTAAATCAAGCGTTGTTAAAAGAAGAACCAATATTCACTCGAGTGTCGCTTGCCTTTTCTATACATACAGGGTGTCCCGGAAAATGTGGGAAATCTCTCGGATCCAGGTAGAACATGAAAAAATAAGACAAGTTCCTATAAAGATTTTTCCTACTAAAATGAAAATGACAGTTGTCAAATACTTAATTGTTAGATTTAATTTAATGACTGCTCTGTGTTAATTTTGTCTTGACCAAATTCCATCTCATCTCATCAAAGTTATAGTAGGTAGTGAAAATGCCACCACACTGCCATTTCTCTAATTCGGAAATGATATATAAGATATGATTTGTTATTATGCACAAATGAATTTTTTTTAAATTAATTAATCATAAATCATTTTCTTCATAGTTTTCAAGCCTACTATGTTGAAATATGGTAATATAGATTAAATAGATACCGTGGCTAGAATATTTTAAATGCAAAAATCTCCATATCAGCTTAATTTATGCTATTAAAAAGTATACCTTTTTTTTAAACTACAGTGTGTGTCATATGAACTTAAAAAAAATTAAAAAAAGGACAGGATTTAAAAAAAAATGATACTTTTATTTAAAGTTAAAGTCATGTTTACCGAGCTCCTTAAACATGACAGTTCTACATTATTGTTATGGAGTAATTAAGGAAATTGTTTATGTTTAAGTCGCTCGCTAAATATGTATTTAACGTTAAAATGGGGCGCTGATTACCGACCATTATATTTATTTTCTAAGCATTTATAGTAGATATGTAGTATATTTAACAAAGCAAATATCACAAATGCGTGTCTTATGCGTACATATTTAAACTAATAATTTAAAAACAGTCTGTACGTATACTCGTATAATATGTAAGAGATGCATTGCTAAATTCTATTTAAATTGAAATCATGTAAGTATAAAATTTCAAGTCGACTTCAAGTAGGAATTGTCAACATCCGACATGAAATTGAGATACCCCGAAGCATTCAATTACGTTAAATCTACATAGTGTAAGGCCTTTGAAACGCTATTGTTTAAGATCACAATTGGTGTATATTCAAAGGAATGAAACCGCATATGTTACGGAAACGAAAGCGCCAAGGAGCAATTACTTTTTTAAAATTGTCGAAATTTAATACAAATAGTTTTAATTTTACCGCATTTAAAATTTTCTGTCAAAAAGAAAAGTGCAATATATTGAATTTTGCATACGAGAAACTATAGATATTACCGAAATATTTAATGAAGCAATTTTTTAGTTCAGCAACAAAAATAAATATGTTTAATTTATTGGCCAAAGGTCCGCAAAAACCTCACGGGATTTTCATTCTCCGGAGAAACATAAAAATAAAATAACAATAAAACTTTTATTCTGCAGAAGATGACGGGAAATCCCATTCTTCATACATTAATGCGTTCCTTGTCGTCATTGGAGTGTTTTTTTATATTTATATTGTTTCAGGATTTCTATATCGGTGTCTGGACGACGAAATATAAAATAAAACGGAAATAAAATTCTAACGGCGGCCGTAAAGTTTACAGTTATATCTCGTAAACGATTAAAAGCTACTCGAAGGATATGAATTTTTTTCACGCGGCTTACCTGGGGGTTCTCCGGTGTCTATGACGACTCCGTCCACGCTCGGACCGAAAGCGAACGCGAATTCGGGCTGGTGAAGAATCGGCGTGGACAGCAAAGTCTCCAATGATTTTTCTCGAAGGCACTTGAGTAGGTGAGGATGCGGTAATTCCGGTGAACAATTGGCGTGTATGGCCACCTGGGCGGCGAAGCGAGATGGCTCTTGTATGAGAGCCCAAGGTGATAATGCCGATCCCGACATTAGTATAGCCCGATGGAAGAGAACACCTGAAATTGAGAGAAAATATATGTTTACTAGCGTATTGTACAACAGTGTTCACCTCTATATTGCTTACTATTATGTATGTATTTAAAAAAAATCTATAGGGTATCCGGTAATGAATACGCTAAGGGTGCTTTGTGTGGGTCAAAATATGACGATTTAACCAAATTTACCTTAGTCAAAGTTGCTTCTTTAGGAAGTTATAGCACTATGAAAATCGATTTTTTATTCCGATTTTTATGTCCATCCAGCGAAACTCAAGAGATATCTTTTTCAAATTTCACATATGGGGGTTTTAGAGGGGTCCAATTAAGAATATGTTATCCATTTTGCGCTTAACCTAGAGGGCGCCACTTCAGCACACTATTTTTTCCTTCGAAAGGCCATAACTTTTTTTGTACGTAGGAATTTGATAAAAAGGGATCAATTTACAAAAACTACAACACTTTAGCTTTAAAAAAGGTATACCTGTTTTTAGTCGCTAAAATGCACCGTTTCAAAGATAAGTGAGTTTGAAATGTGTGCTGCAGGCTTCTGTAAACTGCCTGTAATGTCTGGAATCTCTCCGGAAATGTCTGGATAATATCTTTAAATGTCTGGAAATGTTTGGAAATATCCGAAAAATGTCTTGAAATTTCTGGAAATGTCTGGAAACTCTGGCTACGAAATGAAATAACTAATAACCCCTAATTCATTACCTACATAAGCATGCAGCGCAAATTTCAAACTTTATTATCTTCAAAACGGTGCATTTTAGCGACTCCAAACAGGTAAGTATACCTTTTTTAAAGTTAATATGTTGTAGTTTTTGTAAATTGATTCCGTTTGGTCAAATTCCTACGTACAAAAAAGTTATGGCCGTTAATAGGAAAAAAAAGTGTGCTGAAGTGAAATATCGATTGTTATGTTGGTAGAAATCGAATTATATTACATTCTTTTAGTGGTGCAACGGAGATTATTTTAGGAGAAGTTTCCGCATTTTATAAAAACCGGCTTTGAAGCTATAAAGTAATAACTACACATTTTATTTCTTCTATTTCGGTAACTTATTACAAAGCTTGGAGAGGGCTTTGCTTTCACCGGAAAAATCTGAATTGAATTCGATTTTCTTTTACTTCTACCGGCGACTTTAAGAGAATGGAATGGATTGTTGGAAAAAAGCAGATTTATATATTTGTTCGAGGAGTTTGCTTTCGGCTTTGACCAGGGCAATTTTATAGTTTCAACGAAGACCAACTCAATAGAGTCGAATAAATGTCGTGAATAATGCAGTTTTCTCGAGGATGCTGCGTTTTTTTGCAACGAATTTATCTCCAATTCGAAATTACGTTGACTTTTAGAAAACGATTAAACTTTTTTTTCATTTAATTTTCTTTTATTTCTGTTTATATGTATATGCAGTGTGGCATATACATACATAAGTATATCTTTGATTATATGGCAAAGTATTAGATTTAGGTACATAAGAGTATATGGAATGTTTAAAAAGAATGAACGCAATTTAAAAGTACTTCCTGTTAGTGATAAAAGATATAGGCTCTTCGTGAAATACCCTCGTAATATGAACTCCTTGATAAATTTAGAAATATCCATAATTAGTTCGTATAATAAAGTAGAACCAAGCTTTTGAGGATACTGCTTTTGAGCAGTAATTTCCAAACTAAATTCTAGTTAGCATTTTTTATGCATCTTCCGTCTGATGAGCTCCGTTCTGTACCAGGATTACATGGAGAAAATTAAACACATCCCGCCCGACACATTTATTATGACATAATATTCCGGGCGAACATCAAGCTAACTTGAACGTGGTTAATACGAACATGCACATTTAATTAAAATAAATATTTATTCAACATATTTTTTTCTTCTGATATTACTTAGTGTAATGGTAATTTTATACGTAAAGTTTAATCATCATTAAGGCAAATTACACGTTGGTATAGTTCCGTTTAAATAGGTATACTCTTATTATTCGTTAACATCATCATTAGTGATTTGAGGGTAAAATAGGATTTCCAATAACGATGTTCCGGTAATTTCACGCTCATCAATCGTTAAATTTCTCTTTTAAGGAATTCCTAATCAACTAATACTGGAGATGAGGGTCTTTGTGGAAGGGTCAAAAGCTAAACAGAAATAGTCTCACGAAATTCGGGATGAGGTCGGCGAATTTTCTATGCGGAAGGTTCGGTGCATGAGGACACATCAAAGGAAATTAATAATAACTGAGACAGGCTGGTCGCGTATTGGTTGATCAATTATTGTTTGAGGAACAATATAATTCCCGTGTATTACATGTAGGGATTTCGGCTTTGGCGGAGTTGCTCTAAGGAAACTTTAGCAATTATACGCGGGATGAATAGTAGTGCAAAATCTATGAAGGGTAACTGGAGGTGAGGATGAATAACAAATTTGGTACCGACATGTTTGACGGGCGAATGCCTTAAACTTTAGATAATATTTAATCAGTTGCAATCGATCAAATGACGTGATTTAAGTAATTTACATAACCTTTAATTTATCCAAGATTTAATACACTACAGATTTTCAGTTATAATACACATAAAATGAGTTTCTAAAGCATTATTTATAGTTAATTATAATATAAAATTATTTTAATTAAAATTCACTTTACTTAGAAATTAATTTAATCCGCCTATCTTTCGTTTGCTAATCTAACTTGCGCTGATTTCAAAATAAATTCATTAAATTGGATTAGGTAAGTCCACATTTTAGAAAGGGTTGGCTTTAAGGATTTCTTGATTTCTATGAAATTTGTCCATCCGCAAAATTTCCTATACAGTCCTTCCCAAAAGATAAGAATCTTTAACCATCGGAGCGAATTAGTATATACACCCAAATTTATTTCCAACTTTTAGTATATGTACTGAAACCTATTCGTCCCAGATCCGGGTTTGAATGTAATTTTCTAATTTTTGGCGTATCGAACTTATGACACACCCTGTATTATTTGTAAGTTTTCCAAACTTTTGGACACGAGTGTATGTTCAACATAATTCATCTAAAATTAACAAATTATTCAGAAACAACACTTTTTCATTTGATTAATATCTCCACCTTTATGCATCGAAACGTCTAAAATACACTCTTAATTAAAAACGGGGGTCAACATTGAATTAAGAACGAACAAGTTGGGTCGAAATTGCCAACAATTTTCTCCAGTAAAACGGATCTCATTCGCCGTGAATACTTGAGATAAATGTTAACGTTCTCATTTACTCACTTATTAATCGTATTCTCAAGTCACCACTTCCATAGTTAATTTTTTCTTCGTTGTAAAGCCAGCTCAGTTAAATAAAAACGAATGGTTTTAATATGGTAATAGGCCGTTTGGCTGTGTATTCGCCGCTCTAAACGGCGAAGGCAACACGGCCCGGCACTCGGCTATTGAAATTATCTGTTCGCGTAATGTTCTAGTTCCTCTGACCCCCTTGCGGCTTTAACACTTTTGTAATATTAATAAAAATGAAGTGCTGTCTAATATTATCAACATTAATTTGATCGTATTAAGATTTTCTAGACAAGAAAAATTTCAAACCAACCTAATGTTTACTCTAGTGAAACTCTTGTGAAATTCTAGTCAAAATTTTTTGGTATCTATAATATAATCAACTATAATCAATCATTATACCACCAGTTATAAGTAAAACACGTGTCAACTTTTGGCCGAAAATTCGCTTTCCTTTTTTTTCATTCCTCGGAATTTTCCATATAAATTTATAGATATCTAGATATACGTATATTTTTTATTCACATTTCGGCGTGAATACATGTGAATAACAATAGGGTCCCATAAAATATATGGAAAAAAGTTCTGGCGGTCGGGTAAAGACTGGAAAAAACTATATGACCGAGGAAATTGGCGTAAATTTTTTATTCCGCTTCGTACCTAAGTTTACAAATTTTGTAAGCATTACGTGGAATTTGAAATTTCTTTTTGCGCTTTCTTTTTTTTTGAATCTTTAATATATGCCAATATTTCCTGTAACAAGCAAATCTTTTAAATTTTTAAACATTACTAGAGAAATGAGCAAATTTATTTTTGATCATCTCAATAAGTGTATGATATAAACCATTTATTATTCACTATTATTATCGACGATTAGTTGACCTAATGGACCTGTCCTAACGGTACAAAAAATTTTTTGACAAAAATTTTAAATTTTTTGCATTTTGTATCATGTCACTAGATAGTACTTCAAAAATTAGGATAGGAACATCTAAGCCGTTTTTCTCGATTTTCAACTGTTTGGCCTTCAGAGCCACCTAAATTAAAAATTTTGTGATTTTTAAATGGCTGTATAGCCTTTATTATGAGACCAAAATACCAAATATGAGACATTTTTGAAATCAGCTCATCCAGTAGAATCCAAAAATATAAAAATTTATAGGGTGTCCCACATTTAAATTAAAAAAGTTGCTGTCCACTTCCGGTACAACCTGAAGTGCTATAACTGTCAAAATATTGGCAACAACTATATAATAATAATAATAATTTTATACCGGACTTTTGCCCAACTCTGTATAAGCACAGCTAAGACGCTAAATTAGGCACCCAACTAATGACATCCGGTAAAATGGATATTTGAGCTTATCTAATTAAGTTTCTTCTTGTTTTTTAGATGGTATTATGAAAGTTTTTGTCTAAAAATGTAATTTTTCATTGGATTAATCGAAATATTAGTAACAAAATAATCGGGCACTGGATCAAGACGGATTAATCTATGCAGGATCAGTTAACAAGAGAATTAAAAAATGTTGTTAACATCGTGTTAACTTTGATCCCGAGTCAGTTAAGAATGAAATTGATCCGCTTTCGTACCACCCGGCTCATTGAGTAGATAAGTTATAGGTACTGTATACTAATTCAAGAAAGGGATGTTCAGACTAAAAGTTCTCTTAAAGATGAAAAGAGGCTTCTACGAATACATTTTAATGACAGACAGTAAAGCAATCACGTGCAAATAGACTCTCGATCCATTTCCTGTGAAATTGGAAAAATGATAATCGCCGACATTGGGACATGTTCCGAATTAATTGTTTCCACAAATTATAATTCACCCCTGGAAAAATTAAATCAACGCCGATTCACTATTGCCAACCGAAGCGCCCGAAAACGCGAACAAAAAATAAAAGAATTTTCCAGCTCAAAATTTATAGTGGTAAACATTGGCGTCGAAGAAAATCCCGAATAATAATTTTAAGCAAACATGTGTGATAATAATAGGTTTTTGTCGTTACTGTACATTAGTTATAGCCTTAATTACACATATTAAGTATGTACATGAGCATTGTTAATTAAAAATTGTAAAAAATATTTTGAAATTTTTATACATTGAAAAATATTTAAATACTTAAACGGATGCTCAATTAGATAAAAAACAGACTGGATATGTAAACAGCTTATTGGGCATAATTCCAACGATTTTTTTTCTAATGCAAATAAGTTGGATGGGTTTCCGATACTTTTGGTGAAACGCCAAGCTTTTGGACCTTACCGAAAATATTATCCGTCCACCCATGACCGTTCGGATTTTCCGTGCGTTGGTTCATTGAATCCGTAAATAAATATGTGCCGAACGAAGGGATACTGCGGCCATTCTTTATTCGCAACGGTGACATTATCATCGATACCCTAGGAAGTATATATTACGCAACACAAGCGCAATCAAATTCCCTTTAATAGTTTCATAGTTCGGTAAACGTTAACTCGAGTTTTTCCAATGTTATATGTTACTACTACAATTGCAGGAATTTCTCAATGGATACAAAAGACTGTTATTTTATTTCAAATGCAAATGACATTTTACAGTTACCTAATTTATCTAAATGCATGATAAGAAACTAAATATTCGACCTGCCCCTTAAACATAAGGTAGGATAGTGTAAGGTAGTCTGTGGTAATGTATAGGGTAGTTTAGGAAGGGTAGAGTAAGGAAGATAGGATAGAATATCGAGCATATAATAGCAAGTGCAAATTTGTATGCATGAGTTATGGGTGCACCAAAGACTTCTATTAGTAATCACATATAAAGGTAAAAGAAAAAGTGATTTTGTGGAGCAAAGAGCAGAAAGAGTTGCTACTTTCTCTCTCCAACCACTGTTATTTTAATATAATATTTGTTCAACTCATAGAATTGACGATATTGCAATCAAGTTTGCACTAACCTATATTTATTAGAGTGCGCAAAATTAAAATACTGATCGTAATTAACACATATTATGGTTTTATAAGAAATAAGAGGCACTCATTATTTTATTGTACATTTTAAAATTTTTCCTAATTCATAAATTATTTCCTTAATGCATTTTTATCGGGTCCAAATTCCTATCTTTCTTAATAAATTATCTAATTGCAGTGGCAAAAGAGTGCAAAAGAATGGTAAATGAATTTTTATGAATTTCCTTAGTCACCGAATTTATTTTACTACAAACTGGGATATATGGCCGATGAGAGCGAAATGTACAGATAAAAACTGAGCAACCGTTTTGTTGTGTTTATCTCGTCGTTTTCATAAGCCGACACAAATCAGATTTCTTGGTAAAAAAAAAGTAGTGACTTTGAGTCGGGTGGAACGCGAAGTCGTGATAAATGCAATCAATAAAGAAAGCTGCTATCTGTTGGTAAAAAATACCGGAATTGTACGTTGAAGCGAAATTTATTTACGTTTTAATGGTTGAAGTTTTTTCTTTCGGTAAGACTTTACAACCTGCAATATTGAATTGAAATAAAAGGAGAACCCATGTCTAATGCAAAATCCAATCCATTTTAAATCGAGTTTGCCCGAGGCTGCTTTAGTCCCTGGCGATTTATTTATTTCAGTAAAATAAAACCAAATCTTTTACCGAGATTTATTCGGCGTTCGTTTGATATATGACCTTTTTGTAAATTAGCGTTTATTATATTAGCACTTTTTGTTTACGATATCACATTTTTTTAAAAGTTTTATGTATTTCGAAACGGACAAACTTTATTTAGCTGTTAAAAGCATTTTTTTCATTTAACAGATTTATTTGATAAATTTGAAGTTAATAAATATTCCATTTCAACAAACATTTTTGGTAGTAAGGTAAAAATAATAATAAAATTATTGCCAAACTTGTTGATGAAAATAACTACGATTACCAAAGAAATTTGTTAAAAAATTTTCATCCAAGAGGAAGAAATCAAATTCTTTTCTAATATCCTGGTCAAAATAGACATTCTCCCTTGCATAAATTTCCTAGAAGCTGAAAATGTGCATGAACCATAAGGAGAAATTGTGAAAAGTCCCCATCGATCTTATGTGCTCTAAAAAAATTTATTCAAGATCAAAGATCGCAAAAATGGTTTTTTTTTTGGATTTTTTGCGAAACGGTTAATTTTATTAATTTTCATTAATTTTGGCGGCCCCGCCATTTGTAATAATGAAACTTCCAAATTTTGAAAATTTGGTGGAGGAATTGAAATAAAAACTACCTATAGTTTGCAATTAGAGAGTTTTATATTATGATCGAGGAATTGAATTAACAAAAAATACTTGCAGCTCGATTATTAAAAATTAAAAAAGTTAGTTATTAATGAAATTAATAAAATTAACCGTTTCGCAAAAAATCGAAAAAATTCATTTTTGCGACCTTTTACCTTGAATCGATGCTTTCACAATTTGATGATAATGGTGTCTTTAACGTTCGTGCATATTTTCGGCTTGGGAATTTATGCAAGGGAACCCTTATTTTTCGGTCTAACATGACCGAGGTATAAAAGAAATACAATCGATAAAACCAAAAATGTTTGGAAGAAAATATCTCAACATTCACCTTAAAAGAATGAAATAAAAAAACACAATATTTGGCACACCTACAATACGAAAACCCCACCAAGCAACATTTTACATCGAAAATTCAATCCCGCCTACGATTACTTTTTTGATGAATAAAAACTAAATTTATATATTTGTTTTCCGTTATATCTCTTTCACTGACAAAAAATCCAATATCTACCGAAACTTTATCTGAAGTTTATCAAGCAAGAAACGGGATCGGTTATTATAATTGAGTTATTGTTCGGAAGCTGGTATACGAACGGAAAAGACATCAAACGATCGATGGAGGTCTCAGTCTCTTTAAAATAAATGTCATTTCGGAGAAGCTCAATTTGAAACATAACGGCCCCTAAATTGTTTTTAAATGAACTTTTCTGGGATGCTTTTCCTCCAGGAAATGACACTGGGAGATTTTTAAGCTCGAAACGTAGTTTTTTACGGCGAGATTAATTATGTCATTACAAAAGAAATGTGGGTGTTATTTTTCTCGTTTGAGGATGTTGTTTGTTTGGAGTATTTCGGAAATAATCTGCTAGAACTGTCTAGGGGTAGAGAGGAATTTAGTGAAAAAAACGACTATCGCTTAATTTCGTTTAGTATAGTTTTATTTTATATTATTCTAATATATTACTACTATAAATTCTTCAATATTGTATTTCTTTATTTAACTATACTCCTCTTCATTTGCAAAGATCAAAAAAGGCTAAAGTAATTTTTTTGAGAATATGCTTTGTTTTATCCATTACAATTCATCATATTTTACTAATTTTTGTGAATAGTTAATACAACACTAATTTTCGTGATCTTATTGGTATAGGAATGATTTACATATTACTTTTCATTTATCAAATTGATACGAACATTAATGAAGATAAGCGGCGCTATTTAACCTAAATCAAAAAACCCAACGCTTGAAATATGGTATGAAATTGTCTTCCGGGTAATTACCTCCTCTTATCTAAAGCCAACTCTAAATTACTATGATTTAGAGCATACAGAAGCGAAATTCGTGAGCTGTTTTGTAAATACAATAAGGCATTGCATCAGCTGGTTCAGTTCGGTTTAGAGGTGTTCATTAAATTTTGCGGCCGTCGCTGTGACTCATTAGGAAATTGTAATTTGCGAGTATAAAGATACTCTTGTTTGATTTTGAAATAATGGCACAAGAAGCACGGCGATATTAATTCGAAAAGCAGCTTTGGAGAAATCGATATTTATGTTTAGAGTAATGCGACCCCCAACAATGCGACCCGTGCAAGATTCAATTGATACATACAGTATGGTGTGGTGCATTAGTATAGAAAAGCCGAATGTATTAGTTACTGTAGATAATAAAAAATACTTCTTTACAGAAGTTGTAGACATCTTTATGCTGCATATTTTAAAATATAAATTCAAAATTTTGTTATTTTTGAGTGGCTTGTTATGAGACCAAAATACCAAGCGTAACCCCTTTTTGGAATCAGCTCATCGTGTAAAATCCAAAAATGTAATAATATACGGGGTGTTCCATTTAAAAAAACATAACTTTATATATTTTCTCAAAATTGGGGCAACCTGTATATGTCTAAATAATTTTAAATTGAAGCCACTATACACATACATATTTGACCCGAAGGAATTTTTCATTGCATTCAATGCATTCATTTTTGTGTTGCACCAACTGTACATTCCCTAGTACATATTTTTATTTTGTCCTATTGATTAAAAGTGAAAATTATTTAATTACAAAATAATTTTAACACAATTAAAAACCATTTAACACTTTATAATGCTATTTAAAAACAAAATAAAAATAATGACACAGAAATTAACACCAACAACACTTTAATCCCACGCCGACCACGAATTAGTTCATATATATTAAGTGTTTTTTTAAATTATTAGATACCATATGCATAAATTCTGAAGGCATTAGTGTCTGAAAATAAAATGCAATTAAATATTTACGAAAAATACTAACAGTGAGACACTCGGAATATAGTTTCTTTGATTAACCGCTTGCACCTCTGAAACCAATTTAGCTTTTGGAAATATCATTTTAAATCGTCGGAAATCCGGAGCGAAATAATTCATGCGTTAATAGGCCATCCGATTCGCTATACTTGAGTGCGAATTATTTATGTCGGAGGTATATTCGGAGTAAACGTAGGAATGGAATATATCTACATATACCGTTATTCAAACATAAATATTAAACCGGATACATGAACATCGTTTATATTTTAATGAATGAACCCTCGACTTTTAGAGCGGTTATCGATTTCGAATCTGTCAATCCGATGGCCGAATGAATGAACCAATAATGTTTTAATAAATGGAAAATTAAATCAATTTTACGGTATGCCGTGCAATGGGCCAGCGGTAAATAACCACTGCTATACATAAACTCCAATGAAATTAGGGTAAAAATATTTATCTTGCTCGATGAATACATTTACATAATTGTGCCCTTTTAAATTCGGAAATATTAATAGCTATGGAATTAAAGCAAAACTTTCTATATGTAATAGGATTAACATTCCCAAAATTACCTGCTTGGCAAGCACAAACAAAGCAAACAACTGAAAACTTAACCAAGCAGTAAATACGAAACGGCCTAATAAAAAATCAATAGGAATTCGAACCAAATCAATGAGGAAAGTTTGCGGTTATTGTAAAGACTTCAGCTGTACAGTATATATCGAGATGCTGAATTATACTTTCTCGGTCGGGTAAACTCCCAAGTTCCCTAAACGCTGTTTGTTTACTATCCAGTCAATAACACAACCCCGGAGGCTGCATTTTCAACACTAAACACAACCAGGAATTTTGGGCCAAATGCTCGTTAAACTTGTTAGAAAATCGGAAATTTGAAACGGATTTCTGCTTAACGTTCAATTCTATACGAGCATTATCGTATTATTGTCATAATGCTAGCTGGCTAATATTCGCACCTATTATTGAAAATTTATCAATGAGAATTTATCATTTTTTCCATTAGAAAAAATTTTCGATAAGACTGGTTCTTATATCTTAATTCAGAAAAAATAATTAACAAAATTTCAATTATTTCAATGCCTCTTGAGAGTCTTATAAATGAACCGACCGAGCTGAAAATTCTGCAGAGAATTCAGCGTAATTAAGCATTTTTCTCTCGAGAAAACGGAAATGCCTCTTTTACTGTATATTGCACCAAGTATTATATTTGAAATTATTGCGATATTGCGACCATACTGAAGCCTAGCTATGGCTTTGATCTTTTCACATCAGTTGGTAGGTATCTATTCCTCATTTCTAAATTCTTCTACGAAAATCTTCTTTTAGATTCCAACTTTAAGAATAAATTACCGTCATATCTGAAATGTCTCCGAATTGTTTTTTACATCTATTCTAGTTGAAGCAAAAGAGTTAGTATAGGTGTTTCTTAAACAACAGTAATTAAATTTCCTGTCATTGGATAACAAATACTAAGGGTACGTTCATAGTAAATCGCTAGTGCCTCGATACCTAGATGCCTTGTGAAAAACAAAAACATGTAATACATATAATCATAGACCAAACTATTTAGGTTTGACACATATTCGCTCTAGCGACACTGGTCTAACTTCTGTACATACTCTGACATTCGCTCTATGCATCAAAGTGTCGACATTTTAGTGTCCAGTCTGTAGGCAGCATTACAAAAAAAATGAAGTGTTGTAGCTATAATTTAGAGTGTTCTGGAACGAGATATCGAATAACCAAACGACCCGGAACAATATAAAGCAACGGTTAACGTTAAAGGAAGGTGATTATAAGATAAGTGTCCCCTATACATCATTTTCCTTTTTTTCCCTGCGACTTCTTAAAGCTTTAAATTGAAATTCCGCTTGCACGGTCGCGAAAATTTTATGAAACTGATCCAGACTTCTTGGTCTGTCACCCTTAGAAATTAAATTAAGTGTATCCTTAGGAAGCAAAAAGTACTTCGGAATTTAACAACGTTTCGAGAATGTCACGTGGGAATGAGACAACGCACCCGAAAAATCTAAATGAGAAAATGTGGATGCTAAATTTTTGTATCATTTCTAGAGATATCTGAGATATATTATTTTTAGAATAACAACTGGATCACTGTTAGAAAATTGTATATTATCAATAATAGGTATTCAGAGCAACTGTGGCAAAATAATTATTGAAAGCATCAGCTTCTATATCATGCATGCAGTTTTTTTGTTATTTTTCCTTTGACTGTTGTATGAATTTACTTGGGTTTGGATGATTTTAAAATTGTCGTTAGGTTCAATCCCTATTTTGTTTTGAAAGTTCTTTTATACGACTTTTTTAGCTGTTTCAACAGATCTCAAGACTCAGATTGATGATTATTTAAAGTTCCATAAGAAATTTTAATTTTTCTCGTTGTTTACTAAGCTCACTTGAGATCCATTTAATATCATTATCTTTTTCACTACTTTTAATTGTAAATTCAGGAAATGATGTGTGAAACATATCAACAAAACTCTGATTACAAATTTCAAATCGTTTTTCAATCGGTATATTCGGATCAACAGAAAAATCCCAACTTACTTGGCTTAGCATCATGTGCATTATATTTAAGCATTTTTTTGTTATATGCCTACATTTAGTAATGAATCGCTTTACGAAGGTAAGCAGTCTGGGATAATCAATTTGCATAAAGTTCCCAATGCGATAAAAAAACCAGATACACATAAATAACAAAAGGGATTTTTTTCACGCGAGCGGGAAAGCTCCAGGCACCGATTTAGGTATAAATCAAGCGATAATATTGAGGTGTATACATTCAATTCGATACCTCTAAATGCGTATCTATATTCAGCCAAATTGCGGCCCCGCTATCTCCCGCCGATAAATCATACAACGTGGGCGTCTTGAAACTTTGCCAAGTTCCATTGTCCGGGGACCGACCCTGTAATTGACTTATTGGCCGGAAGAAAAGTGAAGGCGATCGATTGGAAGCGCACTCTTTTCGGATGTCATCTTCAAGAAGCTCCTTTTGAAACATTACCTTTTGACTCGAAATCGCTTCGGAATGACTTGTCAGATATAGTTTGCTTTCGTATATAAATAACGAAAACTAGTTGGTATTATAGTATATGTGGAAGTTAGTCCGACAAACAACTCGAAAATATATATACAACCCCACGGTGTTTTCGTGCATTACAAGTGTAATGATTTTAATTTATACAAGTAATGCCAAATTTGTTTGCAATATGGTCAATTTTATGAGTTTAACAAAGATTACTAAAATAACTGTGGTATGGTTAGAGTGACAAAGCTGCAATCCCACCAATATCACACTTTCTTTTTCCTTCATATGAGACTAATGATGGAAGCACCCATAGACCATATTGCGTACAAATTTGCACTTGTCTGCGATTACAAAAAATTTCAGTTCCATTTGTTGATAAGTAAATACATAAGTAATCTAAAGAAAACCCTTCTCGTATTATGACTGACGCGTTAAAGAGCTAAATTTCGGGGATTGATTCTTCTGCTAGACCCTCGTTACTGGCTAAATGTCACAAGCCGTTTTGATGTGCACGTTCAGAATCAATATTTCAAACAAGGGTCCGCCGTTGAACTGCAAATTAAAAATAGTTTCGTAAAAGTTCGAAACATTCAAAATTTTAAACTGTAGTAATTAATTACGTCGAAATTGTGCATGCCATGGAAATTTTTTATACGTTTCAAGGAATTGTGGCCGAATGCAAATGTGCTGCTGGAGATGATGGCAATAAATTCATACGTTATTCGCATATACAATAGCCTTTATACCGAGAAAATGCTTAGAAAATCTCAGGAATAAAAGATCGAACTGTAATTGAGTAACTACAGAATCGCTAGCTTCCTAACTTTTCCATCAATACTTTAATTTGCATAATGGACTAATCGTTCAGTGATTTTCCCTTAGACTGTAGAGCCCTTTTTATCCCTATTGATAAAGGCACAAAAGACATTGAAAGTTGACCAATTGAACAAATGACTATCTGATTTTAAGCTCAATATATTTTGTTACAATCCTTTGAATAAGGATTTGTAGATTTCCTTTACTTTACGGGAATATATCCCAATGGATAAAAGTGAATTAGTAACTCTATAGCATAATCAACATACTCAAAGAAACGACTGCTAAAAAATCTAGTAGATTCGAATCATTCAATACTTTAAAATTTAGATAATTCAATTTATCAAAGTACATAAGAAAATGGCTAATAAAATGGTTATCCTATGCCTAAGGCAGCAGATAATAGTGAACTTAGATGCAATTTAACAATGAAATGTGCCTGGGATTACACATAGCGGAGACTATATGGACTTGAGTTATTTCAACTCTACTTTACGAGTTTCATTTCTCTTCAAATATTTGCCAAATTTAAGTGGAAAATGATTATTGGTCCTGGAGGATTTATAAGTAGTAATGGTGGAGTGTAACAGATATTGATGTCTCTATTGAGGTCTTATGAAAGAACTCACGTGTTGATATTACACAATACTCGTTCTCTAAATATTGTTACAATACTTTACTATTAAGCTGAAGATGAGTGAATAGTAATAGGTACCAAAAAAATTAAAAAGTATGTACTACTATCTAAATATTACACCAGTAAGTATACGATTAAATGGGATGTTATCGTAACAAACAGCCAAATTATTAGAGACCCAATTTATTAGTGTCACGAATATAACGTATTGATTCGTATTTACAAATTGAAAACTTTCAATAACCCTTCGCGTTACAAACATTTACATAGTAATGGCAGCGGTTTGGTTCGTTGAAATCTCAAGCGGCACCTTTAAATTGATCGATATTTACTCGGTCGGATTCTGCACCCCTGAAACATACCCTTTTTGATGCAATTACTAAATTACTATTCGTATGTTAATTACTCTAATGGATCATTCATTCTTTAATTTGACTTACGTAGTATACAAGGTGTTCGAAAAATAGGAGATAATGTTAAAGGGCGATTCCTTGTTAAAGAATATGAAAAAAAGTTTCTATAAACATGGGACCGGAAATGCAGAGTTTTCAAGATACAAAATGTTCAATTAAAAAAGAAAAATACATTATTAAAAAATATTTAGTTGATTCTGTTGAAATTTGGCAATATTATTTGTTGTATTAAGAAGCTAATTAGCCCGAAATATATTAAAATTAGTCCAGTGGCGTCCCGGGGGGCACCTAAGCGAATATTATTGGGAAAAAATGTACGCCGCACTGCCTTTTTTGTAACTTTCATATTTCTTGCTTTATTAAGTAGCTAAAGATACAACTTCTTGCCATGATGTGATTGGAAAAAATGGGTTTATCAAATTTTTGCTAAAAAATCATAAGTGCATTGGAAAACAAAATATCAAAAAAAATTCTAGAAAAGAGTGTTTTTGCAACTTTTCCAATACCCAATTTCAAGTAAATATTTTTTAATATATGAATAAATTTATTTATTAATTCTTTAACAAGGAATCACCCTCTAAAATATCTCCGTCTATTTTTCAAATACCCTGTACTTTTAAGCACCAAGGAGAGTACATTGCAGGACACATTTAATAATATTCCTCATGTGAGTTTCAATAAAAAGAATGATAGTCGTGTAAAAGAACTTTTATGTTTACAAAAAAAATCGCAGACTGTTTGGTCCCATATCATCCTCGTTTCGACAAATAATAAACTCCCTGAACTGTAACAACTTTCACCTTTCTATTAACTCCAGACTTGGTCATTGTCCACAACATCCAATTTGTAAGTTGCAATTGGTAGCAATGGCTCTCGCGGAATTCTCGGATGTCCGAAAATTCTCCTCCTTAGCTCCCTTTATAAAGTTAATTAGGGAGCACTGGTTTCCCAAGGAACTTTGTACTTACCTTCGGGAACGGCGCTAGACGTCAAGAGAAAATTGACGCAAGCGGCGCCGGTGCCGTGTCCCAAAAGAGTAACATTGGTCGGATCGCCCCCGAAAACGGCTATGTTTTCCTGGATCCAGTGCAGAGCGGCAATTTGATCCATGAGGCCGTAATTGGCGGGACTTCGGGAATAAGGGTCGGTGTTCGCATTTAAGAAACCTGCGAAATAATTAAACTTTAGAAATCGTAAAACTGTATATTCTCTAAAATAATGTGATCGTTATAGAACTATTGATAAATCAAATGAAAACGCGAAACGTTAGAATTGTAAAAGTAACAAATTTATCTTGTTGCTGTATTTTATTAGGATTAAGTATTTTTTCAGTTGGAAAGCATCACTGCATAAATTCGTCCTGCTGTCCTACTTTCGGTGCATTCTTGTCCATTTTTGATGAGTTTTTAATGCGTTTGTGCAATATTACATTAATTATCCCGTTAACTAGACTAATAACGGTGACACGGCCGCCGAACAAAAGCGCTAACGAATGAAAAATTAAAACGGGAAGCACAAACCATATTTCTCTACTTCGCGATAGTTAATTAGAGTAATTCATTAACGTAAATAAAAAGGGTCTTTTTTAACTGATATCGTTGTTTACTGCTAATGTCATCGCATGGCTTTAAACGGCACATATTACGAAGATACTGTAATAAATGCTCATACAACTCCGGGTGTGTATGCCTACTAGTTCGCTCTGCTGGTTAAAGATTATTATGTTTTAAGAAAGACGGTATAGGCAAGTTATTTAGAAGTATTTAGAAAACATTTAGTTTGAAAATATATTTATTAGATATTAGACAATTATTTATATTCAGGATGTTAGTTGAGGATGTGTCCTTAACCCCTTCTTAATCCTAACCCCCTCTACCGTTCATTTTATTTTTTTCATTTTATTTTTTATTTTTTATTATTAGTATTATTTCAACCCCTTACTTACCACCCTTCTCCTATTTTAGAGATAGTTTGGGAAATTCAATACAATAATATCTATAATTAACGATTAAGAATAAATAAACCGTGTTAAAATGTATTGACCACCAGAAACTAACATAGAATCACGGTAGAGAACTTAGATGAACGAGAACTAAGAAAACTGACCTCGGGAGAGAATTAGTGGGTAGTCAAAATTATTACATTTTATATGTCTTTAAGCAATAACTTTATACCATGGTTAAAGTCAAACAATGTCCTTAGTTACTACATAACAACAATGCACAACTGTCAAGTTAAAGGCGCTCGCTAAACGTGACTTTAACTTTAAAATGGGGCGCTGAACACGGGCCATTTATGTCTCACTAAGTTGGAACCAATGGAAAAAAATATTATTAATTTTAGGAAAAGAAGTTATTCTTCATAAAAATTTCTGGATTGTCTAAAACTTGAAACACAACCATCAGATATCAAATTTTTTGATCCATATACAAAAAATATGAATTTTACTCAAGAGAAAAGTACCTTTAATTTTGGGAATATTGACAATTGTTACAATTAAAAGTTGATCATAATTAAAAACTATGGCCAAATATCCAGTATTCCATCCGCCATGAAAAAACATATTTTGTTATTTTTGTTGTTGTAACTTCCCAGTATTAGCATTGAACAAAATAATTACCACACCTAATTTTACAATGTATTTATTAAACGCAATTTTATGCGCTTTTTATTAAGCGCAAAATTTTCTATAGTATCTTTGTTTTTCAGAATATTCAAAAATTACTTGAAAAAGTTGCTTACAATTATAAAGTGATTTATATACAGTTGAAAAAGAAGTATCGTCTTAGAAACACCCTGTATTGCGCTTTTCCACACTAATGTGCCACCCTGTAATTTAGCTATCCAGTATTGCCTAACTCGCCGAATAGGATCAGCCGGTCGGTCGACTTTTTGTTCGTATGCATTTCGTGAACGTTTTCGGAAAGTTTAATATTGTTTGGGCGAGATTTAACTAAATTTAAATGCTTAATGGAAGTTTATTTTCTCAGTTAGAAACTCATCGGAATATTTAACGTCTGGATTCACAATGCAACGGAGCTGGAAACAACGCAATTAACAACAGAAAACGTACAGAATTCGCCTAATATGCATTAATAATTCGAAGAGATCTTAAATTGCAAAGAATGGAACCGAGGCAATTTCGAGCCGCATTAAATTTGGATATTCGCCTATGCTTTTTGACTTATTAATACGATTTTGGAACGTTGAATTTCTTAGTATCGCAATTTAATATGCACGAAACCAAAGATCCAGTAAAACTTTAAAAAACTTGGACAAATTGGGAGAGGAAAAAATATATCTAGTAATTTGTTCGGAAAGTTTCGGAGTAAACAAATTCTGAATTGAGTCATGGCTCTTCCAGATATTCTCAGATTTTCTCCACAACAGTTATAAAAAAAATCAACTTCATCGATTGCCAATAACTGGAAACCGCAGAAAATACCTACCTCAGAAATATTTCACAGCCAAGAATAGAATTTTAGATTAGGAAATATAAAAAAGAGAGTACATAGAGTGGTACATTAGTATGGAAAAGCTCAATATATCTGTTACCGTGGGTAATATCAAAAAAACTTCTTCGCAAAAGTATTAAATTTAGGTGGTACGAAATATTTAATAAGAATGAAGGCATAAAAATACTTCCTGGTAGTAACGTAAAATATATCCATATAAAATAACAGAAAAATATTTTACTTTTGCATTTGGACCCACCCTGTAAGCAGTACGACTAAAATTTAAATTCAAAAAATATTCATTTTTTATACATTTTCACGATATTTACTATGTTATGTTGTGAAGCCTACAATTTATTTTCAATTCAATGCATTTTCCAGAGTTTTTCCAGAGTGGTAAACTTAGTAGAATTTTCACGGAAAAGTGGTCAAAATCTTCAAACTACTCAGTGTAATATTATACAATAATATATTTTTGGAAAGCTAAAGATGAGGGTATTCTATTTAAAAAAGTATAAGTTTGGTCTACCACGGCAAAAAGGAATACTCTGTTTAAGTATATTGAGCTTTCCATAAAAATGTACCAAACTGTACGTAAAGTTAGTTTTTTATGAAACTTCAAAATATCTAAGCAATAAATACATATATCACGGAAGATATACCTATAAAGGCAAGATGATTCTGATATTATTTTGTTATTTTTGTACCTCTCACATCATTTTTCTACTAAGCACGTCGTAAGTGATTCAATAATAGATAGGCATATGTGTGTAAGGCAAAATTCGGACGCGAAGCGAAAAAATGCGAATATAAAAGTGACAGAAACATATTTCCTTCGAACCTAAAATCAATAGTAATTTTTCAACTACACATTTCACTTTCATAAGCGCCTTCCATTCCAACGCCATGAATAAAACAAAAGTTCCCAAAAACACAAATTGTTATTTATTCTCCTATCACCAAGACTTGCGTTTTGAAATGCCTATATAAATAAGAAAAGTTTCAACAGCAGTTTCGTCATGCTATCTAAAACAATACTAAATCTCATAAAGCTCTTTTTTCTTTTCTCCTTTTCGGGCGTATTTTCCGCTATGTTTAACTTATTGTCTGTTTGCTCGTACTTTTCTCTCAAAAAATGAAATGACCTCTTTCTGGAACGTTTCGCAAGTGTTCCTGTTTTAATGTATTTAATTATAAGCTCCTTTGCGGGATCATTAATTTGAGGAAACCAATTCAAAAGAAACGCACAATTTACATTGCGATAAAGGCATTTCCGCCCAAAAAACACCCTCGTTTGTTTTAATCAAAAAAGGGAAAAGCTAAACTGTCGGAAAAACAAAACGTTATGCCTACTGATTAGTTAATAAATTAAAAAGCCCGTAGCTTTTGAAGCACCTATACTCATAGATAGCTAGGTATCGGCATGATTATTTTTAAAAATAAGGGACGATTTCATAACAAAATATTGTGTTATCCTTTGAAAATATCGAAGAATAAAAAAGATATTGCTCTTTAAATTTTATTAGAGGAGAGGAATTTTGTTTGCTACGAGAAGTTGAAAAATTGAAGCATATTATACATTGTAATCTCTTCTATGTATTTCATGCAAAACAGTTTATTTTTTCAGACGAAAACGTTGGTTTTTACCATTGTACAATTTTTTTATTTTTTTAATTACTCTTTATATTGTAATTAAAGGATTTAGCGCGTTAGAGTATCTATAAAATTAGTAGTGAAAATGTGTGTGACTTGGAAGAAGAGGCACTGCTTTTTGTATTAGATAAATGTAAAATTTGAATGTTCTCCTCCTTAAGTTGACTATGAAATCAACATCTATTTTGACCTTCTACGTAAAGTTCAAGTATTCCAAGTTTTCTTAAATGAAATCGGCCGTAAGTCACTTTACGTAAAATTAGGTATTTTTCAAAAATCTATGCGGAGCAGTCTAAGTTTACGCTAAAATCGGACGTGTCCGTCACGAGCTGAACCGCATCATTCACTCGACTGCGAAACAAAAACAAAATTAAAAATGAATACAGAACTAACCGAAACAAATAACCGTGACGCTTCCGCTGCACCGGTGCACGTTGTTCAAACGTTATCCATCGTTAGTGGCTGTCAATAAACCTGCAATATTGATGGTTTGTTCATGACAAGGAACTGAATTTATCTCGTATTCGTTTCCAGTTAATAAAAACTTTGACGGATCCCCGTGGAAAGGGATTCGGAATACCATCGCCGGTGTGTTTTCAGCCGTTCTAAATCGGTATAAATGATTTCAATTATTCATTTTAGTGACGAATAAATTTTTAAGTGCTACTCAAACGTTATTTATCTAGTATAAGAATATAGATACTATTAACGGTTCTCCAGATTCCTACTTTACAAAATCATCAATTACAATTTAGGTTATTAAAACAATTATAAAATACAATCTAATTACGTTTTCATTATCTCTCTACGGGGTATGTCTAGGCGAGCTTAAACTATCTGTATAGGTATTGAAAACTACTTACCCAATTTAAATAAAATTTGAAATTTTTACCTAATAATATTTAGGGTGTTCTATTTCAAAAAATAAAGTTGCTGTCCACTTCCGGAAGTGGTGCCAAATATTTTTAACAGATTCACCTCATTGCGTTATACAGGGTGACCCCGAGTCGCGAAAATGTTCCATAACAAATGGTAGGTACAGTGGGTAACAGTAATCAATGAAAGCCATATTCAAAAATATTTCCTATTAATAATTTAAAATATAGGGTGGTCCGCACTGTATACAAAAACAAACACTACTAACTTTCTGGTCTCTTTCAATGTGACCGGGTGGAATTGAAGCGGGTCAGATCGTGTCCATTCTCCATGAAATTTGTTCAAATAATTGAATTGGACGTTTGAGGTAATTGGTTGAAACAATCAGAGAGCCATTATGATGTACTTTTAAAGTTCTCCAAGTTGAATTTACTGACAATTTGGTCGATCGAGTTGACCTCGCAATCAAAGCAAAAATCAATTTGGGTTAGCATGAACATTATTTACTCGGAAATCATCTACGGAAAACTACATTTTCGTTGCAATTAACTTATTTCATAGCTAGAAAAATGTAATAAGTAATTAAATGTTATGAAAAAATATGTAAGTATTACATCGTAAATATGTTCCTTTTATAGATAAATTTATCTTTAAGTGTCATCTGGCTTTTTTCATTGATGTCTTTAAATTTGATGAATTATCTGAAGCCGTTCTTCTGGCAAGCAATAAACCATTAGAATATCTTAGTAAATGGTTACCATCAATTCCTTTAATGCGGTCGTTAGAATATCGGAATTATATTTTACAACCATCGTTTGTTGTAAATCCGTTCGAAAATTTAATGTCTGCCGTTAATTTAACGTTTTTCATTATAGGTTAGATAATCTAAATTTATATGCTAAATTTTTAAAAATAAAAATACCATATAATTTTAATTTTTAAAGCATAAGAATTACTATATCAAAAATATCTGTTATTGTTCCCGCATGATTTCCAGCAAAGGCAAGAAATTTTGTGCATGAGTTGTAGAGCAATCGATAAAGCTACAATTGAGTGCAAAATCGGATGTGTATATCATTCATTGTAGTCAGTCATTGGAAATGCGAGGACCATCAATTTATTCTCTTATCGTGTATACACCCTAGCATGAAGCAATTTTTTTGTACAGTAATATCCTACAGAACTGCAAAGCGAACGTTTTGAATTTGCGGAATATCTGGAATATCCGACGGTAATATTTTAACGTCGGTTTATATTTTCTATTGCGGGAACTATTTCAATTTTGACACTAAAAAAATAACCTAGGTATATGGAAGTTTTCTTGTTATTATGGTAAATAGATAATGTTTTTTCAAACTTATTCAATTAGAAGATATTTTTCTATTTAAATCTATAACGGCCGATTTCGTAATGAGACATAAGAGATACTTGAATTTTAAATAGGCCTATTATTAGGCATTGAATATATGAAATCGGCCCTTAGTGTCTTTGTGAATAATTATATCTAGCAGTAAATGAAATTTTCCTGACTTAATTGCTAAAGAGTCTTCACTATAATTTTACTAATACCAATCCATTATAACCATGCATCTACTAAAATGGAAGTTTTTTAAAAACTTTGCTCTAAGAAAATCTGCAATTTTATGAGGGATAACGTATTGAATAGTGACAAGAGATTTCGTGGCTGGTTTGGATGCTGATCGATACAATTACATTCGACTGAATAATCGGATCTTGTATACATCATTCTCCGCATCCACTCATTCGTAATTCGTAAACTATCAGTTTAACTGCGATCAATCTACCATGGCAAATATTCTGTAGATTTGGTCAAGACAAATCTAGCTGGGGTTCTCCAATTCCTAATGGCAATTAAAAACATAGTTCACATTAAATTTTAAACAAAATCGTTTCTTTCACTTCATTCAAATCGCTTGAAATTACTGTTGAATAATATGAATAATAGACGTTATTATTGCAATTCAGTTTAGTAACATTTTTTCAGGAATACAAACTGATGTATGATTTTAAAGATAATTTTCCATCCATAACATGAATTGTTTAATAGATCTTTGAATAAGATAACAGCATACAATGTATATATGGGCTATTATAGTAATTAAGCAAGCTTGTGACCATGTAAATGGTAATATAGATCCGTTTATTACCCAGTTCTTAGTGAAATTGGATAATCAAAATGGATATTGGGTACTCGAAAGTTTGTTTAAATGGGAAAATTTGAAAGGAATTCTCGTTAAAGCAGAGGACCATTTTACTCATAGGTATGTATATAGAACAATAATACTTATTACATAGATAACAAAATAACTACAATAAAAATATCTATGTGCTTTAATTTACAGGAATTGATATACCTACCTCTACTATTAGTGTCATCGAGCAATTTGTTTTAATACTATTGCAGTAATAATGTACCCGATAAACTGCTATTAAATTTTATATTGCCTTATTCCTCTATCCGTCAAATATCTTGAGCATATTTGCAGCTTAATAAACCCAAACAACTCCGACATACAAAATCGATTTTCGTTATCTTGATAAAGGGTCGTCACAGATTAACCCCAAACGGGGAATGTTTTCGTTCCAGACTAGACGAAAACATTGTCGAATATTTCAAAACTTAGTTTGTCTAGGTTGTTGCCTGTCCACACAGGCCATCTAAATATATTTGAAACCTTCAGGGAATCCAGATAATGGATGTTGAACGTGCCGTCAGGACCGTCTCATTTTGAATGTATAAAAGTAATAAAATTACTGTCACTTTTAAAGTTGTCGTGAAGAGATTTTATTTTTGTAGGGATAAAAATTGGCAAGAATCAAATATAAACTCTGATTGACACTACTGTTATAACATGATGGGAAAAAAGTACCAAAATTCGAGTTGAAATAAAAAAACCAAGGCGCGTGAAAAGCTGGAAGAAAAATTGACAAATTACGCTTATTGGATTGGAAATATTTGACTGTCCTCCTAAAAACTTGTCTGCTATTCATTGAAAACCTTGAATAAAGTTGGCCCAAATGTAATAACAAAAGACGGCCCTGGGCGATGCCAAATTAGGGACATGTGCTTTTGGACAGTGCTTATTGAATTATATTAGGTTTGAAATTGTTTAACGCTTGTAATTTGGAAGTAGAAATCAGAATTTATGGGGTTCAGTTTAACGTTGTTCTAAATGAAGATACTACGTAAAATGCGTAATTAAACCTGCGAAACTACGAATCAGATTTTCCTCCCAAACACATGCAGATTTAATTTAAAACGCACGAAACGACAAACAACGCATTTTTTACTGGCAACTAGAAATATTGGAATTTTCCACAGGAAGGAAATTTATTATTTATGAACATTTAGAGCAAATAAGTCCTATTAAAACCCTTCTATCAACTGCTGGCTGTTAATAGCGTTCTATCAACTGCAGTTTGATTAAAATTTGAATTTTAAATGGCGCCACCTAAAGTACCAGCGACATTTTATGATAAATTAATGTATTCATTTCCGGCCTCACGGATTTTTTAATAGTTTGTTCACTCTAGTCGCTGTAAACAGATTACTGCGGATTGGAACACCAGGTTATTGTGTCGACGAAATGAAAGAAAAAATACGCAGCACAATTAAAATTTTCGAGTAATTTGTCCGTTCTCGAGTGAACCGGATGAATTATTTATTATGCAGCTGGTGATTTTTTTACACTTTGCTGAAACGGAAAAGGAGTCTTTTATTTTAACATAAAAATGTAACAAATCACGGTCGAAACGAATAGCAGAACGTTTGCATTGTTACATGAAAATTGATGCAAAATACGGTCTAGATTCTTCAAATTATTATAAAAATGAGCATCTTTAAATATACTGAGTACGAAAAGTTGGAATAATAAGTTTAAAAGCAAAAGTTTGCTCGCATTATCTACACCTAATAACATTCAAAAGCTTTCAAGAACAAATTGTCTGATGCAAACTCATAAAATGTTTCTTTTTTCATTTTATATTAAAATCTAAATATATAATTTACCCATTTTCAAAGTTATTTTAACAAAAAATTTCACTATATTTAAAATATCGTAAAATAACATTTTGCTCAAGTAACAATGTAGGTGATTCTCACATACAAAAGCACCTCCTCGAAGGATAAATTCTAATATAAATCGCTATAAACGTAAAAGAACTTTCATCTAAAATTCTCGTTTAAAATTCCTGTGACATTATAGGTATGCATATATCGATATCTACAATCTACATTGTTAAAGATTACCTACGTGTACAATGTATGAATACAGATAACCGTATCATCCATTCAATTCATGATTGTACTTGAATAAAAGAATGTTTAGAAATATGGGTAGATGTAGGTATATTTATTAGATGAATAAAATTTCAAATATATATCTATTGTTATTTATTTACTAAATGTTATTTACCTACTAAATGAACTTATTTTGTTTTTAATTTTAGTAACTAATAAACTAATAAAACCAAGTACTTCATTTTAACTTGGTTGGTTAACTATGTTTCAATTTTCTCCTCCCTGCCATTAAAATAATAATTGCAGATTCTGATAACCAAGATATTTGAAATACTCGGTGTACCATCATACACTCGAATCACAAAGGAACTATCACAATTATTGTATTTGGTTGTAATAACATCTCTCCACTATTTTTCATATATTTTCATATAAAATCTGTTATTAAAATTTGGGTACCTTGGGATGGAGTACGTAGACAAAGAAATTCATAATTTTGCAAAGAAGTCACGAAGGAAGACTTCTTAATCAAAAGAAAATCGAGGCTATCCAGTTCTTGGATCACTCCAACCAAAGAAGAAGACTGAAGAGTACAAAAAAACCTCATGAATTTCTTAAAGTTAAAAAGCAGTATTGTTTGTTCACTGTGCAAGAAATAATGTGCCATAGATCAGAAAAAACTAAGAATGGATCAAAGGGTGACTATTAGAATAGTTTTAAGTTTTGTATGTATATTAGGAATAGACAAAAATTACTTATTCTTCACTACGTCTTTGACCAAATAATAATAGATAATTTAAAATTATGGACTCTATTTAAAATCAACACCAGCTCGGAACTCAGAAACTTATTTAATCCAACTCAACGAACGCAGCCGCCCAATGAATAATAGACGGAATAATCACATTGTAAGTTTTTCCTTCGAGAGCTTAGATCAGATTATGAAATCCCTCGGATTAGCAAGGAACTTTTCGGAAAACAAAACGAATACACACCTAGCGCTGCAACCAGCTAAGCCTCGAGGTATTCGGGGAACTCGAAACGTTTAACACTTTCGGAGGAAGATTTCGGTGTAGGCGGTTTATACGGAGATGGGCTAAGCCGAGACGCCTCAACTCTATAACTTGCAAATTACTCAAGAATTTCGACGTCGCATACCTTGAGGGAGTACCGAGTCAGACAGGAATACCGCCTTGTAAGTGGCAACTGATGCACGTATTGAATTCTTTATATAAAGCATACATCAGGGTGTTCGAAATATAGACGGATAGATTTTAGAGGGTAATTCCTTGTTAAAAAATATGAAAAAAAGTTTCTATAAACATGGGTCCGGAAATGCAGAATTTTCAAGGATGTTACATTAAAAAATAAAAATTATTAGTTAAAAAAAAATTATTCGTTAGGTCGTTTCAAGAAAAAAGTTCCCATAAAAATAAAAAACTTTTTAGAATGAGTTTTATTTTTCTTTTTCTCGAAATCGAAGTTAGATACGAAGAAAACACAGAAGACCAAGTATTTTTAGTTGTTTGATCTATAAAAAATAAAAAAAAAACACGAAAAAACTAAGTGGCGTAAACTTTTTTCTTAATATCTAATAACGTGCGAAAAAATGTACGCTACTGCATTTTTTGTAAAAAAAATAAAAACCGTTTTATTGCACGCAGTTATTGGACAAAACTGATTTATCAAATTTTTGCTAAAAATATCACAAGTACCTTGGAAAACAAAAAAATCTAAAAAAATTCTAGAAAAGAGTGTTATTGCAACTTTTCCAATTAAGTACCAAATTTCAACAAAATCAAGTAAATATTTTTTAATAGTATACTTTAGGCAAAACTGACCGCAGGAACGAATTAGTGTTTGCCGTGTGTGAAAACAAATTGCAGAAATAAGAATGTAGAAAAAGAAAATATGTACAGAAAAATATGTAAATTTCTTTCTTGCGGATTTATAATTCTTCCCCAAGGTGATACAGACGTGCGAAAACTCCGCTTGAGCTCTCTGCATTTCGGGCACCTTTCAGCAAATTTCATCGATTCGATAAACCCATATACAAAGCCGGGGAGGATCTATGGGTCAGAAAAGTTGTCGGAATTCAATTTGGGAAGTTCCTTAAAGTTCCGCTCCACGAAAAACTTATTTCTGGACGAAATTCTACTAGCAAAACTATTCTCAAATTGGTTTACAAAAATCCCGATATTCTAACCAAGACTTTGTGAAGAAATGCATGGAGGTAGATCCTGCCTTCACTAAAATTTATTTCGCATGTTCGCAACGTAACGTACGTATAAACTGGCTTCGTACTTTTTATTTTTCTTTGAGTTTTCGAGAAAATCTTGTAACGATTGGTTGGATAAAAATAAAAGTTTAGACGGAAATATTTATTTTAGATGTGCCTGAGGCCGTATTTATTTATATTGTTCGAGCAATATGAAATATAAAGTATCTAAGTTTATATTTCTCGGTAAATTCCTGAGATATAACTATTATTTTTAGAAGAAGTATTTTGATACGCCAAGTACTGTTCCACAATAAAAAGAAGACATGACTTTAACTCAAATTACTGAAAACTTTAGCTTCGAGTAATATAATAGTCCTTTATTTTTACATCAATTTAATTTATTGAATGTTTTAAATTGAGTCCTTGTAAAATCCTTTCTTACGATTCTAGTGAATTGTGAATAGCTTCAACAATTTATTATTTGCCTTGGTTAAAAGTTATCATTCTTAGCATCTAATTATCTAAATACCGTCCTTTTTGCAGGTTCCTAATTTTAAAGTCTCATATATCAATTAGGAGTAATTTGCAAGTTGGAATATTCGTGACAAAACTGAAATGAGTTCTGTATTTCTGTTTTAATTAAGCGCGATATAAGATCTGCCTCGTATTTTCATGCTACGTTCGTTTTCCTTGTTTTGCTGTATAATTCCAGAACAAAGTTTTTGCATTATTTTTAACGCCGAACGAATACAATTCCGACGGCTTGGGTATACGAGACAAGTCATTACGTAATATCATTAGTACTTTCGGTATACAATATATACCAGGTGGTAAATGGTGAAGTTTCTCTTCACTCTAATAGCTCTGTGTTAATAACACACACAATCCTTGTTTAACTAAGCAGGACAGCTTAATTAATCATTCACTTCTAACGCTGTAGTTTGGATAATCCTTTATCTTGCACTATCGATTAATGGCGCTCGAATAGTTTTCCAAACCATTATTACAATAGAAAGCGATAGGTAATAATATTTAAAAAATTACTCGGATATATTTTACGCTAATAATTAAAACTTTATTGACTTTGCCTAATTGCCTTGTCAATGTTGAAATTTACTGATATTCCGCTAATTGCGTAAACTGATGTTTGAATAACTAATTTAAATAATTCGGTTACTACGATCGGATAAATAATGTTTGCACTTATAATGCATGGAATTGTTTACCGTTTCAGGAAATGAAATTGAAGTAATCTAAATTGAATTATTAATGAAATATGAAATGAATTCAACCATTGTAACTGTAACAGTTTGTTTGTACCGATAACAACCATTTAAGATACTTCGATATTTTATCAACTTTAATTTCAGTTTTAATATAACGTTTCCAAGCAAATAGTTGTTCATTAAAAAATGTTTCTTATAAATCAATGACAATAATATATTTTACTTGGTGACTATGAACCTAACAAAGCTATTATTCTAAAAAACTTAGCAAAAAGTAAAGTTGTATTTGGCAACAATTCGACCACAAAACAGATATTTCAAGAACCACAATTCTCCAATGTGACAAATACCCCGCACTCTGCCAAATGCCCGAAGTTAACACCCATCTTTATGATAATCTACTAGTCGATTTCCCCGCGTTACACATGCAAATATTACCCTTCCAAGACTTTCTTTGTTTTCCAGGAATTCCATAAAATATAACGACTGGCAATCAGGTGAGAGCAGAGCAGGACAGAGGCGGGCTGCAATCGCATTGCATCCGACATTTTCTGAGTGCCACATTAAAATTTAACAACTTTCAAGTTAACGACGAAATGCATGTTAAGCACCTATAATAACATTCGTTCTTTGCATTTTGTTTCATATTTATGCCCGATAAGACGAGTTTCAAAGTAATAATGTTTAATGGTTAAAATTTTAAATAGATGAATTAAAAAGATGTTAATGTTAATTTATGAATAATTTAAAACTTATATTTTTATAAAACCGACTCTGAGAAGAAATCATTAAAATATGTAGATAGAAAATAAGCTTATACCTTAGAAGAAAACAAAGGAGAAAAATATTTATGAACTTGTGAAAAATTTTTACATACGTAAAGGGTATATATGTCACGAACAACATAAACACTCTGTATATTAAAAAACACTTATCCAATATGTATAAAATTTGGTACGCACTAAAAATAAGATGTTAATTAAGAATAAGGCAGAAATGAATAATTAAGAAATTAAGAATATATACTGGGTGTCGCAAAGAGGTTGGGACATGGCTTAACCATGGACTCCTAAGACAAAAATAAGACGATTTAACCGAACTTACCTACATCCGAAATTGTTTAGTACTAGGTATAGAAGGTTTTGAAGTTAATAATGAAAAAGAGATTTTTTTATATTGTGCCAAAATGGCTTTTCGTGAACTTTTCGTGAACTTTTTTTCGTGAAAATTTATACAGAATATCTCTGTTTGGTGACATATTTATATGTATTTTTTTTAATTGTCGGTCCCTCTCTCTGGTGGTGGCCAACCCACTTAAAACCCTAATTGCTTCGCCCATGTAATTCACCTAATTTTTGAATCGAAACTAGATTTATTGGTTTATTTATATAGATAATGATTTTTTACTCTTTCTAATTTCTATAAAACCCATATTTTTGGAGATAAATCTCTTTTTTATTCTTAACTTCAAAACCCTTCTTTATACTAAGAAAATTTGGGGTATAGATAAGTTCGGTTAAATCGTTATTTTTGCCTGAGGAATCTGTGGTTAAGCCATGTCCTAACCTTTTTGCGACACCCTAATGTCTTATAATAGGATTAATAGTTAACATTATTATAAAATAGAATTAATAAATTTGAATAAATGGTAAATTGAAGCTAATTATTTCCACAGTTACATAGATACCTACTTACTCAATTTTTCAGTATACTTTTATTATTTCTTTGGAGATATTGGCAAGTAAAGCGAGTCATGTTTTATTATAGATATATATTATCTGTAACTAAACATTTTCGCAATTGTTTGCTGATATTCATTAACGTTCATATTCATAACCGAATCTGATATTTCACACTTAAGCAATTTTACGCCCCTATTTCACTGTCATCTCAACATTCATGCTCTTTCGAATATCCCTGCCTCTACTTCCGGACGGTCTCGTTTGTCAATTTCTAATCGCGTAAAAACATCCCTCGCCTACACGGATAATGAGATGCGTAAGAGCTAGAAAATCGTCCAATTTGTCAAACAAACCTTAAACCTTCTTCTTAAGATGTCGTTATATACGTTTAGGTTCGGGTTATACCGTGGACGAGAGATTTAAGTATAAATTGCGAGATTAGTTTAATACGTTTTTTAGTCGAGAGATTAATGTCCGTTAGTAATTCATCCGACGTGTTTACGAGACGTGAGCGAATTTTTAACACTACAGGATAAAAATGAAAAAAATGATATAATTATACAAATTTCTAATATGTAGTTTTCAATATCAAAAGAAAGTGCCCTCATCTAAAGGGCTCGAATTTAGCGGTACTATTTACTCTACCTGTATAAATATTTAGAATATTCAAATTTACGATTCGTTTTGCATAAATGGCATAATTCATTTAAAATTCCTGTATTATTCTTATTACCTTTTATGAATGTTAAAAGACCGACGAGAACGTTGAGCCGGTCATAATACAGTCCACTTATGGCCCAGTAAAAAACATCCCTGAATGTTCGGAGGATATATATTTTAGGCAATAAAATTTCCCTTAACAGTAAGGCGAAATGTCGATTTGCTTTTTGTTCAACAGAAACTTATGTTAGTCATTTATAGGTAATGGCGGTCCTTCTATGATATGTTTCCTAAAATGGGGCTGCACAAACAGAATTAATGTCGCCTAAATCGCCAAGGGAACACTTTCCCTTTATTTTTCTCCAGAAATGAGATAATTCGTAAACCGGGAGATGCCCTGATAATAATAGAACTAGAAAAAAACACAAAAAAAGCAATCTATAGCTTTAAATTCGTACAAATATTCTAAATTTTCATCATGCATGTAAATAACGCGTATAGTTATTTAGAGAATCTAAAGCATGAAAGAACTTTTCTCAAAGCATGCTCTATTATTATTAAATCCGTTTACCGGTGTCCAAAGAAATGACTTTCGGCGCAAATGCAAAACACAGTTTAGAATTTACTTTGGTATTTAAAAGAGAAATAAAAGAAGAGTCATAGAAATTCAATTAAAACGCTTTCAGAATTTAAATTGCTCCGGAATTGTTCTCGAACGAAAAACAGTTAAAACAATTAGGCGGAACACTGTTTAAATTTCTAATATAATTTTGGAAATGGTAAAAATCCGAAAACTTTTAAATACAGACTTGTTTTGTTAGGGCTACTTCACGATTTTTAATAGAGGAAGTTTTCCGAAGTCGTTAAAATTTCCCGGAAAATTTGGTTAATGGCCGTTTAATGCTCGTTTGTTTATTTTTCAATTACAGAAACATTTTTCCCGAATTCATCACGTACGAATTAGTGGGATCGATTTCTTTGGTGATTTGCAGATTCATAACTAATGTAGGGAAAAGTTCCCGGTTTTGAAATGGTTTTACTGTGAGTTATCTAACACGATGTAACTATAGGTATGGTATAAATATAATTATCTAATTAAATATTTTTTAAAATACATACAGGGTGTATTGTAAGTTGACACTTCTTTTTCAACTGTGTATGAACTGTATTTTTGAATATTATGAATAACAAAGAAGATAGAAAAAAATTTATTTTTTATATTAGGCCAAATTTTTAAATGCAATCAATTTACACAAAAATATTAATTGGTAATATATTTAAAACAAAACACATTTTACTACTATCATAAAAAATGATTAAAATGATTTAAATTGTCACTTAAATTAAATGTTTCAGTTAATGGGGCCATTATTTATTTATTTATTTCATGTAATAATGCTATAGTGCTAATGAGAAAATGCCAAGAACTGGCTTAAATTTGATCCAAAACAACTCGATTACTAAACATGTATTCAAAAACTTATTTTTGTGTAAATTAATTGCATTTAAAATTTAGAAATTTTGAATTTTTTTTTGACCACCCTGTATCAATAATTATGTTAATGTTTATATCACTGAATAGAGAATTGAATTTGCTTTCAAATGAGCTATTACACGACGCCTATTGCTATTTAAAAAAATCATCGATTACCTCATCACTTCCACGTGGATGACGTCACTAGTATGATAAATCTGCCACAAAATCACAATTTGAAAATAAAAATCGACCTGTTTCGGGATTTGTCTACAAATTCGCCTATTCTCAAAAAAATGAATTTATTCCATAATTTTGCCCCTCGCTGTATAAGACAATGATAAATCAATTTGAATGTATCTATAGTACCTACAACCAAATTGAAATTACAGCAGTAAATTGTAGGATAAATTCGTAGGAAATTAATCCAGACATCTTCCAACAACTGCTTCAAATATCCTATTATTAATTTGGATTTAAACAAGACCTTCATTACTTCCTCGCGAAGATTCGTCCCGAACGACGACAATCTCCTTTCGCTCATCAATTATTCGACCACCCCCCGTTAATTTATACCCCTTGTAAATGACTTACCCAGGATCCCGAGGCGGTAATTAACGGTGACTACGACCACGCCCCCGTAGCTGGCCAGGACGCTGCCATCGTACGGGTTGCCGGAATTCCATTCGTAACTCTCCCCGTGGACGAAAACGATTACGGGATATTTCGGAGAGCCGCTTCCTTCGCGTGTTCCTGCTGAAAAAGACGCCTGATATTAGAGGAATTTTTCGGTTGCGCCAATTATACCGTAGTCATTCGGAGCGAGGCGAATGAATGCGCGTTTGATTAGGTTTCATATAAAAGTCTTAGATGGTTTTTCGGAATTTAGTACCTAAGGATGATGGTCGGCAGACCAATCGCTCACTCGATTTTCGCCTTGCTTTTCTACTCGTATATAAACACACCAGCAAATTTAAAGGAACAGTTAGTAAATGTAATTTATATCTATATTTTATTGTCTTATCTTAGGTAGATTTCAATGTTCCAACTCATAATTAAAGTCAACATAATAACTATTGCATTGATTGAGGAATGGGACCGATTGTCTCAACAACTGATCGTTGGCCTCATCAGAAGTATGGGAAGAAGTATGACTGCACTTAACCACCATAATTGGCCACCCTGTATCAATAATTATGTACATATAGTACAGAACTAGTATAGACTAGTATAGAAAAAAAATTTATTGAACTTTTTCAAAGTAAAAAATAATAAACATTGGTAACTCTATATTACATTCAAATCAGAGTTTGATAAAATCACATTAAAGACATTAAAGATATTGGTAAACATACCGTTTTGCCTTGCCTGGGTCCATTTTGTCTTTGAGTAACGTGAATTTTAATATAAATCAAACGAAATTACAGAAAGATAAATGTTTTAAGAGTATAATAATCTCTTTTGCTTTGGTTTAGATGGAAAATAATTTCTTGATTGATTAATTTAGGGTAGGCCCGTTTTGCCTTCATGTATGGTCCGTTTTGCCTCCACTATCAAGGCAAAACGGACTTTTTGAAGGTATTATAAATAATGTTATAACTTATTTGTTTGAGATTTTATCATACTCTGATTTAAACATAATGTTGAATTAACCATGTTGATTGTTTTTACATTTGAAAAAGTTCAATAAAATTAATATATTTATTTCTATAGTTGTTCTTTGTTAAGTGGTCCTTTTCGCCTTCCTTTCCCCTATATGAGTGACGGAGTGTACTAGAAAAGTTTATGGAGTTTATTGGCGATTTATTAAATTTAGATCATTCATTATTTAGAGGTTGTTGAACATTGAAATTGAGTAACTATACTTTGTTAATCTTATTAATAAATTTAGTTACCTACACATTATTTTACTCCAATATAATACATTAAAAACTATGTTAAAATTTTCATGATTTATGTATACTTTATAATGAAATAATGCTGGTTAACTTCCCATAAGCCATCCGGTTTATATCAATTTAGCAATCCCAAATCGAACAAGGGCGCTGAAGCAAAAAAAAAAGACGAGGCCACCGCCGGTGCACCGCGATGCTTCGTTTTGTTACGTTTTGTGATTAAAATACTCCAATTTTTGTCGCAGCCATTTAGCTTTAACGTGGTCATTGCGACATGACATAACCGCGCAAGTTGGTTTATTTTAACTCGTGTCTCGAACGCTTTCCAGAAAAATATTGCATGCTTCAACGACCGTGTAATAATATCGAATAATGACGTCCCCTGTAAAGTATGTACCGTAAAATTCGGGTTATGTTAACCAGAGGCACGGTTCAGAATATGTAGAAAATTATTCGACTACAAAAAAAACTTATATCTGTGTTGTTAAAAAATTCGTATCTCATGCAGTTTATTAAATATGATTAGTTTTTTTATTCGTTAAGTTAAAATATTTATCTATAGTTAATGAGAGAATGTATAGCTATTCCGGAAATAATGAGATACTTACTACACATTTTTTAAATGTTGTTATCTAAAAAGGGTTATGATTAATTTTGTTTTACATTTAAGTCAAGAATAAAAGGATTCATTAGGATCTTTTTACCCCTTTGAACATTGAATTTTCACGATTCATTGGCTTCATGAAACTCCCTATTCTCAAAGGGATCCTATGTAAGCACAATTTTATATTGCTTCAGTAATTCCTGCATCTATGAATTACAAATATCCTAACAAACAAATATACAATATTTCATCTTGATACACCTGCCTTACACTTTAAGGCTATATACATATTACTTTCTTTGAAAAAAAATCTCTGTTCATTTCGCAATTTATATCTACTGCTATTTATTACACATCTTAATTTACATTCTCTTCATAACAATTTAGTATTTATACGTTTCTCAGTTTTGTTTCAAAAATCTTTGCATGACATCTACGTATATCTATGGTTAAACACAATTAGGGATTTGTATGGAAACCCTTTTACCATTTCGTTCTATTGTTTTTTTACACTCGTTGACTTTCACGACAGCTCCTCTATCGCCAATCGCCACTGGATAAATCTTCTCGTTTCCACTGAATTGAGTATTTCTTTACGTGCGAGGAATTGACGTTGATAACGTGTCTGGGAATAGTTGGGCCCTTAGTATACGAATTGAGTTTCTAAGGAAAGTAATTTGGCTACCTGGTGGATTTATTTGATAGGAGTTTTTTTAATAGAAACCCGTACCCTGTACTTGCTGAATAATTCAAGCGATTTAACTGAATATTGAAATAGGAGGTAAAAATATGGTTTCATTGCGATGACTCGCAAAAAGGTTGGAAAGGGCGCTAACGTCACTCAGACAATCACTACCACTATATACACTACTATGCAACCATTACTACTGTTTCACAAATCACAAATCACTAAGCTCAAAAGTTTATTAGCCGTAATTGTTAATAAAACTTTGATAATAGCGTCCAAATTCAAATTTGTCCGCTTCAAATCAAATAAGGTTTATAAACGCACCCCGAAAAATAAATAATTGTAAGTCTTTCTTTATTAACTCCCAAGAACAAAATAACAAGTAAAGTAATACATCATCCAATTCCACCTCATCAACCTAAAAATTAGTCCCTCCGTGAATCATAAATTTTCGATATAGTCCGTTCGTTGAAATCGTGCCGGTTTCGGATTAAACGTTCAATGTTTACAGTCCCCAAAAACTACCTGTTTTCGGGCAAAACGCCAACTGCTCAAAATTATTTTATTTTATCAAAATTAATTGCAGTAAAACACTGTGAACAATATTGTTTTCCCAAAAACATGTATTTTTTGGTAACTATAAACATTGAACGCTTAATCCGAATCCGGCACGATTTCAACGAACGGACTATACAATTCTTTCGTTTTAAATAAATATCCATCGCAGTACCGTCCCCATTTCTAACATATTAGCTAATGCTAATAAATCGCTCGGCCAAAATCCAAAATGCCAAAATAAGTACTAATGCACATTGCACACCCCTCTCTCGGCCGCTTCAAGTTAACGTTTCAAAGTAAAATGCAATGCCCTCGCATGGTTCAAGTTAAAAATATGCGGTTTGTTTTGTTAGTTAGAAAAAACTACGCTTAACAAATTTGTATTCTTGACGATTTTTCTTCGCGTTTGGCCGTAAAAAAAACACGCCAATGAGTCAGTGAATGAATGAATGAATGAATGAATGGATTCTTTCGGTTTCAGCTGTATAGTTAGTAGGATACATTTTGGTTTTGAGCATTACAAAATATGATGGCGAAAATAATTAATTTATTTAACTGCTAAGTAAATCAAATTCAAACACAAAAAAGCAATGTATGAAACAAAAAAAAAATTATCAATTTCTTCACAAAAAAATCTAATTCCCCCACAAATAATTGGATACACTGAAAAGGGAAAAATCGCATTAAATAAAGGAAAATTCATTGATTTTCTTTAATAAAAGTTCTATTTTTGTGTTCAACGAAGGTGATTTGTTCGCACCTTAATAGAAGGATTTATCTTTTCACGCGGTTTGGATAGAACCAGTGCGCCGCAGGAAAATTGGATTACATTTCGACGACAATCTGTCGAACGTAAAAACTCCCATTGCACTTCTCTCCACTCAATCGAATCAAATCCCATCTCTCCTTCGAAATATTTATAACAAAAATGCATCACTAAAGCATATCTAATAATACTTTTGGGACACCCTTTAGTTTTCTAACATCATCCCGTATATCAATAGGTATACATTAACGCAATTTTGATCGCAAGTAAAAAGAATTGTTTATGTTACTGCAAAAGTTGTAGTATCTAATGAAAAGCTGTATAAGAATTGAATGCTTAACATTAGTTTAATGGGCAAACATCGTGCAATGAGAGCATTACCGACTGCATTATATGATGCAACACCAAGTTTACAATGGCTCCAGTGAATGCGAATGCTGTTATAATCTTAAATCCGCACCGTTAAATTTGAGTGTGTTATTGTTAAGAGACTCGTTAAGTTTCGAATAAAACATAAAAAGAATGTAGCGAATGGCGGACGGCGTTGGCCGTATATTAAGTATTTCAGTGGAGGCGCCGGCTGTTTTAATGCGTTTTAAAACTATTTTTTCGATTCTACTTTGCTCGTTATGAGGCTGCAAAACCGCAAAAAAAATTAATGGTGTCTAGAGAGGAAACGAATGAGCGCAATCTGAAACAATGAGGACTGTTTAAGGAACAGTTTTCTCAAGAAATTCCCTCGTTTTAATGAAGTGTTGGATTCTAGCGTGGAAATTAAATATTTTGAGTTCCTTCATTATTAAAATTTAAACAAATAGTGGGAAATATAGTAAACTTTTACACAAGCTTATTATTTTTTGAAATAGGGATTATAAAAAAAAACAAATTATCGGAGTAGGTAGTTAAAAACCTCATTTATAAACTGTGCTCGAATTTTTAACCTATATTTAATTTTTTGCCGCTGCTAACTTTTTCTGTCATAAACAAAAGTTGAAAAAGTTTATGGGAGAGGCACAAACAAAATTTACCTAATGATTATGTACACATAACTAACTCAAGATACTTGTATAGCGAATCGATATCCGGAAAAACAAGGTATCAGACAAAGGACCTGTTCATGCAGGACTCGCTTTCATCACATTAAAAACAAATTTTCCAGTATCTAATTTATAATGGCGTGATATATTCGAACTTGGCGGAAATTCAATTTCCGTTCGCGGAAACAACTTAATTTGCATTAGGTTATATATCATTTTAATTCGGAATATTAGCATAAAATTTTCAAATTCGACGGCGGGGTTTGCGGAAGAGGTATTAAAAATTTTATATGTATATATTTTCAAGAGCACTTGACTAATACAAAATCACGTCCAGAAAATATATCGCCAGTCGTAAAATTTATGATGTACTTACCTACGGGTAAATGGATTAGATTTTAACTTCCAGTGGGAATACTAATGAAAATATCAACGGAAAATAACTGATATTAAAATATGTACGAATGATAAAGACTATAAGGGAATAAAGAATTGAAGTTAATTCAGAAGTATTGTCTTCATGTAAGATGAAGAATGCTCCATTAAAAATTACAGATCTGAGTAGGTACTATAGATACATATTTATAACTTTTATTTATAAACTTTTTTTGTTTTAATTAAATTTCTATTCTATTCTATTGTAACTTTTTTTTAATTCGCGCGGCTTACAATTAGCCTTACTAGGGGCGCCTCAAGAATAACGGACATTTTAAATTGGCGCGCCATTTTTTTGCGGTAAAAGTAGCACAGATATATACAGAGTTGGGCAAAAGTCCGGAATAAAATTATTATCTGATGTTAAACCAGTAACTGAAACACGTGAATTGATTTACATCACTATTTACCAGCGACTAGAGTGAATAAACTATTAAAAAATCCGTGAGGCCGGAAATGAATACATTAATTTATCATAAAATGTCGCTGGTACTTTAGGTGGCGCCATTTAAAATTCAAATTTTAATCAAACTGCAGTTGATAGAACGCTATTAACATCCAGTAGTTGATAGAATAAGGGTTTTAATAGGACTTATTTGCTCTAAATGTTCATAAATAATAAATTTCCTTTCTGGATGATTCTGCGTAGTTGTTGCCAATATTTTGACAGTTATAGCATTTCCGATTGTACCGGAAGTGCACAGCAACTTCTTAATTTAAATGGGACACCCTATATATTTTTGTATTTTTGGATTCTACTCGATGAGCTGATTACAAAAATGTGTCATATACTTGGTATTTTGGACTCATAATAAAGGCTATACAGCAATATAAAAATCACAAAATTTTGAATTTTTTTATTTTTTTCAAGTCAAGAAATAAAAAATGTCTGTTATTCAAAAAATCAGTGACTGTTGGGCACCCTTTAAAATAATCGAGATGACAGGTGTAAGTTTAGACACGTACAAGATGGATCGTAGATGAGTTGGCCCGATAGAATAAACAACAAGATCCCCGCAAATAATTTAAAATTGCTATGGATTTAACCACAGCTTTTTACCACCCAACGTTTATATTTGTTGCGTGTCTTGTGTACACTTCGGATGTGGAAAAGCTCATGCGAGGCAAAAAGGCGAAATATGTTGGTTTAAAGTTCCATGGAGCGGAAATATCCCGGGGAGCGTATAAAAAGGGTAGGCAACATACAAATCATCTGCAACTAAAAGAGGGATTAAAAAAAAGTAACAGATGTGGGTCTCGTATTTCGTCTACTTTAACATTCGGAATGAGGAAACACCTTTTTTAGGCCAGATCAGAACGCTTTAAATGCTCCATTCAATGATTAATCGAGACAACTTTTCACGTTTCGAGAGTATATTGTTCTCAGATTCTATTCTACCCATTGTTTGAGTTTTAATATTGGACTGTGTGTTGCATGGAAAACTTCAGTTTAGTTTTATTTATAACTGCACGAATAACTACATATAAATAGTTACCTTTATATTTCCTAAAACTTTAATATTTTATTTGCACCAAAAAATAATTAGTTACGCTGCTTAATTATTACATAAAATTACAATTTTTATACAAGTAAATTGATAAATGTAATTTTCGATCATTAAAAACTAGTTTTAACAAGACAACAAACAATAATTATTATACACATCTCCGCAAAATTAGCGCATAAAATTATAAATTGGAATATTAATTTTACTAAGTATTTTAAGTGATTATGTTCATGGGTCATGGGTTCATGGGTAAAAGTCATGTTCGTGACTTAAACCCTATCGAGCACTTGTGGGACACATGGGACGATGTATGAACTTTGCAAGTACCTCCAAAAAACCTAAATGAGTTGTCACTATGACTTGTAGAGGTAAGGAATCAAATTGACCAAGACGAAGACAGAAACCTAATTTTAAGCATACGAAGGAGATGTCGGGAAGTTATTACAGCAAGAGTTTGGTAATACCCGTTATTACAGGATTTTTTTGTATATTTTGGTACGACATAAATACATTAAAATTTGTCATGTTTTTTAGTCAAGTGCTGGCTGGTTTTACGAGAACGCACACATAAGAAAACTTTGAAGACAACCTCTACTTACATTTGCCAAAAATCATTGCCTACATTAAAAAAATAAAAGGTATCTATTTTTAAAATATATAATGTACAGGGTGTATTGTAAGTTGATACTTCTTTTTCAATTGTGTATGAATCTCTTCTAAGCAACTTTTTGAAATAAACTTTTTGAATATTCTGAAAAACAAAAATAAAAATTTTTAATAATTTTATTAAAAATTTATTTGACAGATGACTGCCATAAATAAATTTCTTATTTAATAAATCAGGTACGTATTGGAATTTAATAATAAATCGAAATTTTAAAATTTTCTATCTTCTTTGTTATTCATAATATTAAAAAAGTTTATTTGAAAAAGTTGCTTAGAATTATGAAATTCATACACAGTTGAAAAAGAAGTATCAACTTACAATACACCCTGTATATTTTTCATAATTGACCTTCAAAAATTATTTCATATTTTTATGCACGAATCTAAAAAAAATAAAACTATTGTCAATTTTCCGAATATCCCTCCAAAATGAGCTCAAAATTCTTCCACAAACTATTCATGGACAATAAAAAATCACGCAATTAGTCGCAACTAACCGGTTGCCTGAAATATTCGATTAACTTTAATAGTTGAAAACATTCCCGGAAAGTTTCTTGGCGTGCATTTTCCGCATTGTCGTTTTTGTTCTCATTAGAATAAATTGCCGAATCAGGCAATCAATAATGGTTCATCTATTTGTCGTGAGGCAGCAAAACGTTCCTCCAGGCGAGACGTTCTAGTCTCTCCGGGAACGGCGAAGACTCGACGAGAGCCGACTGGAAAAGACGTGATGAGACGGCTCCAACTGATTCGTTAGGAATTTCTAATCCGATTTTCTTTTTGTTATGCCAGCGGGATAAGTAGCACTAAATGCAAAATATTAATTGGTATATCTATCCATCTAATTAAAGTATATTTGAAATTTTAACTAAATAACACTGAATAACAAATTAAACTCTATACAAAAAAGTTTGTTTTTAAATAATTATGTTCTTAAATATTCACACCTTGGGGTAGTTTTATAACCATGTATTTTTGAATACACCGTCTCATTTCAATAGCCGTACGTTGTGGAATTGGAAATCGCAAAGTTGCGCATTCCCTTGATGCGCTATCAATGTTTTCCCTTGGCAATCCAAAATACGGTAAAACATACTTGAAGGCTTCTACGTTCACATCGCCGACGTCATTTTGAATATTTACTTTTTTATTGAGGCAAAACAAATAATCACCGACGGCTGCGACGTTGACTGGATCTTCTGAAAATACTGCTGATATTTGTTCATCGTTGGCTTTTGTGGTGTCTTTGCATTCGACGTGGTACCGTTGAAAACGCGTTGCAAATGATTCGGATGCTTGGGAATCGTTTACCTATAGGAAATCAACAAATAAAATTCGGTGTATTCTTAAAAGAATTAGGATCAGGACGAGAAGTCCTTAATAATGAATCTCTTATTAAAAGAAATGTTAAAATTAATATTGGAATAATTATTAAAAGAAATAAAGGTTTTCATTACTTTGTTATGAGTTATTTACATATAAACAAAACAAAATTAAAAGAAAATAAATCTACATGGTGCAATAAAATCAAATTCCCTATCTATAAAAAAATTAAATATGCCGACAGAGCACAAACAATAAAAATGCATGTTTTACGAATATAAGCGTTTTTATTAAATAAATATTCATATATTTTTGGAGAATTTATGAACCTACAAAGTACTTACCAAAATAAAATCGAATAAAACCAAATAAAGCAGGAATATCATTCTGGCAAGTATCCAGTTATTAACACAACTGATCCTACCTGTGTATTTGGTTCGGTTTGCAATAAGAACTTAATTTGAGACACACTTATTTATTTATTTTAATTGAATGCCAAACAACGTTTAAAGTCCGTTTAATATGTGCAATTTTTGCCTTAATTAAATATAATCACTTTTTTCAGATTCGCTCAAAACAACCTTGAATTAATTAATACAAACAATAATTAATTAATAGAAAGTGTATCAAACTGATGATTTACTTACTTAGCAGGACCTTTGAAAAGTCGAGATTGTTTTTATTCACCAAAGTATAACCAGCCCTGCTTCATATAACCTACCTAGTAATTAATTTTTCAAAAATTAAACTCATAAGTGGCATTTGTTTATTTAAGAAACTCTTTCATAATTAATAGTGAAAATTTCAGTGATGTCCTTCGTGGTGACCTTCATGATGTTCTTCATGATGTCCCTCATGATGATCCTCGTGATGAGCGCCGTGGTGACTGTGTACATTTCCTAAATGTTTGCCAAGGCAACGGGCAAGTGCTACAGCGGTGGCCTCTTTAGAAGCATCAGCCGGCCTTTGGCCGCATTCATCAACTATTTCCTTAACTTTAGTGGAGTCTTTGAGGTGGCGTTCGAGGTCTTTTTTCAATTCTTCTACGTTAACGTCACCGTTTTCGTTCTGTATTCCTAGTTTGACGTTCATGCAAAGCATGTGCCTGCCAAGATTGGGATCGTTGGTACCTTCCATATCCATCATGGCCTCATGGGAAAGTTTAGTGTCAGGATTACTCTGGCAAGCATGGTGAGCTTCCTTAAGTTTTTGTTGTTCGTTTCCTTCTTCGGCATAAGCCTATTAATTAAATAAACATTTGAATTTAGAGAATTAAGTTAATTCGATATTTGGTGATTTTAATAAAATTTTAAATTCTTAAATAAAACTTGGAAAAGTCGTCATTAACAGGGTAACTATTTTAATTTTTAAGTTTTATGAAGCCATTTCAAATTTTGTCGTCTATTTCTTTAATGTAATTTAATATTAAAAAAGTCATAATAATAGTAACTATTAAATTAATTAATTTTTACCTTTGCACTTTTCGTTTTTTTACATTCATATCTATAAATTAATTTAACTAAAATAATTTTTTAATTTTTTTCATATCTATAAATTAATTTAACTAAAATAATTTTTTAAACTTACCAAAGCCAATAGGCAGCAGAAGGCAATGTAACTAAACTTCATGATTGATGAGCAAATCTGAACTTAATAACAGGTTGGTTGTCGGTACTATTTATATCTAGATAAGTTATCCGTCTTTATTAGCTTGGGTCAAATTCGTTGACATTACAATAAATTTCGTAACTTATCAGAAGAAAATATTTTCTGTTTACGCTGCATTTATTCCAACAATTAGATGCATTATTGTAATTACATCGTTGTGTGTAATACTATACTTACTATTAATAGAGAGAAGTAATCATGTTTTGTAGTAGAAAAATTTTAATTAAATAGTTATGGGTATCCATTTCCCAGTACCTATTAGCACTATCTTAAATATATTATATTTATCGCAAGTATTAAATGACCTTTTTAACAGATATACTTATGAGAATGTTTTTTTTTTTAATTTCTTGTATCCAGGGCATTAATTTTCCATACTTCTTAACTGTTCTGTAGGAACATTCGCATACTTTGGTTTGGTTTAAAAATATTACATTTCAGAGTATTAGATGATTCTAAAAGATCAAATCGAAAATTGTGAATAGTATTTTTTGGGAGACGATCCGGCATTCCCATTCCGCACTTTTGCACGAAAATTTCCACTTTTTCCGGGTCCCTTATTTCGCTAGCCAAATCTTTTCCCATCGCTTCCTTATCGATATGGCCGTTCTCCTTGAGGCTTCCGAATTTTTTAAGCCTGGAGAAAAGGGAACTTGGAAAAGGCATATCTCGAATATTTCATTTACTGATTTCTACAGCTTTTTCAATTACACATATGCTTTTCATTTATCTAAATGTTCCCGAGTTTTTGAATAATCTTAATAATTTTTAACGAATACAATAAATTTCCTGTAGATATAAGATTAATCTGAGAAAAAAAGCTATTCAAACATCATAATTTATTTCTGAATACTCACAATAATACATTATACAATCTATAAATAATGTATAAATTATAATTAATCTAAAGATAATAACTAATTTTCCGTTCGAATTTTACAATCATGGCAAAATTTTCTCTAAAGCGAACATTTCGTTCAGCCTATACATATAGATTAATTTTAACAACAAAGTTTGTTTCAAATGGTTCACTGGTCAGTTTATGCGCAATGGACTTTAAAACTAATTTGCGTGAAACTTTGTTGTAAATGTTTATTTTGATAGGTAGGTATAATTGAATCTAAATAAAAAGTCGAGGAAAAGTTTGTTTTCAATTTTTTTGAACTGTTGCATGTAATAGGAACTGTATTTTAAACTCTTTTTTTAATTTCGTAGAAGATACTCACGAATTATTATAGTATTTATTTACAAGATATGATGTGGAGGACGCTTTGTATAAGTACTTGAATAATTATTATCTGTGTTTAGTGTATAACTGTTCAATTTTGTAGTTTGCAAAAATATAAGTCTCCCTTTATATTTAATGGGTATATACATAAAAAGCAATGTCTGGGTTAATTCGTTGGCTTTAATCAGAGTATAGCACTTATTTAACCTTTAAACTTGTTTATCAATATTTAATAAGAATAGTTTTATCTAAAGCATTTTTGTTTTACAACAATCAATGCTTTTATATGATTATATAATTTAGTAATTGAACTTCTTTGAATTTATTTTTAAATTTTTTTGATAGGCTAGATTGTATTTTCGTAATATTGCATACTAGTCATTTAATATACAGTGTGTCGCAAAAAGCTTGGGACATGGCATGACTACAGACTTCAGACTGAAACGATAATAAAAGTAAGTAAATTACAGTATCCATGTTAAAGTTGAGAATAAAAAAGAGATATTGGATCAGAATGGCTTAATTTTTTTTCATGAAAATATTAAAGGATTTCAAATCACATTAGGACGATACATCATAAGAACTGGACTTTGACATTCGATCCGAGCATCACGTATACCATTGTTCAATTACCAAAAATCTTCTAACGAATAGCTCAGAAGTATTTTATTGAGGATCGGAAATTCCGAGTAGCAAATTGTTTTGACAGGGATAAATGCTGTGATCATTTAGTGCAACAATGAAGCCGTAACTCCAATCCAAGTTTTACCATCTAAGTTTCGCTATTTTCATTAGAAGTTCGATCTCTTATCTTCAACGGAATGCCTCGCCTTACGTACAGTCGAACTTGATATTGATCAACGAGGAGTAATCCAAGAGATATTCCGATTTTGAATAAGTAAGCTGTTCCATTGTATGTACATAGAATAAATAAGTACCTAAATTAATGCATAAGTAATAAAAAGTACAAATGTATGGGGCGTTTATTAAGTACATGTACAAACTTTAAAGTTTTTGACAAATTTCGAAGATGAAATCTTTTACATCTTTCTTAGAATAAAATTTAATTATGAATATTAACAATCCCAAAAGTCCACCATCAGAAGAGCTAGGACAAATTAAAATAAATAAAGATAGCGTATATGCAATGCCATCTAATTGTAAGTGCTACATAAAAATTAATAAAAAAAATTTGTTCCTTATTTACCTAATGAAAAATTTATTTTTTGCAAAAAGTTGTCAAAATAATTGAAAATAAAATTAAAGCTTCAACATCCTGTATGTTGGAAACGAATTATTCCAGACCTGTTCATATGAACCATTCGTCTTAAAATTATTCAAAGATCTTCTCTATAAAGTTAGTAGAAGTATGTACTTAATAAACACTCTGTATACACAAAAATGTAGGTCTGGTAGGCACCTGTACCTGTCTATAGTAGGCATTATTATTTTTGGAACACCATATAGAACAAGTTTTAATATCAGTATATTTAGTATTAATTAGTTTATTGACCGTTATTAATTGATGTTTGTAACAACGATAAAGCAACATGTTACCTAATAATTGCTCATCTGTGCATAAAACGCGGAGTACCTACCCAAATATTGTTTTTCGTGTAGATTATAATGCAAACGCTTTGTTTGCGTTATTGGCGAAATATATACCTACCAAAGCACATACTTATTAAATATGTAATGTTACAAACACGCCAAGTTAATAAGTGAGAATATAAAATATTGTAGTATTTACCTATTTAGAAATATAATCAACGGCTCTCTTAACGCGCGTGTATTTTATAGCGTGATGATAAGAAAGCTAATTAATGGCGATTCATTGCACTATTTTTCATTCTGTAATTCTTATCAGAATTTTTCCATAGATATACCGTGTGTGGCACGACGAGAGCCCATTAGAAGTATCTGGAATATTAGTGGTAATTAAAATTTGAAAATTTGTATAAAAGTATTTGTCGATACGCTCGATTCAATGAACATATTTTCAAATGTTTCTTACTTCGATTATACCTGAATTGGACATCAACTTTCTTAATTTAACTGGGACACTTTGTATATTTTTGCATTTTTAGATTCTACTCGATGAGTTAATTACAAAAAACTGGTCATCCTTGGTAACTTGGTACAGCCACTCAAAAATCACAAAATTTTGAATTGAAGTGGCTGTATTATGTGGCTATATTATCATAACTTTTCAAGTGCCTACTTTTTGATAAAATTTTTGATCACCCAGTATACATTTTATATCATGTCATTAGATGTTACTTGAAAAGTTTGGATAAGTTAGGATAGGGAAAGTCGTGACACACACTGTATACTAATAATTTACTTTCAATATATTAAATAACATTTACAAGTATGAACGGCCTTGTACAGGATCAAAATTGAATTAATGGACTAAGTAATTATAATGATCGATGTCTAGCCAGCAGTAATTGCTCAATTCCCTGCTATATAAATATTTTACTCATCCCGAAACCTATACGACGATTTATTTGTTTACCAATTCTTTGACTTAGACATACGATTTATATATTTTTTTTCTTTTTGCAATTGCCCACAGGAGAATTGTCAAAATCATCATTTGCTATGAATTATATTAACGCAAATAATTTCCTTCTGTACTCCTTGTTCTAGTGCAAACATAGCCCTCTATAATTTTCCGAATTTCCTCATCAAAATTTATAGCCCAGAAAGCCAAAATTGTTGTGTGGATTCTATAAACATTTATTATCAATAATAATCCCATTTCAAATACGCCCAACAGTTGTGACCAACACATTTGTATTACTTTATAGGAAGCTATAAAACAATGTCATAATGGCGCTGTTGGCGCATTCGGTATAAGATCTATACGGATCATAAACTTCAATCACACAAGTTGAGAGGTAAACTTAGCGCACCAGCGTTTATAAAAGGATATTTATGACTTATGGCTACTTGTATTCCAAAACGTTATCACTTAATGGCAGTATTAATTAGGGAGTCAATGGATTTTTATGTGTAATGGATGAAGTTCATAATGAAATTTACTTGCTCTGTAGATATATTCACTTCCTCTGATTTGAAGATATATTCATCATAATTGTAGATACAGTTTTCAGTTAGAAATTCGTTGAAAAATTGTGGAATACGTTGTTTATTTTGAAGAAATTTCAAAGCGAACTTAATGAAATAACCCTAATCAATGTTACGTAGTCTCGTGAAATACAGTTAACTAAAAACTAAAAATCCCAAAAAGATAACGTCATGTGTTTCCTCGAATCTGATGGGCATTTTGCGTCACGTAAAAGAGCAATTCGCGGAGGCTTTCGGGCGATAACGCATGATGAATGATGCTTGTAATTGGCTACATCAACTTTTTTTTAGCAGCAAATTTTTATAATTAATTCAGAAGTCTTTTGCTTTGATGATTAATGTTTTTCTATTCATATTTAATACGTGACGGTGGTACTTTTATTTAATACCAACGCGTTTGCTGATGGATCAGTTTAATAATAATGCTGTCGTGCAAAGAAAATGGAATTAAACGGCGACGATATAAAAATAAATTGGTCTATTTATACATACACATATCAAAATGGTCTAGGGAATAAAGTAATTAATAGACAATTAAGAGTCAATTTGATAATATATTGGGAATATATTAAAACTTAACAAATAAGTATGTTTAACACGAAATTATGAAAAACAGAAGGAGTTGTCGTTTTATACAGAGGGAGTAAGTATAAGAAATTGGAAAATATTAATAAGAAATTCTTATTAACATTTTTCAAGTGTATTTTGCAAGTGAAATAATTATGTTTGAAATTAATATAAAAAAAATGTTTACAATATTTTTTTTAATTCGTTCGAGTTACTTATAATTGCTTTATAATTACGAAAATTGTATTAAAAAGTATTCATATAAACTTTGGATCGAAATCTATGTAGAAGTCGAACGAATATTGCGGAAAATTTAAACGAAGCGGGCCAAGTCTTGCGAATGTAATTTCAATAAACGTACAAATTCTCATCTACCACATAAAGCAAGTTTCCACCAAAGCATTCGTGTCGTTATTTACGTTTCCCATTTGCTATGGAAACGATATATTTAACGATATTCAGATTTTAAAATGAAAGAAACTTCGGCTAACAAAATGCCCGAACGCACGCTATTATCAGTTTAATCACGACTAAGTTTAATTTGATGTAATATTTCTCCCTTTCAAATGGATTTCTATTCTTAGGAATGAACCTATTAATTATTGTAACAAATTAACGAAAATTAAAGCCTGGTATCATGACAAACCATTATTAAAAATTAGTTGTAGATAAATAAAAAACAATTTTGTTTCGATATTTTTAAACTTTCTTACTTGTATTAACAAAATATTCTTTCACCCATGTACATACATGTATTCTTAGACTTTAAAAATCACATAAATATATTTGCATTTAAATTGAGGAGGTCACGACAAACATTTTACTTAATTTATCCTAATTAACACGTGAGAACATAAAATCAAATTAACAAACTTACATAACTTCTGCTACCTAAATGGGTTATATTAGTTGGGAATAAGCACAATTGTCTTAGAGTGATTGTAATTATTTGAATTTCAGACAGACATTAATTGTAGATATAATCCATCCTTTCCATCAACCATTATAGGAATTAGCACACGTAATTACACTAAAGTATGAATGACATATTAAAAATTTTATATGCCATTGATATGAATGACTTTTTTTTTACATTTTAACTTTATGCATTTAGGATATTCTATCGAATATACCTATTACTATGATTGAAGAGCAATTACTAAAAATTCAAAACAGACTTTCACAGTTATCAGTCGTAAAACAGTGTTGCAATCTTGAAAATAAAATTTAATGCGAAATCAATTTTTACTACTGTTTCGTTTTTACCGTTTTTGCTGAAATGCTGTCACCAGTTCTTTCCTATTTTGCATATCATTCAATACACTGCATCAACTTCGGTTATTCTCCGAGGAGGTCGTTTTTTCCAAGAGGGAATTCTTCCTGCATTGATATTCCACGAAGCATTTTGCACTGACTGTTGTGGTACGTGATGTCTTTGAAATGTAAATTACCTAATTATTGATTGTTTGATTTATTCGCCTCATTGGTTGTTCCAGGCGATTAAAGAATACATTTTTCTTTACATTGTTTTCGCATAGCGAATGGCATATAAAAACTAAAACAAAATTTCACAATAAACTAGTAAAAATGTGCACTTTTAAACAAGTCATTAAAAAGGCGAGCTATATAATGCTGCACGTTTAATGCCTGCCTGAGTTGAATATTTTTGATTACTTATTTATGCCATTCGCGTACAACATAAAATCCTTTCAAAGTGGTTCTTAATACGACGGTGGAATTCGCGCGTCGACTTGGTTGTTCAATACAACTAATGATCATTCCGAAATTCATGAACTGTAAATTCGTGCAGTTCATATTTTGCGATACAGCTTCCCACGCCCTTTGTACGTACATACATCCCCGGAACATAATTAATGTTAATCTAATCAAATTGACGTAGCGGCAAAATCTGATTTATCACATGCGTGCATATTATATTCGAACGAAATCGTCTTCGACGTATTCTTCAAGAAGTTTCCGTTTTTACCTAATTTCTTGATGGAAATGCTGGAAACGATTAGTTTCTTTGAAATATGTTTAATGTAGCGTTAATTGAACATTAACATCAAATGAAAATTCCTAAATTTAGGTAGATAGGTAGTTTTCCTCTTAGTGTAGATTCTTTAAAACTTTGATGGATGTGGTACCTATTTAAATATATAAAATAATATAATATTATCTAATAATTAAAAAAATAATAAATAATGTTAGATGGTTAAAGTTATATTGATACACGATTAGTTTCTTTGAAATATGTTTAACGAAGCGTTAATTGGATTTTAACCAAATCAAACTTCCTAAATTTAGGTATAGATTGTTTTTCTCTATTAGTGAAGATTCTTTAAAAATTTGATAGGTATATTGTACTCGTATTTAATTATATATGATATAAAATAATGTGTTAATAGATATTATTTAATAATAAAATAATTAATAAATATACCTACATATTAATAAAGTAGTAATGTTAGATGGTAAAAGTTATATTGAATTGGCAAAATTTATAATTACAATCGTATTAAAAAACGATTCAACCAAATACCATCTTAAAGCTAGCATACTGTACTATATTTCTACTAATGTTTCGATCTTTTATCCTGTATATTTAACGAAATACGTTTGATTAATGAAAGCTGAGCCAGAAAAAGATTGAGGATGGAAGATTAATTATCTGAGATTCCGTAAGTAAATATATTTAGTAAAATAATGCCGTTTTGTTGTATTTTCAGATTAAATTAGGTCAATAGTGTTTTTTTAACTTTTATTTATCACAAGCTAAAATATTTATTTATGACCACATTGAATGTGAAGTGGAAATCAATGTTGCGTATCACAAGCGAATCTTTTTTAATGAATAATGAAAATAAAAAAAAGTCATTTTTCAATCCTCTGCTATAATAGTTATCTTGTTCATACATTTAACTGTTACAAATAAAAGAGAAGAAAAATAAAAGCATTGGAATCACTTTAGCCGTTAGTAAACGGAATCTTATCGATTAGCCTGGCGTACAACTAGCAACTGAGATTATTTGATTTTCTATTTTTCAAATAAAATTTTTCTATCGAAATTTAATAAAAGAGCATCTGCAGATTCATAAATCTCTATTTAAAATTGAATTGAATAGTGGCTTTTTCAGCATCACAGTGTATTATGGAAGAACTTTCGGGGATATCGAAATGCATGCTTCAATGGAATTTCGTTATTATAAAAGCATTTTTGTACTGCAGGTAAAGGTATATGCTTTTTTATTGCAGACTTTAATATTAAAAGTGCGGAAAAATCGATAGTACATGCAAATTAAATTGAATCGAACATCTGCGTATAGGAAGCAAAATGATCTTCAATGCCATTTAAATAATGCTGCATGCACTGCATGAGATTGCACAAATGTAGAATGAATTTACGAAAGTTCAGATAAAGGAGTTATCTGTAAGATAAGCGTCTATAATATATTGTATATCTATATAATATTATTAATATGAGGTATATAAGATAAACCTCTATTTTTTCTGAAGAATTTTTATTCACTATATTTAAATTATTTTGATGAATATTCGGACCCGTGTTCCCAAATACAAACAACTTGGTAGAGGTTGCTGCTGCGCTTCAAAAAGTGTGGGAACGAATTGATTAGGAAGATATCACAACATTAATCGAATCTAATTTTGAGGCTCGTACTAATTTTGATGAATTACATATTTTTGTAAAAACTGTAAAATCATTGCTATACGACTGTTCATTATATTCAATGTTTGGCTTGCTCTTAATACCAATTCAAAAGTAAAAATTGGAACATTTCCTCTCTGAATGAAACATGTATCTAAGTGGTTCGATTTTTTTGCACATGAGTGTATAAGAGCAGAGATTTTTCATAATTACACGCGCTTTTCTTTATACATCATGACAGCTCTTCGTGAGTGAATAACCACTCTCCTTTATTCTGGAAAACGTACGAATTAATAGAATCGAAAATTTCATATACCGAAGCGAATTTCATGAGAAAAACTCAGTTGTTTTTTTTCCTGGATATACTCATATTGGTCACGCTAGCTTATTTTGCTCAGGTTGAATTATACAAAACGAATTATACAAAATTATAGGTATCAAAATTCTGCAAGATAAAAATTATTGCTCTGTAACAGAGCCAGTCTAAATTAACAATTTACCTTCATACATACTGAACAATTTGTTGATAAAAACCAAGACGATCATCATACAAACCATGGTGGTTTATTTTATGAAAAAATGCGTCCCACGCGGCCAGTAAAACGTTTAAACTGGCTGCCGTTTCGTCTGCTCTTCTACTAGCCCTCGTTCCCTCTATCCTGCGGCACCGGAGAAGCTGCATCGTTTTATTAAACGTGTTCGCGTAATTTCTCGGTCTTCCGCAAGAAGTCTGGAATGACCTCTGGTGCGTCGTAGGCGGTCTGGCGGATTTCTCTGCCATGCAAATTTTCCGTTCGAATGCGCGAGTTTAATCGATGAAGTGTGCAGAGTGTGTGTGTTTACTGTCGACTGAGGAATTTTTAATCAAGGAATTTCTGAGTCATCCGGACTGATGGAATTGGAAATTTAGTATTGTGGGGATATGGCCCTAAGTGAAGTGCACCAGTGGACTGAAATTGAAAAATTTACACATTGTTGTATTCCAACTATGATTTATTAAAATTATATTGTAAAATGAACCGATTCCTTTTTTTTTGCTTTAATAATCCTGATTTCCTTTTAAAACTGGTTCTATAAATTAGATAATAGACAAAAGGGACCTCCCCCTTCGTGTTCGAACAATGTGAGTCCTAAAATCGACTTAATATTAAATTTCCTTGGATATCGGGAACTTATGTACTTAATTTTAATTGAGTAGACGTAATTGAGAGAATGGTCTACTGTATTCAACTCGCTAATATGGCCAAAAAGGACTGGTTTTTGTTCGACAGATCAAACTTTGTATACACGCGAGTAATTTGAACTATAAAATTTTAATTAAGCTTTCAGTTGTAAGCGTAGAATTGAGCGTATTCTTCAGAAAAACAGTAATGAGATATTAAATCTAAATCGCGAACTTTCGATATTTACACAGGGTGATCCCGAGTCGCGAAAATGTTCCACAACTTTATTCCTAATTAAGATATTTTTATTTATTTTTTTTTTTTTGTTTATTAACTTTTTTATTATATCGACTTCATTTTTTTTTCAAATGGTGGGGACAGGGCTAATGCATATTATAGGTACAACTACTTTCGTCTATATACCTACAGAGTGGCTCAATATTATAAATTGATTAAAGTTAGATTTTTTTAAATGGAACCCCCTACATATATTTTTGTATTTTTAAAGTTGTAAGTTGTCACCCTGTATACAGAGTGTAACTTGAGTGATGACGTTAATTTCAGGTGGTGATTCCATCCAGGAATGTATAACAATATACTTATTGTTTTACTTATTGATTTTACATAAACTCGGTGTGCTTGTTAGTAGTAAGAAGGGACTTCTTGTCTCGAAATTAGTTTTTGAATTTTAATTCCAGTGGCGCCGCAGAGGGTTACCTGATTGACATTTATGGTAAAAATGATTGTACGCTACTGAAGCAAATTAGGACACACTTTTATATGAACTTTTCTTCGTAAAATATGACAAGGAATCACCACCTGAAATTAACGTCATAACTTAAGTTACACACTGTAGAAAAAATGTTCAATTTGAAGTTAAACGAATTTAAATGGTTATTACAATGAATTTTTCGTGTTCCCAGTGTGCCTTTTATAAAGATAAATTTTCGGAATTTTCGAACAACCATAAAGCTTTTAATAAAATACAGGCAGTAACATTAATCCAATTTGAGCTGCATATCCACAATTGAAAAACCGTAATATTTTGCTGAAAGTATTAAATTCGCAAATTATGCCGACTTGTATACCGGCGAATGACAAACGACCTATTCTTCGTGTGCGAACTTCTCTGGCAAACAAATTAATCTTGCTAACAGCGACGTGCAAAAATCTAAATCCGTCTCTTTCCTATTCGTTAAGACATATTGATAAAGCGTCAGTCCTGAACCGCCATGTACAGCCTTAATAAATTATTCAATATTTTTCTGACGTCCAATGTTCGACAAAACCAATTCGGCAAGATAAATTCGGGCGAAATGAACCCATAATATTTTAGTCACATCTCAGTCTAACCCATCAACTTTTCGATTATGGAAATTTCGCCCGGCCAAACCGACTGGATTAAATCAATACGCAGCAAGTTTAGTTTCAATTTGTCGGGTTTATTGAAAACAAGGGTATGTCTGTTTCGATGCAGTATCAAAGAATTGAAATTTTATTAATCTTGACGGTAAAGCAAATAGAGCAAATATGATTGATGAACGTCACTGTGTCACGAGAGCAATAAATCATGAGAGAATTTCGAAAAAATTGGTGGTGGCCACAGTAACATATTTGATGCATTTATAACCAGCTACTTCAAACTCGGCTATACGAACAAAAATTCTCTCTCACAAATTCAAATGCTTGTTGTAAATTCGTCAGTAATCAAAAGCATATTATATGTTTAGATAGGTATCCGATTTAGTTTTCAGCATTTCGTTAATATTGCATGAAATAATAAAATCTTCATCAGCATCTACTCGCATTCACTTTTCCCTCTTGTTTAAGTAATTGCATTATGTCTCATATAAACAGAACACAGGAAATTCTCCCTTAGCCTCCTGCTCGCTTAACCTGCTACGCATTCTTGTTTCCTTCATAAATTGCTACAATTCTCGAAAGATTTTGTGTCAAAGAACCTTTTCACGGCGCTCGGCATTCGAATTGTAATCTCTCTATTTCAATTGTCTATCACTATACGCCATTGACGAGATAAAAAATGTCTTGATAAATTTCACTCTCAAATATCGAAAGAGGTATGCACACAAAGCTTAGAATTTGTTGGAGGTAGGTACAATTTCTTGTTTTCTTCAGCTCCTTCAGAGAAACGAACGAACGATTTTCTCTTCAACTTGAATAATGTATTATTCAGGCTGAACCCCTCTTCATAATTCGAGAAAACTATTATCCACTCGAGACTGGAAAAAATGCTCTAGAGACATTACAGTGCGAGACAAAAAAAATCTTTCTTACCAGTTACAAATTGCAACAATAAAGCGAATCTGAGATAGGGTACGTAACAAATCCGGGTGTGAAATGGCGAAGAAAAAACCCTCATAAATGCTGAGTTATCGCAGGAACAGTTGTCATTCGAATCAAGAAAAAAATATATACTGCCCGATATTACCATAAAAGGATTTCCCCTGCAATTCGAATGAATCAGATTAGAATAATCCGTAGACAACAGAAACTTGAAAATCTGCTATGCAAATGGAAGTTTGCAAGATATTTCGGGAGTCATTTATTCGCCTTTGTTTAATTATGCAAAATTTAAATTTCAGTTTTCTTCCTAACTGAATATTCCTATTCGGTTCTTTAAAAGTACAACAGAAAATTGTTAATATAATATGAATGGCTTACCGAAGATAATTCAAAAGCTTCCTGGTAAAACCATTTTATCGGGTTGAATGTTACCTATACCTAATATTTTAGTTTAATATAGATTTAGATATAGACCTGCTTTAAATGTCTTCAATTTATTTTACTGCAGATATCTTATGGCAATATGAATATACCTCTATATAGGTTCGATAATAAAATGACAATAACCAATTTGCAAATAATTACCGGTAAATTACAAATACATTTAAAATTAAAACCTGATCTCGTATAGCATTAAATTTTGCGAAAATTGTACATGATCATTTGAAATTTTAATTCACTTATTAAACCTGTAAATTTTTTTCAATTTACTCAAATAAGCTTTAATTTATAGCAATTATTCTGATTAATTATTTCAAATGTAATAGGCGTATTGATTGGAATTGGTCGATTGGTAATTATTATTAACAATACACGATAATCGAGACCTAATCGGACAGAAATAGTAATTGATTAATACAGGCAATGACACAAAAATTTCAATATATCTAGTAAAATTATAATTGTATCTATAATTTTTTTTCCACAGATTTTCAACAGAATATCTGCTTGCCTTTTCATTTGCAGAAATATTAACATCTTTTTTATTAAGCTTCAAATCTCCGGTCTCATCGGGGAGGAAAGCGCGCGTTGAAGATGAAATAAGAACACAATCATTACTAATTCAAAAAGGAGGCCCCCGTAAGTAGAATTAGAGCCGCTTTATTTTTAAAATTGGCTACCTGTAAACGTTGTTTGCCAATTTGCCTCTTCGGATGTAATTAAGTCCCCAAACCAAATAATACCTAAACCACAGGAATGCTTTTAGCATAAAAGGAAGAGCGTGGTTTGTTTAAATTCAAGAATTAGCAGACATCTACAAATAAATACGGTAATACCTATAACATAACTAATAAATGATTTTAATTGGCCGCCCCTATTTGATGCAGTCAATCAATCGATAGTAGTATACAGGGTGTCCCAGCGAAAGGTAGCCCATTTAATCAGCTTGAAACTTTTAAACGCCTAATCATAAAAACATGCTGTTTTCTCAGATATATTGCCCCGTATTCAGCGCTCCATTTTAAAGTTAAAGTCATATTTACCGATCGCCTTTAACTTGACAGTTCTATTGTTGTTATGGAGTAACTAAGGACATTGTTTACGTTAAAGTCGATCGCTTAAAATGGGTTTAACGTTAAAATGGGGCGCTGAGTACCGACCATTTTATTTTGCTATAAGTTTTGTTTCAGTGACATAGAAATTTTATGTTAGCTGTATCAAAATCCCCTCTTTTCAATTCAAATTAACCGAATTTTTTCAAATGAAACACCCTGTATATATTGACGCCATCTGAAAGATACACTCTTCTACTTTTTAAATGTATATACTAAATGTTATTTTACCAAACAAAGAAGTTATTTAACTTTGAACAACATAATGCAAATCGCCTTAATTAAAATAAAATTTACAACAAATCTTAAATTTTCCATTTTAAAGTAGCTTTATCAGGATTTTTGAATGGTTTTTCGTTAGGAAACACATTTAATAATCGTACACTTTAACGTTCTTCTTCTTTTTCAATTAAACATGTTCTATTCGTTTCACTAATGTTATGTTTGACAAAGTTATAAGTTGATTAAATGGGCTACCTTTCGCTGGGACACCCTGTATAACAAAAACTTTTTCTTCACGTTTTTCACGTTCATTATTTTCATTCTATCCACAGCGGCGATTGTCTAAAAGCGATCTAGGAGCAACCCACGCACCGGTAGGCACGGAATCCCACGGTGGTCATTGTTGAAATTTCCATAATACACCTAATAGACACGGATGACGACGAACTCTTCCGGTCATTTCCAGCACAATGCGGTTTACCTGAACCAGTCAGTTTTAGATCCGGCAGGCAACTGCGATGCACATACAAGTCTTTATTTGCCCGGATGCAATCGGACTTCAATCCGGAAAAACCATTGTCTGATCGAAATGATTGATTTTCTTGTGGACGCTCGGTTGTCAATGGATATTTATATGCATAGGGGTAGTAAGCTCGCATTTATTTTTATAATTTACAACTTTGGATCAATGCCTGTAAAGGATTTTTTGGACATAGGTACAGGCAAGTGCAAAGTATGCAATATGGTCTATGGGTGGAACAAAGACAACTTCCTTTAGTTTTATATGAAGGAAAAAGAAAGAGTGATATTGTGGGTTTACAACTTTCTTACTCTAACTACACCATTATCATAATCTTTGTTCAACTCATATGCTCCGTACAGACGAGACACTAAAATGTCGACACTTTGCTCTATAGAGTGATCTTAGAGCGAATGTCAGTGTATGTAACAGAAGCTAGACCATTGTTGCTTTGACCAATATTCGCTCTGTAGAGCAAAGTGACAACATTTTAGTGTCTCGTCTATAAGCAGCCATAGAATTGCAAACAAATTTGCACCTACCTGTATGTATATAGTTGTAATGAAACTGAATCACGCTGTAGACTCAAACTGATTTGCTTTTTATAACCATGCAATAGATCACGAGGAGGAAGTATGTATAGCGAATCAATTTGCAAGGATTCAATAAAATCAAGCCGATACATAATTCCCGTAAGCAGAGCGGCATTAGTAAATCGGAAGACTTCTAAATCATTGAAAAGGTTCCGGCGTTAACGAATGGGCCGCGATGTCTGACCCAGTCGGACCAAGTCTGATGGAAGATCCTTGTTTCAGCCGAACTGACACGGTGACGAATGGTTCGGGTCTTCAGGTTATTATACTTTACTCGGTTTGGCACGGAGTGCGACTCAAGCGAGCCGGGATAGGCGGCGTTAAAGGAGGTCAGTTAGAGGGTATGTGATGAATAGGGGAGGCGCCGCGTAAAAGTTCTGCCGAAGCAATAGACTTAACTAATTAGTTGATCTACGTAAGTTTGTTATAAATCATTTGGTCTCTATAAGGAATCGACCGTAATCGTCTCGAATAATTTTTGTTACGTAAATGAAACCAAATAGAAAAAAACCGGTATATACTTACTTTAAGCACATATTTTTCTCTTTAAATAGCTGCATCATGAAACATTCATTATTCGATTTATATTATACAATGCACATTTATTGTTCATTATCGTTCTTAACTTCGTAACGAAGCTTAAAGCTCATCGCTTATTAAATAAATGTATTCGTAATATTCCAAATGCGCCACGGTAATTTAATTCATGAACAAAATGAAGCCAAACATTTGTCATGCGAAACAGGTACCCGAAACTGTATGGTAGTGTTGAAAAAACTAGCGAGAGCGTAGGTATTCCTGCACCAAATATCGCGTTGAAGTAGGAACTGTTTTATTAACTTCACAATGAGTTGGATTGCGCTGGAAATTGGTAAACTTGTCTTTTCAAAATACAACTATTCATGCCGCCGTGTTCGACTTAAAACTTTTTAATTGAAAAAAATTAATGCAATATCTAAGCAGCTTATGGATACAATAAAAATGAAACTTACCTTAATTGGTCTAAATAAAGTGAATTTTTAATTTACCAGGTAAGCCTAATTGAGTATGCAATATTTTCGCTTCTTACAATGAAATGCCCTTTTATTCCCAAAAATTTAATTCAGATGCTACTTATAACATAAATCTGAATGGAACGCCCTAAAAGTTGAAGTTCTTTTAATGCGGCTCATTAAACTTCGAGTTTGAAGCGCGTATAATGTCCTACTTAAATAGAAAACTTGATATAATTGATGAATTTGTATGAAATTTCGAATATTTTTAAATGTTAGATACTAATTAGACACGAAGCTCGTTTCGAATCAACCGGTTTTAATAGAGAACTATGAACATTTTAGAGTCACATGTAGACCATTCGCGCGTTCACATGGGTGTGAAATGCTCTACAAGAGCTAGCTATTTCCATCGAATTAAAGATTTCATTATACACGTATGCCGTTTCCCGACTTCAATTACCCCTTTGCACATTCTATAGTTTAAATACACACACACACACACACATACATAAATATAAATAAACATGCGATTCTCGAATAGTCAAATATTTCGCTAAATTCAAAGTAAAGGGTTTAAAGGTAACTTTGCTTTACAAGTTATATTAATTTGTGAACTACGCAAAAAGTAAATTATTGTTTATTTTTTGTATTTTCTTTAACTCTATTAGAAATGTATTAGATGTAGATAGTATTAAAATATTATTATTAATATAACAAAAGTATTCCAATAATTTTAATAAAACTTTTTATTATAAAAGTACATGAATAGAGTGAATATTCTACATAATTATAAATTTACTAAAGATAGGAAAAATATGTGAGTTCGTATAATCTTCCTTATTTCATAATATGGATAACCGAGCCTATGTCGTCATAATGCAAACAAATTAGTATCGAATAGGGTGGTAGATTGCGTAATATCGTGATCAAAGCCGCGTTGATCATGTTAAACCCAATGGTATAGGGAGAAACCTTTGTACAATTTATTAGATTTTGATTAAATGTGTCAAAACTACTAAATATGATGAAGTTAACATAGGTACTTAATTATAAGGCGCCGCTGTAAGTACATTAAAAAATGTAATAAAATTTTTATAGTCACATTTACATAATATTTCTTAGTAAAAGTTGTCGGTAAGGTTTATTAATACTAAAAAATGGGCAATAATAATATACTAACTTTTTTTGATATTTGAAAATCTCTGGTTATACATATGGTACGAATATACTGATGGGTATTTTAGGATGAGCTTAAACTATCTGTACATTAGAAACTAATTTACTACCCGATTTTAATAAAACTTGGTATGCATAATATATTATGCAATAAGGTGCATAAACCTTCAGCCACTAAAAAAAATTTAGACTTCTCAATACTGTATAAAATACAGCACCATGTATATGCTTAGGAGCGTTTCTAACAAGCCCAGCCCAGAGTATATGTTGCGAAGATAATGAGCCTCCTCTCTGGTTAAGAAGACAGCAATTCCTTTTCAAATTCAAACAGTAAGCTCTCTTCAATATACACCTTAAACTAATTCCTTAATTCCTCCTTGGTCTCAAAATTTATCAAAAATTCACATAAGCCTAAACAAGTACTCCAAACAAGACACCTCCAATTAACTTCCAATTGTAAGACAAAATTTCATAAGTTTAATTCATAATACTAAATTCCATAAAGTATTGTATACCGATGCATCTAAAACCAGCAATGGTGTAGGATCCTCAGTCACTCACTATCGAACAACAGTTTCCACTCACTTATACTCTCATCTATTTCCTTTGCGTTACAGTTCACACTGGAGAATTATTTCCATGTTTAAATAATATATTAAGCAAAAAAATACATTATTGAATATTATAAAGGGATCTCCTCCCGTAATTAGCGCACGAATTGGAAAAATATTTCAAGGAATAGTAAATACTTATAGCAGGTTGATAAAAACAGTTTTCAAGAATGGCAATTTTGGCACAAAGCGTAACTGGATTATTTCATTTACGTGGTAAAAGATCTTTCTGTTGTTTTACGACGTTTCGGAACTTCTGGAAACTTTATTATTACAAGCATTTTAGTTCATATTCGTAAGTTAAATTACAATTTGCTTAAATAATATCTCAATTTTATTACTTGTTCGTGATTTTTGAGTTTTGATAAGAACTTTTATGTATTGGGTGGAGGAATATTTTCAGTGTGGTACTTAGAAAATAAATTTGCTATTTTTAATCAAAACACGTCGTATAATAATAATTATAATATGTACTAACAATACATTACGTAGGTATAACGTCGTTTTCGCTTTGTCTCGTTTTTGCGTTAATAGAATTATATTGCTCTAATTTTGAGCTCCTTTAAGAAAACTATGCGACAGACTAATTTTAAACTCTCATTAAAACTCTCCAAAATTGTCACAAACAAATTACTAAAGTCAACGCCAGCAGCATTCCCATTCCTCCGGAGTATGAATATGTAAGTACCCCTAAAATTCGTGGTGCGTGTACTCTACCTTGTTGCCGTTGATTAATGCTGATTACATCTCGCCAGTTCATTAAGCCTCTCTAGATGTCTCCACCGAATCATTAATGGCATTTGCGAAACATAAGTTACTGTATGAGCGAAGGAATGCGAGGCATATACATATAACCTACATATCTATATATTACAAACGGTTCCATTCATGCCATTAACAATATAACGTACAAATTCCTTTTACAAGTAAAACAATTTCATATATTTTTAATATCACAGATTTTGGAAAATTTTAAGAACTACTTTTAATGCGCCTAATTTAATTTGATGATACCTAAAGTGTATAACATTTCTGGGTTAATCTCTTTATATAGCAATTACTTTACTGTATAAAATAATGTTGTTATATAGTTAGCAGAGTTAGCATCGTAGGTAAATACTTAACCTATGACATTTAACTTGGAAAACATTATGAGCGTTTAAATAATAATCTAATTGGAAACGAGAATCAGCCATCGCAGCGGAGCTATTCCTTATTCTCTTTACAAACTATAGGATTAGGGGGAATTTATGAATGCGCTTCGTCGAATATCAATGAAATATGCTATCCGATTTTACAATTCTCTAAGAGGGAATAATGAAATACGGCTTGTAGATTTTTACTACTTATGCAACTGGTAAGGACACTATTCAAATTACAGTTACTTATACCAATTTCGTCCTAAAAATAGTGTGCATTTAGACATAGAAAATATTATTTGATAGTAATTTACGAACTACAATTGAAATTGATACTATGTAAACTGTTAAATCCCTTAAGCATGATACATGACCTCCCATCGTTAATCATGACTTTTATTTCAATTTTGACTCTTGTAAATAAATTCCTTCGGGCCCGCAGGTACAGAATTATTTTGTTACATTCAAATGCAAACGAGGAAGAGACTACATACTATATTTATGCATCTTGTTCTACACTAATTGCATTTCTCCCGTTAGATATCGCATATTTCGCGCTCGTGATCGAAATATAAATCTCCACGGACGTTGTCGAACGATTGCAATATGTAAAACTTTGTAGCCGTTCGGGGACTAATTTGCATAAGTGATAACTTGAAATTGGTATTTCATGGAACTTGATTTGTTGCACTGAATAACTTTCAATTTTGGCGTGACGAGTTCGACTATTTTATTGTTGGAACTTTGTTGCTGGATTTAAAGTTTGCGGTAAGCTGTATTAGAGAGCAGTAAATGCACGCCGAAAATCCTATTGCATACTAAATCAGCTTCTTCCTGTTCGAATTAAAATAAATAGCCCCGCTGAGATATTGTTCCAGCTCCGTTTCTATAAATTTGCATTTACTCTCAAATTGATACCGTTTTCTCTACGCATATATACATTAAATATTCAATATTATTTTAATTATAGATATAGAATTGAGCCTCTTTGATTTACTCAATTCAACTTTCAAATTAGTTTTTAATTAGAAGCCAGATGTATTTTCTTGAGTAAAGCATTTACTTTTTGTCTTGTATCATGCAAAACTCAATATTTCCGGGGAAAAGTTCGCAACATTTCCGACTTACATCTACAAACAAACTTTCGCAATAAAACTGACCCTCGGAAGTCTTCGTGTAAGATCTAGTGCCGGTAGGACTAAATGCTTTAAATTCACGTAATCCAGAACAGGGAACAAGAATAATAATGATTAAAAGATCAATAAAAATTAACATAATGGTCTCTATTACAACTTTTTTATTCCATGTCTACAACAGGAAGGTATATAGTTATAATTCGTAATGTGGGTGTTTTTATTTTTTTTAAAGACAAATAAAGTAAAGATCCAAATGATAAATGGACGGCGTCTGTATGTCGACGCTTTCCCTAATCGCCACTATCCTTCAATTCGTGTGTTTGGAAGACTGCACCAAAGATTGCGTGATACAGGTACATTTGGAAAACAGTCCCCCATAATTCCGGGAGTACAAGGTCCGTGTCCACCCCTGAGACATAAGAAGCAATTTTAGCATGAGTAGAGGAGAATCCAGAAACTAGTTTGAGGAGAATATCATCAGCAGAAGTAGGAATAAGGGCTCCTCTGGTTTAGAGAATCCTCCGCACGAGCAACAGCTTTACCCATCGCACCATGTCCAACGAGTGATTGCTCTGAATCCACCTCATCAAGCACGTTTGGAGTTTTGCTGCTGGTTTCTAAGAAATGATGCTAAGGAGCCCAATTTTATAGCAAACATTATTTTTACTGATGAGGCACGAAATGGAGAAACTAATTACCCGATTAATATTAGGTATAACGCAGTAAGGCGCACATTATGAAGATATTTCGACAATCATTGACACATTTCTAAACTACAAAATCTATATACCTACATACTATAAAACTCGGTCACTGTACATTCACGATCAGTATATGAAACTGATAATCTTTTATTGAGCTGACAATATGACGCCTTATGTAACCAATAATGAGTAGATTCATTAGTGAAGTCACAGATGTGATTTACTACTATCTTTTGCAAATGTGAATTGTATATCCAGATACAATTAATAAAAGAAATAAAATTGTAAATGGATTCGTGGAAAAATATAATTTTCCTCAATGTTTAGGAGCCGTGGATTATACCCATATTGTAATCAAATTACCACCAGAAGAATATCCTTCATTGCCTTATTATTGTAGAATGGGCTTAACATAACAAACTATTTTAATGCTAAAATCAGTAGAATTTATCATCTTTTTTACATTTAAGGTTTACATGTTACTAATGTCTATCAATATTTCCAGGTCTAACAAAATCTTTTTAACGGTACCCTTTAAAATTATATTAGGTATTTTTAAAGACCTTTTAAAATAAGTGTATAGTATAGAATACTACTTTGAATATTATTATTTAAAGGAGCTTTAAAATATACCTACATTTTTAGAGGCCTTTAAAATTTAACGGTATAGTTACAGAGTAGACCCTATATCTGTTTTTGTGATCCCCTGGGTGACCCCTACATAGGGTAAAATATTGCGTTTTACCAATGAAAAACCCTTTGTATTAAAGTTTTGTTGAAAACTACATTCATATTAAATAATTGTTTCGAAACATAGTATAACAAGTAAAGTTGAGTATGTAGATACTCAACTAAATTATTAAATTTACTGGAGTAGCCCAGTAAATTTAAATTAATTTCAGAAGGTAGAAAAGAATTTTTATTACCGGAAACATAAATATTATCTGGAAAAATTCATTTGTAAACATTCGTTCACTTCATGATTATTCATTTTCAAAATATTTGCATAATTTCCACCCTTTAACGAATCTAATTCAAAATAAAGATCAGCCTTTCGGATAAGGAAGTTCCGGAGAGTTTCGAACTGCGAAGTTCTTCATATCACTCAAAAAGTTTAAACTTTCCTGCAAATGGACCGGATCCGGCCGGAGACAAACCGAAGTGATGAATTAAACTTTTTTATCTGTTAGCCGAGTTCCGTTGCAATATTTGTCGAAAAACAAACGAAGCTTGCGGAAAAGTCAACGCGCTATTACAAATTCTTTGAACTCCTTTTAAAAGTATTCGGTGATTTATGTATATTTCTGTTGAAAAAAGACGGTCAACAATGTTTTGGTAGGAAGCTGAGATAGTTCAATGTTTACTGAACAATAGCTAATCCAAAATAAATGGAATAAACAGGGTGTTTATTGTTCGCAAAAATCTGTGACCTCTGGCAGAAACAGTGACCTTAGATAACAGCGGGAAACTGCAGAGGATCCTTAGATCTAGGTGTTCACGGGGCTGAAAAGTCCTACCCGCAAATAACAACAACAACAACCCTTTAAAGCTTTTACGTCAACTTAATAAACACCCTGTAATTGCTTTACTACATACTTTTAGAATATTAATAAACTTAATTACTCCATCAGAAAAGCCAAGCAATTTAACAATATTTCACGTAGGTACCTAGATACTATTTATAAAAAAATTATAAGTGATTTCCCTTGGCTAAATGAATTAAAACTACTTAATATATTCAATTTCACCCGGCTTCAGCGAGTACATCCACTTTCTGGATTATTCGCACAGCAGAATAAAAAGCACTTGCTTACCAGGATTTAATATCACTTCAATGAAAATAAACAGCCCTTCCTTAGAACTCTTCTCAATACCTATTAAGTTTCAGGAGGCGTGATAATTAGTGCTAGACTCTTCAAAGTAAAAGTACCTATAGTATCTTAAATTCCACGATGCGTCATTATAAAATATTTAATGAACGAATAACTTAACGTAACGAATTCAAAATATAAAAATATAACATATACTTAGATCCCACTAGTACAATTATAGATACAGGCAAAATTTGCAAAATGCAATTACAAAAATTGTAAAATTTGTATGCATATATGGTCAATTCAATGAGTTGAACATATACATTATTATTAAAACGACAGTGGTTTGAATGAAAAAGTTGCAACATCACAATGTAACTCTTTCTTTTTCCTTTATGAAAAAAAAATGAGACTAATGGAAGTTGTATTTGTTGCACCCATATTATGTATGTGCATACAAATTTGCACTAATTTAACCTTTTTTTATTGTGTCAAAATTATTACCTAGAAATAAAACACTAATATCATTAACAACAAATATTCTTTTACGACCTGCTCTATAAATATGTATATCCATGTTACCGGATTTTTTGAAACAGAATAACTAACATAAACACAAATTTTAACATTGAAACAAATTTTCAATGGGTTGAATTAATAAACAACTTTATAAAACAAACATGAACATTTTCGAACGGATTGAAACTATTTATGTAATTTTTATAGCGTTTTCGTGTTTTCGTTAAAATATTTTTTACTTAAAACCAAATAAATAATATAATTATAAAAACACGCATTTTTGTTCCGAATTTGAGCTTATGCCAAATTTTAAACTAGTTTGTATTTAGGGAAAAATAAAATTTTAAATACGAGAATTCACGCATCTGCTAAAAAAATTCATTAATATTGTCATCAATGGCTTTATTCAATGTAAATATGTAATTCTAATATGAAAAACAAACAATGTATACTATGTTATTATCACTCGTAAAATAAAACCATAAATTTAGCTATTTTTCACGGAAAATGGATTTCACTAACATTTTCCTGTTGCAATATTCTAAACTTCATATTGATTCGGATGTATAAATCAGATCCCACAGTAAATACGGACTTTCGAAATTGACAGGCTTTTATTAACTGTTGAGAAGCTATATATCTTACGAAAATCTATATAAAAAAGTGATGGAAAAGCGATCCGGACTCGTTATGGCAGTGATATCACACCAATCTCCGAAAACATCGCATAGGAAAGGAAAAAAAAAGGTAGTTGAAAGATACTTTTCTCAGAAATATCAGGATCTGATCTCCCTACATGAAGAATGAAAGTAATATCTATGGAAATTCTGGTAAGTTACGTGACGCATGTTATTAATATTTTTAGCCCGAAAATAAATTCGTTATTATCCATCAAATAGGGCGATGAAGTTTATAATCAAAATATAATATTTTATACTCACTTTGAAGTGCATAGTATTTTTTTTTAATATACTATTAGTTTTTGCAATAATAGCTTACAGTTGGTGCAACACAAAAATGAATGCACGTCACCATTAATTTACTACGTCACAAATGGACATGCAGTGATGCCAAATTTTTATAAAGTTTACAAAATCTAAGAATTTTCTAAAATTGTCAAATGGCAAAATGACAAAAAACAAATTGAAAATTAGGGGTTCCTGTTTCACGTTCCTAAACTACCGATATGTTCAGGTGCTCACTACAATTATCATCAAATTCCTTTATCATCTGAAATACATTTAATAGGTCGAGTGAAATTTTTTTTGTACAATTGTCGTTTATTAGTGTACATCGTGAAATATCAGAGAAAACTTGTAAAATATGAAATATTTAGTACCGAAATTGTGTCATTTCTAACTTGTGAAAAAGATAACTAAGCAAGAAATTCTTATTTCTTCACCATTCGGCCGAATAGCAATTAGTAGTGGAGATAATAAACTAGAAAGAAGAAGAAGAATATATTTTAAAAGTTGGACACAATGCTTGGCAAATGTCGTCACATTAGTCACGTGCGTTCATTTTTGTGTTGCACCAACTGTACGTTTCATTATTGTGCAGTATATTGGAAAATAAATTGTATCTTCCTGTATGCGTGCAGTGCTAAATCTGACGCTCGCAACACGAAAATAACAGTTCCGTGCATAAAGTCTATCGGTTATACCCCATTAAACGGGGCTACACAATAAATGACACTGACACTATTGGGAATCATTTGCTCGACTGGTTGTTGATCCCCTTTTTTTGGTTGACTTGACAATAAGCGAACAAGAAACTTTTGTTTCTTTATATTTCGACTGGGAGTGTTATATAAATTGTAACTTCTTCATTACCAAGCATTTCAAAGGATAACGATTCTATTTGATGTTATTCGAATTCGAGTCATGATGTTCGTGGTAGAGGGCGAGTATACAAACTAGCTTATTTTGCAATTTCCCTTTAAATTGCAACAATTTTTCAATCGAACGACTCGAAGCTGTAGATTTAGTCCCAGATTGACGGGATTATTTCGGTAACCTGCCAGAAAGCTCCCGAAAATCCAACGAGATATCGGGAAGGGATAGCACCTGAACTGAAGGCTGGCTTCATCATTGACTAGGGTTGATGTCAACTTCGGAGTCGGGTTATTGGTACTTTCTTTTAATCCGAACATGCATGTCACGTCATATCCAGAATTGTGGAAATGGCAGTTAGTTTCCTCGCTGCTCCGTACTAATAATATTGATTTTCGACTGGATTATAAATGGGAAAAGGCCATTTTCGCTCTCGGAGTCAAGAGAATTTTATATGGAATAAAGGAGATTAAGCTGTTTTTTCCAGTCTATTGTAGCCTTTTAGTCTCCATAATGGGATTTAGGTGATGACGCTCGACTTTTCTTCAAATCGATTTTATTTGTTTTAAAAATACTGAAATTATAAAAAATAAAATATTAGAAGGATAATTATTGCTAAGAAACCAGTAGTAAAAAAATATTTAGAATATAAAAACAATTCAAGAGTTATTAAATACCTTCAGAAAAATGGAAAACATATTTTTCTACTGTGATATAAAATGAACTTAAGCAGGTATTATTTATCGTATTTATTTATTGTTTTCTTTTAAGGAAGACATTTTTATTTCTTCCAAAGCTTGACATAAACGATTTTTTTCGTTTGTTTATTTTCAATTAGGTAAGCTATTATTTCTGGAAATTTCGTTTAATGGCTTTCGGTATTTTCTCCGCTGAACCCGAAATCAATAGGTACAATTTAATTTCGCCTATGGCTATAGAGGAGATCTGGTGAAACGAACCTTCAACATCGAATAACGTGGCCGCAACTTAGACATACGAGCGGCGGAGGTACAATATTACCCGATAACCGAGTTACATAATAATATTGAACCATGGTTGTTTGAAAATACCCTTAATTTATATTTATTAGAGGAAGCGAATTTAGGCGGAGCTATTTCGAATCAGCGAAAAGTTTAATTTTATTAAATACCAGTTGTTAATTTATATCTATGTTTTGTTTTAAATTGTTGTGATAATCATATGTCTAGAACAAAATTTTTATTAAATAATGTTACTTTCCTTTTTTTTTAATAATTTTAAATTATTTAGCCGATTCTGGGATTTATTCAATGGGTGGTCCACGAGGTGTACGTTTGAAGAAAACCGTCGTAAAATATACTTTTGGGTCAATCCCGATTCGGTAGATATTTTATTCTCAGCAATTCAGTGACATTTTATCGAATTTCATTTTTTATAGTCTTTTGTTAGGTCGACGAAAACACGCAAAGGCCAAACAATATATGCATAAGGGTCGAGGCGGAATATAAACGAAAAGTTGCGTTCGCGAAAAATCGCCGGCAACACCTGCGGGTGACCATTCGCCATTTTGCATACGAAAACGTTTTTCATCACTTCATTCAAGCTTGACACTGACACCGTAATCCTCGCTTGGCCTTTTTTTCCTTTTTTAAATCCTCTTTAGTTATCTCCAAGCAGCAGTGAGCTATTACAGAATGAGTATAAGGAGTTCATTTGTGTTGTAAGTACACCCCGGGTGTGATACCCTTATATGCATGGACGTAACCTGATTTTTTTACAACACATCTTATTAATGGGATTAGAAGGGCTTTATTTTCAATGCAAATCACCTTCAATCACATCTGTGATGAAGTAAATAAACAATTTACTTTACTCAGTAAAGTATTTATTTTTTCAATGTAGCGAGAGTGACTTGGATTGGATTTTGTCCCAGTTGGACGGATAGCCGTTTTTGTTGTACTTAATTTGTTTCAGACGTGATCATAATCCGAATTACTACGAAAATTCGGAATGATTCGGGTTCGACAAAACGAAACGAAATTCATTTTAAAGTCATGTCGACGACGAATGAGAATAATCAACGCAGTGAAAAAAAACGAGGGATTCTTTCGAAAACAACGGTTCACAAGCATGGCAAGGAAGCGAAGATAAAGACTTTTATTTCATTCGAGAAAGCGAATGTACTACTGCATCATTACCAAACTCATCACATCACCACAAGATTGTTTTCTGGTAAAAATTTTAGGAAAAAACAGATACAGCACATCCTTTTGCTGTAGATTTTAACAATTTTGTTAAACAAATACAACAATACATTTAATTTTAAACCAATAATTTTTTTTATTATTTTGCTTTCTTCTTTATGTATCAATTTATTTTGTAATCAACCAGTGTAGCAAACCTCTGGTGTGTAATTACTCGTAGATATATTTAAATCAAATCAATAGATTTTTTGTTTAACCCATATTTATTTTTTACCTTGTATGTAATTCGCACAAAAAGTTGCCTGAAGCAGTGTCTTCCTAGCGTTGAGTAAAGCTGCCCGAGCGAAAAAAATAAATAAAAAAATAAGAGATAAATATCGGTGTACGCTACCGTAAATAAAGCACACCACTGTGCGCTGGGTAATGCTGTGTCCATCCACTGGCAGCCAGCAAAAACGGACCCAGTCAACCGAATCCTGTACCGACCGAACGAAATTCCCGAAACCGAGAACCGAGGGAACATCAGGAGTACGACGACAAAAGTGGAACAGAAATAGTAGGACAATATCAGCGAGAAGAGTAGGACAACAAGAGAGCGGATCGATAGTAGGAGCCGCCCTGACGGCCTGCCATTCCATTTCTGGTGATCAACCGAGTGACTGGTCACCGCTCAAAATTCTTAGCGATCGCTCCTGAGGGAGTCGATTGCGCCAATGTACGATATTAGAGATGGGATTGTTTACTTATCTTTCAAACCTATGGGAAATATCGGAGTTGTGTTGTTAATATATTGGAAAACATAGTATCATAATAAAAACAAAAATAGTACTCTACTATATATCTATAATATAATTAATAACAATTCTAATTCAACCAAAAACAGATCCTACTCAAGTAATTTGAGTCGAGTACAATCTGCAAAATCCTTCTAAATTAGGTTCATATAGATATAATAAAAAGTAATTGAACTAAACTTAACCAACCTAACTAAAAATAATCGATTGAAATATATCCGCAAAGTAGAAACCAACAAATTATCAAGTAAATTTTCTCAGGTATCTATAAGTGAAAAGAAATGAAACAATTCGATTTGAGTTACAGAAAATAATTTCTCGAGTTATTCCATTCATTTGTTGGCTGTAATTCCAATTTAATTGCTTCTTTGAAATGCCGAAAGAGACTCTATACTTGTACCTTTAACTTCATTTTCGCGCTTTCAATTCGTTTTCACACCTATTTGGCGTTAGGTAACAGCAATACAGTTTAATATTTTATTTCGCAATTATCTGCAAAATAGGAGTAGAAATTGTATCTCGCAACTAGTAGGTACGTGTGCCGATTTGATGTGAATTGTCTGCTGAATACAGATTATGCCGTACGTAAAAAGAGAGTGCAGGTATACATATTTATGAGAAATGGCTATTCGCTAATTCTATTTCCTCGCCTCATGTGTCCGAACCGTTGAAAATGCCTTTCTTCGTTATCTCGTCGTCGAATTTATGATTACCGGTTTGAATATTACATTCAATTTTGTGGCAATAAATTTTCGAGCACAAAACGGCAATACTAGTTAGAGCTCGCTTCGTTTCGGTCGAAAATTTTAAAGTCGATCAGTGTAAAAAATTAATGTGTTCTTTTCCTAAATTTTACATTTCAATATTTTAATACAATTGAAATATTTTTTAATTAAATACTTTCAACAGATATAGAGGAAATAAATATAAAGGTAAATCGAGTGCCTTCAAAATGATGTTTGTACGGATGAAGCGGCATGAAAGAAAATGAAAAAACAACAGACCTGGAAGCAATTAATATCTATATTTCCTAGTGTTTCATGTTTCATTATGACGTGAAACGACGTTTATAAAAGAAAGGACGAGTAGGATTCAAGGCGAAGTTGACTCGGCAAAAAAGGATTATTATAGTAGGTGACGTTTTTGTAATTATCGATGAATCCTTTGTTGGATGTGTCGCGCATTTTCTTTTATACGTTGTAAGAAGATACACGGCTTATTATGATATACTCAATTCAAAATAATGCTAAAAACTTTCCAGTTATGAAATGTGTATTCAATATTACCATCTAACTCGGAAGAAGTTTCTGTAAGTTTTGTAACGATGCAATTAAAACTTTTTTGTAAGTTAGATAGGCACTAAAATATGTATTTACATTAGAAAAGTTTCAGGTTCTCTTTAAACTTCATTGAATGTAGAAAAACGCTACAAGAAAATGAAAGGAAAAGTTTACCTACCCTTTAAATTATCATTCAATTAACCGTTCGTTAATTACTTTGTTCGCAGATATTATCACTAATTACAAAAAAATATAAAAATTGTAAATTTTATTGAAAAGGTGTCTTTTCTTATTGCTGTATTTGTGGGATACTCATATTCAATATCTTCTAAATGAATACAGGATTCCTGAGCCAAGGAGAACTCAAAATCATTGGATCAAAACGAATTTCTCTAAAACAAACATTATTATATTTTCCTCACATATACCTAAAAGGATTTTTGCTGCAAAACAAAGGGCCGTTGACATGGCTTTAAAAAGAACACTATAGAAAGGGTAAGGGCCATTTACATCTTATTTATGAGGAACCATTAACGTCTCTTCTTAAGGGAAAGTTGGCAAAGCAGGCCACTTTTTAAAACTTTTCTTTGCCCTTATTACGAAGCAGTGAATTTTAACATAATATTTGCTTATTCGGGGAACCGTTGGAAAATTTACGACCGGATCGTTTCCTTTTTTTAATTTTATTGATCTTTACGAGTTTTTTCATCGTAAAAATTTAATGTGGCATTGGAACAGAATCTAATATTTTTTTATCAAATACCTACGGGTAGTGGTGCATGGACAAACCGAAAACACCAAAATGCTCAGTCGGGATTATTTAAATTAAAAGCGATATAATTGCGTTACCAGGCAAATTAGAGGCACAAATCGAATATCTTCTCGTTTACATGTTTCATTCTATTTTAGATTTGAATAGTTTAATCCAGATACGCCGAAACCATTAGCCTGTCTGAAAGTATTAATGGAGTATCGCATGCACAGGCAAAATATGCAAAATAATTTACGAAATTTATGAAATCTCGAATGAAACAAACACGTTATCAGTTCCGCGTATTATTTCATAACAATTCGCTCTATCGGATATCGATCTGATCTATTTTTAAATAGCAAATATCGCTAATGGAAAATTTATTGCTCTGCGACAGATTCCGGGGAAACAATAGCAGCTATTCGATTTCATTTCGGTAATAACTCTAAAATTAAATAGGTATTGTGTTATTTAAAGTTGTAATTCAAAACCAATTTGTGTAATATTCACGGTGAATTTGATAAATTAAAGAAATAATTTTGAAACACTATTATTAGAAATGTAATTCGAGGTAGTTTAGTATGTTAAATTCGATGATTAGTTGCAGTAAAATTATTTTATGTGTAGGTATAATTTAATACCATGAGCGGTGAACGTTTTATAATTTATAATAAAAAAATGCATAAAATAATTTAGAGTATCCCGCGCTACTTTATGCATACGAACTTCGCTATTAATTCTGTTCATAGGAAATTAAAGTCGAATTACAAGGGAAAATAAAACCGCTCTTGAGTGGAACCATACACTCTTCAGATTTTCTCGTTTGCGCCAATTTCCGGTGTCTGCAGTATATCGGAAAAACTTACTCTAAGATTAGAACTGCCGGAGTAGCAAATATTTAAGCAAGGCTAAGTATCGTTTCAAACTCAAATAAGTGATCGGCAAACGCCTAACTGGAACGAAATTGCGTTTAGATTGAAATTACCCGCTTCTTCTAGTTCTTCGGAAACTAACGAGCTAAGTAATAAATTTCCAAACGAGTATTTTTAAATTTAATAGCACTTTCATCGTAAATAAAATGTTCATTTAAATTACATTAATTTAATTCATATAACATATAAAAATTGGAAACAAACGAATGCTAATTATCCCTATTCCAATATATCCTATTCCAATGTCTATTGTGTACTGTATTGTATCACATGCATTGATGGTTAATGTCATATTACAGTACACTACTTAATTTATTGACAAAACTGATACTAACGTAAAATGGTGCCAAACATGAAATATGCTTAATTTTAATGGAAATCATTGTTTTCCACATCGAGCTGCTCCATTTACATAATTGAATGTATGAAAAATATCGACATATTTCATATGCCTACAGGTAGGTAATTCAAAAACTGTGCGTTACATTTTTGACACAGATCATGTTATTGAAGTATAACAAATTCACGTTGAACAAAATAACCGTTAATTTCCGTTTACAATAAATTAAAACTATTTCAATCTCGATGTATGCACACTATAAATTTTTGAATTCCACTCCAACTTTCAAACTTACAGTTCACTAAGTAAGAATGATGCTCATATTGATATCTTAGAGTAGCCGAGGTACTTCTGGAGTTTACTGAGGCAACGCTAAACGAGGAAATATACGATATTCCACGTTAAAATTCATGCTTAATAAATTTCAACTTCGCAAACACGTTTACTCTATATATTTACATTAATTCTTCGGAAAACTTCATAAGATTTTAATGGGAGTGAGTGAAGTATCATTTTAAATTCGTTAGCGGCGAAAATATCATTTTTATTATACCTAAAATTCATTATTGTCCTTCATTTACTAGCAGGCATTGTTGATTTTATATTTTATCATGCATAATATAATATATTTACATACGTATGATTTTTTTCATAAAAATAATATAATCTTTGAAAAACTGGCGATAAAAGATCTAGTAGACTTTTTTCATTATTTATAAAAGCAATAGACAGTTGCTCATTTTTCTAATTTTGAAAGTTTTAGAGCAAAATAGACGATAACAAAATAACGAATAAGTTTACATTTATTTTATGACTTCCAAATATCGAAGTTGCTAAACTTCGTGAAGGCAATTTATTATTCTATTTATGGGCAATTCAGTAATAACTTTAGTGGAGTTAACATTGTGGAGGAGATTTTAATAGAATGTTCGATTACTGTAACCAATAATCGTAAAGATATTACACTTATTGTTCAAAAATCTGCAGACTTTACTTTACACAAAGTAACTTGTTTTAACGTTTTAAAGAATTGAACTAATAATTCTAAAATGGTTGCAATGAAATGTAATATTATATCACCTAACACTTACCGGCGATATTTTAAATGATAAGAAATTTAGACCTCTTAAATTTAGGAAAGATATGTTTCTCCAATATCAATATTAGATACCGGAAAATATGCTCTCAAGTGCACCTAAACCTGTCCAACACTCTTAACAGATAAAGTATAAACCAAACTTCAGTAGATTAGATTTATTTTGCGGCGATTTTTTTTCTATTTTTAGTATTACTCGGAAGATATACGTTTATTATATCTGGGCGCTGTGTATTTACTATGGGACTATATTAAATGTAATAATTCAAAGTAACATGAAATATATAGCTTGCTGGTGTTACGTCGAAAAACGTATTATGCGCTAGATTTATTGGGTTTTTAAAAGGTCGATTATTCGGGTTGGATAAAGTTAATAAGAAAGTTTCATCGGATTCGAGAGATTGCTCAATCTCTTCAATAAAATCTAGGAAATATACGGATGATAAAATAGTCAAGCGCTACTTATTACATAAATTAAAGATTATAGTTACTATTTGGTTTTAAGAGCTTTTTATAATCAATTATTATACAGTTGTTAATTAATGCAATGTTCTTATTTTAATGGGTGATTCTTGGGCTAATTTTGAGTTGAAAAGTTCATACATATAAAGGTATGTGCTCCGAAGCTCGGTTTTCGATATACAGGGTTGTAAAGTTTTTTTTTATTTAGGTTTTTTTAAAAAATTTGAAAAACCGTTTGCGATATTTCATTAAATTCTAAGATAACATATTATGGTGTAAATACACATTTTTTAAAGAAATTTTAATTTTTTATTTTTTAACCAGTGGCGTTGATATGGGTAGGTCTTGGTACAATTTTATCTAAAAATATATTACACCACTGTTTTTTAGAAACTTTCTTTAAAAATTATTGATAACCATTTCCTTTTAAACAAAAAAAGTTTCTTGCATTTTTGCAGTAGAACTTATCATTTTAAAGAAAATAATTAAAAACTAATTTGTACATGGATTTCGGCAGTTTGAGTAAATTCGTTGCATCAAATCAAGTTAGTAAGTGCCACACATTTTGTTGACTAATTAGTTTGGTTTTGTATTTCTATTTGTCTTAAGTAATATTTTAGTTTAAAAAAAGGCAAATTATTCCAATTCTGAGAAGCCGATATGCATAAAACTTTACAACCCTGTATATCGAAAACCGAGCATCCGAGGGCATACCTTTATATGAACTTTTCGACTCAAAATTAGCTCAAGAATGGCCCATTAAAATAAGTAGGTACATTGCATTAATTAACGTATAATGTGTATGAATTCTGCACAAACAGGAAATTTTATTAATTGGATACGTTTGATTTCCTAAAATCAAACAAGTACATGGGTACGTAATTAATCTAAATTAAACAATTCATTAGCGAATTAAAAATCATTTTCAAAAGCTTGTTTCCCTGATTCCAAAAGCAATTTGTACCAGCGGGAGATAATCTGGGTGGTAATTCTATTTAGTAAAGCGATACCAATTTCCCATCCGGACTGCATCATTGCACTGCTTATGTTGCTAATTTGCCGCAATGTTTCAGTTTCTTTTTCACGGGTTTATCGTTGCGAATTACGCCATATGTTCCTAATGTGCCCACCTGCACTAATATCATGTGATTTCGCTAAGGCAGGATCAGACAAGGAAATCGCATTATCTTTTATTTCGCGTTCGCCGAGGTCATGAAAAAATATATAGTAGTTGCGGCTGCGGAAACGAACTAATCCGATGACACTTTTTTTTATAACCATAATTAATCGCGCAGAGAACGAGAATTTCCGGAAAATTTATCTAACTCTATGGTAGACAGAGTGTTAATGAAAATGTAGCACTGTGGTGATTATACATTCTTGTATTTAGAATGATAAATTTTCTATAGTAATGTGTTATTAACTAGAATAATTAGAAATTATTTAACGTGATATTGAACAATTAGTCGTTAAAGCATTTGACTGGGAAATCGTTCAAGTGGACCTTGTACTATATTGGCGTTTTATTTACTAGATATCAATTATAAAAGGTAATTGTTACGAATATGAGGGTAATTATTGATTGTATAGCGTTGATGTTTGATCCGTATTAGGTATATTTACCTATTAACAACGAGCTTTGAGTGAACTTAATCCGTATTGTGCAGTGGCAGCTGACCGCTTTTTATTACCTCGTTCGGCCATATATCTGGTAAAAACGTCATCTCTTACAAAGTATCGTACATTTTCCAGCTTCCGCTATATGTATTTCAGTCACGGAAAAACTGGAAAAAGCGCCTAATGGTCAGCGACACCGATTCGGACTGTTTGTAGGGGAAATGTCAAATGTTTTGTGGCTTGTTGGTTTTTATTCCTGCGGAGTTCCATAAGCCGAGTGGAAAAATTGGCTACGAGATGGTGAAATTTTAAATTCGGTGGCATTGAAAGTGCTGAGGATTTCTAACGGTGTTGTTTGGATTCCTCTAAATCCTTGCCATAAATACGGTAAAAACTTTTCTTCGTTTAATTTCGTTTTTTGTTATTGTTCTTGCCCTCAAAACTTTGATATATTGTTATTATATTTAGTAAGCATTTAATTGAGGCATAAAATTGAAATTTTTAATTAGGTGGAGTTAAATTGGAATCCGTCATTAATTGAACCAATGTTATTTAATAATTTATAATTGTTATTGTTATAAAAGAGAAATATGTACCTATATTCTTATTCAATATTTGCGTGTATTTGTGTGGGATTACAATCACCGGCTACAAATACCATAAATGTATTTGTGCCATATAGTAGATATTTATAAAAAATACGCCTTCATCAATCTTTATATGATGTATTTATTTTCGCCGAAAGGAGAAATATAATTTTGTTTTGATACTCTTAAATCAGCTTAGAAGGCTGAGACTGCCACAAGTGCCTTTTTTTTCTTAGGATTCAGAATGACCCTATCCGTTGATGTCGTATTATGTATTTCTAAGGATTCCTTCAAAATAATATTAGTCATAATACATATATAAATATGTTATAATCAGAAAAAATAGGAAGTCTCACTAGTGTGAACGAAGATACCTACATATGTATCTATATTAACTTTTAATAAATAGATTATGTATTTTGAAAATAAGTTAATCTGTTAAAAATTTTTATTAACAATAACGTGTTGAAAACGTGCATTTCAAAAATCGTATAAATTTCAAAAAAGTGATTTACATATTACATATCTCCAAAAATATGGATTTTATTGCAAAGAGTAAAAATTATTATAATAAACCGATAAATCTAGTTTGGATTTAAAAATTAGGCGAACAACAATGGCGGAACAATTAGGGTTTTGAGATGGTCGGACCCCCGTTCAATCTGAGAGTTATTGATAATTTAAAATAAAAATGTGACACAAAAAAATATGTCACTAAGTAGGGATATTCTGTACAAATTTTCAAGAAAATAAGTCATTCTGGGACAATATCAAAATATCTCTCTCAAATATCTCAAATATCAAAAATATCTCTTTTTTTTTCTTAACTTTAACTTCCTGTAACTTATTTCCTAAACACTTTTGGATATAGGTAAGTTTGGTTAAATCATCTTATTTTCCTTTCAGAAGTCTGTAGTTAAGCCATGTCCCTCCCAACCAATCTGCAACACCCTGTATATTAGTATTTCCCGGCATTAGTATTTTCCCGGAAAGTAGACTCAAAGTAAAGTAACTCACTGAACTATATTATTCGATAGCTTTCAAAATGTTAACGTGATGTTAGGTATATTGTTATACTGTTGAGTAAGAGGCTTAAAGAATCAATGTTCGAGTACTTTGTGTTTCGACTTCGGAAAATGCATTACCATCAAATACCGACAGAAACCTCTTTTTTTGTGGGATCTCCAAATAAAATCAGTACAATGCTAAGAAAAAGAAGTAAATAAAATTCAGAAAGGTCAATATGATATTTTCAAAAAATAAGTAAATTGAAATTTTAATGTTTTACGAAAGAGAGTAGAAACAGAAGCTAATTTAATTCAAGTCGATAAAATTTTGATGCACCCAAGCTAGTACGACATACTACGGTCAGTGATTTATTGGTTCTGTCAAGTTAACAAATGTACAGTGGCCTAAAGCAAACTATCGTCAACTAGATAGACCATTAAATACATTGTTAGGTAAATGCGCCATAATCCAAAAGCGACGATGTGATAATTACCAAGAGTTACTCTCTATTTTGAAAACTGATCAATCAGTTTATCATTTCAGTTGTGTTGAGAACACGTCGAATGTTCGTACTCTTATAATATTTTTTTTATCAACATTGCTTTATTGGATTTAAATTTGGCACATTATTTTTGACAACAGCCTAAAATTAATAGGTGTTGCAATAACTGATATACTATAAATTTGTATAGGTATAAATTTACCCGTAATCACGTTGTGTTATGTTTCATTAAATTTAGATTCCTGATCCAAAAATTATGTGACAATAACGATAAAATGTAATTTTCCCCTTGCGTATTTCTAACCCTTGGGTATCGAATTTTCACCTCCGAAAGAATGCTCAGTTTCCCTTAGTGTACTATTCGTGTTGTTTTGTTCAATATATGAGATGATTTATGACAAACTTTATGACCCAAATTTTCGGAAGAATAAGATATAAATTTAGGTGTTCGTTAAAAATGGCCTATTGTAATGGCTTGCAAGATAATTATAATTAAGAGATATAGTATACTAGTATCTATAATAAAGTTAATGGAAACTTCATTATCGTTGTCTCGCTTTTAATTCGTAATTCAAAATATGCTGAGCCTATTTACAAATGTAGGAAACTCTTCATTTTTTAAAGATAAGGTTTTTTATTTTTGCATCAAAGCATCTTTGGAATACCTACAGTGAAATATTTATAAACCTAATAGAGCGAAATAAAGAAAAATATGTTAGGAATGTTCGTAGGTTCACATTAAAATCCGGATGGTATTTCAATTCATTCCGGTTTTTCTTCTGTGTGGAAGGTATAGTATTAAATTTGATGGTATTAAACTTTAGAAAAAAATTCCTTATTCAATCCCTGAAAAATTGGAACGTTTCCGTTCATATTTTATTCATATGCAATATTATTAAAGTAAATTAGGGAATTGCGAAAAGTGTTACATGAGTTTCTCTCTAGCTATCCTGAATATTATATAAATAATACTCAAAAAGAACGAGACACCTGTCAGATTACGATACGATATGAAATAACATATACAACCAAACAAAATATCTGCATTTTTCATATATTCGTTTTCTCCATTGACCTTTTAGCTTTTATGCATCTGCCTCAGGATCCTTTCTGAGCCACCGTATAACACTTACGACGGCGGTTGCATCATTGTGTTGCCGCGGTGCTGAGCATAATACATATTTCTTGCGGTTTATAGTTCAGGAGCCAAAGTATATTTAAATTTACACGTCTCGTCATTATTAAAATTCACTGTAGCTTTCTTATTACTTAGGAGGGTACATGGAATGAAGACATGTAAAAGGAAAATATTATGCGGAATTTACCTATATACCCTTTTCAATTTATAAATTTGAATGAATCCTTTTATACATACTCGTATATTCATTGTGCAAATCGAATATTTTCGTTCAAGGTTTTCCATAAATTATTTAAAGTTAATTTCAGTTAGACATATCTTAAAGCATAACAATTACAAGTAATCAATAGGTGAATCAAAGTAATTAAAAGTAAACAATTTCAAACCGAAAATCGCGATTTTTATAGCGAGGAAAAACCCCCATCCAAATAATCGCGCTAACCCATTTTTCACGGAATAAAAAGGCTGTTGCAAAGAATGATTTACCGAATAATCCCAACAATAGGCGATATCAAACGAAAATCTCTCCTTCATAAATTCTTTAAAAATACACTTTCACAAGTTCCGAAATTAATTAATTCTCGCGTTATATTCTTAAACAAAGACTGCTCTTTCTCGCTTCGGAAGAGATACCATCTTGATTGATTGCTAATGAAAATGTTCCGATTTGTACCTACATACATACATCTATTATCAGCAAGAATTAGAAAATTAATTGAGTGTATATGGAAAGTCCAACGGCCTATTAGTATTTTTACTGCCACAGTCCTTAACATAAAATTATTCTATAACTCTATTTGCAACGAGGCAATTAAATTGTCATCTCTTCCAGCGTTTTGACGCTAAGCAAGAGTCGGTTTGAACAGGAAACGTACGATCTTGTTTCAGTATTTAAATTATCGTGGTAGGACAACTTTTGTAATTATCCACGATATGTTATACGTTCCAAGTGAATTATAGAGGAGCAAATAATGTTTTGGAGTAATTTAGTTTAATTGCTTGAGATTATCAAAGGGTCGCGCGACAATCTTCCAGACAGCGAAACTGGGATAAAGTAGGGAGTTAGAGTTGGATAGTTATAAGTATCTACTGAATATATAGAATAAGGGATAAATGGATTTGTGTTCCTGACTTCCGGAAACTAATTGTACCGATTTGCTTACTTACGTTTGATACGTGCGTGATATTTAATGAAATTATTTAATTTCAGTTGATTTTATTGGAACAAATAACATTTGAAGTTCTAAAACGCAGATGGGTGTAATATCTTTGAATATAGACAAGGTGACCCATTAGGATCGAAAAGCCCAATATCACAGTAACTGCAGATAATATCAAACAAACTTCTTTACCTTGAAGATACGGATACCCTTATGCTGCATACCTATTTTAAAATTGGTTATATTTGTATGTACCCTGACATTCCCACCATAAAAGTGGGTATCTACAAAATTTGTAAAGAAAAGTTTTATTCTATTTCTACAGTAACAGATATATTCAGCTTTTCCATACTAATGTGCTGACTAATGTGCTACCCTGTATTTACCTCATACATCTTCATCGCATTATGGAATACATATTTTTTACATAACATTTTTCCTCGAAATTTCGCTCTTTTCACGAATGCGTGAACACGTTGAATGCTGAAGGGCGAATGAAATGAGTTCAATAAAAAAAGTTGGTAATTTACCTCATTTTACTTCTTTAACATTCGATCGCATCCAGAATAACCCTTAAAATTGAAAATCGAATATATTCACGTTATCAACTTTTTTATATATATTTCCGTCTTTTTCATTCTTCCATATATTGCTCAATCAATAAATACCCAAGAAAAGATCTCGCACTCCGACAACAGTACGTCAGCATTTATTACCGGCTCATTGTCAAATTCGACAATGGCCGGGGTTCTCGTTGTCGTCTGCAGAAGATGTGTCAAAAGGGAAAGGGAAATGTACTTATTCGCATTTTTACCAAAGGGAACCCTTCCTTTGAGAAAAAGATCTTTTCCCCAATTCAATAATTTCATCGTTTTTTGGAAGCTTCTCTAATAAAGAAGGCAGCATATTACTAAAAGTCATCACGTTAATAAGCCTATTGAAATACCTTTCTATTAATATACATGGTGCTTCAAAAAAAGGTGATCTCCTTGCTAGGATAGGTAGAATATGACCAAATAAGTTGGTTTTGTTCAGTAAAAAAAATTCGTAACGGCTTTCATTTTCAAGCTACAGGGTATTGAAAAAAAAATACATACACTTTTTTACGATTATGTTGAAACTACTGGCAATATTGTAATAAACTTTTCTACGAATATGTTTTGGACTATTTTAAACGCTTTCGGAAATATTTTTGAAAGACTCATCTTATTGATACAATATACCAATTTGATACCAATATACAGATAGTTTTAACTCGTCGTGAGACACCCTGTATAAATAAATAAAAATAAACTACTCAAAATGAATAAGGAGACACTTACTTATATCTTCTTTGCTTTTATTTGCTGTTACACAACTTTGATAAAATTACCTATATAAATTATGTTTTTATTATATCAATGTAAACTTTGATATTTTTATATAATTGTATTAAGTTTAAAAAAATTAGGAAATTTTGACTAAACCAGCTTTCATTCAATACCAATAAGTTGATACTTCTTTTTCAACTGTGTATGAATCTCTTAATTCTAAGCAACTTTTTCAAATAAACTTTTTGAATATTCTGAAAAACAAAGGTAAAATTTTTTAATAATTTTTACCTTTTTTTTTGAATTTCCAATATTTTCAAATACGTACCTGCTTCATTAAATATGAAATTTATTTATTTTTCGGCATTTATTTGACAGATGACTGCCATAAATAAATTTCTTATTTAATAAAGCAGGTACGTATTGGAAAATATTCGAAATTTTAAAATTTTCTATCTCCTTACAGTATCAACTTATAATACACCCTGTATTGTGGCGATAGTAGTTGATTAACGACGAAACCATTATGGATCCCGATATTGTGTGTAGAAGAAGGGTTCATAGAGTGTACTTAAGTCCCTTTTAAATCACAAGGGCGGTGACTATGATAGAGGAAGGGAATTCGACACGAGAAGTTGCTCTAAGAATGATTGTGAGTCATTCTACTATTTCCAGAGCATGGAATAGGTATCTACGCCATGGTAATGTTCGAAGAGCTCCGTATCCAGTTCGACGGAGAATGACGAATGCCCGTGAAGTCCGAATTTTGAGGTCTTGGGCGGTGGGAGACCGCACACTTCCACTGATTGCGCTTCTAAATCGTCTAGTTCTAACGACGGGAACACGAATTTTGGAACAGTCCGTACGAAATAGACTCCACGAAGCTGGTTTGCGTTCAAGAAGCCTTGCTAGATGCGCTAGATTAGATTAACCCCTGCGCATCAAAGAACTCTGCGGTTATTCGGACAACGTCATCAAATTTGGACAAGAGAGCAGTGGAGTAACGTCATGTTTTCCGATGGGTCCAGAATTAGTCTTTTCCATAATGATGGACATGTACGAGTATGGGGCACGGAACTCATAGTAATTAGAGGTGAACCACTAACAGTGGCGAGGTATAGGGACGTGATCCTAGAACCTATTGTAGTACCACTTGCCAATAACATGGATCATGATTTCATTTTTCAACATGACAATGCGAATGCGAGGCCCCATGCCGCTAGGTTAATTACGGAGTACATCAATCAGCACCATATTTAGATATTGGAATGGCCAGCCAATAGTCCCAATTTGAATCTCATATTAAGTACACCTTTGGGACACTAGTGTGCGAAGATTATAGCAGCGTCAACCCATTGAAAACCTTGCTACTCTGGAAAATCTTTTGGCCCGTCTTGATGCAATAAACAGTAGAAATTTAAATATATGATTCTGTCTAAAAATAAAATTCAAATTGAAATATTAAGAAGTGTCTCCTTATTCATTTTGAGTAGTTTACTTACTTTTTTCTTGTGATTCTTTATATAATTATTAGATAACTTTGACATTAGAATAATTTTATTGTGTTTGGTTTTTCATTTCATTTTCATTTTCAAATCAAAATATTCCGGAAAAGGAAACTCATTATCGAGTTTTACCAAGAGGACCTTTTTGGTGTAAAATTGAACACCATTGAGCGCGCATAAAATTTGGACGAGGAAATTTACCCTCATAAATGTTAGGTTTAAAACAACTCGGTAAGAACCGTGTACCTAGCGCCCTCCGAGAGGCAAAATTACACGATGCGTTAACTTCCAAAAACATATTTGTATAAAAGTAGTTTCGACATAATCGTAAAAAATATGTTTACTTTTTTTTCAATGGTATCTTTAAAACGGATGCCGTTACGAAATTTTTTTACTGAGCAATTCCAACTTATGTGTTCTTATTCCGTTCTACCTATCCTAGCTGGAGGTCACCTTTTTTTGAAACACCCTGGTATAGTCTCTTAATAAGGAACTTAATTATATCTATCATACATATTTATAAATATTTATGAAGACATAAATATAAATTTACGTTCGGAAAAAAACCCTGCTGAAGTCGCAGTTTTGCATTCGTTTACCTTGTGTTAATCCCCGGAGATCGAAGTTACTTTAAAGTAATCAAAGCAGAATGTTTCGTTGTAACTTAGCATCGAACTTCTAAATTGTATGGTCTACATCGACGTAGATTCATTGCATCAACTTGTTCGTTGACAACCAGGGAAATCTATTTAAATGAAAACATATACTCGGGAGACATTCTGTGCATATTTCTCACAAAGATAGTGGAAAATTACTATGTAGTTTTGGCAAGGATGAGCGCCTATTGTGCCAAAAAGGACCAGTTTTAGATGTATAATTTCGTCGTCGTTATTTCTCTTTAATCTAATAATATTAACCAACAAACGACAAGTCATTTAAATAAACCTTAATACGATATCTTCTGAATTTCTTGCGGTATACTATGGTATACTTAAACATAAAAGCTCCTTTGTACATATCTCCATATAAGTTTATGTTAGACGTAACTAGAATAAGAGAAATAATGGCGGAGATATCAAATGTACACCCTACCATAAATTCTACAGGTAGCTTCAAACAAAATTTAGGATCTAATATTTGATAAACACAAAAAATATTAACAAATTCGATGTATACCTATGTAATATGTACCAACAATGCATCAAGAAATAATTTCAAAATTACACAAATAAATTATTATTTACGTTATTAACTAATTATTTGTTAACAATATAACATAATTTTGTTTATTTTCAAACAGTTCAATTGAATAATTAGATCTGTAATCCGAATAATTGTACTCCCTGGTATTAGGTACATGCGATGAAAACCGCCATTAAGCTGATTCTGGTGCATTTAATTGATAATCATCATTTATACTGTGATTTAGAGTCAACATTTACATTATTGAATTAATCATGAAGAAGCAGGTCTTAATTTTAACTCGAAGCATATAACATTGACACTTGTAATATCGTTATTTAGTCATTAAAATTAACAACAAATTGGTAATTACATTATTACTAATTAAAATGGTACTCGTGATGTTGAACTTATAGTCGAATTCAATAATAAAGGAGTAGATACTGAAGGAGATACTGAGTAGATACTGAGTAGATAATGAAGGAGTACCTACTTGAATTTTTCGAAAAAAAGTAGGTATCTACTAATGTACGCGGCATTAACAACCAATTAAAAAAAATTATCCCCAATATTAGAAGCTAATATCGACACTAATATAATGAAGGTTAATGAAAGGAAGAGAACCCCAAAGAGAAAGCACCAATTTCGAAATACACGTCGTATTTACAAAATGAAATGGCTGCAAACGATACTCAACAAAGAAGAGAATGGAAAAAATATTAACGAGCGTTCATTCGTCAAGTTTTGCCAATTTGTTTCGGAAAAACGGTGATCCTACTTCGCCTTTCCATTCAAAACGCCCTATATTGTTAATAATGACTTTTCGTTCCGATTGAAATCCCGGCTTGAGTGAAACTGAAATCGGTAAAGATCTCCGAAAAGAACCTATATAACAAATGAGGACCGAATTGATTTTCTCGGTCAGTCATTTGTCTCATGAACTCCGACGCTGCCTTGATTAACCGACAATGTCGACGCTTTTTGCAGGATTGAAAAACTTATTTGAAACACAATACCTGTAAGTGCTGTATTGGTGAAAAATATCACACTCCATTTAGCTACGAATAACTATTTCAGAATGCTTAAGTAATATACCTACTGTGTACAAGAATCCAATTGCACACGATATTTACAAAACTATTTACTTTTATACCTGCAAATATTATTTTTGAAACGTTTCGTTAAGTTGTTTAGAATGGCGAAAGAAAAACAGAAAATGAAACGAATGCTAAATTAAATAAAATCCTCGAGTGTTTGTTTATTTTGTTAGGTTTATTTTGGGGCTCAGAATTTTATAGTACACCTAAGTTTAATAAAATAACATTTCAAATTCTCGCGTTCTAATGCAATGGGTATAGGGAGAAAATTTTTAGGGATATTCGCATCCGAAACCAGTAAAACTTAAAGCCTATAACCTTCCTGCGAATTTCTTTGAGATATTCGGGTATTTATCTTTCCACACCGATGTTTATGGCGGACGCTAATAAAAAATTCGCGGATGTATTTTACTACCCTTGTCGACTTTGAAAAGGGTGCTTTGAGGAATTTGAGGAAAAAGTTAAAAAGTATTGTTTGGTAATTTCAAAGCGGATTCAATTTCATTTAAAGTCTAAAAGAAGGATTTCCAAACAAAATATACCTATATAGGTATATTGTAAGTATTACGAGTTCTGAAAATTTCATTTATTCCAATTATTCTTCATATTTTTATTAGTATTTATGTGATAAATTGATACAAACAGGGTGGCGCTTTAGTAGATACCAAGGAAATTCTCAATATACCTATCTGTAGATAATATCAAGAAAACATATTCACAAAAGTTGTACATAATTTTATGCTGCATATTTTAAAATTGCAGTAAATTTGTTAGATTATAAACTTATACTTTTTTAAATGGAAAACACTCAGAAAACACTCAACGATTCAGAAATTGAATTTAGTACAACTATGTTGAAACTAAATGTACTGAATTGAAAATAAATTATATAGCCTTCACAACATCGCAAATAAATATCGTTAAAATCAACAAAATGAATATTTTTCGTAAATTTTAATCACAGTGCTTACAAGGTGTATCCTAACGCAAAAGTAACATTTTCTCTGTTATTTTAAGCCAATCAGTAGACACTCTATACAGATCCAGTCAAATTTCAGCGCAAGTCTGCCCATGCAGACTTGCTCCCGCATTTTATGCTCTCCGTTCAACTCATAGAAACGTAGGCTTTGCGTTGAAATTTAACGGTATGTGTATGCATGATCAGCCTATATTTTACCTCACTACTCGGATGTATACCTAAACCTAAATGTAATGCATTTAATACTTTGATTTTAATGTGCCACCGTGTATTTGGAAGATCAAAAATATTTGTGAAATTGCATTTTCTAATTCTTTCAAATTTGTTTAAAACAATAGTTTCATTTCCGCATTTTACTTCGAATTAACCGCAACAAGGAGCTTTACCTTTTAACGGAAGCATTTAAAATCAAAGAGAGTCTACTTTCAGACGGCTGCTAGTAGTTAACCAAGTGAATTCCCACTGAAAATGACATAAAGGGGCTTGATCGATTCTAGTTTGCTTAGATACCGGCTCCTTCAATCGTAAAATTAGAAAAAGGAAATAGATAGGAGGAGGCGGCGGCGCTTCGTGTTTTCCCCGGATGCTCAAAACTGAAAATGCTCCTTTCATTATGGTGCGATTTTGTTTTCCTTCGTAATGCACCAATTAGAGCAGATAGATATTGGTAAACGAAGAGAAATTGCTTGTTGTTTCATCATGAAAAATAACGATTTGGAAAATATTATAATGGAGCTGATGTAATAAGAAACCGATAGATATTATTCCAATTAGTATAATATAAAAAATATAATCATTACATCGTTATTATTAAACATTTTGAGGGAAATTTAATAAGTTGAAAATAAATACTTAGGTATATATTTTTTTATGACTTTTTCACATTTCTGATGAGTGACACATCCTTAGATCGTTAGAGAACTTGTACAAGTTCGACAACGACAGTCAATGAGGTCGAATGGCATTAATGCATCAAAGGAAGTTCCAGAGTGAAAACGAGGGTAAAGTAGATTAGAGATAAGAGCGACCGAGGATAACAAAGGCCAACATTAAGAAAGGTCCGCTGAGAATTGTATTGAAACTTTGCGGAAGTTTTTAACACTTGGTAACACACCCTATCGCACTTAAAAATCGACTATTGTGGAAATAAAATGATTCGGTTTTCACTTGTCGAGAAAGATTTTTTAAATGTTTTATGAAAGAACTCTTCGATCTTTAAAATGTTGATTGGATGCATAAATTTCGTTATAAATATTTTATCTTTATTGCACTCTTAGTATACAGTATCAAGAACCAACATTCTCGATTGACAACTATAAATGTTAAATAATTTAGGTATTAAATTAAGAAATGTAATTTTTTTGTAAATATCTTCCCAACTACCTATTAGGTTTAGGTATAGGGAAATAAACATGAACTTCCTTTACATTTTACACTGATTTCAATAAAACAAAGTTCAACTTTTCAACTAATTCTTTAAGGGGATAATCGTAAAAAATAACTTATAAGGGCATTTTTAAGATGACAATTTTTTATAAAAAAATTAGTAACATGACAAGTATCTACCTATACATTTTTGGAATGAAATATTTTAGAAAATTCTGCATATATTTTAAAAATACATTAATATGTTTATAGGGTGATCTATTTAAAATATTTATAGAAGATGCACCTTAAATACGTGTATAATATACGAGTGCAGACAGTTTGAGCTCGTCGTGAAATACTTTATACTGCACGAAGAATATACATGTATGTATGATGTAGATACCTAAAATAAAAAATAAATCTTAATGCGATTAATCTGAGATATATCGAACCTGCTTTAAATCAAATTGGATTATAAGTTTTATACTGTATGACTCAACTAGTTCTGTCTTATTTGCTGAAATACCAAAATGGAATTAGAACTCGAGCAAACAGAAAATTGTTTGAATGTGAATATTCCAGTTATGTTGTGTAGCTTAACTTAATCTCTGTGTGTTCAATATTTATGCAAAACAGAGCAACGTTTGTATTGCTAGTTAATCATTTATTAGCAAATCTATTCGTCCTCTAGGAACTCTGTCTACTTTTATTACTTAATTAGGATTGATGAAATTTTTAGGAAGGATGTAATGGTATAAAAATCTGTATATATATGTACAGGATAAATATTGAGAGTAGAAAAACTGTTAACAATACTGCATTTTTTTTAAAGAAATACCACGGAGCAACGTTTTCTACTATCCTTTTTATTTTCGTCTATTTTTCAGCATTGCTCACTTAGTGCAAACGTCTGTAAGACCAAAATGACATCCATCAATGTCGCTTGGTCGTTAAACAAATTCCAAGTTTTCTTTTGAAACACAGGTTAAGTTCTGAGTATGATAAATACCTATGCTATTAACAACTTTTGTGTGGAACCATTAGAATATATTATGATAGAAGTGTGTTATACGATTAGATAAATGGTATTTTCGTAGTTAAGTAGTAATTGGCTAATTATACAGTGTGAGCCATATGTAATGAATAAATTTATTTTCTCAGGTAATATTTGAATTTAGTAAATTCAAATTTTCACTCCTTTAACTGAGACCCCTTCAGTACAATACTTATAGGTACTTTACTTACTTCACTAATTCTGTTAACAAAAATAAATAATTCAAGTTAAATTTCTAATGTCTTTATATCAGTAACTAGGCAACACAATATAAAAAGGACATTCCCAAATGGAGATTGAAAATTCGTTTAAAATGAGGTATCAACAAGCCTACCCTTCTATTTCAAAGTTTTTTTAATTATACAAATATTAACTGAGATATTGAATTTATTCTTTACATATGTCACACTGTATGTTGTCTTCTAGATAGATACTCAATGTTATCAAGTGAAGAATATTTATCAATTTCTTTTAGGTTTCTTATTAAAACTGCAAGTCCTGCCCGGCATACAGGAATGATCATCAAATTCTTATTGTTTAAGTTCGTCAAAGAAACTTTTCCAATGTAGCCCATATTGTGTAGCCATCGAAATCGCATTTGGAGCGTGTTTTGTACCACAAATGGGGCACGCAATGTGATCTAATGAAACTTTATTGTTGGAAGTTTACGATGTTTTTCCTTCAGTCTTTGAACTTATATGAACACCAGACTGGTGATCAGCACCAACCGTGTCGACAAGTTTAAGTTTCAAACATAAATTGAAAGACGCTTTGCAGTTAACAAGTCGATAAATCAATGAGTCCTTTATCATTATCTTTATTTTAATTTTTTTTAGTAGATAAATCAGCACACGTGTAGTAATTTCGAATGTGATTGCACTGGGATTAGTCTTTGCCGAAAACATTTGCTTGATTTTGTTTGAGAACAATTTACTCTAATTACCATAGCCATGTGACACTGACACCATAGTGCTCAAACTATTGTAAACCGAGCCTGTCGGTTTATTTAAATGGTATACACACTGCTAACCATTCTTGGTGTAGCCGTGTCTAATGATATCAACACATAAAATACGTTCCCTAATGCTAGCTCTCCTGTGTGTGCATGTTGTTTGAACAATTGCGACCAGAATGTTGCTAAAGGGACTGCCAAACCAAAAGCAACTAGAGAGATATGAAAGAAAATTCATATACACACTGTTATTTTAACCAAATAAATCGTGTATAAAGAAAACTTTGCTCGCTTTATTAATTAGTACGTGAAAATACTTAAGTTTGCAAAGAACGAATAACGGTAACAACTTTAATTTTCAGCTTAGTGATTTTTACGTAAACGATATTATTAAAAGATAATAAATACAATGTAATTTTCTGGGCTTTATAATTCCTCATAAACAAACTCCATTAAATATTTTACCGAGCAGATTTATGTACAGAAAATAAAAACCAAAGAAACGATTTTGATTCTCCAATCTTTTGTTAGTGAGCATAAACCGGATCATATACTTTAAAAACGTATTGAAGTGCTTTTTAAAAACGGGATTATAAAAGTCTTACTTAATGAAAACTTGTTTATGGTTATAAGGATATTAAAGTTTTAATAATGGACTTCCCTATACTAAGCTGCGGCATTTTAAGCACGGAAAGCTATCGAATAATTGTAATTAGATAATACGTTTTTTATGAAAAAAGTTCAATCTTTAGTCAGGGAAATATAGTACAATTTTTAAGAAAATTATAGTTAACATAAATTAACACTATTTGATGTACCTACTCGTATAATGAAAATTTCACGTAGAACAATTTATAAAATTTATTGGCCCCTAATCTGCGCCACTCTTAAAAGTTAAACACGCGTTTAGAGTGACTCCTAAAAAAGTCTATAGTTACTCCAAAAAAACAATGTAAAAATGTTAAATTGTTAGTGTGACTCTAACTTTAAACAGAGGCGTTGAATACGGGCTATTGTTTCTCCTTAAATCCATGCCTAGCGCATTCCCCAATATTAAAAGATTCTCGAGACATTGCATATCTCTTAAGGGAAAAGTCGATGTAAGCATACAGCATACACCAATATGTGTATTCTCTATAGTACAGTATGAAAGATTACTGTAACAACTTCGACTGTTTGTAGTCGATAAAAAGAATCTTCATCTATTCATAAATATCAAACACAACGTCGACGGTTGGCATTTTAATGAAAACGTGCCCTCCGATAACGATGTACGTGACGTATTTCACATATTTTGTGCTTCTTGTTTGTTTTAAAAAGAGCCGTTTGAAAAAAAAATGAAAGGAATTTCTTTCGCAGGTATTGAAACGACCGAATTAAATGAACGCAATTAATTAGATTAAACCGGGAATACATGGGATAACTAATTCGGGTTTTTCGGTACGAACTCAAAACTTATCAGAAAAACGAATGAGTTTATCTCTGACGTGTTTAAATTGTTCGCGTATCCCGAAAAACTAAATACTTAATCTACTTCTGCATAAAGTTTAATTAAAATCGGTAATTAAGAAAATGCATTGTACAAATTAAAACGGAACAAGATCCGACAAGGCTGGCAAAAGAAGGAATACGGAATTCATCTTGTTTACTACGCGAAATTAGATATTAATTAATTAAGAGGAAATTTCAATTAAGGGTAGAGAGCAATAAAAATAGTGGTTGGTTTGTGGAACATCAGTTCTTCATTATTTATGGTTTTTCAAGTTTTGCATTTTAAAACAGTTCCAGGCCCGGTAAGATTCAATATAATATCTATGAATGTTATAAACATGTATCCAACAAAATGTTTATATTATTTACAATTGACTTTAAGTTAATGGCAAAATAATAAGTAATTTCAATACGTCGATAAAATTTCCATGGAATTTATAACAAAGACTTTTGATCCCTTGCCACCGAGCTTTAAAGCCGAGATTAAGTAATTGGGGCCTCAAATTCCCTTATTAAAATTACGTCACTCTGACTCGGGGGTTTAATTAAGATTTACGTCGAAATAACAACAAAATTATTCTAATAAGGTAATTCGAACAAAAGAAAAGCGTGACTCAAAGTAGAAAACAAATGAAAATGTTTTATTTTTTCTTTTTAAAGATAAATTCAGAATTCAGAATAAAGTCATTGCCTAAATGGTAGATACATATAAAAAATATAAAGATTAACAAGGTATGATGAAAAACAAAAAAGTTTGGGTTACAGGATATATGATAATTATTAAATAGATAGATACTAATTAACTACTTACTCATAAAATTTACGTTAAGAAGACTGATCTTACCTGTAAAAAAATAAGTACATTTTAAAATGGTTTCTGTTAATATTTACTCTCTAATCAAAATATTTCTGTTTTTATCCACCTTATTCATATATTTATAATTTTGTGGAAAGTGGATTAGGTATGTTCAGTACCTACTACTATACAGTACATGTGGGATGGACAAAATAGTTCACTAAGTATAATATATGGACATTGAATACCAAGCTGCTACACCAGATAAGAAGATATCCAGCGTGTAATTAATGAGACATTAATATTAGCGAGAAAATGTTTGAATTGTTTGAAAATCTTGGCGCACCGAGCTCATTCAGCACACGCATTCCTCGCCCGAGATTATAATATAATTTTGGCGATAATAAATCGTTCTCCTAGTCTAGCTTAAACTTATATCAACGGCTGAACCTGAACTTCGAACAAAAGGAAAGGTAGGTATTAATCACATACATACACTGTATATAGTTTTCGTGAGCTGATGCAGATAGACTCAATTTGCGAGTGACATATTCCATTTACGGGCGTTCATAAATCTACTGAGTAGACAGAACCGATAAATATTTATGAAATATGCCGACCGCATACACAAAACAGCTTCTTATAATATGATTTTCGCATGCTCATTCATAATTCTTTCCGTAAGTCGATGATAAGAAAAAATCATCGAATCGAATTTGATCAATAATTTCATCACACCTATAGGTTCAATGTAAATAACTAAACAAAACTAAATTCTTGTTTCATCTGTATCTAGCTGTTTAAACCAATCTCTTTTACTCCCAACTAATTTTCATTAGCTTTTTCCATATCCACTATTTTATCTTTACGTTAGAAAGAATAGCGATCGTGGATGGCGCAACTATAAATTTCAGTTTAATTCCGGCGGTATAAACTTCAAGTTAGAGTATGTAGGTAGATAAGAATAATGAGATAGATTTGAGATTAAATTATCCCAGTGATTACAGTTCTAGACGAAGTGTAGAGAACACGATTGCTAATTTCGCGTCGTGAAATGTGCAATGTCGTTTAACTCAGAGCCGGGCTCAGACAAATTAATTCAATTTCGGGTACGATTTTGTTAGCGGAATCTAAACTAATTCAACTAATTTAATGGGTAAAATCGACTTTACCATTTACTAATTTATGGTGGATGAAACGAAATTGTCTTTTCCACCATAATTCTAAATTAGTTTTAAACCTATAGATAATTCATAAAAGTGTACAAACGGATTTAATTAGTTACATATCAACTTTTGCGGGATGAATAAAGTTTATGTTAAATAAAAAATTATAAAGTGTCAGAAATGCTTACTCACAAATCCCAAGAATCGCACTTCATAACAAGATCTATTTATGTCGTAACAGTAACACCTATTCCTAAACGCTATGCCCAGACCGACTGACTGTACCTCGCCTTTCTTTCTCTCCTCCACCCCGCACCGTTGCCAATTTTTGGGTAATGACTAATTAATTATATTTATTAACCGAATATTTGTAGGCAGGTTTGTCTTTTAAAAGTCATTAATCTATTACATATTAATTTCTCCAAGTCACCTTGTGCAAATATGTGATGATCATATCATTTGATCTATGGCGTTCCTTTTCGAAGGTATACGAAGGTGATAATCGAGTAAGTGATAGTTTTGTCGACCATTGTACCTAAAACACAGTAAATGTAAAATAATGCTTTGAACATTATAATACAGAACCTTTTTTGTATGAACATAAATACATCAACGTCTGTTTTAAATGTACCTAATTAGGGCTTTATTATGAACACTTCAAGGGGCAGGAGAAACTGGATATAGGGAATTAGTGAAATTATTTTTGTAATTGCCTTGGCTTATATGTAGAGAGTTTATTTGGAGTGTAATTAACATATTTTAGCTTGAGTACAGAGCTAAATGCTAATCGTTACAATTAACAACACACCACAGTCGAGGTATTAACAAGCAAATAAAAGTGGGCTGTAGGTACCTAATGCTGCAATAATAAAGAAAATATGTAGAATTCTGTTCTAGGGTGCTCGTTTATTTTAGGAATTAGTCGTCAAATTTATGTATTTAAAAGTTAAAATTACCCAGCATAGTATTATACATATTATTAATGGTACTGTACTATTTTTCCACTAGTGCAAATAATGTTGTAACAAACAATGTCACCGAGTGTAATGAGGATTACGAGGAACCAATCCCCTCGTAACAGCGGAATGGCGAAACAACCTTTTTTTTGGAGGAAAAATGTTAAATTCTGTTTTTCTCTGTTCCTACTTTCCGTTTCTTGCCTGCGCTAATGGTGAAATAAGAAAACAGCAAAAACAGTGGAAAAATATCTAGTGCCCGAAGGCTTCGGTCCAATCAAGGCAGTTCTGACAAAAAGTTTTTATTGTTGTAGCGCCGAACGAGGTCCGCAATTAGGGATCTGCTGACGACTACGCTATATACACTCTGCGTTAGGCAACCAGCGAGGTAGCTATTGCAAACGAATAACAAAGTAAAAATTCATTCGAATGATTAGAATGTAGGTATACTTGGTTGAAAGTTTTCGACTGCAAATAAAATGTGTTATTTTTGCGAAGTTTTACGAAAAAGGAAGGACTCGATCGTGCAGGAATTGGTTTCTTCAGTAAATAGGTACACTTTTTTTGTTAAGAGTTGAAACTATTCGAAGGAAAGAAAAATAGTGCTTTTTTCAAAATCAACGACTAAATACTATATTGACTTAGTTTTATTTGAAATGATTTGGTAAAGATCTCTCTATAATTTTACTCTTTGAATAACCCTCGTGTAACCAACAAAACAAATAATAGGAAAATGGCAATCATTATTGCATTATGAAATTAAAGTTTTCGATTATCAAAGATTACACTGAACAAAGAGCGTGTGAAAGAGTAATTGAAATGATAGTAGTTCGCCATTTTTTAATTTCGTTTATTTTTAATCACTTCAAGCGCAACGAAAAGAATTATTTCAACAGGAAATGGCTTTACTGTCTTTATACTAGGTATATTTTTCACCCTTTAGTGATTATTTTTTCTTTTTTAAATAAGCTTTTTGAAAGAGACGTGTTCTTTAATTAAATAGCGAGCCTTTTTCGATAATCCTACACACGGACTTTTGAAGTAATTATTTCGTAATCCACATTGAAATCTTGAACGGGCATCTCACTAACGAGCAAAAAACGAATTAAAGCGGGAAATGTAAAGTGAGAAAAGGCTACCACAAAGAATAAATACATATGGTTACATTGATTATAATATACAGGGTCTTCCAATGAAAATTTAACCCCCCGTAACCAGAAAACCGAAACTTCTTCCAAAATTCGCTGAGACCCGTCAATTTTCGTTCTTTTGGGGGGAGCATTTTTGACGGTCAAGCCATCTTGATATATTCATTTTCCTAACCCCAAATTTAAATGGAACAACCCTCCTATTTCTAATACATCATTTGAAAGCCCGAATATTCGGTCAAGATTTGAAAAAGTTATTAAATAAAATCGAAAACTCCCAACTTTAGTATTTCAAATGGGACAGACAACCCTACTTCCAATCCATCATTTGAAAGCCCTTTCCGTTGCAAATACTCTGGTGCATCTAATTTGGAATTTGGTTAGGATTAGACAAAGTTTTTAAATTTTTGTTAACGGGTTTGTTGGTAGTCAATTTTTCGATTTTATTTAAAAACGTTGTCAAATCATTCAAATATGATGCGCCAGAGTAATAGCAACAGAAAAGGCTTTCAAATGATGAAGTAGGTTAGTTCCATCTGAAATACTAAAGTTACTAAATATGTTCATATGGATGAACTTTTCGTCTAAAAATTAGTCAATAATTTATCTTTAAGTTGGGACACGTAGTTCATAAACACCCTGTATAACACAACTTTTGAAAAACTCGGCAAATTTTAACAGAAATATGGACAAAATACATTATGCAATGACATTCTCCAACCGAAACTCCGTAACATTGATTAATTACCAGTACAGAAACGAACGTATGGAACTTTAGTTATGGTAACAAAGCTTTTTACTCAAGTTTAACTTGCTTCAAACCTAATTGTTAAATTTTCATGCCTGACTTGAAATATTCGCAGTTAATTAGAAATCTGATGTTTTGTTCGCACCCGCCGCCGCCGTTCGAGACTTGAAGGTTAATGATAATTTCCTCCATCGCTTTGTTGGAGCGTATGTGAATTTATTAGAATGACTAAAATGTTCGTTGGAAATAATGAATTGCAAATTTGCGGTTAACGCGTTTAAAACAGTATTAGTAACTTACCTATCTGAACGTTGTGCTTAACATAGGTACCTATATCGTTTAAATCTTAAAGTATAAGCCTCTTTGTTATTCATACGGGCGATCGAAAGAGTGGAATAAGGAGCGACATAACAAGGGCACTTGTTATAAAATTCATACGAACGCAAGTGCGCTCTTTACCTAATTGGAGTAATTTCCAGTCCGATTTCTCAATGTCATTCGAACAGAAGAAAACGGGCGTTCGTAATACAAAAACCAATTTTCATATCATAGCCGCGCACAATAGAAGACTTTTGATATAAAAAGCTGTATACAAATATCATATATCTTAACTAAAAGCAAACATTGTCCTCTATGTTGAAAATAAAAACGCGGGGAAGCGATGCGAACCATTAAGGAGTATAATATCAACAAAACAAACTGTATAAGCTGGCTGCCTTGTTTTCCTTGCTCAGGGTCGGCGTTATTTGCACTTCGAATTTGGAGCATACCGACAAGGAGCACACATATTTCACTTTGCTAATTTTCTGTTTGCTCAACGACGAGGGATGTGCTAAATAAATATGTGTGTGGTGTGGATTAAAGAAATACGAACGAGGTTCAGATTTTATTGGAATATTGAATTAACGATAAAAAACAATCTTATGTGAATAAAATAAGCGGAAATGCATGCTTTAGCTTTAATTATAAATATGTAATTTACAAATAAAATATTTTTTGTAACCTATATAACCAATTTAAACGCTCACTACTGCCCTGCATAAAATATATTAGACACCTACAGGGGAAAAGAAGCATCGCTTACTTCAGACGAAACTGTCACCATATCTCATCCCCAAAACTACTTAACTACCCCAAATTCCTGCCTTGGGATACACCTAGCCCAATTCCAGGGAACTTTGATATGTATAAAACACTTAAGGTAAAATTAAAACACCGAGAGGCATTGTAATAGGTTCTCAAACTGCAAAACTTGCACGGAACTTCGGCTATAACGTTTGCTTACTTTCCCGAACAACCGTTTTGTGATTACGAGCTGCAATTACTTGGTTGTTAATAATAAATCCGCGGATAAGGTGTAACGTTCGGTTTTCAACGAAATTTTGTCAAAGTCGCTGAAAAAATTATTACCTTACTTACAGGAAATTAATTTGTGAAGTAAGGCACCTAATAAATGAAAATGAAATAGTTCCCATTCAAATTGAACACATTGTTTTACAATTTCATTGTTTACCCTAATAAAACTGCGAATTTTATTTCCATCAACAAAAAATTTACATTCTCTACTTCGCCACTTTTGTACGTGTTCTTTTAGAACCAATAAAAGTTTAATTTCCTGCACGGGCCATTAAATTCTGAAGCTTTGACTATATCTTTGAACGTTCCAATTATAATCTCATTTAAGTACCATCATATAACTGCAGGTTATCAGCACTTTTTGGCGTATATCAGAAGTTCAATTTGAAAAAGAATTACTTTGCTATTAAGCTTTTCTCATTATAACGCCCGGGTTCATTGAAATTTATTAGAATTGGAGATCAGGAGCGCGTTTCGATGTTATCGTCTAATAGAAGAGAGGAGGGCGCGTTTCGTCAGAACCGTGGAAGTTTCGGCCGTTCGCGGATTGGAATCCGTCGAAAATCAAATTGTGTCTTTTAGATTCAGATAACGAAAAGATTTAGTAGAAAAGTTAGTTTATTTATTTAAAACTTCAACGCATTGTATCCCCGAAAATAAGAGATCCATGCATCGTTTAAGATTTAAAACAACCATAAAATTTCTCAGTAATATCTATGGAAATATTCCATAATTACCAAAGGCTGATGAAGCTACATATGTATGTGAACAGATAGGAGCAAACGCGAACTTGAGGCATTTTAAATTACCAGTTATAAATCCAGGATGGTCATTTTAGTAAATTTAGCAAGACAACGTTGCGTCCGTTAAATGCAGTGCAATCGCTTCAATTTATAGAGCAGTTAACATTTGCAATGTAGATGAGGGACATCGTAGTCAGTATTGGCACTCCAGAACAGCGCAGAGAAGGATAATAATAATAATTTATAGAGGAAATATGAAAAAAATATGTTAATTTTTTTTCCTCCCTAACATTAAACAGAAAATTGACCAAATGTTCTTTAAAATGAAAGAATTTAGGGGTCCATACCAAAAAGCAGACAAGTCCACAAAATATTTTATCAGGAATTAAATAAAACTGAAATATCTTGTTCGAAAACTATATTATGGCATCATAAACTCTAAATGTGTTATTTTGGACTTGCCCGTTTTTTGCTACTATTCTATTTAATACGTACTACTCTATAATGTGATTTTCTTCAACGTATTTGGAAAATAAAATAAAATTAAAAAAAAGTTACGAGACTTTACAACACGACAAAAAAGTTTAATAAATACAAATTCGATTTGTGCTATGTCACTCGTATTTTAGATATACGTTTGCCCCAAATGCACTAAATTCACTTTGACAAATAAAACCAGACGCCGCAATATATCAAATTTTGCAAGTGAAATGCAACATACCACCATTCTTTGAAGAATTTCAGATAAGCAAACGTCGAAAAGATCAATGCTATTTTGTTGAAAGTCTAGTCACATTTCTCTCTCTCGAATCGAATTTAAATTTTCACGATAAGTCTGGCACTCCCCGCGTATACGTCAACAAGGGTAATTTTAAAAGGAAAACGCTCGGCTAGATAAAGTTGGAAAAATAGGGTGAAATGGATTTGTGCGGCGCGATTTTACTAATGATCTTTCATAAAGATTCATATCACAATCCTGTAAGCGATGGCTGTAAAATATTCGAAGGACATTTTTCATTGATTCAAAAATGTAAATATTCCTATTTAAATAAGAAGGTATTGTTAACACTTTAGGTTAATAAAATATGTAGTTAAATTCAGAATTTTTATATAACAGAGAAATATTTTTCTCGATAATTGTCTTATTGTTAAAGACAAGACGGTCTGTGGTAACTCATTAGAAGAAACGAATCTTGCAACTCCTATCCAACACGCAATCATACGATTCATTTGTAGTACCTATATAAATATTTTATACGCTACTCAGGCACACAAACAACGCCAATCAGAGAAAGAAAGAAAGGGGTACAGATAATACAAAAAATACGTATCCTCCCCAGCATTTCTATTAGATTTTGTTACAAGATAAGAACATTAGAATGAATAACTTTATTAGATATTTTATGTTCAGCTACGAAATTTATTCAAACATATGCCAGTTGAGAGAATTTAGATTCTCATTTATTTTATCACGAGCTTTGCATCTTCATTCGTCACAATTAGGTAAGTAAATAAAGTGAAGTGAAAAGCACCGCGGTGAATAAATTCGGTTTTAAATCATCAAACATTTTTTAATTAATGATTCTTCCGAATACCTGAAAAGCAGCCTACAACACGTAAAAGGTATCCATAAATCAGAACGTAAACCTAAATCCTGTTTTCATCCGAATGTAACACGACCCACTTCAGACGAGAACACATCAATTTGCCGTCTACAAACCACAGTGGCATCCAGATATAAACCATAAAGGCCAATTTTCCATGAAACACCAGAAGAAACAGGACGGGCGAAGTTTATGTAGCGTCTACAGGAAAATGGGCTGTATCACGCCCGCAGAAATTTAAGATTGTATATATTTTTTTTGCTGTATGAAAAATACCAGCGAAATAGAAAATGCGACAGCATGTTAGAAAAAATGAATATATTTGGATATACAGTGTGAATCATATGTAATGAATAAATTCATTTTCTCAGTTAATATTTGGTGATGTTGAAATAGGTCAATTTTGGTTTATCATATTGGACTTTCTAATTTCAAATTTTCACCCCTAACTGAAACCCCTCAGTACGAGACTTACTTTATTTACTTTACTAATTCTGTTAACAAATAAAATTCATGGTGAAACATTAGGCAACGGAATAAGGAATAACAAAATTATAATGCCGAATGGAGATTGAAAATGCCTTTCAAATGAGGTGTCCTAATACAAGCCTATACCCTTCTAATTCGAAAAATTAAGTCTCATATTAGGGGTAAAACTTTGAGGTTATCTACTAAATTCTATTTTATAAACAAATTTTGATCGAATTCAGGGTGAAAATGAATTTATTCACTACATATGGTTCATGTGGCTATAACAAGCCTCCAACCTATAATAAGCTTTTTTATTTTTCAAATGCTGATTAAGAAAGATTAAGAAGAAATAATTTGGAACGAAAAGTTTCATTAAATTTGCAATAGTACAAAATATAATCATATGGCGTATTCAGAAAGGAATTTTGAATGAGCGCCTATTAAATTGTATGAAAGAAAAACAACATTGCCGACTCGTGAATAACTCGACGCTTACCTTTTCTCGTCTAGTAAATTAGATTCAACCTAAACGCATTGTACTTAAAAATGCGAACGTTACTGAAAAAAGACTACCGCCGCGCATTTACATTGGGCTCATCTACATAATGCGACTATTCTTGCCAAAATAAGTGGAGAACAAACAAGAAACCGTCTCCCTGCTTTTCAGTAGCTCTTATTTTATTCGAAAATATATCAGCCGACTTCATTATGCTGTGTGGTTGTGCAGATATCGTTTTATTTCTAAATCGATTTTAAGTTGTTTTTCTTACCGGGTGCTACACAAGAAAAGAACCATTTTCCAAGCCAAATGAGATTGGATTTTTTTCTTGTGTTTTTCTGCTATGTTGGCAGAATTATTTTTTGATATCTATCATCTTTATTAACATATATTATAAACATTAAAATATATTGTTTAACCAGCAAATATGAAATACCTAAATAGGAACAACCCTGTTTTTCGTCTAGAACCGTATACGTTACCGCCAGCACGTATGCGAACTTACATTCTCATGTGTGCGCCACAATTTCTGGAATAGAAGATGAATAGAAAAGCATAATAGTAGAAGAATGTACGCCAAGTTTTTAATATGCGCTGAAAGGGTAATGGCAGCCGGCGTTAAGAAACTTCAGTGCTGCATGCAGTTCAAAGCCGGAAGCCCGAATATAATCGATTGGTTTCGGATATTCAGATTTCCGGAATTTATTTGAAATATTTTCTGCATATCCAGCCGACGAAATTTCATCTTTTATGTAGTATGTAGCACACAAATGCATTATTATCTACTGTGAATTCCATCTACTGAGATTAAATTACGTAGGTATAGGAAAGCTGGGGTGTGTCCGCAAATTGTGTTTGAACATTTTGGACATTCAATAGTAATTTAAAATTTGACATAAAAATATAGTTATGTTACCTTTTGGTTACCTTCACCCCAAGTAAAATTCTAAAAATTAAACGTCCTGTAAAAATATTAATGAAAACGTAAAAGGTAATCAAAATCGATAGATTACATAATCCGTACTTTTTTGTGTTAAAATTACAAGCAGACAACGTTCAATCTCCCAAGAAAAATAAACAAGTTTCAGACAAGAATTGAAAATCGTAATGTATTCATGAAAGCAGTAGAGGAATACATCCAAACAAATGGCGGGGAATTCGACGAATCAAATATTGGAAAAGCTGTGAAATTTATTTCTAGTGGCTTTCTCGATGAAAGCCATTTCGATTTTAAAAAGCAATTCTCTCTATTTGACGAGTTTAACAACCAAAATTTTACTTACCTACTGTAGGTATTGACATCAAACGAACGAATGAAAATAAAAACTAGGTTAACAATCATTCGCGGGGTTTTGCATATAACTCATCACACCAGATCAATTCGCGATGCTATTTCCAGTGTCAAAGAAAATTGCGTTTGTTATAAACGCCTTTGATCCTTGACTTGGCGTTCCTTTTGTATTCACGTTGACAATTACTCGCACTGAACTAATGCCGAAGTTATATAAATGAAAATAACGTCGAAAATTTTGCATGATACCTTCCTTTCATTCACAATATTTCGAGTCATCAGCATTTTCTATTGTATAAGAGATCTACACGTTTTTTATATATAAACGGAACCATCGTATTGATTGAATTTTCCGATAAACTTTGGTCTCCCCTCTCATAATCGCGATGAAGTAATTAATACCGTTTAGCCTATTCCAGTGAAAGTGATTTGTGCTACTTTGAAAGCCTACTCAGAACTTTTGATTGGATTAAACTTTCAGAAAACTGCGTGTCATGTATTTGAACTTTAGTAATTCACAACTTTCGTTTTATCGAAATTTTCACTGAAAAGATTAATTTCGGGTTGATTAAGAAGTAGAATAATTTTCCGCTGAGCCGGAAAAAACAAACAATATTTTGACATCTAAATATTTTCCCCTATGTAACTATTGCTTTTAAGGTAAGTGAATAGTACATTATACCTAACTCTCATAACTCAAAAAATTTAGATCGATCCTACATAAGTTAACTTTGACAGTTTTACTAATTGGTTATTTTATGAAATTAACTTGTTAAACAATAATTAATAAGTAATGCAGGGATTAACCCTAAACATATTTCAAAATTTACGCGCCTAACTTTCGTAACAGTTTTGCCAATATTGATAGGCTGGAAGGGATATCGTCGCCGACGAAGAATCCACATTCAATTAAACTTGATATGAAGGGGGAAGCGGAAATCGTTATCGGCTGTACACAAAACGTTTTTCGAATTTCATACGATAAACTTTCTCACTTGTTGGGTGATCAATTTTATATTTTCGTATGCGTTATCTTCATTTCCCTTCGATTTTCCCTTTAGTCATTTTCAATTATCTACCCCTCATTTCCAAATCGAACGAGCTGTTCATAACGTAATTAGATTGCTTTCGCATTGAAAATTCAAAATAGAACACATAAAATTTAGTGCAAAATTCTTCTGGTATTAAAAACGGTGAAGTTTTTTAATTTGTTTTTGTGTATTCACACAGTACACAGTATTCATTTAGTAAAGGAGAATTTGCTGTTAGGTAAGTACTTTCAGTAAATTTAATTCTCAGGAATTTGTTGATTAAAAGCTCGTTTTTTCGACTTGCATTGCTTCATAAAGCTTTAATTTTATAGATGTTTATTAAAGTTTTTGTTTTTAATTTCGAACATGAATTTTATTGTACTCACCTCAAATAATAATTAAATAGAGAGAATTAAGTTGGATTAAAAACCAACAGAAAATAATAAGATGGGATCGAAAGTTACAAATATAATTTAATTTATTTTATATTTTAGATCGAGAAAATAAAAAGCGATATAAAACGTTTATATTCCGTGAACTTTTATATGTATATATGGATGAAACTATAAAAGAGATTTATGTAGGTACCACTTTTGTTAAATTAAATTTTTCAAGTTAAAGTTAACCTGCCGTTATACTAAAATCAAGAAATAAAAGAAAGATAACCACAAGGGTTCAATATGTACATCTTCATTAAGTAAGTTGTAAAAATTGAGTATAGATAGCTACATAAAGTAGCTAGATAGATACCTACCTAAGCATTAATCTAAGCATAAAATTATTGTTTATGTGGTAAATGCATAATATACCGAATATATGGAATAAATAACTGCTAAAAGAATTGAGGAAAAACACCTGACACCAAACGAAAATCTTCGCAAAAATTTAATAAAAGCCGTTCGTAACCCATATATTTTTCATTAACTTTCGCCCCGAAGCATTGTATTTGGCTTTGTTCGGCTTTACAGGATATCAACATGAATATTTACATTGAGCAGCTCTAACTGTCGCTTCGGTTCTAATCCTCTCTTGTTTATGACATCTTAGAGCGAGTATAAAAGATACTCATTTTAAAGTTGGAAATGGTTTCTCAAACGGGCCGTGAAAAATCCATTAACATTTAATGAAAATGGGAAAAATCTTAAGAACTTGTTCTCGCCACTTATTTATTCTCCACTAGTAATCGAATTATGGAAGGACCGGCGTATTTTTCGCTATGCGAATTTTCAAGTAAAAACCCAATTTCATCAAATTTTAAATTATGAATTAATCATGTAATAATAATCTTCAATTGTATTTATGTGATTGTAATATTAGATTATAGTTTAATAATTACTAACTAGTAATATACAATTAAAAATGGATTAATATGACATCCCACAATACAATTAAGAATTTATTGGTAACCTTTTAGTAAAATGAATTATAATGTTTAGTAAAGTTTTAGTATGCAAATACTCTTTATAGTGTAAATACAGTCTTCAAATTTCATTTCAGTTTTGAAATTTCCTACACTTTTGTTAACACTCATGCATTAGGTAGGTATAGTATTAAATTTTCCTTGAATATTTAAATAAGTGCTTTAAGGTAGTTTTGGATTAAACCTAAACTAACATCATATTATCCAACTTAACTCGAAAGCTAATCTCTAGCACCTCGTTATCATTACTTTAATAAGTTAAAGAATTTCTCACGTGCATTGTACCCTAAGTGCGACCCAAATGAAAATATCTAAGAGAAGCAATTTCCTTGCACTAGCAGGACGCTTTCATGCAAGAAGCAGTTAAAATTTAATTTTCCTCCAAACAAATTATAACCTTCCTTTGCGTCACCAAGGAACTTTGTGAGCATGTACCCTCTCTTTTATGGGAGTGAAATTTTGCTTCACCTTTACAAGGGATATGCAATATATATTATATGTACATTTTAATGCAATTTCGTATGAAAATATCAATAATTTTACTTAAAGTAGGTATATTTAATATAATTTTTTAACTCTATGTTTAGAATATCAATAAATAGTTAAACCTAACAGATACACGTTCTACATGCATAAATACGTAATTAGTTCAATAAATTGGTAGATATATATTATTTTAATTATAAATTTTCCGGATTAATTTGATTACCTATAGAATAACAAAATTTGTAAATTTATTTTGATAATTGTTTATGTAGCAAATTAATAAATAGAATTTTGTTTACCTATTTGTATATGTGTTATACGGTTTTATTGATCAGAAAAAAAAACCATTTTGAGAATAGGTACAATAATATCTACATTAACGCCATAAGAGCTGAATTTTAACTAAAATAACTCTGTAAAATAAAACCAACGTTTAATTATATAACCAACTTGTAATTTCGGGAATACAAGGCGTGAAATACGTTTGGTTTTGATTATTAGACAAAATTAGACAAAGATTTTGACAAAATTTAAATTAAATACATACAAAATAAAATAAATGTTGAAACTAGATTTTCCTTCACTATCCACCAAGAACTGCACCTATACTAGCAAGAGTTATCTCCATAAATTTTCGTTCTGTTCAGATATTCAAACTATTTTACAAGTATGAAATTGCACTTCACATAAACACGGTTGTATCAACCGTAAAATATTTGCGGTAAATCGTATTTCACCCTGAAACCTAGCGAATCTGATGTTTGCATTCGAAACTGGAATTATAACTTTAATACATAGATAATGTTCCAGTACTTAATTCAGAGATTTTTGAAAATTTGGGATCACGGATAATTTTAACATTCCTATGAAATCCTACATTAACTGAAATTAATTTCGTCTGTTAATTGGTGTAGTTTTGTATAATTTAAGTCTAATATTTGAATAATAATAACTTCGGCTTACCGAAACAAGGTAGGCACACAATCAGAGACAAATAATATCAGTAGTTCAAATACTTTTTCTTTGAAAAATATACGGATCCTTTAATCACTATTCCTAATCACGATTTTGTACATGCAATAATAATGTTTACAGGGTGTCCAATTTGCAACTCTGTCATTTTGATCAATAACGATGACGTCATATCTCCAAGTTGGGACACCCTGTATACATTATCATTCTATGTAAAAAATCGAGATTGGAAATACCAAATGAGGGGTCTGAGCATTTTTCAAAAAAATAGTATTTGAACTATTGAATTTATTCCAAATTCTAGACTCTCCCTGTATGCTATTATATATAGGTAGGTATATTTATAAAAAATTTCCAATTGATTTTGGCATGTTGATCAGAAAGTTTTGAGAAAATGAGAAAAAGAAAACGTATTTCGTACGAGGCAAAAGCTTCGTAACCAAACTTTAATCTAAAAACTTTACCATTACAATATTAGATACTGACAACAAGGAAAATTTAATTAGAAAAAGTATATGAATGTAACCTGGTTGTAGGTATAGAGGAAGATCCGGAATTGTTTGGGCTTGGATTTGTTAGTTTCGGCTATTGTTAATTGAAAATCTTGCATAGAATTTCAATTATTTATCGAATGGAAATGTAAATTACAATATAGTAAGCGCTCTGGACTCGTCCTTTTAGTGGTTTATAGTAAAATTTAATAACAGTAACCAATGATTGGTAGCAGCAAAAATCCTATATTGGCTCATTGTTGTAGCTTTGACATTAAGTATGAATAATTTCAATTTTGTGATTCCTAATTCATCGTTAATTTATTTTACATTTTTTCTAAGAGTGTTTCTGTCGTAAACGAAATAAAATGACTTTATGGTATTTACGTAACTCTTTTTCGTTTATTTAATATATTTTTTGCGACCGAGAAAAAATCCAATGTGCTTTTTAACGGTAAACTTTTTACTGCATTTCTGCAGACTGCAATGCATTTCTTCTCGCACATCATTTGTATTCCAAATGTGCGCTACTGACAAAGGACCATTACGTTAACGACTTGGCGTAGCGCTTGACCTGTCACAGTAAAGTTTTGCTTAGACAACAGTATTGTTAAACTTCACCTTTAATGCTCAGTTCTATAATCCCAGAATTACATCGTAAGGATTCCGTTGACACATTATCTGCTAAATAAACCGTTATTAAAGGAATTTAATATCGCATCGCCAGGATGCTTTGTATGCTTTACGCGGATGGCACTCTATGTTAAAATTAAATTTTTTGGGAAGGTATTTTTACCTAATTTGATTTGGCCAAAGCAAAAAAAAATAAATTTCCCTTGATCAAATTATTAAACGTAAATATTACCTTATTGAAAAAGTTTAGATTTAATCATAAAATGACAACCTTGCTGATATGAATTAATTGTACTTTTAGCAGAAGGGCTTCCCTCATTAAGGCTGGTTTTTATTCCTCTAGGTAAGCTCCTTTTTACTTAAAAAATGCCTAACATTTAAATCTTTCTTCTAGTTAATCGGTAAAAAGAACTTGTAAGATACAAAGCGAGCCCTAAAGTTTGCAATGTAGGTAAACTATTGAAAATCATATTAAATTGAGCATGATTGGGACATGGCTTAACTACAATCTGCTGAAACCAAAATAGGATGATTTAACCTAACTTAACTACGAGTATATCCAAAAGTGTTTACTAAAGTAGTTACAAGATGATAAAGTTAAGAATAACCTGCAGAAAATGAGGATTTTAAAAATCATATGAATGCAAAAAAGGGTTTTTTCTCCAAAAATATGGATTTTATAAAAATTACAAAGAGTAAAAAATCATTATAAATAAACCAATAAATCTAGTTTCGATTCAAAAATAAGATGAATAACAAGGGCGGGGCAATTGGGGCTTTGAAAGGGTTGGACCCTCCTGTTAAACCTGACAGTGGAGATCGATTAATAAAAAAATATTTTTCTACAAAAATATGTCACCAAATAGTGATTTTCTGTACAAATTATCTCGAAAAATAGTTAAGCCATTCTGGACCAATATCAAAAAAATTCTTTTTTTTTTCTCTGTTACTCTTTAACTGTTATATAAAGTTTACCAACCTGTAACTTATTTACTAAACAATTTTGATGTATACATATAAAAGATTAGTTAGGTTAAATTATCTTATTTCCGTCTCAGAAGTCTGTAGTTAGGCGATGTTACAAAATTTTTGACACACCATGTACCTTCATTCGAGTTTCTTGTTCAATATAAACTAAATAACAACTTTGTAATGGTGTTCATCCCAAAACATTTCCAAATTCACCGTAGAAAATTTAATTTGGAAATTAATTAATTAAATACCCAAGTTAATCGCAACAAAACTAATTTACTTATTAATAATGCGGATTACCGCAAGGCAGAAATACGTATTTTACGAGTATTGATATTTTTGACCAAATTATAGTTATCTACAGGATGTCCCAAATCTCGTTTACTCCGTTATTATGATATTAGATTCGAAAAAATGATAAATAGGAAAAATGCGGGGCCCATTGAAATGCATAATTTAAAATTGTTTTGAAATATACAGAGTGCTCTTTAAATCGATGCCGAAACAAACATACCTTTTTTAAATGCAATGATATATTTTTTATTATTTCTTATTTGAATTCAGCTTTTTTCGAGTTTGTCAATATAACATTTCATAAGAATATACTAAATATTTAAAAAGTTAAGACAATTTTTATTTTGAAATCGTCATGTCATGACTGTAAGTATATCGGAATGTGTATCAAATATTATGATTATTATTTGGGAGTAGTACCCAAAAATTATGAACTTTAACAAAAATTAGTCACATTTCGATAATTTTACAATTTGTGTACAGGGTGAGTCAAAACTCAAATTTAAAATTTACTAGCTTAATTTAAATGGAACACCGTATATTATTTATATGCAATGCGAGGCTATATTTACTTAATAAACCATTTTTGTTAACATTTCCCTATACCTACAAATCACCGTTTCTGAGATATTTTCAAAAAAATACAAAAAAAAACATTTTTCTATGGATTTTTCTGATATGGTTTTAATCTTTGACCTTTTTTTATCACTTTTCATAATTCAAATAAATTAAAAAATGATTAAGCAATTGTAAAAACATTAAATGGTAAATCTTTGAGTAATTTTCAAATGAAATGTTCATAAGTTTCAATTCAAAATTAGTCAAAGAATTACTCTTCAAAGTTTGTACAAGTACAGTACCTACATGTACTCGAAGTGCATAATAAACATCCTGGTTAAGACATTGTGAAATATCCACTTTCCAAAATCATATATTAGGTCATTGAATTTGTCCTCATCCTAGTTCATGCTATTGATCAGTTTAACAAACTCACTGCTCACTGGCCTATATACGTATGAATCTTATCATTTGAATGTATACCTCCTATACACTGATTAACTTGATATCTATATAGGTTGCCTTAAAAATAAATGTTCCATTCGACTTATCCAGAATTCCGTAGGATGCCTTGTTTACGACCTCCGTAAGCGTGATTGGAATACTGAAAAAAGACACTCCGCATAATTTAAAAATCCGATGCTTTGTCCCTGCTATATTTTCCGCATTAATAAATTAAATGAAATGATAGTGTACTTACCTATTTATTATTTCAATTTACTATTTTAAAATTGATGTTATCATCATAGGTACAGTTAAGCTAAAAACTTCCAATATTATTCATCATTTTTTCACAAAATTATAAAATCAGTTTTGTTGCAATCTTTTGGTAGTCTTGTCACTTAGTCAAGTCACTTAGATCACTTAGAAATCACTACCACTATATACACTACTATACAACCATATACTACTGTTTCACTATCACAAATCACTAAGCTCAAAAGTTTATTAGCCGTAATTGTTAATAAAACTTTGATAATAGCGTCCAAATCCAAAAATTTGTTCTCTTCAAATCAAATAAGGTTTATAAACGCACCCCGAAAAATAAATTATTGTAAGTCTTTCTTTATTAACACCCAAGAACAAAATAACAAAGTAAAGTAATACATCATCCAATTTCACCTCATCAACCTAAAAACTAGTCCCTCCGTGAATCATAAATTTTCGATATAGTCCGTTCGTTGAAATCGTGCCGGTTTCGGATTAAGTGTTCAATGTTTACAGTCCCCAAAAAATACCTGTTTTCGGGGAAAACTCCAACTGCTCAAAATTATTTTATTTTATCAAAATTAATCTGCAGTAAAACACTGTGAACAATATTGTTTTCTCCGAAAACAGGTATTTTTTGGGGACTATAAACATTGAACGCTTAATCCGAATCCGGCACGATTTCAACGAACGGACTATACAATTCTTTCGTTTTAAATAAATATCCATCGCAGTGCCGTCCCCATTTCTAACATATTAGCTAATGCTAATAAATCGCTCGGCCAAAATCCAAAATGCCAAAATAAGTACTAATGCACATTGCACACCCCTCTCTCGACCACTTCAAGTTAATGTTTCAAAGTAAAATGCAATGCCCTCGCTCGGTTCAAGTTAAAAATATGCGGTTTGTTTTGTTAGTTAGAAAAAACTATGCTTAACTAATTTATATTCTTGTAAAATTTTCGTAAACCTAATAGTTTTCGATATTTGGATTTTGGCCGAGTGATTATTAGCATTAGCTAATATGTTAGAAATGGGGACGCCACTGGGATGGATTTTTATTTAAAACGAAAAGAATTGTATCGAAAATGTATGATTCACGGAGGGACTAGTTTTTAGGTTGATGAGGTGGAATCGGTTGATGTATTACTTTACTTTGTTATTTTGTTCTTGGGTGTTAATAAAGAAAGACTTACAATTATTTATTTTTTGGGGTGCGCTTATAAACCTTATTTGATTTGATGCGGACAAATTTGAATTTTGACGCTATTATCAATGTTTTATTAACAATTACGTTTAATAAACTTTTGAGCTTACAATTAGTGATTTGTGATAGTGAAACAGTAGTGTATGGTTGTATAGTAGTGGTAGTGATTGTCTGACTAAGTGGCAAGACCACCAAAAGATTTAATTTCAGCAATTGACGACCTGGCAACGGGTTAGTGTCCCAAGAAAGGGCTCGCTAGCACCCTTTCCAACCTTTCTGCGAGTTCATAGATAAATATTACACTATAATATATGCGTAAATAAGTCAGTTAAGTGCATATTAATTCGATACAATTTTAATCATTGTTAAAGGAAATTAAGTATGAAGATCTGGGCACATGCATATGCTTCAAGTTGAATTTGATTTATTATCAAGAAAATTAAATTTCTGCGAAATAATTCTATACACAAAACTCATTAAACTTTACCAATTTAGATCATGATTAAATAAGGGGCAGCAGAACAAACACTAAAAATATTAACCTTTTGTTAAACGACGTCTAAAAAGTTTCTGAGCTAGATTATCTAAATATTAAACTCTCTGAGAGTGATATAATTAATGTCGAACAAGAGACATGAACAGCTTTTAAATAGAATGCGGCTTTGGCAGTCACAAAAGGATATAAAATAAATTTGGTCGCCAGTAAGCTCTTATTTTATCATGTGAGTAAGTATGTGCCCTTTTTATCATATTCAACGCTCCTTTAAACTAGCGCTGCTTTTGATAAACATTTTACGAGACAAAATATATTCATAAAAAGATCTGTTAATCGGCGAACAATAACCGGTGAAATCGAAATCGAAAACGCAATTTAAAAAAAATATGTACCAAAACCATAAATAATTCAACCCGTATGCTGCTCGTTCCTTTTATGAATTGATTGATAATTTCGCATCGGTGCGATTTAGGATTCATAACTGCGGCTTCACGTTTTCTTTTTAATAACGAAGTTGAAAAGGGCAATTTGAATTTCAAATGTCATCGAGTGGTGGTGTGGAATGTATATGGAGTTGACTGTAAAAGCTCTGTTTGGGGTTAATTTTCTTTTTCTTTAATCTTAAAACTTTTCCGGAAACTTTCTTCCGGGTGAAATTGCGTACAAACAAACATAAATATGAGCCCGACAGGAAAAATATTAATAAAGCATATTCGTAAGAGTATTTCCTCAGTTTTTAAAATTAGAGTATTGAAACTGCTATTATATCTATATTATCCACAGTATTTAGTATAACTGCATTTAATATATCCATAATTTAAAACTGTCCCGACAATTGTTAAATTTTTGAGGTTTGAATTTTCAGGATAACAGGAAAGAGATTTCTAGTTGGTGCAACAGTATAAAATTGATTTTAAACTTAGGTCTAACGTAGGATTGGAATTCATCCTAGGATGCTTTGGTGCAGTTGGGCATAAATAATGTTACAGGAGATTAAGTTTGAATTATTGTCAAAATTCTAAAATTCACCCAAATTTCTTCAGTAAGTATGTAGTGTAAGTATCTTTTGCTTGGTATCCTGAAGATCCCAACGAGCGGAACCTGGTGGTACTGATAACTCAATTGTGACATAAAGTTCGCATATCATGCAATCTTTCGTAATTACGAAAATTGCGAATAACTCTTGGTGAATAGGTTTAGGAGCAACTTATGTAAGTTTATCCTGCATAAGTTGGAAGGTGTCAGGTGTCCACTTAAACATTTATTTTCATAATCCTCTTATGTAATAGCTCGGTAATCCGTTCTCTTTCCGGTCACGTCACTCGCCTCGGTTTGGAAAACTTTACTTGCTCGCTCCCTTGGATGCCATTCATAACAGTCGCAACCATAGATATGGCAGTATTAGATAGTTGGCTCGTAAATAAGGCGTTCCTACTTGCCTATACATCAGTTTCACGTCTGTCTAGCGCCGATACAAACCATCCATCAGAGTTGCTCGCTAACGCCCGATCCTATCCCCTGCAGATTCTCAAAACCCGGATCGCGCCGAACCGAATTCCCGAATGGAAAAAACGCGATATCAGGAAAAATCGTTCTTTCGATTGATTGTGAACGCTCTGGAGTTAATTTGATTACGGAGAACAAGGTTTGCTTGAAGTTCATTCGTTGAATTGTAAGTAGGTATAGTAGGTACCTACACCATATTTAGCACAGTCGAAGCGAAATAAAAAAACTTATGCAAGTAAATTTCAGTGATTAAAAGTACTTAGTACATACAATAATGGGTTGTTCTGTTTAGTTTTATAAATATGTCCATGATGACCCTAACCGCAGAGTGCAAAGAACAGAAATTAGTAGCATCTCTTCAATCTTTCGAATTTAGAGGGCCCTTCATGTCATTTCTCGAGTTAGAGTTCAGTGTTCTTGATTCAAGTCGTTCGAACAACTCTGTGCTCAGATAGGGTAAGATTATTATCGAAATATTTGCAAATATTTATGGGGAGTAGGTAAAATTATATTGCGAATAAAAAACAATTAGGAGTATTTAGGAGAAAAATTTTCCATGTAATTAATTATGTGATGTCTAAAGACAAAAAAACTCCACGCCTATTTGTTAAATAAATATATGTTTCGATTGTATTTTTGATTTTTAATTAACAGATCCAAACCGATTAATAATATTTCAGGGTTGTTGTTTTGAATTTAATTAAACCTAAAAAAGTGCACAATAGGCAGCCGCAAACAGGTGAACCAATTTTAATTAACACTTCTATGTATGTCCCTTTAAAGCTTTTATAACCGGTTAATCGATTTTTTCTTAAATTTCACTTCATGTAAATAAACCAATTTAGTATTTTATCTTTTATGATTCTAACCGCAAGTCGAATCAATGCAGACAAATTTACCATTTTCATATAACATCAAAAAGAAATCATACAGGCATATTCGTACAGAGAGTACCGTCTTGTGTATTCTCGTGTACTTGTGGGTAATCTAATTCTAACGATTTTCGAGTAATTTATCAAATTAAAATCGGAATGTAAACACATAAATCTAACAATCTGCTATTGCGCCAGAACAAGTCCGCTCCCTTGTGTATTTGCAGATGATTACGACAGGATTAGACTCCTGCAACAACTGTACAAGTAATAAGAAATTATGCAATATGCATACCATGCACAGCAAGAAGGTAAACAAAATTAAGCCTTACGTAAACCTATTGTGAGCTACAGTGAATTAGAATTTTCAAGGAGATATGGAAATTGTACAATTCCTGTCTTGGTTGTTGCGGATCCCTTGCAGAAATGGAAATTCGATCCGACGAGTAGAAATTATACTGGCCTTCCTTTTATTTTAGATGATGCTTTCGGTAAATGATTGGCACGTTAACGGAGTATATTTGATGCCTAACACTCACGAAACATTAATGATTATGTTTATAGAGTTTCCGTATTATCCATACATGTAAAATTTCAGAATATGTATATGAATATTATATATTCACATTTGAATGTTAATTTGTAGAACATCTACATAAAATAAACATGTTTAGGTTATGGGAAGTATGAATTGAAAATTGGCAGAAAAGTGAAGGAAAATACGAAAATTACATAATTTGATATATATATAATTAATTAGGTCACAAAGAGCTTTTCAGTATTTAGGCGTGCATCGTAAAAGAGGAAATTTATTACTTTATGCGATGAAAATTACAGATTTAATGCTAGTTAACACGAAAATTCTTCCCATGTGAGCTCTTTACTTCAAACTTCAAATTTTACCAATTCTCCTTATTAGTCGTTCCATATACACTGAAATTTCTCAGGAATTTGCTTTGTAAATTTGAAGTTCGGTAGTTTCTTGAGTTAGTTTAATAAGTTTCCGAATCAAGAATGTCTTTTATGTTATGTTCTGTTGAATATCCCAGATACACCCCAATGGAAGCGAGCTTCTATATGCGCCTCTGATTTGTTTATGTTCACTTACATCGCACTGATATACGGGAAACGTAGGAGTGGAGACCTCTACAAAACTTTACCTGTTATACGAGGCGTGGAGAAAGAGATTTAATCATAACTTTCAAAACTAGTCGACAATTTTCCATAGTTAAAAGCCACTAATTTTCAATATATAACTACTAAAGAGAATAAGAAGAATAAGAAGAATAGATAATTGGTTAGTGAGTCATTTTTTTAACGTATAACAAATAGAAACAGAAAAATCATATAAAATATAACAAAAGAAGTTTATTGTAGTGTACCTTCACATATATTAATTTATTAACCCTGAAGAGGTATCGTGATTCCGCGAAACCACACGGAGACTGTATATAGAATTATAGAGAAGAAATTACTTTTGATTTTTTCTTTTTGCTTCAGCTAAGCGTTGGAATAGACTGTTAATTTGGCGAGAATGGACGCTTTTCCAAAACTCTAAAAAACAACGATACCACTTCAGGGTTAAAGCAGTAGAGGAAGCTCAATATACGATGCCCGACGAATAGCTAAGGACGTAACCTGCGCGAAATACAATTTTCGAAATAAATATAACGCCATTACCTTGAGCCGGCGCGTAAATATTGAGGTAAAGACAATCCTCGCTCTGCTCCTGCAAGTAGGGCAGCAGTCTTTTCAAATATTCCAATCGGCCTTTGGGCATCCTCCTCAAAGCCGCGGTCTCGTTTGAAATATCCGGTAACCGTTGAGGACACACCGGGCTAAATCTATCAGCGATTTTCACACCTTGCCACAAAGCACCAGTTACCGGCGGCATAAACCTCAAACTACCCAAGGGAGGACTCGCGTAGGGGATACCGCGGAACACCTCAACAGGTTCGAGATGTTTTGCATCGAGAGTAACAATAACACCACTAACATCACCGTATTTAGTTCGAACCGTTCGCGAGGTTAATTGAGGTTTGGAGTTCGCAATCGGCTCGCTACTCGAAGGCTTATCGCCCACCAAAAACAGCAGAATGGGAAACAAAAAATTTCTAAGTACACCGACCATCATCTCGAAATCAGATTTTCATTGTTACGATTTTTTTTTTCTACTAACACACACTTTTAACTTATTTTAATCGACATGTCACTGTATGATTAACTTACACTAGTTTTATTTATCGCGATGCTTAAACTAATTAAATTAATTTGCTTGTATAACCGACGGTAACCGAAATGTTATATTTACCGACCCGACAAGTTCGTGTATGCATCAAACCTGTCCGCTCAAAACGAACACATTGCTCGTTTCGTCCTGCAAACCGACTGACGGCGATATCCTTCTTGGGTAATCCTGCGCATGTGGCGCCACGGCGGCGCACGATCGGCGAATTCGCGAACTAAAGTTCGATTGGTTAATTTTGCTAAGAAAATATGTGGTAATTTCGTTTCAACGTGTCAATTTGGATTCCCCACGTTGTAGATTAAGTTGTTAATGACGATGACGTTGATGCGCCCTTGATTTCGTTCCATTTTAACCGGAGCGTTCCAGCTTTGGACAATCGAATGTACTGGAAAGGCTGCGATGGATTAGGAGCAGAATGGACGATTAAGTGTCATTAAAAGGGTTTCAGACGTATTTAAATACATTTAATCCCTTTGAATTTATGTCAAGAATGTTAAACGGGAGTAAAAGTGTGCCTGATTTATGACTTTACACAGCTTATGATTAATTATTCTTCCGGAGTTTTTTAGATATTTATAATTTACTTTCATAATAGAGAAAAAATGTTTACTTGATTTCTTAAATTTAATATGTTTGAAGTGAATGTCATCTAAAAAATTAGAAAGTTATAATTTCAACATAGGTATTTAGATCCAATGGCCCCGTATTCAGCGCCCCATTTTAACGTTAAAACCATTTTAAGCGAGCGTCTTTAACTTTAAATTTAATTTTCGTGAAAATAATACATTATTTTTTTAATGATTTTTGATAATTAAATAGTAGTCAAATAGTAACATATTATTATGTACAGGATGGTTCAAAAAAAGGTGACCTCCTTATTGCTAGGAGAGGAAGAACATGATAACAGTATAAGTTTTAAAGATTGTATTGAAAAAAAGTTATAAACATTTTTTACGATTATTTCAAAACTACTGGCAAAATTGTAATGACATTTTGTACAAATATCTTTTTGAAGCTAAGGCATCGTTTAAATTTGTTTTTATGTCTGCCTCTCATAGATGGCGCTTTTTCTGCCGAGTTTTGTGAGGATAAATTGTCTTGTCCAAATTTTATGTGAGCTCAAACACCATTAGATTTTACATCAAAGAGGTACTCTTGGTAAAACTCGCTATTGTGTATATGTTTCGAAATATTTCGATTTGAAAATGATGAAGCAATAACTGATGCTGGTATAAAGTAAGTATTTTTAAGTAACAATTACAACTTATTTTGTCATGTTCTGTCTGTTCTAGCAAGGTCTGCTTGAGGTCACCTTTTTTTGAAACACCCTGTATAAAACGTACTTAAAATCCATAAAAAAATGTTAAGTCCCTATATATTCCTACGATATAATATTATTCCAACGAAGTTAATTAAAATATATTTCGTTAAGTTACATAAAGTAACCGTTATTTTGTTAAAAACCCTTGAGAGAATTTCAATAGCATTCATTAATTCGGTAGAATTTGGGTTAAAACCCGCTTAATGGCATTTAATTCGCCAATTTTGCTTATAATTCAATTTCGGTTTGCATTATAACACTCAAAATTTACGAAACAACCGGAAAACCTTTCGTTGTATTAGAAAACGTTTAAAGAGAGGAAAAATTATACCCCGAATTCGTATTTAAATGTATAGATATTCGTTAATTAAATTACTTTTTTATTTACCTATTGATCTATACTTACCTAACTGTAAATGTTAATTAATTCGAATAAAATAATAAAGTAATTTAAGAAATAATGATTTAAAATTTGACAAATATTATTTAAAATATACCTACTTTTCATAATTTTATTCTTTATGTAGGTAGCTGAATAATACTTTTGGGTTATGATAACAAAGTCACCGAACAAAATAAATTTTCTATAGATAGCATGCAATATTTTATTAAGTTCTCTTTCGAGTTCGGACTTTTTTTTGAATATCCATACTTCTGTACCTGCGGGGCGTCCTGCGAACATGTCAGTCGTTAAACGAACAAAGAAAAATTTCACAGACCCAACATTTCGTTCCCTTTTCGCCGACTTCCACAAATAATATTCGAGGACATAGTCGGCAGCCAAATACTGATTTAACGATATTATTTTGAAAAATTACAGAGCGGTTTAAGTTCTCAAAGTACTCCCTGCAAAATAATGGCCCTGAAAAAAGCGTGCGAAACGAGATGAAGCGGAAACTCAAGAGGCGAAAATGGAAGTTGCCTCCGAGGGAACTCCACTTTAAGTTATTTAAGTCACAACTTTTAATTTACGGTCAACTTCAAGAAACACTAAATGTACAGGCGAGCAATTAGAAAATTGATAAATTTCTCGTCGGGCTGGTTCCAAGCCGGAATTATGCACTAACGATATTTTGCATCTACGAAATTTCCTGCGATAGAGTTAATTGTTCAGATTAGTAATTAATTTGAAATTCCAGAAACTTTATTTTCACATTTCTCTTGTTGGCACAAGATTTGAAGGAAAATTTCAATTATTACTGAGAACTGAACTGTATATAAACTGACGCAAATAGGAACTCTTGTTCACTTGTATTTTTTTTTTAAAGATTCTAAGGTAATACGAATTTTTCTTTCAGTTTCCATATTAGGTATCCAGAATCTGTTTGTTCAATAAGAAAAAGAATTTAAATAAAGAAGAGCTTACTTTCACAATAACAGGATTATAATATTTCGAATATCGAATTATATTTTATGAAAAAGATTTTTTTATTCTACCGGATCATGGAGAAGTTGTGGTATTAAAAAACTTGATTAAAAAAAGCGAAAAAATCGGATATGAAAACAATTGTAAGTCGCAATAATGTATCTGAGATCGGATAAGTTCAGTACTAAACCGTAATTTCCTCGTGCGTCCGCTTTCCGAGAGGGCTATTTATTTCCAAAGAGACGCTGCTTTTATTTCCCAGTAAATGCAAGATTTTAGCACTGTAGACGTTTCGAACATAGACATCAATAAGTTTCTTTGTCGAGTTATCTTAAGATATTCTTCCACAGTCTGTTCGCCGGTTCTGACAAATAGTTAGCCACGCATAATTTGCTCTTCTCTTTAAAGTTCGGGTTTCCCTTTGTTGCGATGGAATTTTCCTACAAAATATCTGGTTGACAAGGGACGACAACTTCATTTAAGCTGCGCTTTGATTTATTAAAAGGTTCATTTTATCGGCTCGAATTCTCCTTATAAAATTTAATATTTACTTAATATATTTAAAGTGATTTTCAGGTTGAAAGGACCGTTCGTTTTAGATTGAAATTTGGGAATATTGCTGCAGCTTCTAATTTAAGTAAATACCTACTTTAACAAGGTTTACTGTAAACATTGAGTTAGTAGGATCTATAATTATAAACCAATTTGTTCTGTAAAAAAATAGGTGCATGTAAATTTAGTAGGTAGGGGAGAGTGGGGCTAGTTGTTTTTTTTTTTCATAAAAAAATATTGACTGAATCGGCGCCAAATTTTGAGATAATACGGCCCAATGTTTCTACTCTACATTCCTGAATTTAGATCCAACTATTTATGTAGAAAAACAAAAATAAATATTTATGAGGGCGTGTAAAATGTAACAACTTGCCCTACCCAGGGGAAAGTTGTTACAATGAATATTATGGGAATTCAATGAGTTTTAAACATTTTTAATGGTTCAGTTTCAGATGGTTCAGGTTCAGTTGAAGGACCAATTGCAAGGGTTTCTCATGGAATTTACTTCTTAGTGGGGTTATTTGTTACTGTAACAACGTGCCCTTTAAATTTTGTTACAACTAGCCCCAACATTCGTTTTGAGGTTCTGTATTGGTTTTTGCTAGTTCGCTTCTTTTCTGGAGGAAAACTATTAGCACAAATGAAAGAGATATATGTAAGCTAAAAGATATGTAAGCTTTAAAACAACACGTTTTTGAAAAGCAAATTACTTACTGGTTAGTGAAGAACTTGATCGAAACACCAATACTTCACTTACAATACAATACAATTATGAGATTAAAAAACAATTTCGTGGGTTCCTATGTGGGTCTTCATGGCAAGAATTAATAGCCAGAATTACGGTTGGCTATCTGTTTATATATACTCATTTTTATTGGGTTTGCAACAACTTGCCCTTGTAACAACTATCCCCATTCTCCCCTAATTGAAATATTTTGCTCCAACACGGGGCCATTACTTTTTTGTGAGACAAATATAAGAAATGTCTCAAGTAAATTCCACGGCCGGTTTTATTTCCAACTTTTCATTTAACCGCACCATCTGTTTCCGCAAGGGAGCATTAGTTTTCTAAACTGTTATTTCTTGCTTTTGTATAAAGATTCCACAATGTTCGCAAAGTCCCAAAAAGATACGCACATCCGGACGATATACTGTTACTACCCGTAATATAAATTTTGGAATCGAAATATATTGGAATGATGCGGGGAAGAATTTGGCTAGGGTCGTTCTCAGACGCCCTTTTTTAAGGATATTGGCTTAGATTGCTATTTTACCAAACTGTTTATGTTTTTATACAGGGCAGAAGAAAAAAAATTGAAAAAAATCGAGCAGTGATTGGTTTCAGCAAATATATAGATTTATTTGTTATTTTACATTTAAGAAAATTTTTAGAATAAATAAAGTAGGAACCGAGGAATAAATTTTTCGAAAAGTGAATTTTGCAAGAATAATTTTATAATAAAATACTTGCGGTTCAAACAATCTAAAAACTTTGATTCTCTTGCTAATAATATCAAAAATCCATCAAAAAGTTAAACTGGCCGCAAACGTTTTAAGCCCCAACGTTAAAGCGAACTCGATAACGTAATAATCCTGTAATCCAATTCAATCAAAATATACCGAAATTGTTGTACGAGTGGCATCAAAGAAAACAAGTAAATTAAACGAGGCTTTGAATTATGGAAACGCATCAAACTTTCTAGTAAATTTCATAATACGTATCTGCAAATCCCCTAAGAAGGGCAAGCACTCCGTCGTTTGGCCCCTTAAGCCATTTAATCATCTTGCAATTATAGCAACGGCGGCCACCCTGGACCCAGCCAGGCATAGGCGTGTAAAATGAATTATTTGGCGTAGGCGCCGAAAGCCACTTTAGGAGGCTCTAGATTAAATTCATTAATTTTTCCTGAGGGTTGTTTCTTAGCGAGGATCGGGTCAAGTGAAAGGAAAGCAAAAATGAAAAATAAAGTGCAAAAAAGAAAAATAATGTTACGGGTTACGGACGACAACGAGAACGACAACTTTCGTTCCTGACATTTATGACCGGATTTCACCGGAAAATGTAACAAGTTTAACACGATGTTGCAGGACTGCTAGATTCGTTTGGCTTCATTTCAGTTCAATTTTCCGATTTCGATTGGACTAATTTAATTCCATTAATGAACTATTTATCCATAAATAATCTTATTGATTTTGAATAGATTTTACAAAAATCGACAAACTAATATTTTATGATTTTAAAATCAAATATGTATTTTAGTCGTGTGATACAATTTTTGTTTTTTTGATTCCAAGCACCTACTCATTAATTACAATATATTTGAAGCTTTAACTTTAAATCCCTTTGTTACAAATTTTCATAATGTATACAGAGTGTACCGGAAAATGTGGAAAACTCTAGGATCCAGATAGAAAATAGACAAAATAAGATGACCAGTTCCTATAAAATTTTTCCCTACAGGCCCTACGGAAGGCCCTAAAGTACGTCCCTGAAGAACGCCGCTGATGGAAATATGTAGGTTTTCCTTTAATATCTTTTAAAATACTTCTAAAGTACTTTTTTTAAACTTTTTTTATTTATTTATTTATTTTTAGTTTTATTAAAAATTAAACATATTATTATTATTTTTTCCTAAACAGTTTATTTTATCGACAATTTAGAGGAGTTACCTTTTTTTTAAGACATATAAATCTGGATCCGAACGATTTCCCACATTTTCCAGGACACCCTGTATGTATGTAATTGCAATTGCAGGAGTTAAAATTGGAGTTAACAGAGTGGGATTATTGTTGCTCGAAATTCAATGGAGCGAATTAATTTTAAATTTTGCGATGAGAACTCAAAGTTTTCAATTATTATGATACAGTAAAGTACCTACTTGCCTACATCAATGAAAAATTTATGTTCAGAGTAGCAGATTTCATTTTGCACAAACTCTCAATTTTTATTTATACAAATTTAATATCATGCCGAAATAATAATTAGTTATGAAATCAAACCTCGTATAAAATTAAGTTATCAGATACAATATAATTTACCGGCAGGAAAGAACGGGCGCTTTATCAGATTTATTTAATATTTTATCTATCAAATCAACTCCGATTAGTGCTTTGTAGGGGTTTCACCACGCGAACCTCTGTTTATTTCTCAGGTCACATATACGTGTAAAGTTCACCAATTCAGGCCACCTTACTCTTTTTTTATTACCCACTATTTTCTACCCTCGTACGAAATCGATAATAAAGGATAATAAAATCTTGTTCTTTTTCGTGCAGTCCTCCTCGTAAGGTGTTTCCTTCTCGGACCCGAAATTGCCTGTGACGCCAGTTGTTAAAATCATGGAAACATCGCAGGATATTTCTCTTATTACCTACATCACTTTTATTATAACACATTTAACATAACAATTTCTAGTATTTATATCTATTAAAATATTACTCCCTTATACGTATATGTATAAGACTCGGTAAGGATAGGAAAGGGGGCTGCACCCCCTTGAAAAATTGATGTTATAATTAAACTTGTATAGTAGAATAAAGTACCTATGTACTTGTAGTATTAATAACTTTCTGTCACCAGAACAAGTATTATTTTTAACTGACAATGAGATATAGATTATTAAATAGTAGGGATGGGGTAAAAATCAATTTTATATACTCCGCAGATGGACCGGCCGAAATCTCGACATTGATAAAATGTCTAGGTAGAAGTGAGGTAGTTTCCTCACGTAGCAGGAGGGGTTCCCTGTATCCAAGAGGCCGTAAATTGAGAATTGGCTCTCATAAAGCAGTACGAGACACTATCGGTCTCACATCAGCTCTACGTGGCTTACATTGGAACTATGAATATCATGAGTCGAGTATCTACTAAATTCACCTCATTCGATACGGTTTTATGCAGGTCACATATTTACTAAGGACAAAGGATTTATTAACTTTGTAACAGGTTTTTGCGTCGTCTGAAGATGCAGCTGGCTTTTCACATCGAAGTTAGTGGTATGATGATATTACACAGTAAATACAGCAGATTTAATAGAAGTTAATGGAATATTTCAAAATAAAATGAACTTTAGTGTAATCGATTAAAACGGTCTTAGCACGTATATCGTTGCTAATAATATATTAATGGAATTTACAAGTCAGTAAGTTCACCTTGATACATTATGTCAATGTATGACATAGGTACCGGGTGTCCAAATAAGAAAGGTTGTATCTCGGAAACTATTTATTGCACAGCATTGGGGACAATTTTTCTTTGGTAAAAGTGGCCAAGAGAAATAGCTGGGAAATACTTTCCAGTTACTAAGACTACCGCAAGATGGCGTAACAGCACAGCAAATTTAAAAATGAGGTCTTCTTCGAAAATTAGTAGTATTAGGCACAAATTTGAAATCATCAGTATAAACCTTGACCAATTCAGCGTCAATTTGGTTAATGACTTTTTGTCGGATTTCCAAAAATAAGGGTGTGGGAGTTGATAAATAATGTAACTTTAGGGGTGGTAAGTCTAATAAGGGGGTTTCAGTTAGAGGAGAAAATTTGAAGTAACTAAATTCTATTTTATAAACAAAAATTGACCTATTCAGGAGTTTTTTGATACACTGAGAAAATTAATTCATTTATTACATATGGTTTTTACTATATAGGTACCTATAATGTTATTGATGAATACCAGAAATTGAACTTTTTTGCGCTTTTAACTTGCAAATTAGCATTACAAGAACTGTTGTAAATGTCGCATTAATAATCGTGAGTGAAACGTATGGGATTTCTCCAGCACTTCGGAGCTTATTAAAATATGTAATAGGCAAGCTAGCCAAAAATGATACTGCAACATCCGAAGAAAACATATAAAAAGCAGGAAGTTAACTGACATGTAATCTAGAAACACACATATTTATATAAGAGCGAGCAGAGGGAGGAATAACCGGTGCCTTCCCTCGCTAAGTCTCTGCAGCACGAGAACGTAAAGTCTCCCTTGTCATGAATATTACAAGTTGAGGCCACACACCGTATTATACTTTATACTTCATACTTTATACGGCTTACAAGTTAATAGCTTAGTTTACATTTTAAATTAACAAAAAATTTTTGTTAGACTCGACCACATTATAATTACATTCGCTTTAGTCGCCTATACAGGGCGGTTCAGATTTTATCTGCATAGCTTCTGGAGTTCATAGAGCTTTTTTGCAAAAAGCTTTTAGTTTCGGAAATATAGGGCATTAAAATTGCATTTTTTTTCTTTTTTGTTCATAACTTTTGATTTAGTCCTCGATTTATTTCAATTTAAAACAGAAAAACTTCTTATCGTTTTGCATAAGCCTTAAAGGTAAAAAATCACCCACTCTTTATTAAGCGGGTTTTTAGGTGCTACCCCTTACTAAATGTTTTCAAAACTTTTACAAATATTTCTTTACAATAGTAATAAATATTTAGAATTCTACCTTGATTCATTTTAAAACTATTTTCATTCTTGTAACTTTTTGATATTTTGCTTTGTTCTTGAGATAATTTATAAAGTTTCAAGCAGTGCACCACCCAGTTGATAAACTAAAAGGTTTTAGCAAAGAAAATAATATTAAGAATTAACATTAATTTTACATGTTCTCTTAACTCCCGAAGTTATGCAGATAAAATCGGAATCACCCTGTGTATAGTAGAAGACATCAGTAAAAATTTTGACATACTATTTGTACTTTTCAACAATAATGTGTAGTTACAGCTATTATTTTCAAATAATTTAAAGATTATAATAATCTTATTCACGTACATATGTTAAAATTGTTTTGTACATAGGTTGTGCTTTCAGGAATGGGTTCGAACGCATACTTAGTTAACCTTTACTCTACCGATAAGTATCGAAAACAAACACCAGGTAAAGGTAAATAGAGATTTTAATTTTAGATTTTTCACGGCATCTGCTTAAAAAGTGGCATGTTTAACATATACACCAAAAAAGTATCTGCTCAAAGGTCTTAAGGTGACGGAGAATTTCGAGCTTACCGTTTAACACCTATTTATATCGTCAAGCGATCTATCTCAGACGCACGTCGTACATATTTATGCTTTAGAAATTGTCCTAAAATAACTTCAAGTTGTGAGCTCTTAGAAATCAGTGACATGGCTTTCGGTTTCTAGTAGGTTGTTTTTTTATTATGAATGTTAATTAAAAGTAGAAGTTAGTAGTTATGTATGAGAGACTATCCTAATTTATAATACTTATAATATGGGGTGAAAACCTTTTTTTTAATAAATTTTTGTTGTTTTGTAGATACTGATCATAAAGTTCAATAAATACAGCCTATTCGCCTATTCGCCTATTCGTAATTTAAGTAATTAAACGATATTAATTATAGATAATAGTATGAAATTTAATTTCAAACAAATTTTCTCTATCGAGTTATTCCCAGTTTCAATAAATTTTAAAATAGCTTAACATTAAGAATTCTCTTAAAAATAATTGCACAGTATACTCGGTATTTAATGACGCCAGAACTAAAACTAATCTATAGTTTTCTGTTACCAACATGTTACTCAAAAATAGAACTTTATAGACAAAAATATCATTTTAACTTATCACCAAATTATTTCTTAATTAAGAAGAGTATATAGAATTCGTAATTTAATTATGTAGAAATATTCCTAAAATAGTAGTGCTGTTTCCGGCGACTCTGTCTTTGGTGCTTTGAAATCGGCCGAACACAAACTTTGTCAATTTTAGCTCCAGTTTACTCTGCGCGTTCCAACGGATTTGGAAGTTTTTTAGTCACTAAATCAATTTAAAAACCGACTAACGATTAAAAAGTGAACAGCTATAAAATTTATAGTGAAATGTGAATTAAATTCGACGGCAAAGTGCTAACATATATTTATTTATTACGCGGTTAAAATCGGTCGAATAAAATAAACGAAGTGCGAGTTTTAAAGAGTTTCTCGGCTATGTTTCAAATCGTGTTTATTACATATTGTAATCGTGATAACAAATTCAAGCAATGTATTAGTTAATTTATTTTACAAAGTTTCTTTGTTGTTTTAAATCGTTAAAATTTTGCTGAAAAAATAAATAACAAGCTCTAATCAAGTTTATAAATAGGTAACTAATCACATGAGAAAATTTAAGTAACATTTTATTTATATCTGTAATTTTTAAATTTTTAATGTATGTAGATATTGATGACAGTTTATGTTAACACTTTTTTATTTTTTAATGCTTTTATTAGTATCTATTTGTGCTACTGAAGCTTTTAAAATATCTTTAAAAATCCGTCTTGAAAGTGAAATTTATAACATCGTATGTGATATATCTAGGGAATAGCTCTGATTGTGAATAAATAAAACTTGCATTAGATTAACGCACCTATTTTACTAAAAACTTTCGGGATCGCAGCTTTAACGCCTAAATTTATATCTATAGGTACTTCCATTAGCATAGCAAAAATCTTCCCAACAGCTGATCATTGTAAATAATTAATGTGACCAAGAATGTGGTCGATAGCCCCTTTCGAGTTTAAATTTGTATATGCTCGATCTTGTTCGTATTCAGGCTCTATTTTTAGATGTTAGTCGGTTTTGGTCGCGCTGGATTTCCGTTATCGTTTTAACTAACCTGTTCATTGCAGTTTATACGACAGCATTGCTATTTAATTCAAATTCAAATTCCAAGCTTTTTCTATGAATAATCATAAATCATACCTATTTTTAATGCACTTTAGTGTGTTATTTTTGGTGAATAAATTTGATTAGAACTATTGCGTCTATCTAAATATTGGTATTATTGTTTGCTTGAAATGTTGCACTAGATTCTTGTCTTCAAATGTATAGATCTTAAAAGATGTGACAAAAAAAATATCACAAACGCTTAAATCAAAAATGGCCTATATAACAAACACGTTAACAGTAGTAATAACGTTAGTGTTTTGTGCGAAGCAAACCATACCAAACGGTTATGACTACAGTTACAATCCATTTATCACGGAATACACGAGAAACATTACTCTCAAGCAAGGTGTTCTGCAAGGATTTGTCGTTGAGCCGCAAATTGGAAGAGACCAACGCTATCGTGTTGGCGTGTTTAGAGGTATTCCTTATGCTGCTCCGCCTATTGGTGGACTGCGGTTCATGCCCACAGTAGGAGCTCCCTCATGGTTTGGTGTGAAATATGCTGACAAGTTCGCTCCTGTTTGCCCGCAAAAATTCCCCGATGAAAAGACGATGCCTCCCTACAAAAGAGAGCAATTTCTAAGGTTAAAGGAATATTTGGTCAACCAAAGCGAGGATTGCTTGTATTTGAACATATATACTCCGTTATCCGGTAAGCAATTTGATGTATAGCGAATAAATTCGTGGTAAAAAGTAATGAATACATTGAGGCACGACGAGGGCCCATTAAAAGTATTTAGAAAAGTAGTAATAAAAGTCAATGTACGTAAAATTGAGGAATCCAAAGGAATGTAGTTTTGAGACCAAGCACATTTCTTTGAACATATTCAATTAATTAATTGGGAAAGCATAGGAAAAAGCTAGATACATAAATATAGATATGTGAAAATTTCCACGGAACATGGTCCAAAGGTGCGAAATGAAAAGGTTCTTCTAATGTTTCAAAAATACGTCATAATCAACTTTTCGCGGGGTAAGGGGATGTAAATTTAGGCGGTCCATAGTGATTGCAACTTGCTCACTCTAACCACTATTTATTTATTTATTTACTCTAACCAGATTTATTTTAATAATCCTTGTTCAACTCTTTGAATTGCCCATGTTCATGGAAAATTTCCACTGATCGTATATCCAATTCTTCATTGTTACGAACAAATGGACGTAAGAAAAAGTTTCATTTGTCAAAGGTGGTACACACTGTGTATCTTCAGTAAAACATTATTTCAAACGTCACTCTGTTTAAGATTTATTAGGCGAAATAACCAAAATGCTTGTTATTAAAACATAATGCCCCTAATTTTTTTCCCAAACGCAACACCAATATTCCAAAGCGGTATCGTCCTGGCAGGCTCGCGTTCGTGACTAGCCCAGTAACAGCCAACTTGTCGAGATAACGGCGGCTCGAATCATACCCCATGGGGACGCGTTAACTTACGGTGCTTCATCTTTGAACTGGACAACTCATTTCATATTTTATAACGCTTCTGCGGGCCGGCTGGCCAGTCGCTCTAATTTCACTCTTTTGTCATCCCGAATTCAAACAGGGCTTACCGAGCATAAAAAATTCACACACTGGAAGAGACTATTGTTGTGTGGAAGTAGAGGTGTTCCGAACAAAACGACATAGGTCGAATAAAAGTTTGTTACAGCAAAATGTATGTGAATACATAAGCAAATATCCTGTTTACAGACATGTTGAAAGATCAACAAATATGTTTTTTTGTTTTATTAGGTTTGTGAGTTGGCATGACCTGTCTGTCAGTCACTTCACTTGTGATGTCAATGTAAAGAAGCAAGATAATTTTTGTAGTTCGCTGTTCTAGTTTTGTTATGTTAAATAATACAGTTAATTAAACAATTGGGTATTTTACTTTTCCTCATCCATATGCAGTTAGTAAAGCCTACAGGTTATGGGCCCAGTGGGATGAGGAAAGTTTTATAGCCGTAATAAAAGTGTGCGGTCAAGCAAAAACAAAAAGTGAGGATAGATTTAACAAAAAAAAGCAGCGTGCAAGAAAAAAAATCGCGGTAAAGCGAATAAGTGAAAACGTGCAAATAAAATGGAAAATATATTGATCAATACGGCAGGATCGTCGGGTCAAGGGGCCTCCAGCCTAAAGTTAGAAGGGTTATCGAACTGGTCAATATGGAAATTCCAAATAAAGGTTATCCTGAAGGCGTTGGAAATTTACGACATTGTAGACGGATCTCTATTGAAACCAGAGGAGGAACCGGAGAAATCAGCATGGGTTAAAAAGGATGCGAAAGCTCAAAGTGTGTTAGTAACGAGGTTGTCCGACAAATCGATGTTGCAAGTTATGACGTGTGAAACTTCCAAAAGCATGTGGGATAAATTGCATACAGTGTACGAACAAAAATCCGATATGACTCTACACCTGTTACAACAGAAATTCTTTGGTTTACAATTCAAACAAAGTGAAGATATTGCTACGTTCATGGCAAGAATAGAGGAAATTTCGAGTCAAATCAAACAAGCAGATGGGGAGGTCCCGGAAAAGCTGATTATTACTAAAATAATAACGTGTCTGCCAGAGGATTTTAATTCGTTTGTTTCAGCTTGGGAATCAGTACCATCCGATAAGCAAAGTTTGACCGAACTAACAGCAAGGCTACTCGTCGAGGAACAAAGAAAAACGAATCAGCAAGAGGAGGAGCGGAGTACAGCTTTAGCAGCCAGGCAACGTTCAGAGACCCGAAAGTGCTTCAAGTGTGGAAAGCCGGGACATTATAAAAAGGATTGTAAGGTTGAGGTCAAGTTTTGTGACTACTGTAAAAAAAGGGGACATATTAAAAGGGATTGCTATTTTCTAAAAAATAAAAATCGAAACTCAAATATAGATAATAATAGACGTGAAAGCTACGAGCATGATTCTTCGAGTAATGCTTTCTCGGCCACCACTCTGGCCTTTTATGGGAAGACAAATATTCCTGATTGGATTGTTGATAGTGGGGCTTCAGAACATATGTGCTATAATAAAGATTTATTCGTTGATTATGAACATTTTGTTCAGCCAAGAGATGTAATAATCGGTGATGGTACGGTAATTAAGGCGGAGGGTGTCGGTCGTGTAAATCTTGAAACGTTTAACGGACAATATTGGATTGAAACAAATATTAATAACGTTTTATATGTTCCTAAAATGACGGCAAATTTGTTCAGTGTGGGCGCTGCCGCTACAAATGGGTATAAAATTAGTATGGATTTTGAGCAGTGTAATTTCATTAAAAAAGAAGAAATTCGTGGTATAGCGAAAAGAATAAACAATATATATATAATGTGTTTTAGATACAAGGTAAACAACGAACCTGCATATGCCAATGTTGGCCAAGTAAAAGAGAAATTGGTAGAATGGCATCGTAAATTGGCGCACCAGAACATGGATCAAACAGTTAGTATTCTCAAAAGAAGTAACCTAGATTTTGAAGGTGGTACCGATATAACATGCATACCTTGTTTGAAAGGAAAACAGCATAAAGAAAAGTTTGAATCGAGTAAAACAGAAACAGTGAAGCCAGGACAATTAATTCATTTGGATCTCTGTGGCCCAATGGAAACTACGTCAATTGGTGGTGCGAAATACCTTTTTGTAATGAAAGATGACTTCTCAAGATTTAGAACAGTTTATTTTCTGAAAAATAAGTATGAAGTGGAGAGCAAAATTCGTGAATTTGTAATGAAAACGAAAATATTTCCATGTCATTTAATTCAAACAATTAGAAGTGACAATGGCACAGAATTTGTAAATAAAGGAGTGACGAAAATTATGGTCGAAAATGGAATTCAACATCAGAAGAGTGTGGCGTATACCCCTCAGCAAAATGGTTCTGCAGAAAGGGAAATGAGGACAATAGTAGAAGCAGCCAGAACCATGCTACTAGAAGGCAATTTCGACAAAAATCTGTGGGCGGAAGCGGTAAATACTGCTGTGTTCGTACTTAATCGAACAGGGCCGAGTAAAGTCAAAAATAAAACTCCTTTCGAAATATGGTTTAACCAAAAAATGTATGACATACAGATGCTAAAAGTTTTCGGATCCGAAGTAGCTGTGCATGTTCCGGATCAGAAACGGAGGAAGTGGGATTCTAAATCCGAAATAGGAAGATTTGTAGGTTATGGAGAAGATACGAAGGGATATAGAGTGTATTTCCATCATAAGAAAACGGTTGAAATAAAACGAGATATAGTATTCATAAAGAATAGTCAGAAGATGATAAAAAATAATAATAATAATAGAGAAGAAATGGGTTGTAATACCGACGAAATATGGAATATTGAAGAAGAAACACAAAATGGTAATGAAATAACTCTAGAAGATGAAGAACAAGAAAATGAGATGATTCAAAATATAGAAAATATGCCCAATCTGCAAATTGAACCAAGAGAAAATTCAGAAGTGGAAGTGGAAAATAATCTATGCCAAACTCCAACAAATAAACGTACTAGAAAACCACCAGTTTGGCTACAGGATTATGAAACACAGTTTGATGATAATAGTGATTATGAGACAAATTTCCTATCGATCTACAATGAGCCTGCTACGTACGATGAAGCATTATCCAGAGAAGACAGCGGAAATTGGCTGAAAGCTATTGATAATGAATTAACCGTTTTGAAGGAAAATAACACATGGACGGAAATAGCTGGTTGTCCACAAAATGCAGAAGTGATTAGCAGCAAGTGGGTTTTCAAAATAAAAAGTGATCGGAATGGGGAAAAACAGTATAAAGCGCGTTTAGTGGCCAGAGGTTTTGAACAGACAGAATGTGATTCGCAAATCTATGCTCCCGTAGCAAGGTTGACTACATTTAGATTGTTCATGATAACTGCCAACAAAATGAAGCTACCAGTATACCAACTAGATGTGACCGGAGCCTTCTTGCACGGTGACATCAAGGAAACAGTTTTTATGGAACTTCCAGACGGGACTTATTGTAAGTTAAATCGTTCTATTTACGGTCTTAAAAAATCGCCTAAATACTGGAACGAGAAATTTGATTCATTCATGATAAAACAGAATTTTATGAGATCAAAAAATGATTTATGTTTGTATAGTCGATGCAAAAACAACAATTTTATGTTTTTATTATTATACGTAGATGATATAGTTGTATTTGGAACTGATAATCTCGAAATAGAAAGTTTCAAAATCATGTTAAATGAAAACTTTAGAACTAAATATTTAGGTTTAGCCAATAACTATTTAGGAATAAATATAAATCAAAATTTAAAGACTGGTGTAACTACTATTAACCAAAGGAAATATTTAGAAAATGTTTTGGAAAAGTACGGAATGTCTAATTGTAAGGGCGTGGATACACCAATTGAACAGAATTTTGATTTCAATATTTTAAAGAGAGAAAAATCGGAAAGTAAAGCGATAGAACGCCAATGTAGGCAACTTATAGGTAGCTTACTCTATGCAGTCTCAGGAACTCGTCCTGATCTGTGTGTATCGGTGATATTTTTAAGCCGTTATCAACATTGTGCGAGTACCGAATTGTTTAAGGCATTAAAGCGAATTTTGCGATACATAAAAAATACGTTAGACCTATCGATTACTTATGTGTGTAATACAGATTCGGAAATTAGAGCCTTTGTTGACGCCGACTGGGCCGGCGATATTAGAGATCGCAAATCAACGTCAGGTTATATTGTAACAATTTATGATTGTGTAGTATCTTGGTACTCTAAAAAACAGGGTACTGTTGCATTGTCGTCCTGCGAGGCAGAGTACATTGCATTAAGCTTTGCTATTACTGAAGTAGTTTGGTTAAAAATGTTAACTAATGATTTTATGTTAAATTTGAAAGGTCCGATTATGTTGTTTGAAGACAATCAGGCAGTAATTAAGATAACCGAAAATAATGAAAATAATAAAAGGCTAAAACATATTGATATCAAATATCATCATGTTTTAGAAAACGTAAAATCTGGCTTAGTTGCTATTAAATATATAAATTCTTCGGATAACATAGCGGACATTTTTACAAAACCGTTGGGAAAAATTTTGTATCAAAAATTTAGAAACGTTGTTCTGAAATAACGTTGTTTTTTTTTTTTGGTTCCTATGTTCGTTGTATTGATAATTTTTGTCCTAAAAATCTTTGTAATGTTTCACTATAATATTTGTTGAGGAGGAGTGTTGAAAGATCAACAAATATGTTTTTTTGTTTTATTAGGTTTGTGAGTTGGCATGACCTGTCTGTCAGTCACTTCACTTGTGATGTCAATGTAAAGAAGCAAGATAATTTTTGTAGTTCGCTGTTCTAGTTTTGTTATGTTAAATAATACAGTTAATTAAACAATTGGGTATTTTACTTTTCCTCATCCATATGCAGTTAGTAAAGCCTACAAGACATCCAGTAATATCTATCACTTTATTTTTCCATTTGTATGTACCTAAGTTTCTTTAAACTGTAGTTTAACGTAGCCAAATTATGTTTAAATCCTTTGGCATTACTGCTGCAATATCTATTCATGTAAGTACCAGTAAAAGTTAGAGTTCAATTCGGGAGCATTTACATAATTTAAATGAATTACCTAGTTCTCAACGAGAATAACAATTATCGAACCAACTAGCTATTTATTGAGGGATTCGATGAAAATGTTTATTTAATGGAATTAATTGACCATTAGGTACATTTAATTAATTCCACTCAAGCAATGTTAATAGCTACAATTTATAACAAAAATTTTTATAAAAATTTATAAAATTTATTTCTATAAAAGACAATTGAGAAATGTTGTAGGTTAGTGGTTTCGAAAACCCCATATCATTCGATTTTCTATTAATAATAATCGGATCTATTGACAGTAGATAAATTATTATCTTCTAATAAACCGAAAGTTTTCTGTGCAGGTCATGCTGCGTCAGGATTGATGAATGGTTTTGAATATTGTTGATGAAATAGAGCACAGATTGCAGTGAAGCTCCTTTGTGGAACGAAACGAGATCATTTGCAAGAGGTTTAGCTAAGTTTCACGTGGGGTGATAAATTATACAAAATATGCTATTCGATGGCATCGGTAATAACAATTACGCTGATTCATGAGGCTTCCTCCTTCTCGAATAGACAAATAATAAGAAAATTTTACCAGCTATTCTATGGAACAAAAATGAAATATGGTTTTGTTTCACATGCGTAATAAAAACGGGATATTTGTTTGCGGTGCCTGTCGTAAAGTTCGGAAAACTAGGCAAGAGAGCATTTAGAGCAGATAATAAAATGCAGAGTACTGAAGAAACACCCGTACATTCAGGTTCGCTGACTTGCTTCATGTCAGTCCCCGTAATTTACCGTGGGAGTCTTTAGATTTTTATTATTTATTCCAGAATTTTAACATAACTTACAACACACAACAAATTACATCTACAAGTATCATTGTAATATAATGATTGAATATTTCAGGTATTTGAGTTATTTTAGGTATTTTAATACAATAGTACTTATGATATTTAATGAATAGGAGCTTTTTTTTAATGGAGAATTGCCACTTATATTTTTTGCAAATAATTTTGTATACCCTGTATATGTAAAGAGAGGCTTTATGCTCAAATATTAAATGAAACAATTCTATATCAAAATTTTATTTTAAAATATGTTGAGGGCTTTTCATATTTTTCTGAATAAATTTCAAAAGTTGTTCAATTATAATAAATATATTTTGAGTGGTCTCCGAATAGCATTAAATCTGGAAAGTTTAACGGACACTCCACATTTGTAACTTTGACCTTACGCCCTTTCCGATATCCGTTGGAATTTATGACAGTGTTTGGTAATCCAATTAGAAAATTTATCCAACTTTGAATGGCTCATTACTCATAGGAATATTGAATATGTCTATATCAGGGTAATTTTGCAGTAAAATTTTCCTTTAATTTATAGGCCAATCAGCTTTCTGTTATTTACAATTTTCAAATAAAGGTACAGGATAAATTTTGTTTTAAACATGCGATAATGTTTAAACCCATTTATTATTTCCGCTTAGTTGATAGGTACACATAAAAATGACCGAGTATAAAATAACTTTACTAAAGTTGATATACGAGTAGAATGTCAATTGATACTGTTCAAAGAAACTTCTCTCATGCGAAACAGGCGATAACTTTGACAACAACTATGTTAATTAATGCTGTTAAAATGATTAGTAGAATGATAGTACATGGAATATAGCTTAGCGGTTGAAACCCGTTTAATGCATAGGATAGTAACTTCCAAGAATTGATTAGTACAAAGTGTAGCTCGTAAATCACTCATCAGTCACCGTTCACGTTCAAATATTATTTTAAAATATAAGGAATGTCCCACTATTAATGTTAAATAACAAATCTTATTACGGATCTTATTACTTCACCTTTCCTCCTCAAATTATTCAAATTTTCATGCGATAGGTACCTAGATCCTGCAGGATCTATCCACACCTCTGACCATTTAAATCTGACCCTGTAACGATTTTCCACAACGAAAGGAAAATTCTCGCGCTCTCTATGAGGAAATGGCTGAATCATCCCTTCGAGTGGCATAAACCCCTATTGATTTTTAGAAACTGTTTGCCACTTACATTCTAGATGGTGCGGTTATACCCTTTTGGGATATTTTATCGAGATGTAAAAGCAGAAGATTTGTATGAAATTAAATGCAATTGTAACTATTCATTGGTACCTAAGTATGAAAAAAGAAAAACTTTTTTCAAAATTGAATTTTAAAATATTATGAACATTTGAGTTATAGGAATAAGGAATAATTCAATTTTTAAAATGTATAACGTAAATAAAAATTTTAACTTCATATAATTATAAAATTTCAAAATTGTGCCAACTTTTAAATAATAAAATTGTAGTTTCAAACTGTCATTAAAGTTAATATAATTCCCAATATTAAATTCCTTTGAGAATGCAGCAAATTATTGCAGCAATAACTTTATAATTGTAGTCAACTTTCCGCTTCTTTGCTGTCAACTTTGAGTTCATTTCTGGCAAATCTATTCTCTAGAATTTATCAAGAATCTAAGTGGTGTTTTATTGTGGGATTGTTTATTATTCTAGTTGGAAGCATAGGGATAATGATCTTATCTTGACCTATTTTCGCATTCCTTTTAACGGACGTTCATTTTCATAATGGGTTTCACTGCAAGCGAGTCGATTGCCTTTGCAGTCTGTATCTTAAAGCCAAAACTATTTTGAGCTTAAAGTTATTGTCGAAGTTTGAAACAGTAGACAAATTTAATCGTTTCTGTGATTTAGAGTAATATTAGTACTCGAAGAAACTTTGATAAATTTCAATTTAAAAAACGAAAATAATTATCCTACAAGTTAGTATCTATTAATTCAATAACATATCTATTTGTATAAGATTTGCAAGTGATAAAGCATCACCCTGTAAGAAATCAATATCTTCAATAATCACTAATACAAGCTCCTACATATTTAATTACGTATAGGTACGTGCTATGTAGTTACAACAGTTTAAAATTAATTATTAATTTATAATTGAATATTATGTTGGTATATTAATTTAAGTAAAATATAATAATTAAAATAGGTTCTTATCTAACAATGTAAAGATCGACTATAATTAATTACAACGACTTAAAAATGAGCTGCGTGGATTGGTCCTCGGAGGAAAATTCCAATATCTTGCGAAATAAGAGATCTGCGGGAAATTGTGATTGCCAACTTATACATTATTTATCGCAGCCCTTCGAATTTGTAGAGAAGTTATTGGCGCTAACGATCTAATTATGGTTGCGTATATTTTTATTTATTTTTTTTAAGATTATTACCTTCTAGCAGATATCGTCAAGATTTATTGGAAAAATTTAATATGTCTGAGAAATTACTGTTCGAAGTAGGCCGGTAATTGCCTCGCCGAGACTCAGTTTGATATTTTATTTTATCTAGAGAAATATCTAGCAAGCGTTAAGCGCCTGAAGATGGTGCACTGCGGCCACATTGACGTTATTGGGTGGAAAATTATGCAGGACTAAAATATGCTATATGTAATATATTGCTGTAGTGTAATGTTTAAGTTGAAACTCCTTGTCAATTATACAGAGTGTCCTAAAATTGATGATCGTCCTTTTCGAATATATAAGAATAAAAAATTGCGTTTTGTCCTTGGTTGGAGTTATTGATAAAAGACAAAAATTTAAAATTTTTGGTAACCAAGGACAAAAAGCAAAATATTTATCTTATGGTTTAATTTATTTTAGACTGCCGATTCATATTTGGAAAGGACGGGCGTCAATTTTGAGACACGTTCTAGATGGTATTAGTTCTGTTAAAATATTTTTTTTTCAAATTGGTTAACTCTTTTTAAAACATTTAGAAATTATAGTTTTAGTTAAAGTAAGTTAGTATTATATGGTTGTATATTTTATGGCAGTAGGTTGCAATGCAGAAATATGGTCTCACAGTGTAACGACTAAAATGACACAAAATGTCGTTTAAATAGCTATTTCCAACAGCTCAATGTCTCTAATGCGACACCTAGATTACATGATACGTACCTTGACAAATATCTTCCATCTTTTTTATATTTTCCTTTATCAAAACCAATATAAAAAGTAATATGATAGAGGCGGTTCGGTTATCCTCGTCCCGTCAGATTGGCCCGAGAGCGTACAGCATGGTTGATTAATTCCCATATTTATTGCTCTACCTTTTTATTACAAGGCTTATAACATAATAGAATTTCCTTTTTATTTGTTTGTAGATCACGAGTTTAGAAGGGGATTTATGTTCAATGAAATTGAGTCATTTTTAAAGTAGGATAAAAAGCCGCGCCTTTTATTTCGTCGCCGTGAAATATTGTGATTGTGACGGGGCAATTGTAGAAACAAAAAGACGCACGAACCTTTTCATATGCAAACTGGCGAACACTCGCAAAACGCTCGATGAAAATGCGTAAAAAGGCAGATGTAAAGCGATAAATTTTATCCTAATAGATTTTCCTTTACAAATATTTGCTACCTAATGTATTTCGAATATCCTGTAACTTTAGATTTATCGTAGTTTTAAACTGGTTCATCTTGAAATTGAGTGGTGTTTTAACACGAACCGACTACAATGCGCAGATGTTGTAATAAATATAGCGACCTCAATTTTAAATTTGATTAATTTCCTATTTTCTCTGTAAATGTAATATCGAATTACTTAGGAAATGTTATCCTCATGCAGATATTTATGTTTCGAGAAAACAAAACAAGTTACTCCTTTCCATCGATTTAATTTTAACTCATAAAGCTATTTACAAGACAGATTATTTTAAAAAAGAACAAGGGTTAATTAATTTTTAAAAAGAATAAGTTATTTACTTTGTTTCTCAACAAGTATTATTCAAACAGAATTTTTATACTATATTCAACACAAGCGGTAGGTACATAAAAATCTCATTATTTTACAGAACAAAAATTTAAAGTTCAAAATTTCTCTTTATTCCAATCCCCACATTCTGTTAATGTGATAAATCTATTGTTAATTACCGCTAAAACTATACATATACAATTTGATGTATCATTAAATTTTTATTACTATCTATATAAAGGAACATAAAATCTGTATCCACTATTTATTGTAAAGATGTTACATAAAATTGTTCCTTTAATGTCCCTTTTTAATTGTGTTACCTTTGCCCTTTAATATTAGCTGTGCAAACTTAACACCGTTTGAGAAACTCAGCTAGCTATAGGCTATTTTGCTATACAAAATATTTATTGTGACAATAAATTCATTGTAAAATGAAAAGCATTTAATTGCATAATAAAAGGAGTAGAAAGATATTAAAAATATGATAAAATTTGTAAAGAAAAAATAAATCTGTAAATTGTATCAATCAAATAAGAATTAAAATGAATCTATCCTTTAACAAAGTGATTTTTATTTGCCTATTACGGTTAATTGTGATTAAAAATAACTAGGTCTTTATATTCGAGCAAAGTGATTATACTTATTCAAATATCTAAAGCTTGTTTCAACAGAAAGAGAATGGAAAGGAGAGTGATCAAAAATATTCATCAGTATTGCGGAAAAAGGGAAATATTATTTTAGATACAACGGAAAATTTAGGAGAGAAGGAAAAAGGCATTTTTTATTTGGATTAAACTTGGCTTAACAAGATCTCGGAGGTTGAGATTTATTTCTCCTACCTGAACCCTCATTTACAATTTATGTCCGAGTTCATGGGTGATGGGATGAAAACCTCATGAACTTCTGAAGTATACTATGTATTAAACTACTTTTTTCTAGATTTGTTGGCTTTGTTTAGAAAATGAAACAGTTCATTTTCCGAGAATCTGTTATTTACCAATAACTGTTTACTTTACATTCTATTGGCTATATGCTTGAATATGTTTGCAACAACTTTTGTTTCTCCGCGAAATATAACTTAAATGATAACTCAAATATAACTAGCGAAACTTGAAAACTTCTCACGTTTATTTTACGATTGCCGCTACTTATTCTCTTTTACTCTCTCGCGTCTCCCGAATCGTGATTTGTTCTGGAAAGTTCGATCAAAAAAAATGTAAAACTGGCAAGAGTAACGTTCCACATCACTTACCACAAATTAGTAACTTTCATTCCAGAATGTAGAAAGCTAATTTTAGACCAGACTATCAATTTAGATTTTGATAAATAGGAATAATATTTACAATTTATATGTATAATTATGATATGTGTGTTTTCATTAAATAAATTTGTACATACTCTATACAGGTGCTTTCAGCAAATTGACACTATGTAATATAAATTATTGATATCTATTAATAGTATAAGTTTTTTTGTAATGAAAAATAGATTAACTCTAATTTAAATAACATTTTTTGGTAATGCGGTATAATAGTATTTGTCAATTTATTTTTCACTCAAAATTTGTCTGTTTTTTATTCGCACGCATACAACCAAAATGTAATTTTAACGGTTAGCAGAAAATGTGTGATGCTGTGAAACTATGTTTTGCAAGAACGAGCATTCAGAAAAATAAACAAATGCGAATTGAGTATTTCGCATTTTCGCTTCCATGAGGCAGGTATTAAAACAATAATTTTCGCGCATTGTGTTTGTTTTTCTTGCTCAACGCACTTGACGTTAGTTAAAAATAAATGGAAATATTTGAATCGATTGAGGAAATAAAATTTTTAAAACAAACAATTAGAGCAGTAATTAGCGGCTGGAAAAAATTTAAAGCCGTATAATTAAAGCAATATCACGAACTAAAAGGTAACATAAAATATTTTCCTGCTCTTACGGAATTACACATGCAGAATAGGTAGAAACCAGCATGATGAATGCGACTAATGTGGAGAATCAGATATGTTGAAAACCATCCAGTTTTATTGTTTAGCCGACGGAGTCACAATTGTGAATCTGAGTTGCATAAAAAATTGACGTTATGGGACAAGATAGTAAAATTTACACCACCAGCAGAAAAGTCATTACGTAATTTGAATATCCAATAAAAACAAGAAAAGTACAATATTAACGAATTCACGTAAAATATCGTTGACAAATGAGTGAGATAACGGGAGAGGTAAAATTAATCAACGTGCCGTTTAAAGCGGAAGAAGCTTAACCGAAAACACCAGTTTCTAATTAACACGAAACAACTAGACAAATATAGGATTATCCTGCACATGTGCTAATCTAAATATACATTTTTATTTATATTCATCAAAGAAATTTAGTTAAAACTTATTTACAATTACCACAGCCATTTATTTTTAATAGATAAGTAGGTAACATTTGTAGATTTTCGAAGAAAATAAATTTTTATTTAAACAAACAATGAATTATTTTAATTAAGTATGCAAGTACATCATAATTTTTGTAAGGACATTAAATATAAGCACAGCAAATTTATCAGTTTGCTATTTTTAAAAGTTAACGCTGCCGCTCTAATTGCTAACAGACTTTGTAACTTTTATTTCAGCTTCCTATGGAGTTAGAGTATCAAGTTACCGAAACACTTTAGCAAACTCCGGTTGAGATTAAAACTAAGCAAAAATAACTAGTTCAGGGGAAGTCTCGGGGTCATTTATATGAAACTGGTATTATGTAATTTTCCGGCTTGAGAGACTTACATTTCGATGTAATTTTCTTGTTTCTAAGGCAACGTGGAGAAAATAATCATTCTTAAACGATTATTTAAGCGAAACGATGTAAAAGAATTTAGTACTTACGAAATAACAATTATTAATTAGATAATTTTGTTATAAAGCTTTCGAATAACTTTTTTAAAGTGTAATTTATTGAGCAATAATTACGTTTGAAGCCATTTTCTTCGAGTTTTATTAGAGCTTTAAGATGCGATGAAGTGGAAACCGCCAACATAAGGGTCTGAAATTATGTTCAATAAATTTTATTTTCTTTTCAGACGATGTATTTAACACTAGAAAGTATCCAGTGATGGTCTTCATAAGCGGCGAATCCTTCGAATGGAACTCAGGCAATCCTTATGATGGCAGCGTTCTCGCGGCTTATGGAAACGTGATAGTGGTAACAATAAATTTCCGGCTAGGAATCTTAGGTAACTAATCTCCTAATATATTTGCAAATTTACAGTTACAACGTGTTAAGTATTTAGTTCTATTTTGCGCTGTATTTATCGCGCCAATTAAATCGAACAAGTTTTAAACCAATTTAGTAAATAGAATTTATGATATTGCATGGATTCTGAAAGGAATTAAGGCAAATAATAACTATAGGCAGAAGGTCCCAAGAAGGGCATTTTGCTTTAATTAAATGAAATTTAATAGATACGTTTTAATTAAAAAGAAAAATGAAAACTCTTGTAGTCCGTTGTTAATGAAAATCTTAATCCAAATTCTGCTCGTCTACTATGTATACATGGAAATTATATTAAACTACTGTCAGTCAAAGTATTAAAGTTTAATTAAAATTTTAATAACCTTCCAATACTGGTCATATGAAAAATACGAAAACATGCTATAAGACGAGGTTAAAGTTAAATTTAATTATCAGCATTTTAAATTTTTATTAATCGCATGTGAAGCAAGAATTAAAAGGAAAGAATATTACTAAAACGGAATTGCGATTGTCTGGAGCAGCGCAACGAGCTGATATATCTATATATGTAAGCTTTTGTGAGCGAAGTCCCTAGCTTTCCTCTGTATTTTTCCTAAATGAATTATGTAGCAATTGTAATACGGAACATGATTTCCAAGTTGGTTCACAAAAGAACGGACTATTACGGTTTGAAAGAACCGGAATGCGATTGTTTTTATACGAATGAATACGAAAATTTACCTAAGATATATTAGATACATTTTGGTAATTTTTCTATTATATTGTAGAGCACAATGGCGCACGATTAATTCGTTCAACTAACTAAATTAAAATGAATTGCCGATTAGTAAACGAAAAGTAACTTAACATAATCTTCCTTTCTTACTGCATACATACGAATTAATATTATAATTTATTAATTTAATTTTCCAGCAAGACTGTCTGTAGTCTGTAGAATTAATAAATGCATAAGAAATGTTATAATTAAAACTGCTCTGACAATAGATAATTTTAATTACATTAGCCCTAAAGCGTTGATTTTGCATCTCTAGGGAATGGTAGATAAAGCCCAGCGATTCCGGTATTGTTTGATCAAATTCCTCAAATAATTTTTAATTTCCTAATGTACGAAACCAATAAGAACGAAACGATGGTCGTCTTTCATAACATTTGCATATGGAAATAATAAATCATAATTTTTTGTCTATTAAAAACTATTATTCATTATTTCAGCGTTCGCTAAGAATGTATGGAAATGCAGGAAAATGTTCGGCAGCGTTTTCCCGAGGAAAATAAAAGAATTGGTCGCAAGCGTTTGTTCGTCGGTTTAGCTTAACTATACTGCAAACGTTTCCAACAGTTCCAGACATTTGAATATATTATTATTACCTTCCCTGGTGTCGTTATTACACAACGACGTCATAACGTTACCTAGAGATTGCTAACCTCAAATAAAATGTTTAGAAGTTGAGCTTTTACTTGCGAAAATAAATTTGCCTCGGCGGAAATCAGACCGCGGTCGCTGGGGAAAAAACATCTACAACAAAAATTTTTCAAGGTAGTCAAAAGATAAAATCTAGCAGCTTATACGCGACTTATGTATGGATAGGTGGTTTCCAGAGAATTTTTCCAGAAAACATTGGAAATTTTTATTACACTATATGAAACCCTGGAGAATAGAGGCCACTCATCTTGAAATATTTTCGCATTCATTTTTGATTCTTTCATGCCTTGTTGTGATCCCTGAACAATCGTTCGTTTCATGTGTCGTCCATGTTTGTATACAAGTTGGAGTTGAAATATTGAAAACTGTTTTATTTCTTTTCGGATTCCAAACTACATGTGATTCGATGCAATACTTTGTGCACTCGACTAGACATATATTCCCCATTTTATCAATTATTTACTACTAATTAATACAACCTTTGTTTTTAGGTTTTTTGAAGGCAGGAACTGAAGAAATGTCGAAAAGCAATTTTGGTTTAGTGGATCAAATCGCTTCCCTAGTATGGATAAAAGATAACATAGCTGCCTTTGGAGGAGATAGTAATTCAGTGACTTTGTTTGGTCATGGTACCGGTGCAGTTTGTGCTAGTTTATTAATGATCAGTCCAATGGTTCTAAAAGGGAATGAAAGTAAGAATATTTTATTTTACTTTTTTATACTTAACAGTAGACACTAAATATCTGCGATGCATCCTTTATGATTATTCTATATTAAGAAAGGCGAAATCCACAACAGGTATTTAGTTACCTACTAAATAATAGTAGATATACACTATAGTTATTAAGTAATAAGGATAACTGTGGGCCTTTCCGCATATAGTAGGTAAACCATAACAAAACTCAAGGGAATTTCAAGACAAATTCTAATCAATATTTCATAACCGAACTAAACGGCAATGTTCTCAGTTTAAGTTACAGATGTCGTGGGTTTTGCATCAAAGAAAAGCTATTTTTAATATCAAATAAAATGCTTTTAGTTACTGACAAAATGTAACAAAACTTTCGACCGGTATATTACGATATTTTCCAATGGAATTTAGCAAATAACTTTAAAAATATAGGCAACATAAATAAGAATCTGAAATAATTTATTATTATTATGCGAGTATGTAAGCTACTTAGGCAATAAAACATTTAATGACAGAAAAAAATCGTGAAATATCCTTTCGCTTTAACTGAAATCGAGTCCTTCGAAGACTCTATCTTATTTTTACCCTATTATGCTTTCTTCACTTTTCCCGCTCGGAGTTCATAGCGCGCAAAAATAAGCTCAAATGAATGACCCACTCGCAGCAATCATTCACTTTCCCAGCATTCCATTTTTGTATTAACATAAAATCCTGAATGTTTTCCACTCTCTATAAATGAGAATCTTCCATAACGTTCAAAAGGAGTAGAGCTTACAATTCTCCAGACGTAAATTTTTGCCAGTTTCGGAGGTATCCTTTAAATTTTTAATTGACCTCTGAATTGTTTCTGGAGTTATCCAATTAAAATTTAATGATGCTTGTTTAATTGTTTGTGAAATATACAATGAGCCTTAAGCTCTATCCAAATAGCCATTATACTCGAAATACTGTCAGTTATTTTATTGCACTTTTGGGGTCCCCTTGAACCCCAACAAAATGGTTATTTTGTAGGCGTCAGGCAAATTTTTTTATTTATAAATTATATTTTAGATGAACTACAATTTTATTTTCCACGAGAAGAACCGTATTGAAAAGTATTTCTTTTTATTGAATATTCTCAAGCGATTAAATTAATTTTCTTTATGTCTAAACCATTCAATCAATCAATCTGAATAATAAGTAATAAAAGAACGCATGAGAAAAAATTAATTTAACGGAAAATTCAATTGTTGTAGTTCGCTAGTTGAAAAAATTCCCATCATTTATGTTCTGTTTTCGGCTTTAATGCGGCTACTTATTTTTTATAAAACACCTGTAGATTCTCCAGAGACGAACGAATTTTTATTTCTGGCATATAACGCTGTAGTAATGACAAAAAATGAGACAGATACTCCGCTTTCCTTATAAATACGAGGGCAATTACGCTTGGTACTGCGTGGAAATTAGGCGTAGTAAGTTGTCGGTAAAAAAGTATCATAATGAGCTTACATTTTTCAGGGGCTTTAATTCTTCGTTTTATTTTCACCCCGAAAATTCCGACTTTATATTCTGTCTTAATGAAAAAATGTATATAATGGATATAAATAACGGGAGACTTATTATTTTATTATAACGCTAAAAGTTCGAAATAATAAGATCGCATTATTTTTCTTACCATACTCCCGGTGCTCCAATTTAATCCTTCCCGATGAATAACAACCCCTTTTACTTAGTAGAATATTAAAAGCTGTTATTGTATTTAAAATTTATTATAAGACATTCAACTATTAAATGTCAAGTATTTATAACATTTCTTGAAGAAATTTTTTTTAATTCTATATAAAATGTATTTTATTTTGCATATTTGCTGACACACGTGACGAAAGATATAAATTTGAGAATTCACGTCGATCGATTTTTGAAACAACCTCTATATGCTAAAACTCCTTCACTACTTCGCCTTTCAAAAAAATGAAAGCACGAAAAATAAAATATAGGAAGTTTCCTTGTGTAACCGCTTGTAAAAGAACGATGTTTGAGTGAATAACTTGCTGGATACGCTCCATTTTTCATTCATAGCTAAACGTGTAAAATAAGAAGTATGCGGTTATTCCAGGGAGATTTACCAATGCTTTTCTGAATATCTGCATTTTACATGAAAGGCTGGAATAAAATAAAATACGACTTTAATTTATTTGAAAGACGATATCCGCTAGATATGTTGCGAAAAAATACTCTTTATTGCAAACCAATCTTCCAATTACACAAACTCACTAAACGTGTTGGTAAATATAAAAATATTGTTCATGTTCAAGAAAGTAATAATCGTAAAAAGTTTTTATTTCTCTCCTAGACACGGAATGAAAATATAAAGTTTCTAGTTTTTCTTGTTATAGCAGTTTTCTCCTGGCCTTTTTCTATGGCTAAATCGAAAATGATTACTCTTACAGAGTATTTTCATTTCGATATATTTCTCAATCGCAAACAATAAATTATCGCTCACATATATTTCCCCTTGAAGAGATTCAATCATTCCCAGTGACCAATTAACAACCTATATAAATAACCTATCATTAACGATAATGGTGGAAATTCTACTCGTTTGATGATTTTAAACGCCCGTTTTGATTAGTCTCCGAATACAGGATTAATTAATTCCTTTGCTTGTATATCTCTCATCCGCGAATAAGAGTAATTAAATTAAAAAGGTTTTCACTCGCTTTGACAATTGAAATTCGTTGTAAAGGAACTGTTTGTACACTTTTCCAAATAATTTAAATGCACGTGTAAATACAAAATTTTGCAACTTCGAGAAAGCGAGAAAAGTAAATAGAATGTAATATTGGGACCGTCAGAGACGAACGTTTTCGGAGATTTTCCATTTCGAAAATGTTGCCGACTTATTTAAAATTTAAGTATACAGACAATTCGTTTTAACAAATTGATTAAAATCAAGCGGTGTTAATCGGGAATAACTAAAATAAGCAAGTTTGAAACTTGAATAATTGAAAATTCCCAACTGGAATAACAACACAGAGACCTATAAAAAGAGCTGAAGAATGTTTCTGTTTAACTTATTTTCCAACTTTCGCAACTTTTGGGTTGCCTTTGTGTGATTTCCTAAATGTAATTAAAAGATTTACGAATACGAATAAATTGTTCTGCGCCTAACCTATTTAAACAATTCTTTTAAAACTCCACGGTCCACAAGGTAGAGGGAATAATTTTTAGCCTCTCTTCATCTGCCTCTCAGATATTTACGCAAGAGAACGAGAAGTAGATAATTACGTTTACCGTATGATTGTATTTATTCTGGTAAAAGATTTTTTGTTCCAATTTTCCGATCCGCCCGTTCGAATAATTCAATAATTAAATAACAGCGCTTCGCAATGAATCAATACACAATAACTAAAGGCAATATCATAACTCCTTTAAGTATTAATTAACATGTCTTCCCATTAATCGCATTAATTTCCAGGGTTATTTCATCGAGCGATCCTGATGGGCGGGACAGCGCTGGCTGATTGGGCATTAGCCGGCAATCCAGGCGAAGTAACATATCAAGTTGCAAAAGCGCTCAACTGTCAAATACACGACGATTTCGCAGAATGCTTGAGAAGGAAGAGGCTCGACGAAATCATGGCTGCAGGTGCAATCACGCCCGACTACAAGACCCGCTTTGGCCCCGTAGTGGATTCTCTAGTCGTGCCTAATGACCCGAAGAAATCTATGACACAATATAATGATATATTTCGAAGGTATGGTTTTTACAAAATATACAAGGTGTCACATTATTATGGGAAAGCTTAATATATAGGTACGTGCTAATTTGTTTGCAATATGGTCAATTCAATATGATGAGTTGAACAAAGATTATTATTAGGACAATTGTTGTTAGAGTAAGAAAGGTAAGAAAGGTAAGAGTAAAAACAGAAGTTGTCTTTGTTGCACCTATAGAACATATTGCTTTGGGAGTTAAAAGAGTGGGAGTTAAATTGTAAGTCTTTCTTTTTCCATTATATGACACTAATGTTAGTTGTCTTTGTCGAACTCATGGACCATGTTCCGAAGAAATTTGCACTTATCTGTATACTTCTTCATACTAATGTACACCCTGTATAGATCAACTCTTTATCTAATCCCTATGCTAGATTTACGATTATTGGTCAAACCAGACTTTTCAAACACTACAAACTTTTTAAAATTATAGCCAAAAATGAATTTCTCCAGTTATACAGGTGTCTTAAAGGGAATGGTCAATATTTTAATCATAAGTTCAGGACCTCAAAGTATGAATATTTTACTAAATAACTATGGGTCATGTCAAAATGACAACACCCTGTAACTAAGTAGTGGATAGCATTTGATCCATAGTTACTTAGTAAAATATTCATATTTTGAAGTCCTGAACCTATGATTAAAATATTGACAATCCCTTATGAGACACCCTGTATATTCAGAATCGTAACTAATATTAATTCCATCTATCATCGTTTTATTCGATTACCATCCCCCGAATGATTTACCTATTTGCCGATTCATTCATCATCCCGTTCGTGCTAAGATAAAAATGTCTCTTATTTCAATTGCAGATTCGAGCTAATGTACGGAGTCGCCGAAATGGAGAGCATCAACCTATTGGACCCTCTGACTCTCAGCCAAGGGATGCTGTTAAAAGAGCGTGATAAAGAGTTGCGCACGTATTTCCGGACGCGATGCGAGATGAAGCCGGAACTGTGCTTGCAGCGCACCCTTGACGAGTACAGTCAAGGCGATATTTCACAGAACAACGTCCAGAAGAAGGACGGTGTTTATGATTACAGCGGTTACGAGCCAGATCAAGCCTCTTTGGCCAGAGATACGTTGCTGGATATCTTGTCTGACGCCCGGTCCGTGGCACCGATGGTCCAAATGGCGAAATATCACGCCGCTGTTAACATGCAGTCGTACTTTTACGTTTTCAAACATAAAACGGAATCTAGGGATTATATAGTAAGTAGTTTGTATTTGACTAAATGGGTACACCTATCGCTCGATCGATTGTCGCCTTCCTTTTCTATCTATGTTAGTGACGGGGTGTACTAGAAAAGGAACAAGATATGTCGAGTGAGCGATAAGTCTATTGACTATTAATACATTCATCTTTCATGCTGACAAAGCCAGCTTTGTTAATTATTTTAAAATTTTGTTGAAACTAGTTTGCCGCAAATTCAAATTAAAAATTTATCGCTTTTAACACATTCGCAAATATTGGATGCGCACGTATGTATGTTAACCCGAAATTGAAAAGGGATGAAGGGAATATCCGTAGGTATATTATTATAGAGTGTTGAATAGCAAAAGCTCTATTATTTGGTCGTTTTGATTTTTATGGAACAATGTGCTTTTAGGTAAGTACGCCTCAAAGTACATAAATAAGTAATGGTAAAAACAATACCTTAATCGTTTTAGTTGAGATATTTGGTTTGTATCCAATTCAGAAGACAGTCGTAACCTTCACTTGAAAATTTTATGATTTTATTTATGGATCCTTTTGTATTACTCATGAATAAACAAGTATAACCTTATTATTTTTCGCTAGGGTGAGTGGTAGTAAAGTAAAAATCATGGGAATCGTTTATTTTGTTCGAAGTGTTGAAGTAAATGAAATAAAAAGAGCATTGAAATTATGTATCAAGTTTATGATGCGAGTTGAATTTTATTAAAGTTGTGGCTTCATACAAAATATCAAACCTTAGAAATAGTGTTCAAATTTAAATAAGGGAATGGTTATAATGAAATTAGAACTACATTTCCACTAATAATATAATTAGAACCTCATTAGTTTTAAAGAAACCTTTACACATTGAATTCGAACACAATTATTCTCTCCGCGTTATCCAGACTCTCGCTTTATAGAGCTATACTATACATATAGTAGAAGAGAAATCGAACGTTAAACCATTTACGTTTACGAATTCGTTCAATGCATTCACTGAACACTCATTAATATTTTGTAAATCACAGAAAATAGGTATCCTGTTACTAACTAATTGCTAATAAACTACCGTAACGGTTTAGTTAAATCTGCCCATTGATTTTCTCGATTTTACACACATTACTTCCACTCGATAGCGAGGCATGTTGATAATTTATTTCGCACACGAATGCTGGTGTAGTTGGAGAACAGTGCAACCTATAGCCTATGGGGTAGGAATAAACCAGAAAAAATTTATTTAGGATGTGACAGAAAAGTAAAAAAAATAAAATAAAATAATAATCCTAATTGTACATTGTACTTTATAAGGCATTACAGGAAAAATTAGTACATGTTAGTTCTAAAATAATAAAAGATCTTTTGGCTGATGTGTAGATCAGAATCTAAAATTCTATCAAAGCTGAAATCTAATTATAAGCCCAGTAAAACAATAGTACCTATTCATTAGGCATTCGGTTAAAAGGGAGGGTTGCATTTGTATTTCGCCAGTCAACAAATTGGCCCCTATAAACTTTTTAGAGAGTCGGCGGCCATTTCCCAGCGTTGAGCAAACAAAGTCTCGAAATTTAATTTGTACTTTATTCAAACGGACTTTCAATTTCCAGGTCTAATGACAAAAAAATACGTGCTCACCTAAACGCATTCGTATAAATGTACAATGCAAACTAATTTTGTTCGAATACTGCTGATCAGTTGGAAATAACGCATATGTTATTTAGAAAATCAATGGTCACCTGTAACTGAAATAATTCGGTATTCGTTAGTATTATTACGGAAATATCTGTGAGCTGCAACATAAAAAAAAATTAACAAACATCTGGAAAAAATATGAGTATAAATCTAAAATGAATCATTCTAGATATTTGAATTTCATTTTGTTTTTATTGTTGATTTATTATTTAAAAAATTTGATAAATGTAATAAATAACGTAAAATAAATACAGTTATTGACTGTTTATCCATTCGGTATTCGATTAGTTTAGTTAAAATAAACTGTTGTTTTTGTGACAGTCAATGTTAAATAATTCCAAAGAGTAAAAAAAGTTTGTTGAATACTATTCATTGGAAAAACAGTATAATCATATTTAGAATGCACCACTAAAAATTGTTAAACAAATATTTAGTTTTAATTATGTTAAAACTAATATTTTATCAAAATAAAACTATTCTATAATTTAGCATTTAAACAAATACGATCAAATATACATGGTGTTTAATACTTATACAAACTAAGAGAAAATTTTTGACTAACTTTGAGATGAAATAATAATAAATAATAATAAATAAATAAAAAACCACATGGTCACACATGTTCTTTTGAAGGTTTTTGAATTTTAAAGGGTTTTGAAGTTGAAATTTTATTTTCAATTATTTTGAATAATTTTTGCACAAAATAAATAACTTCTCTTCCAACATGAATGATTATTCTCAAATGGATGTTGAATTTTTAAAAAATATCGGGTTCTCTAAGATATAATTATGAAAAATACCAAATAAAGCCAAATTTTGATTTCATATCTCAAAAAGACCATGATGATGAAAAAATATTTTTTGCAAAAATGATTCGAAATAATTTTAACTTCAAAATAAAATGTGAATACTCTCTGTACCTCCGAAACGAAATATGCGTATACATCATATGAATCATATGAACTTTTCATTTCGAAATAAGTCAAAGATTTAGATACCTTTTAAAGTTTGTAAGTACAAGTCCATAAAAATACCCTAATTCAAAAATATTTACCTTAGTAGAAAGCAGAATTCAATTCGACACCTCATAACAGTTCTATTGTTCTTATTCCTTCTAATTACAAAACAATGATCTTACATTGAAACAGTACATTAATCTTGATCGTGGTCGTTAATTTGTTTTCTAAGTAAATGCTCTCGCCCGCAACAAACCATTAATCTACTGCAGTGACCTTTATATTTCAAACACCTTTGAGAAATCGAAAAGCAGGAGGGAGACAAAGAGACGAGAGCATTTTTGGTTAAACCATCAAACTGACCGTAACCCTGGAATGACAATCGTAACAATTCATCTGCTCGTTCATTGATAGGAAGGGTCGCATTTGCAACGTTACTATTCCCCAAATTAATCCCAGCGGACCTTTTCATAGAGATTTCGAGCTTGTAGTCATTTCTGAACGTCGAGCAAACTGAATATTGCGGAAATTAAGCTCGAGTTGTATTCATGCCGACCTCTGATTCCCGATACAATGACATTAGGTTAAGAACAACAAAAGAACGATTAACCGCGATAGTAGTCCTATCTTATTATGACAACACCAGAAATTGGTCCACAAAAGGGAAATGGCCCAATAAAGCTATTGTTCCTACGTTTATATATGTCTTGTTCCAGAGGTGCGGATTGTTTTTTTCAAAAACCATAGACTACGCCACAGCTCAAAAAACTGAGTCCTAAAAAATAATTACCCGTTAACATACTAATCCATCTAATATAATAGGTGTTCCAAAAATAACTCACATTTTAAATTTACCGACATTTTTTTCGCGTACTGATATTTATTTATATGCTATCATAAGTAGACATTGAGGCTATGGAATGATGTTATGGAAAGGTACAGGATCGAACAACAGGTAGAAAATTTTAAATTTCGCTTTATTATCTCTAAAGGGAGGTAATTCCAATAATGCCCCGCAATTACAATATGACATGGAAAATTTCATTAAAAATTAAATACTTACATTTCATTCAAGCGTGTTTAATTAAAGATTCAAAATTAAATATTCAAAATTCAAAATATTAAAGGTAAAAACTCCATAACTCCATAAATGTTCGTTACCCAATATTACTCGAGGCTTTAGGTTTACAATAATTACTGGTTTAACTAATTCCAACAAAATTGGATTAACATAACCAACACAATCGCTGCCATCATGTCATTAATTCACTAGGCATCTAATCAATAAGGTCCTCACGGACACGCTTTAGGAAACATATGCTACAGATGAAGGATGAAGGTAATATTCAATTTTGTGCATATAATTATCTAATTGTTTAATTAGTTAACCAACAGCAATAAATAATTCTAATTGCATACGGTGGGAATTTTTAAATTAAAACAAATGTTCGTCACGAATCGTCCACTATACTTACTCTCGATAAATCTAAATGAGTGCTCTATAACATTTATCTACTTGCTTCTTAAAAGTAGGTTTGGGTAGTGAAAGGTTTGTGTGAGGTAGTGTAAGGCTGAATTTTCATTTTCTTCATCGAGCATTTACAATTTTTTAAACTGCAAAACGCATTTTTTCTTATCGAGTCTATATTCTCAACCGTAATATTATAAAGACAGTAGTAGACAGTCGTTTTGCCATTCCAATTTTTCTGCTTCTATTTGCGAAGATCTCTCGCATAGCGCCATAAATAAAACCAAGTCGAAGCTCTTTAAGGGCGCGAACGTCATACATAAAAACGAAGTAGACACTTACACGGGTGCAAGAGAGATCAAGGAAAGCTTGTAGTATAAATTTAAAATCGAGCTTTCTGGAAATGTAGGTACATATGTTAATTCAAATTGAGTCGTAGATATTCCGAGTTTGACGTGTGCGACCTGATTCCGAAACGGCTCAGTTTTTGTAGCGATAAAAATGCAGGATATGTTGATGGGAATTTGTGCGAAATTTGCAAACAAACGAAACAAGCCATTACCAGAGAGAGTTTAACTTAATTTATGAAATCCTAGCTTATTTACCGAAATTCTGGTATTAGCGATTAGAATTTTGATCACTAGCTAACAAGATTATTTCATTTAATAATGCTAGAATTTACTTTACGAGATAAATTATATTTATTATGTGGTGGTTTTGCATTTGCATGAGATTAAAAGTATTCGCTATTTACCACGACAAACGGAAACACTAATATTAAATTAAAGCGACATTTATTGCTGGTTATCCGCTAAATTAAATGAATATTTCTGCCGGTGTTAAATTTCGAACTTCATTAATGAGGGATAAATTTCATTAAATATTGTTAACTCTCCATTAGGAAGAATTAAATCTCTATTTTGTAGTCAACAGAACTCTCCTCTTGAAATCAAACCAGCGATACAAAAATACTTGTAAACTAAATTTAGAAAGTAGGTACATGGTACGTTACTTTCGTATGTTTATTTTTGATCATCATCAAAATCTCATCAGGTTCTTATTTTGTTGAATAATTTTGTTTCATTGAAATAAAAATTTTCGCATCTCTCTTTTACATCGAAGAAATTTGGCGCTTAATAATGAATTTATTTTACCATTCAATATTTATGTTGAATGATATTTCGTAAATCTCTAATATTTGAATAAACCGAAAAAATCTTCCGTACAAACTGGTAATTATTGAATTTCCCTGGCGTACCGTTCGCCCCTTAAACCAATTCTCGAGCACATCCGGCTTTATTGGAAACATCGACGTTTTATTAATTTAAAACGATATTTTTCGGAATATTTTATATTTGATTGAATGGGTTTTTACTTTCATTCGATTTTTGCAAAACCATTTCCTTGTCAAAAATATAATAATTATATTAGTAAATTCTGGCTTTAAATTTACTTTAGGAGGATATTTCTTCATAATGATTTTTTCTTATCAGACTTCGTTTAAACAATTGCGTTTACCGAAAATTCTCAGATTAAAAAATAATACCTTTATATTTCATTTTTTGTCGTGATAAAAACGTTAAGAAGTGAATTAATCGCAAATTACTATGTAGAAGAAAATTATCGGGTCCCATGATCATTTAGCCCGGTTCGTTTCGAAACACCCTCAAGTGTAGATTGCTTTAATACATGTAGTTGAGCAAATCGTTCTTCCAATCGTAATTTGTTATCGATCACAAGCCCCTAACTTGTAGCAGACGTCAAGAAGGTCGTTTTTTATTCACTTTTTTGTACCAGTTCGTGTCGAATTTCACCCAAAATTTCGGAGGATTTAATTATAGGGCCAAAAACTCGCGGCTATAATTCTGTGGACAATAATTAAGTTGTCTGGATAGAAGTCTGCTTATGGATAATGGATCTATAAGTACAATATGTATTTTTATCGACGTAAAATTATAAAGAAAATCGCTCCATATATTCTCCTCTGTATTCCATGGCTAATTTTAACTCCAAAACCATTAAAATTTCAATTCAATTCGAAATCTACGAATTACAAATATCCATTGGTAAAAAGTAATTTAAAGTAAGTAATTTAAAAAGTAGCCATCAATAAATTCTTGCAAAATTGTCTAATAAATTACGTACGCATACCCTTTATTCGTTAAACCCCTGTTAACCACCCCATAAATTTCACGGAAATTAATTTTAATAGGTACCTTATGAATTAATTTATTAAAATCAAGGCATGATACATATACATAATGAATTTTTGAGGTTAGACTTGGCTCTAACAAACCGGATTTCCTGCTGCGATTGCGAGTAAACTCGAAAATTTCTTGGAAAATAAACGTATTTTACACCTACTTTGAAAGGAAATTCCGATCGACATTATAGCAAATTGGAGTTGTAATAGGATGACAATGGTGCAGAAAAAGTGTACAAATAGACAAACGAATTTGCAGACATTTTTCTAAGCAGGAATTTAGGACCCGGCGGAGCACGAAACGTAAATTAGAGTCTAAATCTCGAAGTCGGAAATTCGTTGGTATCTATCAGGTAGCGGTATGTTGCAGGAAGGTAATAAATCTTAGGGCGCTGTCTTATCACTCACTTTCAGCATTGACGGGTGCAAACTGGAAGAAAATAAACTGGATCCCTCGATGAGATGTACCGGCGGTACATGCAATAGCTCGTGTAATTAAATTACGCTTTTCTTTCGCTCCTAATTTATATAAATCGTTAAACCTCTTCTATGGTACATTGGAAATTTTATTTCAAAGAAAATATCGTTTTAAATATGTACTAAATATTTTCTTTGCGACCACATAAAAAATAGACGAATCAGGAGGATCTGGCTCACGCCGTATTATGTAGCATAATAAATTGTACACAAAATGCAGCGGGATCGCAAAGCAGGGTTCGGATGTTGTGTGATAAAATTTCCTCAACATTTCCCTGATGAGCAGTATGTATCCTAGAGGACATTACACGTCCCCTGTGTTACATAATCTTTCTAGGTGTTCATTGCTTACATACTCTTGCGCCGAGCCACGGAATACTCAGCACTAAATTCGTAATGAGGTAATTAAAAATGAATCATCTCCCGTGAAGATGCTAATTAGTTATTAAGCCATATTTCCTCGAATCGACTTATATATAGTACATATACAAAGTGCAAATTTGTTTGCAATATTCTCAATTCAATGAGTTGAACAAAGATTATTAACAGTTACACAGTTACAGTCGGTTAGGTACAGTGAGAAATAGTGATATTTCAGTGTGAAATTACAATCCTATACAATATCACTCTTTCTTTTTACTTTATTAGTATGAGTATGTGGTCTTTGTTGCCACACAGTTTGTCCGTATGCCACATTGCTTAAAAATTTGTACTTTCCTGTATACAGGCGCCCTTATTTATCGCCCTTCATCAACGTTAAAGATGCGTTTAGAGTGACGCTAAGTCGTAACAAAGTCTATAGTTAGGTACTCTATAACAACAATGTAAAAATGTCAAATTGTTAGCATGACATCACTAACTTTAAAGAGTCGCTGAATACGGGCCAGTGCAGTGCCTCAAAAGTATGGAAACGTATTGTAAAATCAAAAAACAAGTATCCATCAATATTTTTAAGCTATCCATCGACACCAATGTCGACTCTCCAATGGCAATCCTTAAGTTGAGGCGCGGTGCAACTCAAAAAAGTTAAATATTTAAAAAAAATATAAGTTAATTAAAAATTTCGAAATTTTATAAATAAATGCCATTTTTGGCCACATGTCTTGCTCCATCCTCATAATATATGTCTATACCAGAGCAATTGTATTAGTCTGTTTTCTCTCTGCTCATTCAACATTCAAACTCTTACTGTTCCTCTTCGTGTGTGTGTTCATTGCATATATTATTATGATACGTTCTGTAAATCCTGCAGGGTCGTCTCAGGTAGTCCATTTCATTTCGAATGGATCAAATGAATTAGAATGAATAGACTTAATTTGTAAAATATCTATTCGATGTAGTACATCAAAAAATCTTTATGAAAATCGTTCTTTGTTAAAACATCTTCACGCATGCATCTTGGGGTTAGACAACAAAGTGCTCGCGCCGGAAACGTTAATGAGCCATTTTTAAAACAGCGCGTCTATTTTAGTGTACTAATTTTAAATTTCCTTCAGAGAGAAAAGAGTTACAGCGGCGAAGAGCTGCCGTACGTGTTCGGGGTACCTCTGGGCGGGCCGAAGTTTCATTTCGTCGACTCTTACAAGGAGCAAGAACGTCTGTTCTCAGAAATAGTTATGATGTATTTCTCCAACTTCGCGGAAACGGGGTAAGTGAAGCTATGCCGTTATTAAATTAGAATTAGCTTTAGTGGATGGAATTTGCGCTACCGGATGTTCTCTTAGCGAGCGGTATTATGAGTTGTTTAGTGTTATTAAGTTGCTACTTCTAAATTTGTAGATGTTGCGTATCTTGTCAACTCCGCTTATAAGGTTAATTACGACAGAATTAATGGGCGTGCTCGAGAATGATCGATTTCTTTGCGTTAACTAGCTAAGAGAAAAGGGAATATTAAAAGAACAGTTCTATTAACATTAAGTATACAATCAGATATTAAATACGATTCAATATCTAATAAATAATAAGGTATTTTTCTTATTTTCTTTTAAAGTTATTCATATACCTGCCGTTGAATATCTTCTAAAAATTCAAAAATTGATTAAAGCGATATCTTATCTTCAATTTTCATGGAATTGATAAAACAGTTTCGCAGGGAAAATGAGTAACCAAATTAGCCTTTCATCCTGAAAAAAACGAGGGTTGTACGTTTTTGGGAAACGGTGGCTTCTGGATAAAGCAGATTCGGGAGAGATGAATTTTAAAAGATGTAATTTGCTAGTTGCGTTTTTCATTAGCGTCTGTTCTGCTCACATCGAAAATCGATTTTTCTTTATAAAAGTTCGCAATTTCTAATTAATTAAAATTTTTTGAATGGACCATTATTTTGAATTGAACAACTACATATTATTTTTCGTATTTCATCATTTAATTCAGTGAATTTATTTGGAATTCTGTCTTTATCTAGCTATTTATAACCCAAAGTAGGTGGCTTGTAATATACACACTTTTTGCGAATAAGTGAAAATTCAAATTACCTACTGCGAAATACTTCACAATTTTCATCAAATTTTGTTTAACATGTTAAAATTTCACTTTGTAGGAACCCCAACGTCCCTCGAAGGGAGCGCTACAACACCATGAGTCCTGCGTATTGGCCCCAGTTTGACGTGGAATGGCCGGAATTTGATCTTAAAGAAGAAAGATACTTGGAATTAGGTAATAAGGAAAAGTTAAATTGCTTTTACATATTAGGCTATCTCGTTTACCGAAAACAAACTAAGAACCACTTCGTCTTTAATCTGACGCAAAGAATATTTGTTACAACATCCGAAGAGGAATTTTTGATTAATTTCAAACTAAAAGCCGAAAGAATATTCCTTTGCCACCAAAGAAGATGCGTAAAACTTATAAAACTTATAAAATACATTCTTTTTAGATATTCCACCGCAGCCTGGTCAGCACTACCGTACGTCGAAAGTGAAATATTGGAATGAAATATTTCCTACGATAACGGAGAATTTCACGTTCGGTGCTGCACATTCAACTAAGCAGCCCATACACCGTACTCCACCACCATGGTTATACAACAATCTACCCAACACAGTCACAGCGAATCCAAAAAATAAATACGAAAATTTCCGAAAACCGCTGAAACACTCACCTTCTGTGTTCGGAACTGTCGTTACGAGCGGCAATAGACCGGATAATATCGAGGAAAATATTTATGGGAAAGTCATAGAATCTCTACCCGAGGAAGTAAAACAAAGTTCGACCATGAATATCATAACAGTAGCGGGCGGACTATTCCTTTTGGCGAACGTAGTTTTATTGATTATCGTGTATTATAAATGCAAAAAGAGGAGGAAGAATTTAACTGCTCCATCGGCGGCTGATGATAAAAAATTTCGCACCGATACCGACGATTACATGTTGAACGGCTGCAACATTGTTCGCATGATAAATAAATCATCGGTGAATGATGACACTTACGAAGCCGTTAGCCCGGACACAAGCCCGAAGTACAAACTCACAAGACAAATGTCTGGCAGCACGATAGATGCGCATACAAAAGTTAGAGAATGGATAACACAGGAAATTATTCAAAAATACAGCCCGCGTATCCTTCGAAAAAACCGTAAAGCCGAGCCGGAGAATCGGCACTCAATAGTACATAACAAGAGTTTATTACCGCAAGAAATTGATATTACTAAAGAAACTGCAATGAAAACTTCCACGATAACAAGACCGAAAATTCCGAAAGTATCGGTAGGTATAGATGCCACGCCATCGGGACGAGGACAAAGCGTTCTCAGGCAAGAGCCCATTGAGATAATGAAGTCGTTTGATTACTCGTATATCGATAACGAACCAAAACCTTCCTTAAGGAGATCAATAACATTAGATGACGTATCACCATTGGATTCGCCCGAATATCATAATGAACCTACATTAATCAAGATAGAGCATAAGCATTCTAATTCGGATCCTGTGCAGGATGTGATATACTCCCAAATAAAAAAACTAAAAACTTTCAATCCCGATGGAGACGACGTTAATGTCACTTCTAGAGACGATCATAACGCTACTTCTCCGCTCTCTCCTGAAGAATCACTAGATATGATCAGAAGAAGGAAATTTCCTAAAGTTTTGCCCGATTATCCTGACAGACTAATCAACAATCGGAGATCAATGCCTGTGTGTGCATTGATTAATAGCCAAGATCCATATCATTTAAGCAATTTTGGCAGGGTTCCTCCAGCACCTCCACCAAGAACGGCGACACTTACAAAACAATCCAGCGAACCGCAAGATATTTTTAATGCTGAATCAAGCGAACATGATTCTGCCATTAAATGCAGTACTTTGTTTGTGGGTCCGATCCTGCCTAAGAACAAACCTGCTACAAAAACAACGGACGACGTCGAAGCCAAAAAGCCAGCTCCAAAAATATCGGATGATCTCAGCAAGGAAACCAAAAAAACAAAACCTGTTATTAGCCCGAAAGTCGTCATCAAACCGACGTTGTCGAAGAAACCATCCGAAGAGAAAATTAATAAGGCTATTCCAAGAGTAGTTGTACCCGATAATCAACCATACCAACAATCTCTCTCATCAAAAGACGCTAGACTTGATGTAAAATCGGACCAAAAGGACACTACTAAAAATGAAATTAAACCAGACCTAAAAGAAAATAACCAAGTAATAGAGAAGGCGGACGTACAGATCGATGCCGCAGATAAACCGATTAACAAGAACGTTAAGAAATCACAAATACCCATGCTGATAAGAACTCCAAGCATGAATAAGGAATCCTTCAGTACGGAATCGACTCCCACTTCGGAAGAATCGGATACTGGTACGGTCGTAAAAAAAATTTAAGGAAACATCTTTTTATTACTTCACTAGATGTGTATAAAAGTACAATGATAGATATTAAATTTTTATATAGTGCTAACGATAATCAATCTATCTTTAGGACCACATAATAAAGACTTAAGAAGAAAATTATATAAAAATTAGTATAGAAGATATGTTTCAATTCAAAATTATTTAGACAATGTTATTTGATTTTTCCAATTTTCTATAAGAATCAAAATTTTAGTTTGAGTAGTTTCTCTCTATGAATAACAATTAGGTAGTTTGGCAGATTGAAAATATATTTTAAATAGTTTATAATTAAGTAAATAAATAAGTCTATTCTATATTTTTTTAATTAGGTGACTAATTTTAGCAAAAAATATAAAAATTACAAATATTGAAAATATTTTAAAACAAAAATTGGAGACTAATTTCATGTAGTATTATGACAAAGACTCGACCTAGACAATACATTTAGGTTAATTGTTTGAGATTTTATACTTAGTAAATAATTTTTGCTAATACTTAATTTATAAGTGTACGCTTACGTAGGGTGTTTCATTGGGGTGAGCCTAAAAAATGAACTGAAACATTTTTATTATGCCAACTTATTTTTCAAAATTTAAGAACTCAAGGTTTTTTACGGAAAAAGACTCTTGGTCGATATAGCTAGGACTCACCATTTTCGAGTAAAACGCATTAAGGATTAATGTTGCATATAGTATTCACAATAACATAATTTTTATAAAAACTTAGTAGTAGGCTTTGAAACAAAATTGACATACTTGTATAATGTATTGTTTTTGTAAACCGATAGATTTAAGTTTCAATTTTTAAAAACGATAAGTAGACCATTAAAAACTCTCACTAACGAAATTGTGCATAATTACTAAATCTAATTATTAACAGACTATCATTTTTAATGCAAATTAGGCAATTTACAATTTTCATTGGTATACGAATTTTAATAAACGCTCATTTCGCATGGCGCTATTCTGTTATAATTTAAATAACCAATTTTAATAAATTGAATTCTAAATAGTCTGTATAAATATTACAACAATAATTATTAAAGCTGATCTGAAAACTGCATAGCAAATAATAATAGATAGATAGTATTATACAGGTAAGTGCAAATTTGTTTGCAAAACTGTCACTTCAATGAGTTGAATTAAAATCTAATAACATTTGGTTAGAGCTAGAAGTTGCAATCCCATAAAATGACTTTTTCTTTTTCCTTTATGGAAGTTGCCTTTGTTGCACCCATTGCATACAGAATTGCACTTGGCTGTATACTGAACTGAAGTAAGAGATTCTATTAAAAAAAATAAAATTATTGAATCGTTGTATTACTGTGATTATAAATAAATGATTAGATTCCGGTCTGTTGTTTTAAATTTTTCATTAGAGTAAGTGTAATGTGCTGGAATATTGCTAATCGATAAATAATTTTATTAGTTGGAAACAAATTTGGACAGGAAAATGCCGAAAAGATTTTTATGCCAAATTTTACGGTCTAATTTCATTTGCTTTAATAGATATCGATTTCCAAAAAAATACTTTATTTCGCCAGTTCCTTACTTCTCCTCGGCGCGCAACCGTCTGCAGCAAAAATTTTCCCATGTTTTCCACTTAGCCTTTTTTTTGTGTTTCACTGGGAAACCTATTGATTTAATATCCGACAAAGAGCAGTGAGTTTGGTTGTGTAAAGTTATTAATAGCCTCTTGCATTCTTGCACAGTGCACGTACTTACAACTCGCTGCTTAAATTCCCGACGAAATTTATTTTGACCCGGCTCCACATTATTGAAAACTGCAAAGAGTGCAAATATATATCTCTAAACTCTTGAGAAAGGGGTGTTAAAACGTTGGACACTTTTATTTTATTTGCTCCTTCCTCTCCACTCAGTGTAGCCATGTCTTATATCAGAAACCAATATGTATGGAAATCGTGGGATCGAATCTGTAAAAGTCAAATACTAGAAGTTTACGCTTTTGTGAAAATGTTATTTGGTTGATTTCTTTCTGAGGACTGTTGCGATTTACTTAAGCATTATGAAGGTTTGGGCGAGGATTAGGAAAGCCCTTGCAGGCGGATAATTTATAAATGATTCCGGCGTCAGTAGCACTGGAACCAATAATCCGGAAAATATTGTAATACTGTAATGTATTGTGGAAGAATACAGGGTGTTTCATAATTTGATACTTCTTTTTCAACTGCGTATACGAATCTCTTAATTCTAAGAAACTTTTTCATATAAACTTTTTGAATATTGTGGAAAACAAAGATGGAAAGGAAAATGTTAAAATTTCGAATATTTTCCAGTACGTACCTGCTTAATTAAATATGAAATTTATTTATTTTTCCGCATTTATTTGACAGATGACTGCTAATAAATTTATTATTAAATAAAGCAGGTACGTATTGGAAATTATTCGAAATTTTAAAATTTCCTATCTTCTTTGTTTTCCAGAATATTCAAAAAGTTTACTTGAAAAAGTTGCTTAGATTTAAGAGATTCATACACAGTTGAAAAAGAAGTATCAACTTATGAAACACCCTGTATAAGAGCTCAACTAATCACCCAACACCTACACATTTTTATTTGGAGTTTTCAAACAACAAAATAAAGATGTTGAAAAGTTATTTGAAATAAATGGTTCACTCCAGTGGTTATCTCATAAAAAAGATGAAATGATGGTTACAAAAAAAAGTTTTTTTAAAACAAAAGAGAACGAATTTGGAATCCGTTGTCGAGTTGGAGATGCGATTATTTTCTGTCTACACTAGACTTGTCCTTTAGATCATTTATCAAGATTCAATAATCAGTTGCAACGGGCGACTTTAACTTATTATACTCGATTCAGCTTTTGTAATTTGTGTCCCAACTTTCTACTTTGATGGATGGATGAAAAATTACCGCTCGTCGAGGATTCGACGTACTCTTTACATGAAGGTATTAAACGCTATTCGCACATTCTATCAATTAAAACTTAATTAAACACAAACTATAAAAAGTAATTTCCTTCTAGAAATGATTAATAGTGTTATGCGCTTCACAGTAATGAGAATAAATTTAAGTTTACCTTCAACTTGCACACCGATTATCTCGTTTATAGCGATAACGAAATTGCATGTTCAACGTTTTACAGTATTTACCATACGCATTTAGTTAATCTGTTGATTTAGTCGACATCATATTCAAATAATTATTGGGCTTGAATACAAAATGTTCATTATTGCCTCAGACTCCTGCAAATAGTCCTGTAAGGCGACAGAAAAGCTTTTAAAATAACAAATACCTAGATAAATCGTTTGAAATCCTTTTTCTCCCGAACAAGTTCAATAATAATGTCAATACACAGCGAATTTGCAAAAGTTCTGATCGGATAAAGAGTAATCTCTCAAAACATGCACGTGTCATCTTAGCGCTCAATTTTCGCTCAAAAGAAAAACGTACCTAATAGAAATAAAAAAAAGGCAATAACGGGAATCGATTGAGAAGATATAAGCTGGGGAAATGCAGACAATTTAGTGGAACATCCGGTATTTCAGGTTTCATATTTGAAGAGGCAACGTTTCGGTATTGATCGCGTGCACATGTGACAGATGATCACTGGGTCAGAGCGATGTTTCGTTTTTAATGATTTACGACTTAGGATGACAATTTTCTGCTCGCTTTAATACCCGAAATCCCGAGGTATAAATAATTTTCGGTCGCAAACGCGAGATGAATTTTTGTGTCTTCCCATCGACCCATAACCCTGTTTAAAGGTAGAGGTGTTTAACGTCGATATGATCAAGAAATATATCTATAAAAGTCTCATGTAGAATAAAACATATTTACACCTAGTAGTCGTGTTATTACTTTCATATTGAATGCAAAATTCATGTTGTTAAAAAACAAACTAGGCGTTTGTTTGACAATAAAGCTTTTCGTTTTCCATTTGAATGTTGACCGTCAGTGGAAAGCTCCTACATTTAAAATAGCCCGCCCGCGTAACGATTAAAAATGTGGACGAAAATGTAATAACAGAGGAATAGCTGATCGTTTTGAATAAAGATTGCTCATTTATATGGGCACCAATCAAAATGATGGCAATTAAAATTCCGAATAATCCTGAATACGCAATTTTCATTAAACCTCTTTTCCGGATTTGATGACGTTAGGCAATTAAGCAGTGTTTAGTTTAACTTTGAATAATTGAGCAAGAAGGATCAACTGAGGCTGTATTTGATTTTAAGGAACTTCATGTATAGTTTACAAGAAGTCTAAAGTCGATGTTAGCAGTGGTTGGAGCAACCTGTCCCTACTCTAGCTTAGTAACATACTTTATTTATGATTCGACCGCATAATAAATCTATGTATGATATCTTCATTAGAATATATTGATTATTCGTTGATGTTTGGAATAAACATCAAGCAATCCGTGGCGGCATAGAACTTTTGGGTCCTAATGGAGGAGTTCGCTGGCGTCCTTTGGCCACCAAACTGTATATCTCTAATGAGAGCGTTGATTTTAATTGGGGTCTGTTATTCAGATCATCATTAATAAATAGAAAGTTTCATAACAATCAAAGTTAGTAGGTCTATAATAACCTCGGAAAAATATGTGAAAACGATAGGTGCAGCATTAACGAAAATTGCGTTAAAATTAATGATGCTTATATAAACTTTCTCCTTTTTCGAAGTCTCATCTGATGTATAAAGTTAATAAAGCAAACGAATTTCTTAACAAAATTAATAGGTTTAATTAAATTATGCCGTCTCTATCTATTAAAAATTAAAGCTAAATTAAACTCTTTCATTGAGTTATAAGTTGTTGCGTTAACAATACGAAGAACTTGTTAATTAAGTTATAACTATTTCGAAACTATTTTAGACAGTAAGGGTAGAGAATGGTAAAATGATTCGTAATAATTAGAGATTTTTTTGTGAACTATACAATTTCCTGTAGGATTCATTGAACGCTTTTTAATTAAGGCAAAAATTTCATTTATTAAATAAGTCTTGGGTTAAGAAGACGATTGAGCAACAGATCTGGCATATAAAAAAACAGATTTTGTAGTTAATTACTTTTTTATTATCTTCAAGAAATTAAACAAAAATTCGAAATGATAATCAAATAAACCTGTATTACAAATTTCATTGAAAAATATTTGGTGAGGTCTACTTAAAAATTGTTGCGGTTGATTTTTTCATAGTTAAGTATTTTGACCTTTTCACTGAAATTTGTCACAAGTAATCCACTCCCGGTTTTTATGATTTTAGATTGTCCATGTGCCCACACGACATAAAAAAACCACCACCTTTGTACATTGAAAAAGTTCTTCGGCGCACTTGAGATCATTTGGCACACTAGCAAACATGATGGACAAAAAGAAACAATACAAATGAGATGTTTTCTTTACAAAATACTAATAAAATAGTAACGTACAATTGTAATGGAATATACAACTCAAAAATTCAAATCGAATCACTTAAGTAGTTTCATTAGTTTTTATTGCACTAAAATTATATATTTTTTATTAATACATACTTTCATTAATCTCTTATCAATTAGTTTAAATATACAGCGTATTACAAATTACTGCTTCGACATTATATTCTATTATTATTATTTTTGTGAAGATCAAGTTTGCACAAGAAAATAGAAGTCTACCTAAATTATTATGTAATAGTAGCAAAAATTTAAAACACGCTGTACAACAAGAATTTTACCACTTACAGGGATCATAAGTACCATTTTATAAATTGTCAAATAATTTAAGAGATAAAACTTAATTACAGGGTGTTCTATTAAACTGTAAGTATGTTTATAATTATTTAGTTTTAAATTTAAAGCTTCATAAAGCATTAAGTAAATTTCGTTACGCCAATTTTATAACGAACAACTGAAATGCATATTTGATAAAATGGATTAAAACTACTTGAATGGATTCGAAAACGCGAAATAACACGAGAATAACATTTCCTTCTCCGTAATCCTACTATCCTACTTATCAAGTTTAAATCCTTTTTTAGAAAACATGCTTTTATCATGAGAGCATCAAGAGAATAAAACATCAGCGTGAAAGATGGATGTAATGGCGTAAATAAGAAGGGGAAATTTTGTAATATGCATCTTTTGACAAGGAAAAACGAAACCTACAAACGAATTACAATTTTTAAGCTACTCAGGATGTAACGTTGTTATACCTATTCAATGCAAATATAGTACGAGAGAAGGAAACAAAAATGGTTTGCTGGAAATACGGTATAAATTTATAATGACGATGAATATAAAATTGGTTATAAAAAATATTTTTCGTGTTTAATAACGACCAAGCTTTTGATAAAATACAATCAAACAAAGATAATAGAACGCCCCTTGAATTAATAAGTACTCATATATAGACCATAATCATTACCTTTGAAAATTAATTATGTCTAATAACAGAGATCATTTCCATAATGTGTTTAAGTATTCACTAATTTGTATTATTAGGAATTATTTAGGTTAATTTTTCTAAATTTAGGTAAATCAATCAATTCCAACTAAGCACTGAATATTATTTTACAGGAAAAAAAAACAGATAGGCTCATTTACATACCAGATTTATTGAACGCATAATTTATTGGGATATACATATTTTGTTCATTTAACATAAATTTATTTGAGTCTAAAAATCTTGGGGTTTTAAAAGTTAGTTTTGATATTCAGTGCTTTTTTAGAAGTTACAAGAAATAGATAAGATAGGACATGTACATACGTATGTAGTAACGTAAATAGTAGATAATCTGATATATCAACCGATGATTTAAAAAACATGAAAGAATTCGATTTCATATAGATATAACAAAGTCCAATATGATTTCATTTCATAGGTATTCATTTTAAAACAGCAGTAAAATTGTTTTACAAAGAAATATTGTAAAATCAACAATTCATTTGACCGAATGATTTTGAGCTATCGGGCGTCAATTTAGCGATTCGTTACATTTTTCAATATCCCTATTCATTGGTAACGGCATTCACAGTAGAAACATTTAATCGTCAAACACAAATAAAAAATTATCGAAATGCCATCCCGTGATCCCGGAGCCTGTTTTCCTATAGCCATAGTTCGGATTGAAGCTGCAATTAACGCCATTTGGAAGGGTCAAACTGGATGAATCCAGACTGGAATGGGATTAACGCGAAAACCGTACTTAAAATGGTAACAACATTGATGGGCTATTTTATGTGGGTCGCAAAAAATAATCCGGAAAGTTCCGGGATTTCACACTATGGCGAATTATTTTGTGCAAACATTGTCCGTTTTGCATAAAGAACATTCCATTTCAGTAATTAAAAAAATGAACTGTGTTCGTTTAAGCGTTGTCTACTTATACGAACAGCTGTTAATCAAATTCATGTTAAATATCACATAATGGCACGTATTCAGCGCTCGTTCTCAGCGCATTTTTAACTCCGGTGGTTTATATGGGTATTAAGGATGATAATTAATTGGTTGGAGTTAATAAGACAAAGGCTAAAAGAAGACAAATTAAAAGAAATGCAGGAACGCTTCCAATTACTCCTAGTATCGAAGTGCTTAATAATTCACAAGGAAACGAGAAAAAGTAGGAAGCGCGCTTTACAGAAGCTCAACTGCTCTCGTGACTAGAGAACTACATTACTCATTTCGTTGTTAGACCTATTCCGAGAAAATTACGAGATATATTCTATCTCTGTGAAATGCCGAATGAAGGGAGGAAATGCATATAAAGCGATTATTATGAACAAGCTTAACTTCAACTTCATTTTCGATTCTTAACTAAATCGGACGCCGTGATAAATTTGATCATGTGACGCTCCGTTAATTTGGCTGTTAAATTATATCTATTAATTATTCCGTTTGTGATATAAATATCTTTGTTTGGGACTCTATATGTATGGATGTATAATACGAGATATAAACTAAAAGCTTCACGTTAAATTTAAAATAATGGCATAATGTTGTGGGGGTGAAAAGGTGAGTAAATATACTTCGATTGTCTAGAGAATAATTAATCTTAGTTTGTTCATTACACTATTGCCATTATACATTGCGCCTATTAAGGTAGAACACAAGGTGCATTCTCTAGCCAATTAATAATTTGGGAGTAATTTTCTATAACACTTTCCGAAAGCACTTAATGGAGTTCTTAAACAAATTGCTGTTGGAAAGTTTTTCTTATAAAGATCGTTAAGAAAATATTAGACTAAACTTCTAATGTTTTAAATCATCTGCGGTTTTAATTAGAAGTATTTAAATATTTACTCATCTTGTAGGGATATGATAATTTGAATAAATCTATCATATTTTTTATGAACATCGGTAAACCTTACAGACTTGTTAATAAAATTAAATCGGAAAAATAAATAATGAAAAAAGCCATCGGGAAAAAACTAAAAGATGAATTATTACCAGATTAATACATAAGAACTGAAATAGATTTATAGATATTTTTCATCTGTTAGTTTCTTCTGGTTAAAAATGGATGAACTAAGGTATTATTGTAAAAATGAACAAAACATATTTAAGTAGATATACAAATTTACTGATAAATTTGAAGATATTTACATCATAGGCCATATACATTTTTATATAAACTACTTTGATAGATTAAACAACAAATCATTCTCCAGTAAACATGATTACTAGGAAATTTGATTTTGAAAAAAGTCTATTCCGTTTAATTTTATTAAATAGCTCGTTATACTCGTATCTATTAATTTCACTCGAATATACATAGTAATTCACAGTTGAATAATCGTTGTAATGACAGTGAAATTAGCTATTTTACATTAAACAGAATCTCCTCTAAGCAAACTGTAAGCTGTAGTCTCATTGTTGACATTTTCTTAGTACTTATAACACTTCCGTTAACAAAATAAATAACCAGCAAATTAGAGAATAAACTGATTTATTATTCAAATGGCTCTGCTCGATACGTAAAACCCCTTATTTGCTTGTTAATTCGTAGTCATTAATTTGTGCCAATTAGTGAATTCGATGTTACGTAAATTTAATTGTTAAAATTTTAGCTCCTTTTCAGTAAAATGTTGGAAAAACATTATACATAACAGTTCTACTATAGGTAATTACAATTAAAATGCAAAAATGAATCATGATCATTTGAACGCTTTTCAATATCCATGCATTTGCAAAAAAACGTTTCTTAAAAACAAATAAAGTTAAAAAAAATTGCCTATAATATAATTACTAATAGATACAATTAATAGAATGCCTATTATTATAATTGCTCGTTCTTTTTTATTAATAGGTTATGTAACCCAATTAATCGCACTAGATAGTGTTGCTAATTCAAAAAATCCACATCCTTCCAAACCAAATCTTTTCAGTCCATAAAATGAAATTCAGGTTTTCGAGTATCCTTGCAACCGTGCATATTTATACAGATTTTTAGTTGTAAATCGGCCGTTAATTTAAAATGCTCGTATATAAATCGAGGAGCCAAGCAAAATCTTGATAAAGTTACTCGAAATTGTTGTACTTAGGATATTTGAAGGAAATGGTGGGTAATATAGAAAATCGGTTTAAAGTGCTTGAGTATTACCGCAAACGAGGTGATTTCGTACCGAATTCTAGAGCGAAATATTAGAAATAAGTTGGCAACTGAAATAAGTGGATCAAATATAGTACACACGAGAGAATATTGAAACTAGAGAAAGCCTTTAGTAAGCCTCTTTTTGTTTTTTTAATCCTGTCTAGATGAAAATTTCCAGTCAAAATAAATCTCCCTTTAATTAATAGATAAAATTATGGGTAGTATTTTATTACAGTATAGAAACTATTATTTATAAATTATTCGAAAGTAATAATTTTTCTGTAGGTACGTAGGTACTTTAGGTACTAATGAACCGAGATATTAATGAATTGTAAATGCAAACACTTACCTATAATTTATGTGGTCCGACATTAATACCTTAAGAAATGTGGAGTATTTTTAATTTGATAAATTACAGACACTTTTTCTTTTCCATTGTTTCCAATCTATTGTTTCGGTGTCAATCCGTTTTAAATTGCACTGGTTTCAATTGAAGAAATATCGATTCCCGAAAAGGAATCCTTCGACAAAAAAACAACACGAGAACTAACGAACCATAACGTTCTGGATAATATAAAATTTTGATACAGAAGATTAAAATTAATTTAAAATTCTAAGAAACAAGAAATTCTTAATAAATTAGCCATTCGGTTAGAAACACGGCGCTTATCTTTTTTCAAGACAAACATGTAGAACGATCCAGGCCGTGATAAAAGTTTCCTGAAATTGCTTTACGCTGTTTGGTGAAAATTGGGGAAACTGTCCGGAGGATTAACCTTAAAAGAAGAGGTTCCATTCGGAATGCTGCAGCGAAACATTAGAAGTTGGCAAGTTATTGATCCAATGTATTATACAGGCTCAGGATATTGTTATTTTAAAACTGCTGTATTTTTTTTCAAATGCATCAATTAAGTAAACAAAGATTTACTAGTTTGTAAAATTGAAACTATTTTTTATATTAAACTATCAATTTGAGAATTTGCTAGTAAACCCACTCTATTTAAGATGTAATCAGAATTATATTTATATTTTTACTGGAGAAAACGGAATATTAACATACGAAATCTGGAAATCTCGAATGGGAAAAAATTTGAATACAAATTGAAAGAAATAATAAAATCCAACATAAAATATATTAAAAATCCATATTTTCCAAACGCTGTGCGATTCTGGGTAATGAAATAATTTATAAAAAGCAGCATATGCTAACCAGAAGTAAAAGTAAACATATATAAACTAATTTAGTTATAAACAATCTAAATAATATTTTAAATAATAGATAATAGAATTTATGTGTGAAAACGAAATTATTCGGGAAAATGAAATGAGATTGATACTATAAAAAAACAATTTTCTTGAAGATTACATGTGTGTAAATGTAACCATGTTATTATACGCTTTAATAGGTTAACAACCTCATAAAAATTTATTACTTACATGGACATACTATACATATAGATAGATACTTATTAATTTTGGGATATTATAATTTAGTGTATAACAGGATACTCCCAATGCATCCAAAAGCAATGTGAAAAATATCGGATAATAAAACGCCAATCGTAAAACGACAAATGGTTACACCGCCTTTAAACCGAAAGAGGCGTCTTTACGATCGTATTCCAAGTTGTTTGAATTTTTATTGAAACAAACGACTTTTGTTCAAAAACTGACACCGGCTATAATTTGAATTCATGACAGAAGACATGAACTAAAAAAATCAAGCCATGAATTCAATTTATTTCTTTCGGCAAATATGTATGTTTGATAACGAAAATTGGAAAATTGCATGTAAAAATATTGAATTTACATTTATATTGTAAACATACCCGGAGCAAAAATTTTAACTATGTATATCGATTTCAATAAAATTATTTATTGTAATATAAACTTCATACTGATGATCATCACCTTTTTTAAATAACTCATAATTACCTACCTATAGGTATACAGTTCAAAAACCATATGTAATGAATAAATTTATTTACTTGGTTGATATTTGTATGATTAAAAAACCCTAAAATAAGTCAATATTTGTTTTTTAAATTTAATTTAAAACTTAAAATTTTCGTTCCTAACTGAAACCCGCTCAGTATGAGATTGACTTTAATTTTACTACTTCTGTTAACAAAAATAAATTAATTTTAAATTTCTAATGTCGTTATATCCGTAACTATATAACGAAATAAAGAAAATGACACTCCCAAATATGGAGATTGAAAATGCCTCTCGAATGAGATGTCACAAGTCTACTCTTCTAATTTGGAAATTAGGGATAATCCGCCTCATATTGAAGGGGTTTCAGTTAGGGGTGAAAATTTAAAGTTACTAAATTCAATTTAAAAAACAAAAATTGAACTATACCTATCAAGGCTTTAATTACACAAATATTAACGGAGAAAATGAATTTATTCATTACACATGTATCACACTGTATAATAAAATTCCCTTCTTAGACTTTTTCAAAATCAGATTTACCTGAAACCAAATCTGCATGAAATAAATAATAATCTCTTTGGACGAATGTGAAGATCAAGTTCCCGTACACTTAGATTAAAACACTTTTTTTTATCACACTCGCATTTCACTCATGGCAGCACGAGGAACTCGCATGTTGCATTTACTTGTGTTATTGTGCTGAGCATTGAGAAGAGGCTGGCTTTCCGGGCTCTTAGCTCGAGGAGGCGGCGGAGGCTTCGGTACGCTGAGCGGCATCGTTGCGTTCCCGTTCGGCGGTTGCACGTACCCGTGCTGCTGCATCTCCGCTATGATGCAAGCCGTGTTGTTGGCCATTGTGGCGTTCTTCGGCAGCGTCATGCAACCCTGTTGTTGGTAGTTGTGAATTGAGGCGTTCTTCGGCAGTGTCATGCAATTCTGTAGCATCACGTTCGGGCTAGGTGGTGGGGCTTTCAGCGTGTTGGATATGCCGGAAGGATAATAGTGCTGGACTTTGTTCATGTCGACGTTTTGCTGAGTGTTTGCTGCTAAAATCAAAGCCGACGTGTCTTGTTCAACGTTCACTATAACGTTCGAGCTCTGCGAATGACCCAAGTGGTATTGTTGTTTGGATATCGTTTCGAAAGCAGCTTGGTTCCTATTTTGCTGCTGTTGCAAATTCTTCACCTCCATTCTAGTTTTATCTCTTTGGTAGTATACCCCCGCGAAAATTAAAACATTTAGAATTAATAAAGAACAACCGATCGCAATTGTGACGCTCAAAGCCGTGCTATATGCAGCGTAACCGGCCGCCTCTAAGCTAGCTAATGTATCGGTAGAATTTGAGTGACTTTGGAATATTTGGTGATTGTAGTTACCGGAGGAGACGACGTTAACGCAAGTTGTAACAACAGTTTCGATTGTCGTCGGGGCCTCTAAAGTCGTCAAACTCGAATTCGACCTTCTTCTGATAAGTTCCATCGTCGGATCATAATAATTTAATCTCGATAAAGGATCCGGTCGAACGGCGCCCTCGTAAAGGTCAGCGCTGTTGTGGTTTCTAAATAAGTTATGCCTAGCCACGACATCTTCCATACCGGCTCTATGGAGTTCCGGGATCAGACGAAGCCAAACGCTCAGTTGGTGCGCTCGAAAGTGATTCTTCATTCGCGGTTTCATTCCTGTAACAAAATACAGAATAATTTATTTTTCCATTCATCTCAAATACATTGAAAAATGTTGCAATCATTTGCCCATTAGAGAGATAGAAACACAGATCAATTGTATGCAGCATATTGTATTCAGCATTTCTTTAAATTAGAGACACCGGACTAACTTGGCATTTGTATCTACATTATTGTTGTGAATTATGGACATTTAGGATTAGGGACTGACAATATGGGTCCCTAGAGACGAGGGAATAGAAGGTAATGAGGTATCTGATAAACTAGCCAGAGATGGGGTCAACGAGCAACTTGGAACACAGATAGTTGGAGTGCCCTTTGCAAAAGGAAAACAATACCTAGAACAAACTCGTAGGTACTCGTAGGACGTCTCTAGATACCAAAGATCTCAATAAAACAAGGACATCAGAACTGCTGAGGTTCGCAAATATCTGTGACCTCTGGCAAAAACAGTGACCTTAGGTAACAGCGAGAAACTACAGAGGATCCTATGCAACAACAGCTATGGACATTGTTTTTACGTCTATCAATTATTTACAGACTCCTCAACTTTAACGTTGAAAAGGAGCGCTGATTATGGGCCATAGTCTTTAACTTTCTTTATCCATAATATCCAATGTAAACTTAAACTGTTCTAGTATTAAACATACTTTAAGTTTCTGGATAGAAGGTACTAAATATTGCAGTGCTAGTAGTAAGGAAGGTTTTACAAATGATTTTCACGTAGATAAATCTAGATAATCTCTCTTTTATCAACGTACAGCGCAAAGAAAAGCTATAAAGAAATCGAAAACTGATCTTTTAATACCACATAGTTTCGGTGAAATAATTATAGATTTCGCATTCCTCCTTGTGTCCAAGTGCCATTGTGTAACAAAGCAGCGCGAGTAAAATACGTAATAAGTTGGTCTCTATTGTTGCCCGTAATATCTTACCCATATTGTCCTACTAATGTATCCTTTTCCATTGTTTCCATTCCGTTATTCAAGTCATTAAGCATTACGACGTTCCTTATTATTTAGCTGTTTAGTTTTCGAAGTTTTACGATTATTCCGGGCGATCTGTTTATGTCCACTAAATACGAACATATTTTGAATTAAGGAAACCGGAATATTACTGGGGTCTATTATTTATACTCGCCAGTTTAGAAGTTATTAAACGAATGCATGTTTAAATGCAATAGTATTAAAACGAATGACTGTATTATACCTTAAATATTTAGCACGTAGGTAATTTTAATGAACTACACATAGCGGAAAAGATTAAAGATAACAATGCTTATACTCTGTAAGTAAACAAAACACAAGGGTTAAAATAATTATTGTGGTAGGTATTTTTTTAGAGGAATTATGTATAAGCGCAATTAATAAAGGGTATTTTTGTCGAAAAGAATGCTGCAACATTTGGAAACGGTTATTAGGGTGTAGAACAGAAGGCGAGAACCCGACAATAAATCTGTATATTGTTTTTATTAAAACCACCACACGGATTAAAGAAGATTTAATAACGGTACGTTTTGTTAGAGTCTCAATCTAACTCCCGATTTCGGTAAAAAGTCAGTAAATTATCTCCTAAACACTGTCACGCAACGTACGAAAGCGATATAAAAAGAGCTGGAAATGTTTCCCTTTTATTTGATTTAGTTTTCTGTTTCCCAAGTAATTGAATTAAGAGCTGCTGGCGTGATAGAAGGGAAAAGTGTTTGCTGTCTAGTTCAAAAAATGATTTTTCACCTGGCTGCCTGGATGTGTCTTTCACGCGGCTATAATTTATTTATTAAATCCATTTTTATTGTTAACACAGTTTTCGCAAGGCGTGCGGTTGGGAAATAGAATTAAGGAAAATAATACTCTCAATAGGCTGACAATTTATAAAATATACAAATTGCTCTCACTTAAAATCACTTGTCTCTGACGAGCTAATCACTGACCTCCCTATTAAAAACACGATTAGAATTCAGCGTTCGTGCTGCGGCCATCAAATTTTCATTAAATGCTAATTGGGGTAATTGAGTTACGGTTTAAATTTTTCGCTCAATTAGTTCCGAGACTGAAAACGTTTTGTGTAAGTTTTAAACTCTAAAGAACCGTTATTTAGACAGAACGTTCATGCAAAAAAATTAATCTTCTTTCCGAAAAAAAAGCTTCATAATTCTTCTTCGTTATTTCAATGCGTACTACTTAATACTCATTTTCTAAACAGAAAACCGAACTGAACGTAATTCCCGTCGCTTTACAAATTCCTCAAACAAAAACATGATTACAAATTCACGTTTCTGGGAAACTTGCGTTTACGTCTAGACCTTACTTAATTACTAACGTAATGTTCACGTAGAAAGAGAGGATATACCAAGATAAAGTCTCTCAAATTACGCTCTATATGGGTTATCATTATTTAGAGCTCTTTCAGACGTGGTTAGGCGAATCTCTGATACAGCTTAAACATACGCTCAGACGGAGCTATTCGCACAGCCTTTGGCGTCGACGGTTACACTACCGTAATACTAATTTCAGGTGAACCTGCTCTTCAGTAGTCGACGTATTCCTTATAATAATATTAGTGTCTGTATCGCAGCGGTGAATTGTCCTTCCTCATCAACTAGACAAGCGGAGATGTACGTTGTAGAAAATGCAGTTTTCGACGTTAAATTAAAACGGAGACGATTATTATTTTTAATTTAACTTATAATAGAGTTCAAGTTAAGTGTTTTATAACTTATTTTTAATTAAAGTTGACGTAATGGCGTTTATATTGGTATATACGTAAGATTCTGTTGTCTAGACAGTTCTACTTTATAATAGATTTCAGTTTTTTTACTTTTTGGTACAACTTTGTTAGTTCTAACAGAATTAGGTAAGTATAAGTATTTGAGTAGAATTTTTCAAATTCTCGGTTTATTCTTATCGGTTTTCTTCTGCAAACACTTTTATGTCTAAGTCGAATAACAAAAATATTTACCAACCGACGAATAAATTGATTCGGTGAAATATATCATTGGATTCGTTCCAGTTTGAGCGGACTAAATACAGCTCTAAATATTCGTAATTTGGTAAGTAAAAAGGGGCATGCTGTAAAGTTGTAAAGCTACTTTACGAAGCACAAACAAGGACACCGGAGTGGGCGAATTACGTGGAATATAATCCATGCAGGAATTGGTTTTCTATAGGAATCTAATATGGAAATACTTTTATTGAATTCGAATTGAACGTTATTTACAAAGCTTCAAAGTAATTACAAGTACAAGGACTTTTTACTTATTCCACGTCCAACGATTTGTACATATTTCGTTTGCTTTTTAGTTCCATTTTAATCTTTTATTCTGGTTTTGACTTCCCGAACGAAAATAAACATACCATATTCAGAAAGGCCTTGAATAAATAATAATACCTGGTATACTTATATTTTCTGCTTCGCAATATTTGAAATTTTTAACAAGTAAACGCTTAACAAGCTCTATCGAAACTGGACGAATATATTTACGTTCCAGGGATATTGCAAAATTACATGCAGCCAGTTTACAAAGAAATGCACATCGAATGACGAACACGATTTCACGGTCGATGGCCAGAAAACGTATATTTATTTATTTCTGAATTGTTTTTCAATTTAGTATTGGCTTACAGTCAGAAATTGTGCTCTATCTGAATGCAATCGTAAAGTCCCCGTTTGCTCGTTGCTTTCCTTTGTGGAATAGAATAGATAAAGGAATATCGTGTACAAGACTCGGATATGTTATATGCATGTCGTAAATAACGTTATTAAAGGAATACTACGCTGCATTCATGCAAAATCAATATGTAAATAGGGACATTATTCATTTTACGATTTTTGAAAAACTTTCACTACGAAAATGAATTGTGTCAAATATTAAAGTAAAACAAACATATTATTGAATGAGGGATAAAGTCTTATAAAATTTCAGGTAAGCTAAATTACTATTAAAGTCACATTGTTTATTTTCAATCAATGTCTGGACAACCCTCGGATTTAATGCAATTGAGCTGGAGGGTGAAATCGACGAGTACGGGAAACAGCTCGGAAATAGCTTCGTACGTTTTAAGACTTCAGAACTACGGAGATTAATTTACAATTGAGATTAACCGTTGTTCTAACTTACATGTACTCGATTTGGCTTGATGGAGCGAAATGTAATTACTACAGCAAATAAGATTAATAAATTATGGAATTGGTTATTAGATAAGATTGTTGCAAACAACACTAAAGATACTCAACTAAGGAACACGTTGATGTTATCTACTGTGCGATATCGCGCGCAAGGATCTTCAAGTTGAACGATAACGATTCAAGGAATATAAAATGTTTTATTATGGGTAACTTTTTTAATAAAACCTCGGAGGAAATTGGTAAAGACGGAATTTATAAAAATAATTTCCTTCAAAGTGGCATAAATCTGCCCTTAAGACAAAGGTTCGCGGCGTAGAAATCTTTCATGTCATGAAATGGATACTTGCAACGGTAGGAAACTTAAGCGTATAACCGTAATATGATAAGACCTCTAACAAGAAACGGGATCCTATTTTATACCGTGCTTTGCTCGGTTCTAGCCCTTGCCACCCACTTAACCAAGTTTTTGGCTTTTCGGTGGAAGAAGACTTATTTTATTTATCGACGTAAAACGTTCTGGAACGAAAGGCAGCTTGTTGACTAGGATCTTAAAGTCGTGTCGCCCTAGGGGATGACGTACGAATAACAACCGTGAATGAATGAGAACCGATCTGGCCAAAGCGGTATGCAGTCAACCATGAAAACAGCTACAAATTTCCCAATTTATGTAAATCTCGTTCGCTTTATTTAATAGAGGGTGAATAACTCTCGCCGGAATGGAGACGACTCACGACAGCCGAAAGATTATGCTGAATTATTGTTGGAAAGGCATAAGGAATTTATTAAATTAAAACATGCTCGCAATTATTAAGAAATTCTTTGCCTCGAATATTGATAAAAACTCATAATTCAACATTAAATATTAAAGCATCTCCACTTATACAGAGCATATTCACGACGAGTTTAAACTACGTATACTTTTTGGAAATTACTTATTTAAATATTACCCGATTTATATAAAATTTGGTATAGCTACATACAAGGTCTTCCAACGAAAATTTGATCCCCCCCTATAACTAGAGAACCAACATTTTTTTCAAAATTCGTTAAGACCCTTCAATTCATTATTAACCCGTTAATTCATATCAAGCCAACCTGATATGTTCATCCCCCTAACCCCCAGCCACCCTATAATCTTAGAATTTCAAAATTACTTTCCAATATAGCTACAGATAATTTAAGCTCGTCGTGACATACCTTGTATTTACTATATTGTTAGCTTATTCAATTAATCAGTAAATTTAAATAATTAAAATTTTTCTGTATGACCTGAATAATATATGGGAAGCGGCTTTTCAAGATCTATTTTTCCGAAAGACTTGGCAAATCGACTAGAAATTGCCAACTCTTTTTTTCCTGCCACTAGGTCATCAGGCGTATTAAAAATCCGGCCACGGGAAATTAGTTTTTCCAAGACCCCGAGGTCAGATTTAACAATTCCTATAAATCACTTTTAACGCTCGGAAAATACACCGTCATTTTATTTTTAATTTGCCGTAGACATTCTTTTTGGGAACTTTAATAAACTTGATTAAATTTTGTGGCTCTGAATAAATTTGGTTTTTGACGGAAAGGTTTCTGAAAAGCGGTGTGTGAATAACAGTAATTTCATCTGGTTTTTTTTGGACCTCTTTTCATATAAATTGGTATAATTAAATGGGATGTATTAAAAAAGTTGTTACTTTCGTGTTAATTGTTAACCAATTAATTAATTTCTGCTCAACTATCCCATTTTAAAAAGTGGGTATTTCAACGAGTACAGGATGTAATATAAAAATGTCGACGATTCTTAAATTTAATAGAAACGAGATATAACATATAATTTAATACCGTTCAAATTTTGATCGAACAAAACGATATAGTTTTCTATTATTTGAAATACCTATACTGCGAACAAAAATGCGATATTTTTATCCGTATAGATAAAGAATCATCCGCTTATTGTCAAGAGAGCAATATTAAACGAAAGACTCGGCCAAATAAAGGCACTTTGTTTTTCCGAAACAATAACCCATGAGAATAGTCGCTTCCTATGCAGTGTTAGTTATTCCCCAATCAAATTGACCTTTAACCCAAACCAGTAATATATCAAGTAAGTATGTGTAAAGTTTAATGCGAACAAAATGAAACTAATCACCTGGAAAATCACCCAAGATCATTAGAATAATGATGAAAGAGAAGTAATAAATGAACATTAATTTACAAATTACCTACTAAAATGGAACCTAATTTTATATTAGCGAATCCTCAATTAAAATTTTGATTCTATTTCGTGCCTTTAATTTCATGTTAAACTTTTAATCATCGGAACTTTTCGTCACGAAAATATGCAGAAATTATAACAAATTTTCTTCTTACACGTACCATTTGATACTGGTAATGAGTTGTATTTTATTTAGAATCCCAAAGTTCGGTGAATTTAAAGTTTCCACGACGTTCCAACGCTTAGCGAGCGAACTCAATTAATTATGTTAATGGTTGCCTTTCTTGCGAATCGCTCTGCGTCATTAATGAGTATCACCATATTCAACCGAAAGTCTCTTTGGTATTGTTTGCAATGTGGCAAAAATCGAAGCTTTAACAAGTTACCCAAGAATTCAGAAACTTCAAAATCTAATATTTCCTTCTAAAATTAATACAATTCAATTTAAATTATTAAGGACGATATAATAAAACGAAGTGCCTATTACATTAATACTTTTACAATCGATGTAAATTTTTAATCTTGAAAACCTGGCGAGTTTTCAATGCATTTCTACTATAGTCGCATTTTCAACGTTCGTAAGTAATGAAACTGGTTTCGTAACATTTTGCATTCCTTTAAAATCGGGACGCTTAATATTCCGAAGACATATTTCGTAGATGAAGTTTATAAAACGCGAAAACCGGCAAAAGTTTGAATAGCTTCGGAAAACGAATGAGTTCAATTTTTCCGTATCAATATTTTCAGAGAATATCTAGTTGGGCAGTATAGATGGATAGAAACTCCATAAAATATAGACGACCGCTGGCAAATAATATTAAAACGATTTTCTCTCTACATCTAAAAAGATTAATTTATTTTAAACAGATACTATATGTGTACATATAAGGGAATAGTTTACATAAATTTACCTTGGTGTGTAATATGAAACTTTTGTGGTTTGAAATTATAATTAAGTTTACTCTCAAAGGAATCCTGGAAGTTGAAAAATCGCGTTTAAAATCATAAGGATGCACAAACTACTCTTATTTATCAAACAAAGTGAAGGAATGCACATGCACATAATAATATAGGACAAATAAATCCTTTAGAAGTATAATAATACATTAAGTATAAATTTTGAGAATGATAAGCGATAAAACTTCACGTAACATGACATTGTTGATCGTGGAAAAGCATTCGGAATTAAACTTTTTTAAACTATAGTAAAGTAAAACTGAAAATCCGGCTGGCTGGGAACTTCCGCAGGAGCACATTTAAAAATATTTTTAAAAACTGAATCGCGTTCGAACGGAAATTCGTTCTCTTAAGCGTAAAGTTCGATCTCATGTGGCAAGGGTGAGGATGGAAGATTACTGTCATTATATTTTTCAGGTCTCTTTTATTCGAGCGATTCGACATATTTTATATTCGTAAGCTCAAAAACGGCATTCAATTGTGATGGATTTCACGTAGAGAATGATTTTACATTTTTAGTTTAACGTATAGTTTAGGAATAGCAACGAATTTTGTGTTTCAATTTTTTTTATATTCGTCACTTGAATTTTAAGTATCAATATATTCCTAAATAAATTTACATGTCATGTGAAGTGTTATAAATCTACACATACCAAATCGCTTTTAAAATTTAATCTACTTAGTACCCCTAAATCTGTCTTTATAAAAGCATCATTACGCATGTTTTAACAAATTAAAAAGAAACCACCACTCGAACAAGCACAATATTATGAAGCAAGGAATCTTTCCGCTTCGACTCCCCCGAATTTTTGATATGAAAGAAAATGATCCGAAAATGAAAGATTACATCTCAAACTTTTAAGAATGTTCCACATCTATCAAGTTTCGGTATCTTTCTTAACCTAAAACGCCGCGGTATTAGTCACCTTTGGCCTCCGGAAAAAAAGCTTGTCGTATGTTTATCAAAATGTGATAAATAACCTATCGCGAACGGTTTTTTATTACTGAATATGGTTATCCATCATTTACAATGTAAATTATATCAATTAATAACTACACCTATGACTATTAAATAATTTATATAACCCAAATTGTATTTTTGAAACATAAATAGATATGTGTATGACGGTTAATCGCACTACCTTTGAAGTTAATTAAAATTTTATGATCATTATAAAATATGTATTAAACGAATTAAACGGTTATTACTAGATACCTATTATACCGAGTAAACTGATGATCGTTGTTATAAAGTAGATACATAAAATCGTTAATAAAAATCAAGCATAAAATAAGTTACCCCCATTATTAATCATCGAGTGGTGATTTAACCGTCAGACTATGAACATAAAAAATGTAACTACAACCGCAATTCTTTAGCGAACTTCGCATCATATTTCAACTTTATGAACCAATTTTTAAATCTATTTTTCCGAACCGTACTTCATGTGTCTGGAATGAAGTGTCCCGAAGGTTCGGACATCAATATTCAAAGTTTGTCCTCGCAGGATCATTTATTATATGTCTTAGAACGCGCCTTCCTTTTAACTGCATCCAATTTAAAAGGGGCCCGAAGGCGATTATACACTTCGCCTATTCGAATTCTATCTGGATTTTGTGATTTGTGATTTCGACTTGCCGCTTCTTCACGAAAACGACGAATTAAATTTAACACTATTCCGGCTGCGATTAAGGATGTAGGGCGTGTATCACTTGAATTCGAATTGAAAGCTTTTGAGTGAAATCGTATGGGAAAATTGTTAGAGTACTATCTTGTACAAGTTTCTCTACAATTATTGTACTTTCTTAACGAATTATTATTAAATTTTTAGTATACATTTTGAACATAGAATTTAGTTTGATAAAGTGATAGAAAATCTTTCAAAAAAAAGTAAAAAGGTTTTCGAAATCAATAATCCTTGATATTCTATTTTCAATATCACTATACACCTACATGGAAAGAATGGAAAAAGGATCAACTTGATAGATTTACTTTACTGAGATTTTTTTATTCTCTCCTTCGCTTCGTAGATTTTAAAATTCTTTCTGTGCAACGTCACCATAAACGAAATTTCGTTAGATTTATGTTTTTGACATTGCTTTCAATTTTTGTCTGCAAATTCTCTATTCAACTACAATTTTTATAGTTTAGTAGGTATGTTAGTACATATAGTTTGTGCAAAACAAAGATGAATATGTCACATAAAACAATAACATAAAACAGATTATTACCCGTATTCAGAAGTTTCGATTATAATATAACCGGTTGGTTATAATAAGTGACCATGGTTATTCCATGTTAAATTCCATATAACTTATTATAACCAACCGTTATATTTATTATCGAAACTTCTGAATACGGGCATAAGTTTAGTACCTACAGAGTTCATTTACTATTAACGATGGATAATAGAAAATGTTCAAAAGCAGAATTAAATCATTCAAGAAAAATATATTTTATAAGAAGTCAACGTTTGTATATAAAATAATTAATTTTTTCTTGTAGCCTAGGAATATTGTCGATTATCAAAAAAAAACTCCAATTTGATTTGTTTAGAATTGAGCAACCTTAGTAACAAAATGACGACTTTTCTCTCAGTGTATAAGATCTATTATAGCCCTCAAAAAAAAAATACTAAAAGCTTCTTTATGGTATACAGTAAAATCCTTCTTTCACTAATATTTGGGTATATTAATTGATTCAATTCATAAAAATTGTATCTAATAAAACATGTTATGAAGCAAATGGGAAATTGCGTTTCTGTTACCAAACAAAGCTAATTAATTTTAAACAGGTGTATTCCACAAATATATTGGTCGGTATTCAGCGCCCCATTTTAACGTTAAAATCGGTTTTAGCGAGCGGCTTAAAGGTAAACAATGTCCTTAGTTACTCCATAACAACAATGTAGAACTGTCAAGTTAAAGGCGCTTTAACTAAAGGTGGTTTAACTTAAAATGGGGCGCTGAATACGGGCCATTATGTTTTAATGAAATTCTACTACATAACGCAATAATTACCTTCGGTGCAAGTCAAAGCCTACCGATAATTTGTCAATTAAAGAGAGGTCGCATACATTTACATTGTTTGTAGTAGGTATATACCGTTGCTCCATTAAATTTCTTACCATTTAGTATTGAATTCATGGATTGCGAACGCTTCCAGTTTACCTCTGTGCATTCATTAATTTATTCATAAACATGTAAACTAAGTTTGTTCCAGGCAATGGGTTTATTTACCGGAAAATTTAATAACGCGTCAGTAACAAAATATGAGCGCTATGTTCGAAGGCTGTCGCTTTAACATAAATTTTCATTTCATTTCGGAATACAAAAATCGTCCACAATGAATCAATCACCAACGAAAAAAGGCAAAGAAATATACGAGTCGATAAAATGCGGATATATGGTTATTTCTCTTCTAAATATGTCACTCAAGTAGGGCCAAAATTTGGGAAATTACGTGCCTCGTGGGGCCCTACTTTGCAACTGTTAGCTTAGGACGCGAAACCGACGAAACGTAAATAAATTCTGTAAACTTCAATCATGAAACCTACAATCTAAAGAACAATGACTTAATTACGGAATGTTGAGTTATTTAAGGTAGAATAAAATTATTCCCCAAATGTAAAAATGTACATACCCACGTCGTTATTTCTGAAGCATAAGTAATATGATATGAAAATGATATCTATATATGTACAAATATAAATAAACAAATGAGGTAAATATAGTAAATATGCATGAGATAGAAACTTTAAGGGTAGATTGTTTAATTATTGTAAGAAACAATAAAACTGTTGAAATAAAATAAATGATTTATCTTACCTATTTCCAGATACTTCTGATGAACGGAATCGTACTCGTCCCAAACAATCGAACGGAATCTATTTCTTTCCCGCGACGCCGCCAAAATTGGATCTTGCTTGTGATTCTCATTCGGATTTCTGCAATTTAAAACACAATTCAATTTCAGGTGTTAAAGGTATTTCAGTCGATTGCTCTAACTCAAACAACTTTGAGACGCAGGAATGTTGGAGTGGATTACATACGTTTGTGAACTTCTTACCATTAGATAAAGGACGTGTTTGGCAAATATTAGGGTTTTAGGGTCAATTTAGTTTCCATCGGAATAGTATAATTATTGTTTTAGTCCTTTTCAGAACCATTGAGAATTCGTATTAGAAAAATGTAAATTTGCCAGTTGCGTTTTACGTCACAAACAAATTTAAAAAGATTTATCCTCATATTAATGTGGATTTAACTTTTGAGTTTTGAACAGTTTTAACTAATTCGTATTTTAAACTAACAATGAAGCAACTATAATAATAAATTTCATTCAAAAATACGTGTTTCGGAAAGCAAGCTTATCCCAAACAAACAAACTAATTCCTGCTAAATTAGCTGTATCTAATTTTAATGGTTTTAACATGGCTGCAGCTTTGAAATACGCCAGATATGAGGCAAAGTCAAGTTGACTATCTATTATACACAACCATTATAGTCGTTCGTATTAGACGACAAATTAAAGTTCAAATAACCGCACAATGTCACAGTTGGGGGATCTCTTGCAATTCAGTGCATGATTCTGCAGTAAAGCTTCCGCTGCCCGTAGCTAAACAATGAATTTGAGGGAGAGGTATGCGTTTATAAGTTACTGCCCCTTCAAATACCGAAAGTTTAATTATGCAGATCCAGTTCACCAGATGCCGCCACGTTATATTGGCAATAAATTGGTGTATTTTAATGAATCAAAAATGTAGAATATTCACATAGTGTCTATTATCTTGTGCGAGCCGTAAATTTAGAAAGTAATAGTGCATGTTTCCTTTTTGTTTAAATTGCTGCTGCCCCCTGTCGATCCATTAAAAGTACAAATAATGCCGTCAATAAAAGGACAACTATACTATCCCTCGAGTTAAAAGGGCCGTTAGCAAGTAGAAAAAATGCAGATCGTTAATAGCATTAATTGAACTCTAAAATTCCGAATACTTTTCGTGAACAATGGTGAAACTGAAAGTTTTACGATCAAACTCTAGTGCACTTAACTTGATTGCAAAAACATAGTACTTTGTTATTTAGATATTCAGTGGTATTGGCAAATGAGTGTAAGGAAATAGATTAGATTAGATCAATGTGAATAAGGAATAAAACTTCATTAGGTTAGGCCAGTCGTTTAAAAAAGTATCTACCTACTGATTTCATTCTAATGTATTTTGTGCGTTGAACAAAATTATAAATAATGAATTAGAATACATACCCGGTTCTTATAAAATTCGCTATGTATATTAGAAAAGATTCTGATAGCGCCAATTCCGACTTAGTGTAGTTCTTGGGGAAATGATTGAAACCATCAACTAGAGGTGCACCAAATATGTAAGGAAGTTCTTCACCATGAACAGTACCCATTCTCTGCAAAAATAAAAATGTTATTCATTAAAAAAGAATTTTTTTGTTAACGTTAAATATTTATTAAAGGAGAAAATAATACATGGGTGTTCAAAATATATGCATATTAAATACCTAATTAAACAATCACTGGATGCAATATGAACTTTTACACACAGATTACACATACATAGTTAATGTAAAGAATAATATAGGTAGATACTCTTAATGTAAGCTCTATACCACCACTACGTTGTTTCAAATTTAGCACCTCAAATGTCAGTAGTAATACATACATGGTAAAATAATCCGCTACTATAAACACGTTCACCTATGAGTAAAGTAGCAGATTCAATTTTCACGTAATCCTCTTGTAATGAACTCTTCCTGCACAATGTAAATGAAATTAAAGGCGCCCGCCCTAGCGGGGTTTACAACACGGTATACATTAAATTAATTCCCTAATTAATTTTTGGAAGCATCAGAATTTTGTTAAATCCAGTTTGTTTAAAAATAAACAGATAGGAAGGAGCACCTAAAAGGTTAATTAGATCATTTAGCGTTGGTTATACGGAATATTTTAATGTGTTCATAAAAAAACACATCAAAACATCATTTAAACAAACAAATAAGATCATTTTTTTTTATTTTTAGCTAAAATTATGAGCTGAATGACATAATACGCCTGTCAAATACCGGATTTCACCTCAAAATCTAACGGAATAAGATGAATTTTTGTATGGACCCTTATTTTAGTATTAGCACAGTATTACAAATGTTGTCTCAAAAGTCTAAATTGCTAACGTGTGAGCGTCCTTAGATATTCGAGGTCAAAGGTCGCAAAAATCAGTTTTTTGAGAATACCTCACTTTTCTCTGCTTCCTATCGCATTGACTTATTTTTTACTACCTTCCAATACAAGGCACTTTCAAGATCGTATCTTTGCATGGTCAGGTGGTGAACAGTATTTACATTACCTAGCAAGAACTTACAAATTTTTAGGAAACCTTACAAAAAAGGGTCATACTTGGTATCTTGGTCTTTCAATAAAGGTTATAGATATAGATATAATAACTGATTTTTTCGACCTTTGTCCTTGACTATCCAAGGACGCTTACACGTTAGCAATTGAGACTTGAGACAACATTTGTAATACTGAAATAAAGTTCAATATAAAAATGCAGCTTATTGCGTTAGATTCAGAGGTCGACCCATTTTTTGACTAAATAAGTGTACTAAATTTTAATCTATTGATGTACATATTAATTTAGCGTTGGAAATGTTTAAAATAATGATAATTACTGTATCAACAGGCTCTTTAGATATCTTAAACTAATGTTTAAAAAAAGTATTCAATATTATTAAGATATATCTAAATAACTGAATTACAAAGAAGGGTGCAAATTTGAAATTAAGAAACCAAGACGGCACGCCACGTCATCTACCCAGAACGAATAATAAAATCCAACAGTTATGCCGGAAAATGGGTAGAAAATAAGGAAGCAGATGTTGATTTGCATTATACTGATTAGAATAACGAAACAGTTGGCATTTAATTAGTTTGTTGAACTTCCAGCTTTCCTTCCGACAACTCATAAATACAGTTTATTCATATTTATAATATTCTTTCATTAATTTTATGAAAACTTCTATTATGAGCCGCCTTCTTTTTTGTAAAAAAACGGCGGCATTTGTCGCCACCTGTAACTGCCGCTCCTTTATAAATAGCCGTAGAATAATGGAAATGAAGTAGCGTTTTATTATTTGCGAATAAAAAATTTCGAAATGAAGCACCGCATATAAGCGCACATTGCATTGCACTGTCGTACATCACGAGTGGCGGCTCCTATCCTTCTGGCCTAGTTTTATGCGCGAACACAAACGACCCTTTCGAGGGGTTTGTTTTTGATACTATATGCGGATTGTGCCGGGATATTTCTTCCTCACAGTTTTTCTCGTAAATGTGAAAAATGATTTAACTCGTAGATGCTGCGCTTTGAAATAGAATTTCACATAAAAAAACGTATGTGTATGTAGATAGTTAACACGTATACCTACATAATATTTCCTTTTAATATAAAAAATAGATAATGAATGAAATATAATATGTGTTATTGTGTATTTCCCAACATTTATTATAAATATATGTTGCGAGTACTTTTATAAAACGGCCTGTATATTCATATCGTTGTCTAAAGGAAATCTAATTGAAAAGATATCTATTTCTGGAAAGGAACCAATAGTCCCCAAAGGCGCAACAGTAATAAATTCTCAATATTTTTTGGCACCGTTTCAGGTGAAAACTGAAACAATAAGTTTTTGTGAAAGAAGAATATCAGAAAATTATTATGAATGGACACGTAAAATGTATAAAAAGAAGTAGTAGATTTTTCCTTCGAGAACTTAAAGAATAATTATCTATATGTTTTCTGCGAATTGTCTTAAGTATCTAATATTAGATAACATTTTAACCCAACTACCTATATGATAGCATTTCATAGATATTAATAACTGCTGAAATTCAGACCATGAACGGAAAGGACATAATTAGGAAAACTATCTGTTTTTATTACTCTTCCGCAGCCGCTAATTTTATGTTGAAGAAGTAAAAGGAAAGCACTTGAAAAAGGGGAGGTAGAGAAAAGGGTCCTTTTTCTAATTAAACCAAAAATGGAAAAAAACACGAACTGTTTCCTTAGGGCTCTTCTTATATAGTAGATAGCAGTGCTTAGAAAAAGATGTTGTAATTTCTGTTAATTTAATGTTTAAATGGAGATTAATAGATTTTTACTTACAGATATATGTGGTACTATACTAAAGTATAGTGTATCAAGTACTATTCTTTGCTTCATTTTTTAAGTGGAAATCAAACCTCAGACATTTTGTTTACATAAAGATTGCTGAGAAACATTAGGATGCCGAAACTTATCCTCTAATAAAACGCTTTTATTGCCTCAATGCTCTGAATTCACTCGTTTAGCTTCTAAAAAGGCATGAAGCTGACCTCAATACTCTTAATGGTTCTGGTAATTAGAGTCTTTAGAGATATAAAACGGAAATTTTCATTGTTTTATGACGAAAGCGTTCTACAAATATTTTTAACCAGGATTTTAAAATTACGGAAAGACCAGTGATATACAACCAGCTAAATGAAACCAATTAATCAACCACCTATGAAATTAAAACGGCTTTTCTGAAATAAATTCAATTCAGTAAAGCTTAAAATGATACAAAAATTCAACATGCATATTTCGTGAACGATTTTTTTTTAAATTAACCAAATTGAGTTGCTATTACCTCGGAAATAAATAATTTAAAAAGCACTGATGTAGTTAAAATACGCAACATAACTGAATTAAATAAATGCATTTTATAGTATTTCTCTAGTTATTAAAATAATATGTAGGTTGACATTCATCGAAGGAATTATTTTAATTTTAAAATGTTTCAATTTTAGCGATATCCTAGTTTAATTTATTATTTATTTTTATTTTTAAAAATGTAAGCGTTAGATGTGAATATAATTGTGGGAATAAGAACATCTTCAGCTTGTTTACGTACTATTTATTGGAAATATCGACATCCATATGACTAATGAGGGTATACGGTACAAGCAACGTCAGAGGATGATTTATCGGGTCACCTTATCGATCAGCTTATGAATTAATTATTCCCTAATTAATTATTAATTATGAGTGAATTGTGTTGTTACATACATAGGTATAATATCTATCTATACTTGCGTGCAGTTAAATCGACTCACCTGACCAGTGCGCACTAAAAGTAAAGTCCTATTTTGTTTAAATTGTTAAACCGATTTTCACAAACTTTTAGTATTTTAAAAGCACAGTCCTTCGCCTTTATAAAGATGCCACATTCAGTAAAATATGGTCATCACTTTTTAAATTAAAGTAATTTGAATAAACCCTTCGTGATATCAGGTGAGTCGATTTAATTGCACTCGAGTGTAGTTTATCAAAAGTTGGTAATCAAAAAAGAGCTTGGAATTGTCGACGTTTTATTTAATAATAGATATGTACACTTCCATCTGAAACGTAGATAATAAAAAAATCTCTGGCATAATATTTACTTTGTAATATACGCATATCCGCGTTTCGTGAAAAGATGAATACTTTTTGTACATTTTCGTTTCTAATATTCCACGAGAAATTGGATACGCTTCATACATATTGATGAAAATTCCGTTGAAAACCGACTGTTATCATTTTTCTCGAATTCAAAATCAATTCGGTAAATCAAATTATTTGCCGTAGATTAGAAACGACGCCTTTTTTGTTTCCATAAAACGAATATAGTATATTGTTCTCGCGCTTCCGGAAAACATGTTAATACAATATCTCTCGATAAGTTAGGAACGATTTGATAGAATTTCATTTCAATATTTCGAGTTGTCGCAGTATTTTCTTCCAGTATCGGAAATATGTACCTCTAGAACTTCATAAATGTTTTTATACATATCTATACCTTTAAATTGGTATTTATTTCCGCGGAAAGTGCAATAATGCGTTTAAAATTAAAAGTTCGAGATAGCAACTCCTGAAAAATTACGGGGATAATAAATCGCTTGACGATGTTATTGAAGTAATACCGTTGTTATAACACTGCAAATTAAATTCTTTTCTGATTTAGTAGCAATGTTATAATATTAATATAAAGGTATTTTCTTTCGGAAAAATGTACAATTACTCTCAATTTTGAGTTATTATTAGCTGCAGTATTGTTTTGTACTTTAATCATAGGCCATTGCCGAGTATACATATACATACCTACATATATGGATGGTTTGGTAGGCCTCTGTGATTACACAGTATGAACTCATACATTTCATGAAGCGAATATGAATAATGTAGAACGCTGTTCTATTATTTTTATTGAACATCTGTGTTCTATTCGATCGTAAAACATCTATTGGATTATGTTTATGGATTGCAAGCAATTTGCTATGTAAGTTAAATTGGATGCATATGGGATGTTATCAATTTTACAACTTCCTCCGATATTACATATCTACCTTTTACCATAAAAAACTAACAGTCCGAATTAAATTTTTTCTGAAATAGTTTTACTTTTATTACTTTTGTTAAATAATTTGAAATAAACTTAATTGTTGTATAACTTGAGAAAGAAATAATTATAAAAATTCCTACATATTTAGGGTGGGAATTTAGACCCGATAAAAATGCATTTTGCATATTAAAAAAATACTAAATGCTCGATAAAGAAATTAAAAATGTACAATAAAGTAGATAATAATAAACGCATTTTATTTATGATAAAAATCCCTTTTTTATTCTAAACTCCAAAACCCAATAACTTCTTTAGGTACTAAGTAATTTTGGATATAGGTATGTTCGGTTAAATTTTCTTATTTTTCTCTCACGAGTCTGTGGTTAAGCCATGTCCCAACCTTTTTGCAACGCACCCTGTATCTTTACTCGAAAATTTTTGTTTTTCATTAGTATTACATAATTGTTTGTCAATGTTTAATAAGGCTAAATTCATCTGTCTTGGGTAGACATCCGTAGAGAAATTTGATCAACGAACAAACACCTTTGTATTTATTTGAAAGGAGCCTAAGAAATAGAATTCTGTTCCTTCGGAATGAAAATTTCTAAGTGGATACTTTATCACTGTATAGAATGTCGTTAGACAGCCGGAAAGATTTTGATTCAATTGAGTTTGATAAAAATTAGTTAGAAAGGTGTAATTAAGCGTTTTAGTGAGTCGAGTCCAGACCGGGATTGCGCTTTTCTCCTTTCCTTCATTCAATTTATTTTATGTACAGTTACTCGGCCTGAATAAATAGGTACAAAAAATTGTATAAATATAGGTTGTCGCCGTTATCTGAACGTCTATTATATTAAAAATCGATTGAAGATATGTTCAATTTTAATTGAATTTTATTGAGTATTTTAATGAAACTTTATACCGTGAAATGCCTCATGGAGAAACGCGGGATCCTCGACGCCGATGGCACCATCAGTGTATTTCTTCTTTCAATACTTCGATTGAAAGCAACCTCAGAAAATTACATTTGCAAGTATCTACCTAGTCTTATACAAATATCTAATTGAATTTAAAAGGGCTTGTGTCTGAGTGATCGAAGAAAAATGATGATATAGGTATTCAAATAAAGTAATAATTACCTGTGGATAATCTCCGTCTTTGGTTTGATAATCGAAAACGTAGAAGAATGTTTTGGGACCGTTGGGCTCCTGGCCGGGTTGGGGCGGTTTAGCACTGAGCAGATCACCGGTTTGCACAAGAGGTGCGACGAATTGAGCGTCACTTAGAGCGGCGATCGAGGAGTCTCTGGTATTCACTGGATGCTGCACTGTCCTTTCCCAATCGGTGTACTCGTTAACGATCGTAAAAAATATCTCACTTAAATGGTAGGTGTAGGCGTTTCTTACGTAAGTTCGTAAGATCCTGTCTCGTCGTTCGCCCTCGAAACCCGCTGTTATGTCGTTGTTCGAGAATCTCCAAAGCGCCTCGCTGGTGACGACGCCGAAAAGAAGGTCGTAGGGATTATTGCCCCTGGGGGTAATTACGGCTTCGCTTCTCTTCATGTTGCTGTTTACCGGCCCCACGAAATTCTGGAGATCCTGCGGCTTAAAGTACGTAACCAGTTCTTTGGCGAAGTCCGCTTTTATAACGACGCCGTCGACGCTCGGACCGAAAGCGTTCAGATATGCAGGCGCCATGACGTCGGCTTGTAAGAGATCATCTAGCGGAACTTCCCGTAGACAGTCGACTATAGACTCGTGATCTTTACCCACGTCTTCCGGAATAGAGCAATTTACTTCCTTAGCTAACTTCACGGCGTAATTCACGGGATCCTCCACCTGAAATGGTAATTTTACGGATTGAAGAAAAACAATTTTTAATAAAACGAATACGATGATTGTGTTGATTAATGTTCTATTTGCTTTTTCACTTTCTCTGTTATTTCTGAGGCAGTCATGAATATTTTTATTCGTTATTAATTTTTCTCCACAATACCCGCAATAAATCATGCCCAGCGTATTTCAAAGTCAACTGTTTTTTTTACATACGGCCCCGCTCTATAAAAAGTGCCACATAAACGGCAGAATTCAATTCTTTTTTCCTTTCACCGATGCGGTAGTTTAATTAACAAGAACGGAATAAAACTCTCGGATTAAAAACCATATTTGGAAAACGGAAAAACAACACAGATTAGAAATTTAGATTGGCATGGAATGGCCGAGCCCGGAACGAGTGTTAATAATTTCATTTCGAAAAACATATCGCCGCAGATTTGATTCGCCTATTTTATACAGGGTGTCCCAGCGAAAGGTAGCCCATTTAATCAGCTTGTAACTTTCAATAACTATAAAAACATGCGATTTTCGCAGATATGTTTTAGTTTTGTTTCAGTGACACAGAAATTTTGTATTAGCTGTACAGGGTGTTTTATCAGAATCCCCTCTTTTCAATCGACATTGATCAAATTTTATCAAACGAAACACCCTGTATAAATTGACGTCATCTGAAAGATACACTCTTCTACTTTTCAAAAATGTATAATTTGAAGATGTTATTTTGCAAAACAAAGAAGATAATTAACTTTGAATAACGTAATGCAAATCGCCTTAATTAAAATAAAATTAAAATAAATCTTAATTTTTTCATTCTAAGGGAAGCTTTATCAGGCTTCTTCAATGGTTTTTCATTAGGAAACACATTAACATCTTATTTTTGAATTAAACATGTTTTATATGTTTCACTAATGTAGTCGGTGTGCAAATTTATATGCAAGTAACAGGCAGCTGATTAAATGGGCTACCTTTCGCTGGGACACCCTGTATTGCAGATCAGGGTTTGGATATAATAATTATTAATTATTAATTGTGATCAAATGAACTTACGTAGCATTGAAATTCCTTAATATTTACTATTTAGCGACACGCGGGTGTAAAGCAAATTATAGGAACACAGGAAACCGATTTTATTCAGTTTTCATTGTCATTAAGCTTTATGGCTATTAAAATTGTTTTATAACGACAATTAAAGCGTTTCACGGCACATACTCTACAAAGCTATATGTGCAAGTGAATTACTGGTTTACGGGACACGATTTTATTATTATTGTTATTGAACCGTTTACTAAACGAGTCGAACGTTTGGTTGATATTAAGTTCTATAATTCGAACGTTACTCAACTTACAATTAAAAGTCCTTAAATAATATCTGAAGTTGTGGAAAACTTCGAACTTGAATGGAAATTAATTCCTCCTGTACTTTTTTAAGCGTTCCTTCTTCTATATTTACTCAATTTAAAATGAAAATAAGTGGAAAACCGAGCGGCTAAAGGCGTTAACAGTACGCGAATTACAGTAGATAAGAACCTTTTATTAAAATTTACTTAAGTTTTCGCCACTTACCAGTGCCCAAGATGACAGTGCGGAGCCTGACAGTAATATTGTTCGGTGAAATAGTCCGGGCATTACTGTAGGCGATATCATAAGAAAATTTATACAAGCGGCTCCAGAACCGTGCCCTGCCAGGGTGACATTATTTGGGTCACCGCCGAAGAGAGCCACGTTTTGTTGAATCCAGTGCAGTGCAGCTATTTGGTCCATAAGGCCGTAATTCGCCACGCGAGCTTTGAGGTGCGGCGCAGGATTGGCATTTAAAAAACCTGCAAAAAATAAGCAAATTTTACTTTTATTGGGTCTACCAATATCTTTAATCGATGAATTTTATAAGTACATGTCTATAGAGTGATTTAATAGCTGAGGTCTAAATAATGTAAGACAAAAATATATTATTCATAGGTATTATTAAACTCTCTGTAATTGGACAGGTAGGGTTGGGTATGGGTAGTTGTTAGGCTGTCACATAAAATTTAGTAAATATAGAGCGAATAACGTACATAAACGCTTTTAACTACTCACTACCCAGAATTTTGCAGTACATTTCAAGCAGTTGACAAACAGACGGTTACCTTCACTCGAACCGTTTTATGTAAATAAGGAGTTAAAACAGATTTAATAAGTTCCCTAACCCCTATATTGAACTTGCATAAATTAAAGTCTGTTATAATGAGAATCCCTTTGTGATGGTTCATTCTTGTTCCAGTTGAAACGCACCTTGCTACGCTATTATGGAGCTAAAACGGTAGCTACTTTACGATATAATAATTTTTTTAAATGCCCAGTTTTTGTAGCACCCATCAGTATAACTTCTTCCTCTACGGCGCATAAAAATTCCCCGTACAAAGTTTCTTTTTCCTGATATTATTTTAAACAAAGCATTCAACTCAAAGTTTTGCGTAATAATTTAAGGTAAAAGCAGCAACATTTTCCGCTTTTGCTGCAATTTACTTCCGTGAAGAGGGCGGTTTCGTTAACACCATTCTAAAAAGCAAGGATAAATTTTTCCCGCGTTCTCTACTAACGTTTGTCTATGTCTGACTGTCAGCTCGCAGAGGGCCATCTGCTTATTTCTGTTCAGTTTCCACCTTAGTGGAGGCGCTTCATTTTGATGTAGGTTGACTCTTTCAATTTAAATCTGGCCTGAAAAATAGGCTAGGATTCTGCTGTATTTAGACTAAATTGATTCGCTTTTGGCTGCTCGAGAGTAACGGGGTTTTTGTATGCCGAAATTGTAGCTTTTACAAAGAATTCGAACGAGTTTATTACTGTGAAGCGATCTCTAAAAACGGAAATCGATATAGATATATTCTCCTCGTACGAATAGCAGGATTAAAGTAAATGTAAACACATTAACAGCCTTAGAAATAACTACTTAAGGTATTCTATAACTAAAAATTCTTGTTTGGAACGAGATTGACAAAGTCTACAATTACTGCCACGTTACCATTTCTCTGCAGAATTACGACTATTTTCCTGCTATAAATTTCATAACCCGAGTGTGTGATTGTAGTTTTACGATAGCAACGAGCAAAGCCATATTTTTCAACAAGTAGAAATTAAATTTTTGATTGCTAAAAATCCAAGCATACGGGTTCGGTTTAGCTCACGCCGGTAAAATAGCACGCACTGCAATATTTCAAGAGGAAATTGAATCGCTTCACCTGAACGGTGCAGCTTTACCAACGGTGTAGTAACAATCGCAAATTGAAATCGTTGAAAAAATGGCAATCAAAAAATGTAAAAAAAATCGTTGTAGCTAATCCGTATTTTGGGGATGATTCAAAATATTTAGGGAGATTTGTGGAACATTTCTCTTCCGAGTCCAGTTCAATTGCGATAAATATTCTCTTGTTTGTTCCTTTCTTTTTTTTAGGTATCCCATGTAGATTCTAGACAGGGAGTCGATGCTCGGACAAGAGGAATGCGGTACAATAAAAACCCATTCATGCCACATCAAAAACAAGCCATTACGACGAGCGGATACAAACCGAATACAAATAGCAATGACGGATATTAATTAGAAATTAATATCGTTTCGGAATTCATGGATAAATTAAAAAAACCATACAGGATTTCGACGTCATTATATCTCTTCACCCTTTCCTCTTCATTGTTATAAAGCAATTACATGAAACCCAAACAATTACCGTTCCAAGTGTATTCAATTAATCTGACGTGGCTCATAATTTTAAATTGCCTGATAGCTGTATAGATCAAACGCCTGGCGAATAACAAAGCCAGTGATTTACTAAATTGAATTTGCAGATGATGCTCGAGCTCTTTTCACGTGTACCGCAAATCTTACTTGATTTACAGGTCGGAACTTCTTGTCGCAAATGCGATTAACTATCGAAATTGTTAATCAAAAAACCGTCAAAAAATTTAAAAAATTAATCAGAAAGGGACAAAATTTTAGTTATACGAAAGTATGTTGAATTCTATTTCAATAACTCTCAGAGAATGCGTAGCTTGAAAGCGGAGGGTTTATATTCGTTCTTTAATTGTGGTGTATTTATTCAACCAAACAAACTCATCCAGTGAATGCCCTAGATGATAGTTAACTTCCTCGCAGCCATTTTACACTTGGGAAAGAAGAGGGCGAAGTCATAATGAAAGACATTATGTCGAATGGTATACTGCAGAAGTTACACAACAGCGACAATATGTCGACTTCACAGGCTGTTTGATGGATAAAGTATTGGTAAAGAGCTGCTTCCATTTACTCCGGTCCATCAATTTTTATGTCTACAATGCGTCCGAGATATTTCTGCTTTTATAGAAAAGGTATTTTTGACGGTTGCTTGGCTTATTAAATTGGTAGGTATTAGTAGGTATTTAATAAAAATAAAAAAGTGAGTTCGAATAAGTTCTTGGATATTCGCAGCCATATTTCTAGATGGAAATTGTCAAGTTTTGTGGTTAATTATGAGTACAAGATGACTATTATGCCGTGTGATTATGGAGAAAGTAGCTGATAACTTATTATTATTAGACACTTACCTAAAATTCCTAATCTGTAGTTAAGCGTTATTACTACGATATCCGCGTAAGAAGCTAAAACGCTTCCATCATAAGGATTTCCTGAGTTCCATTCGAAAGATTCTCCATGAATATAAACCACTACTGGATGAAGCGTTTCGATGGAAGCTGAAACAAAAAAAATATATTTTAGTAGCCTAGTAGATATCAAATACTTTAAAATCAAATTCCAGTTTTTATAGCTGATGCAAAGAAACAACGTTTTATTTATTCCTCTGAGTTGAGCTACTCGAGTATTCCGTAAATGACAGACAATTAAATTTGAAAAAAAAATTCAATTTTTCTCCGAAATCCCCGCCAAAAAATACTTATCATTGTACTGCTTTTTTTTAACACGCATTCAGACATTTCAATTCCAGGAGTTGATAATTTGAAAGAAAACTCAGTTGAAACTTTCGCCGCCTCCTTTTGAAGAAGTGTAATAAGTAGCGAGATTTTTATTCTTAAGTGATTTTTTACAATGAACGCAATAAATATGTTTGGGCGAGCGTGAAAGAGGACAGAAAACCCATTTCAGTGAAAAATGGTCGAACGGATGAATCCTCGTGACTTAACTAAAAAGGAAGTTTGAGATGAATCGTGATTTATTTGAAAGCAACTAAATTAAGTTATTTATAAATTAATATTTATGTGATAAAACAGTAAGTTGAATCTAATGAGGAACAATAGCTCCCGGGGAAAATATTTCTTCCACAATGCCTCTTGTTTGTCGAAGTAATGTAGGAAGGAAAGGGATATTGATGTCTGAACTTACAGTAGGAACTAAAGTTGGAAGTTTATCAAACAGTAAGACTAAAATTTCATTCAAAATGTAACTAATATTTATTGTTCCACCAGCAATTTTATTTATTTTAATCTGATGTAATATAATGATAGAGATTTTTTTTATAATGTTGTTTATGAACAGGGATTTCTTCTCTATTTTAATATCTATATGCATTCGAAATATCTACAAAACATATTTTTTTTAACTCGGTAACCCTCAACTTAGAGTTTGTTATATCCTATTCTTAGTAAGGAAACAATTTAAGCGAATTTAATTTCCTCATCGAGAGTATAAATTGCATTTTATTTCCAGAACTCGAGGCATTGCTGTAAACTTAAACAATTATAAGTGAATTATGAATTACACCGTAAAACTAGTCGTGGATTAAAGTTTCTCGAAGTATTAAGCCCAAGAGCAACTCAAAGACAGGGATACTGTTGTGCATCTGAAGTTTCGTCCAACAGCTTATCTTAATTTAATTAAAAAAGTAATAAAACAGTTGAACGATTTAATTAAGAACGAATGTACGTAAATTTTACGCGTAAGTACATACCTACTAGCCTTGAGGGCTTCAGAGCGAATGGTGTGTTATATTAAATACGGTAAAACCGGAAACTTACTATACTGAATTAATAACCGAGCTTAATTTCTATCAAAGATTTGATGCAGAATGTATTAACACAATAACGAGATAAAAGGATTGTTCAGCGACGTGAAATAAAATGATAATTCAAAAGAGGCACATCGTTTGCTGCTCAATAATCCAATTTATCTTACCAGGGACACAAAACGGTATAATAATGTATGAATGCAATGGATTATTGTTGGTGTTGGATCGGTTGGTGGATTCGTACAGAGAATATATTTGTCGGAGACTCGCAAAAACACGACTGGCTTGAGTAACAGTTTTATTGACAATGATTATTTATAACAAATATAACAACAACAGTAACTACCGCAACATAGCGTAACATAAGCTCGCTACTTATTGTCGGTGGTCGAATCGCGTCTATCAGCTTCAACACTTCCCCTCGATGAGACCGCTAGTCCCATCATCGCCATACAGCGTTCGTGCTGTGGTCTGGGCAACGTCTTCGTCAAAACGTCTGCTGCCATGTCCACGGATCCGACGTGCTCCAACCTTACCTGGCCGGACTCCACGACTTCCCTGACGTAATGATGCCGAATGTCGATGTGCTTCGTTCGCGCATGGTACACGGGATTGGACGCCAATTTTTGTGCCCCCACGTTGTCGACGCACAGGCGAATGGACTGGAGTCCCGGCGTCCCCATCTCTTTCTGCCTCCTCCTCCGACCATGGTTCGCCGCGCCTCAACCTCTTTCCGTTGTCCATTGGCGTAGTCAATGGATTGCAGTCTTGCATTCCAAAACGTTCGAGAATGTCGCGTATGTATGCCGTCTGGGTGACGAGTATACCGTCCGACTTCCTGGTGAACTCCATGCCTAGACAGCGTCTCGCCTCCCCCAGGTCTTTTAATTCGAAACCTCTTCCTAGCTTCGTCCCGAAATCGATTAAGATTTCGAGATTTTGGCTCATCAACAGTATGTCGTCGACGTAGATCACGACGAGCAGTCTCGTTCTGCCCTGTCCTCTTACGTATACACATGGATCCCCCGTGGTCGACTTGGCTCCCAGGGCTCGGAGATCCCCGTCAAGGCGCTTGTACCAGGCACGGCCCGCTTGTTTTAGGCCGTAAAGTGCCTTCTTCATTCGGCATACTTTATCACCTGTCGTTAGCTCCTTCAGCATCGCCGACGCCTTCTCGACCGTCCGGTGACGCCCGTTGACGATGTGACGCAGCGTCTCCTCCACTTGAGGTGGCGGTTCCATGTACACTGTCTCCTCGAGATCACCGTTTAGGTAGGCGGTCTCCACGTCGTACTGCCGAATGTGCATTCGATTTTGCGCCGCCACAGCGATGGCTGCCCTTATAGAACTAAGGCGCGCTACCGGGGCGTAGGTCTCGTGGAAGTCCTTTCCGTAGGTTTGAGCGTAGCCCTTTGCTACGATTCTTGCCTTTCGCCTCTCTATGGTACCGTCTTGACCGTACTTGTTGCGCAAAACGAACCGACTTCCGATAACTCTCGATTCTTTTGGTCTGTCGATCAGTTCCCAGGTATCCTTTTCTAGAATCGACCTGGTTTCGCTGGCCATCGCCTTCAGCCACTCGTCTCGTTCGGGACCGCCCAATGCTTGATTCATGGTAACTTCTGCGAGAAAACAGTATTCGTCCCCGGAATCAGCATAGTTTGCATTCGCGTACACTTTGCGTGGTCTTCCAGGCTGACCCGTGCGCAAAAAATGTGGCCTACCTCGACCTCGTCTTGAATTATTTGGCGCACTGTCTCCTGCTGATTCTTTCGGTTGATCAAGATCGCGTCCACGATCAAGGTCGACCTCGACGATCGGAGCATCGTCTTCCGCGTCGTTCGGAGTTGTCGGCTCTTCCAGGCTCGTTTCTTGTGGACAAAAATCTACGTATCCACCGCCTGATTGAGTAGGAAATATTCGGAGAAATTTGACATCCCTCGTTATCTCAATCTTCCTATTCTCCGGTATCCAGATTCTGAACGCCTTGGACTCTGAGCTGTACCCAAGAAACAGCCCTTTCCTGGATCGTGGTTCGAGCTTCCCCTTGTTCGGCGATCGATCCATGGCGTAGACCTCGCTTCCGAATGGCTCGAACATGGACACGTTTGGTACTCTCCCGACCCATTTTCCGTATGGAGTCGTCCCGTTCAGCTTGCTGGTCGGCGATCTGTTTCTGATAAAGTTTGCCGTGTAGACTGCTTCTGCCCAGAAACTCGCCGGAAGATGGGATTGAATTAGAAGACATCGCGCTGTCTCCATCAAAGTACGGTTTCGCCTTTCGGCAACGCCATTTTGCTCGGGGTTGTAAGGAGCTGTGAGGCGTCGCGTTATCCCATGCGTTTGTAACAGCGCATCGAATTTTTCGTTTACGTACTCTCGCCCGTTATCTGACTGCAGCTGTCTAATTCTCTTCCCCTGCTGGGAAAGTAGAAAGGCTCTGAATTTTTCAAATTCTTCCATCACTTGGTCCTTGCTTCGAATGAATCGTACCTCGCACCATCCCGAGAAATCGTCGATGAACGTGACGAAGTAACTTTTCTTTCCCATGGACTCTACGCGCATAGGGCCGCAGACGTCGGAGTGTATGATCTGCCCAAGCTCGGTTGCCCTCGTCGACGCCTTGGGAAAAGGCGCTCGGTGCATTTTTCCGCGCGCGCATACTTCGCATTCGAGTTTCCCACTGACGTCTTTGATGTCTGGTCCCCGAATAGATCCAGACCTGACTGCTTCGCGGAGATCACGAACGTTTAAGTGTCCCATCCTCAAATGCCAATCGGCAAGGGAGTTCTTCTTTGGCACCTCAGAGGACGTCTCCGTAACTTTATTGCATGTTGGAGCATTTGGTTTTGCGATGCGATACAGCCCGTTCACGCGATCCGCTGCTAATAGTACATCGCCTTGGTGGTTGACAACTTCGGCCTTATTGTTGCTGAAGATGACCCGATGACCCTTTTCAGTCACCTTTCCAATCGATATCAAATTTACACGAAGATCTGGTACGTATAACGCGTCACCAAATTTGACGGTTTTACTCCTCCCATCTACGCTTACAGCTACGGACGCAACGCCTCGTCCTCGAATGTCTGTGCAGGCGCTGCTCGCGAGATTCAGCTTACCGCGGTCGCAGTCTTGGTCCAAATCGACGAAGGACTCGACGTTCCTGCACATGTGCGACGTGCACCCGCTGTCCAGGATCCATTCGTCAGAGTCTGAGCTATTGTCAGCTTGGAATGAGGTATCTGCCGACGTGCCGCATTGACTTACGACAAAACAGTCGTTCTCAGCATTAGCGGAGCACTCCTGATCCCTCTTTGGGCAATTTCGCGCGCGGTGTCCGACGTTCCCGCACTTGAAGCACTTCATCTTTGAATCGCCATTGGTGAGATCCTTTCCGGATTTTTCTCGATTTTTCTTCGACTGGAAAAACTTCTTCCCCGGCTTGTTCGCCGTCATCGCGCTCGGGACGGGTTTCTTATCCGCTCGCGCGTCGAACTCCTCTGCAATTTTGATGCACAACTTCTCCAACGGTGGTAGAGAGTCTCGGGACGATACCGCACACCTGAAGTTCTCGAAACATTCGGGCAGGCTTCGAAGCATCATGACCGTCAGGAGATCGCCATTGATTTCGACCTCCAACTCGGCTAGCTTGTCGACTACATCGGTGAACCTCCGACAATGTTCACGCGCGTCGTCCCCGTCACACATTCTTATGGACATGAGCTGATTCATAAGGGCCACCTTTCGTGCTGGCCCCTTGGACTGGTAAATTTCCTCCAGGGTCTGCCATACTTCACTCGAGGTCTTGCAGTGCTTGATCTGCTTGATCTCAGACGGGCTTATTGCGAGGATGATGTCCGCCTGCGCTTTTGAGTCGTTCTCTTCCCACGCACAAACCGCCTCCGCCGCCTTTGCCGTACTGCACGCCTCACCTTCAGCGGTCGCCGCTGGTTTGGGTATTCGGCCGTTGGTGTAGCCCCACGCATCGTTCTTAATCAGGACGGCACGCATCTGTATCTTCCAAGTGTCATAGTTATCCTTGGACAGAGTTTGGAATCTAACACCGGTTGAACTCATCATCGCTCCAAACGGGGAACACGACGACACAGGTTCACTTGCAAAATCTCTGCGAATTTACTCTTCGAAATTACTACTACTGCACGAAAGCACACGTGCACCTGGGCCCATAACCTGTTGGTGTTGGATCGGTTGGTGGATTCGTACAGAGAATATATTTGTCGGAGACTCGCAAAAACACGACTGGCTTGAGTAACAGTTTTATTGACAATGATTATTTATAACAAATATAACAACAACAGTAACTACCGCAACATAGCGTAACATAAGCTCGCTACTTATTGTCGGTGGTCGAATCGCGTCTATCAGCTTCAACAATTATACAAAGGCATTGTGTTATCCACAATGAGGTTATTTGAATTTTATTGTTCTTACTATAATGACACTTTCTTTATCAATTAATTAAGATCAAAGGAAGTGTAATCCTTTGATAAAAGGACTTTTTTTCTTTATCTACGGATTAACACCTGTATAGAATAATTTATTAAGCGAACCATATTTTTTTAACAAAAATAATATGTAGGTATTTTGAAACATATTTTTTTCCATCCTAGAGAATTTGATTCAGAACTGTTTGGTCGCCAAATTGGAAATATCTGGTTTATTGACTGGCCTACAACAAAAATGATATAAATCCTCGTTTGATTCCTTTCTTTATCTTTAGTTTTTATTGGGAAAGCCGGATTTTCTGTATGTGGCGGCTTTCTATAACATATCATTATTTTTATTACACCAGCCTTTTTTAAAACTCCTATATTTTGGAATATCTTCTACAGCTTTTCCGCGTTTTGTACTATTTTCGTATATCCTGTATTGGTTATGCGAATATTTTTTTTGTGAATGATAGTGCTTTAACAAGAAATATTTTCTTTCCCGGAAATATCGTTTATGCTTCATTACTACATATTTGAATAATATTTAAATATTGTTTACACATTAAGTAAAAACGAACACTCCTTATATTTAATGTAAAATGTAAAAAAACCATTTAAGTAATATATTCACTTTTCATCCCCAAGAAGAAAATTAAATCTTAATATATATTATTCAATGTCACAGTAAATATACTTCCTCAAGTACATTTCCCTGTTCCTTAAATAAGATAATATTTTTCCTAAATACCTTTTTGTTCTTGTTTCAGCAAAAAAAACTCAGTGTGAAGGGAAAGGTAGTGCGAGGGAAATATCTACCCTTACAAAAATTACTAACTTCGACGACAATGGGGAATGTGTCAGCAAATTGTTAAAAATAACAACACCCGATCGATGTTACCGAAGATTCTCCGGCAATATAAAGGAGATTGAACGTTTTTTTATAATCTTATCACCAACTCATAGATAAAACCGCTGAAATAAGAAACGATTGCGGTTCCGCGCAAACAGATTAAATTGTCTCCGCTCACCATGTTGAGATATAATAAATCAAGAGACAAATCCTGGATACAGCCCCACATTTCGCTCATTGTCACTATCTCTGAACACCGAGATGCACATTTATCATTATTTTCTGTTTGCAGTAAAAGCCTCACGTACACACTAAATCACTTCTTTTTCCTAGATACCTAAGGTGTAGAATATAGAATTCGAGGAGAACATCAAATGAGCATTTTACACTGATTTGCACGTTTATCTCGAAAACGATATGAAGTCTGCGAAACCGTTCGTAAAGACTTCGTAATTTACTCTGTAATTTACTACGTTATTTACGGCATGTTGTGTCTATTTAAAATGTGAAAATCTTTCAGAAAGTAAACTATCTAAACATTAGGATATTTTTTTTAATATCAATTTGTGTCCAATAAACTCATTTAGGTAGTGGTGTAGATAAAAGTATAATTGTTTTACACAAGACTAAGTGTAGTTTAAGCCTTTGAAGCCTTTAAAGAGCATATTTTAAAACCTTCCAAACTGTTGCACTCTAGTTGTTTGTGCGAGAAACTTTAAATATCCATGAAAAATATCAAGTATGCATTAAGCATAGTTTAAAACAATTTTATATTGAATGAGAGATCGTTTTAAAATGTTTAGGAATGAAAGCTCGTTTTAAAATGTTTAGGAATGAAAGGGGGGAGCACTATAATTCTCACAGTCAGAGAAATAATTCTGCAGGCAGCGTATCCGTATATTGCATATCCATTGATTGCATACTCGTATGCATATCAAAGGAAATATTGACAATAAAGCACCATTTTAATTAAATTTCTTTTCATTTTTCGTATATAATATTACCTTAACCTTAAACTAAAAGGCGATTTCTTTCATTTTATTTGATTTTTATTGTACTTATTTATATTTCATTAAAAAAGGTTTTCTGGTAAAAGTTAAATATTTTGGAAATAATTGCCAACCAAACTTAGAGAGAATAAAAACATTGTGCCACAATAAGAGTGTGTAACGTGAAGTAAGAGTACTTATTGTTAATGTTAAATTACGCGAAACAAATATAATTTTTCTGATGCGAATATAATCGCGACAATAAATGAGAATAATTCCGCGCGAATAAAAATGTCCTTTCTCCGGTTTCGCTCCATAATCCGTCCACAGCAGGAACAGCAGTCGACCACCCTCCCAATTCATTTTCGAGCCGCATCGAATATGAGGAGAAACGACCGCGCCGTTGTTAGAGCAAAGCACATACCAAAACAGAAGCTTGAATAAAGCTTACTCTAATCCGATTCACAGAGAGAAAATCTTAAATCAGAAGTTATGGCGGGGTTATACGCCTGTGCTGCCGGCTGCCATCTTATTTTCCTGTATGCGACTTGTTTACTGAAGTTTCTTCAAAATATTTGTGCGTTAGGCGATAAGCCTAAGCTGCCGTACTTATATTAGACAAGTTGGTTTTTTCTTAAATGTTGCCGTTTATTTTTTTTTTCAACTACATTTCCTTTGTTAAGGGGCTATACCAGTGTAACCCATGAAAAATTACACAGAATAAGGTATATTTTCAGCTATATATTTTAAGGTTTCTTTCTACAAAAATATTGAAAAATAACGTTATCGTTATCGAAAAATAACGTTAACGGAGTTATGTGCTGTTTTCGAAGGTGCCAAAAAAAAGTTCCCCAACTGCTGACATGATTACGGCCGAATGAGTAGGTGAAACAAAAAAAAAATCAAAAAGGTTATTAATGTTGAAGGTACTTCATATGCAACGATTTTTGAAAAATATAAAAAATTAACAAAATGGCGTAGTTCTGAAGAAAAGTGTTGTTTTTTGGGGGGTCAAAAAAGTGTCGTTTTTTTAAATTGACAATTTTCAACCAATCAAAAAGATTGTAGGTCATTGTGTAGTAAATATATTCAAGAATACTCAGTGTCAATTTGAAGTCGATCGGTCAATTTCTCTTTGAGTTATGATGTCATAAATTTTGAAAAATTTCGTTTCGAGAAAAACGCGTTTAAAGTTTCAACTATCCATTTATACCTGCGAGCGGTTGCTCTTTTAGAACGCTGCCATTCAAAAACTATTCAAGATACGACATTGCCGCTTTCACAGGATATTTTTGAAAGCATAAACTATCGAATAAGCCAAAAAAACAAAAATCGTTTTTTTGAAAGTGTCACACTGGTATATCTCCTTAAAAGATCACAACAATTTTTTCGAAGTTCGCATGTCTGTGAAATAAACTTTTATATGCAAATATCACTCCTTCAAAGGATTTGTCTAGTTAAATTATCTTCAAATAATTCTGTTCGGTTCCTTTTTAAGAAATAAGTCAAAAATTGGTTGTATTTTTACAATTTCATTATTCTCTTCGTTTTTTCTAACTTTGCAACTTCTCGATAATCTATATTTCCACAAACTGATATTGCGGGAATGTTTAGATAAGTTTTCGGTTTTGTTGGACACAGTTAGGAAACTTATATTAGGAAGAATTGAGACTGAAACAATTAATATCTATCTGGCACTGTTTCTTCGTCTAAAAATCAAAAAAAAGTAGAAGTCTTTTACACTACAATAAATTTTACCAGTATGCGACTTTAACGAAATATATCTAAGGTAATAAATGTAGAGAAACATCAAAAAAAACTTACCTTGAGACGGAGCGTATATGTTCAAATATAGACAATCTTCGCTTTGATTCTTCAAATAGGGCAATAATCGCTTCAGATACTCCAGTCTTCCTTTAGGCATCCTTTCGAGGGCGGCAGTCTCGTTAGATATATCCGGCAGTTTTTGAGGACAAACCGGACCCATTTTATCCGATATTAAAATACCTTCCCAAGGACTGGGAGTCCTAGTGGGGCTGAACCGATTCGAGTGAATCGGCGGCGTTGCGTACGGCACTCCCAGGTACATTTCGATGGATTTTAAGTAGCGTTGCGAATCCATCGGCACGACGATGCCTTGCAACCTGCCGTATCTGGTCTGTACGATTCGCGTGCTCAGTTTCGCGTTCTTCATGAAATCGTTTTTTAAATATTCCGTATCGCATTTCGATGCGAATAATACAAAAACAGAAATTAGAGCCGGCAGGAGCCGCCTGTATTCCTGCACCATGTTTAAGTCGGTGGCATTTTCTTAATAAAACGAGTAGGTATTCATATCCCAAAAAATATGCTATAGAAATGGTTCAGAAGCTCCCATTTATTAGTTTTCCTGATAGGGAAGTAAGCGGTTTCAGCTGCAGACTTGTTCGTTGGTTATTACTGAAGAGGCACCTGCAAATAAAAAACATTTATTATATCTCTATATCAGTTTTTCTTCCAGACAATTCACATTAATAACTGGAAACAGCAGATGTTCTTATCATGCACAACAAGTCCCGTAAGCCTCACTAAATGTGAAGTTGGGTATCAAACAACTGTGTTTTCCGGCGTAACATACTCGATATATTTTTTGATTTACTATAAACTGAGTCATCAATTACAGCGGCGTGTTTTCTCCCTGTCAAATAACAAGCAAGTAATTCATAATTTCGCCTTCTAATCCAATCTCCTGTAGGGTTTCAATTAATTTTGAACGGTTCGCCGCACCTTATTAAAAGCTTCAGTGATAATGGCACAAAACGGAGCTTATATTTTCCCGTTTTAAGAGTAAATTTAATGCACATGTTCAATTAATGCCTATTTTAAAAACGTAGCATTTGAACATTGAGCAAACTGCCCATACCTACCTATTTTAAAATAGATACATTATCTAATGAGATCGAATTTAAAATCATCGCTCTAAAACCCTCGTATAAAAAAATTAGTTTAAATTTTTTATGTAATATGAATTATAACAGATTAACAAATTTGCTCCCTTTTACCTTTTGAACGAGTAAATTGAAATATGGCCAGCTGTATATAGATTTTAAGTTAATTGAAATAATATAGTCATGGGCTGCAAAACCGACGTAAAATTTTCATATTTCACACGTCACAAACATTACGGCTAATTTATTATCAGTATTTATATTCACTTTTTACCGTTTTATAAAATACACTGCAACTTTAAACTTTTGTTCGAATAGAAATTGAATTTATTTTCGACTCCGAGGACATTAGCTATTTTACGGAGGTTTAACTGCAAAACTTTGAAAAATGTTAATTAAATAATCGAGTGCAATAAGCGAGTTTTGTATCATGGGACATTCGGAAATAATGAAAGGAAAGAAGCAGAGAGTGCGAGAAAAGGTTTAATTCATTATTTTGGTTTTCCCGAAGGTAAATGTCCGACTTTCAAAGTATACATTGTTTTTTACTTTACGGGGCATTAAAAATGCAAATAAAGGAGAATGAGGTCGGATATATCGGTAGAAACATTTATTTTTTGCTTTGTTCACCTCACTCTCATAATTTTTGTGAATTTTTAATTATTGTTGCTTATGGCAGGAACTTTTTTCATTTACCTACAATCAGAATGTTTCATGAGAAAAAAGATAGTAGTAGGTCCCTCGTATTAAATTTTTCATACAAATACTGTCTAATAATAATTTTTAATTTCCCATACCAAGCGAAATTTGACTTCATTTAATCGTACATTATCTAATAATTATCTAATAAATTCCTGCCTATAATGCTTCATTTTCGTTAAAAGTCTTTTCACGTTTCGGCGACATTATCGACTTCTCCACTATCAATTATTATGTCGCTCCAAACTTCGAGTATATTTTAAAATAAGTACTTGACAGAAGTTTTCAACAAGAAGTTACTTGCAATAACTCAATTAATAAACTAACTTACAAGAGTGAAACTTCGAGAAAGGTTAATAACTAGCAATAACCAGCGAAGAACACATTTCGCTCGGTGTTTTTTACTTCATAAATAACATTTCCCCCAACACAGTTGTTGTAATTTAACGGTAATCAATATCGTGTAGTTGCAGGTAATGGGAATTGATGGACATTTCCATTAGTGTAAGGAGTTTCCGATGCTGTTTAATTATCTCATTTCGGGGTAGTAACGAACTTAGAGCCAAAGAAAAAATAAGATTAACCAAGTTTGGTTAGTCTCAGATGTTTATAATTGATTTAAAACGTTCATTTTATGTTGAAAGGAATACCTTCTTTCGTATAATTTTATTTTTTATTAATTTTGCATTTTGCTACTTCTATAAAAGTTTCAATAGTTTTAGATACTTAAAAACGAATTTTGAAAACGTATACTTTTCGTCATAAAAATTATAATTTTTTTTGGTAATTTTTGAATGTATAGGTACTAGATTTTCCGGATTAATGACTAATTGGGCTTAGTTATCAGTTAAATATAATTAGGCTGGTTTTAGTACTCGACCGATAGTTGTGGTTTCAGTTTCTCACGTTCTCTTCACCCAATTATTCCACGGAGACAACTTCCAGCAGAATTTTGCTCGTTAGCATTTCGTGAGCATCAGTAAGAAACTGAAGAGAAATTTGTCTACCAACAAAAAAAAATCTAATTTATTCGTATTTAATTAAACTAGTTAAATCCGATATGAATTAAACTCGCTATTTTTATAATGTTCATACCTATTAGGAAATGGCTAATGTGTTAAAAGTTTTAATATATGTACTGTATGGTTTGAGTGTATAAATAACAAAGTTTTAAAACTAATCGAGCACCGTTTGTCCAAACCCAAAACGAGTTACATACTTCCTGGCATCACTGAGACTGCTTTAAAAATTGACATTTATTTTATAATTAACTAGCTTCAAAATTTGTTTAGGGCATTTTTGTTGGATTACTTTTCATCCTCTTTGCATTTCATGGAAAATAAAATTACCATATTTTTAGGGACCGTGCCACAATAGGCTAATCATAAACTGATTATCTTGCCGGCCACGTAATAGGGAAATTTTCTTCCAGGAATGCCGACTAACTGAATTAAGGGGTGGGCGCTTTCTAAGGTTAAAGGGTTAAACAAGTTACTTTCATGATACCCTTCAATTTTCTTTGAACGCCCTTCTTAAGCGTTGAAGAGATCTCTGTAAAAGCTAAATATTTATTTCGATTAGTCAACAGTGAGGGAACGAGTTAACTGACTCTAAATAATTTGATAAGTTACGAAATTGAAATGATTAGATATACTTCAATTTTTATACGCGGTTTAAGTTTCAGTTTTTCGATTTTTAATCAAACAAGGTTCAAATGATCAAGTGCGAATTTGAGAATATAAGGAAAATGAGTAATGACATTAAACTATAATCTTAGTTGCTCAACATCAGTGAAAATAAACAAACTTAATATTCTACGTTAATCCCTCTGGAAACTCCGAATAATCTTTTTTAATTAATAGTAGAACACGATCCTTTAATCATAAAATTGCGGAATATGACAAACTAACGTTTTCGTAAAGTTCGCCAACACCGCTAAAAGAGAAATTGCAGTTTTTCTAATTACAAAAGTTAAATTAGAGACCAAGTAAAATAGACTTTTTGAGTGCTTTCACATTTCACTTTTTTTGAAGTTCCATCGTATTGACGCCTACGATTATTTATTCTCTACCTATAACCAACACTGAATGGTTTCCCATCTTTTTAGATTTTTTATTGTTGACAGGTAATTTTAGATTTCGGGCAGGTCTTAGAAATTGATGGAATATGTGGAAACGTATTCAAAACTGCAAAGAAAACAGATCATTACGAAATGTAAAATATCTAATAACTAAACTATTTTTAAAGTTCTTAAAATTAATATAAGAAAATATTTCTCAGATTTTTTTTAGTTCTTTCAAAATAATAATACATAATGATTTCCCTCGTTACATTCAATTATAGAACAATTCTCGTTGATTTCCTCGATTATATACATTAGGTATTTACGACGTTATAAAAAATTTAGTCGGAAAAATTCAACCAGCAGGTACAGACCGAAAACCGCTGTTTACTTACCGAAGCTCTATTAACTTTAACGCGTCATTATACTAAATGTTGCTCGTACAACTCCGCATTCTGGAAAAGTGGTCCAATAAATTTTTAGGGTCCGGCTTTATTGAGCGGGAACCCATATCAAACTGTTTCAGTTTTAAGGTTATTTTACGTTTTCAAGGAACAACAAAGAGACCAGATTTTTTATTCCGGTTTAAAGCTTTAACTATAAAAATTTAAGGAAATTATTGGAATAAAAATGGGCATTTGGGAGGTGTGACATTGTCTTTGTTTTATTTTGTAAAAACGTTTATGGTTTTATAAATTATCTATTTTGATCCTCGAGAATGTTTATAATTAATTAGAAAGGGTCAGTTAACGTTGTAGTAAAGTAATAATACATGAAGCTATGATACCTATATACATAATTCTCGAAAAGAAAATAGAATTATTAAAGAAGTTCGAAGGAAAAACCAAGTTAACTTTAGAAAAAGTAGTTTTGTTGCGAAGTAAATTATAAATCCCGAAAGAACAGTGGGGATTCACAACCATTGCATTATTAATAATCTTAATGATTTTGTTGTTGAAAGTTTGCGATAAAAACAAAAGACGGATTTATTACGACAGTAAACTGACAATGATTAAACCAAATGTTGATAAATGATTTAGCCCAAATAAACTTGCTGAGAAAGGTATAGAAGGGATAAGGTACCCAACTAAATGACGACCCTGATTTGGCAGATATAATTTATTAAGAAAACGTAATATATTAGACCTTAACATAGGTCCCTTTGAAATTTACCAATATAGAACTAACCCGTCGATAGTTAATAAATAAAATAAAGCTAGTTTGCATATGATTAGACATTTATTATAGTAAACTTATTTAATTAATAAATTAATTTCTCATATGCGAAATAGAAAAATAAATCAATTTATTAGTTTAAATACTTTTTTTTCTATTTTGCAGATATTATTAAAAGGGAAGATTTATCCCAGCGGCGAAAATCCTCGAAAAAGACATTATATATTCCGAAAAGATTTTTTGCTGTTGCAATCCCCACATGTGCTCAGACTGTCTGTCAGTGTGCAAATTTTATTTTTCTCTTTAGAGCTTTAACCGTTTAGAAAAATAAGAAGGGAAATCATTTGAAATCGTTATCGTCTTCTGTAAAAACCAACCGAATTTAGATTTCAGGTTTTTTCTTGTTTGGTCTATATTTTTGTGCGATATCGATTTTCCATTTTCTTCAGTAATTCGGCCTTTGTATTATTTAATCGGATCGTTAGCTTATTTCTCCGCCAGTTCCGCATTTAGAGTGCACTAAAGTGAATATTTTTTTCTGTTCATTAAAAATTATTTTCCTCCGAAAAACTATTATTTTTTAATCAGCGATCATATGGAATAAACAAGATAATTTTATTTTTATGTAATTAATAAACAATTTACGACTACATAATTTTATATTTGGGTATAAAAAAATTATGACATCTTAATTATTAGATAAATTTAATAAGATAGCGTGAACGAGTATTTTCCGGAAAGATAATTTGGATTTTGTTTAGTTTGTTCTCCAGTTCTACGAGCCGGAAAATTTATGAAGTAAATGTAAAAGAACCCTCTCTTTACAGTAATTTAGATGTCAAAGACAAAATAGACAGTAGATATAAAAATACATATTCATTCGATGAAACAAATAAGGAAATTTATGAAAAAAATATTGTTAAGATTTATTTAAGTAAAACAATTTATGAAATAAGAATTTTATGGCCAAAATGTGTATTTTTTTACCAAATATTTTTTTAATATATATTTTTTTATTATTTTAATTTTAATTAAACCTACCTTATAATTTTAACCATTTAAAAATACTCCAAAGTTAGATTTGTCATATTTTTTAAAAACACTTCTTTTTCAATAAAAGTCCCTTTTGAATGGACCACAACAATTCCAATTTTCTTACACTTTAATGTCAAAAAACAAATATTTACGAACACTATGAACCCGTGTTTTCACTAGTTTTTCGCACGTAACATTGATATTTGCCATCGAGAAAAATGCGAATCCATTCAAAGATTATCAAGTATATGTTCTGTCATAAAACAGCAGTCGGTGCAAAAACATGGCTTTTAACAGTCGTTTTCGCGTGAAAAATTGCCCGTCCCGCGTGAACCGGTCACTATATTTGGATAAAGGGCCGACGTTAAAGGAACACTGGCTGGTTTATCGAAACGCCGCTGAAGGCGGGACTGTGCCTGCAAAAATCGTTACTCGTCGCGCAGGAATCTTGGAATTGGGTGTTGCAAATTTAGTGCTGGCAATAATGAAACAGTACAATTTTGTTTAATATTCGTTTTTTGAAAAATTATATTCACTGGATTACTCGAAATTAAAGGTTATTTACTGTTGGAAGAGTGGGGCAAAGGGCTTTAGGAGCGCCAACGAAGGGAACCAAGTAATTTAAATAAAATAAAACATCACAACTGAAAAAAATATCTATTAATAATTTTCAATATCTATTATTTTGGATTAAAAAAATAGTGGAAGTGTGGGGTAAATTAAGCAATGACAAATTCAAACATTATTAGTAGAGAAGTGGGGCAAAAAGTTCTAAGAACGTCAACGAAGGGAACCAAGCAATTAAAAAAAATAATCGTACCATATAAAAAATAAATATTATCTACCTAATAATTTTGAATATTATATTGAATTTTTAATAATTAAAGTAAACAATGATTAGTGTCTTCACCAAAGAAAGATTTTATTTCAATTAATATAAGAAATAATTCAATATATCAGCCTGTTAAATAAGCCATACCTATAAGTTAATAGCTTATTCCAAAAAAAATTAATAACATATTTTCAAAAATCATCCGGTATAATAATAAATTCCTATATTTATTTAATTTTGAATAACTACGTAAGTATGCATTCAGAATATTTTCAATGAATATCTATCTATTATCTGCGCGCATACCAGAAAAGCATCAAAGATTTCTTTAATAAATGATTTCTTAGCTTAAATATGGAGAATTTAACTTATTCTTCGGAAAGGAAAAGAGTTCAGCCAATAGAATAGTAGGAATACATTCATAAAATAAGAAAAAAATTTATTCATTACTTCCGTATATTATTGAAAGTACTCATAAAATATGCAAGAACTTTAAAGGGATTTTTCTGTAAACGACGTTGAAAGCAATTTAGGGAAGTATTATGTCATGGGTTTGCCTATAAAATAGGGTATTTTTATAGAACACGATTTACTATTTTTTCAAGAAAAAAAACCCAAAAAAACTGAAAGGAATGGTAACATGATTATCGATTTATATTCTTATACCTTATTTAGAAAAAGTATAAGGTACCTATATACCTGAATATTACTAACCAAATTAGATATCTGTTTCGTCATAAAATTGAACAAACTTATTTATGTACCTATAAATAAATGAGCTAGTGTTATTAAGCTAATTTCTGTCCACATTCAATGATGCAAATTGCCTTTTTTATAGTTTTTACATTTATTTAAAAATATACGATACAAAATAATTTAAAAACAATTAAAATGGAATATATTATAATATAATTATTGTAAAAATAAAAACTGTAGATACAAAAAACATTTTTACAATTTAAAACAAAATAATTATTAGCGGATAATAATATAATAAATATATCTTCTATTTACTTATAGAGTAGATTATGTATTCTAATCATCAAGGTTTCTAGATCACAATTTTAATAGAAAAATCTGAGATTTAATTGATTTAATTTACATTTCGTATAAACAATTAACTATAAAACATTGTAACTTAACTACGTAGGTATGATTTTTATCTAATTTACATTTTATAGATCTTGCTGCATATTTTGGGATTAATTTGGCAAGAAAAGATTTTTTTATAAAAATGTAAGTAGGTATGTACCTTAACAGACCAAGTAAATATGCATGGACGTAAAACAACCTGTAGAATACAGTGAAATATAACAGATAATAATGTTGAGATATGTCCTAAGTTCTAACTGCAAAACATTGTAAATCCAACTTTTCGACATGTAGTGAAATATTAATAAAAATATTTCCTGGGCAGGGAAAACTATGCGCAACTTTTCCGACTTTTGAAGTTACGTTCACAGCTTCTTCGAGCGAAATGAAAATTAACTTCTACATCCAACAAAACCATCACCAAGTTTTTTTTCTTGGGAAACTTTTTACATACCTGCATGTATACAGGAGGTTCTAAATAGAACTCTTAATTTAATAGAAAGAGAAAAATATATTTTTATATCGGCTTTTAATTTAAAGATTAATTCCAGTTTAATTCGTCAGTAAAAGTTGGAGACGGTTAATGTTCAGTAATGTAACAAAAGAAATGTTAAAGTAATATTCGATTTTGGCAAAAATTCAACAAAAGGTAAATCAAATTAAATTAAAACTAAGTAGAAACGCGTATACTTCCTGCGCATGTACCTATTGTTGTTCTTAGTGATTTGTTGTACTTTAGTACCTATTAGTCAATCATTAAAAATATTTTAATTTCCTTAATTTTACTCTAAGTACAACGATAAGTAGATATTAACTGCACCCCAAAATAAAATTAACTACGCAATGAAAAATTGAATTTTACATATGTTTCACTCTTTTTAAGTAGATACTTGTTATTAAGTTAAAAAAATTAAATCTAGGACATCTTTCTTTGATTTAATTTATTTGTAAAAAAATATAGAACTACTTAATCGCAATTATCTACTCTTCTTAGTGTAACGCTGGTATTTTAAACTAAAAAGGATTATTAAACTTTGAAACATCTTAGCATAACATGGTAAGTACATTTAGAATGGCTAATTAATTTTATTCAATCAAACAGAATTCAGTCATTTGTATGGATTTGCTGGTAACTCTCTCACTTGATTTACTTTACAGTGTTTTGTTTTAAAATTGGATGAAGTTTCCTCGTAAGATATATTTGATTTATAATAAGGATTTAACTGTTTGGGTTTAAACTAATAAATATTGAAATATCTACATTTGCGGTGCATTTTAATTCATTTAAGAGCTCTTAACAATTGAATTGGGTTCTAATAGAAATTGTATTATATATAATTCATCTCTTAACCATTTATAATTATCACGAACTACATTTAACAGGCCGAAGTCTAAACAGACTGTTAGCGCTAAAGCAAAGCTGAATAATTTAGAACAAAGATAAAAGGGCAAACACGAAACTGGGCGAGACATAATTTAACTTAGCCTCACTAATTCTTGATAAATTGGCTGAAGGTGATTGTAATCGCCTACTTTAGTGTCAAATTAGATATTATCGCGTTTCCTTGTTTTCGGAATTTCGATCCGGAAAACTATGCTGTTTCGGGTGACCTATTCGCTCTGGAAAATTGACCAGTTAATAAGTTATCGCTGTCGGTTGATTATAGAACTGATAGACATAGTCGGGAAGAACGTGTCTTGGTATAGATTTATTTTCTCTCATTAGGTTCGAAGCATTGCTAGGGACGTGATATTCTTTTTAAATAGAAACATCTGATAATATGTTGAATTTTTAATTGCCTCTCGGATTATTAAGAAAAAAAGATGAAGATTTAGTCATCATAATAGTAGATAAATATTCTTTAAATGAATTCTGAATAACAAATTGTCCACGATGCTTCATTGAAATTTATTAACAATTCCGCAAAGGATGATACTGGGGATTGTAGGAAATATTCTGAAATGGGTAATCAAATATTTGCAATAAAATACAGGCCACTGGCTAGGAATGTTAAATGAAGCTTACTTTAAGCATACTTCGTGCTTTAATGTAAAAGGACTAAAATAAACAAGGAAAAATTACCAACATAAAACAAGGAACTAAAAACATTTAGGAATAAGATGAAAAATCTTGGCTCTCTCATACTAGGAAATTTCTCAAGAATTTTGGAACGTAAACAAATGTATTAATATCCTTATTGGTTGTAGAATTGTATTATCTATTCTTTAGAAATTTTAATCCTAAGAAATATTGAACAATAAATATTTTTTTTAATCACAAATCGTACAAATGATGTATTCTTATACACAAAACCAATTCATGTTATGTACTTAGTAATTCAATTTACCAATTCCATGTTTAACCAAATACATAATACAAAGCTTAAGTGTGGCATTCATAATTTTTCTAGGGGTAGCGAAATTTAAATATTCTCTGTCATTTCATCAAATTTTGATTTATAGAATAATGTATCTTTTTATTTTTGTCCAAAAAGACAGAAGTAGAATTAAACTCAATAAATTAATTTTATTAAATCTTAGTTGATAAATCTACTATAACATTATCTAATATTACGCTATTAGTAAATTTGGATAGAGCAATAATTAGTCGAAATAATTCTGTAAAATAGATAAATAAAGACAAAAGCATTTTTTAGCATACGAGTACATTTATGCATATTTAAATTTAAGCCACCCTGTAACGGAGAATCATTAAATCTGTATATTAACATTAATGATATTTCTAATATCAGTGCATAGTAATACTTTCAATATTAGGAAAGAAGCTTACATTACTTGGATATTACCCTGTATGTAGACAATACAAAAATACAAAACTATACTAAACATAACGAATTTTTTATAAATAAATAAGATATATAATACTATAGAGATGGCAAGAAAAACTTTAGGCAGGTTAAAAATATCGTAAAATTTTTGCTTATACAATTTCACGAACAAAAATCACAGCACATAAATACAAAACAATAACAATTAATCTAAGAAAACAATGTGAGTATTAAAAATGAGTATTAAATTTTAGTACAATTTATTGTCAAACTCGTTGATAATCTGAAACTTTGCGAACGATTTTACAAATATGTAGCAAGAATATATAATATTTTACGTATTTTTATGTATAGGTTCTAAAAAATGCAAACAATTTTGATTTGAAGTTATTTGGCATACTTTCCTTTAACATTACTCTTATAAATGTTTATTTTGTGTTCCTTAAATCAGGACATTCTAGAATGCCATATCTAAACTGAATAAATCAATTTAATATTCAGAAATACGTTTACATCAAAATCTGAGTATTCAGCACGAGATATTAATTAATATTTATTTTTGAGAACAATAAGTTCCTCTGTCGAATGACCGAGTTTGAATAATGAATAGAATAGCCTTCGTTATATGATAAGGGTAGATCCTTTTGTTTGATTTAACTTTTCGCCTAATTCATAGACATTTGAAATATTAAGTAGGTATTGTTACATATATTTAAAATCATTCGCTGATTACCAGGTTTTGAATCTTACAGAAGCTGCACAAAAGTACCTATGTAATGCGAACTGAATAAAATAAAAGCAACGAGCCAATAACGAAACTTGCTTCACGTAAATACAGTATAAAGTAAAAGTTTAGAAGACTCGGTCAGAACTTTTTATTTCTAAATTTTCTAAATAAGCTCTTAAATTATTTGATTGTATTTCTTAGTTTTTGCATTAATATCAAAGTTAACCAAAATTCATGGAATTTCTCTGGCTAAAAAACTACAACAATCAATACTTCTACTTCTACTATACACTGTATTCAAATAGAATGTTACCGTATCATTCAGCTCTAAAGAAACCACTTAAAAATTTACGTTTCATGTTCGGTAACGATAAGATCTTCATTTTTATACATGCAGTGAAAGTAGTAAGTCAATCTAGTTTAAAACACACTTTCATCAATTTTTAGTTCAGGCCGATAAGAACACGTAAAAACAGCAAAACAACATTTAATAAGCTAGCAATCTTCCAAAAATGTGCAAAGAAAAAAGTGATTACTTGTTAACAGGTTCAATAATAATAATTTTCTTAATTATACCTACCAGTTTTAGCGATAAATTATTTCGTTGTTTCTTTCAGACTTAAATTGCGTTAATTGCGTTGTTTCTACAGTTTGCTTATAATTTATGAGGGTATAGAGAATTAAATTAGGTAAAGGAAGAAGTTTTCTTATATAAATAAGAAAATATCAAACCAAACAAAATCAAGTTATTAAATAAAATAAAAATCAGTAGAACTTGGAAAACTTTCTGTAATTAAGTATCTACTTATAAGGAAAAGTAAAGGAGAAAATTGCAATACTTATATCAACTTCCAATAGGTAGGTATATCCCTGAAAATAAAGCAAACTGTTTTTTTGCAATTAATATGTAGAAGTTTCTACATTACATATTTGAGCAAATTTTGCTGTTTCGTTGTCAAGATGAAATTATTATTACGGTGATAAATCACAGCGATTTTAATAGTGATGCTCCTTGAGATTTTGCTTTCAAAAAACACCACTTAAAAAAGAAGAAATTAGCCTCAATTGAAAGGATGCATTACAATAAAATATTACTGATTTTTATTTATCGCTTTATTCTCATATAAAATTGCGAAGCATTAAATGGAAGTTAGTACGCTTTTACAACCAACACTTTTAGCTATCGATTTAAAGTTACGATTCGAACGCTTTTAGTATTCTTAATTCTTATTCTTACCGCTTTTCTTGCATTGTAAATTCTAAAAATGATATGAGGAACATGAAACGAAAACTATAGTTGTTTCTTTGTAGAAAAGGAATGAAAAAGAAGCTACCTCGATTTTGCTTTCACAGTGGCAACGTTTCCTGCAGCTGCTGCATTTTTTTGTGCTATGTGCGTCTGGTAATGTTTAGCTAGATGCGCTTTTTGTCTAAAACTCTTACCACATAAACTACAAGTGAACGGTTTCTCACCTGTGTGGGTTCTAATATGAACGTTTACCGAATATTTATCTTTAAAGCCCTTCGAACAAATATTACAGTAGTGTAAGGACCTTTCTTTCCTGACTATGCTAGTGGATGTAGCGTTTTGTACCGTTGCCTGAGTTTTGGATCCACTATTTTGCCTTTTGTATTTCTTTGAGGATTTTGTACTCGATACCGTCGCGACTGTTGTAGGTGGTGAGATTTGTACAGGTGAATTTAGAGTATACAGTAAACCTATTTGTTCGGTATTTATTGAATTAATACTGGTTTCGTTGGAATTATCTATCTGGCAGTATTGCTGTACGGATTCAGCTACTTCATTAGCGATGCTCTTTAACTTTTCAAAGTCTTCGGGATATGGCTGATCTAATTGACTTAAAAGTATGTCATCGACACTGGATTGATTATCGTTTTCCTGAATAGTTTTACAAGGAATGTGCTCTTCAAAGATTATCTTACCATTAGCGTCTATTCCGGCTACTATAGTAGGAATTTTAGATTGTTGTTCTTCTTCTTTGGAAAAAACTTTTCCAGCTTTACTCAAAGGCGAAGACAACACCTTCCTAAGTTCAACGTTGGTATTTACTGAAGCTTTCTTAAACGTACCATTATAACGGATTCCCGCCTTTCCCTGTAGTGCACTTCTCAATAGGGAATCAGGCGATTCTCTGTTATTGCTATTGTTGTTGTTTACTTCCCATTCGTTGTTGTTATTTTCAAAGCTCTCTTGTGTATCCAACATGGGACTTTCGGCTATAAAAGCATTGGTTATTTCGTCCTTATTATCATCATAGGTGTAAGTTTCTGACTTTATCAAACCATCTGTGTTAGTCGTAATATTATTTTCGTTAAAAGTATAAGAACTAATTTGGCTACCAGGTATATTGAGTATTGAATCAATATCAAGCCCGACTTGCAATTGCTCCATGGAGGTGGGACTTGAAATTGTTTCGTCTGCTTTAGGTAATCGGTACCACGTAGCACTTTGGTCCACTCCGTTTAATACTGTTAGGGTATATATTTGTTCGTCGGTATTTTGCTTCTCGGCGTTGAGTTCTTCGGATTCGTTATCCGTTGACATCCAGCAATATTTGTTTAAATCCTCCAGCAACGCCGTTTCGATTTTCACGGTGTCCTTGGCGTTCCATAGACTCGTTTCGAAATTTTCGGTGAGATTTTCTGGCAGTTCTGTAATCAACATCGTATTGTTATTCGGCTCTTTGGACTCTTCGGAGTTTTCCAGAAACGCGTTGACCGTACGGATTTGTTTGGTGAATTGTTGGATACATTCGCTTTCGTTGGATTCTGAGGGTACTACGAAATCGAAAAAGTCCGCTTTAGATATGTCTTCATTCCGGAAAGTTCCTGTCAAATCCATTATCACAGTTTCTTTCAGTTCCATGAATAGTAGTATTTAGAAATTGATTCTTCTCAATATTTCCATAGCTCTTAATTCGTAATCTGTAACAAAATTTACTATAAATAATTTTTCTGTGCAAAAATAAATAACGGAAGGACTATTTTTTAGGCTCAATTAATATTTTGGTAAAAATTCGTTTTATAGGGTGTCGATTTTTAAGAATAAATTTAGGGTAGGTGTGGGGTAGGGGTATGGTAATGAGTAAAGAAAAGAATTAAAGTCATCCGTCTGAATTATTTCTAAAAGTTTTAAAGCATTTTTGTCCATTTTAAGCGCTTTTTAGACATCCTTTTTCCCTGTTTTTAGGGGTTAATTTTCATTTCTTCGCTCTAAAAATTCAATTCAGCTCGTCAAGACGCTTCTAATGACACCTATTTAATCCTAAAATCGACATCCTATAAAACGAATTTGAGCCAATACTTCAAATAAAATGTTTATTCTTATCCAACTATCTCTTATCCAACATGAATATTCGTATTGCAATAATATTAGTGGGCGCCTCTGACTAGGCGTATTCCTTTTTTCTATTGTTCAAATAACTGACATTGAATGATATGTCGATATTTGCTATTAAAGTAAACCTATTATCATGTATAATACATATATTTTAGATAAGATGCTTTGCCTCGCTTTGGTTTAACTAAGCGTATAAACAGGAACTACTGAAATTGAATATTTAGATCATTCTCGTAAAAAAGTATACGATGATGATGTTTTATTTTATATTAAAAATTTATTACAAATGCATTAACATTTAATTTTTACGATGACAAAACGGGACTGTGGTAAAATTCTAAGAAATGGGCATCATATAAAAATTTTAAAAACTAGCTATTGAATAAATTAAATCAAGTGAAATTTATGTAATAAAATCGTAAAGTAACAGAAACGAGCACAAAAACAATTTTGAATAATTGCTTTACTCTATTAAAGAAGAACTCGTGAGTTTTCAATTAACATCTGAAGTGCAGGTACTTGTTCAACTAAATATTTTTTATTTTTTTACAGATAAAAATAAAGAGGATAATACATCATCCGATAAATGCGGAATGCACAGACTTTCAAGTAAAAAATTAATTACCAGCAAAAAGTAGTACCGTCTACTTAAGCCATTTTAATGTCACATACGATTAATCTGCGAATATCAGTCAGGTCGATGATCAATTAAATAACGGTTTTTGACATTGTAAATATCACCTCGTAAATAAAAATGTTTGCCGAGTACATCTCGAAATGCTTTCATAACACTTACAGGTAAAGTTAATAATTGTATACAATTTACTTACTTTGTTAAAACCTAGAAAGAAACACGTAGATATATCTTAGTCATCTATTGGTAATTTCTTGAATATAACGAGTTGTGGGTCATGATTTTTAAATTTGGTTTTGATCTTCTACGCATGTGAAATCTGAAACGAGCAAAAGAAATTTATTTTAACTAAAAGTAAATATTTTCTGAAGTACATTTATTTTACTCAAGATGAATTTAACAATTTTATAAACTAGAACGCTGGTAAAAATCAATAGAACTAGTATTAGTTTAATGTAACTTTCTCTCAATCAAGTATTATAAATGTGGGTGTTATCACTGGAGTAGGTACTCTCACAAAATTTGCTCTGAAGATTTTGAAATTGGCCTGAATAATGCAAAGATGACTATCTGTATACTTTTATAAGGAGGATAGCAGAATAATTCTACCCAACTAATTTACTAAATTTTAATTATTTCTAGATATAATGTATATGGGGACACCAAAAGAGTGTTATAATAGATACTCATTTATTCACTAAGTATCTACCTATTATATGAGTAGGCACTCAAAAAAAATATGCTCTGGGCGAAAAAAAAAATGAGTGAATAAGATTAGTAGGACAGAATATATTTTAAAAATATACTATACAATAGTTTCTTAATTTTATTTTCTTTGTTCGCGAAATCGAACAAAATGCATTTCAGCTAATACAGTTAAGCTAAATGGAAACGTTTAATATTAACCAATGATGCGTTAACTTCTTACTCCGGGCAATATAGTCTTAAAAATGAAACAATTTCATTTAACGTAGTACCTATACAAGTTGTATTTTTGTTCTAATTTATCAACTTGTACCTCTTACGAGTATGAAGGTCAAAGTTAAATATGTATAAAATTAATTGTACTGGGAATGTGGCAGTCATTACAAAGGATACTTTAATTAATTTTATGAATCGATTTAAAACATAACTTAGCCCACTATGTATATTTATAATTCAAGATATTTCTCCCATATGAGAGTTAGCACGCTCTAATTATTTAGCACAATACATAACAGAGCACTACTTTGCATCAGTGAATTTCGTTTTGAAGACAAGATTTTAACCGGACATATGTATTTTATTCATTAAATATTATAAGATTTTTTCGCGAATATAAAATGCAAAATTTCAAACTACAATTAAAATTGGCAGATGAAAAATAATTAAATTGAACAATCTACTGTAATTGCAAAACGAGAATACATATTCACTCTATATCTGAAATTACCATTTTCACGCGACAAAAACTCAATTTCATATCAAAGCAAAGTTCAAATTAATATCTGTTTTACCCATTTTCAGAAATTTCCATTAAATAAAGCGACAAACCACTAATCAATTCCAGTTTTTGACATGCGAATAAAATTAACATTAAACCGCTAGTATAATTTGAAATTACCCAATAACCGCAAAGTTCATTAAAGTTTAAGGTTAATGTTATGAATCATCTCAAATGGATATCTTCTTTAGTTAAATTTCTTTTGGTAATTTAACACAAATTAGAATTCGGAGATATAGCGAGACTGATGATGAGGGTAAAAGAATACTCCAATAACATTAAAACCATCTAGATTTAATCGTTACGAGAGAATTAATATTTAAAACACAGCCTTAATGAAAAAATATGAATTATTATTTCTGAGTTCCACTCTGTATTTACATGAGGGAACTTTCCAATACTAATAAAAGTAACTTAATAATGCATACATGTATTAAATCATGATACAAAATAATAGCTGCTTACTAATTATATTGCTAAAATGTTATTGCATTATTTTAATATTGCGTCTAATTAAGGGGTCGCTGCTCTAGATTTGCTAATTTTATCAGATAAATTATGAACAGGTTACACTTTTGGAATTTTGATTAACTGAGTTAACTGAACTTCGATGGAAACCCAAATTATTGAACTCGTTATTTTTTATCTTTAATAAATTTGCTCGTCCTCTATTTTTCACGAACGTGGTACAAAAATAAATAAAACTGAATAATTAGAAGGCTTAAAGAAATGAACTGCCAAGATAACCTAACATATATAGCGTGAACCATATCTAATGAATAAATCAATTGTCTCAGTTAATATTTGTATCTATCTATAATTAAAAAACCCTGAAATAGGTCAATTTTTGTTTATAAAATTGAATTTAGTAACTTCAAATTTTCACCCCTAACTGAAACCCCCTCAGTATGAGACTTACCACCCCTAATTTTTCAAACTAAAAGGGTAGATACCACTTGTGACACCTCATTTGAAAAGCATTTTGAATCTCCATTCGGGAGTGTCTACTTTTTTGTAGGTAGTCCGTTGCCTAGAGACGGATATGATGACATTAGTAAGTAAAGAAAAGCCCGATTTCACAACCAGTTCTAAAAATTAGGTTATACTTAAACTGGGTTTAGGAAGTAAGTACTAATTAGAATTTGCTTTTCACTATATGCTCTCTATTTATGCTTACTATTTGACTGCCGAAAATGCAGATTCAATGCAGAAAATCATATTTTTATGTAGGTATTTATTAGTAAGATTAGATCTCTTTTGTTGGCGAAATTCGATTTAAGTAAGTATTCGTTTTAAGTACTACCTACCTTTTAGGAATTACTAAAGTAAGAAATACCTAAAAACAGGTTGTGACATCGAGCATAAGTCTCATATTGAGAGGGTTTCAGTTAGAGGTGAAAATTTGAAGTAACTATATTCAATTTTAAAAGCAAAAATTTACCTATTTCAGGGTCTTTTATACTGAGAAACTGAAAATGAATTTATTCATTACATCGGTTTACACTATATATCTAATTCTATTTATTTATTTACACTATATATCTATCTTCTAATTTATTCAGCTACTGATTTGTGTAAAGGTATTTTACAGTGGAATTCTTAAATTAGAAACAAAATAGATAGGTAGGTACTACAAAAGTTTGTCATAATTTCTCTTGCTCTTGCGAATCTTTCACTTAACTAGGAAATAATAGTCAATTAGACCCCGGAATAATGATAACTCTTGTTCGATGTTTTAACGTTCCTTTGCCAAGACGAACGTAAATTGAATTTCTGATGTATCAATCGATTTAATGACAAACTTTACTTCGCCGTCTTTCTTAGCGAATGAACTTTCAGCATATTAACAAATTTTCATTAGCGACATCAAGCATTCAATTTCTGTAACTGTTATAAAGAGTTAATGGATGGATGGGTAACTTGGAAAACTTAATTAAAGAAATTGAATTCTGTACTTCTGACCAAGTATATATTTCCATATTAGAAAGGGTGATTTATCAAAACATTTGAAAGATTAACGATTTTAGTTCTTTTACGTTAAACAGCAAAAAACTTAATAAGTAATGTAATTATTGTATTTTAGAATTCACTATTTTAATGACCATTTAGAATTACATTGGAGAAATTGAATCGGCTCATTCGACAGTATTTTCAAAAGAAGTCGTAAAAAGGTTGACGGGAAATTGAATTGGATCGAAATTAGCTATTTTCACCTAAACGACTTTGGCCTATAGCAACAATATCATGAACCTTTACAGAAAAATAATAGCTATCACAGTTTTAAATGATATACTATTAAAGCATTATATCGATCCAATATTGTTAGGCTACGATCTTTATTCTCGATTCAATAAGCATTTCAACCTTCTTGTTCCAAGTCTACAGATATTTGAATCTTCGAATTTGCATCAATAACTAGGTAAACAGAATAGTTTAACGAAATTACTTAATCCATATAGGTTTCTACTTGTTTATTATAATGAAAATTATTATTATTATTATTATTACTGTGGATACGTAATTCAACCCATTTAATTTAAACAAATTGTTCTAGATAATTTATAATGGACAATGTAATTTATATAATTGGAAATACGACCAACTATACCTATAAATTTGTTGATTATAAACCTGCTGAAAATTCCAGGAATCGAATGTTCATTTTATGCTAACAACAATGGTGTAATTAACATCGGGAACTTTTACTCCAAAAATTCATCTCACGACAACAGTTTCAGTATAATTAATTGTAAACACATGCAGGTGTATGGTTTCAGTTAATTAGTTTTTGAGAAGAACGGCGGAACAATTTATTCGAATGCTTTTTCAGTAGTTCATTCTCATTAACATCGTCTATAAATTTAAATGAATTTAACAAAATTTGAGTGACATCCATGGGATGTGTAGATAAGTATATACATATGCATTTTTTAAACAGATTATAATTATTGTCACTAATCGATTAATTGTTATTTAAAAAAATCAGAACAAAAATTGACGCTTATTGAGGCTCTATATATATATACTTTTTTAGAAACTTATTAGGCTTATTATATCCTAGTATTAAGCTAGATATTAGATTAAATATCAATCTATCACAATTACACAAGGTAATTGAAAATAACTTATTTTTAATCAAAATTATCTATCTATTATTTATTTAAATAACAATCTTTCTTTAGTTTTACTTAGTTAATTAATAGATATTCATTGAAATAGATTTATATAGATTTTGTTAATTATTAAGGGAATTATTAAATTTGCAGTGGAAAGATAATAGATTTAATGTGAAGTATAATATCAACATGGCTATAAATCTAACTAAAATAGAATTGTGTAATTTTATATTGAATTGAAATATTAATTATCCGTTTTAACTTTTTTAACTAAAACATTCAAAGTTAATTGTTACGAATTCATAAATAAATTATTATGGTATAATTCCCGCTTGTTACAGAATTTAATTAGCCAACACTCCTTTAATTTTTCCTTTTAGTTTAATAGTTTTGATTTTAGTTTATTAAAAAATGTGTTTTTATTATTTTTCGAAGATATTGCAATAATAATTCCTTAACCGAATCCAATCCTGTCTAAAAAATGAAAACTGCAGTTTGAATTCACTGGTTGAAGTTGTGAGAAATCAGATAGTACCTAGATATAATTTACAATATAAAAAAGAAATTTATTTTCATTACACAGCCGAGTAGTCTAGTAAACATGCAATAATCTACAATAAATACACAAATTAAAACAGAATTTAATTGATATTCTCAGTCAACTTTTATTAATTAAGATGCGTAATTTACTAAAGTTTCTTAACAAAAGAATATGTGTTTTTCTACAAAGATAAGTAAAGTATAAGAGTATCCGTGGAAATGATGGATTATAGGTACATTAAAAGGAAAAATATCTTTCCATTTTGCTTCCATTTTATGCAACGGTAGTTAAATTTCTTGAAATTATTCAAAATTGAGCTAAATCTAAATAGAACCTTCGCTTATAAAACGAATACGGCATCCAGCATAGCGCTATACGTATAGACGTAGACCAGTCGCCAAAAGTTTCAATTAAATAAATTCGTGGAACGCCGCCGCCGTGAACAGTTTATATAGCAGATGTAAACTCAATTCCGGATTCCGGAATATTCTCGGGGAGAGACGGATTCATATTTAGATTAGTTGTCGCACGTGACCGTGGACACGTTTGGTCGACCTTCAGAAAGTTGCTGCAATAAATGCAATAATTAACTAGGTACCTATATTCCCAATAAATTGGAATTAGTGAGCTGAGATGATAGTTATTGAACTTAACATTTAGACCGGGATAGGTAAGATAGGATGGGTAACATGTAACTTGCGAAATCCACTCGGTATGTCTACAATGTAATGCAACAACAACGCATAGGTTTGCTCATTATAATTCACATTAAATTATTTATAATCGTCGATCGTAAACGATACACCCACGTAAATACCAAAATTAAATTTAAATAATTTTCACTAAAACCGAACTTTTTGTTAATTTTAATGGGTCGTTTAGATAAGGTAACTGTAAAATTAGTTTCATTAATGAATTCTAAAAGTTTGATACGTGTAAATTTTGCAATTATGTAGAAAATACTAAATTTACCTGTTTAAGAAAACGTTAATTGTTTGTATACGAACGGAATTATATTAGGTATACATTAAAAAAATCATGAAATAATAAAATTAGAAATTATGCATCATTTGCTTTCATGATTTCCTTGAGACACTATACATAAATTTAAGGATCTTACTCCCTTCTCTGTTTGCTTAGACTGTGTGAACTTACAGACTGATAATCCTCGAAATCAATCTCAGCATTCATCTCTACTTCTCCTTTAATATTTTCTAATAAATGTGCAATATACTACATACTTAAATAATTACATTTTTTTAATCGAATATTGGTTAATATGTATAACATATTTTACATGAATTAAAATCATCCAAAAATCCCTACAATGACAAAATAGAAATCTTCAGCAGAAAATCTAGTTTAATTGTCCATTTATTGATACTTATACTATAAGCGTACTTACCTACATATGTACTTGCTTTTTGAGTTAATCTCTTTTCATCTTATATTTTAATTTTCGGTTTTTCCTTTCAAATTTCTTTATCAGAGAAGGCATATTTTTGCTAAATTTATAAGTAAATACAAGCTTTCATTAAAATCCTCTCGAATTACCTACCAATAAATTAAGAATATTGTTCATTTAAATAACGTCCATTAACATTCCACTTTTACATTTATTTATTAAACACCTACAAGATTGGCAGAGTTAATTTTAAGCAAACGAAATTACTTGTTTATCGTAAATCGAGATGCAGGAAAAGGATGTCGATTTTGTTATTCAAATTTGGAAAAACAAGTTCTAGAAAAGAATCGGAGCAAATAAAACATATTTTATTGATTTTGTTAATTTAAATTGGAACAAACAAAATATTTAACTCAACTTTCGATACTTAATGTTTCCCGTCTTGAAAAATGCGCTTTTTTGTAGAGGATTCATTTAAAAAGTGTTGTTTTAATAACAGTTTAATTGAAAATTGGAAGTTTGCAAAAAGTTAATAGAGTTTTGTGATGATTAAATTTCTTAGTAGGTAATTCGTTTTTTAACTTAATTCTATAAAAAAAATATTGAATTTGTTCCTTGTTTTAATTTCCGAACTTCCCAAATTGATGTTATTTTTATTGACTGAACCTTATTTTATAATCAATATGTGATCGAAACAAGAACATTATTTACTCATTCAATTCATATTTTTAGCCTGTATTTTAGATTTCATCAAAGATCGAACAGAACCAGTTCCTTCCAATTTAAAGCGAATAATAATTATAACAATAACTTATAATTTATGAAGACTACTATAGCATTAAAATCTCTCCGAAGATTGACCCAGTCTTTTCCAGTTTATTTTACCTTCCGTTTATAAGAAACAAGAAACCAGGGACCTTATCAACTGAAATAATTGTCAGTGAATCAAGGTTGCCAAATTGTTTCTTAAAATTTAAACAATGCGTTGTTGACCTCACCTAGAAAATTTATAGTTGAGCCTCATAATGTGAATTTTCGTGCATATAAAGTCAAATTAAAATATGCTAAAGCTTACTTTTTGATTCGAATTAGATTATATGGTAATGAGGATTTAACTGTATAAATAAAACGTCTATCAAACTTTAGGTATAACGAAGGAATGTAAAAATAATTTCCTAAATTTTGCTAAAATAATTACCGCTCCAATTATTTATACCTGGACTAATTCCAGTTAATACATATTCATTATGTTCTAGTGTAACTTTTAATACGAGGTTAATTGCAAAGTTATAGTAGTGCAACATTGCATTTAGTTGTTCTTTTTTTTAGGAAAACTTTTAAAAGGAATGTTGAGAACCACAAAAACAGAGCCATATAAAAACCAGAAGTTAAACGGATAATAACTTATTTTTTAAACGGTTAATTTGGAACAGCATAATTATGCATACATGTATTCGTACACCTACGTTAATCGCATCTAGTTGTGGAGCATTTGTAATTTTAATTATAAAAAAACATCTCGTTTTGGTGACCTTGTTTTTAATCAATATACTTTCCCGTCTTTATGCATATTCGTGAGAGCTAATCAAATTTCTAAGATTCAAATTTTCCACGTAACTCCGTCGCGCCGGTCTAATTTTGAGGTTACGCTTATAATTATCGCAATTTGACAACCCAGCATGACTTTTCTATTCGTGCGCGAACGTTTTTTTAAAAACTCCGTCTTAAGAAACCAGCTGAAGCCCGCTGAGGCGCTGAATGCTGGCTGCATCAGGAGTACGAAATGGTGGGGCGAAAATACTGTTATTCAGAGCTAGCCGTCCTTGGGCTGAACTTAACTGAGTACGTGTCTATACATTTTACAGAACGGAACACATTGCTATAACATTTTCGACTAAAACTAGGTAATGAATAATAGACCGGTCAACGGTGTTCAAAAATGTTCTGAAATCGTTCGAAATTATTGGAGCGTCACGCGAACCGAGTTAAATTTTAGCTCGATTTATCATTTTCTTGTAGGTAAGGCTGTCAACTTTTTAATCGCCCTAGCATGCAAGTGCATTTGCCTGAAACGTATAATTAGGTCTAATTTAATGCGATCAAATAAAACTTTTAAAAAACAAACAAAATCTCTACCTACATAAAATGATAAAAAAGAGGAGATCTAATGATTATTTCTATTCGAAATCACAAAAATCATAAAACTATTACAATATTTTTCTATCTACAACATCTAATAAATCTACACCGAATAAATTAATACAGTTATGCACTTAAAAAGATATTGGTCTTCTGGCCAGGGGATTAACTTGCCCCCAATTATACCTGCCTAGTGCATATTCCATGTATTAAAAATAACGGTTAATGAATTATAAAAACTAGATATTTTTTTCTTGCCTATACCAATAAATCCTGTAATCAAAAATATTGGTCTCTATTCAAAAAGAGCGGGACCCACCATATGAATTCCTTTGCCGAAAGAGTAATAAAATCTGTTTGATTGGCACGTATTTGTTTGAAAGCGAATGGGAATTAATTAAGCGTTTGATTTCTGGCATGTGTAAATAATATAAAGATCGAGCAAATAACGCGTCGAAATGTAAACAATGTGTAAACAGTTAAATAATTTTTGGAATAGATTATGAAAAAAATCTTAATGTGCATAGATGTAAATGTGTTTGGATATTTTTTTAATTAAATAAAATCCTGATCTGGATTAAGAGTTTTGCTGCATTTTTAAATATAAACTACAAGCTGTGACCAAATATTAAAATACTGTCATTAAGCAGATACGTTTCGTTTTACAAAAATTTAAACACTACGTTTTAATTACCTTGTGCGAATATTAAAAATTATATGTATATGTACGGCAAATATGCTAAAGAAATAGCAAAATACTCTGCTCTACTACTATCTACTGCGCAAGAATCATGCTATTTATGATATTTGTTAAAATAGGTTTGATTAAACAGTCAATTTAAATTAATTGTTATAAAACATTAAATACTGCTTTACCACATAATACAAGAAAGCATGTTTATTTTTTATACAAAATTATCCAGCGAAACATGCAACGTGTAGATGAGAAATTCAGATAAAATGTTTTTTTTTCATGCATGATGACCGGATTAATGAATTTTAGTTCAATTATAACTTCAATCTAAATTGATTAAAATTATTTCGTTATAATCCAGTACGGGATTTGGTCGATTTTCGATTTTCCCGTTTTGTTAAATTGGCGGGCAATCCGATTAGTATAAAATAAAATATTAATTTAACGTTTGGATTCGATGTTAATGAGTAAATCAACAAGGTAAAGTGTCAACCGTTTTTTTTAACACAAATAACTAAACGTGTATAGTAGTAGGTTGTTTCTCGTTTGCGCATATAAAAATTCCTATTTTAAACAGTTCATTCGCTTCAGCTTCTATTGAAATTTATCGAGTCGTAGGTACATTTCATATGCATCAAATACACGAAACCATCTAGAAACTCTTTACTCGAAATATTTCGTCGGAACATGATTTAAAAACCAAGCCGTAGACGAATGTTGCAAACCGAATTGGATAGGAGCAATAGACATTCTTGGTAAATTACATTTTAAAGGGAGCTATTTCCCATGGAAAAGGCTATATGCTTTAGCTGGACTGCCGCCGGGACGAAAGAATATGGAACTTCATTTATTGGATTTCGGTTCTAGTGAATTTTGATGAAATTTTTGCGGTCGTAAGAAACATTTTTATGGTATCGCGACCTGTTTTTTTAGTTCTAGAACTGAAACGACTGCGAAGTAAAAAAAGCTTTTAACATGGGCGTCGAAGTCACAAAATTTATGGTCCAGGTCGAATGAAAACGTAAAGTGAAAATTTGGAACAAAGTAATGGAGTAGGCATATTCCAGAAAAAATGCTTATTAGGTACCCACTTGTGAAATTAACTGAGTTCATAATTAGTGGTACAAAAATGCTTTAATAGTGTTCTTTCAAATTTATTTTTATTACCTAAAAATGCTTGATGATTGTACCGAATTTATGAGAGACTTTTGAGTTGAAACTTATCCGGAATTAAAATCTAAAAAATTGATTTTGTTGAATAGTACCTACTTCACGTTCATTATTTTTTTGTGATTCGCGTAAAGCATAGAGTCGAGAAAGCTTTACTAGAACTTGTAAGTACACAGAATATTTTTCGCAAATAATTTTTTTTTACCATAATTCATCGTTAGTAGGTAATCATGTTTAACTTATTGAGATGCTAATAATAATTATAATGATACCGTAAATTTAATAAGTTAACTTTCACATACCTCCTACTGCTTTCAGTATTATCCGTATAGGTCGGTAATTACACATTAGGCAAGCGATAAAATGGTAAAATCTTACTATTATTCAAATGAACTACCAGTTTTTTCCGGTTAGCTTTTTCAGTTTCCGGAAAATACTTGCAATCTGATTCCAATTAATAAAACAAAACTAGATAATTAATATACATTTAAAATTTTTGTATTACTTATTTCCTGAGTATCAACTAATAAAAAATTGCAGTACCTATACCTACAATAGAAGAAAATCGGTTTAAAATATAAATTCTATACAGAATACATAACTAATAGATACAAGATTCATAAATAAAAACTAATAGTACCTACCTAATAAAAAAATCATAGATACCTAGCTATAGTATCTATATTCTAAGTTTTAAAAAAAACAAAGTCGTGGTCTTCCCCATCTAATCTTAGCTTCATGAAGTTTTAAGCTTGATATAAAACGAATGCAGGTGTTTAATTTCTGAAGAGTAAATTTATATCTACAATTTTTGTCTATTTATTTGAATTTACAGTTAACTATGTCTAGATATGGCAGGTTAATTTAGTTCATTTGATACCAGTGAAATGGTGTTTATAACTTTTACGTTACATTAGATACTTGCGTACCAGGAACTGAATACAAAGTTGGGTACATACTCGACATTAATTTTCTTTTAGAGTATGAATTTTAAATGTATCTTCAAATGCATTACGACATACTTTATTACTTTTTAAGTACGGCCGTATTTAATACCAGGGATATTTCAATGAAGTGTTTCTCTATTTAGGTATCGCAAACGAAAATTCGAAAGCAGTGTCCTTATTATATACTATGAAATAAAAGGCGATTTATTCAGAATATCGATAAAATTCAGAACATAGAAATCTTCTAAAACTATGTAGGTAGATATGTAGATTGTTTAATATGGAAGTTTATTCAAATTACTTGTACCTACTGAAAGGCCATTTTTCCCGGATACTTTTCGTTTCCAATTACATGATAGTTTCCTGTTTATGATAAATAGCTCAAATAGCAGATACTAATCTACTTACATTATTAAAAAAAGAGACTTCTTATACATAGATTATTATTATATCTACAGATCGTTATCTATTAAAGTACTGCATGTTTAAATAATCACAAATTAAATGATCCTGTTACTTAAATCACTATAAAAACAGTTTAGGTTTTTCCACCTGCTGCGACATTGTCGCTTGAACAGCATTATTACTTGTGATAAATTTATGTTTATCTTGAAACAATACACTCACTACACTACGCCCTTGCAAGATACTTTTTTATTGATTATTAAATGTAAATTTAAGATCAGGCAAATTAAAATTAACATTTATCCGTATTGATTAGCATAAATATCATTATTACACTCTTAATCCGTTTGTTAAATCTATATATTGTGCAGTTCGCTTTAACAATAATTGTTCAAATGTGCTTTAGGTTTTAAAATTAATTGATCGATTATTTTGTCGTTACCATTTTTATTGTATTCGTCATTATAACTACTCAATTAATTCACCCAACGGCACAAATTGTGAACAAATTCATTTTGCATGTGTTGCATGCACACCGTTTAAAATATTTGTACTCGCACTGTTGTTGGGTTATTTTTTTTTTCTTTTAATTTTTCCAAAGAAATACAAACATTTAGGTATTTACAAATAAATAAAAAATTTGTTTATTATAGTGAAACTTTTTTTACATGTACTTACCTACAGACATATTATGTAGGTCTACATGGTTCAAGAATTAGTAGAAATCGATATCTATCAATTAGTTTATTAGTATTTAGAATTGTTCTCTATTGAAAGGAACGTTTCTCCCTTTTAGTTATACGATCTGAAAATTATCGCTAATAACAGAACCGTAGAGGAATAATTGAACAGTCACTGCGCAAACTAAAAAGAGCAACGATTGCTGATTGTGTAGTTAATGCAATGTAAATTATCGCTAATGACAAAATAAGATTAAGATTTTAAATCTGTTAATAACCGGTTGTGATATTAATGATGCGATGAATTTTTAGAACGGTCATCTACATGATGTCATGGCTTTCGACCACGAAGCACCAACTGACCCGTTGAAATCGTTCATCTATAAGTAGGTTTGAACAAAAAAATATAACACGGATTTTGAACTGGTTATTAGGGGTTTTTTATTATCCTGTTATTTTTTAGTTGCTACACAAAATTGCGAATTTCTTCCTTTAAATAGGATGTATTACGATAATAAAACTGAAGACATTTTTGCCAGGTATTTCGATATTGATAGGGGTCCATTGGGTCAATTCGAGAATAAAAATAATATCTGGATATTATTTAACGTCAAATATAAATATAAATATTGCACTAATTAACATTTTAAAAGACTATTTTTATGATATATAGGATTGGTTGATTAACGTGAATTTTCAAGTATAATTATTTATTGTTGTGTAAGTGTTATTTAACGACTATTAAAAATTCTAACAAAATAATATATACGAGTATAATAAGAAAATAATATGGTAATAATATTAAGAATCACCCTGTAAATGTTATTTTTAATTTTTAAGTGAAATTCGCCAAACTGTTTAGAAGATTAGTTTGAGCAGGCTCTTGGTGTTGCAGGAATAATTTAAAAAGAATTCTTCAGTTACCATCTGGTCGTTATATCTGAATATTTCAGTTATTTTGTATCAATTATAGTTGTAAAGTTACATTTTTACAACTACTGTAATAAAAAAATGGAAAGTTGTTGAAATAAAAGGAATAGTTAATTAACTTTATTTAGTGTGACCGCATAGATAGATATTCTAATTACTTATACGTACGGCGTACTTCAATACTAGTAAATTATAAAAAAGATGTACCTAATATATCATGGAATGAAAACAAATATCTCACAATAAATTTTATATTTAGAGCTTTTTGTTCAGAGTTTGAGGCTGGTACTGAAACACTCTGTAACATAAGTATACTATTAAACTTTCAACAGAAGAAAAACTTAATAAACTGCTACGAAAACCTAAAAATTTGCTTTAATTTCGCATTTCTGCTAGATTTAGGTGGAACCCGTTGCAGCAAGTGAAAGTGCGCTACTGAGTTGATGTCAGAAAATATGTAGTTAGCCTAGTCAATTTCACCATTGCAATGCTGCACCCACAACTAGAACAAGTATGCCGCATTGTTTTGTAATCTTAGATAACAAAGAGCTTAATATTTTTTGTTGAGGTTTGGTGTTCTAGAGGTTGATCTTTAGGTACTATACAATAATTAAACGATGTTTTTTGGAGATGAACCGAATGACTTTGGAAATACAAATTATTGATTAAATTTACAGTTAAATAGCTCTTTGGACTGGAACCAGAACAGAATCTTCTAATACTTGTAATTCTGACAATATGAAACGCTTACCTATAATTACTTACGGTCTTTGTATAAAGGGTGAGTCATCCAAGAGATTTTTTGAAACTCTTTCATTTTAAATATGTGGCTACAATTTAAAATCATATAGACATATACAGGTTGTCCCAATTTTGAAAAAATATATAAAGTTATGAAAATTAAATACACCCTATATTTCATTGTATTTTTGAAATCTACGCAAAATTTTAGAGTCCTTTGTCAAAATACTTTATTCCATAAATGCATATTATTTGGGTTAAAAATATTTTTTAAACAAATTTTACCAATGCAGACATTTTAAATTATAATATGGCTACTAGGAGGGTCAAAGGTATTTGAAGTTTACAATTTTTTGTGTCATACTGTTTTTCTTTCAATTAAACTTGAACAAAGAGCTGGCTGATTAATAAAGGCCATCTTTAATAGTCAATACTTACCTCCTTAGCCCTGTAATCTTTTATAATATAACATAACATAGAAGCACAAAAGGGTATAGTTAGCGTGACGTGCCCTTTTAATTAAAAATTAATGAAGGTCTGATTAACGGCTTTGCACATTCTTGCTCGAATCTGATCGATACGAGGGTTGGCGTCTGAAAACGGGTACAAACGCAAAAAAATCCAAATCATTATCGATTATTTTGGTCACATTTGAACTAACAACTGATTTATGGGATGCATGCGCTTTTGTTTTTACCGGGTCTTCCGGAATTTATTTGATAATAACCGGTGGAGTTTTCATGAAAAAGGCTCTTTCTGGTTTTTCAATTTATCCAAACATCATTTGTGTTCATAAATGGAAATGTTACATAAACTGTTTTTTTTTTGCTTTCAAATAGAAGGGATTTACTGCATTGTAAAAAACTATTTCCCTGCTGACCTATCTAATTTATTATCGCATTTTATTTATCATTAAAAATTCATTAATTAATTGTTATGAATCTATTACACTAGTTTTAGTTAATTTTCTACCTACACTAGTATCTATTTGTATTAACTGTATTATAAGAATTATCCAGAATAATTTTCTCTACATTAATTATGGGATCAAATAAATTATTTATATTCTAAAAGTGCAAACTGTGAAATTTTTTTGTCGGGATTAATGTACTGGATGGGAAATAATATTTTATTCTCTAAATTTATGTTATACTTCAAAAATTATTTGCTTTTTATGGTATTATCCGTGGAAATAAGATATGATGTCAGCATAATCGCTTCAATGCCAATAAAATTGAACTATTTCAATTTCACTAGAACAATTTCATTTAAATCTTATTGCGCAAAAACTTTATCCGATTATACAGGAAAACTTTGATAAAATAATGCTTTTTTCGTTAGCTATTACCCACTTATTTTATTGCAAAAAATTGCAAGATATATGCTATTAACAAAATACATTAGTTAGTAATATTTGTTGATTTTTTGACAACGATTTATGCGTAATATTTTAAAATATCGAAAAGGAATATTCACCATTTGTCTTGCTTCTAATCTTGCGGATCCTGTTATCCTCCTTCCTATAATCAAATCCTGTGATTAATGTCTTTATCTAGTCCCAACTATGGAAAGAAGTAAACTTAAATTTCTGGGTTGTGTCATGAGAAGAGAATTAATTATGTAAGGAAATATCCCTGAATAGACAAACGGTCGACGTTATCTATCATAATTCCGAGTTTCGAATCTTGAAGGACTAATCCCGTTATTGAAATTCATCGATGGAAGAGAGGAGAGGTAATTTTATAGAAATTTAGGATATTAATCGATTGATATTTTACATGCATAAATTAGTTTTGAAACAGTAAACATATTAATCTACTATAATATATTTAACAATTTGCTTGAAACATCATCTTTCTAGTTCTATATTGTGTAGATAAAGTATTTAACGATTAGGTTTTATTTAATCGGGCCTGTATCCTGCGAAGCGATCAATTTACTGAACCATTGGTCAAAATCATCATTCTGACATTTAAATTAAATCATTAAAAATATTCTCCACCTACTTTATATTACAAACCTATAACAACTCGTACGTTAAAATGATATTCAATTTAGATAAAAATATTGAAACCGGTCATTTTAACCTAAGGAAGCTTCTTTACTCCATGGAGATTCCGATAATGAATCTAGGTTACAGGAACGTCTTCTCGCACAAAGCAACAGCAAAAATATTGACCGCCTGACTATATTTTTGTAATGATTTTAGCAAGTGGGTGTCCCTACATTTTCCGTTAAGTGAGGAATGCACAGTATATTTTAAGTAACATAGATAAATCTATAATTTCGTTATTCTTAGTATTCTTAAAAAAATTGGCGAGTAAATATTATTTGTTTATAAGTTCTTTTCCTTCCAACGGCTAACATTTATGCATACAAGTTATTCTTAAATTATTAAAATAATTATAGATATTGATTATATAAAAAAAGTGTTTCTTCGGCCTTCTATGGGTAGGAATAATTTTTATTATTCGAATTCATACATCGTATTTGCAAGTATGACCTACTCTTTGAAGTGAAGATGAGTTTTTTGTTGAAGGCACTGCAATTAATAGGTCTCGCGTCGAGTAAATACATAAATTACCGTGTTCTCGAAACTTTTCAAAAGCGTTGCGTTAAAAAGAACTCTTCAAAGTGCAGTCCGTATTGGAGGCAAAGTTTCTCATTACATGGTTTATTGCCGTCTCAATTACGCAAATTATCCCAAATGTAATGTCTTCAAGTACCAACGAATCGCATTTGTCATCAGGTAAGTTTCAAATTAATAACCTTTCATATAAATATCACGTTACTCAATTAGAAAATTAATTCGATGTCGCATAGTTATACAAATCTATGCAACGCCATAAATATCAGATTTGTATTCCAAGTTACAGAATGTTCATGACAAAATTTATTCATATCATTTTGTACAATTAAATATTCTATGGTTGTACGTAACTATTTTCCTACTTAATTAATTACTAGTATATACACTGATCAAAACGAAAAAGGAGCCACTCATAAAAATGTTCATAGTTTTTACCTTAATCTTTTTATGACTACATTTTTTTTATATAATTACATCTTAGGCTCTTTGCTATAACTATAGTAAAGTTATTTTTCCCAACTGTATTTTTAGGAAATAGAAAGTGAAAAACGTGAAAAATTTGATTTATTGTTTTAATAATGACAATGATAAAAATTGTTAAAAAAAAAAACTAATAGCGTGTATGGGCTCCTCGAACTCGCCGAACTTCTGCACAACGTCGAGGCATACTTTCAATAATATTTCGAATAGCTTCTTGACCTAGTTGTTCCCATTCTTCAATGAGAACTTCCTCGAGTTGTTGTAGGTTTCTTAGTGGCTGACGATCTATTAAGCGCTTCCCAAGTATATCCCAAATGTGTTCAATAGGATTTAAGTCGGGACTCCTCGCTGGCCACTCCATCACTTGAATATTATGGCCAGTAAGATAGTTTTGCACTGCTCTGGCCACATGCGGTCTCGCATTATCTTGCTGAAGGATGAATTCTGGGCCCATATTTTCAGCAAATGGTACAATATGTGGTTCAAGAACTTCGTTGATGTACCTCTCTGCCGTCATCGCCCCACGTCGAATAACTACTAGCTCAGTGCGACCATTTAAAATGATCCCACCCCAAACCATAATTGAGCCACCTCCAAAAGCCTGACTTTCTCGAACTGTGGAATCTAAAAAGCGCTCGCCTGGTCGTCTCCAGACTCTAACACGTCCATCAATATGATTGAGCAGAAATCTGGACTCGTCAGTAAACATAACGTTACTCCATTGTTCCATGGTCCAATTAACATGTTCTTCTGCAAACAAGCGTCTAGCTCTACGATGTTCAGGGCTCAAAGGGGGAACTTTAGCTGGCCTTCTTGCATTCAACCCATGTTCGTGAAGCCGATTTCGTATAGTTTGAGTACTTACTCTTGTACCCGTAGCTTCAACCAACTCATTTTGTAGCGTTCGAGCAGTACTTCGACGATTCCTAACGGCCCAAAGTTCTAGAAGTCGATCTTCTCTAGCTGTAGTCGACCTTGCACGACGCGGATGAGGTTGTCTTCTTACAATTCCATAAATTTCAAATCTGGTCCAGGCTCTATTTATCGCAGCACGACTAACATTTAACATTTCTGCTGTACGGCGTCTTGAATAGCCTTCTTGAATCAAAGTAATTGCCCTAACCATTTGAATTTCTGTAAGATACACTCTCCGCCTTCGTGGCCTTCCAAGCACATCAAAATCCATAATTAATTCTTAAGAACTTAATAGTTAATATCGACAGAATTTCAATAAAGGAATATATGTGCGATTCCAAATGTACCTATCATGTCTTGTTTTTTATCGAATACAAGAAAACGAAAGAAAGCAAGCCATTTTTTCTTTTGGATATTCAAATCCATATATTTTTACAGGGTGGACATAAATTTTTAAATTTATACCTAGTGCAGTAAACAATTTATATTGAATTAAAATAGTGGCTCCTTTTTAGTTTTGATCAGTGTATAAAGGAAGCTATAAAACATTGGTAATTTCTAAAACAATCAAATATTAAATTGTCCTCTTTCATATGGAACCAATCATCAGTTAGTTATAATGTAGATAAAGTTATTTTACTATGTTGTGAAGCTGGGTATAAAGCAAAAAATATCTAATATTAAAAGCAACAACTGTTGAAACTGAAGTTATTAGGTTCTTCAAGAAATAATATTGACCAAATTATGCGATCTATATTTTAAAGGCACACAGTGCACCCCAAACGATAATAAATTTGATGTTGCTCCCCACTGAGCAATACTCGAAAAGGTTGCAGGCAGCTTGTGTAAGGCAGAAACGAAAACGCGACACAAAATGAAATATCGGATTTTATCCATCTCGAGAAAAAACAGAAACAAGGAATACGACGTAATCTAATTGTAGCATCAGGATGTTTAAAAATGTTATTTCGGTAAATAGCAGGAAGACGAGGAAACTGTTTTTTTGCAGGCTTGGGAACGCCTTAACTCGTCGTAAATCAAAGGGCAAACTTATTTATAAACTGATTGCAGGACTACAGCTGATTTTGTCGCAATATTAAAAAGTGAACGAAAAAATATATACGTAAAATGTTTTTATAATTTTTGTTTTTTTGTTACTAATATATAGTTACTTTTATAAGTAACTGTAAAATATTTTGTTAGAAAGCTGGACTTGAGACTACAAATTCCCCGTTTTAAGCGCGAAAGGCATAAATTTAGTATTCCTGCATATTTCCATAATAGTGCAGTTCACATCTAGAAAATTTCCTTTATCTTCCTTAGAATGTCGTGAATAATTTTTAAATAGTATCTACTCTTAGGTATTAAATCGTCAAATACGCAAATAAATAAGCAAATTTTCAACTTTCTTCGTAATTTTATTGGACATTATCTCGAAGATTCATCCACAGAATACAATGATAAATATAAACGTCAGCGTACAGCTCGAAATGTATTATTAAAAAAATATCTAGGCAAATTGCATAGATTAACCAGATAGAAATTGTACTTACTCCTATATTTTTTATTAATGTACAACACGATTCGATGAATAATTAGTACTAAGAAAACGTGAAAAAGATTGGAATCAATACAAATAAATTTTTTACACATCGGTATACCGTTAAAAAATACTGTAGAAGTTATCCTTCTCATTTATTATTCTTGTTAACTATATTATAAATATGCAATTTGTGTACAATTGACGGTGTAAAGTGAACAAAAACGACAACCACTGAATGACTATTAAAAATATACCCACAAAAAAATTAGCAAACGCAATGGAGCGTAATATTTATTGTCTATGTACCTATTCTTATTTCCTATTTCTGGTTTCTGATATATTTATTTCTCACTCAATATAGAGAAAACAACCTTAAGCATAGTCAAGATGAAGGTCGTTTCAATAAAATAGTATTGTAACCTTTTGATTAAACAACTAGTATTATAATAGAAGAAAATTTAAATTTATTTGAAATTGTAACGGATACTGGGCTTGAAGAAACGCAAAATGTTTGCAACTGAATTATCGTTTAAATGTAACATCATTTCGTATTGATGAGGATGAAGCTAATAATAATTTAGGCAGTATGAATTTCAAGTAACCTTAAAATAAGTACAGTTATTGAATGATGAATCTACCTAATATAAACGTTAATTATCCTTTTAGGTCAAATGAATTGGGAATAATTATAATAGCAAAAACGTATCGTAACGATTTTTTGCACATTTTAAGAAGCCAGTTAGCGAATTAATTAATTTTGAAGAATAAATTCCTACAAGGTACTTTCCTACGTAAGTAAGTACCTACCGATAATAAGAGTTTTTCAAGTATAAAATGTTGTAAATTAATTTCTTCTTAAACACTGAATTTACATAAAATATTTTACAGAAAAATATTTTTCTAAGCAAAAGTTCTACGTATCTATACGTAGGAGTTACTAATACTTAAAGGTAAAATATTCAATAGGTAAAGAGGAAGATGCAGTCGAAAAGCGGAATGAAATTATGGAAAACCTGCATGCGGCGAACTGAAAATGCAATATTGAGTGATTGAAATATCCATTACGTTCGAAATGCTTCTTTAAACTTTAAATTCGTCAATTCCTACCCAAACTTGAAATACATACCTGTTCGAGAGAATTTTAAATTGATATCATAATATGTTTGAATACGCTTTATAAGTTCATTGTGGAACGTTCAATAATATGAAGTTTGGTATTCCCTTTTTTTTCTATTCTAAAAGTTAGTGAGCTCTTATCTATAGTTATTAAATGCATTTTAAAAGTAAGAAATTCCTTTACCAGTTTAATAAAAATATTGATAATGAAGAAAAAAAATTATAAGCATACCTATCTCATTATTAGATAGTTAAAGAGTACTGAGGTAAACAAAAAAGATCTGGAATAACAATTATTTTTCTCAAAGCATTGTTTGTACAGGGTTTTTCATAATTATTGTATCAAACTAATAGGAGTTCTAGAAGGTATCAGAATAAGCAAGTTTGCGTAATAAACCCCTATCCGGAAATTAGCTGTTTGGGTTCAATGAAATAAAGAAAGATAGTGATTATTACCAATTTATGGGATACAGCTTACAAAAATTGCTCAATGTGTCCGCTATACGTTGTTTATTGCAAGTCTCGGCACGGCTGGCTGTTCATGTTTCGCCGAATTCATTGAAATATCCCCGGTGTGTCAATCATTCCAGTAGCTCTTCTTGATTGGGAAGAGGAGTCTTATAAACCAAAGCTTTTAAATGATCCCTTAAGAATAAATCCAGTAGGGTCAAGTCGGGCGGCAGCGCGGGCCCATAATGCTCATGGCCGCCTCGGTCTATCCACCTGTTTGGAAAGATTTCATCCAAATACCCCACGCTTGGAAAGTAAAATGAACAATGAACAACTAAGCGGACACATTGAGAAATTTTTGTTAGCTGGATCAATAGATTGGTAATAATCGCTATTTTTCCTAGAGCCCAAACGGCTAATTTCCGGATAGGGGTTTATTATGCAAACTTGCTTATTTTGATACCTTCTACAACCACTATCAGTTTGATAGAATAATTATGAAACACCCTGTACATATACTTAATCTAATCCATTATGTTCTTCGAGTTGTGACGAGTCATCATTTATTCATCTCCGAATAAATATATTCTCGACGAAATACCTAACACTATTACCAACCGCAGAATTCACGTGTTATTATATGTATCTTTGCACATTCTCAGTCCTTATAATCTTCATTCTCCTTTATAATTCAGCAAATCTCCAAAAAGTTTGCAAAAGAGCATATTTATAATATTTATAATATAGTAAAAAGCTAGAAGCGTATCTACATACTTATTATATTCTTAATAATAAGTTTAATAAACTGTTAAATTATAGTTTTTTTCTAAAAATAGTAGGTACGCATTTAGTTAATTTTATGATAATTAGTATAAGATCCTGCACCAAAATTTAAAAATCCAGTTTGCATTCGAATTACGATATTATATCTCTGCCTTCATTACTTATATCTATTTTTAGAGTCTTTACAGTTACGAATGCTTCTTGTTATTTTATGTTTCATAACAATTATTCTTCCTCTTGTCATTGTTGGTGCCTACTTGTTTGGTTAGGTATTTCCGTGAATCATTTAACTATTTGGGCATAAATCAAAATTACTCGTCAAAGTTCTGATAATTGTATAAGCCTGCGAATTTATTAGATATAAATTCATTTAGGTAATTTCGTAACGGTATACAAATATTAGTTCGTTTCGAAGGTGTGAATATATTTTTATTTTAGCTTTTTTGCTAGCGCTTCATGAAATTCTGCAAATATTTCTGCATGTACGGGAAAATTTTGTAGATAACTGTCTATACCTGTAGGTACATAAATATTGTATGTTAATGAAAATTAATATCCAGTATTCTACCTAGTTTACGGTCTTTGGAGTACCTATTCCATGTTTCAATCGTTTATCCACATTGGTGGTATAGTTTACATACGATCGTTTGTTACTATTTAAACGGAATTTCTCATTAAATACTCGTCCAAATGCACTGAACATTATGGAAGAAGGTATTTCAACACTATTGATTCAAATTTGGCACATATTCGATAATGATGCCTGAATATTCTATTAATTAATTGGGGTGAAGTGTCACTAGAGATAGTGCAGATTCACAATAGATAGTCCATTATACTCTACACATTTTAGTTGAGTAAATATGTGAGTTAATAACTCGATATTAACTATATTAATGAAATCTTTTATTGTAAAACTTTCGTAAAATTGTTAAAACAATTAGCAGGTCATATTAAAATATTAGTATCAAATAATATCTACTAAATAAATAATAAATACATTTAATAAAGAATCTAATGAATGTTCAAATTAGGTGTATAGATATTTACTAAATACATATGTAATACACGATTTCTAATTTTAATTACTTATATATTTTTTATTTATTATATGTTTTCATAAATTAGTTATAAAAGCAATTATTTTGAAATTCCCATATTAGTATATTCTCAAAAGAAGTTCAAATATCATCAATATCATAAATAATAAGGAATATTTCGCCTTAATGCCGCCCGTCACTGGTTAACCAGCAAAACTAATACATAGTTAATTGAAATCTAAAATATTGGTTTAGACACCGCGATTTTGTAACTGCTCCAATTTCTACTGCAGCTCTACACAGTCTACATAGTTTTTTTATAATGAACATTTCTGGCGTAAGTAACGACAGCCAGAAAGATTTGAAACGGGGTCAAGAAATTATATTTCAGATATTTCCAATTAATCTTCAAAAGTTAATTAAATTACTGATAGGTGTATTGACACGAAGCATTATTATCGGAAATCTATCTGAGGAAAGTCGAATACAATTGTCCATATTGGTAAAAGAAAGGAAACTGCAACGTGAAAGTGCCACGTGCTCTTTTATGTAATTGATAGGTATAGAAAACGATTTTGATTTGAATTATATTCTGCATTTAGATAAATTATAGCATCATTGAAATCTCGCAGAAATGGTATATAAAATAGAAATTGAGTAATGCTATCTATGTATTTGGAAGCAAATATTTCCGATTTATACCAACAAGTAAAGTATGATCAAAATTTATTATAACATTCAAAATTCGCATACTAATTTAAATTTTACTCACCTGTTAGTTTAGTAACAGTTATAGGTAATTCTTCAAAAATTTAAGCAACAGAAAGACTTAAAGTTACTACAATCCATGGAAATTTCCATATAAATTGATTCGGTTTAATTGAATTGAACTGCTTTTTCTTTTCTTCTACAAATATATGTTCTTTAATGCACGTTAGATTTCTTGGTTACCGTATGCATTATAATTTGTTTTCGTTGCAAATATTCCGCGTTTGTTTTTGTACGCTTTACATATATTTTTTTTAATCTATCTAAGTACTTTCTCTCAACTGTAATACTACTGACACGTTTTCACATCATACAATTATTGTTAGTAACACACCGAAGAACTTTTGGCACTGATTTAAATCGACTAAACACAAAGCACTTGCTTGTTATTAAGTTCTCACTGGTTAAAGTTAAGTTTTTCTCGGTAAACAGGGTAACCATATGAATATAAATTGTACTAAAATGAACTCTTCGTTGTTAACAGTCCGACTAAGCCACCCACCACGTTGGAAACCCAGAGACCTACATTTTGTTCCATACCGTGGCCCCACTAGCCTTCCCCACTTTAAGAATAAACAACTCAGGTGCTACGACACACTGAAGAGTTCCTGCTATTTCAACCTTTCGGTCTTCTAGTGTAGCAGTAGAGAGATCGCGATGATAGGTTAGAACAGGTGAAATTTTAATGCCGAAGAATAGGGTCATTCCAATAAAATCGATTTTAATGTTTTTTTTTTCAAGCAAATAAATGAATATAATTCGTTATTGGTTAATTAGAAATAGAAAGTATAACATGTTATTTCATGCGAATGACGTAAAAATGAAAATTTGGCATTTTATTAGGACCCACAGGCAGAATCTATTTTTTTTATATTCATTATTAAATTGTTACTCGTTTATTCATACTTATTTGATTTAAGTCAATACCTTTTCCAATTATTACTAAAGGTACTTTTAGACGGTCAGATCAGTTCTCTGAACGGAAACTGAACGGACAAAGTTATTATTTTTGTACTCTTTAGTTTAAGTATATCTAATTATTTATTTGAGGAAATATTGTTGTAACTGGAATAAGGATCACTTTTCAATTTTTGAATCAATTTTAAAATTTAAGGTCCTTTGGAGTGTATAAAAAGTAGGATTCTTAAAAAAGTACAGTATAACTAACAATAAAAAATCCTCATCCACATTTCGTTTAACTATTTCAATGAGTACTCTACTTTATATTAATACGAAGTCGATTGGATTAAAAAAACGATGTTTTTTTTAATAAAAATGTATTTTAATGTACCATATAAAACTTTTGTACAAAACATACCGTTTAGTGGCATAGTAATTCAACTTTAATCAATACCTTTACTTCTTATATAAAAGAATAAAACTATAAGTTCCGAACCGATCTATTATTCTGCAGAAAATATCGAATATTTTATTCTTTTAAGTACATTTGTGGCTTTTTTCATTGCTATGTTCTTTCATGAAGGCGAGAGTTGCATTGAATTATTCAATAAGTTTGTGCGGTTTTTTGTTTATGCTTCAAATGTCGCTGATTACGCGTTATCTGCCGTTATAGTTATATATCATTTTGTAACCTTGCTTCCTACTTAAAGAAATGCTATAAAATTTTAGCATTCGTTTTAAAAGTGGGACTGGGTTCGGCGAGATGAGGACTGATTTCTGTTCTGATCCTGAAGATTTTTCTTGTCCCATTAAGATCTACAGCTTGTTGCAACATACAATGACATTGCGGTTTAATAAAGTACTTACTCATATCCGATATTTCTTCATATTCGCACTAGGATACCTACTCCTTACTTCGTTGGTTGATAGATATGTAGATATTAAATTAAATTGATTCAAAAATACTGAAAAGTTCAAAAACGGCCCTTTAAACACTCCCAGCTGACTATCAAACACTTATATCCGTATATTTTTAAGTAATTTTCTTTCAATATATTGCTGAAAGTTATCAAAAGAAGAATATCAATAAGAACTATTGGTAGGGAATAAAATATAATATCTGGAACCAGTACATAACGTACAATATAAGTATAATAATAAGTAACAGCTAGCAAAAAGAAACCCTATTTTATTTCGCCAGCACGAAAACGAGTATAGATCAGCTGTTGTAAGAAAATGTGACCACAGGCACTTCTGGTTCATTCAAGATCTCGGGATCTTTCTGGTCCTTGTTAATATTGTTATCTAATAATAAAAAACCAAAACGATAAAAAACCTTTAAAAATCAAGTAATTTAAAATGTAATACCGAAAATATTCTACCATTAATCTAAACGTCTTATCTTGAATATGTTTAGGATTAAAATAAATTAGAAGAGCATAATATTTGCAAAATTATCGTTTACTGTTAAGAGCATGGGTACTTACCTCTATCAGCACAAATTTATCAACTAACACCTTAATTTTAGTAATCAAAAATGTTAACCGTTCTATAAAAAAATTTAATCTCTTCCAACGGGTATGGATTTTCGATAAAACTCATAGAAGAAAATTACAGAACGTTTTCCAATTAAAATATCTAATTTACTATGACCTTAGGAACGATCTACTAGTTATTGCAATGGAGAGATCGCGATGATAAGTCAAAACCGGTGAAACTTTATTTTGTAGAATTCTATATCTTCTAGAAATGCTCGCTAGTTTCAACTTAATTAGTGATAGAATTAAAACATTTTTTTTCTTAACTATAACTGACTTCTAGAAATTATTTGTTATTAATATGTCCGCACAAGTTGATGTATCCTACTATTTGCAGTTCGCTTGTCGTCGATTTTCGAATTAAAAATGACTTTAGATCACTTCATATATTCCGTTAGACATCACAAATAATGATATTCATATTAAAAAGTTACAATTAATTATGAGCATTTAATGAGGATCTAGCATATGAGAAAAAGGATGTTTCACAGGATTTATGTTTATATGTACAGGTAAGCGCAAATTTCCTCGGAATGTGGTCAATTCAATGAGTTGAACAAGGATTATTAAAATAACAGTGGTTAGAATGAGCAAGTTGAAATCACTCTGGACCACGGTCTGTAGATAGAACGGTTGTCTGGTAAGTTTTTGAAATGTATGCATTACACAAAAAACAAAACAGAAAATAGTAGGAAAATCCAGTTTTTATTATTGAAGTGATTTTAATTAGTTTTTTTAATTTTTGTTTTGCAAATTTTCAGTTTCTTAAGTTGAGCGTTTGCTGCGTTATTTTGCTTCTATTAGGTCTTCATAGTCAAATTATTTATTGCAAATTCGTTTATTCGTTGTATTAAATTGATCTTCTCTACAGCAAAGTTGAAGCCATTCTTTTTTAATAAACTATTTTTTAGTTTTTGATTTCCCCTTGTTGCTTCATCATTTAGCAATACTACAGATTGTTCTAGTCATCAAAGTGGGAGTTAAATTAGTCTTTCTTTTTCTTTTATGTGATAGCCACATAGCAGTTGCCTTTGTGGCACCCATGGACCCTGTTCCGAGGAAATTTGCACATATGTATATCTACATACTATATTAAATATTCTATTAACATTGGAACGTAATTGCATAAATTAAGATAATTCCTTGTAATGAATTAACGAAGTCTGTAATGCACACATAAGCAATGGCAGTGCCTAGTAACTAAATAGGTAAGAGGCGAAAAGAAGATTATTTGTTGACAATAAAAGAAGAAGAATATTGACTTTTTATTTGACATTTGACACGTTCTGTCATTCGTGACAAATTTATTTATGATGACTTTGCTTTTGCTTAAATCAGCTGAAATTTAAAAACAAACACTTAAACTTGTAGATTTATATTAATATTTATCTTTAAATGGTAAAATAGAATATTTGTGAAATCTCCAAATGGGTTTATAAATTATTTGAGCAACTAGGATATGTTAATAGGTGGTCATGTCAAATTTATATTCTAAAATAGGACCTAAGCCACCAAAACGTATACAGGAAAATATTAATTTATCCCAAACTTGGATGAATGGTAAGTCGCATTTGATTGATTAATGAATATGCATTATATTTATGAGTTCATACGACGTAACACTCGGGCAGCCTTTTGACCTCCTATTGAAAACTTAAATTTTTTGTCCAATTTACGTATTTTAGTAATATATTCAATTCAATAAGAATCTTACTTAAAATCTGCAGGAATTTAATGTTAACTGCATATATGCGTAAGTATTTTATACAGAATATTAACCGGGTTATGTATGTAAAATACCTTCGAATCAATTTAATGTTTACTTCAAATCGATAAAACTGTACTAACCATCTATATTTACAGCTGAAGTTTTAAATAATGGGTCACTTAACTTGTCTCCTCCACACACCGTTTGCCAGAAGGAGACTTTGCCAGTATTACAGCCAGTTAGTGCGCCCGAATCACCTTCTTCGAGTTCATGCAGTTCCCCAACAGTTTCTACATCTCTGTTGGATTCAAATTGGCAAGCAACTAAACACAACGTACGTCAGAGAAATGCAGCAATGTTTAACAATGAATTAATGTCAGATATAAAGTAAGTTATTGGGTGCACCTTGTTACATGTTTTGGTTAAATTTATATTAATATCATCCTATTTAATTAATTTTAGATTCATTGTGGGACCACCAGGATCGACCCACGTTATTCCAGCTCATAAGTACGTTCTTTCTACGGGTAGTTCAGTATTTTATGCAATGTTTTATGGAGGTCTTGCCGAGGTTAAAGAAGAAATAGAAGTGCCTGACGTAGAGCCTTCAGCTTTCCTTGCGTTACTCAAGTATGTAAATGGGCAAATTTTGTTCATTGAATATTAATTCTAAATAATGTTGCAGATACCTATACTGTGATGAAGCTCAACTTGAAGCAGATACTGTGCTAGCTACTCTTTATGTAGCTAAAAAGTATATAGTACCACATTTAGCTCGCGCTTGTGTTACATATTTGGAGACTAGTCTCACAGCTAAAAATGCTTGCCTATTGCTGAGCCAGTCTCGGCTATTCGAGGAATTTGAATTGATGCAAAGGTGTTGGGAAGTGATTGATGCACAGGTAAAAAATATTTTTGTGTCAATTATCTAAGGTACTAATTAAATGTGTTTTTGTGAATTTTAGGCAGAAATGGCAGTGAAATCAGAAGGTTTCACTGATATTGATATGGCCACATTAGAATCAATATTAGCCCGAGAAACGCTGAATTGCAAAGAAATGGTTCTTTTAGAAGCTGCCCTTAATTGGGCAACAGCGGAATGTCTCCGTAGGGAGTTGGAAGTAACACCACAAAATAAAAGAGAAATTCTGGGAAATGCTCTTTATTTAATCAGAATACCTACAATGTCCTTAGAAGAATTCGCTAATGGGGCTGCTCAAATTGGCATCTTGACCCAACAAGAAATTATCGATATATTTTTTCACTTTACTGCTAATAACAAACCTTGTTTGCAGTATCCCATCAAACCCAGATCTGGATTGAAATCTCATGTAAGTTATCATTTACTTTCCTTCAATTTACGATCCTTTAATCCTCCATTCATTTACATGATTGTTTTCAGGTTTGCCATCGATTTCAATCGAGCGCGTACAGAGGAAATCAATGGCGTTACAGAGGAAGATGCGACAGCATCCAATTTTCAGTGGATCACCGAATATTTGTAGTGGGTTTTGGGCTGTATGGATCTTCCAATGGCGGTGCTGATTATACCGTCAAAATAGAATTAAAGAGATTAGGACGAGTTTTGGCTGAAAATAATACAAAGTTCTTTTCTGATGGATCCAGTAAAACTTTTCACGTGTATTTCGATAATCCTATACAGATAGAACCCGACGCATTTTATACAGGTATAACAAGTTAACTTATTTATTTATTGCCAATGCACTAACAAAAATATATTAAATATTTTTTTTAGCTTCTGTTATTCTCGATGGCGACAAATTGAGTTATTTTGGCCAGGAAGGGCTTAGTGAAACGACGGTGGGCCAAGTAACATTTCAGTTTCAGTGCAGCTCAGAGAGTACGAACGGAACAGGTGTACAAGGTGGACAAATACCTGAACTAATTTTTTATGGTCCTTCTGTAAATCTGTAGAATACACTTATTTCTATTATAAATAGACTAGGTCAGGAATATGATATGCTAAAAAGCATTTTATAAATTACATTATATTAGAGTTATAAGGTTCTAGAAAGTGACTACTTTTATTAGTAATGTACAATTTTAAAATTACTACAAGAGAATTGTTTCATGAAATTTCTATGTTACCTATTTAATATTGAATGATATTTTTGAAAGATTCAATAATTAATTCAAGCGAATGTATGCATAATGAAGTTAGAGATATAAAGGGAATGTTTATAATGTACTCTGTGTCCCAGTCTGGTCGAGACTGGGGGTATCTCGGATATTAGACTTGATAGAACATTGCGGTTTTCGCGAACCTGTACTACTTTATTGTTAAACTTACAATGGCATTCTTTTCATTTCTGAGTTACAGAACGATAATGAAAATTCTGAGGTATAGAGATACCCCCCAGTCTCGACCAAAATGGGACACACAAGAGTTATGAATACACACTCTTAACTCTTTTCAAATTCTAATCATATAAGCGATTTGAGTAGATGCTTTCGTGAGATGCATCATTATGCATATTGAAGATTTGTCGATCTTGTAGATTAGAGATGAACTCTCAACTCAATGAGCGAAAGGAATTGTTTGGCTGGAAAATGTCAATTGGTTAATATCCAAGAGGGAGCAGGTAATGCAAGGATAAGGCCTTTTCAAATGTAAGGCTGCTAACGTAATATTTACTGTCCCGCACTTTCCATTAATCCATCCACAACAATAAATTGATAATTTAACGAAATAGCTTGCTATTTTTATTAGATTTTAAATCTGAATAAGTTTTTTGCATCTATTTATTAATTAAAGAACGGTAAAATTGTAACATTTTAAAGGAAATATCTTCATTCGCATACACACTTTAGGTACATGTTTAATTTGATAGTCGAGTATAATAATTATGATTTTTATAGATGTGTTGAATTATTTATATTTAATAAAACACATTTAAAAATAATGGATACATTTAATTTAGATGCACGAATAAAATATACTAACTATTTAATTCATTCCAGTTTCCATTATAGATGAAGCGGTTTAAAATCTTGATTACTTATACCTACTTATTGCCACCTTTGAGTTTAATGTTCCCATTATAAAAGTTATTTCTAGAGTGGAAAGTTTCAAGTACACAAGAAAATTCCCGGTAGACCCGAAAAGAATATAAAAATACACAAATCAACAACCTGCGAAAATTAAACAACTTATTAGGATCACTATAAGGAAGTAGTTCTCGGCTACTGTTCGCTAATTTCATGAATCAATAACAATATTAGTTTGTTAGCAGGTTTTAAAAGCGAATAATTGGAAATTACTTAAGAAACTGGATTCAAAAAAGTATGCCATACAGCTTAAATAAATTATGTTATTAAGTAAAAGTAAATGATTTATTTTATTGTTTTATAATACGTTACATGTATGGTATAATTGAATTAATTTCGTCACATTAGTAAAATAGATAGGGGTTAATGTGTTAATAGGTACAGCACATTTAAAAGCATTAAAAGTCGTAGTTACGCCACTGAGAGCAGCCAATTATCTCCTACTTTATTATTCTTAGGATTATTTAGCAGAATTATCAACGACAGGTTCCTACCGATTTATTCATGGTTGCAAAATGAGTAACAGTTACAAGTACCAACAAAATACATCAATAATCATGGTAACGAGAGCAATATACAAATTTAGTGTTGTGTTAATTTTTTGGCCCATGGCAACGTCAGCTCAAGAATATACTTTTGTAAATCCTATACGTTTCCCATATTCACCTACAGGAAGTCCTTATGTTGGCGTGAGTAATTTTTATTTTTATTTATTGTAAATGTTTGGGGACTTTTTGAATAATCCGAAAAATACAGTTCAATTTACCTGCAGTTAAAATAATTTATTATAAATTATTGTCTATAAAATTATCGAATAATCTATTTTATAGACTTTTGTAGCAGTTGCTATGCCTATCGACATTACAGGCCCTGCGGATTTATTTTTTTCCTTTAACATCGAAGCATCGTACGGACTGCCGGAAAATCAAACGGAATTTCAATATCCTCCACTTATTACATCAACGCGTCGTTTTCTGTATAATCTCCTGGAATCAAAAATTAACGAGTAAGATTCTCATTTGGTTATTTATTACATAAGAGCAAATTTAATTCGGCCAGAGTTTTTCCACTTTATAAATTTTAGATATGGCTACCAAGGCAAGGATTGCTTGCAAAGAGCTATTTGCGAGACAGCAGAATACACTACACTAAATTCTGGTGTTTTAGGAGACATTGTTCATATAATATTAACGTAAGTTCTACTTCTAATTGTTATACGTTGTTGTGACGACCTATTTTTCAGCCCTTCTGCATCTCTGAAAGAAAAAAATATAGATGACTATGTTGAATCTGAAGAGTTTGGCAAGAAAAATGGACATTGCAAAAAGTACAAGAAGAATTGTCCTTTGAGCATTCTGAATCTAGTCAGCAAAGTTAAAAAATATATATAAATTTTATTAAATTTGTTTTTTCAAATTACTTCCTTTATTTAACATATGATTGAAATTACAAGATTCAGGAATAATTATTTTTAAGTAAGGACGAAATCTCTTCACTTCTTTGATCTATTATCAGAATCTAACATAATTACTTATTATAAACACTTATGGTTCACTGCTAGATTCAACAAATCCATCAATGCGTCTTGCATTTTTGATTTCGGTAATTTCTCTTGGATTTTGGACGCTTCTTGTTCACGAAACTCCTCGGTCAACCTTCTATAAACGTCGAATAATTGCAATTCGTGAAAAATTGAATATATTTTTTCGATCGATTCTTCATTATTTTTACCAAAATGTTTCTCTAAAATTTTCTTCTGAGCAACACTCGCTCTTTTGTATGCTTCCATCGATACCCAAGACGGTCTACCCAAGGAAATGTCTGTACATGTCCTTCGAATATTACCCGCAGGATCATAAAGGTCGACAACATCATCCTATAAAACGCACTCCATTAAGATGCGAATAGGCGAGACACTAAAATGTCGACAATTTGATCTATAGAGTGATCTTAGAGCGAATGTTAGTGTATGTACAGAAGTTAGACCAGTGTCGCTAGAGCGAATATTCGATGTATTGACACAATTCGCTCTAGCGACACTTCTGTACATACACTGACATTCGCTCTATAGAGCAAAGTGTCGACATTTTAGTATCACGTCTATATGCAGCCTTATAAGTATTAACTAATTTAACTGTAATTGAAACCAGGTGGGCCATGTTGCATCTAGATTAATTATACAGGTTGTAGCTAATTCCTTGTCATATTTTATGAAGAAAAGTTCATATAAGCGGGTGTCCTAATTTGCTGAAAATAATGTTCGTTGATTTTGCTTAAACTTGGTGTGCTTGTTAGCAATAACAAGGAGCTTCTTGCCCCGAAATTAGATTTTGAATTTTAATTCCAGTGGCGCCGCAGATGGTTACCTGATTGATATTTATGGTAAAAATTTGTAGGCTATTGAAGCAATTTAGGACACACGTTTATATGAACTTTTCTTCGTAAAATATGACAAGGAATTACCACCTGAAATTAAAATCATCACTTAAGTTATACCCTGTATAGTAATAGGTCAAATTATCTTACTTCCATCCTTAAGTAACGTGAAACATCGTTACAAATTTCTTCGCAAACTTCATGCAAATATCCATCAGCAACATTGGCCAAAAACATTGCAGTAGAATACACATTGTAGCTGTAAAATTTGATATCAAGTTGATGTTCCTCCAATTCATTTATATTGAATTTTTTTAATTCTACGATGTTACTTAAATTCATTATGGCGTGCGCTCTCAAAAAATGTTTATGCATGATAAACTCGTGAGGAAGGGAACGCAAGTGATTTTGAAGCAGGAAAATAGCACCATTGAGTAGTAAAGCAGCGTCAGCTATAGCAGCATCTTTTCCTACGTCGGGTAATTGATACCAAGTTGTTTTGTTATATCGAGTTTTCGAACTATCAATGATATCATCAGCTATATTTACTGACGAATGAATCTAAAAATTTTCTTCATGTAAGCCAAATTGAATCATCTAACTTATAAAGCACTTACCAATTTGTGACACCATGCCAAAATGTACGCTTTTTTTAAATTCTCATCGTTTAGCAAGGATGGTTTCTCCAATAATTTGTAAGTATGAAGAAATATAAGAGGAGCAGATAAGAATGGAGTTTCTACATTGAGATTGTAATCGATGAGTTTCTCGCATCGATCTCTCAGTTCAAAATTGTTCTTTTGGATTAAATGTTCTTTTATTACTTCTTCGCGGATGACAGGGAGCATCGATCGTAGGGGTTCTTCTTCCACTGACAAGTCGACTAATGGTCTATTCGAATCAATTGGAAGTTTGTGTGTACAAAATGGCCCGTATTCAGTGCCCCATTTTAAAATTAAAGTCATGCTTAGTGAGCGCCTTTAACTCACTAATAATGTATTTAACGTTAAAATGGGGCGCTGAATACGGGCCCCTCTGTTTATACAAAACATTGAAATATTACGTACCGATTAATTCTTTTCTGTAAAAAAGAGCAATAACTCCTGAACTGTGATGATTGAGCCTTATTCGGGAAAACACGGTAGATCAAATAGCAATTCTTCAACACGTTAAACATAGTTCTTTGATTCTAGAAACTAGATTAACAGAAGGTAATTTACTTATTGTGCAATTTTGGCCAAATACCTACTTCTAACAAATTTAAGCGTAAATGCAGAAAATAAAAATAATAAAAAAATAATAAAATGAATAATAAAGATTAATCTCATTAAAAATAATTGAGTGCAAAATATTTTAATTAAGTATTTGCATGATTGTTTTACATACACATATAGGGTAGATGTAGGTATGTATACTTAGAGTCAGTTGGGAATGGTGATCACCAAAAATTATCAAAAACCGATAGCGTGTAATGCCTACGCGCTAATTTTGCAGCATTTCACTGCGCAGGTGCTGGTTCACTCCATTCTTCTCCACATTTTGATCTAATTTTTCGAGAAGTTAAATCAGAAGATAAGACTTAAATTATTGAATCTTTATACCTGTACTTTTGATATGCACTAAGAGTAAGTTTTATTTTGCGATTTAAATCCCAGATAGCTTCAAATTTTTCTTCAGGATTTGTCCCCTTTCACACGTATGTAATCGGATACATGTGACTCCAATTACCTACATGATCAAACTTTCTTTTACCTAAGGAAACCCCTCTATTCTCAAAAGACAAGACTAAATCAAGAACAGGACAAGAAAGGAAAGTTAAATCTCTGAAAAGCAAGGGAAAAGGAGTGGGAAAGAAGAGCAAGCCACGGAATATAAGTATCGAGAAGGTTAAGAAGAAAATTCTGCAGGAATCGAAAAATACTCCGACATCAAAAGGAAGAGTTATGTCAAGATGAAGAAGAAGATGTTGCAGAAGACGTCAGTAATTCGTGTCTTGTATGTGGTGAATTCAGAGGAAATTTGACATCGGTGAATTATTTAGGCTTTGGGCTCATGTCGAGTGTGCTGGGTGGGAATTTGCTTGCAATCGTGTGTACGATATGCCAAAAGGTATATTGCCAAGTTTATTATAAGAGCCTATAAATAAATAGTTTTAGTAGATTCCGTGTTATTTCAATTCTTGCTTAAGTGATTCTCATTGCCTACATCTCCCCTACCTTGCTTTTTCATTTTAATTATATGACTGGATTGAATTTAAATGTATAAATTATTAATTATAATTAATATAAACAAAAAATGTGAATAAGGTGAATTAGTCGTAATCAAATTTAAAATGATTATTAAGATTATTATTAGAAATCATTAACGGTTAATTTAATTATGATTGAATAAAATCTCTGATTAAAATCAATCAAAGTAATGAATTGATTAAAGTCAACGCTGCTTTGCACATATTAAATTCCTTGATTTTTATTATCTGATTATTGCTAAATTTCATGGTAGTTAAAATTAAATCGGCATTTTATTTGTTTATAGTTTTATTATAATGGCATCTATTTATAAAAATGTCCAATAAACATTATACGAGTATAATAAGGATAAGGAAGTTAGTTTATTACCTTTTTGTTATTAGGTACCTCATACTTAGAATTATATGTATAAATTTTCTGTATCGTGATATGAAGTAATTTGGAAGAAATTTATGATTATGTGTTATCTGTGGATTTAGTAAAAAGCGAATAAAATCGTTTGTATGCAATGAAATTATAGATTTGTTTGGTTTACCATTCCAGATTTGTACAAGGTGATGTGCTGTATTAGGTAATATTTTTAGTTTACTTACTTTGTCCTAAATAGGTTCGTTAGAATCATTATCAATAAATACTACAAAAAACCATAGAGGCAAAATTTTTACAGACGTCTTACTAAATTTAGGGGAATAGTTTATATGTGAATCATAAAAATTGTAGAACCACATTGTAAGTACTTAGCTACATCTACAATGATAACTTGTTGGTAGAAAATTACTGTAATTTTGTCATCATTTTCTGCAGAAACTTTTACAAATCCCCTCATTCAATATAGGTACTTTCAGAAAACTTAAAGATAAGTTTAGAAATAAATTTGAGAAAATCATGAGGCTCACATGGATTTTAATTTTTTTAACGGAAACTATAAATATTACAATGGCATTTTCTTTGTTATTTTCAATAATAAAAGAATATGGTAAAGGTCACATGATTACCGAATTTTCTTGCGATATGAAAGGTAATAATTTATTTTACTTCGATCTCCCATTTGTTTTAAAATAGAGAAATATTGAATAGTTGCCCATATGTTTTAGAATCTTTCAATTTATTGAAACATGCAAGTCAGACGTACCAACCAATACGAATTTTAAAGATTGATGATAAATTATTACAAAACGACGTACCTGCAAGTACCCTATTTGTAATGAATCTCGACTGTAATGGATCACAAGCCATACTAAGAATGGTGAGTTCAAAATATACATATTTGTAAACAATTCGTTTAAATTTGGAGGTCTTATTACGAACTTACGTTTCTAGGGCAATGCTTTGGACCTTCTTTCACTACCGTATAAATGGATCCTCTTTCATTCTAAACCACTTGTTTCGTACGAAAAATATTTTTACGATTTAAACTTTTCGATTAATAGTGAAATAAATGCATTGCAAAAATATGAGAACAGAAGCACAGCTTTAAGAAAAGTCTACGAACTAAAAGGTGATCTACAAATTGAAACTATGGGAATTTGGGAAAATAATACTTTCAAAAGTTTCGACGTCGAGCGCGTTACAATCAGAAGACGAAATAATCTGAAAAACATAACATTAAATACATGCATTGTAATCACAAATAACGATAGCTTAAATCACTTAACTGACAAAAGGTAAGTTTCGACATAGGTATAAATAAAATACATTAGATATTATTATTCAGAATCTTTGCAAGTAAATTTGGTAGATGAGTAAAAAGCAATTACAATTACTCTTACTGGCTACATTTTTGTGTAACAGGGATCCCCATATAGATAGTATTGCTAAGGTAAATTACGTATTAATAGAACATTTCAAAGATATTCTAAATGCTACTTTCAATTATACTGTTGAGTCTACTTGGGGTTATAAGGTCAATTCATCTTGGACCGGAATGATTGGGCTACTTTCCAGGAAAAAAATAGATGTTGGAGGTAATTTTATTTAGTTCTAGCTATTTTCGTATAGTTAATTAATTATTCATTAATTATAGGAACATCGTTATTTTTTACCGAAGATAGAGTAGACGTTATTGATTATGTGGCAATGATTACACCTACAAAATCGTATTTCATATTTAGAGAACCAAAGTTGTCGTATGTGACAAATGTTTTTATATTACCCTTTGATATGGGTGTTTGGCTGTCCACATTTGCATTGGTCCTCATTGCCGTTTTCTTTCTTTACGTTATATTAAATTGGGAATTTGCCAAGGAAGTCTATTTAAAGAAGAACGTAAGACAAAAATTAGATTTTCAATCAAAAAATTACTTTTAAATTTACGTTTATTTTAGAACTCATACAACACAAGCAATAATAAATCCTCTGTGCTTGATGTCGTTCTCATTTCCTTTGGAGCTTTTTGTCAACAAGCCTCACATACTGTTCCTGCAAGTATACCCGGAAGAATCACAACTATTGTATTATTCCTTTCTTTAATGTTTCTTTACACATCGTATTCTTCGAACATTGTAGCTTTGTTGCAGTCGTCTTCGTCCAGCATTAAAAATTTGCAGGATTTACTCAAATCGAGACTTGAAGTTGGAGTACATGATACAGTTTTCAATAGATTTTATTTTCCGGTAGGCAGTTTTTTTGAATTCAAATAATTATCATTAATAAATTCGTAATTATTGTAGAACGCCACCGAATCAATACGAAGGGCGCTGTACTTAAAAAAGGTGGCGCCTCCCGGCAAACCGGACCATTTCATGCCTATATTAGATGGTGTTAAGAGAATTAGAGAAGGTTTATTCGCTTTTCACGTGGAGTCCGGCCCTGGATATAAATTAATTGGTAGGTAATTTTTGATATACATACTTTGACCGCGGATATGTTGAATTAATATTTTAGGGGAAATATTCCATGAAGATGAAAAGTGCGGATTGCACACCATTCAATTTCTCCAAGTAATTGACCCGTGGCTGGCAATTCAAAAGCGGTCGCCCTATAAAAAGTTGATTCAAATAGGGTAATAAGCTATTGGTATAATATAAACTATTGTATCTAGGTATAGGGACTACAAAGTATTGTAAAGCTAGCCGTTGCAGTCAATTTAATGATCTTAATTTCCTAAATGGAAAGGTTCAATCTTTCTAATGCACTCATAACTTTTAAAAAAATATTCATTAATTTCTTGTATAGCCGATTAAAATTCCCAATCTTAAATGGTCCACCCCTTACTACATAGATTATATTTCCATAGGTTCAGAAAACTTTTGGAATCTGGCATTCAAGTAAGGGAAAACAGTTTGATTTACCACAAAAAACCAATATGTGTTTCAAGAGGATCTGCGTTTGTTAGCGTCGGTATCGTAGATTGTTATCCTGCTGTGGTAGTTTTAGTTATTGGAATCGGAACTTCGCTGTTTGTTTGGGCCGTTGAACTACTAAACGAACGGTATGAAATAATTTCTTTATATTAAGTAGTCACTCCTTGTTTAACCCTCCCTTCCGCCTATGCGTTAGACAAGGAGCGCCTCTTATTACCACCGTGCAATCATAGTGACGCGCATAATACTTATACTACTTTGTTTTTTTAGATTTTTTATAACAGGCTATATTAAAAAAACATTAAAAAAGTATCTTAAGATGATGGAGGCAAAGCATGAAGACTTAGTTTTCGATTTTAAGGAGTGAATAAAACAGAATAGCGATGTTTGTTCAATTTTTATTATCACATTGTATCAAAATCACGGATTTTGCAATTTTGTAGTAATACAAGAAAGAAACGCACAAGAGAAAAAAATATTCAACACAAATTTCGCATTTTAGTTCGGTTTTTATTGTCGAGTGTTTTAATAATGATTTAATGAAACATAGAGTTATGTTTTATTTTACTTGAATATATAGTGATTACACAGTTAACATTTATAATTCTATATTATTGACTGTTTTTAAATGAAATTTTATTGCAGACCTTATTTACATTAAGTTACGTGTATTTTTATGTTTTCGGAATCATAGACTTGAATCTAAAATAAGGTAATGAAAATATTTATTTGTAGATATAAAAGCCGTTCATTTCAAAAGATATTTTTTGTAAAAAAATATTTTCATATTTATCCACCTGTCTAGATTATCATTTTAAATCGATGAAATTACTTCTGTATTAAATATCTAGATGCCCGTCTATGTTCCGCTGCTTTAGTTGAACAAATATGACACCGACACATAATTTATTACTTTTTGCAATATCTGCTTTTATAATTTAAACATTTTGATTTCTAGTTTTACAGGTAATATATAAATTAATAAATATTTTGTAGGTATATACATCATACTAAAAACTAATTAGTGCGTGCCTGTAAACGATAATTTTATAGTTAACCAAATTTTGGCAAAGCATTTTGACGAAATCTTGCCCTCTTCAAAAATCTCTTATTTTATTTGAATCATGCAATATTTTTCACTAATTAATTAATTATTTATATAATTCATATAAAAATATTGTTATGTATCATCGTTATTATTCAAAGTTTCCCATGAATGATTTAAATTAATGAAGGTAATTTAACAATAGAATTCAAAAATATTGGATACGATTTCGTCAATATGCCCTTAGAAATAAATATAATCAGCAGTGTGGTTAACATCAACAATAACAGCAACAACATTTTAGCAACAACAATGTAAATCATAAGAAAGTTACACAGATCTGAGCTTGAATTAACTTAAAAAAATTACTCATAAACTGCAATTTAATTTTAATTCAAACTGCATAATCAGGACCATTATTTTATTATAGTAAGTATCTAGTATTTATTTTATATGTATATCAAGAATGAAGTTTTAGAAATACAATAGCAGCAATAGACAATTATAAATTTACAGTGATTCTTGATTGATCTGTGTAACTATCACATTTTACGTATATAAATTTATTTTTCCTATCTACAATTTTCCATATTCGAAGAAAATAAATTAATACAATTATTTAATGAGTTGATAGAACTTTGAGAATACAAGTTCCACTTACGTTATTTACCAGTGCTTTCGAGTTATTCACAAAAATAAAACAGAATTTATATACCAAAAATTACAAAAATTTTCCTGCCCGCTATAATAATTTATAGTTTATTATTAACTGCCATGTAACGATAAAATACTTACGAGAATTCGAAAAATCATAACTTTATAACTAATTTTTATAAAGCAATGCTAGAATCATATACAATATTACAAGAAGTACAAAATTAAAGGCGTCAAAAATATTGTTAGTTTTCAAATTCTCATAAAACGATGTGACGGCAGTTATCATATTGAACATAGGTACATTTTTTGAAATTGCATAATTTTTACATATGTATTTATAAAAGTATTATTTGGAAAATCACTCAGGTAATTCATCACTGTAACTAATTAACAATGCACCTTAATCATAAGAGTTTTTCTTGTCAGGCAATAAATTAAAACATTCCAATTATTCCATTATGCAACTTTATCAGTCAAATAGTTCATTTTATTTACGCTGATTAGTCGATTGACTGTAAATAAAAATGAAGGTTTGACTGTGAACAAGTTAACCATCAATGACAAGTTAAAATGGAACACTTTTTATTGAACGCCAGTGTTTTAATCTTCAGCTTTTGCTGGAGTTGGTGTTATTTTCTTGATTGGGGTTGATAAGTTTTAAGCTTTATTAAATCACAGTACAGTTTCCATTTCAGCTATCTCCGTCCGTGGCCTGAAAATATCAATGAGCCAATTAATAAAAGAAAGTATCTTATCACTATCTTTTATCAGTTGCACTTTGATCAGTCATACTTTACCCGAATAAATCAATGTCACTTCCTCCTCTTCCAGTGGGATTCAAATTTCTCAATCTTGCCCTTGCTTGTTCACCTGATACAATTACACTGTAAAACAGAGTTGATTATAATTTATTTATTTTCAACGAATGTAGCAGGTAATAATTCATTTTTTGACAAATATTTTTATAAATAAAATGGTTTCTAAAAAATTTAATAAGACGACAAATATTCAAAAAATGTATTAAGAAAGCTCTTATTTAGGTAGGCGTCTAAACTTGCAAGCAATATACTACAGGTGAGTACTTATTATGTTCATGAGAATATTACCAAATATAGGTACTCACAATCTATATACAAGAATATTGACTTTAGTCAATTGAGTCAATACTTAGGTACGAGTTAAAAATATTAAAAAAATTTAATCCAAAACTTACAATAATGTTACATACTCTCATGAAATAATTTAATTATCAATTTTTACTATGTATAACGTGCAGGCATGCAATGTTAATCTTCTTCGTGATTAAATTTACCATTAACTTTATTGTCTCAATACCTATTTCAAGTTCACGTAAGTCAATAATTCCTCTTCTGGCTCTATGTTTCAGTTCTTTATTGTCTGTGAAATTGAAATAGAACGTACCAGTTTACATACCGTGCAACACAAAAACATTTATATGCCGGTAAAACGTAAGTCTGGGACTTACTCAGGTGACTCAGAAGAATCCAGACAGGCTGTGAAACAGTTGCAGGTGCTAGGACGTTGACGCCTACCATTACAAAACGACATGATAGAGAATAAAAAAGGTAGTAAGGAAATACCCGTATTACTGTACATAAAAGGAATAACTTTAAAAGGGTTTATTACAGTGTGTACTAGCAAAAACGTAAGTGATTGTAATTGCAACCAAGAATTTACATTATAGGTATCGATATTAAAAAGATACCAAGTAATTTACGTTCAAAGTTGCATGTAGTCTTTGGGTTTCTGTTGCAATAATAAGTTTTAGGTGGCAATTTCATTCATAAAACCATGCTAAGCTGAATATGTCAATATTGTTTATTTTTTTAATATTTTCAAATGAGCACCATCACACAAATGAATACTCTACAAGTTTTTAGACAGTTGTTTAAACAACACTATATTAGGTACATTTTGTAATCAAATAATTTCGATAAAGTATTTACCTTCACATTATGTAAGAATCGCCGTGACATCGCATAATAATTAAGTATAAATTTAATATACATAGTTCGTTGTTTGATATAGTTCGTTACTATTAAACCCTTAAGAGATGCTGTAAAATTTAACTTGTAACAAACTTTAAGCTCCTTAAATGTGAAAGTCCATGAAAAGTCTTATAACGGAACAGAGGTAACAGTCCAATTTGTTTAGGAAAAGTTCGTTAACCACGAAAATTCAGAGGTGTGGAGATTAATATTCTACACTCGACAAAACGATTTTAAAATTTGATAGTTCTTTGTATTTTGTTAAACAATATTGACAAATTAAGTATGTTACCTACTAAAAATTCAAAACAATGTAGTTTTTCCATTAGATACCTTTTAGATATTATTAGGAAAAAATCATGCAAAAAACAAACACATTTGTTGAAACGTATGATTCAAATATTTTTACTTAAAAAAAAACACAGAATGGACCAAATTTTCTAGTTTTGACCAAATTTTCAATTTTTTACCAAATTCTCAATTATTTTACTATTGTCAAATGTATACACGGTTTTTTATAAGTTGATACTTCTTTTTCAACTGTGTATGAATCTCTAAATTCTAAGCAACTTTTTCAAATAAACTATTTTAATATTCTGAAATTTTTTTTTGAAATTTCGAATATTTTTCAATTTGTACCTGCTTCATTAAAAATGAAATTTATTTATTTTTCGGCATTTATTTGACGGCTGGCTGCTATAAATAAATTTATTACTTAATAAAGCAGGTACGTATTGGAAAATATTCGAAATTTTAAAATTTTCTATCTTCTTTATTATTCATAATATTCAAAAAATTTATTTGAAAAAGTTGCTTAGAATTAAGAGATTCATACACAGTTCAAAAAGGACTTGATACACCTTATTCAATTTATGAAACAACCTGTATGTTAATCTTGTAATTAATTTATATGGTAAAATTGTACATACATATTATGGTAGAAAATGATACAAAATAACAAAGACTAAAATATTAAAAAAGTAAGTAAAAAACATTAATGGATAAGCGCATTGACAATATTTTTTTTAAAATTGTTAATTGATTCATTCTGCAGGATTGACTTACCGCTTACAAGGCGGCGGTGGTTTGATACCATGCGTCTCCATTTCCTTCTCTAATTGTTTGATTCTCAAATTTGCCACGTCCAATTCTCGCTTTACCTTCCACAAGTGCGTGTCGCAAAGAGGATCCTTGCACCTGTGATTCCTAAGGATATCCTGAGCTTCGTAAACGGCACCTCTGAAAGTAAGACTCTTCCCCATGGAAAGGCTGATCAGCGCGCAACAGCCACCTTTGTCAGTTTTCGCCAAATGCTTTCGTACGTATTTGAAGTAGAGATGCTCGAGAAGGAGAAGCAGCGCCGCTAGAAGAATACCTGACATAAGAAGCAAAAACGCGGACAAGAACTGCTCCAAAGCCAATGGATCGGAGCTTTTGTGCTCCTGCTTGCCCGGCCTGCACGTGCCCGTCATCCAGTAGCGTCTCAGGCGTTCCAGGTCGCCGTTTTCCCGAAAATCCAGCAATCTATCGCATGAATTACATTCGATACTCATTCAGGAAATCGTCGGCTCAGTTGACTTACCTTTTGTTGAACATTTTGAGGTATTTAGAGTTCCTCGGAAACGCCAATCCGTAGCCGGTCATGGCGTACCACGAACCGACGGTTAGTAACTTACAATCTTCATCCTGGGCGGCTAAATAATCCAAAACTGTTCCGTCGTAGATGAAAGCGTCGACCTCCCCACTCAGAACATCGGCCACACCTTGGACGACGTTCGATCTTTGATATGGTTGCATGTACGCGTGCATTTCCTTGAAATACTTTGCTATAGTAGAATCAGTATGAGACCAGGGAATCGTGCCGAATTTTATCATCGGTTTGTGGGAAGTTGGCCTACACAATCGATGATCGGCGACGCCTAAAATAATTACACAATTGAATATAAAATATGCATAATTGATTTAATGACAGAAAAAAAGAGCCGACTTTCGGAGAGTTCCGAAGTAAATTTATGGGATAAGTTATACCGGTGAACTCGAAGAATTCTTCTCTGGTGATCATGAAGGCTGCGAGATTGGCAGTGTAGATAGCGAGGAAGACAACGGCGAACATCGCCCAAACATTGGTCATAAATCTCGCGGTAAATCCCTTGGGAGAGTCGACGTGCACGGCGGCTTGGAATAAAACGGCCCACACCAGCCAGTAAGTCCTGAATAAAGAGAATCTGTGCGCTGCCGACGGGTGCTAAAAAGATACGGTTAATTTACTACCTCGCTTGTCGAATTTTCATCAACATGCGTTTTTCGTAGTAGAATAACATTCGTAGTACGTACCTTGTTCAAAGAAAGTTTCATATCGAACCCGCTTGGCGAGAGCCATTCGAATAGAAATATCGTGAAAGTGGCTGCTTGTATGGCAACGATACCGACCAGCATCCAAGAGGCAGTGTCGAAGGGTTCTAAGAACGCAGTGGGCGATATAATTCCCGTTCGTTTTGCCACTATGATAGCAATGCCGGTTTCCATGTAGGGAACACTGAAATCCACCTGGAATTCAACAACACAATTTTCAATCCTAGCTGCTTAATAACTGATATAATCAACGCAAACATCGCTCAAACGTACAGGGTATTTGAAATATGGACGAAGATAATTTAGAGGATAATTCCTTGTTAAAGAATATGAAAAAAGTTTCTATAAACAAGGGTTCAGTAATGCAGACTATTGAAGATACAGGGTGATCAATTCAAAAAGAGAAGTATTAATATATTAAAAAAATATTTACTTGATTCTGTTGAAATTTGGCACTGTCATTTTTTGTATTAAGGGGTTATACCAGTGTGACACTTTCAAAAAATCGATTTTTGTTTTTTTGGCTTATTCGATAGTTTTAGACTTCTAACAACGGAAAATTCTTCGAATTTTTCGAAAACGAAGTCTTATGATCTGGCTTTGTCGTCCGTCCGTCTGTCGCGAGTTTCAGCGGCTAAACGGTTATAGATAGAGACAAACGGACAACGGCATTCGATTCAGCATAGTCTCAAACCTCTCCCGTTTCAAAAAAAAAAAAAAAAAAAAAAAAAAAAAAAAAAAAAAAAAAAAAAAAAAAAAAAAAAAAAAAAAAAAAAAAAAAAAAAAAAAAAAAAAAAAAAAAACTTAACGTTACATTAGTTAGAAGTCTCTCTACGGCGCACTGGGCCGTTCGTCCCACTTGTTTGCTTTCAAAAATATCCTGGTGAAAGCGGCAATGTCGTATCTTGAATAGTTTTTGAATGGCAGCGTTCTAAAAGAGCGGCCGCTCGCAAGTGTAAATGGATAGTTGAAACTTTAAACGCGTTTTTCTCGAAACGAAATTTTTCAAAATTGCTAACATCATAACTCAAAGAAAAATTGACCGATCGACATCAAATTGAAATTGAGTATTCTTGAATATATTTACTATTAAAATTGTCAATTTGGCATTAAAAAAACGACAATTTTTTGATCCCGAAAATCGACACTTTTCTCAGAACTACGCCATTTTGTTAACTTTTAATATTTTTCAAAAATCGTAGGTCATTGTATAGGAAGTACCTTCAACTTTAATAACCTTTTTGATTTTTTTTTGTTTCACCTACTCATTCGGCCGGAATCATGTCAGCAGTTCTGGAACTTTTTTTGGCACCTCCGAAGACAGCACATAACTCCGTTATTTTTCAATATTTTTGTAAAAAAAATCTTAAAATATAGCTGAAAATTACGACCTTATTATGTCCAAAAAACTTCAAAGTACTTCTAGTACTTTCTTTTAAAAAAAATTCGCGAAAATCGCCTAATTTTTCATGGGATACACTGGTATAGCCCCTTAAGAGGCTAATTTTGCCCTTAATAGATTAAAATTATTAAGTCCAGTGGCGACCCGGGGGAGCGTCCTAAGCGAATATTATTGGGAAAGAAATGTACGCCTCACTGCCTTGTTTGTAACTCTGTAACTAATATTTTTGTTTTATTAAGCATCTAAAAATACAACTTCTTTACCTCTTGTTATTTTTTTGTATCTGACTTCGTTTTTGGAGAAAAAAAATGAAAACCGTTTTATTGCAATGTGATTGGACATAAAGGGCTTATCAAATTTTTACTAAAAAAATCTTAAGTGAAATGAAGAGTGAATAATAACAAAAAAAATAATATATAGAAAATAGTGTTTTTGCAACTTTTCCATTGCCAAATTTCAACAGAAATAAGTAAATATTTTTTAATATATTTTATATGATTTTTGTTGTAATGTAACCGATGCATTCCTATAGAAACTTTATTCATATTTTTTAACTTAGATTCACCCTCTAAAATATCTCCATCTATTTTTAGAACACCCTGTATCTATTCAGAGAAACAATTCAGTAAGAAATTATTTAACATATAAATAATTACTTACCACGGCCTCTCTTTCAGCGTTGATCATTAACGAAGTAAGAACCATATCAGTTTTTCTGTTAACCAGGTCCGCGATCAATCCGTTCCATTTGCCGTTATCGTTTGTTCCCCATCTGCCGTCTTCCACGCGCACTAGCTCATACGTGAAACCCAATTCTTCGCTGAATTTTTGTAACAAATCTATGCAGAATCCGGAACAGCATTGGTAGTAACTGCCGTTTCTGTGAGCTTGAGACATATCGACCCTGTAATAAACATATTTTTGAATTATTGCGGACGAACGGCGAAAATATTTTAGCATTCCGTTTATTTGAAATTGGAGGCAGATGTAGGAATTCAAGCAATTTTGGTAATAATAAAATCCGAGATTTGAGGAAAACAACGTTTGCATATTATGCTCCCTATATACCTGTATAGGTATACCTATATAGCTGCTATAATCGATTTGAGATTACGGTGCAATTCTTGACATCAATATCCAATCATCCTCATCACGTCAATTTGATTTTCAATTTCACCGTCTAATATTTGACTAATACACCAAATCTTATTACAGACTACATCCTGCCGAGTTATTCTGATTGCAGCGGCTGGAACTTTTCGATTTCGAAAAGAAGCTTATTGACTTTCTGTCTCCTTTTTCTACCTAAGTAAACTTTGCGGTTCTCATAAAAAATATCCCGCCGAATTCCCGAGATTTATCGGAGTGTCTGAAAGTTCCATGTCAATAAAAAAAATTAACTGGAACCGTGTTTCGTACAACACCTTATTAAATAGGTACACTCGACTAGGGCGAAAATAATTTTTTTTTGGAGCAAATATACATGACATGATAGGAATATATTTCTGTCGATATCGTACAATGATTTTTGAATTTCCCGTCTACAAGAGAGATTTGTCAAGAAAGCTGTCTATTTTCGAAGTTCTGTAACATCCCTAGAGGAATGTCTTGGAATACTACAAGGCTATTCATTTCATCGTCGTTTCTCTCTGAAATTTCTACTGATTAATCTGCAATTCAACATACATATACAGGGAGTTTTCGAATTTAAAGTGTATTATATTAATTATAATCAATTGGGAAATTTTTTATTTAGTATAAGTTACAACAAGTATTTTGTAAGTTATTATTGAAAGAGCAATGAGTTTAAAATAAAATTTCTAGTTTTCAATAAATTGACCTCGCAATTTACTCATTTGTAATGGAAAGATAGAATTGTAGCAGAGAACACGACATAAATATCGCGAAGAATAATGTGCTCATTTCTGTGGAAGACCACAGAAGCAAAAAACAAAATTGATTTGGTAATAAATTGGCGAAACGACAGCCAAAGAAACATTTCGGACGAAGTGTTTTTATGGTTCGTATAAAACCCGAAATAAAACGTTACTTCCTTTCATAACCCAGTTTAAGACGAATGGCGTTAACCACGAACTTGAATAGTTGATTAGGGTAGGCGTACTCCCAAATTAAGTACCCATATAAAGGCTATAAAACGTTTTTTAGGTAATTGTAGTCTCTTTTTTCTTAATACCAGGAAACGTACAGGAAATTTGGCTACTAAACAATTACCGTTTATATTAATTTTATTATATCTAATATTCCAAATTTAATACTTCACGATCCAAACATTTAATAAGCGACTCAAATTCAAATGCAATTAACTCTAATCCAAACCATTTAGGATTCAAATTAGATAACGAACTTACTCGGTGATATCAGCGTCGGTAGCCACTCTACATAGGACTCCCCTGTCCATGGAGCATTTCCCCGTGACCGGGTCCGGCGGGGCCAAGTTGATATACGGCGGTTCCTCCAAAAAAGTTATTTTCAAGTGAAACTTTTCCGGCACTCCCTGTGGAGGCGTGTGGCTGTTACCCGGCCAAACGATATCCTTTATGTCCAATCCTTCCTTCTGCCAGGATTTCCATACTCCGATCTGTAAATGCAAATCGAATTTAGCCCGGATTTCGGATGGCGTTCAAGTGAATATTTGTCGTTTTGCATCGGATGAAAGGATAAATTTAATGAAATATGTACAATTCAGTGACCGTTAACATATAAGTAGGTATAACTAATAATAACTCTCGAATATAGACGTGTGGTATACAGATAAGTGCACATTTGTTTGCAATATATTCAATTTTATGAGTTGAACAAAGATTATTAAAATAACATTTGGTAGCGTGACAAATTGGCAATGCCACAATGTGTTTCTTTTTTTTGCTTTATATGAGACTAATGAAAGTGTCTTTGTTGAACCAATATACCATATTGCTCACAAATTTGCACTGGCCTATATGAATAATAGATATCTACATACAGTGAGAGTGTAAAGGTTGGAAAAAAGCTCAGACACGTCGATTTTTATTTTAAAAAGCGGATCAGTAAAGTTTGTGAGTGTTTATACAGGATGTCCCAAAAAAAGTTACATATCAAAGTTATGTTTTTTTAAATGGAACACCCCGTATATTATTACATTTTTGGATTCCACTCGAGGAGCTGATTCCAAAAAGGGGTCACACTTGGTATCTTGGTCTCGTAATAAAGGCTATGCAGCCACTCAAAAATCACAAAATTTTGAAATTAGGCGGCTCTGAAAGCCAAACAGTTGAAAATCGAGAAAAATGGCTTACATTGACCTAACCTAACTTTTTAAGTACTATGTAATGACATAATATAAAATGTATACAGAAAGATCAAAAATTTCATAATTTTTTTTGTTCCCTTAGATAGTACTTGAAAAGTTAGGATAGGGACATGTAATAAACCATTTTCCTCGATTTTCAACTGTTTGGCTTTCAGAGCCGCCTAATTTCAAAATTTTGTGATTTTTGAGTGGCTGCATAGCCTTTATTATGAGACCAAGATAACAAGTGTGACCCCTTTTTGGAATCTGCTCCTCGAGTAGAATCCAAAAATTTAATAATATACGGGGTGTTCCATATAAAAAACATAACTTTGATATGTAACTGTTTTTGGGATATCCTGTGTAAACATTCACAATCTTTTCTGATCCGCTTTTTAAAATAAAAATCGACGTGTCTGAGCTTTTTTCCCCAATGGACAAATCAAGGATTTAGCGAATTTGTTCCAACCTTTATACTCTCACTGTTTAAGTATTAATTAGCAGTAAAATAAATAACATACTTCTTCCCATACTAGTTGTTTACTGACACCAGGTCTCAAATTCATAATCTTCAATTCGGCCGCTCGAAGGACTCCGTCTTGCGTGAACTCCAGATTGGGTTTGCCTTGATCGCCTTCGACGCTGACGTTTCTCAGATACCGGAAGAACTTGTCTCCGGTGTCCCATCTGGCCGCCCCGGCCCCTTCGCAGGAGAGTTGGGTGTTCAGAGATCTACCGTCGTTATCGGGGTCCGAAGTGAAATCTTCCACTCCGTAGGCGTACACTTTTACGGCTGTCATGATTTCGTTGACCAAGGAGGAACTTGAAGTGTCGAAGTGGACACCTGGAAAATTTATTTCCGACTTTAATGCGATTCCGGGGTCGAATGGGTTGTTTAATCTACCACTAATATTTGGATTAACGGAAAACAATCATCGGCAATCGTGAAATTAAATTAGTTAGCGCGGTATATGGAGTGCAGACTGCTCAGGATGGGAATAAAAATTGTCAATTTCGTCGACTTAATTGAATTCATCTGAACCGGCGCATCTAGCGCTGAATTGTAAATTGATTTCTATTCAAATTAAATTGGATAAATCCAGATCGTCGTTCTCATTGCTCGTTTCTAATAACGGTGTATTGTTTGAATTTATGTACATGTACCAACACCGAAATGTTGTGTGATGCAACATTCAGTAAAGTTGTAGAGGATTAGGCAGTTCGATAATGGAAGGTTACAAATGTTGAACATTTGTTTGGTAAATGGCTTTAGATACGGGTTCAGTAGGTATTTATGCCTTTCAGCTTTTCGGGTCGTTAAGGGTAATTATGGTAAATTAATCAGATATGCTCAATGATAGATTTCTAGTCACTTTATACATCTAATTCAAATCCAATTTATCAATTTTCGTAAACTAAAAAATCTATTTTGTTTTATTCAACAAAATAACCATTTTATAAATCATTTTTATTTCGCCGCGTCCTTTGCACAGTTCAACCTAAAAGGTCATAAAAATGTTGGCGTTCCTCTTCAGCACATCATTTTTTCAATTTCAAAAATGAACTACTGCGGCATTATGAAATTAAAACGCCAACGTTTGTTTCCAGCGTATATAACTCCTCGAAACACGTGTTGGTTATTATTCAGTTATAATCCTGGCCGCCTCTTCGCAAATACGCCAGCGGCAAAGGAGATGAAAGCGATGCTTTGACGCAGGTGAGTTAGTTTATTTTAATTCGCCAGTGCAAATTCGCAAGGCTACCTGTACAGTTGGCATGATTCCAAAATTTCATATCCTATTAAGCCCCTACGCATCGTATGCAGAGAGTCTCGTATTTTTGTGTCGTAGAATGTTGCTGAAATACTAAAACACGTACCTATTAACAGTAACTTCAGCCATTCAGAAACGAAACTAGTCGGTGTTACTGTATTATTGAAGTTACTTCCAGTCGATTTTCCGAATCTTGCTCAAAAAGCAATTAAACTTAGCTCTTGGAAATCAAGTTTGTTCAAATTACCCAATGCCGCCTCCTATTTTGTTTATGTTATAAATGTTGTTCTTTTGTCATCGGTAAATTGGGCGAAAAACTGTGTTTCCCTCACAGCGGTAACTTCTATCAAAACTTTTCAGTCAATAGCCCTTTTCTCTTTCTTGTCACAACGTATAACTTTGTAATGACTTTGGAACAATCCCAAAAGTTTACCGAGATGGCTGAATACTCAAGACGGAAACATTATACTTAATGACGATTAATTTAGGCCATAATTATCAAATCTTCTTCAATTCGTCACCTACTCTTAATAAAATTGCTTCAGACCATCATTTCAGAATTTCTGAGTTACATGCTTGATTTAATTACCAACTAATCCAATAAAATTAAAAGTCTATGGTTTCAGTAAAAGCGCGTGGATAGTATCAGCATAATTAAAGGAGAAATGCCACTACTAAAGCAATAGGAGAAGATCGATGTACAATGAAAGGGCATAAACAAAAGACTCGTTAGGCGAGATCTTTGGGCAGATATGAAGATTGATGGCGCACTATAAACTTACAAATTATTTGGGTATGTTATTTCAAGCAATGGCTGTTGAAATTTGGACTAATCCTTCACGTTCATGTGCATATTTGAATAACGTTCATTCGGATTAATAAAATACACCATACAAAAGGAAATAATGCTGGAAATGTAAACAATATTTCAAGACAAACAACTCTAAACGCTATTCAAATAAATTGTGCCTCGCGAATTTCACTAAAGGCATTTCAAGAATTAATCAAGACGTAACAACAACGTAGTAGGTTGATTTAGATAATATGAATCTAAATGCGTAGGCCCACCTACTTCAAAATGTATTTGCGACAATAAACAAATTAATTATTATCACAAAATTAATATCAAAACTTTGCCTTACGTAAGACGTTTTCCAATATTGCCATGTCAATCAAATTTTTATTAATTGAATTCATATTACAGAATTATTATTATTTACGGCCAGAAAATTAATCTGAATCCCCAGTAAACCCAAGATGCGGAAAGAAAATGCTTTATTCTTAGCAGCATTAGCTAATAGCTGTCAAAAAACATATCATTTATGAACATCTTAATGGCAAGTTTTTATTAGCCACATTTAGTCATTATACAGCTAGCCCAGAAGGATTATTGGAGCGAAACGTAATAAAAAAAGTAAAATACTTAATAAATGTCAATCATTTTAGGAGCTTAATTAAATTGGCCTCATTTTTTGGGATTCTATTTTTACATTTTTTCCTTTTTAACTTCACAAAAATTTCATTTCATCTATTAATGAAATATACCTAACTTTAGCAGAGTTAAAGAGAGAAATTTCCATAACAAAGATTTTCCAACTGTGAATTATTAATATTCATCTGAATAATCCCTTTATTCTGTCCCCGTTATCCCTTAGCGCGCTGATATCCTTATTAACGTCCTTGTTTATTGCTCCCTATTGAAGACTTTAACAAATCCTTAAGGTAATAGTTGCCCCTTTGCACTAATGAGACTACAGGGACGTTGTTAAATTATCGACGGAAGTTCGAATTAACTTGCTGGGACATACTGACCCTTTGGTAATTGCAGTTGACACATTTTAAATACATTTCCTATTTCCCATGCACTATTAATGCATCCCGTGTTATGCACCATCTCAAATCTATATAGCGTCATTAAAACATATTGTACCAGGCAAACTCATTCATAACTTTTCAATTCTTCAATAAATCGTCTCATAAGGGGACGGTAGAAAATCAAATCGAAGATCAACAGCGGGCAATGAAAAAACAAAAACCTCGTGATTTATCTATTTGTCGAATACCAGGAAAGGTCAATTTGGAGTAATCGCTTCACGATGATAAATGATGGAACGTGTTGATTCTATTTCGGTATTTTCCCCGTGGATAAACCGAATAATATTGTAATTAATAATTGTAATTAATATTGTAATTCTGTCAATTAAATTCAGGTGAATAGTTGGAGATTTTCCGCTTGTTTGCTTAGGTTAAAAGCACATTTCGCTTACAAATTTATATCTAAACGACTTAGAAAATCCACTAAGTAAATCCACAATTTCTTTTTAAAATCTGGAAAGCTTTCCGTTTTCCTGTAATATGCTGTTAAAAGAACATATACATGAAAAAACCGTAAATTCCTTACCGAGCATTCCTACGGGAAACTGATAAGGCGTCTGCTGAGGATTTTCTACAACACTCTGAGTAACTACCCAAACGTAATTTTCTCCAGTGAGATGAAGGTCCCTGGCCGCCGTTAGAATGTCGATGGCCTCTTCCCGAGTACAATATAAAAGCATAACCCGAGCCTCAGAGTCTACCAGCGCTGCCAAATCGCCTCTGTTAGCCACCAAAACTGCATTTAATATGGTGAACTTGAAGCGATCCTGGAACAAATGCACGGCAATTATTAACAAATAAAACGGAATTTTTTATTGCCAGTTCTGGGATATATCCAAGAAATAAAGAAATGCCGGAAAACCCCTGAAAACGATAATTTTTAGACAAAATTTCATTACTATTAAGAAAGTAAAGAGCTGTTAAAAGGACGGTGGAGACAAGTTGTCGGCGTTAAAAGCATCTAAAATTTTACTCGGACGTGTAATTAACTTCATTAAAATATCATAATCGTAAATTTAATGAATCTCGATTCTAAAGTGTACATGAATGAGTGTAGGTTACCCAAGTAATTACGCTCTGTCAAAACGAACGGGTTCCAGGATTGTTCGTAATGCTTCATTTTTTTCCATCAACGAATGGGAGACATTTATAAATATGCTGCGCTGGATATTCAGGGTAAAAAATCATTTATTTATTTCGCTTAATAAATGTGTAAAGATTTAATTTAACAATGAGGTAGACAAAGTGTCAATTAAATGTGTGACATATACACGTAAATAACTTTAAAACTTGAAGAATTAGATATAGGATAACCTCATATACAATTTGAAAGCCAAATAAATTGTCTACATGATGAACAGAACTAAAAACCCTGTAAATAATTTTGCAATAGTGAATAATTATTTAGGTTCATGAGCAAATTAATATCGGATCTTTAGTTTTGGAGATATTTGATTTTTCACAAACCCTTACAATTTCAGAAATATCCAAATAAATCGGAACACACTTTATTTAGGTATATGAAACCTATATATGAAAGTATAGGTCGACACAATTAGACAGAAAGGACTATTAAAAAATGTCTTATGTCACTATCATAAGAAAAAAATATAACTTTGGTACACCACGCATTTCTGTAGCACCCTGTAAATATGTTTGAAAATATTTTTAAAATGCATCCATTGCGGACCTACATAAGTCTGCAGCAGCAGAAATCGTACATTATTTTCCATTTCACCATAATATTCCGCGGCGTCCGTAGTGACTCACCCTGTATATTAAAGATTTTAATAATATAATTACTAAGTAGATAGTTGCCTACTTAAAATTTGTTCAATCTACATATATTAAAGATCCTTGGAAGCCTTTCCAGGGATATAATATATGTAAATTATCTTCGGGAGCGAATGATGTTTATCATTACGTTGAAAATTAATCCCTACATGCAGCGATGATGAATTGAACGGTAAGCTTATAAATTCCAACATTCACTTGTAATTACAAATATTTGATTTTCGTTATTTCTGCAGGGTCTATTTTACAATTTCGACATTGGAAGGTTTTATTTGCTGCTGTTCGTATTTTATGATATAAAAATGGTAATGTATCGGTATATTTATTACAACGGATTTAATTTAAATGAAATTTTAGAGAATTTTCAGGACTAGATTGAGTAGGTAGGGTTTTGATTAAAATAGTAGATATACATTTGTGTTCAACATTATTATTATTCGTGTAGATTGCATCTATAACTACAGCCAAGATATTTAGCATCTGCATGGAAGCGCTGAAGTTTCTTTTCATAAAAGTCCAAAATACTTTTGTACCATTAAAGGAACTTCACATTTCCGGTGTTTACAAACAAACAATTCAATTTTCTCCCTAATCAAACTTTTTCAAGAAGGATGTACTTCGCCAAGCAGCATTTACCTCTTTAAACATTTCTTATTCCTTTTTCATGAGAATTTTCGAAGTCATCAGAATGCAGCCAGCAATGGAGTCAAACTAAAGTTTTTAAGGAACTGCGCAGTAGGTATGTCCCAATTTTCTCTTATAAAATTGTATTACCTTTATTTCATCGCATTTACCGTTTCTCAAACCCCATCGACTTTTGAAAAATCGTTCGAATCAATCAATTTAGCTCCCCTTCGCTTCGTTTACTTTACATATTCATTTAATTTAATTAGATTTTATATTACTTACTTTTAACAAAACCAGATGTTGCTCGTGTTGAGATGTCATCATCGAGTTAATTAGATTTCCAAAATTATTAGTAACCTAATAATGAGGTAACAGCCCTTGTAATTTCAATTTTCCAAGAATTTCATGTATATAATATTATTATCAACCGTCTGACTATCCACATGTATGTTTGCCACTAGACCTTCGCTAATTTGTCTAATTCCGGATCTAGATTAATTAATCAGAGTTGAAATCAGATTCGCGGAGTAACAATAGACTTGGCGCTCGCGTAAACGTCTCCGAAAGACGTCCTGCGTCTCTTAAGCAGATTAACTGGAGTGCTGATAAAGTGCCATAAGCTCGCTGATTATTTCTGAGTACTATTCGCGGTTTTATTAGGGTGTTTTGTTTTCACTTACCTAATCAACGGTATAATCGCAATCCTGCAAATTTCAAACGATATACTTCATGTGTGCTCACATCGATCAAGCGGGTGTAAATATCTAAACTGAGAGGAAAAATAAATCAGCAAATTGGAGTGTAGGCTTTCACTACTAAACGGTTTTTCTTTCACCCTGTCTTGCCCTTCCTGTCCTTGATTTAAAAGTCAATGAGGTGTGTATAAAAGAATCATTATAGACTGGGGATAATTTACTCTCTGTAAGTGTAATATCTTATTTCCAAGCATTTAGGAGGCAATTAGTTTCATTAAATTTTTCGAGCTCTTCCTAACGTAATTAGCGGCTTAATTTGGAGCTTTGTCGTTATTTTAAAGAGTTTTGTCTCTTATTTTCAGAGTTTCCGTTAATTGTTTTTCTGAAATTATACGAAAAGTTCCGAGAAAGATAACATTCTTTTTATTTTGTTTTCACCTACTTTCTCAAAGGTTTCGTGAATGTTTATCGCATTATTCCAGTTAATTTAATTCAAACGGTTAGAAGTTTTTCAATATTCGAGGAAATTAATGATTTCTTTTAAACACTCGTTATATCATAACGATGCCTGCTAAAATAACGTAAGTATTGAAATATCTACCCAAGGTAAAAACAATTTACTAAGAGATTCTTTGAGGATCGATCAAGAGCAGAGGGAAGATTAAAGCTATAAGTAAATTAAGCTATACGTGTATATTGAAGGTGCTCAGATTAAGGAAGATAACGCAATATCAAATGTCAGGAACATAGTGTGTTAATATGATGTTCAATGATTACGGAAGTTTTACGTTAGTAGCATAATATACGCGTGTCATCAATCAAGAAAGCTTTCCAGACATTAAATTGGATTAATAACGAAGATTTTCTCTCACGAAAATATAAGGAAGGAAAATTCGAACCAAAAGAGAGATATGAAAGCTACAAGTCTCTACCTCGTACCTACTCGAAGTATTAAAATTTAAATTAAAAATAAAATGAAATTTTTATTTCGAAGCCAAAATTCCCGTTTAAAACTGGTAATGTTTCATGAATATTACATCAAATTTTAATAGCGGATATTGAACAGTCCTAATACCAAGATTTCCGGTTTGTTTGTTCTGGAACTTACACTGTACTAAAGCACGTTGAATCATTCCTTCTTCGAATTTAGCTAGAGTTCAGATTGTTGTTGTAAACTTAACTGTAACAAGCGATGTTTGGAAAGGGACTTTGGAGATGAGCATGCGACAATAATTACTATCACCGTTAAACCTGAAGTTCCATTTAATTAACCCACATCACGCTTTAAAATTTCATTTTTTAACTTATTTGCTTATAATGAGTTAATGGACGTAATGCATGATAAAAACCGAAAATGAATTGAATTGAACCGCTTATACGTAACTTCGTTATCTGCTTTGTGAAAGCTAAACACCCATATATCATAAAGCTTATAGTTGAACGGGTATTGGCAGTGGATTGGGCTCTATTTTATTCCTCTTATTGCCGTTAAATAAAGGAAGTTTTATCGTGTTGTCTGCGAAAATCCTACGGTTTTATACCGGAGCCTTTTCGTTATTATTTATGGATTGTAGAAACGTCGAACGTTGGTAATGGAATCAATTTCATGAAGTTGGCACACAGACTTTGCAGTTTATTAGTTCGAGAAACTAATAAAAGCTGCACATGCTTGGAGATTTATTGGCGTTTGAAAATATTCTAATCGGCCATCCAAGAATCGAATAGGTAGGTACTATTTTGAAACTTCAAAGGTTTCCTTTTGAAGACTATGTCTACAAAATTTTATTTTTATAGGGCCATGTAATATTAGTAGGATAAATTGGTTAGGACGAATTTTTATTTGATATTAAATGTATATTATCTTTGAGTTTTCGCTTAAAATAAAAGCGGAGATAGTGATAGAATAAACGATTTTTGAAGTGCTTCGTAAGGCAAAACTGCAGCATTCAGTTTGCTCAAAATCCTTGTAAACCGGAATCAATTCCTGTCCAGGGGGTAATAGCGTGTTTTAGCACTTTTCAGAAAGAATGTTGAATTCGCTCGAGTTTCTCGAGTATTTCACACTCGAGTATGCCTAGATAGCAATACTATAGTCAGAAAATGCATCCTCTGTCAACGATATGCAATATCGCCTTGCAACGAACGACGTCCTTTCATAATATTTTCATTTCTATGTACGTCATGAAAATTCTTGGACAACTTAACCGGGAAAACTTGAACGACAGTTTTAAATTGTTGTGGATAATTGAATATTTTCAATGGAAAATCCGGCTAAGAAATTTCTTATGATGCTTGGGGAAAAATCTTATTTATGAACCTAAAAAGTTCCCTCATACAATTTCTCCCACATTAATTTACAGTTGCTTTTACCCTGAAAAAACGCGTATATTTTATGTGCAAAGTACAGTTTGCCCTTCGATTTTCGATTTGAAAGCGTAAAGGCGTGTGATTTCAAATTTCCTCATGCCCGCATATACAACTCGGATAATATTAAAAAGCTTTAAAAACAGCTTTGGGAAGGTCTTTAAAAAGTTCTCTAACATTTTAGTCCAACATGTATGTTTTTGTATAATATTTAAAGAATGTTTTAGGTATTTATTTACTTACCTGCATTACCGAAACTCGCTCCCTAACGGCTTGTATAAAGTCATCATGGCCGGCAATCAGGCTGGTGACCACAGAGAACTGATGCCACTTGTACCGTTCCAAAATGCTTAACATAGCTGCAGTTTGATGTTCGAGAGACGGCGCAAGTTGCAACATCAACGATGATTGCTGAGAGGCCCTGCGTTCGAGTCCCGAATTGTCGGCATTCCAAGCTGCAAAATTATGTCTCTGTATAGATTATGGACTTTTAAGTGAAGATTATGTGCTTTAAGGCCTCGTTTTTGGGATCTTAATAGTTAATATTTCTTAAATGCGCTATGTACCAGGAGAGGAAAATATTGGAATAATATAAACGAAACTTACCAATTACAGGTATTCCCAAATATCCAGCTAACTGAAGAAAGTATTGTGCTGAAGCAGTACTACGTCCATACTGTTCGTAATTCATCAGATATAATATTGCAGAAACGTTGTAGGATAGAAACTCCTTACACAAAGATTTCAGAATAGCTGAAACAAAAATCGGAATTAAAAAAATATACCTACACCCATTATTCGAAAATATTCAGGGGGTTTTAACAAGCTAATAAAATAAAATTGTCGCGTTGTTCACGTTATGAATCAAAGCCGAGATTGAAAGGAACGTTCCCTTAACCCACATATCCAGTTCCCATTAAAATAAGCTACCGTATAAAGCTTGCTGCTACATCAAAAGGATCAATCTCGAAGTATGTTGATGGATCGGCAGGTGATGGAGTGTTCGATAAAAAATTACCGGCGGCACGGAAGCCGAAGACAATTTAGGTATCGAGGATCGAGGTGTTTCCACAAGTGGATGCCGGAAGCGATTCGTCGGTATTTCGAAAGACTAATTCCGTAGATATTTGTCAACAGAAGCGCGGCGTAGCGACGACTCGAGGGCACAACACTCAAACTGCTTATCCTGTTCCTGATCTAATTAGCCGCTCCCACGATTTGAATTCGTAAAGAGACACATTGTTCAATTTGTATTAGATTTCTTAGTAAGTTTCTAACTATGCTAGTGGTACCCAGTTAACTTTTAGTCTTTACGAAAAATTTCATTGAATTACCAATTTATTTGACTTATGTCCGGTTTCACCACCGAAAAATAAAACCTTAAAAATACATAATTTTGTTCCACCAACGTCAAATAGCGTTATTCGAAGAATAAATTGAGGTTTAAATTAACCAACGAAATTTGGACAGTTTAAAGTTTTATTTGATGTTTTCTAATCTCAAATAATATTAAATTGTAACATCTTTTTTCTGAAAATTTTCATCCAATTTTTTTATTAATAATAACGTGATGAAAATGTGGAAAATTTTAATTAAATCGGTCAAGTAGTTTCCAATAAAGAGATTGTTTAAAAATACCCTGTATGCAATGTTTGAATTAAAAATTATGATCTTACCCGGCGAATCGCCGAATAAAGTCATACCTCCTGATCCTTTACTACCTTTCTCCCTGTTATCGTGTTTCAACACAATACAATATCAGGCCAATATTTTTCCTAACGAGGGATTAAATTGGAAGGAAAATAATGCTAAAATAAGTAGGATACCTTTCCTCGGCTTTATCGTGAATAACAGGACATTTGTGCAAAAGTGTTCAGCTTTATTAACTACCTCTCCTGATGCTGCCCCTCAGGGATTAAATATACGAGTTTTGAATGAATATAAACTACAAAATATGGATAGACATATTGGTATATCATATATTTAAGTACGAAGAGCCAGCTGGTAAACTTGGCATATAAAACAGTTGCCCGTCCATTTCGTTATTTGTGTTCATGTTCGAGTAATGAGTGTTTGGAATTAAATTATTAAATGAAAAAATAAATTTCAATATGGATTTTACTAGTCTTTATTAATTTATTACTAACAGTGTATTTTTAAAGACAGCACTCTGTAACTAATAAATGTTACACATTAAATGTTAATCGCTGTTAATCAATAATTTGTGAAAATAATTTTGACTTTGAATAAGGTAAATAATTAAACGATTATTTTAGATTATTTTTAGCGGAAAAAAAGAAAATACGGTGAAAGTTACATGAATTGTCTGGATACGGTGAAGAGAGTGTAGCAAAAACGGAGAGCCTAAAATAAAATTTACATATTTTTATACAAGAGTTACTAATAATTCAGTTAATTGAAAATTCTTGCCTTTAATAAAAATTCATAATTTAAGTCAATTAAACCATAACAATCTATTCCTAAAGGATATCGAGTAGCCATCAATAATATACTTAAAGCATCTTTATTTTTTTTGTTCCAATAATTCCATTGACAAGAAAGTAATGCCTCATGAAGTTCAATAGCCTGAAAAAGGGTAAACCCACGGACTCCATTTTATAACCCATAGGCAAAAAACAAAATTTAATTTACCGTATTACTGAGACGTTGGCCATAATAACAACAAATTACAGATTCAGTTAGACATAGTAACATCACAAGGTACATCGCTATATTAAAAGTTGGATTAACCTCCTATAAGAGAAATAGGAATGACAACGGAATTGCTCCTTGTAAAGTATACGTTATAGACATAAGTAAGTACCTACTACATAGGTACCTATACCTAATACTGCCTGATATTAACTTACAGCTACAACGAAATATAGAGCCACTACAAAATTTATAGAACCCGTAGCCATTTGAACAAAGAAAGTAGCTGAAGCATTAGCAGCTGCATTTTTATGCAGGCTGAAAACGAATGAGAATTAACGGATTTATAAAGTTTAATTTCGTGAAACCTTTAGCGATCAGATTTACTCACTATTTCAACCCGACGATTTGTTTCATGGAAATTTTTAAGTGTTCATAAACAGTATTTTGATAATATTCATTTTCCATACAAGTTGCTTCATCGACGGGCAAGGTATTCAAATTATTGATAAAGTTTATAGTCAGTTCCAATTGAAAAATAATCTGTACGGAAACATAATTAGAAGCCCAAAAAGGATAGCAGGCTTCAAACACTTGCCAAATTGAAATTAACAAATGTAATATAACCATTTCTAAATTGCTCATCCATTTGTTAAAATACATGTAAAAAAAGTTCATGCAATTATCAGGACACATGTTGATGAAGTATGCAAAACAGATTTCAATCGAATATCCCAATAGTGGAACAAAAATATTTAGTATATTAAATATCGTTATAAAATTTCTTGCACTTTTGTCGTTTCGATTTATAGCACAAATATGTTTCGAAGCTTCATTTTTAAATCGATTCATGTACATACTTAATCTGTGGTTAAGCAGCTGGTTCAATGCTGGCTAAAATCAAAAATTTTGTTAGAAATTCCCTAAAGACATATAATACCTATAGACCTATAATATTATACCTACAAAAACTTAAAGTAGAACTTAAATAAAATCTACTTTTTAAAATATACTTTTTAACCAAAATGACTACGGTTGGTTAATTTAGCGTATAAACTTTTAAAATAAACTGCGAATTTTAATGCCTAGGTATATTAACCTAATTATTAATTATTAATATTAAAGAAAGTTTAACTTACGTTTTCTAAAAAACCTAAAAATAATAGGTATTGTTTAATGTATTCAGTTTTCCCATCGAATGTAATGGGATATAAAGCCCAAAGGATGAAACATTGATTAATTAGAAACGATAAAATTCGAAATGTAAACACATAAATACTGTATTTTTTGATAAATTTGTGCATAGTCAAAGACGAGACAAACTCCAGAGGATCATCTAAAATGTTATCAAAAATATCAAGAATATGTACTTATTTCCTAATTAATTATAGCTATACCTTTGTATGGTTCCAACTTAAATTTGTTTTTAGACATAGTTACTTCTTCCGCTGCAGTCACTGTATATAGATGCGAGCAAGTTTTTTTAGACATTTACGGGTATTTTATAGGAAAACATACTATAAATAATTAAATAAATCGTTAAGTCATTACTAGTCATTACATATGATATTTTCTAGTTTGTATCATGAGAATGAAAAACGACCTAATGAACACAACATTCTAAAGAAAAAGCTTTTTTAATTATCATATTCCATCATAAAACTTTTACATAAATGATAATAAAAAAGGGAAAAATATCATTTAAATCTAAATAGTAGTGAATATCTAAGTAGAAGTAACGTAGATATTAATAGTCGATTTTGTTCTTGTAATTATAAAAAGGATAAAAAATTTAAAAAACTAGGGACAATTCTAACTTTACATAAGAGTCAAGTAAATGTTTGTAGCTTATGAATACGAGTATTACCTCTATTACCTATGGGATATGGTTTATAGAGCAATAAACTTAGCAGATATAAATCATCTTTTAAAAGTTTCATCTTCCGTGGCTTTTAATATGCATGTTCCAATTCAATAAACATTTTACATAACAACATTATTTCATGTTCGCCTTGGTACAAAAAATTGGTTTTAAAATTAGAAATTAAGCTCCTACAACTATACAGATATAAAAATTGTTTCAAGTTTTCACAAATAATGGAATGTCTGCAGAGTAAACGAGTAATACATATTTTTCATTTCACAGGAACTCTGCAAATGAAATTCCAAAGACTTAACTTAATTTACACGTTCCTGAGAGCGGCATATTTTTCCAGAATTCACGAAGCTTTTGCTTGAATTACGCTACGATGATAAAAACTCAATTTTGCTAGTCACAATTATACAAATAAGAAATATATTTTAAAGAGGAAGGAAAGCAACCATATTTCATATTTCCTGAAAATTTCGTATGTTAAAAAAGTCGCTTTGCAAGATGAAATTGGAATCGAATGTTGTCAGAGGCAACCCGAATTGTAAATACATATGTATGCATATTATATTTGATCAACATTTTAGTTTACCTATATCATCTTCATATGTATGTAGATGTAGGTATATAAATAAAATACGATTATAAATTAGAGTGTGCTTAATCTCCTCCAAGTATATTTATACACTTACTTTACCTAGGTTTACATTAAGTATGTTATGTACATAATATATTCACCTGAGGTTTTAAGATAACTTTATTCAATTTATTAGAACTTAGCAATTTAACACGAGCTTTTACTTACCATTAATCCCTCGGACTATTTTTGTATAAAACACCCTACATGGATTTACTTTCAAGCAAATCTATTACATAAAACAAAGGACGAGCGATCTAAATTTAGTCAGCCTGTAAGTGGTTTCAAACCAGCATTCTCCCGGGAAAAGATATGAATAGACATAATTTTTAAAGTGCGTTAGAATTACGTGCTGTAAAATGCTTTAGACGTGTTTGGTTTTTTTATTTGGTGAAACAAGAATAAATTTAATTGGCTTGACTGCTTCAATAGCTTGCATAGCAAGCAATTTAATTGTCCTGCGTAAACTTAGCACACCCACCATAAAAAAAATCGTACATTAGATATAATTTATTTGATACAATTGGGAACTAAATTAGCATTAAAATAGCACTAAATTATATGTAATGTATTAATTTTTAATTTTTTTTAATGGTGGGGATGCTAAGTTCACGCATGTATTTAATTGTTACTCAAATAAAAATGTATGCCATTGCCCATACACAAATTGTGCAATTGTAAACGCTTTGGTGAAGGGAGAGATATTTATAATTCATTATCATACAGTGTATCAACTGGTGTATCGATTAGAGACGGTAAAGCCAAAAAATATTTGCAGGTTTTCACTTCCACCTCATTTTCGTTTATGGATATTAAATCGACCGTCAAGAAAATTAAATTTTACTCGCACTAGTATCCATCTCGGATCCTAATTAAAATTATGAAGTTTATCTAACTCGATAGAGCACAAAACCACAGAACGGATCCAAAGCAAATTCAACGGTCCAAAATGTACGTAAGTTTCAAACGCAATTAATGTGGATAAAATAGCTTTAATAGCCTCATTAATACGATGTTATAGACCGTAAAATTGATCAGAATAAAAACAAATCACTTTTTGACTTGTTGATAGATATTAATTTTCATATGTAAATTAATCGACCAAAATTATTAAATTATGGAGCAAAAAAATGTATCGTTAAAAATGAATGTGTGCTGCACATTTTTTTAATTATAATGTTCATATGTCCATCCAATCAAAGTGTTTTACCGCAGATGAAAATAAACAGAGCAAAATATGAAATGGTTTGAAACGAGCAATATTCAGCAGACTTTTAATATTAGCGCCGTTAAGTCACGAAAGTTCAAACAGACTCCACCCTAGAAATGGAAACCTGAACATGGAAATGGAAACGCCTGACATGGGATAATAGATGATATCACCGAAACCCACGCTTGTCAAAGCAAATTAGGAGAAGATGTAAAAAAAGTTAAACATTTCCGAGAATCCCATGAAACGAGATTTAACTATAAATTTGAACGTCACTTGGTTTTAATGTGGTGAACTTTATTTTTAATTAACTATAACTTTCATTTAAAACCCAACAGAAATCTGGTTTCATTTGTAGCTTTCATATTAAATTTTACCAGAAGCTTTTAATCTCTTGGAGTTAATCTCAAATACCTACATAAATTTATGTTAAGATATTAATTTTAAATTGCTGTATTTTTTCACCTATTGCAATGCAACTTTAAAAAATGCTTAATCTACAATCTAAAGTTCTGCAATCAATATACTTCCATTAATTATTTTTCACAATCTAGCTCTTGAATGGCTATGTAATTATAGCTGATTGATACACCTGCGGAACGTTTAATATTGCTTCGCTTAGGAGTGTACCGAGAATGTCTATCCCGTTGATCAATCACTCAGTCACGCCAATATCTAGTCTATTAGTAATTTTTCAAACATGACATCACGGTAGGTAACCATTTTTCGTTTTTTGACATGTTGTATGAGTTGACCTAAATGGATTTTGGTTCAGTGCATACTTCATTAGTATGCATGGAAGTTCCTGGTTTATCCAATGAACCCTTTATATTTGTAACGCATCCTCTGCAATAGATATAACTTTATTGGATTACTGTCAATTCGTAGTTCATTTTTAACTCAATTCTATTTAAAAAGACAACATTCCAAAACATAAATTATAAGTCAATTTAAATACTCAGTTGAAACCAGAGGTCATAAAATATTGCTTCGTATTATTTAACTTCTAAGGAAGTTTCCTCCGGTTTTGAGTTTACACGGAAAATAGCAATTAAATCATAAAGTTCTTAATACGTTTGACATTATTACATTATACTAAATACGATGTGCTACAAATTCACTTGCTAAATCCGTAAGAGAGAACTTAATTCTTGTAACTATTTGATTAATATCTTGAAATTAATTTCTGTCTTTCCTCTTTCACAATAGAATTATAAAGTAAATATAATTATACCCTACCTACAAAAAAGATATAAAAATGCACTCAAATTTTAAGTAGAAACAAGAGACAAAAGGATCACTCTCTTCAAATTACACTCCAAATTAACCAGCATCAGGAACTCAACTAGTATATGAGGTATAGAAACAAAATGAAACAATATTAAATATTTGGTCACTTAAATTACTTTTTAAAAAGAAATTCAATTTCTTATCGAGTCCTTGAACTAAGCAAATATTGGGATTGTGGGATTATTAAATCGAAGTATTTCGATAAATGCCAACCCATTCAGGAAACTTTTTTATATCGATACAATTTCGAAATTAATTTAAAGGGTTTTTATGGTCTGTGGTGTCAATTTTAGCGAAGTTAATCGAACAACATCATTTGCAGTGACAATGACAAAGGGCCTTTGTACCAATAGACGCTCTTGATTCAGGTTCAATACCCATTTGTTATAGCTCGAGTATTCAATTTAACAGTGCATTTCGTATTATACGTACATAATTAATTATAAATCGGAGCCATGCGTATAAATTACTACAGTCCATTAAGGAGTACAAAAATAATAATATCTACTTATCATTTCATTGAGTTAGGAACATGTGCAATTTTAAAAAGCACATTCATAATTATTTAATGATATCTAACAATTAATACTAAAAATTAAAAATAATTACGACCTACTAATTATAGATTCATTAAAAGGAAGTGATATGACCTAAAAATGGACTAAACTCAATATGGGAAAAGCAATATCAGATATTTATTGCCAACACAGGTAAACATTAATGTTTTGTACGATAGCACTATAACAAAGTTTGAATGTCCTCCAAAATAATGGTAAAAGCTTTTATTCAGTTCCCGCATAAAACATCGAACTTGCAAAAGGCGCATCATTATGAAACCGTTTTACAGTTATGTAAATTCGAAATTACCCTCACCCGAGCACCTAGATTTCGTGTTAGCCGTAATTGCAACGGAACGCATAAATCAGGTTACTCAGAAATTCCAGATCTGAGATCGAAATTATAAGCTGGCGTTAATTAACTCTCCAATGCTAGGGAGATACTGCACTATGTATAGTGGTCATTCTGTGGGACAAAGGCGAAATTTATAATGGGTTTCATCTGAAGTTCAGGATTAGGGAGAGATTAGAGACGGTTTATGAGTGCGACACCTAATGTGATAGTTTGTCAACACCTCGCTGAATTTAATAGTGCTATTAAATTATAACTCATTTCTACGGTTTGTGATATATACTTAGTATTATTAATTAATAGATATATGCAATTTTAATAAACAGAGTGCACGTAGTGCTTCCCAATAATTTTACCACAAAATGGAAACCCATAAAAAATAAAAGCTGTAGATAACAATAATAATTAAGCCTGAATTAACTTCTTTTACTTCTTTTTTTTTTGACAATTCGGCTTTATTAGCACGAGTATAACCAAACGTACACTAAATTAAAAAGGTATTTTATAAGTCAATTTGCATTAGCGGATATTACTCATTCATCGAACATGAATCCATTGCTTCGTAGGAAGACTCTAAATCCCGACACCGGAATCGCAGTTGATTTTATTAACGTTACTGGAGGTTTATCGGAAATTTCGTAACATTCATTTCCTCTAGCATAATCACGTCGACTCAGTAATCAAGGATGAAAAGCGGCGGGCTCTACATTCATTATTTATCTGCCATATATTAGGAAGGTAAACGATTAATTCAAAATTGGAACAGTAAAATATGGAATGAAATAGCTAATTAAAACGTGTTTATCTTACAAATTAAAAGCGTTACTTATAATTAAATAATAAATTGTTTTAAGTGTACCTATATTTGAATAAGAATTTATTAGTTTTTTGTATGTAGTTAGATCGTTCTTCAAACTTAACATTTTGCTTTCATTTAATTACAAAATGCCATATTAATGCTTTATACAGGATTAATATTTGATCTTTCTCCTTCCTGCTATGAGCTCCAGGGTACATTTGATAGCACAAAGGAGAAATTCCGGAGTTTAGAACTGAAATAATGCAAACTTGCCTCCTCAGTCTCATGTGAGGGATAAAATTTCAGTGATCTAAACTTGAGCAAGTCCTTCTCTATGTCTCATATTTCCGCACCTTACCTTTTTTATAAAAAATAGTAGAGTTTACACCTATTATATTCTATTAACATCAATCCAATGTTTATCTCTTTTATAAGACGCGTAATAATGCTATAAAGATTTTAAATAGCAGCCCTTACATAATATATACTCATGTAAAATCTCATCCGCCCTCATGTGTTTCATTTCGTGACAGTTTCTACCACAAGTCCTATTTTCGTAAGCCAAAAAAGTCAGTGGTGACAAAGTGCTGTCACTGCCATATGACTACAAAAGAGCCGGAGATTCCTGCTTTATCTGAATTCGAGAATTTATAGATTCGTCGAAAGTGAAATAAAGACTTAAAAAAAATAAACCAAAAATGTGGTGTATATTAAAGTCATGCATGAGTTTGTTAGCCGACGTTTTAACTTACATTCATTATAATTAATTAACTCGTTTAATTACAAATAATGTAAGAAAGCTAAAAAGACAATATTAACTTCTCTTCAATTTGATGTTTATTTGTGTCCATCATCATTTTGTAGCAGAATATAAGTAGGTACACAGAAATTGAAAAATGGACAAAATTATTTTCAAGACTAGCTTGTGTAAATAGTAGAAGGGTTGTTAATCCTTAAGACGGTTGTTAAAATAAACTGAATTCTCAGGGGAAAAAGTTGAATAGAATATATAAGGTTGCGAAGGAATACCTAAGGATAAGTTGAAAATAAATACTGGCAAAGAAGAAATGAATTTAAATTGTAAGGCAAAGGTAAATAAACCAAAGCAAGTATCTCAATAAGAGAAATTAGAAAAAGTTGCACTGCAATAGTAGATACATATACACAAACTCTTGCAAATAATTTTCTAGGTTCGTCTGCGTTGAAAATGAAAAATTGTACCTCCTTTATGACCTTAATCCTTCAGTCTTAAATCAGTGCACGACCTGGAAAATAAGCCATTCTCCTCTTTGTTTATTATAACGCAAAATTTTAACGAATACCTACTAGAAGTTTCTTCTTATACACGAATGCGCCATGAAAATAAAATATGATAGATAGATACAATTTATAAAAAAATTATATGCCCAACAAAAACCACGTTCATAAGAAAGAAAACAAAGTTTAGGTAATATAGATATTGTCTAAATTGCTTCTATATGACATGAATGAATAAATAGTAGCATAAAAATATAGCACCGAGAGAAACTCTTTGTTTTACCATTGGAGGAAATTTTTTCGAGTTGTTTCTTTTTATTTCAATAAATTTCAACTCAACCCATGATAAAAACAAAGTCGCAAGTGAAGGCTAAAGGAATGTATAGGAAGCGTACCAATTAAGAGTATACATTCTATTTCCGAAAGAATTTTCCGTGGACAATGAAAATTATGAGCGCTCGAGAGTTTCCTCGAAGCACTGTGATGTATCCAGGGAAAAAGTTCTCATTTATTTAAAGGAATTGAAATTACGGTTATCAGAAGCTGCAGGAATTTTTAAATTTTCGCTTGCTGAATTATGAACTAAAGCACCCACTAACCGAAACGTGAGTAAACTGAATTTTATTACCTTTGTTATAAAACTACATGTTTGAATTAAATCCATTATTACGAGGAAAATGTTTTATCACTATATTTAAACAAAAATTGTTCTATATTTGATTTAAATTAATTTTCTACTCACTCTAGCAAGTTGAATTATGTAAATATGATTTCAACTGTAATGTTTTATTGCATATAAATATGTGGATACCTTCTATTATTATTAAACTCTAATATACCGTCCCTTGAACATAGTTTGAATCAAATCAAATAGAAGTTTTCTTAGGGTTAGATCAAGCACTATAATTTTTGTTTTAGTTCGACATATCCTGTTAGCGAACAAAAGGAAATCGCACAAATAATGCCGACATAATACTCTTAGTTTCCCAGAGTTCAGAGAAAAATCTGATAAAATGACCCAAGGGTAAGAACAACTAGAAACAGATCATTGAAGTTGGTAAAATAAAACCGTTTTCGTCCCCAAATGTGTACCGTACAATAATTTTATTCGGCTTTAGAAGGAAAGTTCTTTGTGGACATTTCCTTTTGAGCCAGAATAGTATTAAAACAAAGATGAGATTTTATCGAGAAAACGGATAACATATTTATGTGTTTTATAAAAACTAAAATAATAGATATAGTATTTATTTTAGTATAAGAAATTTCGTTTGTAACCATCATGTACTGTATGTATAATAAAGTTTAATCATGTTAGCAAACTTTCTCAAAATTTTGTATATTGTACTCCATAAATTTTGACAGTTTACATCCAAACCTTCCGATCATAAATTATTTTTATGAAAGCTGCAACAGGAGATATGATAAAGAGTAATTTGTAATCAAGACATTATTAATTACCGTTCACAAGTAAACTTGAGTTTTCAAGAAAGGGTGATTAATTGCGTTTTAGCCACTTTATGTTACACTAACCTCATTCCTTTTTTATTTTCTGCTTTAAGATTTATTCAAGGTTCTTTGTACTAGTAGGTAGGTACATAACCACTAAAATTACATCTCTTCTCATAAAAGATACACGTCTCGGAATAGGTAGGTACATAATCACTACAACCTGAAGTTTTAATTAAAACGAAAGGGGTGCACGGTTGTTCGATGTCCCACTTTTCCATCAGGTTTGGTAGATATATCAATGGAGAGCGAGGAGAGAAGGGTCCTACAAGCGATGACAAGCTTTCATTTATTCAATTGTTAATGACAAACTTCTACGAAACCCCTTAACGGAAATCCCTATCGCAGCTTCGGGATCCTATCAAGCCTCGTTTGACACTCCTTATCTGGCTGCTTGATTTTGGCTTCGTATTCTGCCAGTTGGAAAATTTATTATTCATAACCAATCTACACCTAGTGAAATATTGTTCTGCTGAGCACCTACATTTTATAATATTGAGCGGTATCTAGCAGATGGTGTAAGTAAATCTTTTCGAATGCCAAGGAATCTTATTCGTCGACAAATAAGCGTGAAATCTTGGAGGCGGCGGCGGCGGCTCCAAAAGGTATTATCCTTTTTAATCGCGCCGGCTTTGCGTACCGAAATTCGGCTTTCAGGTTTGAATCCCATTTTGTCTGCCTGTTTTCCCTTTCGACCTTTCGATATGGACTTGATTCTCAACTACTGGCAAACAATTATTATCAAAAGTTTGTTGGACCCAGCCTGTTTTATTTGAAATTATCGATTAGCTCCTTGCAGGTCTGACCTATTTAACTTCTTTTGAAGTGTAGTTATTTCCTAGGCATCGTGTTTTAAAGCTTGTTATTATCTAATTGTTGTTAACCGCAAATTTTGTTTAGGTTGTTTCAATGTATTCGTGTATTATCATTAGTTTGGGTACGTACGTTCGTAATTAGAAGCACGGTATTACAAAAAGATATTTCATTAAAACTTGGGAATATACCATAAACTATGTTTTTTGTTAAAAAGTTTATAAAGTTAAACAATAATTCCCAGTTTATTTAAAACTTTTTAATTACCTAATTAATAACTAGTTTGGGTTTTCTGATGCAACTTTTCCATTATTAGATTTAGTTACATCGAATTATGTGATACGCGGAGAATTGTTTGGAAGTATCGTTTATAAAAAATTGATACAGGATTAATAATTAATGTGATTAATAGATTAATTAATTAGTGTGATTAGTAGATTAATCGTAATAGATTAATTAATAGTGTGATTAGTAGATTAATAATAATGTGAATATTTCATTTAGTAGTACGAGTATTTGCAATTTTTTTGGAATTTACATCTCATTTTGTATAAATGCAAATATCAATAGTAAATTTCGTGCGAAATCGTGAATTGTCCTCTCTTTAAACTCTACTCGACCAAATCGCAAACTGGCAGTTTTTGAATGTGCAGTCGCTCGGACTCGAAGTGATACTCGAAAAATGCATTTGAAGTTTAATTACCCTTTGCCTGAGTTAAATTGTCCAAATTTGCATTGCACTATATAAATTAACCAACAAAAATATTTTCACGCCATCCGTGTGTCTTTATGCCTGTAATATAAAAAAATATTTCTCCCTTCACTCTATCGCCACAAAAAAAAAACATTCAAAATCAACAAAATGAATACTTTTATTAGCTTTTTGGTATTACATTCAGGCTTTCGGTATTAAATTAATCTACAACTGTATACAAAAGAAAACCGCCCTCCGGATGCGACGCCGCCGTCCGGAATTGTTTATTCGGTTTGGATACGTCTGCAGCATAGAAATCGAGATTATCTGGCAACTTCACACGTCCTAAGAAGTCCTGAATGTATATAATATATTTTTTCCTTTTTCGTAACCTTAGCGTTCCTATAACTACTAATTTACCGTATGACTTTCATTAATTTAATGTTTTAATTTAGGTACAATTTAAATCTCATTTTAATAAATTAACTCATTAAATGTTTTTATAAAGGATACGCCGCAGCGATATGTAAGAAAACAAAGCCCTGTCGAGTAATTTTCAGCATGCAGAAAGCCAAAATGGAAATTCACCGTAAACACAGAGAGAAATTTAACAAGATCGTACCCTCTGGAATAATTATTATCTTACTGCTTGTCTTTTTTATAACAGGGTTTGCTGCTAAAATACAGGAATCTCGGAATATAAAAGAGGCTTTTATTGGACAAAAATAAACCATAATTTAGAAATGTACATAGGTCCTACCTATTATTTGTAGTTATTATTTGTATATCCTTTACATAAATGTTTAAGGTAACTCTTTTTTGTATGGTAAACTAATTATTTTAACGAAACGGGTAGACTTTCTATTTGTTAAAGCCTTAACAATCCTTTCTGTTGATCCACTTGAATAATTGGACAAGTGCGTGATTTATATTATTTAATTTTCTCTGTACTGAATTAGCACAGAATGGTAGTAAATAAATGCAAATAAATAATTGCGTTTCAAAGTTAACTGTTAACAACGCATACTAAAATGTCGACTGTTACCATTTATCATTCGTTGCGAATTTGGAGAAAAAGCTAAATACCCATTCAAATAACTGGTTGTCAGTGGCAGTTTATTTGATATATTTATACGTACTTACATCAATGGGAATTTTGCCAACATAATTTTTAAAGAGTAACGCAAGAACGAAAATTATTAGTTAACGACTTTAATTTTCAAGATATACCTACTTACAAAATGTAACGTAAATAAGTAGGTTGATAAAATATTATAAATTCTTTTTTATAAATATATAATTTTTAAATCTCAGAAAAAGTTTCTTCATGCATTGTTTGGTCCAAATTTATGAAAGTTGGCATATGAAGTAAGTGGATAGTGGCCATCTGTTATTTTTCTAAATATATTAGATTAAAACATTTTGAAAAGTATGTAAATTTTCCCATCTATATTTCTTCTGTCAATGACGTAAAAGAAAGTTTGTTTGGCATTTTCAATATATTGAAATCGAAATCCTCCTTATATATTCAAAGAGGGCTGGGCTTTTGCCATGTTTTTCGGCGATTCCATCAGAAAGAGGATTCCGGGGAAACCGCAATAAACTTTGAGGTATGGGAAACATCGATCTCATCGATCTCCAATTATTTCCTGTCCTCAAACACTTATTGTAAAGCGTTAAATCAAAAACAAATAGGAGAAGAGAGGAGTCCTGCATGACTTTTTACGTTGAATGCTCGAGTTGCTACTTCATCGTGATGCCTTTGAGTGTTGACAAATGCAAAATAAATGTACGACCTTTTGTGTACGTGTGTGCTATATTCGTTTGTATAATTTTATGCTTGGTTACTTTTAAATAATCTTTCTTATTATAGATATAAGTGGGCAATAATAATTCGTTTTTCATACCATACCAAAGTTTAAAAGGGGTTTGAAAAATAAATAAGTTAAATTTGAAATTTCCAGTGCACATTTTATGGCCGAAGAGTACCTACACAACTTTTCAGAAAATAGATAGTTTGGAAGTGCAGCGTCATGTGTTAGGAAAGTTTAGGCCGTTAAATAAAAATAAATGAACCTAAATATTTTATTAGACGTCCCATTTCAACTAATGGGAAAATTCCAACTGCTACTTCTTCTTCAATTTGTTACCTCATTCGTTTAATGAATTTTGCAGTTGATGGATTCAAAAACCTACGCATTGAACTTTTCTTATGCGTTTTACTCTAAACAACAACGTTTAACCAGTTATTGAAGTGGATTATCGATAACGTATTAGCGACGTTAAGAGGAAAAGTAAATCAAGTGTGAAATTGATTTTTTTGCTCAAATAGAGCGCACGTATCGCTAGCAGCAGCACGGCGGTTAACAAGCAAAAATTGCGTTCAACTCCAATTACAAGGTGAAAATTACAAAAAGAAGCCATCAACTACGAAACGAATTGAAAATAAATAATAAACCTATCTGGTTTCTTCTTATTTAATCAATAACAGATAAATGATCCGCAATGCACAAACACGCATTACATTACAGGTTCAATAAAAGACTATTGTTGTTAAAAACTAACATTAACTTCATATTTGATTAAATCTCACAAATGAATGTCATTGGAGAATTTCCCTTTAATGGAGACGGAAACTGAAGTTCTTCTAATTTTTTGCTATTAAACTATTTCGTCGCGTCAACGAATCGTGACTCGTTACATGAAAGTTAATTATATCACCCGATGTACTTACTTACCTATGTCTGCGTTAAGTGGAACAAGAGAGAATCAATAATGAAAAGGAGAGAAACGGAGAACTCTCAAACTCCAGACTCCTTGATGATGTTGAAGGAGTTTTTCGTTCAGAATGATTACTCCTGCTATTAGCGAATTAGTGAGCACCAAAGAATTGCATATTGATGAAATTAAAGTAGGAAGTCAGAATTAGAGCTGGTTAATTAATGAAGAAAATTTGAATTCCATTAATTCTGGACATACCGAACATTAATGTTAACAACATTGATACTTGTTGTGGGGCAGATACCCATTAATTATGACAATCCGCAGGATGTAGGTGCTTGTATATAGCTATACTGTTTAAATATTCTGTCTATATAGGATAAGTTCCATTATTTTTGATCTAACAAAATTTAATTAGACCAATTATCCTTTCATTTATAATTTGGTACATTGTCGGTTTCTGCAGTCAGTCCTATCATTAATTAACCCTTATTGCATATACTTGAAATGAATTTACTTTCGGATTAATATACCTACATCAACTTTACAACTAGTTCTTCTTCTTAGGATTTCCACCTCGTGCGAAACTCTCGACCTTTTTGTAATTAATTTTCATGTTCGAGCTTTGTCTGTCTAGACATTAATGAACTAATTAAATTAGTACTTTCCTCCAGACCCAGCAGTAGAAGATACAACTAATATAATTATTACTACATGTTGCTATAAAGCTTAATTACGAGCAAAAATGAAAAGAATATTAAAAATTGAAATAATAAGAAACTTTCTAAAATAAATAGGATGTTTTCTTAACAAAATTATACAAAACTATATTACAAAATTATATTTACAATTATTAAAATTTATTTGAAATTATTTTTTAAACTAATCGAATAACTGGATGAATGTTCCAACAAGTCATTACACCCCTCAAACAATTCCATTAAGAAAACATCTTATTTCTTTCGGAAAAATCTGGATTACGTAACTAAATACTGCAGTCACCAAACGCAGAATGTAAACAAACTATTCCTATCCCTCTCTACGTTAATGTTATTGTCTCTTTCTAATGACGCAGTTCAATTTCACAAGAGCACTTTAGGCGGACAAAACATAAAATTGAATATTTACCTGTTGGACTTGGATTAAGCGTCATGAGGATGTGATGAACATTTTTGTTGCTGAAGTGATAGTTCTTTATGAAGTTTAATCCCCTGGTTATTCCTTTAGATTTGTGAAGATTGGATACAGCAGTGTTAATAGCCCGGATATATTCTCTAACTCCGAAATTTGTGTGAGGCAGGATTAGGCCGATGTTGAGGGAATCGTTGTGTTTGGAGAGGGAGTGAGTGTAAAAGGACGCGACTCCGGAGAGTATACACAAAATCATACACACAAAGCACGACATATTTATTTGTTGATGATAGGAAATGCATATTAGACGAAGAACGCGTTTTTTTGGCACATAATTTAGATTGAGCTTGAAGGAAAAAGTGAGGTTGAGGAAGGTATTGCAATGATAGCGTACACGCGAGCCCCTGAGCCACGGGGTTGGCGGCAGGAATGCAGGGTTGCCGTGTTACTCCTTACGGCCTGCTGATATAATAGGGGAGAAGTCGAACTTCTTGATTATGTAATGAATACAGGCGAGTGCACGGAAAAAGTTTCATTCAAACTTGAACATAAATTGCATCATATAGGAAAACTTTCTACCTAACGAATGCCTTTTATCCTATGAAGTTATTCAAATTTTTCACTAAATGAAATGCAATTTTATTTATTTATATGTATATTTAATCAACTGCTCCACTATCAAAAGTTAGGTATACCTAAGTTTTTTTTAATTGTTTTTCTGATAAATCTGAATAAATATTTTGCATGATCGAAAAATGTAAAGCGTTATTTTAATGTTGATTGATTGTACATTAAATACATAATGCAATATACCAACTGTAAACAACAATTTCAAATTATTTTAATTAAAATTGTTTGCATTATTGAAGCTTTTAATTAAAAATAAGGCAACGAAATCAAATAACCAACCGATAGATTCATTTCGGTATATTGATTTCCGGATTATTCTCTTCATAATAATAGTAGAATGTTATTTATATACTTTACTTGAAGTGAAAAAAATCTTTTATACCATAAATAAAAATTCTACTAAAACAATTCTACTAAAGTAGAAATTCATTGAAGGCCAATTGTTATAGTTGCACCTACAAGAAAATTGTTTTAAAATTTATATGCTTTAAATATACGTTCGTTTCCCGAGGAAGAGCTATTAATTCGGGACGTTTCCACGTGTGGGTTTTATTTTAAAAAGAACAGTTTTTGTCACACAGATTTCTTCTTCCTTTTTTACCAATTAACGATTTTTGTATTCCTTTCTCGCGCGATTCGCGATAATGTATTTATATTACAAATTACTTTTGATTAAACTTTTTAAGCGCAGTACTCGGGTTTTCTCGAACTTAAAATGAAAATCCTAGTATTAGAGTTAAAAGCTAATTTTTATCCAAGTGTCCCAAGGTAGGCACAAAACTAGTTTCTTCGCTAATGTCAGATTTTTGACACCTTTCGTTTGAATTCATTTCGATTCCATTTAACATTTATAATGCTAATTGTAGTTACTCATACCAGGAGAGTCCAAAGCTTGTACAAGAGAGCTGTGAGAAATGTACAAGCCCATTACACTGACCGCGGGGCGTTCAGGTACAGAGCGGTGTTGATGAGAAAGCGATTCGATGATAATAAATGTATAAAAGATATGGGCATTGCTAACGATTTGATCGACAAAGGAGAAAAGGAGTTGTTCGACACGTTGCATCCTGCTCCTATCAAATTCATTCACTCCCCAGGCGGAACTGCTCACGAAAGAGTTGTAGAACCTCCAGATTGGATTGTGGATTATTGGCACCCACTCGAGAAAGCTCAGTATCCTAAATATTTTGCTCGTCGCGAAGAAAGAAAAAAAGAATATATAAAATGGTGGCAGAATGAATATGGAAGTGACTCGTCATTTGAACCTTCTAAGTGAAAATCAGTAAAGCAAACTTCTTGTTCTCAAGTAACTTACATAATACAAACTATTATTTAAAAAATAGAAAATTGAATTATAGATATACGTAGCTAATTAAAACGGAAAAAGAATAGGTATTAATTTATTTTCAAGTATCATTTTCTTTTCGCAAGGTTGTTGATTTGATTGAATGTAACATCAGATTCAACTGGCATCATTAAACAAGAAAATATTGCAAAAATTTACGAAATTGCTCTTCACGTTCTTTTGTGTTGATTCAAATTAATTCATCTGGCACGATCCATTCGAGCTTCAAATTCAAGTGGTTCTCAGCTTCCATTCCAAAAAATTAAATAAGATGATTATCCTTTTTGATCAACCAGTTGCTACAATTGTATATTTTAAAAATCTAAAAGTAGAAGTGTAGACATAAAACGTGCTAACTTAGGTACCTTTAGTGTGACCGTTTCTGTTGAAATTTTTGTATCAATCATGCCAACAAATGCGTATAACTCACTATAAGTATAATAAAAAAATTCTTCAAGACTCAATAAAGAAAGTGTCAAAACAATATCAAACAACAGCAGAAGAATAAGGCGTGTTGACAGATCATTTATCAATTTGTTACAGTATCCCAAAAGCATCCATGTAACACTTGTTTTGATTTTATTAAATTTTTTCCTGTTTTCTGAGATGAACTCTAATCAACCTGTTATTGCTCATAACCAATCAATACATGATAACTCTTATAAACTCTAGAGAGTAATATTTTTGTTTGATTTGAAGTCATTTGATTCACATAGCACTGTATAGCCACATTTATCAATTGGGAATATAAGACTAAAAATCCTTCTAAATCTTCATTGCTATAATACATGTATCATATCCACAGAACGAGCATCAAAATAAACTTAATATTCAGTGTAAAATTGGTATAATAAAATGTGGAACATATCCATATACCTATCTATCATTCCATGTCATTGTTACGATTCTCATAAAATCTCCAAGGGAAAATTACTTTAATCTCCTGTGTACATAAATAAATCGATTTTTGATTATCGTTTTCGATGAGTTTAATACGAAGTGTATTTTAGTAGCAGTAAACCAGGTCAGTAAAATAGAAAATGTGCATTACGATTTTTTATTATACCCTTGATGGGATTTATCTTTTAACGTTTATAAACGCATAAAATAAGAAGTTATTAATATGTTACATTTTTAGCTTATAATTCACTTGGAGAAATGTTGGAGCAAGTGCCTGTATACAAATTTAAATAATATTTTTCGGAATAAATATAGCTTTTTATTTAAATTTATCTATTCCATATACCTACAAAAATTTATCTCTATGACAACTCCATATTGGATAACAGATTCTAAGAGTACTTGTGTATTTTATCTGATTTTGATCTGCCTTTGAAGAACAAACGAAAACTTTTACTCCAAGTAAAATTTCATAAATTCTCTTACCGCAGTTCTCTCCTACATCTCTATGCAAATGAGAAGTTCTAATTTAAGTTTATGAGTTTAAGTTTTTGTGATAAAATTAAGAAATAGCTCAGAGAGACAAATAAAAATGCCATTGTTACTTTTTAAAGAACAGGATTTTGGAATTAACGTTTTAATATTACCTACTTATAAATTCCCGAATATACTTACGTTTATTTTGTTTTGACTTTTTCATACGTAGGATCGATGATGGTGGATATATAAAATTGTTAAGAGGAATGTACCTAATCACTATACAATTTTGATTTCGAATTTTAAAATTGCAATTTTTTAGTGAAGTGATGCAAATTCCGAAACTAAACGACTCTCTACTTTGTAAATTTAAAACTCCAGCTTACAGAAACTGGCCCTATTCAGCGCCCCATTTTAAAGTTAAAGTCATGTTTACCGAGCGCCTTTAACTTGACAGTTCTACATTGTTGTTATGGAGTAACTAAGGACATTGTTTACGTTTGAGTCGCTCGCTAAACATGCACTTAACGTTAAAATGGGGCGCTGAATACCGGCCACTACTATATCTACATATTATCAACAAGCATATTTAAAATAATATATTCCATGTCATGAGTATTTTTAAAATGTTTCTACATATTCTTTACGAATTTGGCGGATACTGAACCCTACCCATCAGCTGACAAATCTGTTGCCCTAAAGCTCGTGAATATTAATCAGCGCGTGGCCTGATCCCCAAAAATCTCGTCCTTTAAAATACGGTCAGCATTCAAACGGAAGCGAACGACTTTATTTCCTATATATAAAATATATTCTGTTTAGCGGATCGTAAATCGCTATTCCTCTAGCTATCAAATCACAGCACCATTAAACGTCCGAAATCGGCTAAGCCATAAAATATTCATTACGAACCTTCCTAAATCCCCAAAAATCCCAACAAAACAAATTTGTATCCTTTATGTTTTAACCTTACTCATTTTGTGAACAGTATATTAACATCAAATAACTAAATATCACAAGACAAGAAAAGTAATTTATTTTAGAATTATTCTTAAGAAACACTATATCGGTTTTATAATAAATTCTTTTCTCCTAGAATTCCTATACAGCGAGAACTATGACAATGAAATTGAAACTTTAATTAAAAATGGCGGTTTTTAATAAAAAGAAAATTAAATCCTGTTTTCAATATCGTTTCACCAGAAAATTCAATTTCTTCAAGAGATTATTTGAACGCTATACTGTCATAAATGCTTTGAAAGTAATAATTTTTTGAGAGAAATTAGGATCTTAGGAAGTTGGGCCAAAAAATTGTTACTAAATATGTAATGTATCGATTAGAATTAATGAAAGAGTAGGTGTTGTTATATTGAGCGTGCCCCCAGAAATCAAGTTTCATTTTATGGTGTAATAATTATCCGAAACCGTTTAAATAAGATGGTAATTTGACACTTAAAAGAAGCCACGGGTACAAAGAAACACTTTATGGTTATTCGAAATTGGATTGTTTTCCCAATGAGCTCACTGTTTGTCACTTCAGAGTATTCTCTCGAGATTATACTCGAAATAATGTTCAGGGCGTTCCAAAAAAGTTGTGCTAAACTTAAGGGGGTTTAGGGGGACATTGTTTTGAACAATTTTTGACCCCTAGTCAAAAATTAACCGTTTTTGCTTAAAAAATTGTTCTTACCTTAAGATAAAATATTCTTTTATTTCATAAATTTTCTATTTTGGTGTATTTTTCTATTTATATCTATCGTTGAGCATTTTAACAAAAAAATCTAACTGTTTTATTAATCTTTGCTAAAAAATTCATTTATAATAAATTATTTCGTAGGGAAAAATAGAAAATAAAAAGCGCTGAATGAAATGATGAATGAGTATTATGCAGCATTCCCATATATCAAAAATTTCCAACATTTTTCATGCAATTTCTTTATAATACATTCTCATTATATAAAATTCTTGAATTGAGAATATTTTGTACATTCGATGCTATATTTTGAAGGAGTTTTATCAATATAAATTATCTGATCTCAGGCAAAGCGACCTCATTTTTTATGCTTCAGTTTCAGCAAGGGTCTAAACTGTCAGTTTCTTTTTAACGAAACCTTCCATTGAAGTAGCCGAAAAATTGAATCTTTCACCTTCTTGTCCCCAAAAAGGTGTGATAATTTGATTTTTATAAATCGCTTTTTCGACGATTTATTGTTTCGGATGTTAGGTTTATTAGATTTATCCGCTAAAAAAGTGAAAATTTTACGTACTCCTAATAGATTTTTAATAATAAAATCAACTTTTGACACATTTTTTACGTTACTTTTCAAGTTTTTTAGGTTATTTTTTACATGATTTCACCATGTTTACTAAGCTTTTAACTAGACTAACTAAGCTGCTTCTGGAGTATAAAATCAAAACAGCATAAATTGGCGTGGGTTGATGCATTACCGGATAGTGTACAGAATAATGCACTAACAAACGTACAAATATTAAGCGATTTTACACACAGAAAGAGATTAGTTTCGCAGTATAGGGGATTATATTGCATTCAATTATACCTCCACCTATTCAATCTCATTGAACTATAATACATGATTTATGAATGCTCTACAAACAGCCCATTAGTATTAACGATATATCTTCAGTTTTGTATTTTTTGCGTAAATCGGGCAACGGCGCTTCCAACCACCAGCCACCGCCCCATCCCGAAACCATCGGTGGGTGCGAAGGAGACGGCGTGCTCGCTCCGGAAGGCGTTCCAGAAAGAGATCGTGTGCGAGGTGACGCAGACTCCGGTCGCAACAGAGCGTTGTCAAGGCGACAGACCAACAGACATCCTGTTGTGTTATGTTCTGATCCTATACTGCTGACACTGGAATGTCCTGCGACCATGGGCGAGGAAAGTGGAACAACGGCCAGATGGCAGCTAAGTGCACAGGAGCGGAAGGAACGGTCGTGTACAGGTGGTCGGTTAATTAAATTTTTATAATTTGACTGAGAATTTGAAACTGTATAGAATTTCATTAAGGGCTGAAAATTTGTTGGGAAATAGGGGCGTTTAATAGCAACATAACTTGTTTCGTTCTTTTCTCATTATGTAAGAGATTCCTTTTTTTATACATTGTCATTAATAAGTTTATTCTTGTTTCATTACAATATTTATTGTAAAATTATATTTCACCCCTATGAAGAAAAATTTTTAAAGTGTCTTTTACTCGGCCCTGCGAAAAAAGCAATGTTAATCAGGAAAAGATTAAGTGACTAAAACCGGATATTACCTTTTATATCGTTAGACATTTATTTCGACTTTGGAACGGATGGAATGATTATAATTGGTTTTTCCCCACTTTTTCAGCTTAACTGCCAATTTTCGACACGATATCTCGTTAACCCTCCTCTCGGATAAAAAAATCCCCATCAGAGTCGTTACCGATGATAAAAATGTTAGATACTTATTATCATTAAAAATAAAATTCTGATAAATCAAAAATAAAATTTAATTATATTTAATTAATGGATACAGTAATTTCAAAATAATATCTACTTTGAACTATACATTGAATTCAATAAATAAACCTTCTTGAAATAAGCAACTTCAAGATTTTCTAGTACTACTATACTTCAGTAAGTGCAAATTTGTTTGCAATATGGTTTAGAATTGGTTTAGAATATGGTTTAGTATGGAAAAGAATTATAAAAAAATGTTATCTTTGTTTCGAATTTCGAATATTTCCCAATACATACCTGCTTCATTAAATATGAAATTTATTTATTTTTCGGAATTTATTTGACAGATGACTGCCATAAATAAATTTCGTATTTAATAAAACAGGTACGTATTGGAAAATATTCGAAATTTTAAAATTTTCTATTTTCTTCGTTATTCAGAATATTCAAAAACTTTATTTAAAAAAGTTGCTTAGAATTAAGAGATTCATCCACAGTTGAAAAAGAAGTATCAACTTATGATACACCCTGTATTAAATTAACAGTGACTAGAGTGAGAAAGAGAGAATTGTGTGATTAGAGAATTTTTGCACTCTTGCCTGTACATCACTGAGATTGTATTACAATTTAAATATTCGTGTACGTCACTGTCACGACCATGATTCAAATTTTGTAAAAAAAATCATGCTTTCAAATGTTCACCGGGATGGGATGTAATGTGTTGAAAACAAACAAATTTATTAACGGAAAAAACGTTTAGAGATTCACTAATTGTTTCACAAATGTCTTTTGACAGACAGTGAAATATTTTATTTCGTTCGCAATACGCCGTAACACCTTTTAAAAATAATTACCTACCTGTTATTATTAATAAAAATAAACAGCATAACAACGCTTCATAAATATTAAAAAAGCGGCATTCGTACAATTACTTGCTTGCCATTACACATCACTTATTTGATTCAATTAAAATAGCCAAATCATCCATAGAATAGTAAATCGTAGCTGTAAACTACATTAAATCGTCAACTCGTTTATATCTAGTACAGGTGGTTGAGCATTGAAAGTGCTAAGCTTCAATTATTTATTAATGCGAGGAAACTTAGATGTATCTGCTAGCTATTCATCGACTGATCGGTTCGTTAAACTCAACTTGACTCACCGTTTAATTTGATGCGGTTGAAGGCGGTTGAACACGCAGAGGACACTTTGAATGTTATTTTTTTACATGAGAGAAACTCGTCCGGAAAAACAACGTGCTGAAAGAATTCGGACCCGGAAGTAAAAGTTTGTTGACACGAAAATAGGGACGAAAGTCCGTATAAAAAATTTCCATTCCCTATACTACTTGTAAATATTAGGTACTGTATTGAAAATATCTTTAGGCATATCCCCAGGCGTATAATTGTCGCGTCTTACTATTTAACGTTTCAATAAAGCTCTATCGATTCGATTCAATGTAAGTTCCAACGGAATTGTCAACTAGAATACACAGACAGTACGGCTAGGAGTGTTATTTAAGGAAGTTTCTCTGCAAACTCAAAGGAACTTCCTCATTACAAAACTTCTGAATAAGTAAAACTATTGATATTCAATACCCTTTTGTTTGATTTTACGAATATCTTCGTATGTGATGTGCCTCTTGCATAAATTTAGGTATCCACACAAAGTGTACCTAATGATCACAACTTGAATGTATTTATATTTCAAGACAAAATAATTTTGCGAGTATTTTTTGGAATGAACAGCTTTAGGTAAATGAATGTAAGAAATTGCATTATACTTTTAAAATTAAAATAAAGGTGGATGCGCCACAAGTCACCAATTTAAAAAATTGTTGTACGCAAAATAAATATCCACCATTTTTCCATTTAATGTAATATTTCCATGTATTCCACGTTAAGTAATCGTTTCAAATCCCGTATAATTCATACCAAGGATATAATTTACATATTTTTATTCGAATCTCGTAATTCTGCAATTTTTGTTTACGGTAAGAATTTATTCCGGTACATACCTACATATATTTACATTCGGATTTTCTTCTACAATTCGCTAAAACATTCGAACGGAAATTCTTTGCGAACAACCGCATATTTCTCTAAATAAATTATTGATGCTATATACCTGGGTCTCGAAAGCTGGTGTATCGTATAAACTCGAACCGCAAAGCACGACCTCAAAGTACCTCGGCGCGGAATCGCGGATATACGTGTTAAATTTTGTCGAACAAGTAACTTTACACATAAAGCTTTCTAGGCTATACAATTTCATACAATGGTCTGAGTCTAAAATTTTTTGAAACGAAGATTGTTTACATAGTTCCTACTTCTCGGCTCGTGTATTTGCATGCAAAGTTCTGTACACAATGGTTGCAAATTTCTGGTGTTCTTGTGGTAGCATAATTGTTTAACAACGATAATTGAATTCATAGAATAGAGCACAATTGTATATTTTACGAATTATACCTAAGCGAATAACTTATCCCATAATTAATTTAACATGTAATTAAAAAAATTGATGATAAAACGAAAATTTGTATTATCTAAGTTAGGTACTGTTACTACGCGGCGCGGCAAGAGAGTCTTAAAGTTAGAGTGCTGCTGAAATTTTTGTATACATTAATCCTCGGAACAATTTGCGTCGGCCGCGTATTTAAAATTCCATTGTCTCGTTCAATTTCCATGCATATTAACGTATTTTTTGCCGAGCTTTAGCGTTTCGTTCGACCCGGCAATTTTCTTATATGTTCGTATTTGTTTGAAGCAAGAAAGTCTTTAACGAAATGCCAACAACACACGCTGATCATCTTTCAAGAATGTGATTCGATTAAATACGCGCGCGTATGCAGACTTTTTTTCCGTTACATTGACTGGAATAAGCGACTTGTGTAATAATATAAATATGTTTTTGAAGTTCTACAAGGAAAAATATTTTATTAAATAAAAATAGGGGAATTCTTGTGCAAAGAAAAGTTTCTTAATAATTTGATTCGCATCAACTCCGAACTTATAATTAAGTTTTTAGATAAAACTAAGTTTAATCGACATTAGAAATATAATGTTCAAGTGCCCATTTTAAGGCCAAAGTTGGGGTAGTTTTATAGATAATTGGAAATTTCAAGAGCGTTGTCTTCTCACGGCAATTTGTTAGGTGTCTTCCCTGGGAAAGGAATAATTAGATTAGCATTGCGCCGGATTATGCAAAATGCAACAGAGTCCTCCGGATTGGCTCGCTGCATGACCCGAGCACACTCGCCAATTTCAAGGGAACTAAAATTTGTCTCTGGCGAACAAAATTACAGTGCGCGAATCGTAATGGATTGGTAATGTCTGCACAGGGCGCTTGACGCTAAGACATATTTGACACATGTTTTGCATAATAAAGGAAGTATTCGAATATATGCGATGCAGCCAAATAATACATGGGAAGTACTAAAATAGTGGAAATAACGGACCGGAGTAATGGAGACATGGGAATATAAAAACTTCGCTTCGCGTAGTTAAATGCACGGAAGTGAAAAATGTTCTACGTAAAGTCCTGCGTAAAGTTTTTATTATTTAAGTTTTTTCGTGTTTTGGATAGATACAAAAATTTTCTGCTCTCCATTAATCTCCATTAATCTCCATTAATCTCCATTAATCATAGATCATTAGAAACATTGAAATAATTATTAACAATACCGTTGTATCTAATGCAAAAGTACAGAAGTCTATAAACACCTTTTAGTCAATACCTAAGGAAATAAAAAAAAAATAAAAAAATGTTTGGGACTTGGGAACAAATAGATATAGATATAAATAAGTGAAATGTTAAACTAATAGTTAAATCTATCGAATATTAATTATTATCTACATTTTATTAGATATTTATTTAGGTTTATATTTGATGTCCGGTCAATTTTTCATCAAATGTAGTTAAGTAAAAAGTTTTTTCTTGGTTTAACTTTATGTACCTACTTACTGTTTTTTTACTTTTATCAGAACTTCTTTTTCGCTAAGACTATTCTCCCCAAGGAGGTGTCCTCAATAATAGATATCTACTTCCAATTATAGAAAAAACCATTTTCCAAACCTTTATCTTTATAACATTACTTTTTCTATATAACAACTTTATAACAGATATAACATAAATAACAAATTTTCCTTCCCATTTACAATTTCCCGTTAATCAATAATCCATAACTTATTCATGAGCGAGCGAACTTTTTAACTTCGTTAATTAGTCTGTTTACGGAAAGTACGCGTAGTTTATTAAAAAGTTGTGGCGGGGCATTTGTCTTTAAGTCAGGTTCATTAATTACTTTAGGTATGTCGACGAAACCAATTTCCCGTTTTATAGAAACTAATAAGCCGTCCGAGCGACGGACGTTAAAATGTTTTCCACTCAAAGGACTAAAGGACTAAAGTATTTCTCTACGGTGATGGAGAGTGCAACGCATGTTAATGTAGAAAAATGATTATATTACGGCGCCACCGAAAGCTATTGTGAGTCGAAAAAGCAGCAAATTGCTATACAAAGATACATTTTAATTTTGCATTATTCACGAATTAGTTATTGTGAATGGGTGGGCATTTAGACCCAGATTAAAAAAATACTAAGTGCTCGACAAAGAAATTGAAAATGCACAATACAATAAAGAAGAAACGCCTTTTATTTATTATACAGAGTGTTAAAGTTAAAATTTATTTTTCGTTTTTTTACAATAATTCCTTTATTATTTAACATATTCACTTCAAGCCTACTATGTATGTAGAAATATAGTAAAGTAAATTAAATAGATAGCGTGGCTAGAATGTTTTAAATGCAAATATCTCGACATGGGATGAATTTATGCTATTAAAACAGGTACTTATACATTGTTTTTCAAAATTACATGGTGTATCAGATGAACTTGAAAAAAAATCAAAAAAAGGAAGGATTAAAAAAATATGGATACTTTTCTTCATGAAAATATCCATGATTTACTAACTTAAAAATATAACCATTCCAAATTTCAAATCAATAACTTTAACACCCGGTATCTTATAGTAGATAACATTTGACTTATAGTTATTTAGTAAAATATTCATATTTTGAGGTCCTGAACCTATGGTTAAAATATTGACCATTCCTTAAGGGACACCCTGTATAATCGCAACATAAAATATTCAATTTGCATGCTAAATTACGATCAGTAGGTACTTACTTATTTTAATTAAATGTGCACTCTAAAAAATGCTCGATGTACTCTATCCCAGCCTACTTTATCCTACTCTAAATTAAGGAGAATGTTATTTGATAGAATAGATATTTAGTTTCTTATTATGCATTTGGATAATATTTACTGCAAAAGTAATCTACATTTCAAATTAAATATCATTCATTAAAAATGGTCCTTTTTTATTCTATCTACTTTAGTGTCTAAAGTTCTGCAACAATTCTGTGTGATAAAATTACTACTCGTGTGATGTTTTAGCACTTTTCCATTGGCATCAACGTCGCGTTTGTTCGAAAGCACAACCGAGATATTGGAATTTAATTTGTTCCCGAATCTTTCCCGTTAAAATTCTTCGTGCCTGCATTTGCAAAAAGCGAAATATAAAAGTGGAGAGGTAGCGAAGGCTTTTTTCGACGGTAATGCAACTTTATCGACGTGTGAGAATTCTAATATCCATTTGCATTTTTTATTCAACTTTTTAGGGTTTTACCGCAGCACTTGATCCGGGTCTCCAAGCAGAGACAAAGTATTCAGTTTTTTATAGGTTTTTCACTCGACTAAATTACCAATCAATTCGGATTTTTCATCAAAGGTTAAGTAATAATAAGAATGAAGTGCATACCGGAGCTTTATTTTTTTTTATGTGATTTTTTTATATAAACCTATTTATTAATGTTCTTATATTATACATATTCAAGTTAGTACACACGTTATTGCAAGTATAGGCAGGTAAATGACTCTTGAACTGCTTTGTTGAAATTTATGGTTTTTGTATCCTAGAATGTATCTATAATTTTAATCTTTCGAGATAACAGAGTAAAGTCCATTGTTTTGTCAAGGTAGCTTATTCTCTTTTGAAGAAAAAAATATAAAATAAAACATTTTTTCAGGTAAATTAAATATCCTCCGGTTAGCGTTTCATCAGAATTTTAACGGTAGTAAGTTCTTTTTTAATTTCTGCTGGAAAAAACCCATTATTACATTTTCTTTGTTATGTTATTTATCCAGATTTCGTTGGCATCATTCTTCATTTAAATTCAGATTGCGGAATGCTGTCGGTATACAGATTAGAACCCTTTTACTTAAATTTTGTTTTTTTTATTTTACTGTCCATTTACATTAATGTTTTATTTTGAACATAATTATCTAACCGGTTTTTGTTAACAATAGTCATTTATTTTAAAAGAAAATTCAATTACTTTTGTAGGTACTGTTTATAACTTTAAAAAAATCAAATAATGTTACATCAAAATATTTGCATTAGAATATTTATCCATAAAAATCCATCAAAATTCTATCATCATATAGTATTTCTGTATAAGCAGCAATTTAATATCCAATTTACCTAACCGATTACTTTCAAATAAAATTTATAAATACCATTTGTACCTGCTAATAACGTTTTCAAGCAGCATTTCCTCCAGATCGTTCTTTAACGTTCCAGATCGTTTTATAGCAATCGTAAAAGCATCGCCTTACATTTCTGCATTGTTAAAGAATTTAAAAATCGATTAGCTCGTCTTTGGCTTCACAAGCAATCTAATATCTTAATGGGGTTTGGGGGGAATCGAGAGAAACTCTCCGTACAGGTATAACTCAATTTAATTAGAAACTTAGACAAAGGATAAATTGTTTCCCAACTAAAAACTAATTGGTGTGTAAGTAGAGGCGTACAATACAATGTAGAGGCGTACAAATGATTTACAGAACATCAAAATAGATGACCCCGTTCTATTTTGTCTTGTCAAAGGGAGACAAGTACAGTAATCGTAATTTGATGTTAACGAGATGTAGTAAGTAGAATCTTGGAATTAATTAACTACAATTTCAAATGAACAACGAAGCTTTTGAGAGGAACTTTGAGCCATACACAATTTGTTGGTGAATGTTAGTATGAGAAAACCGGGTACTGTTTAAGCTCCAAATTAAAAGATATAATATTACCGCATTTTAAATACATACTTAAGTTGTGTGTAATATAATTAAAATTTATAAGCGTTTTCCTGGAGGTTTATTACTACTTCATTGGTCTGTTAAATAAAATTTTATATGATTTTTTGTGTCTTATCAAATTTAGCTGTGATAATTTTATTAAAAGCCAACGGAATTTGAGATAAAAACAGGACATGCCCTATAATTTCATTTCAATAAAATACCTACCGACCTTTCATTACAAATATTTTGTTACATTTAAAATTATATTAATTCCCTAATACGAATTATATATCGATGTGGATGCTCTATTATGGATAAATAATATTGTATATAACATATACCTATACACAAATTGGCTTTAATTAAATATTAAAAATGGAGATAAACTCGGGTTGCGACTAACTCGAATTCTGTTTAGGTATTATCAATTTTTCAATAGAAAATTTGCTATTATGTACTGGTAGCTGGGAATTCATTGTATATAGATTAAAAAATTTCATTTTAAAATTTTTTGAATAATTTAAACAACTTTTTCATCGTTTTTAAAAATTCACGTACGAACACATTTTTAATCAGAACTAATGCGTTAAACGAACATCCAAATTTCATCAGTTGAAGTTATTGAAGTATCAATGGATTAATTTTCGTGAATCAATATAATGAGCCGCAGAAATGAAATTTCTGATGTTATTAACTAATTTCTTTCAATATCCTAGACAGACGTTTTTCGCTTTATGGCCCATCTGACCTAATTTTATATTAGTTTTAGTTTGCTTTCCCCCAACACTTCAATTCATCACCACACGTTTATTTTCGAGCTATCCCGGAAAATGCAATTTACAAAATTACAAAATTCTTGTGTGCACGACACTTTGTTTATTTTAGGTACATGTATAGGTAGAGATATGAATTTCCAAATTAAAATATTTCCGCTTATACTTTCACCGTAATGTAAGCCTACCGCTTTGTAACACCTGTTAATGATATTCGAGCCACGTTAGCTCTATATTCCAACACCCCGGGGGAGTTTTGTTAAAGAAGAAAAAGAAGCGACAAGGAGCACGGTCTCTGAACGCCACAAGAGGGAATTATAAGTCCTGAAAGAGCGCGCTATATTCCCAGTATTAAGTCAAGCATCGTTTTTAACCTTAACCACCGTTCTGCACACTCTAATAACAGAATTTATTTGCGTTTTATATTTCAAATGATTTATTGGAGGCTTGCAAATTGATACTTGACATATCTACAAAGTACAATGAAATAAAACCTCTCGCAAAAAGAGGGTAGATATAATTTCAATCGATTTTATTAAAAAAAAAAGGATGCCCATGGACGAATAGGTATATAAAAAATAATACCATAAATAAAAGATACGCACCATTAAAGTCATCTTTCGCAACATATAGCGTGAAATCGATAAAAATCTCGGAAAGTATAGCATAAAATTTTCTTAGAAAAAAGTGGAAGACAAATAAATAGAAATTTGGTATTGTGAACGAATAGAACATTTGTATTGTGAGCGTATTTGGAAGAATAGAAGTTGATTCTTCGAACGTTTCCGTTCGCCTTCCCTTATATAAATTCTTTAAAAAAATCTAATTTATCCGGAAAAATACTCCGGCATTCTGTAACTCCGATCAGATCTATGTGGAAAAGAATCCGGAAATCCAGCAGGGATGATTCGCAATGGCGCGGCTAAATCGAGAAAGACTCTAATTCAGGATTAATAATGTCGGCGTTGGGTAAACCGAGAAAATTAGAACATTTCATTGGATTACTACTGAAGTGTACGTACTATATAAATTATTCCTCGGGGGCGAATTCTTGGTGAAGGTATTAGAAACAAGAACAGCCAAAAATGAATGGGCTAGAAATAAATAAAAATACACCCATCAATTTGGATAAATCACCAAGCAGAGCGACGGGGAACGAATATTATTATAGTCGGCACGCCCTTTGCAGCCGGTATCAAGCGAAACCATAGTTTCAGCTACATGGCACCATTCGTATGTGAAGGAAAGACTTTTATTGTGCACAGAGACGTTTTATTTACACTCGGTCTGAAACGTAAAATGCGCCACTTTTCACGAGTATTTACGGACTTGATAACGAATTATATAAAATAGGTATATCATAAGTCAGAACCGTATGTAACTTACGAGTGCAACTTTAGAAGTTTTACGATAGATTTTAGAAATTAAAAAAATAGATTAAGTTAAATTAAGTTAAATAATTAAGTATACCTAATAGGAAACCAAAAATTAATAAGGCTGAGTAAAGACGAGACAATAAAATGTCGACACTTTGGTCAATAGAGCGAATGTCATCAGAGTACGAGGGTGGTCCGATAAGTACTTAGCCTCCAAGCTAGATGGCGCCACTGTCGTATGAGACGTTTACTATCGTGTAATCAGTTAAAGGGATACGTCTAAAAGTGATCATTCACAACCTTCAAATTAGTGTTTCCACTTATAAGTACATACTTACAATTTGTACTTACACTTAGTAAATATCTCGTATTGTCCAAACTTTTGCCACTAATTCTAAAATTGTAAAATTCAAAATTGTCAAATTATACCTAAACTCAAATGGTTAATGGCTTTTTACAAGATATATTTACAAATAAGGAGTAATAAGAAATAAACTGTAAAATAAAATTATTATCCAATAAATAATATGTTGCAGTGACGCAAAGCTCAGTTCCGACGAAGAATATCGGGCGCGATATATTAAATATCCTTCAGTTGAACGATACCCTTCTGAAAATTAACAAATTTGTTAATTTTCTAATTACTTTTAATTATAATTTTATGTCTTAATTGATTGTAATTTTAATTATGATTTTATGTCCTAATTGATTGTAATTTTAATTATGATTTTATGTCCTAATTGAATGTAATTGTAATTTATTGTTTATGAATGAAGCTTTAGACCCGGTTGTAGAGGTATAGTTCCACTGTGGTTCTGCGTTGAACACAGTTTAATGGCAAATTTGTCATTGAAAATTTATACAAGCGGGTCTTAGAATTTAAGTGCACAGGTTATTTAGTTTAGAAGTCAGAAACAAAAAAAAATATTTATATAATTAAGTTTAATTATTGAGATAACAAAAATTAATAGGACTAAAGTTTAAAATAAAACAAACTTTTATGAAAATATACTTACATAAATTGTCCAATTTACTAAAGCCGCTGTGGAAGCAGACAAACTACATATTATCATCCCTTTCCATTGTCATTTTCTCTTTCATCGCTCTCCTTGCCCTTACGGCATACGCCAAGTCAACACGTTTAACGCCAGCTTTAATGATTTAGGCTAATTCTCCTGCCGCACAAAAAATTTAATTATCCGTTTCCTCGAGTACCTACGTTCCACAACAATTAGCGAATTGAAGAGAATTTTTTTACGGACCGCTCCTTCTTGTATTGTTTCAGCATTATTCAGTTTGACTCGCAGAAAAATTGGAAAGGGCGCTAACGCGCCCTTTCTTTGGTCTCTTACCCGTTGCCAGGTCGTCAATTGTTGCAATTAGATCTTTTGGTGGTCTTGTCACTTAGTCAGACAATCACTACCACTATACACTACTATGCAACCATACACTACTGCTTCACTATCACAAATTACTATAATTGTAAGCTCAAAAGTTTATTAGCCGTAATTGTTAATAAAACTTTGATAATAGCGTACCCCGAAAAATAAATAATTGTCGGAGTATCCGAGTTCTCCCCCGTATTCGAGCAGGTAAATTCTTATGGGTCGAGTTCTCTCCCGAGGGTGTCCGAGTTCTCCCCGGTACGGCAGAAAGCATTTAATTTCTGATAAATCCTTCTTCGTTGAAACCCCAAATACTTATTAAAAGTAACCAATTTTTAATTTTTATTATTTCAAACTTTTTTCAATTTGAGATATTTTTTGTAGTTATAACTTCACTTTATGTAATTACCTACCTATACCTACATTTTAAGTACTACAATTTAAATAAAACTAAAATTTCCTTTTACATGATATACAATTTATTTAATATAAAACACAAATACTATCTAAGTATTACTCTATAAAAATAGATTAAGGGTTTCTATGAAGGACCGATGGGAATATTTATAATTTCAAAATTCTCTGGCAAATTTCGATTATGTATTTTCATTTCGTAGTACAATTTAATGAGGATTTTATGATTGTGGGAAATTTTTAGACTTCTGTCTTTTTTTTTCTATTTCAATATAGGGAAAATCCCATCCCTTTCAGTATACTTCTGGAAAATTAGGTGTACTTTTCATAATAACAAATTTCGATATTGTAAGATATGAAGGTACTTTACTCTTGAGCAAAATTCACATTTTTTGACATACCTCGTATAAGATTGATAAAATTTGATTTTTGATGGTTGCATCTTGGGTTTTAGATCATACAGAACTTTTTGTGAAGAATAACTTTGTTCCGTAAAATTAATAATAAAGTTTCCCATAAGTTCACGGAAGGAACAGTAATCCTCCTTATCAGGCAATTAGCCCCTTATAAGCTACAACTACCCGTTAACAATAGACGGGGGAGAACTCGGGCACGACCTTTTTTCGTGCAGGTAAGATTTTGAAAATTGGGAGAGAACTCGAACCCGTCCATAATTGTAAGTCTTTCTTTATTAACACCCAAGAACAAAATAACAAAGTAAAGTAATACATCATCCGATTCCACCTTATCAACCTAAAAACTAGTCCCTACGTGAATCATACATTTTCGATACAATTCTTTAGTTTTAAATAAATATCCATCCCAGTGGCGTCCCCATTTCTAACATATTAGCTAATGCTAATAATCGCTTGGCCAAAATCCAAAATTCCAAAATCATGGGCGCCGGAACTTGCACATGCACCCCCCTGGCGGGAGATACAATACATATAAAAAAATAATTAAAAATAAAAATAATAATAAAAAAATATTAGTTAATAGTATCTATGTATGTGTAGAAGCAGATGCACCTCCCTGAAAAAAATTCTGGCGGCGCCCATGGCCAAAATACTAATGCACACCCCTCTCTCGCCCGCTTCGACACCGGTCGCGTTACATTATCCGATTAATATTTATACGCGACTTAGATTTATCCCAATAAAAAAACTTTTGAACGGTTGAAGATAAACTTATGCGGTTTGTTTGGTTAGTTGGAAATACAAATACCTTACAAATTTGTATTCTTGTAAAATTTTCGTAAACCTAATAGTTTTCGAGATTTGTGCGTGTAAATAATAATGAATTTAATTACAATTAAACTATTTTTCGCTATAACTCCGCGAAGGATAAAATTTTGATTTTCCCGCAGTTTGCGCGGGGTAAAAATTTTGCTCAAATTATGAATATTTAACTCCTGAACGGTTAAAGTTAAAATGATCGGGTTCATTTTTGTTAACAATAAAAAAAACGCTAAAGTATTATTGTAAAATAGGAAATTTTAAAGAAAATCGTCGGAAAATTTTTGGAGAAAATCCCGAAAACCCCCAAAAATACCCTAAAAATCCGGGTTTTCACCCGGAAGGAAAAGTTTGCAGGTTTCGAAATATCGAAGAGAGTGTCGCCAATGAGTCAGTGAATGAATATAGTTGTATGATATGATTTCGAGTGTCTTAGAAATCGGCTATTGCCACTATACACACATCATTTGAAATTAATTTTCTCGAGATGAGAACCACGAAAAAGTTTTCCAAGATTAAACTGGCCGACTTTACACAAACGAAAGATCTCACTCTTCCATTTATCCTTCCGAAAAGTTCTCGAAAATAATTTAATCCTCTAAATTCACGATAAGTTCCGACCGCTTATAAATCCGACTGTCGCTCATAAATAAAGAAAATTTAAAGCAAAAAAACCTTCGTATCAGTCACGCCTAAAAAATAACTTTGTCTTTGAAGTAAGTAGGTGGTCTTTAAAGGGCGATTTTCTGGGATTCATTCTAAAAGTCGATTTGATTTACATTTTATGGAAATGATTTCTTTATTTAAATGAAATTTCAAATTGTTCTGCTGTAAACCGTAATTTATGTATTTCAAATTATTCAAGTTTCATTAATATAGGTATCTACATACAGGGTGTTGGAAAAATAGTCGAATATATTTTAGAAGGGTCTATTTTTCGAACACCCTGTCGTACATATACCATATACTTACTCATAAAATATGTAGGTACTAAATCAGGATAAAGAATAAATCACTGCAGTTAATATAAAAAATAACCATTACTAAAATTACACTGTAACGAAAACTAAATAATGAATTGAATCTAAACTGTTAAATAATCAACACGCAATTGGTTTCCGCACAGTTTTACAGTAACGGGAAGCATTAAATTCGTACCTGCACGATTAAATTCAGCCAATTAATTGCAACTAATTATGAACGAGTAGCACGAATGTTATTTAACCGCCTGAATGTTCCAGCACGAAGTGATTTGAGTCGATTCAATTAGAAATTTGTACACACCTCTATGCCTTCAACCTGAGCTCGACTCAAACTTTATCGAGGAGATAACTTTCGGTTCATGCTGACGTTGTCGCAGTACCCTATGTAAAAGTTTCACTTCGTTTGTAACATGTTAATTTAGAGTTATAGGAATTTAGTCCAGAAAAACTATCGTGACGGGTTACCGTAAAATGTGGTTGGCCAACGCCAGTGATTGCATCCGACACAAGGGGTCAATTTATATAGTAAACCTGATGCTGCGTTTGCTTTAATTAAAAAGGGAGAAAATCGATAGACACCTGTTTAGTGATTACTTTGTTTAAACAAAATTCTTTCATTTTATCTATTAAATAGTTGAGTAATTATTAACCAGAATGAATACTGTTAAATGCGCTAATATTTGTTTAAACTGGCTAGGATTAAGTGTTGAAAAATATAAAGCAATAGTTTCTTCTTTCTTTCTATGTAATTCTTTATTACATTACACCCATTTTTAATCATCTGTGATATTTCGTATAACCAGCGATGGTGAGATGGGTAGGTTTAGTAAGTTGTGCGTCAACTCGCTATGCATTAAATTTCTTTATAAACTCATTATAATTTTTTTATCCTCTCTGAAATGTTTTTAGCTCGAAATTGCTTTTCAGGTTACTAAGTTAACTTTTTATTTTCTTGTTATTTTATAAAAAGAAATTGGTTTCCAGATTTAAATCCTGCTCTAAAGGATACTTTTATTCCTTGCGTAATTATCCAAATAGGTATACTTATTATTTTTTAGTCAATAATAAAAAAAATTATCAAATTTTTGTAACTTCAAATAATACTACCATAACGGCCTTGTTGAAAGTAAGTATCCTGTGCTTGCATACAAAAATGATTGGTATTTAAAAAGGAAATGCACTAGAATGGAAACTCCACTTCTACATCAGTAATATCCAGCATTTATTGATACTAAAACTCCTATTACATTATCTATATAGACATGTTCAGCAGAAAAACACAAATCCTCTTTAGCTGCTGGTAGCGTGTTCAACATTTTATGATTTCGATTTCATAAAATTTCTCTCGTCGCAAATTTTTCCTTAAGATAGGTGTACGTATATTTACAATACAACAACTTCAAGTTTCAAATGATTGAAAGGCGCTGTCGCGTCGTGTCTCCAGTTCAAAATTTGCAAACAAATAACGCCTACTTATAGCGACGCAGACGACGGTAAACTTTCGTTTCCTTTGAAAATCGCGATTCAGTGTGCTACATCAACTGAGTTTTGAATTTTGGTTCTGAATATTTTAACGCTGCATCTGACGGATGTGCATCAGCTTATGCAATTTATTATAAATCGAAATTTTCACAGTATTCAGATACTTCTATTCTATTTAATATTTATATACAGTGTGTCCACTTAAGTTCGCACCATATGGAAAACTTTTTTATTGTTAATATTACGAAAAAAAGTTATTCTTCGTAAAAAGTTCTGCATTGTATAAAAACTAAAATACAACCATCAGATATTAAAATTTTTCAGTCGTATACGAGGTTTGTCAAAAAATGTGATTTTTTCTCAAGTGTAAAGTACTTTCATTTTTCACAATATCGAAAAATATTATAAAGAAAAAATTTTCATAATTAAAAATAACTTCAATATTGCTTGTTTATAAATTATTAAAAATAGTATTGAAAATATTTTTTTCGACATTTATCCTGTGAAAATTTCACATTTCACTTTTCAACGTTTTCAGAGAGAAAATGTAAAAAAAATATAAATACACGATATGGAATATTTGAAAGTTATTTTTGATTCTAAATATTTTTTCTTTATAAAAATTTTCGATATTTTCAAAAATAGAGGTAAGTACTTTACTCTTGGGCAAAAATCACATTTTTTGAAAAACCTCGTATACGACATCTAAATTTTGATATCTGATGATTGCATTTTAGGTTTTGCACCATGCAGAACTTTTTATGAAGAATAACTTTTTTCCGTAATATTAACAATAAAAAAGTTTCTCATATGGTGCGAACTTAAGTGGACACACTGTATAAGGTACCCTCATAGGTATTTAAAAACTTCAGTGTTATATATTCTTCTTATAAAAAAAATGAAACATTGTTAGGTAATTACCTACTGTACTTTCTTCGAAACAAAATTCTATATTAAAACAGCAACGAGAATCAGGGTCAGTGTTGAGTGCAAAGATAAACAAACTCAATGAACACGAATGAATTTTAACAGGATATGCTAACACATGATAACACAGTATGCTAGTTTAAATTGTACCTCTAATGGAAGAGTAAAAATAGTATCGTTTTTTGCCCGTTTACCTGCTGAACAGCAAATTATAAAACACTAATGGATAATTTCCCGATTTCCAAGTGCCTCATAGTTTAATTCATTTTGTACTAATGAGATAAGACGGTGAAAATCCGTTTTTCTCGGATCTTTAATTCAGCTTTAATTAAATTTCTTTATTAAAGTCGCAAACGAGATGGGTCAAATAAAAAATCGAGTTGGATTAGGTTTTCCAACTACTCGCTTATAGGAAGTAATCACAAACTTTCAAAAATTACATGAATAACTTGAATGCTTTTGTATTCACCAAAATTCTGAATACAGTTAACTGTAATTATGTGAATATTTTAACTAACAATAATCACTTGGTTTTTTCGAACCATCGATTTCAGCAAAAAAATCCCAGCCGTTTGTGAAATTAGGAACTAATGACCAATATGTGTTTGGACGTGACTGGGAAGATATGCGGATGAACAAAAATATTTATCGATTTTCTATCTATAGGACATGGCATGTAGGCACAGAATTTATGTTAGCTTTATGCCTAATTCAGGAGCAGCTTGCATACTAAAATATTTAGCATCAGTTGTACTAGAATTTGGTTAATGTTTAACAGCCATTACCCAAATATTTTACCTGTTTTTTTAATTAGTATGTAAACCAGTCTCCTAAAACCTATTTCTAATAAAATTTTATCGGTATTTCATATTATTCATCCAAAAATAAAGTACGGAAGTGGATCCCTTTCAATGTTCATTCTATATTTATTACGAACACCCAAGGGATACCAAGAATGCGCGATAGCAGTAAACAAAATACAGGAAAATGAAAGCCAGAGTACGTCTTTCCACGAGATAATAAATCATTTGAGGGGTAATTGAATATTAGAAGAGGAGGAACCCTATTTTTATATTTTCATGCCAAAAAAAATAGCACCATTCAATATTTTATTCAGAGTTGCATCCGCTACCATTTTTAATTTAAGTTCTAATGTAAAATGTATTTCTAAACAATTTGAGAGTTATTTAAAATTTCGTAGATACCTTCAGAAAACTGGAACATCGAAGCAGACTTTCGATATTACATTTTAAAGTTATTCTTTCCGTTTTGACTTTTCTGGACTCATTGAAATTCAACTGCTCCGTGTCCTCTATTTCCCAACAAAGCCACCAACCGGATAACGTTCATTTTTTAAATAAAAAATTTCTCTCTAAAAATAACACCACAACGCTGGGATCACTTTATCTACTTATCTTTCGCGATAACCATGTTCAACATATATTCGCATAAAATGAATTATCTTTTTGTCGTGCTCCGAATTCGAAGCATTAGCCACCGCACTCTGATTCCGGAAATGTCATATTCGATTCTTTTTCTTTTACTGCGTCTAGCCGGGATGAATTTAGTCGGAAAATGTTATGGAAATTTATTTATGGAAACAAAGCAGTTTTCATTTGTACTTGAATGAGCTTCACCTATAACTTACCTGTAGTGATTTCAATAAAATGAATTATTATAAAATGTAATACAGGGTGACCCAGCCAAAGGTAGCCCATTTAATCTACTTGTAACTTTGTCAAACATAACATTATAAGTGAAACGTATAAACATGTTTAATTGAAAAAGAAAATGTTAATGTGCACGATTATTAAATGTGTTTCCTAACGAAAAACCATTCAAAAATCCTGATAAAGCATCGTTTAAATTGGAAAATTTGTTGTAAATTTTATTTTAATTAAGGCGATTTGCATTATGTTGTTCAAAGTTAAATAACTTCTTTGTTTTGTAAAATAACATGTAGAAATTATACATTTTTAAAAAGTAGAAGAGTGTATCTTTCAGATGGCGTCAATATATACAGGGTGTTTCATTTAAAAAAAATTTGGTTAATCTGAATTGAAAATAGGGGATTTTGATAATACACCCTGTACAGCTGATACAAAATTTCTACAAACATATCTGAGAGAACCGCATGTTTTTATGATTAGGCGTTTAAAAGTTACAAGCTGATTAAATGGGCTACCTTTCGCTGGGACACCCTGTATTATTTAAGAGTTTTTTTTCCTAAAAGAGAAAGATTTTCCTCACTAAAAAATGTTTTCGACGACTGCTTTATAGGTAACAATTAATCTAATTTTCAAAGAAGGCTTTTAGAAAGCAATCTATAAAAAGATATACATCTAACACCCTACTCTAGAGGTCTCAATTTAAATAACGACGATTTTATCGTGTGTAAGATCCGCAGTCGATTTACTTCCCATTCTAATACTAAAACGCGGTTGCGGTGGGTGGCCTTTACATTTCGATCCGAAAGCGTTTTCTCCGAGCACCTTGCAATAGAATCCACATACCAGACTACGATAGCGAGTTGAACGCAAATAAACAAAATGACGGGAACTGAATGCATTCTGCGGAGATTCCGGAGGCGATCGAATGGATTATAATCAAACAAATCAGTACTTAAACACGTAATTCGTAGTAAAAGCTTACCTGTAGGACTGGGAGTCATCTCTTGCATTTCCAAATGCGTTTGAATGTCGTGGTTTTTGAAAAACTTCAATTTCCTCTGTACGTAAGCAGTGGCACTGCTCGCAGCCTTTTTGTACTCTCTCACGCCGAACGATTTGTAAGGAACCATTATGCCGATGTGGAGATGATTCATTCCCGTTTTGACGCTCGGCGTCGTCGGGGCGAAAATGTGGTCTTCCTCGGGGAGTATGGTCGTCGTGGTGCGGATGCCTCGAGTGCTCCCTCCCAACTTGATACCTGAAGATGTTCCACCTAATTTATAATTCAACGTTTATGAAAAAGTTTGTTGAAATTTATTTGCAATGGGATCTGAGGAGAAGCGCATAAATCCAACTCTATAAACTATTCTGTACGCTACAGCCTACAGCATGCTATAATTAATAAGATTGAATTGATAATAATTGTAAGTACTAGTTTGCAAAAAAAATTGGAAAATTAACAACGTGCAAATGCTATAATTTGTATAAAATAAAGCTCACCGTTTCCTCTAAGTAAAGATGTGTTTTTCCCTCCTCCGGAGCCGATTTTTAACCCTCCACCGCGTTGGATTTCCTTCCATGCAGGGCCAGCACTCACTACCGATACTATTAGGGCGTTTAGCAGGAACCCCACATCGAGTATTTGTTTTAACTTCATTTTTATTGCTCGTTACAAACAATTTTTATTTATGTATATTCGTCTTATTTAGTTTGGTATTTTAGCTTTGTTGATTTTAGTATTTATATTATTTGTTCGTTTTTACTAAAACAAATTATCGTGAAATGGAAAATGAACAAAGTTTGTAATCGCTTATTACAGAAGTGTTGTTAATGTAATCAACACCCTTTTATATACTTAAAAAATTTTTAAATTAACACCTAAAGTTCAAATACTTTTCTTTTAGTTGCATTACTGGCTTGTCGTAAAACCAGCCATACATTCGTGACTTTTTCATCAAACGGCTGTATATATTTTGAACAAACGACCACCGCTAACAGGTATATCGGGACGAATGGGAATTGGGAAAGCACGTCGTACGATATGTATAGAAACTTCCCAAAACTTTTTAAGGCTACCAACAAGCAAGTCAGAATGAAAAGATTTATACGTTAACGCTTCTTCTTGTTGCTTTATAAAATGCGGCTAAATGTAAAAAGTTGTATTACATGGATGATAAAATGCGAAAACTTGACGAATTCGATGAAAAATAAAACAGCCTACTAACTAAAGAGCGTTAGGCATGGAAACTTTTAATGGTGGTTTTGAGGGCTTTTTTTAACAACTCGTAATGCTTACATTTTATCGAATTATAGAATCTTAAAATACCTGTTTAGAAAATACAACAGTAAGGACGTGTTTTCTCTTTAATATAAGCACTCTAGCTATACATATATGGACAGAGTTTTGCGGGAAATAGAACGAATTTGTCCATAGGAGGAAGAAGGTTAGCCTGCACTGCTTGATTCATAAATATGAAAAGATCAGATTGCTTTCTTCCACCAGACCCCTCGCTCGCTAGTTCTATTACCCGCAAAACATTGTCCATATCGGTATACTAAGAATGAAACCTTCAATTATAAATGTACAGTTCAACAAGACTACCTGGAAAACCTGCTAAAAGATTCGTATGTTTTTGCCACTGCGCACAGGACCTTTTTGCTGTTTCAGCAACTCCTGTCAAACTGTAGAATTATAAAATAAGTTTCAATATATACAAATTGTAGAGGCTGGATATGTAGGTACACGGAATGCCATCAGTTTTTAATGATATCCATAAACCGCGATACACGTATCAACATCAAGAGTTCTCATAAAGCATAAAGCAAAACAATAAAACCACAGGAATTACCTAAATAAAAAAGTTGATGGCAAAATATTTGTGAAATTTTCCAATAATTTAGGGCCGGCCTTTTATTTTCCCAATAAATTCCTTTTGAACAAAACATGGTGTTTGAATAAATAAATAGATATACTACAAATTTATTTTAATATTACTTTTAGTTAAATGAATTTATTGTGAAAATATTGGTACTTAGGTGTAGTATGTATTATGTACCCTTCATAAAATTTGTCTCTATTAAATATCTAAAAGTTTAAACATATTTATATCGTACTTTTCAGACGAAAAGTTAACCAAATAGTCATCTAAAAATGCATTAAAAAACTACATCTGTAATTTTCGAATTACAATCTCTCTGTTCAATTTTCCGAAAATCACTCACCCTCATTTAAAATTTAAAATTTTTAACATTGACATAACCGCTACGCAACGAATCCTGAGCGTACTTCCGTAACGTCTCCCGAAATCGGACCATTATGATCCCGAACTGAAAGTGGGAGTGTCGGTTTCTGAGTGTTTCAGTATCGCTCGTCGCGCCACATGCACCGCGCTTGCATCAGAGAGACTGAAAACTGAACTGAAAACTGAAAACAGCACCCAGCATCCGATGCGGACTCAGAATTTCGAGATCGTCCCCGCCCCATTGGAACTGGTGCGCGCACACTAAAGTTTTCCCATCGCTATTTTGGCGATAACTTTTTCGAAATTTCGATTTTCAATTTTCGTTCGCTTGATATCGATAGCGGTTTTAATGATGCATTGACGTTTGAAATCGGCCAAATTTTATTAAACGATTAAATTACCAGCTGTTGAAAAATACATACGTCCTACAGCATTGTTATTTATCAGTAGAAAAATTTTAAGCTCCAGAATTATGAAATGAATAAAATGAATTATGAAATGACAAAAATATGAAACACCCTGTTGGAGATCCATGTACCATTAGCATTGTAACTTTGGTGTTTTCAGCTACTCCTGTTGATCATCTGTATTTCTAATTCCCCAAAAAGACATTAATCATTTTTATCGACTTAGCGCGGATGTTTTTTAAGAAAGAATCTATTGTTCGTTGATTTATGCCCGTCCCGTTTCCTTTTTCTCTACTTTTTTTTCAAAATACCTATCGTATAGTGTTACAAGCACTTTAAGCTGAAATCGAGATATCGCGAGGAAAGTTTTTAAATATACAATCTTTAAGCGAAACATCGTCAGCCGGAAAATATGAAATTTAATATTTAAAGTAAGAGTTGAGGGAAACTACCTATCTGTATTTTCGCTACATCCTCGCATCACCTTTTTTACGAAATGAAATGCAAGTAGGATGTTTTATAAATTATTAAATAAGAAAATAAAAAAATATCCTTCGTTTAAAATTGTTGACAAAAGAGTAATGCACACATCGGAAAAGTCTAAGGTTATTTCTACAAAATCAGAAACCAGATATAAATTAAATCCTGAATCGTTCCAATTGTACATTGGAATTAATTAATTCAATTGTCAACGACGATTGTATCTTTTGATTCAAAGATAGAGAGAAGAAGAGAGAATTGAATAGAGTGGAAATCCTACACTCTTAAATTTTAGGGTAGTTTCGAATTCATCCATTCTACAGAGCTCTTGCATAGTTGGTGCATTTGAAGTATTGTGTTTAATATTGTGTTTAAATGAAATATTGTGTTTAATCCAGGTTTGGATTTCATCCAGATTCTCGACGAACACGAGTATGGAGACTGAAGAGTATGGAGACTGAAGAGTATGGAGACTGAAGAGTATGGAGATTGAAGAGCAATGTTATGAAGAGGAATAATTATAAGTGTTGGCAGAAACGATCTCATTATTTCAAAACGCTTATCTAAGTACTAACTGCTCACTTAATCAGGATACTATTCTTCAACCTGTCGTGCATTCATTTGTAGGTGCTGTTGGTCAAAACTTTCGCATAATGCTAATGGATGATAATGCCCGTCCACTTACCGCGAATACCCAACTGGTTGGACAACGAGACAATTGAAGTTTTATCATGGCCAGCACAATTTCTGGACCTGAGTCCGATTGAGAATGTGTGGGATATGCTTGAACGTAGAATTACTCCCCATATGGGCGACATTCACAATGTAATTCAATTCAGGGAGATTCTGACAGCTTCTGAGGTCACACCTCATATTAGCATTTTTATGGAAAGCTCTAAAAATAGTGCTTTATATATTTTTTTCATAATTTTCAGGCTTTTCTTTATAAAAAATTTAATTTTATGCAATATGGCACACTTATCTACCAAAAATCAGCATTTACTTTTTTTAGACTTTTCCTATGAGTGTAGGTAAGTATATTGGTTTCTTGATGTTGTATATTTAAATTTTAATTCATAAAAAGTGGATTAAAGCTAGGAAAAATAATTTGAATATTTGGAATCATCAAGATTTTCCGATTTCCCCTCTACTCTTTCAGCGTTATCGGAGATCTTACCATTATAGACAGGAAATGTCGAAAAGGGAGTATTTACAGAATAAAAGAAATGATCCGAATAAACTTAAAAAGAAATACAACAGAAATGTAAGAAAGCCGGGGAAGGCGGAAAGAACGGTGAACGGTTCATCGCTTTTTAAAGCGTTCTCCTTTTTTTGAATCCGCTGATATCTGGCGAATTCAAAGGAGAAAATTCGCGCAATTACTGTTGATTCTCTTTCCATTTCCAGCCGCTAAAGATAAACTAACCCAACCCTGAGACCTTCCAAAAGTTACTTTGAAATTAATTACTTAGTAGGCGCATGGAATAAAACGGTGTTTCTTGTTTACCTACTGTAGAAACAATTAAAGTTGTTTCATATAGCGATAGGATTTATTTGTAATTTTATTTTGTTCAGAAACGAATTTCATAAAGACGTTTTACGTGCGCATCAAAATATACTGAATGAAACTGATGCAACGTAATTTAAAAACACGAATCCAGTATACAGATTTTAAAATTTCAAATGCTGTAGGTAATTCGCGTTTAAATGACTTATTCGAAACTTTTTCAATCAAAAACCTTAAATGATATGTTTCTTAAGAATGTTCAGACTATCTTTTTCCAGTGTAGATTTTTCAATTGCAATTACACCATAAAAATGGTCATTTAGACATCATTCAAATTACGGAAATTAGAGAAAATAATTTGATTTGCTGATGATTTAATTTGCGAAATTATTTAATATCTAATATCATATATCTATATATTTACCTATTACCTTTACCATACCTACGTATATAATTTCTCTTGAAATAGAGTATTCAGAACTGATGAAATATCTAATTGTTCGATTTATATACCGGATGCTCGAGTGGCCCACTTACTTCAATCCTGAAATTATCCTTTATAGTTGATAGGATACCACGTGGATTGTTCTTTACGTCGCGACTGCGCTAACAGAAATATTGATTTAGTAATGCAGGAATATTGCAGGAAAAAACACGCTCGCTGATATACTATGGAATGTTCTGAAAAACGTCAAGAATAATTGTGAAGAATTGCACTTATTCGGGGATTTTAGTTCCAAAGGTTGTGTTGTGTTGTGCTGGGGGAACATAGTATACGGTAATTTCGTTGAAATATTTTTAGAATACGCCATGAAATCATTTTCAATAACATAAACATAGAATACAGTAAACTGATCGATAAATTCTATGTAAATGTTATAAAAATGTAAAAAAGAGTACTTACTGCTTTAAGTAGGTACATTTAGCCTTAATTATATTACTTTCTAATATTAAACGCACGTTTCTTTATATAAAAGTTATTAACTTCTATAATTATTTAATTGTGCACATGAATGCAATTAAATGTAATATCAACGTATTAAATTACAAAATAATATCTTAATAATTAATTGCCATTGTAATTTTTGTTGCAGATCTTACTGTTGAAATGGGCGCTTTGCAATATTTTGAAAACAGTTTAACAAACTGGTCATTCGGTTTGTTTATTCTGATAGGTTTGGTAGCGTCTGAATATTCAGGAGCTGAAACTTTTATATGCATCTTAGTGGCAGCTATTACATCAATACTTTCAGGTATAACGTGAGCTATTTCTAAAAATTACCTATAATAGTATAGACTAAAATTGGTGAGTAAACTTAATTATTCTTTAAGGTTTGTGTTACTCATCCTCAAGAGAGTCACAAGAACAATATAGAAAAAAGAAATTTTCCGATGTCCTCGATTTTCTTATATTGTGGCTAGATATTCTTATGAATTTAGTGGCTACCGCTACTTGCGCGAGATTAGCAAGCGCCACTGTTGACTATATAAGCAAAGGCCACTTTAGGGAGTTCCTTTTTGGCATGGAACAACATTCTCTAGGAGAGCCTTGGCCCGATGTCTTAGGTGTTACCATAATAGTTATAGTAACAATCTTATTTATGATGGGTTTAGAAGTAAGTAATTTTAGCAAATTAATTTACATTTTTATTTCGTGAATACAGTTTGTTATTGTTCAAATGAGTGGACGAAATTTCGAAAATTTACATGGGTAATTTATCTTTGTTTCAGAAATCATCAGCTATATCAATTCTAATAATAATAACTTTATTATCAACTTATATATTTTTTAACGTTGTTGGAAGTATTCATACTGTGATAAAATTCCGTAAATGGTGCGAAAATTTTAAAGTGCATTCTTTTAGAAAGGTAAATAAGTTAATTTTTGTTGGAATAGATGTAATTTACATGAATTTTAATATTCAATTAACTTCCCATCTAAGCAAAGCAAATTTCGAAAGTTTGCAAAAACGATTTGCGTATGAATAGGTATCTACCTAAAATTTATAACGAAGGGGTGCCTAATTTAATTGTTTGCCCTTCCAATACCAATGTTCTGAGGGTACTTAATTATAAAATTTGTAATAGGATTAATTGACATTTCTGCTTTATTGAGAAAATCCATTTTTATATTCGTTACTGAAATTTAATTTTGTAAAACATTTAAATCCAATGTGTTACGTTTTAGGTTTTACGAGCGGCAGCAAAATGTATTTTTGCATTTGTACATGTTTTTCCTAAATTACAAGACAACAACTACATAAAAATGTCTGCAATAATTTTTACTCCTTTAATATTGTACACATCAACTGCAATAATATTCTCCATGATGATTCATCGCAAGTAAGTGCTTTATTAAAAATTATTGTAACAATCTCAACTAATCTCATTACAGGGAACTTATCGGTACCGCTATTCCTTTGGTGCAAATTTTCGAAAGCCGGGACGTCGACTGGGCTCGACCCGTTATGGCGGCTTCAACAATCTTCGTCGTTTGCTTAATTTTAACCGAAATTTTACCAACGGTTTACAATTCCTTCGTCAAATTGGCTAGTAAGGAATGGCGAATATTCGTTCCTTTGATTCAATATAGGACGTCAACCACGGGTGCACCTATTCTAGCCATCTTCGCTGCAGGTAAAACTCTGATCTGGTGAGGCTATTTTTTTATGTTAATGTTTATAGGAAGTCTTTCGGCGATACTGGCTTTCGCTTGTCCGTTGTCGCATCTTATAAAACTTCTAAATACTGCTGGGCTGTTGAAGTGCGCTTTGATGTCTTGCAAACTGATCTATAAGAGATACAAGCCAGATATCAATTATGATTATTTAGGTAATGCTTCTTAGGACATCCTATTAACAGCGATTTTATTATGACCATTGTTTTAGTTCACAATACAAGCGTTCAATACAGTAAATTACAGGGAAATTCCAGTAACTTATCCGTGCAAGATACCTTAAGCTGGTCTATGATTAAAGAGAAACTTCGCATTTGGTTCAAAAGAAAGCCTTACTATATTCATCATCTCAGTTCGCCGAAAAACCTAATTTCCCATAAACTTTCTTCAGGGAGAAACAAAAAAATTGGTAAGTTTCAGTCAAACTACAGGATTGTTCGCAATTACTTACATATTTCCATATGTATGTATTTCCATGTGTATACATATGTATTCCATATGTATTCCATATATATTTTCTTTCTGCAGAAGAACGAGAGTGTCTTCTACTTGATGATTACAATACAAGAGCTATAAATTTGGATGCAGCTGATGATAGCTCTTCAGAACTCGGGGACGATTCATTAGCTGTCACTGATGACGAAAATTCCAGTTCATCTACGGACGTTGACATCGTCGTTGAAGAATATAAAGAAGGTTTGAAAGTAAGCAAAAATCATTGTTTATTATTAATTACATTACTAAAGAAATCATTCATAATTCAAATTTATTAGGTTGCAACAGTTGGTAAGTTCAACGAAAAACAACGATCTACAAGATTTACTTCGACTATAGTCACTTTCTGCCTAATATTAGCGGTTGTATCATCGATTTGTCTGGCTCTGTTCGTTGAAAGAGTCTATAGTATTTATTGGCCTAGTTTTGTAGGTATGTATTTATACTTACTTGTCTGATTTCAATATTTATAAATCTTTATTTAAGGTCTAATCATATCAGCAGTAGTAATAACAGCAATGCCCCAAAACGGGGCAGATAAATCAAAAGAAGCAATCCTACCGTCCATACTGTTTCCTTTTTTTAATATAGCTTCCATGGCGCTAAATATTATTCTGGCATCTACGATTTTTATAGATATATGGCAAGGGATCGTTTTCTGGTCATTAGCAGGTAATAACTCTTATTCCCCCAAACTTTTTTCCCATTCAATGCTTAAAACATTACTTTTATCACATTTTCATCGCTACTTAACATTTCAGGGCTCCTCTTATTCTGGAGATGCGATTGTTGCACATGCGAAGGTCTTTTTAGAAGCCCTAAAGTTCATAATCAAGTCAATATTACTCCCAACGCGTCAATGAATGATGAATGCACTTGCAACAAGAATATTGCAGGTCCCGTGATAGATACCGTGTACATCACCAGATGACACAACGATAATTTGGATGATGAGTTGCTAGTTTCGGATTCCGAGGAAGACATTTAGATAATTAAATTGCATAATGAGAATTGGTATCTATGTATTGTTAATGAAAAATAAGGCGGTTCGAAATATGTAGTAGGTAAGTGAGCTTATATTATACGTATAAGCTGGAAGACAATAAATATTTGTTTGTGGAAAAAAATTGTTTTAATTGATCAGTTTTGCTAGCTTCAGTTTGTTCGGCTTGTAATTCTAGCCGTATAGTTAGTGAAAAGAGGAAGCATATAATATTAACTCCACAAACAAATCAAATATCTCACTAGGAAATAAAGAAAATGCATTTTTGATTATCATTTTGAATTAAAACTTATTAAAGCATTGCAATCGCAGCCTTTTATTTTTTCATGTGCTTACTCCTGGTGGGATTGATATAAGAAAAACGGGCTTAATATATAGAATCGCCATATAAATGCAATTTGTTGGAGTTTAAAAAATGTGATGTGTTTTATATACAGTAGTTTCACATTTATTATTAACTAAAATGTTACCTGATAATTAATACATAATTGACTACTATATTTATCTTTTATGAAATAAAGTTTGCTTTATTTTTTAAGAGGCTTTTAATGAGCAATTTTTAATTTTCCTGTTAGATAACGAATTTACAAAAAAGAAATATAATCGCGTATAAACTTTATTTTTCATTCAATTACTACATGGTAGATATCAAGGCATCATTTTTCAAGACTATTTTTTGCGTAAATTGATCTTCATATCTTAAATAAATACTAAGTAAGTTCTACGAATTTATTTGTAATTCTTGATATCAATTAAATAATAAATTAAGACTATAATTAAATGTACAAACTAGTAGATAATAAATATGGCCATTCTCATGACGTATCACAATAAAATCACTTCAATTATTAGTCGAAACGATTGCACTAGTATCAAAAATTTTATTACCACATCTGAACAGGATCCATGTCATATCTGAAATATTAATTAAGAATCATTAAGTGCAATCATAAAACATAATTTAAACTCACTTTAACTGTTCTCTAAGCGGCGGAGACGCGGGTAATGACATAGTGGAAGAAATCATAGACACAGACGAGCAAGTATCGTTCTTTTTATACGGATAAGTCCAAGGGCTGGGTTCTAAACGGAATTCTTCATTCCCATGCGATGTACTATTACTAGATTTATTCGCGTGTGTTTCTTCCTTATTTTTAGAATTTAGTCTCCTAAAAAAAGCAAAACAATTTTTTTTAAATCTGTCAAAAAACGTAATTCCGAGATTAAACTACCTCAGAATTCTACCTAGCGAATTGGCTTCCTCTAAGCTGGTATTATTTTTTCTCTTTTCAAACCTTTTTCCCCTGCTATCTTCTATAATCACATGCCTGTCGAACGGGGTGTCATAATCAACTTCCAAAATTGTGGAGAAACTATGAGGATTTAATATTTCGACTGTAGTTATTATTACACCAGCTAGTAAACAAATTCCACCTAAAACAAAGAGCATGTACTTAACTTTTTTAATAAAAAAAGATTAATTTCAATAATGCAAATGATTCAGGATTTACCTGCTATCAAAACCAGCCAGTAGCACCAGCCGAAAGAAAAATTCATTTTGGTTCCCTCCACGTAGACGACCAGAGGAGGTTCCGGTAACATTCCGAAATATCCGCATACTGTCGACAACAAAAGGAACCCACACAAGGTCATAAGAAGAGCGCCGTACCTCGGCACCGCAATTAGCATAAGGTTCATTAACACCCATGTCACAAAAGAAGTCCTAAAATTTATAATGAAAAAATGTACGCGTCTCGGCTGATGTATAGGTAGGATGGTCAATGTCGTTGTTGGAAAAGTCAACTTCCTGGTATCATTAAAAATATGTTAATTATTACAAGGTATTTCTGCAGTAGGTACATTAGAGGTTGAAGGTCTTCTCAATGGGTATGACAATTTGCTCTAAAAAAGTACTTTTTGTTCCGCTATATCATTTCAAACGCACAATTGTAGTGCATCTGTTATTACGAATTACACAGACGATTTAGCTATGTTGTGTAAGCGAGCATAAATTGGACATAAAATGTTTGTTCGTGCTTTAAAAATTTCATGCGGCATGGCGGCTTTTATTGTTGTTCGTTATTAACTAGCCGCCTTTTATTTCGATTGTTTTTATTTAACCGACCGCCTAGATACCTATTGTTATTAAATATATTCGTATTTCTAGTTTACTTATATTGTGTGACAATTTAAAAACTCGCAAACTCACAAACGAAAGATGATATTAAAAAATTCCAAAATCCGTTTGCTTCTAGGACAGAAATGGAGAACTGAAATTACATAAAAAATACTTCATAGGCCCCACCTACTCCAACTAAAAGAATTTCAACAGCAAACCCCTACTTGTAAAACATCATTAAAAAGCTTACAAAAATGCTAGCTAATAGTAGATATCTATAAATAATAATTGTACAGGGGGTATCAATAATTACCAAATTTACATCTAACAATTTTAAAAACAAATAAACACTACATATTATACAATCTTAAACAATTCTAAAGGCCAATAAAACCTTAGTTTCAATGATAAACGTGTCAGTAGATACTTTTTTGTTAAATAAATAGAAATCTTTCGTTTGTGAGATATAGCCCATTGTAAGTTTTTCTCACGCTATATACTATATTTTGATTTAGATAGTTGAAGCATAAAAACACATACCATAGCATTATAATGGCAAAATATCCTGCAGTTCTGTATTGTCTGCCCCATGCTAAGCCATCTTGGCCAGTGGTAAAGTATTCTGCTACAGTCAATATGGGAAAGGGCAGGCCCCTTATTATGGCCTCTTTGAAACTGTTTTGCATCTGATTAGCATCCACCCACATAAATCGCTCGTTAAAGTCTATATCACTCCATTCCCTGCTGGAATTAGCTGAAAGAAAAACATCAAATGGTTAACATTTGAAACTATTAAGCCACGATAGGTACGCACCTTGTAACGTTATATTTACATGATTTAATCCTACATAAATGCCGATGTCACCTGACAATTTTTCTTTCGAAAATGCTTGGTAAGTACTGACTACTGGTGATTTTGATATATGCCACGCTGAACCGTATAGAGTAACTGGAAAAATAGAAATCATGAGAAACATTACCAAACCAAACACAGTAAGTTTGTAAATTAATTAAATTATTTAATGAAGCATTAATTTTTTAATATGAAAATTTATTTTACATTCAGAAAACTTTGATTTATTAGAATTAAGATGTTGAGTGAAATTTCTCTTCAAAAAAATTATACAAAATTTTTTTAAAATATATTAGCAAACATCTGTGGTTGATTAAATTTTACATCTGCAAATGTGTGGGAACGCTCTTACTTAAAATTGTAGCTCCTATGAACAAACTTAACGTCACAGCACAAAATGTTGAACATCTCTGAAAAATAAATTCAGTGCTATTTAATATTCGAATATGTGTATAACGATTTTTAACTAGGTATACGGCAAATTAAGAAATATAATTCGAAAAAATTATATAACCTATTAACATTTGATTTTACAATTAAATTTTCATTGTTACAGTGTTTCAAAACTTTACCTCTCACTTTCTTCATGTTATTAAAGGTGGCATTCAAAGCAACAAAAATTCGTTTGGTCGCAAAAATAAGCGTTATTTGTTTTTCGGAGTTTAATTGCCTTTTTACTTTAATTAACTGAAAGCGAATAATAATTCCTTATTTTTGGCTTATTTGAATTTCAAACACGTAGCCCCTAATATGGGCATAAATATATCATTGACACAATTATAATCGCTTTATAAATTTATATCATCCAATAAGTAGTAGGTACTCAGACAGGCAATTAAGCGTAGAACACTCGCTAATTTACAAACAAAATAAACCTTGACCAGAATTATTGTTTGTATATTTACGAACCTCACATACTTACGAACGGCTACTTAATAATAACAATAATGCTCTAAAGACATCACATGATTATGTCAGTATTAACATAGTTCAGTTATTTGTACTATTGTAATGAATGTAAATTTCAACGATGGACCTCTTTTTATTTTTGTGCAAAAATTATGGCTTACAATTATGTAGTAAGAAATATCCAGAAATAATGTAGATTCAAAAGAATAGTTTTTATTAAATTTCCAGCAAGAATACCTATAGGATATAAAATGACTAAATACTAGATATTTGTACAATATTTCGTAAAGGATTTCAAATAACTTCTGAATATTAAAAGTTTTACAATATGAAATGAATTGGAGCAAACTCTTAAAAAATTAAGTAATAAACTACAAGTTATTTACATTCTTAAGGTTGAACTACTATTATAAAATGCAAAATAGACTTAAATTTTATTCGCACAAACACTAGCATTAATTTAAATAATAAATTATATAATATGTGTTCTTTTTATGAAGCTATTTGAATTTAAGCAGAACCGTACTTTTTTACTTTTTTTTACTTAGGATAAAATTTAATTAACCGTGTTACCTGCTAATTACCATTGATATAAATTTTTGCTTACGTATTTTTGATTATTTTACAAGGATTTAATCAAATTTAATAGTAACCCGTCATTGAAATTTAATTTACGAAATCCTTTTCTAGATATGTACTGGTTTTTTACTTGGGCTTTTTTACTTACGCATGTGCTTACACCTTCTTGTGATCTTGTAATCTACATCCGCGTTTCGAGATCAGCTCGATTTTTCAAGGATTTCTTCCGACCATACAAAATAAATCAACGATAAATGATAAATGAGAACCGGATCACCATGGATTCTTTCCGATAATCACTAATTATGTGTATGGACGCAGAACAGCAAGCACTAAATAAACATTGCAATTAATTAACAGCTGTTAACATTAAAGCTGTGTGAACTTGCACCAACATGGGGAATGTATATGTCCTTTATTGTTAGTAAATACTTCATATTTTTTTCACATGTTACACAAGAATTTTACGTACTATAAATTTTAGGAATACCTGAAGCAAGACATATTTAATTTTAGCAACTATAACATAGCTCAATGTGATTGCGGTTTTGATATTTAGGTAAAATGAATTATTTATTAGACAAATATGTTCAAATTTATTTTTCATAAACACATTTATTTAATTAAAATTAGATACTATTGGATGTTAATCAAAATTAATCATTGCCAAAATTGGCTACAAAGGATATATGATAATTTTTTAAGCTGGATAATTATCAGAAAACTGAAAATTTTAAATGTAAATTTATTGTAAAAACTGATCATACGCCTTATAAAAAAATATGTTACCTTGAATATTCAATGCTTTTCCAGTCCGCCGCCTATTAAATCAGATAAACTCTTAAGAAATCATCTTTAATGAGATAGCAATTGTAATGAAAAAATAGCGGTATTAAAAAAGGTTTCAAAAGAACGTAAATGGGAAGAAATTATTGTGCAATTTTTCCACAATTACCGTAAAGCGCGAATCATAATTGCAGGTGTCTATTAATTTGCAAAGGCCGATGTGATATATCCGCCGAATGTAAAACGATTGCAATCTTGATATTGGCCAAAATCCTGGCAAATAACAGGACCGTATCCCAGAAAATCACTTATTCCATGCATCGATTTTTAACGATAATTCTACTAATTGTTTAATAAATCATATAACTTAGGTAGGTACTATTATTTACTTATACTTTCTTATTTCTTAATTATACCATATACGAGTATAGAGTGGCAGGAATAATGATAGACGTGACTTGCGTATTCTGCTCTTACGTCTACAACTATTCCTGTGGAAACGAATTGCTGTATTTACCTCTTTTCTTATGCCAAAATATATTATCAGGAATGCCACGTAAAGTGTACAGAAAGTAGCGAGAAATGTGATAAATGTGATATCGCCCGTCACAGAAGTTCGATTATTAAAATTGTAAAGGGTAGGCCCACCATCGTATCGAAATGCATCGAACCACCCCTTCATGGCCAGTCACCTGAAAAAATACTCAGCGTTAGTACTATTTATTTAAAGAGTTTTTAATTTTAAATATCTCACTCATTGCACTCATTGAAATTAACTATTTTCTAATCGTTTATTTTCCGAATTGGTGAAAAAGTTGTGAAAACGGAGAAATTTGTGTCGGTAAATAAACTTATTAGGCCGTTGTGTTGTTGTGTAATTACTTGCCATATGTCGGTAATGTTTAATTTTTAAGTATTTTTTTTCGAAAATCAATTAATACATTTGAATGTTAAACCTGTTATCTAACAATGTTAGAATTTGCATAATAAGTCTATTTTGTAATATCTTGTTAAATATAATGGGTACCTATCGACTTAATATATAGAAAACGGCGCAAACAGAGCATTGCAAATTAATTTACAAAACATACATATTTTTCAATTTTAATGGAGATAAAAAATTTAAAAATCTTAAAACCTTCATCTCCAATCTCCAAAAAACCACAATTTAGGTACATGATTAGGTACATTTAGGTTCCTGAAACTACCTCGTAGTTTTTGAATAATTCGAAATATTGAATAGGTACATTTAACATTGTTCACATAAAATTTTATTTCCTTGGACTTTTATGCATTCCTTTCTCCTCTGATATGATACGAAGGCGATTCAAATGCAAATGGTGGTTCTTGGTATCGTTGTTAACCTTACCTTACCATACATTTATGTTCCGCCTGGCTAATTCTCTCCTCTATAAAGGTTACTTTCGACACATGTCTTTAATAAATTTTATTTTATAGGTACTTTAGGCGTGTAGGTAATTTTAAATATTACTGTTAAATTTCAATTGTAATGAAGGTAAAAATCAAGAACGTTCGATAAATTAATAGATATTTTTATCCCAGGTAAATTTATCGATATTTCAAAGATATTTTATGGATCATGTATATCTTCTTTATAGCATTTTCCTAATACTAATGTTAGTCCATCAAGCATTAAAGATGCGTTAATAATGCATTAATAACGTCATTATTGTTGATCTGAAGTAATTTTTTATAGTCCATAAATCCATTAATTATGATATATTATTAGGTAGCTATAATAAAATGTGTTTAATGTAAATATGATTATTTTTAAAACATATTATAATTAAAACCATCCGGTTAAAACCGCCACAAAAAATTCTCTGCCAGATCCGTTTACATCATCTTATTATTTGAGTAGGTAGTTATAACTTATAAAAATTATATTTCATTGACTAATTTAAATTGCCTATAAGAAAATTTGATTCAAATCAGTTCGAAAAAAATTTGGTATGTAATTATACTACCTACCTTTATTTTTGATGAAAATAATGTTAAAATATTGTTGCTACGTCAACCGCACATGTATACATTGTTACGTAGACTGCATAATATTTAAAAATAAAAAAAATAGAATCCTAGTAGGTTTTACACGCGAATCCTATCGAGGTCAGATGGAGTTAAAATTCAGGTGAAGATTCACAATGCATACAACCAGCAAAAGTAAAACCGAGTGAGAGTGGAATTTCTAATAAAGGAAATATCTGTTGTTTCTTTAGATTTAGACGCAATCGTGTACAAACTAGAAGAATGCAGCTAGTCAACCCTCGTCTTACAAGTCGACTATCTGGTGCATTAGATGCAATGGTAATCGTACTGCGGCTTTCTATACTTCAAGGAATAAAAAGCGGCTTCTTTCAAATGTGCCAATGTCCATAGAAAACATTGTCGTACCGCAGTATTTTCATAGATTAAATAATCAAAAAAATGTTATGATTTTACATAATCCAACCACTCCGTACACTGCAGGAATAAATTAATCCATTTATAATAATTAATAGTACATTAATAAGAGGTACATAAGTGCTTGCGATATACCTTGAAACAATTCACGTTCTTCTATCGTAAAATGAGACATCAACTATGTCACGTAGGTAAGCAAATACTTATGGATAAATTGTAGAAAAATCCCTCGGATTATTAACAATTTGGTAAATTAATTATGTGCACAAAATTTTGAGTAGATGATGTAGGTTTGTATTGATATGCATACCTTCTACATAATTTACATAGGTACATGTACGACAATAATAAGTTACTTATTACTGAAAAGTTCGTTCAATAGAAGTGCAATTAATAAATTTATAATTAACAATTAAGTTTTATACATTAATTTAAATAACTGGCGACACGAATTGCAACATAACTGGCAACCTGTTTACTTCAATTGATATTTTTCGCTCCTTGGCTAAAGTGTTATTTAGCTCTGAATTAGCTCCGCTTCATTAAACATTAAGTATAATGTTTTGTTGGTAATTAATGAGTTTGTTGTTTATTTACAATACCTAATTTGTAGATATCGAATAAATAAGGTATTTTATAAAAAAAATTAAACGAGACTGAGGTTCAAAATGAACGGTAACTATTTAAATTTTTATAATTTAATATTAATTTTTAATTTTTATTTCATAGTATATACTCTTATTTTACCATTGTATCATTAAAAACTAACATGTTATTAAAAAATACTGTACCTGCCTATTCCTGAAAAATTCGTTACTTATTTTATATTATAAAGCAAATAGCTTTGCTATTTATAATGGATTTGTTGGATTTGTGGGCTATGAATTTTGTGTCATCAAAAGTTTCTACTTTTATGACCTTAATTTCTTCAAATAAAATTGAGAATGTTTTGTCAAGTTTTTCAAATTTGAATACAAAAAAACACCAAAATAAATCTACACTTTCAGCAGGAATGTGATATTTATTTATCAAATTCAATCTTTTCAAGTATAGGCAGGTACTTTTTCAATTAGCGCCGTTTGCGAAATGGAATTCGTATCTGAGAAGAAAAACTTACGTAAAATAAAAAAACTATGGGAAGATGAACTGTGCGCACTGCGTGAATCTCTCATCCAAAAAGGAAAACCCCGAAAAATTAGTTCTCAACACCGCGTCGATGCCTTTCCGAGTTTATGCAGCATTTCCACGAGAAACTCGCGTTAAAGTTAAATCGCGAGCGGATGATTAAATTGTGCGGGGATCGACTGAACACTTGCCGGTTTAAAATTTTGTCTGTGCGTCTTGTGTACGGCCCTGAAATCACCATAGGCAAGGTTGCCGCTCATTTAAATATTGTAATAATTTTATTCTTATAAGGAATATGTCCGTACAAATTGCAGGCTTCTGCATAAGGACGTTTTATTGCTATTATTCTCTACAACATCGATCAAAACGGAGTTGTTGCACCTGTGTTTTTACAAGAAATGGGTTTTTATTATTAGTTTAGTTGTCTACTACAGTATCTGGATAATTAGAATTTATAACTTTTTCCAGGTAAAAATGTGACTTCCAGGAGAAAATGTTCTAGGGGAAAATAAGAAAATTAGGGGAATCTTATGTTTAGGTAGGTACCTCAACTCAATCCTATAAAATCATTCTATATTTTTGTACATAATATATCCAATAAATGACCCCTATAATGAGCAAAACAATCACTTTTTAAATCCTTGTATGTAGATAGACTCGCAGAATGGTTGGAAAGGGCGCTAACGCGCCCTTTCTTGGGACACTGACCCGTTGCCAGGTCGTCAATTGTTGCAATTAAATCTTTTGGTGCTCTTGTCACTTAGTCAGGCAATTACTACCACTATTATACACTCTACCATACAACTATACACTACTGCTTCATTATCACAAATCACTAATTGTAAGCTCAAAAGTTTATTAGCCGTAATTGTTAATAAAACTTTGATAATAGCGTCCAAATCCAAAAATTTGTTCGCTTCAAATGAAATAAGGTTTATAAACGCACCCCAAAAAATAAATAATTGTAAGTCTTTCTTTATTAACACCCAATAACAAAATAACAAAGTAAAGTAATACATCATCCGATTCCACCTTATCAACCTAAAAACTAGTCCCTCCGTGAATCATACATTTTCGATACAATTCTTTCGTTTTAAATAAATATCCATCGCAGTGCCGTCCCCATTTCTAACATATGCTAATGCTAATAATCGCTCGGCCAAAATCCAAAATGCCAAAATATTAATGCACATTGCACACCCCACTCTCGACCGCTTCAAGTTAACGTTTCAAAGTAAAATGCCCTCTCACGGTTCAAGTTAAAAATATGCGGTTTGTTTTGTTAGTTTGAAAAAACTACGCTTAACAAATTTGTATTTTGTAATATTTTCGTAAACCTAATAGTTTTCGATATTTGAGCGTGATAATTTTAATTATGACTAATTAAAATTAAACCTTTTCTAATAACTCAAAAACTAATTGTCGAATAAAAATTTGTAAATTACTATTCGTTGTAAAAAAATAATCCCTACAAATCACCTAGTTTGAAAAAATTTCGTAAATCTAACGGCTTAGGAGATATTTGATTTTGAATTTTCCGGAAAAACGATTTTTGTTACGGCTTGTTCGCGAGGTTCGGAAAATATACCGTTCGATAGAAAAATCATTTCTAAACAATTTCTGTATCTTGTAAAATTTTCGTAAACCTTCCGTTTCGAAGATAATAATGTATTTATTCATAAAGTAATTCCTTCTCGATCCGTCCCTGTACTCTACGGAGAGACCGGTTTCGGGAATCCCTTTGCTGCGCGAATTTGAACCATTAATCCGTCGCTCGAGTCTCATGTTCGCGACTTAGATTTACCCCTAAAACTTTTGAACTGTTCAAGATAAACATATGCAGTTTGTTTTGTTAGTTGGAAAAAACTACGCTTAACAAATTTGTATTCTTGTAAAATTATCGTAAACTTAATAGTTTTCGAGATTTGAGCGTGTAAATAATAAAGAATTTAATTATAATTAAATTATTTTTGCCATAACTCCGCGAAAGAAATTTTGATTTTCCCGCGGTTTGCGTGAGATAATCGATATTAATTTGACGAATATTTTAGGAGAGATTGAGAAAAATCGATCTCTTCGTTTCCGATAAAATCGCAAAAAACCCTAAAAATACCCTAAAAATCCGGAATTTTTCACCCGGAAGGAAACTTTTCCGGGTTTCGAAATGTCGATTTTCCGATAGATCTCGTCAAAATTCGTAAAGATGGCGTTTTTCCCGCGACGATTTTCCTTCGCGTACGGCCGTAAGAAAGAAACACGCCAATCAGCTCGGTTTTACCCAGCAATATCGCAGGTTTTTCGTCGTAACTCAACAACCGTTAAAGTTGGAACCACCCCGTAAACTTTTTATTATGTAAAAAAATATCCTCTACAATTTTCAAAGAATAAATTTTTTTTCGAAATCGCATCTTTTTTCGAGTTATTTCGATTTCGCCCTTTCTTGGGACACTTACCCGTTGCCAGGTCGTCAATTGTTGCAATTAAATCTTTTGGTGGTCTTGTCAGTTAGTCAGGCAATCACTACCACTATTATACACTCTACTATACAACCATACACTACTGCTTCATTATCACAAATCACTAATTGTAAGCTCAAAAGTTTATTAGCCGTAATTGTTAATAAAACTTTGATAATAGCGTCCAAATCCAAAAATTTGTTCGCTTGAAATCAAATAAGGTTTATAAGCGCACCCCGAAAAATAAATAATTGTAAGTCTTTCTTTATTAACACCCAATAACAAAATAACAAAGTAAAGTAATACATCATCCGATTCCACCTTATCAACCTAAAAACTAGTCCCTCCGTGAATCATACATTTTCGATACAATTCTTTCGGTTTAAATAAATATCCATCGCAGTGCCGTCCCCATTTCTAACATATGCTAATGCTAATAGTCGCTCGGCCAAAATCCAAAATGCCAAAATATTAATGCACATTGCACACCCCTCTCTCGACCGCTACGAGCTAACTTTTCAAAGTAAAATACCCTCGCACAGTTCAATTTAAAAATATGCGGTTTGTTTTGTTAGTTAGAAAAAACTACGCTTAACAAATTTGTATTTTTTCGTAAACCTTCCGTTTCGGAGATATTAATGTATTTATTCATAAAGTAATTCCTTCTCGATCCGTCCCTGTTCTCTACGGAGAGAACGGTTTCGGGAATCCCTTTGCTGCGCGAATTTGAACCATAAATCAGTCGCTCGAGTCTCATGTTCACGACTTAGATTTACCCCTATAACTTTTGAACTGTTCAAGATAAACATATGCAATTTGTTTTGTTAGTTGGAAAAAACTACGCTTAACAAATTTGTATTCTTGTAAAATTATCGTACACCTAATAGTTTTCGAGATTTGAGCGTGTAAATAATAATGAATTTAATTATAATTAAATTATTTTTGCCATAACTCCACGAAAGAAAATTTGATTTTCCCCGCGGTTTGCGTGAGATAATCGATATTAATTTGACGAATATTTTAGGAGAGATTGAGAAAAATCGATCTCTTCGTTTCCGATAAAATCGCAAAAAACCCTAAAAATCCGGAATTTTTCACCCGGAAGGAAACTTTTCCGGGTTTCGAAATGTCGATTTTCCGATAGATCTCGTCAAAATTCGTAAAGATGGCGTTTTTTTCTTTTTCCCGCGACGATTTTCCTTCGCGTACGCCGTAAGAAAAAAACGCGCCAATCAGCTCGGTTTTACCCAGTAATATCGCAGGTTTTTCGTCGTAACTCAACAACCGTTAAAGTTGGAACCACCCCGTAAAATTTTTATTATGTAAAAAAACATCCTCTACAATTTTCAAAGAATAAATTTTTTTTCGAAATCGCATCTTTTTTCGAGTTATTTCGACTTTTTGTCAATCGCGTTTATTTTAAAAAATCGATATCGCGCTATAAATCGGAAACCGCTCAAAATCGAATCACCCCATCCACATATATTATACAAATACTATTCTTTACAAATTTCGATTCTTGAGAAATTTTCAAAAAACGGCTAGTTTTTGAGTAATTGTAAAATATAAATTTTTCGTTCGCGAAGGAATGTTTGTTTTTTATCGTTATAACTCAAAAACGGTTCAAAATAGAATAACCCCTTATATGTCCTATTATAGAGAAAAGCGTTCTCTACAATTTTCGAAGAATAAATTTTTTTTCGAAATCGCATCTTTTTTCGAGATATTTCAATTTTTTTGCCGAAATTGCGAAAATGACAATTTGTTTTTCCTATAACTCCGGTAAATGGATTTTCCCCGATATGCGGTTTGCGTGAGGTGATTGGTAATATATTAAAGAATATTTTGGAAAATTTTAAAGAAAATCGTCGGAAGATTTTCGGAGAAAATCCCGAAAAACCTCAAAAATACCCCAAAAATCCGGTTTTTTCACCCGGAAGGAAACTTTTCCGGGTTTCGAAATATCGATTTTCCGATAGATCTCGTCGAGTTACGTCGGATAGCGTTTTTTTCCGCGACGATTTTCCTTCGCGTTTGGCCGTAAAAAAAAAAACACGCCAATGAGTCAGTGAATGAATGAATGAATGGATTCTTTCGGTTTCAGTTGTATAGTTAGTAGGACTCGCAGAATGGTTGGAAAGGGCGCTAACGCGCCCTTTCTTGGGACACTGACCCGTTGCCAGGTCGTCAATTGTTGCAATTAAATGTTTTGGTGGTCTTGCTTGTCACTTAGTCAGGCAATCACTACCACCATATACACTCTACTATACAACCATACACTACTGCTTCACTATCACAAATCACTAATTGTAAGCTCAAAAGTTTATTAGCTATATTTGTTAATAAAACTTTGATAATAGCGTCCAAATCCAAAAATTTGTTCGCTTCAAATCAAATAAGGTTTATAAACGCACCCCGAAAAATAAATAATTGTACGTCTTTCTTTATTAACACCCAAGAACAAAATAACAAAGTAAAGTAAAACATCATCCGATTCCACCTTATCAACCTAAAAACTAGTCCCACCGTGAATCATTCATTTTCGATACAATTCTTTCGTTTTAAATAAATATCCATCGCAGTGCCGTCCCCATTTCTAACATATTAGCTAATGCTAATAATCGCTCGGCCAAAATCCAAAATGCCAAAATATTAATGCACATTGCACATCCCTCTCTCGACCGCTTCAAGTTAACGTTTCAAAGTAAAATGCTCTCTCACGGTTCAAGTTAAAAATATGCGGTTTGTTTTGTTAGTTTGAAAAAACTACGCTTAACAAATTTGTATTCTTGTAATATTTTCGAAAACCTAATAGTTTTCGATATTTGAGCGTGATAATTTTAATTATGTCTAATTAAAATTAAACCTTATCTAATAACTCAAAAACTAATTGTCGAATAAAAATTTGTAAATTACTATTCGATGTAAAAAAATAATCCCTACAAATCACCTAGTTTGAAAAAATTTCGTAAATCTAACGGTTTAGGAGATATTTGATTTTGAATTTTCCGGAAAAAACGATTTTTGTTACGGCTTGTTCGCGAGGTTCGGAAAATATACCGTTCGATAGAAAAAATAATTGTAAACAATTTCTGTTTCTTGTAAAATTTTCGTAAACCTTCCGTTTCGGAGATATTAATGTATTTATTCATAAAGAAATTCCTTCTCGATTCGTCCCTGTTCTCTACGGAGAGAACGGTTTCGGGAATCCCTTTGCTGCGCGAATTTGAACCATAAATCTGTCGCTCGAGTCTCATGTTCACGACTTAGATTTACCCCTATAACTTTTGAACTTTTCAAGATAAACATATGCAGTTTGTTTTGTTAGTTGGAAAAACTACGCTTAACAAATTTGTATTCTTGTAAAATTATCGTAAACTTAATAGTTTTCGAGATTTGAGCGTGTAAATAATAATGAATTTAATTATAATTAAATTATTTTTGCCATAACTCCGCGAAAGAAATTTTGATTTTCCCGCGGTTTGCGTGAGATAATCGATATTAATTTGACGAATATTTTAGGAGAGATTGAGAAAAATCGATCTCTTCGTTTCCGATAAAATCGCAAAAAACCCTAAAAATACCCTAAAAATCCGGAATTTTTCACCCGGAAGGAAACTTTTCCGGGTTTCGAAATGTCGATTTTCCGATAGATCTCGTCAAAATTCGTAAAGATGGCGTTTTTTCCCGCGACGATTTTCCTTCGCGTACGGACGTAAGAAAAAAATACGCCAATCAGCTCGGTTTTACCTAGCAATATCGCAAGTTTTTCGTCGTAACTCAACAACCGTTAAAGTTGGAACCACCCCGTAAACTTTTTATTATGTAAAAAAACATCCTCTACAATTTTCAAAGAATAATTTTTTTTTCGAAATCGCATCTTTTTTCGAGTTATTTCGATTTCGCCCTTTCTTGGGACACTTACCCGTTGCCAGGTCGTCAATTGTTGCAATTAAATCTTTTGGTGGTCTTGTCAGTTAGTCAGGCAATCACTACCACTATTATACACTCTACTATACAACCATACACTACTGCTTCATTATCACAAATCACTAATTGTAAGCTCAAAAGTTTATTAGCCGTAATTGTTAATAAAACTTTGATAATAGCGTCCAAATCCAAAAATTTGTTCGCTTGAAATCAAATAAGGTTTATAAGCGCACCCCGAAAAATAAATAATTGTAAGTCTTTCTTTATTAACACCCAATAACAAAATAACAAAGTAAAGTAATACATCATCCGATTCCACCTTATCAACCTAAAAACTAGTCCCTCCGTGAATCATACATTTTCGATACAATTCTTTCGGTTTAAATAAATATCCATCGCAGTGCCGTCCCCATTTCTAACATATGCTAATGCTAATAGTCGCTCGGCCAAAATCCAAAATGCCAAAATATTAATGCACATTGCACACCCCTCTCTCGACCGCTACAAGCTAACTTTTCAAAGTAAAATACCCTCGCACAGTTCAATTTAAAAATATGCGGTTTGTTTTGTTAGTTAGAAAAAACTACGCTTAACAAATTTGTATTTTTGTAATATTTTCGTAAACCTTCCGTTTCGGAGATATTAATGTATTTATTCATAAAGTAATTCCTTCTCGATCCGTCCCTGTTCTCTACGGAGAGAACGGTTTCGGGAATCCCTTTGCTGCGCGAATTTGAACCATAAATCAGTCGCTCGAGTCTCATGTTCACGACTTAGATTTACCCCTATAACTTTTGAACTGTTCAAGATAAACATATGCAATTTGTTTTGTTAGTTGGAAAAAACTACGCTTAACAAATTTGTATTCTTGTAAAATTATCGTACACCTAATAGTTTTCGAGATTTGAGCGTGTAAATAATAATGAATTTAATTATAATTAAATTATTTTTGCCATAACTCCACGAAAGAAAATTTGATTTTCCCGCGGTTTGCGTGAGATAATCGATATTAATTTGACGAATATTTTAGGAGAGATTGAGAAAAATCGATCTCTTCGTTTCCGATAAAATCGCAAAAAACCCTAAAAATCCGGAATTTTTCACCCGGAAGGAAACTTTTCCGGGTTTCGAAATGTCGATTTTCCGATAGATCTCGTCAAAATTCGTAAAGATGGCGTTTTTTCCCGCGACGATTTTCCTTCGCGTACGGCCGTAAGAAAAAAACGCGCCAATCAGCTCGGTTTTACCCAGTAATATCGCAGGTTTTTCGTCGTAACTCAACAACCGTTAAAGTTGGAACCACCCCGTAAAATTTTTATTATGTAAAAAAACATCCTCTACAATTTTCAAAGAATAAATTTTTTTTCGAAATCGCATCTTTTTTCGAGTTATTTCGACTTTTTGTCAATCGCGTTTATTTTAAAAAATCGATATCGCGCTATAAATCGGAAACCGCTCAAAATCGAATCACCCCATCCACATATATTATACAAAATACTATTCTTTACAAATTTCGATTCTTGAGAAATTTTCAAAAAACGGCTAGTTTTTGAGTAATTGTAAAATATAAATTTTTCGTTCGCGAAGGAATGTTTGTTTTTTATCGTTATAACTCAAAAACGGTTCAAAATAGAATAACCCCTTATATGTCCTATTATAGAGAAAAGCGTTCTCTACAATTTTCGAAGAATAAATTTTTTTTCGAAATCGCATCTTTTTTCGAGATATTTCAATTTTTTTGCCGAAATTGCGAAAATGACAATTTGTTTTTCCTATAACTCCGGTAAATGGATTTTCCCCGATATGCGGTTTGCGTGAGGTGATTGGTAATATATTAAAGAATATTTTGGAAAATTTTAAAGAAAATCGTCGGAAGATTTTCGGAGAAAATCCCGAAAAACCTCAAAAATACCCCAAAAATCCGGTTTTTCACCCGGAAGGAAACTTTTCCGGGTTTCGAAATATCGATTTTCCGATAGATCTCGTCGAGTTACGTCGGATAGCGTTTTTTCCGCGACGATTTTCCTTCGCGTTTGGCCGTAAAAAAAAAAACACGCCAATGAGTCAGTGAATGAATGAATGAATGGATTCTTTCGGTTTCAGTTGTATAGTTAGTAGGATCTTCTTGACCATTGTTTTAAAATCAATTTCAATTCAATTATCCCTACCATTATTTTTATTCGGCAAAAAAGTGGAGCTTCTCGAGTTGTTTACAACTTTCGTTTTATAGTCGAATGAAGTATTAGTAGCCTCGCGTTCGATATAACGAAACGGAAATATCCTTTAAACAATTAATCCTTATTTGGCAACGCAGCAATTATTGTAGCAGGAAGGAAAAGAACGGCTAGCAGCACGTTGTCTTGTCGATCGAGACTAAAAGAAGTAAAATAAAGAGTGAAGTAGAAGAGTGGCCCACGGCAAGGTCGTACCGTTGTTTTCTGTTACTTTTCCGTAAGATGTGACCTTCTTGCCAGTACCAAGACTCGATCTGAGCCACTGGCTATTTCATTTTCGTTCTTCTAATTACTTAAGTGCATCGATCGAAATTAAGCGGATCCGGTTTCGAAACTGCATAAATAATGCAATTTAATAAATTAGTTCGTTTAAATTAGTCATACTTGCATTATATAAATCTAAACAGTCCGGTTGCAATATTTATTTGGTTTTCAAGAAAATTTATAAAATAATATACACTACACTTTAACCTACTTTTCCTATAAAATATCTTCAAGATGAGTGATGGCACCAACAAGTTTTAATATCTAAGTATTTGTAAATAATTAAATTATGAAGCTGAAAATTTTCATACACTGAAACATCCATTCAGTAGATTTATTATTAACATTATTTATAATTATTATTCACACACAATCCTTATACACAACATATGCATTGCAAATTTCTTTCATATAGTTGTGTAAATAATCAAAATCTCTAATCAATCTAATCATACAGCTACAGACCTTTATACATTTACCTAATTCAAATTAAAAATTATAATACTAAATATAAAAAACAACAAAAAACGACTGTAATATGTGATTAGTTTGTTACAAGCTCACGAAATCGATTTATTTGAAATGAAAATAGAATTGCCTTTCACAATATTTTTATGAAAATATTCAGTACAATCGATTACACGTTTGTTCATAAATTGTGAATTAAAACGGAACTTATCTGTACTTGAATTGTCACGTTTATAATTGAGTAAGTAAATAAAAACTGAAACGTTCCAAGAACGAATTCGAATGTATTTTGGAAAAAAGTCGTGATTTCACAATTGGATTTCAGTTACAATAACTTCAGCGAATTAAATTATTTCTCATGGTAAAGAATGTAAGATATAATAAATTTATTATCAAATTTATAAATCACCCAAAGAAAATCGTGGATGTTAATTGTGCGGCTTCATCATTCCATTGGCTAATCAATATTTAAGAAATTGATGTATGTGATGCATCATGGCGCAATGTTACCACTTAAGACAGTGTTGTATTAACGAAATAAGGAATTTTATTATATTATCAGATGATTATTTTGCTTGTGTTAATTATTAGATACATGTTATTATTTCTTGATATATCTTTCTTTGTAACCGCTGCGCCTTCTGTAAGGTTTTCTTAATCCTTGAAACCTTAGATAATAATTATTAGATAATAATAAAAATTGAAATCCGTCACTGTACATATTACTGTCGATATTATTATATCGATAATATCGACAGGAAACGATAGTAAATAGTCGAGGATAAAAAACATTTTTAAATGAATATCTCGTTAAATTTATTTGTATAAGATTTGCAATACGTATAGTTACTATACACAAGTCGAGCTTTCTATTCGTTAAATTCTATGATTTAGATACGTGTCTATTAAAAGTATTACCTATTATTACTTAATGGATCACTATTTCTGATATTAAACTTAATAATTTAATAATGCTTATACCAAAATTATTACAGCACATTGATGAATTAACTTGAGTAAGCTAACATTTTTATCTAATAACTGGCATTCGCAAAGCATTAAAATGTTGATGATAGTTTTCGCCTTTTACAAATAATTAAATATAAATAGTAATTAATTGTTTATACTTAATTGCATATTAGAAAATTATCTGCACCGTTGTTCCAATTTCCTGATATTTATTTCCTCGGAAAGTAGGTAGAATACTTTCAGAATTTATTTATATCAGGAACAATTAGTTTCTAGTAAATTGTTTTCCTTGATATATTAAAAATACAGACTTCCTGATTTCAATATAATTTTTAATATTCTGCGTATCGAGTGGAATATGCGGATATTATAAATATATGTAAGTGGGTCAGTGCACCAGTGAGATATAACCACCAGCGCAAGACACCTACCGATTGTTGAGAAAATTGAGAATAAGAGGAAAGACTGTTAATCAATTTCGATGGAAACTAGCATTATTATATCCCTTGGGTACACTTTTATCTCAACAGAAAGTTTGTAACATTGCCATTGGTAATAAAAACTATTGATATATCTATTAATATGTGACTTTCCACTTTACTCTGCATTTGTTTGAAAAATTTTTATGAAAATCGCCTCACTTAATTCACAACACATTTTTGTGCTTTTAACATATCTTTTTCCTTCTTCATGTCAAGGTGTGCCTCGTAATGTTTGCAAAACCCAAGGGTACCCACATGTAAGTACCTCGTTAATAGGAAATGAATAAAATATCAACCTGTGTTCCCATTTCTCTAACAAAGTATATTTCATTATTTTGTGCATTGTAGTTTAAAAGAATAGAGAGATATACTATACAATAATTAGGATACTACAGGAGATATTGTGCACATTTCATGGAATTGTATGCGTGAATTCGTTTCAATCATTCTTCTCATAATTTTGTAATGTTTCTTATTATTTATTTATGTGAGAATATTGCACAGGATGAGTTTGGTGTAGACACTCAATTTTGAAGATACAATTAAAGCTTCACTATCAGTTAAAAAATGTCATTCATTAGTGTGTTAATACAATTTTTTCAAGTTTTACAATGAAAATTTGTAACCTCTCCAGTTGGTTTTAAAATAAAAATACGTGTACATTTCCTTAGTTAAGAATTCACTTTGGCGGCCATCGTATAGTGTCGTCGGTTACTATAATAATCATAATAACACTAATTGGTATGTAATTCCCACTTGGCAATGAAGACAAGTACTTGAAGTATTTGTCCGTAAAAAGTCTTCATTAACGATTGTGATTATACAATTTTTTCGAACAACGCATCTATCATAACATTGAGATTGAGTGTCAAGAATAAATTTAATATTCTTTGAGGAAATCCGAACGGATTCACAAGGATTATTGATTTCTTGGATTACAATATAGCTAAATAATAGATAGGAATTTTTAAATTTTACAAATTCCAGCGGATTATTTGGAAGGCTAATTCGAATTAATTCATAATTCAGATAATCATTTATTGTGAAAATTTGAACCACAGAAATGAATCACTAATTTTCGAATAATTAAAACATTAACTTTCCCGATTCAAATTTTGATACATAATAAATGTAATTTTCTCATCATAATTAACTGGTGTCACAGTGCATAAAAATGCATTAAAAACGCTAAAAACAGCTGAAAGATCTTGATTACGTGAATCGTCACCTTTGAACCCCATCTGCAAACTTTCTCAAAAGAAACTGCACACCTCCTTTATTAAAAAAATGCCTGCAGAGGCATTGGCAGGCACCAAATCTATATTTATTCTTATGTAGACACAAAAAGATGTTTGCATGACTAACTATGGTATCGCAGAAATAAATACCTGTTTCAACTTCTAATCGCGTTGCTTCATGCTCGCCAAAGATCCTAAAATTACATGTTCCGATGGGCTTGTAATGAAAGTGTGATTAAAAAATATCGAAACTTTACGAGATGTTACGTGTATCAAAAATTTGTTTAAAATATCTGATGAGCAAAAAGATATGCCTAAAACTAACTTTTGTATATTCTGTCACCAATGTTTGGTATCTACTTGATTGCAATTAAAATATTATATGTATCTAATTGTAATTAAAATATTTACGATTGAGAAGTTAAAATTCATGTGTACCTGTTATAATTACAGTTGAATCTAGAGTAGTTATTAACAACAGTTCCTGTATCATTTCAGGGAAAGTTATTAGATACCTTTCTCATACCATTCTGCTTATATGAAGCAAATAATATAGAGTAAGAATTATTTAGATATGCGGTTATTAATATCCAAAATGTATTCCACGGTTTACTAGACAAATTATGGAGGATACGGTTATTAATTTTAGAAATGACATTATTCGAACATACCTACATGGGCATAATCCATATAAGTGAGTGGATACATAAATAACTTTCAGCAGCTATCACTTAGTTTTTTATTTCTTTTAACAAATATTTGGGAAATAAGTACGTTTCGGAAAATACACTGCGATAGGAATAGTTGAATACTCAACCTGCGTAACCTTATTCAAACTATCGCGCATCGTATATTCTCACACATATACTATATGTTGATATATGCTTAGTATATAAAATAAGAGGCATATTTTGTTGATCTCTTTCGACTACTGAGTAATTTTACGACTGATCCACATTTTCTACGAAACTATTTCAATCGAAACAAATCGAATAGGTCGCGCTTTCTTTTTCTACAAAAACTGAAATGTAATTTGTGACACACAATTTATTAAGTGATTATATTAAAATGCCATAAATATAACTTTAAGCAGAATTATCACTAAATGAATAATTCAACGATTGACTTAATAGTATTCTCATTGCCGTAATCGTAAATATTACTGTCATTTTAATAAGAAGCTCGTGCCTAAAACTATTCATTATAACCAATAATTTTTAGTGGCTACTTACAAGCGAGGTTTCTGGATTACGTATTTGAGAGAGCGAATAAATCCGGCTCTGGATAGATTAAACAATAAATAAATAATATATAGGTATTAGTTAATTCTTGATATGAATAGTCGGTGATTATTCCCATTAATTGTTCCATTGTGCTAATCCGCTTTATTAAACCGCCTTTTATAAGAGTATCCTGGATCCTTGAAGCGACTATTAACCATTAAAGAGTTTGTGCAATATGAAATATACTTTGTTTTACAATTTCGTCATTTTGTAAATTCATTCTTGTGTAATTTGATATCTGATTAAATGTGTTTCAAACGTTTTCGTGACTTTTTAATGTAAGACTAATCTTTTGTTTTCAGACTACCACTCGAGAGGCAAAACCATTTTTTATCCTCAACGACTAATAAGTAGATAATAGTCAGTAAGAGGAACATTTAAAAAATATACCAAAGGCATACATGTTAATGGTTTATAAGTTATAGGTAATAGTTTTATAAGAATTAGGTACTTATTATGAAGGAATCAAGAAATGTATATTGAAAAAAAGTCGCCTTATGTTAGTTAAAATGACATTGAAGATTAATTAAAATGTACTTTTATGCACTAACTGTTCCTATAATTTTCAAATAAAGGTACCATTTACCTATTTTAAATAAATAACAATAACGGTTATATGATGAAAACGAAAGTTTTCTTAATTATTTTAAGCAGTATTATAAAATTGTTATAAAAATGAATAGTATAGTATATGAATCGTAAATAAAATAATAAAATACATAAATACAGATATCGTAAAGCGTGTAATAACATTAGAACTTTAATATTCCTGATCTTCTATTATGGAAGTAAATAAAGTTCAAGAATTATAATTTATGAACCTTTCAAATTTATTTCAATTAATGAAGATCTCAAGTCATCTTCAATTAATAGTAAGGAAATTATTTTATTAGATAATTATGGATAAAATCTTTATTTTAACATTTGAAACTTGAATAAACAAGAAGGAGCTGATGTGATTTATTAATAGATATCTATTAAATTAATATTCATCATAATATAAGAGAATAAATTTAGAAACTTTTTCCAAAATGTACAAAGTTTTGAAGTTTCAAAACAAAAAATATTTACTCACTTTTATTCTATTTCAATCCATCGAATCGTTGAGATTTCCAAATACGCAACTTTCTTAATGCGACGTTATTATTTACATGTTCACTTTCTTATTCTCTGAATTATCTACAACAAATAACACACAGAAACGTCCCACTTAATGTTTTTTAACAAATGCAAAGTTGTAATTAACCGGCGAAATCGGAAATGAAAAATAACAACCAACAATTTTTAAAACACTTTTTAATCAAAACAGTCTCCACATCGATCTAGCTTCAAGATCAACTTTCCCGGAGAATTGTGGAACTGTTATTTTTTTGGAAAACTGTTCAAGCAGTCAGTCGCATTGGAATAGGACCTTGTAGCACACCCGCGATAAAGATTACTCGCATCCGCAGAATAAAATGCACGAGTGCATGACACATTCGAGGAATAAAGAATAGCGGTACGCCATGTCACAGCACTCGAGCAGGTGAAATTATCGATGCAGGAATATCATAAGGAGGCGATGGCAAGCCGAGTCGGCGAAAGTCGACGGAATTTCGGTGCCCTGGTAAAATTTCTTTCGACTCTCAATCTCAATTTATTTATTATTCAGCCGATCATTCGATAAATGTTGGATCCGTTCTAACGCAAATTTTTACAAACTTAAACTTAATATTTAATATTTATATTATATTTTTTTAAATAACTATAATTTTGTTTTATATAACCACCTTAATTTTCTTCCATGATATGGATTTTCATCATGATTTTTTTTTTAATTTGGAAACACCCTTTATCTAGGGTATACAGGGTGTCCTGGAAAATGTGGAAAATCTCTCGGATCTAGATAGAACAAGAAAAAATAAGATGACAAGTTCCTAGAAAGTTTTTTTTCCTAAAGGCCTTCTCTATGGAGGTATAGGTACGTCCCTGAAGAACGCCGCTGGAAATATGTAGGCTTTCCTTTTAAAGCACATTTAAAATACTTCTAAAGCACTTTTTTAAAGTATTTTTATTGATTTATTTATTTATTGTTCTATTAAAAATAAAACATGAATTCGTTTATTATTAGCTAAAAATGCTAATTATGTTTCATAAACACTATTTTATGAGGTCCTTACTAGGGAGTCCATCAAATAAGTCCATCAAATTGTCCATCAAATTAAATTTTTATTAAATTATATCAAGAACTTTAAAAGATATTTAAGGAAAACCTATTTCCAGTGGCTTTCTTCAGGAACGCATATCTTCGTAGGGAGGGCCTGTAAGTCTTATAACCTTTATAGGAACATTTTATATGAACATGTCATCTAATTTTCTCATGCTCTATCTGGAACCGAGAGATATTCCACATTTTCCAGGACACTCTTTATTGCGCAGGGGATATTTAGGTATTTTTGTAGTAAAAAGGAGAATTAAAAAAATTGAGTCTTCCTTTTTATACGTTTTATTCAATTATTGATACACTATTATAAATTGCCTATAAATAATTAATTAGAAGATAAATATAGAAAAATTAGGATTAATAAAATGACATACTGTATGTGTGGTTTATCCTTTGACACAGATAAATAATTTCAATATTTTCATAATAATAGTAGTAATAATAAAGCATAATAGGGGTATGTTAAATTTAAATCTCTCTATTACTCGGCACTGTATACAGTCAGTTTACTTGAAGACTGCTGCGGTTATAACAGGACTTGCTTCAAAATGAACCTAAAGAATGAAGAATAAAATCTAAAGGTAATTTTTGTATTACTTTTGCACAGAAAACCATGGCAGATTTCTTATCCACATTTATACTCGGCTATAAATGATTATTTTTTAACTACTCATAACATTATTTTACTCTTAAATTATATTATTACTTTATTGCTCCAACGTGTAATTGTTTTAATGCGTTAAGTATTAGAGGTTTCAGTCGATTTGTTCGGTTGTTCTTTTATGTTACTTTCGAGATCTGAAACAGCTGCTAAGACTTGAAACAGTCTTCCATAAACGTCGGACAAGTCCGATTGCTGGTTGAATATCACAAAGTATTCTAAAATCGAAAAATAAATTATGACACCTACGTATACAGGGTGTTTCATAATTATTGTATCAAAGTGATAGGGGTTGTAGAGGGTATCAAAATAAGCAAGTTTGCTTAACAAACCCCTATCTGGAAATATCAGTTTGATACAATAATTATGAAACACCCTGTGTATATTTTTATATCGACTTACCCGGTTTGTCGCACACTAATTTCTTGCAATAGATGTTCAAAATAGACACGACATCGTTCTCCTTATCGCACAACTCTTCGAATTCCTTGATGAATTCCTCTTTGTTGCATTTGAAATAGAGTATAACCGAAGTCCATTTCTCATTTTCGATTAACCTGCACAAGTTAATCAAGAGATTTTCGGAACTGACGCTACCGGCGATGCTGGAGGATATTCCACCATCGGCGTCCGTGTCTTCGTAGGCTCGCGTTAAAGCGTTTCGAATTAATATTATATCGCCCGTTACGTCCTTAAACTGAATAAAAGTTTTGTAATGTGTATCAAAAAATTCGTCAAAACCTCACCTCTGCGCCTTTGAGGATGTTTTGTAACGTCGACAACATTTTATTTCCAGATTCAATCAAAAGCAGTAATTGGAAATAGAGTTTGTAAAGCGCTTTGCCGAGCTCCAGTAAATACTGTTCGTGTTGGAATTCGCCCGTCGGTTGCCCACCTAATTTCTCCAATTTTAAAGTAGTTTTCACGGCGTCGCAAAACTGAAAAAAATTAATCAGTAAGGTTTTTCAATTTTCGCGTCGCAAACATCATTACCATGTTGGCCTGTTCTTTCTTGTCGCAAAAAGTTTCCAAATGCTCTTGCACTTCCAACATGCCGTATTTCAGCGTTTCGATAAATCGGGAATTGCTTATGGCCGATGTATTAAACCAAATCAAATTTGTAACGATAAGCCGACTATTGACAAAATCTACTAGAGACAGCAACCTCGAACCGATAAGTTTAATCGTTGGCAACCCGCTCACAGATGATTGAGACATGTACGAACAAGATTCTTTAGTTACCTCGAAAGCGGACGAGCAAATTTCCTGCAAAAATTTCACCATTACACCCGCATAATTTTCATAATTATGGTTTAATCTGAACATACCGTTACAAGTCGTTGAAACTGATGGAAAAATTGCAATGTATTCGCTGGCGTTTGCAGCATGTTACTCTGAATATACGTAATCCAATTCTCCAAGACGTCACACTTTGATATAGGCCTCATGCTCATCAAAGTGGATAAATTAGGTGAAGCATTACAAGGAGTTACTTCACCTAAATCGCCTGAACTGGAACCGCTAAAAGTACAAATTAGCAATAAAATAACTTTGTTGAGCAAAATTTTCTTACCTAGTATCGGATCTGGCACCAGTTTGGACCTGAGAATTATTTTCGCGCAATGCCAACGATGATGGAGGAAACATTGCGCTGTTTTCCATCATGCTATTGTCGAAATCTGGAGCAATAGCAATTTCGTCTAATGGTGATTCCGAGCCCACTTCGTCATCGGACGATTCCTCTGTCAGTAACCTCTGGAATACATAAAAGCGTAAGTAGAAATTAAAAAATCATAATTTCAACACAACAAATACAAAAGCTAACAAAACATTACAGGTTAGTGTGTTCCTCCAAGGAACAATCTATTTGGATTAGTCACATCGGAGACAATGCAAAAGGAGAAACTCACATTATGATCAAAAGGACAGACGTGTACCTTTCTTACTGTTAGTACAGGAGTTTTTTCACTGACGCTATCTTCTAACTGCTTTAGATGCGCTTGATCGTCCTCTCCTTGGCTCAATGGTCGACGCCTTACGCCCCAATTAAAATTATCTGTACTTTCACCCTAAAAAAACACACAACATTAATGAAAGCACAATTAACACGAATTTGTTGACATGAACCTCGATGCTTTCGCTTTCATATTCCAGGAAATCGAAATCTTTAAAAACTCCAAACTCTGTAGCAGCGTCGTCTCGTCTGGATCCACCGCTCATGTCATTGTTACCGGCTGACACTTCTTCTGTACTGGAAGCCATACTGGATTGTCTTTCGATTATGTCAGATGTCTGACTAAATATAACCTGAAATAACATAAAAATGGAATAATCTGATCCCCGCTTTAATTTTATCCTGCTTACCGATGGACTCTTAGGTAGACCAACACGTTGTCCACAAGTCGTCAAAAGATTAACCAAGCATTCTCGAACTCGCCCCTAAATTGTAATGCACAAATCATGAATACAAAAAAAAGCTGTTCAATGGTACAATTTTTAAGCCGCACATGAGCATACAGAAATCCAATTATAAATACAGCATTAACAAAGTACAGAAGTATGTATGATGTTTCTTAAAAGATACTGTTGTTATAAATTTACCTGACACATCCAAGGTCTCTTCCAACCAGACTGAGGCGAAGCATCGGCGGGACTTATGGAGCAAGATCTTCTTGGCGTAGACGCGTTTTTTGACGCCGCTGTTTCTTCGGTTTTGTGTAGATATCTTCTACCTATCACTGGTGTTTGCGACATATCGAACGTAAATTCCATGGTTCGTCCCGGCAATTCTTTTTTAGAAAAAATGTTATCTTCGTTAAACGATGGATGAGGCATCGGCGTCAATGAGCTTTCCCAATGGGAGTGAATAGTTATTGGTGGTGCCACCAAGGAGCTGGATCTACTGACGACTAATTTTAATATTTTTAGCGCCTCTTTCCAATTAGGACCATCAATGTATTTTACGATAGCTTTTAATAGGTCAGCGTTAACTGGTTGAGCGGCTGCCGTTGCCAAATCAACGTAATGTAAAATACAGTGAATTATATTCAATATCGGTAGCTGCAAATTGCTGGGTCCCTTTTCTAAAATTTCTATTAGAAAGGACAGCATGTTCAAGCTCAAATGCGAGTACGTATCGTGTAAGTATTTCACAACGCATTTCGTCCATTGGAAGCTCTCCTTGCTAAACGTTCTTCTGCTGTAAAGGCTCATAACCGTGCCGAGGTTCTCCAATTTCTTGCTCTTCTCGTGACTCACCTAAATCGGTTAAACGTTATTGTACGTAAAAAATTTAGTCTCGAATTATTAGTTTTACCTGAGCAATATTATCAGCCGCCCTAACGCAAAGTTCATTAGCATCTTCGTAATTTAACAGCATGTATGGAAGTAAGGCTATAACATTCATAGGAAACGCTATGCTTTGAGAGGGATCAACAACGACGAAGTTTAATAAAGGTGTGAAATGCGACAGAAGAGCTACAACCGGTTCGTAGATGTTCGGATGTGTGCAACCCTTAAAAAACATCATTTAAATTTTTAAATATTTTTCATTATTAAAATACGTACTTTTAGTAACAAAGCGTGCACTCCAGGGAAAGAATTCCATCTCAATTGAGACTGCAGTTTTTCGACTTTATCTCGAGCGTCGGGCCTGTCCAACGGTAACCTATGCATAACGCTGGCGAGCAATCTGATGGCCAGCAAAAACTCGTGCTCGTAATCGGATTCCAAAAGCGAAACGGCCAACCAGAAAAGTTGAGCTAAAATTGTCAGTTTGTCGTCCTGTGTAGCCGTATCTCCCAACATTTTTAAACTTTGGGCCGATCTAGACCTTGAAAGATTATTAGGCGCAAATTTATTCATAGCATTCCTAAAAATAATAATCATTTTTGCACTAGCAAAGGATAAATTAAAATCGACGAATGTTACCTACCTCTTTAACGTTATTAGTATAGATATTAATACAGTTAGTGAGTGATAAAACAGAAAAACAAAAGTTAAGGAGTAGGTTACTCGTAGAAAAAAAAACGTTAAAAAAGAAAGCAAGCTGGAAATAGCTTCTAAATTGATAATTGAAAAGATTTCAGCTTCAAAGTAAGTAATGATATACAAACCTATGGTCAGTTTCACTTCCGTGCCTATTGCGCTCCTTCACATCAGTAGTAGACTGTGCATTCTTCCTGAACGCATAAGAAACTGAATAGCTGGTACTTCTGGCGTGTCCTATAATGGGTGAATAAAACACGGGAGTGCCGGCTAAATTCACCGGCGACCCTTCGGCATTTTTGCGATTGGCGTCCTTATTGTTAAGATTAGGGGTCGATTTAAAGAAATCCTTCATAAAATCGAGTGGACGAAAATCAGATTCGAGAGATTCTACCGCTGCTTCAAGAGTCAATAATAATTCAGTCACGTAACCTACGAGATTTAACATTTTAAAAACCTTAAAAGAAAAATACGAGAATATTTTTATTTACCTTGCATATCTTCGCCTTGTTCAGCAACAGTCTCGACAAGCCTACTTAAAATATCGGACAACATCCTCGATGTAATGGGAACTCTAAGCGCTCTAAAAATTTGCAAAGATCTACCGGCGTAATGTCTGGAAGAGCAGCTCAATCCCAGTTGAAGAGCTGTCTGTGCCCATCTTTCATTAATATGAGCATTTGGTAAAGATTCTCTGAAAACTTTAAGGATGTACTGCATGAAGATATCGATTTGTTCGAAACTTTTGATCGACCAAACTTTGGCGGTAATGTCCTCGTAGTTCCATAAGGAAGAATTTTGGCGCGTAGCGAGAAACTGTATGAGAGATTTTATTATTACCGAAACGGTGAGTTCTATCTTAGTTACTGGTGGTGGTTCAACATTTTCCGGTACTACTACAACTTGGGGAATAACCGACTCTTTTTCTTCAGCTAAGGACAATTAATGAATCAAACCATGTTATTTATTTACATACAGGGTCTCCCAACGAAAATTTGACTTGGGGGAGCATTTTTGACAGTCCAGCTTATTTGATATGTTCATCCCCCTAAGCCACAGCCATCCTAACTTTAGAATTTCAAATTGAACACCCTATTTCCAATGTATCATTTGAAAGCCCTTTCCGTTGCGAATACTCTGGTGCATCGTATTTGAAAATCGGTTAAGATTTGACAAAGTTTTTGGGTCAAAAATGACCCCGGGGTCAAATTTTCGTTGGAAGACCCAGTACAATAAAGTTTAATTTATTTTGTACCTATTTCCTCCGTTTTTATAGCTGGTAGTGTTTGCGTTGGAACTTTATTAGCAGCTTCTGCATTCGAATTGGAACCGAAATGATTCAATAAAAATTCGTTTAAAGTTGGATTCGATTCTGCAATAAACGAAGAGTTGTATAGTGCATTAAAAAAAGAAATAGTGATTGTATTAAAAATTTTATCATTACCTGTGAACGTATGTTCGACCACAGTAGACAAAGTTGGCGTACTCAAACCCAATTCCAGTTGCTTCGTTTTACTATTCAGTAAAATATGAGCAACTGTTAGGTGGTCATTATGCAAAGCTAAGACAATCAACAAATTAAGCAACAACTGTTTACAATGTTGATAAACTAATGGACGAGTGTGGTCCAGGCCTAAGAATAAAATATGAAGCATTAATGGTACGTGTATGGTCCAATCGAGTTCGATTCCATCGACAACAATATCACATAGCAACATTACTCCCACATTGCATCTACAAACATTAACGAAATTATAAATGGTTAGTTTTTGTTTTTTGAAATAGTACCTATGAAATCCGGATATCGGTTGGGAACTGTCGGGTAAATATTCGGTCAACGGAGCGAAATAGCCTCCAAACTCAGGCATCGGCAAAGGATGTGGTTGGGGTAACGGAATTGTAACTTTATCCCTCAATAACACGTCTTCTTCAATAGCGACCTAATATTTTTTTAGTTAAAGTAACTTAATATTATGTCTACGTTCTACTAAACTAATTACCTCTTCCAATGCACCTATCATTTCTTCCGGATTTTTCGCTTTATCTGGACGTGACATGGCAAAATCTGAGAAGATGTTTGTCCCCGAATCCGATTTAGTAACAGACGTTTTGGAGGGATCTTCACCACTGTGTCTTTTAGTGTGTATTGTACCCTTTTCAATGCCTACAAAATACAAGTTTAAGTTACAACACAAGCTAACTACCTCATACTTACTTAAGTCATTCCTACTGCTGGAATCAGTTTGACCTGCAACGCCGTTTGTGCCATCGGAATGGCTGGAAGCTTTCCTCATAACAGTTAAACGATAAAACGGTGGCGTTTCAGTTCTTTCTATAAGACAGTTTAAGGTTTCGACGGTTTGTAATTCCACCATCATTTCGTCAAGTAATCTCACTGATTGTATTCTCGCAAGATATAATACCACTCTTTTGGCCTGAAATATTTCTATCAGGAAAAAACTTGGATATTTATTTGTACTTACGTAGGGTAAAAGTTCGCAAGGGGCCATACCCGAAACGATTATTAAATATCTAATTATCACTTTCATATTATTCGGCCAAGATGTACAAAGTGTTGCCCAAACTTCTTCTATTTCTTTTGGATGGCTGTCGCCAAACTAAAATGTTTTAATTTAAAAAAATGGTTGGTGAATTAATACAAAGTTTACCTTTGTTGTAATATAAAAAATATTATTCAGAACCATTTCTGTTGCTTCCGCAGAACCCCAGCCTTCCTTACGCTCTGAACCCATTTCATTAGAGTAGAACTGAAATAGAAAAATACATAGGAAATAGCATGATACTAATGAAATTAGCGAATTCAACGCACCTGATAGATATTATGCGTATTATTAGTATGAGGAATGTTGGGATCAACTAATTCCATATTGTGCAGCCAAGGTAACAAATACTGGAGCAACAATTGCCTCACTTCTGGTCTTGCCGTTTGAAATCTGTACGTTATTTCTGCGAAACATCGGCAACTTGTAAGTTATAATGCTTAATTTTACAATCTTTCGTATTGAACTTACCCGAAAACATGGGCATCGTAAGTTCAGGATGCAATAACGACAATTGACGAGATAAATGAATTTGCGATCTACAGTACGTCGTGGCAAGTATGGCATCTAAAGTACTTCTTCCTTTGTCCCCTTCGGCTAAAATAAAATTAATCGTGTATAATTAATATATTAATATTAATCTTGTATTCTTCTTAGTTCTTTTATGTGATATTAACTAGAATGTGTCACTTTGGAAAAAATAACTTACCGAGATCATTTTCAGCCAAAGGTCCTATGCAACCAAAGAAACGCTTGTCTAATAATTGAAGTAACTGCAAAGCAGTGTCCCTAACCACTTGTCTGGGACACCCGGTATTCATTAGAGTAACATTAATAATGGCTGTATAGTGATCACATGGGTATTCCCTGAAAATGTTCATAATATACATAAAAAAATATTGTTACGAATTGTTAAACTGCAGTTACGAATTTTCATAAAATGCACCCTCGAGTTATAGACATTGCGATTAACTCTATATTATGAAATATAAAGAAAAAATTACTAATCATGCATACCTTGCACTAAAAATAGTAGCCAAAGCAATAAAGCAGCTATCGGCAACTTTCGATGCTCCAGTATAACATTTATCGACCACCCAGTCTAATAAGGGCGAAACGTCCGGATTAGATTCGAGTAATAAAACGACGGTTTCTTGAGCTAAACTGTACACCTACAAATTTTGTTTCATACAATAAGTATTCGAATACATATTTCAACGTTTAATACCTTTTCGTCTGTACTATTAAGCAATCCATCAATCCACAAATAATACGAACTTTCTTCGGTAAGTGAATCAAAACAAGGCCCACAGCATAAAAGAGAACTCATCGCTTGTAACGCTATTTGCTGTAATTCGATGTGTTTTTTGTTATTCACATCCCCCTCTACACCGGTTTTTCCTATTGGAAATGCGTATTTCCCTGCCCAATTTCCTAATAACGTGAACAAATTCCTTCTCAAGTCACGTTTGAGCAGACTTCTGCAGGCGTCCACTAAAAAGCATCAGTTTTAATAACGAATAATAATTACAAACAGCAATAGGTACTTACGGGTGAAATTTTTGATCATTTTTCTAATAAAATAGCAAAAATGCATCGTCAAATCTCTTACAGTTGTGGAATTTTTATCCGGCTCATTTTCAAGATAATATCTGACACCGTCTATAAACTCCACTAAAATTGGTAACAGCGATTGCGAATCTCTCTCTAAGACGCAGGTACTTATACTAAACGTTCCGTTATCAGCTATGAATTCGAGGAGCCTCGTTAATTGCAATCTTAGAGCGTCCCTTCGACGTCTTCGCCTAACGTTCTCCTGTTTCTTATCAACAGCTTCCCTAATATAGACAGTTAACTCCTCGAACAAATCTCTGCAACAACACGAAAGTATAGGTCAAAGGGAGTTTAATTTGCGCCATAAATATATTTGAATGCTTTGATTTATAATAAAACCTTACCTGAGTGCAGAACCATTTATGTTTCCTAACGCGTACACAGCCGCATCCCTAATGTCAGTAACTTCACATCTCAAATGTGGAACAATCAATTTGTAAAGTGACACGGGGGAAATGTTGGTGGCAGGCATTTTACTATCGCTTTTTTCGGCACTTAAACTATCGGGCGAAGAACTGAAATATAACGTGGGTAAATTTTATGTTGATTGTGATACCTGGTATTTACCTTAAACTAAGATCCGGACTGGCGCACCTGACAATTGGATTGGATATAAGAGGAACAACTCTAAATGCGAAAGTAATGTAATTTTTCCATAGATGCATATAAGCGTCTCTCTCCGTCGGAGGCTTTTTAACGGCTGTAGCACTTCTTAATAATGAAGCTCTGTTGTCGTTCAATGGACTAAAATGAAGACAATTTATTATGATAATACATAAACAATTATTAAAGATTTAAACTTACGTAGGATCCACAACAGAATATAGCGCATTCAATCTGGTATAAACAATGGGCCATGAATGCATTGTCATTAGGGTACACAAGCTTAGCAGTCTGTCCCTCTCCAAAAATCCAAAATAGCACACACTCCACGGGTCTACTATAGAAAACGTATAATTAGCGGCGTTCTTTATAGATCCATCTTCAAATAAACCGGCAGTCCATACTGAAGAACTTCTATCTGCTAACCATTGCAAATCTATTGTACCGACAGATTGAATAGCTGTTTTTTCAGCGGGCGGCAGAAGTGGCAAACATTTTTCAACAACTTGCGGACAGTATTGGTCCATGATATCAATAACAGGTGGATGTTCCGAACAATTTAGGGTTTTCAAAAGACTTTTCACTTCTTTCAAGATTAGCACAGATAATCTCCTCGTGGTTAATCTATAAGTGCACAGCATAACCAGTGCTAGAGCTTCTACTAAATGTAGAACAGATGCGAGAGGTTCGGATTTACTCATATCAGTACGCTTAGTGAGATTAGGATCAGGAGGTCCAGCTTTTAATTCGTTATATTCTTTACCTAAAAAAACGCATGTTTGTATTAATAACAAGAAAACCCAAGAAAGCTCCTGAGGGTGGTCGAAAAATGTACGGAGAAATTTTAGTGGGTATTTTACAACTTAATACAACAAATAACATTGCCAAATTTCAACAGAATCAAGTAAATATTTATTATTAATATTTTTCTTTTTTTATTAAACATCCTGTATTTTGATAACTCTGCATTACCGGACCCATTTTACCGAAACTTTTTTTTCATATTTTTCAACAAGGAATCACCCTCTAAAATTTCTCCGTCTATTTTTCGAACACCCTGTATATTAAAGTCAATTTTCAAACAAACACAATTACTTCTTAATGTAGCTGAGGAAAAAGCGCTCGTATTAATGCCGGTAACGGCTGATTTCCATGCGCACAGCAATGTTAAAATCATTTTCAAACCGTGATCCATTAGTTGCGGGAACGTGTCCAATATTTCTTTAGCGACAAATTGGGTTAATCCCCACAAAACGTCTTGTCTCCAATCGGGAAAATCGACCACTAAACTTTGTAGACTGCAATACGATAAACCCCTTAATTCTTCGTCCATGTGAACAGTGAGACGACTTAATAGGTCAACGAGTTCTGCACTAGTCATACCGTCAGGTATTAATCTCGGAACAGCAGCAACGCATGTCCTAAAGAGTTCTATTCTAGGCTTTCTTTCGCCTGTAATCATTTCGTCAGGTTCTTTGTTAACGTTTTGAGTATTGGTCATCATTAAAGGTCGTCCATATTGAGTATCTAAAGCTCGCAGTATGTCTACGAATACTCGGCGTACATGCGGGAAATACGCATTCATTCCGATACTTCTAGCAGTATCTTCAGTCAACATTTTATTCAAGAACGTTTTCCTAACTCTCAAAGTATTCCCACTGGGTAAAACTCCCACGGATCTCGGCATAGGTGGATCCCCTTCTTTTTGTTGAAGGCTATCTGCCACTACCAGGAATGCTCTAAGGCCAATGCTCATTCTCTCCGGCGTTAAAATAACTTTGAAAGGACGAGCAACTGATAATAAATCAAAGACTATCTCACGCATAGCAAAATCCAATCGCTCTTGTGCTATGAATTGTATTATTTTCACAAATATATTTAAGGGTGTATCCCTAGGGACTACGCCTTTGGAACCCTTCGGAAATAGAGAGTTCACGATACTTTGAAGTCGAGATTGCGTTGCGGAATTGCTTTCGCATTTTATTCTTATCATATACACCCAAAGAAGACGATATAGGGACTCTATAATAACAAATAATTAATTATAAACAGTGTTTATGAGGAATGGTTTGTTTTTACCTAATGCAACCCGGCACATCTTCGGATCCCTATTTTTCAAATGGGAAAGACACATGGCAAGGAAATAATGCCAATTTTGCAGGAAGAACTGTTTCTGACTTACGCAGAGTAGACAGGTCACTAAAGGAAATAGAGCCAAACGATGCTTATTTTTCGTGCTAGCATCTAATGTTTGTGAATAAAGCATTTCCACAAAATTCTTCAAACAGGGAACATTTACTTCGTTTTTGACCGCCTATAGAGAAAAAATATGCTTTATTAATTACATCCACGCGTATTCAGCGCTCTTTTTTAAAAGTTAAACACGGGTCTTTAACTTGACAGTGGTACATTGTTGTTATGGAGTAACTAAGGACATTGTTTACGTTAAAGACGCTCGCTAAACATGTGTTTAACGTTACAATGAGGCGCTGAATACGGGCCATTAACAAAATAATTTATGATTACTAAATATACACCATTTTATACAGGGTATTTCACGAAGAGCTTAAACTATTTGTATATTGGAAAGTACTTTAGTAACTGATATTAATAAAATTAGTCAATAAGGTGAGTCTTTCAAAAATATTTTGACCGTCATAGTACTTCCGATTGTATCGGAAATGGACAGTAACTTTCTTATTTTAAATGGGACACCCTATATATATTTGCATTTTGCAGCTGATTACAAAAAGGGTTCATACTTGGTATCTTCGTCTTATGATGAAGGCTATACAGCCACTCGAAAATCACAAAAATTTGAATTTAGGTGGCTCTGAAATCCAAACAGTTGAAAATCGAGAAAAACGACTTCCGTGTTCCTATCCTAAGGCTGCGTATAGACGAAACACTAAAATGTCGACACTAAGATGTATAGAGCGAATGTCGATTATTCTGAAGCCAAGATACCAAGTATGAGCCCTTTTTGTGATCGGTTCATCTAGTAGAATCTAAAAATGCAAAAACTGCTATTGTGAAACTTCTATGAATATATGGTATTCCATTTAAAAGAAGAAAGTTGCTGACCTCTTCCGATACAACCGGAAGTGCTATCAACTCATCGAGAAATACCCTGTATTTATATCAAAGATGTTAAAAAATCAACTAAACGTTAACAAAGCCAGTAAAAGGCCTAATAGAGATACATAAAGAAGAAAAATTTGGGTGGGTATGACAGATGAACATAAAAGAAGAAGAACCTAACCTTAAAAAACCTCAAAAATGATCCGATGAAAGCTATCAAAAACCATTGTACTTTAAAATATAAAAGATGTTTTATAACGCATTTGCCAAGATAAACACTCAATGCACACGAAGAGTTGTAAATTGTCTTCTGAGAAAAGAAACTTCAATAATCAGTGCATTTCCGAAAAATTCTTACAAATACGCGAGTACTGATAAAAAACCCAGAGTTCCGGGTAAAGGTATTGGACCAGTATCATGGAAGAATCTTGCAATTACTTCAGTATTAGGTGGCGGTTTATTAGCTTTCCTGTGGTACATGAAAAAGGAAAAGGAGGAAGCGCAAATGAAGGAGAGACAGCGCATTTTAGGTAAAATCAGCATCGGTGGAAAGTTCGAATTGGTCGATACTAAAGGAAAACTTCGCTCCAGCGAAGAATTCTTGGGGAAATGGTTACTAATTTATTTTGGCTTTACACATTGCCCTGATATATGTCCCGACGAATTGGAGAAAATGGCTGAAGTGATTAACATTCTTGATGAATCAGAAGAAACGCCTAAAATTCAACCAATTTTCATATCTGTGGATCCAAACAGAGATACCCCAGAAATAGTCGGCAAATACTGCGAAGAGTTTAGTCCTCGACTTTTGGGATTGACTGGGAGCGAAGAACAAGTCGGAAAAGCTTGTAAAGCTTACAGAGTGTACTTCAGTGCAGGACCAAAAGATAGTGACAGCGATTACATTGTTGATCATACGATAATTATGTATTTAGTTAATCCAGAAGGTCAGTTTGTAGATTACTATGGTCAAAATCGGTCTGCACTTGAAATTTCAACATCTATTAAAGTTAATGTTGCTAAATATGCCCAGAACAAGTAATATGTTTTATACTTTTGTTATCCAATATTATTAAATATTAATTAGTTACATTAGACTTATTTATATCACCGAGTTTCAAGTTGTGTACCACTACAATTTGTGCATTTTTTTTAATTAATAATTGAAATTTATAAACTAATAAAATTTAATAGCAGTCATCTTAGTCAAAAAAATGGGGTCAACCTCGGAATATAAGGGATTAAGCTGAATTTTGGTATCTACCTTTATTTTTGCATTACAAATGTCTCAAAAGTCACATATGTCAATGTAGGCCAAAGGTCGCAAAAATCAGTTTTATTTTGAGACTATCTCGTTTTCCCTTCTTCCTATCGTATTTGCATTTATTACGAAAGATGTAGAGAATAAAATTCTCTATAAATTTCATCTGAAACCTTTTTTTCACATCGAACCGTTTTTAAGATAGAAAATGCAGAGTGTGGAGCTCTCAGCCAGACGTACCTAGTGCAAGGTAAATCCTTAATCGCAATCTATTATACCCTTTCTTTACTTAATTATTAATTAAATAAACTCCTGTTCAAAATTATCGCACCACAACAAATATTGTTATTATATAGGGTGTTAGAAAAATAGACGGAGACATTTTAGAGAATGATTCCTTGTTAAAAATTGTATTTGTGTTATTGTAATTTTTAGATTTATTTTAATATAAAGTTGAAGCTCCACATTCTGCGCCCTCTAATAAATGCAAATGCGATATTCTCTAAATACTGATTTTTGCTATCTTTGACCTTGAATATCAAGGAGGCTCAAACGTTGGCATATGAGACTTTTGAGACAACGTTTGTAATGCTAAAATAAAGGTTCATACAAAAATTCAGCTTATTCCGTTAGATTCCGAGGTAAAATTCCTAGATGACTGGACTATAAATGATTTTAAAATAATAATAAAATGTTATGAATCAAAGTTGTAACTTACTGCAGCAACGGGTACCAAAATTTCAACAAACAATCCAGCCAGAGCATGCTTAATATCCTTATCCTTCACTTCTAAAAAGTATTGGGCACATTCCTGCATGAACTGGAAAGAAGCTTCAAATTCTTCAATAGGCACCATCTTCACGCGAAAAAATTTCATGCCCATTAACAAACTGATTATGCTCTGTGTTGTATTTGGACTTGATTCTTTCGATCTGAGTTCTTTTAATTCGGTCATAAATCGTGTTCTTACAGACATAAAACGGGATTGTGCCAGTACTCCTATTACCTCAGCATATAAATCAGATATCATATGAATATTTGCACTATTAGGGCTATTTTGTATTCTAAAATTAAAAATTCTTACTTCATTTATTGCGAATTTCAAAACATGGTTTGAATAAAAATGTAGTCAATTGGATTATTATTCATTATTAAATATTGAGAAAGAATTCTCAGAGTCATGAAAGCATGTGCCAATATAAATTAAGGTTTATAAAAATAGATTGTAATACTTGCCCTTCGTGGTGCTTAAAATGTTTCAATGCTAAATTTTCGATGTATTGGACTAAATCCTCATGTCCTGGATGTAATCCCATTTGTTTTAAGACTTCTATTAATACCAGACAGAAAATAAATTCAACAGAAAGATCTCTTTTTTCTTTCTGTATGTCAGCTTCGGATCTTTCTACAGTCTCTGTTGTATTTCCTGCCACTATGTTTATTATGCTAAAAAATATAATAATTAGTTAAGAAATAAACGTGTTTAATGTAAATATTACCTTTTCTGTTTAATATCTGATTTTTTCTGCTCTTGATTAGAGACCTCAGACATTTGTCTTTCGTACCAGGAAAATAAAGCCCTCAATAGAGAAGGTAAACAGTGCTCTGCTACGGAACCGAAAGCACTAAGCAACTGATCAAATTGTGCATCTTCTCCTCGTTGTAACGATTTAGACAAAGGCTTTTCCTTAAAATTTACGTAAATGCAAAATTGAAATACCTATCGTATATAGTTATTTTATATCTCACTTGTGATTCAGTCATGACCAATTCAATCTTTTTTTCAGCTATAATAGTGAAATTGGAGAAAAGGTTTCTCATGACAAATTCTCCCGGTCTTAAGTCCATTTCTAGATGTTGTCCTGTGCTAACACTCCTTTCTTTTTGAGCGCCCCATGGTAAAACTATACCTCTGTTTACAACTGTTGTAAAGGTTAATTTTGAATCTGGGCCTTAAAAGTAGAGATAAGTTATTTCAACTACACAGTGCACGGTTTAAAGAAGTGCCTACTTAGGTTTCGGAAAATAAATTTTCCTGTTAACTTTTCAGCATTTACCTGGTGAGTTAGCAGAACGGCTCACAGAATTGTCGCCATCACTCCCACCTGACACAGGGTGTATAGTAGACTCAGAAAGGGTGCTCTTATCAGTTAATCCGGACGCGGATGTGTTGTCACTGTGAGTATCAGAGCAAACACTTTGGGAACATTCATTTTCCGATTCATTTGATATCAAATCTTAAAAAAACAAATTTTAGCGAGAAATACTAGAGACAAAATAAATTAAATGCACAAATCAGTGCTAATAAACTGTGAAATAAAATTGTACTGTTCGATTTAACTAAATAGTGCACTAGTACAAAGATTTATAAAATCGGTTTGTTAGTCAAATAATGGAAACATACCAGTTTCGTGAATATCCAATTGATGTTCAGACATGTCCGATTAATTTTCTTATAAAATTAATTACTTAAAATCGCAAATAATTTGTAGTAACATTTTACATTGATAATTAAGTTATTAATCACAATAAAAACAAACGTTACACCTACTCCTTAGGAAATAATTTTTTTTATTAAAATGTTTTGACAATTCTGACTTGACATACTTGACATTTCTTAGTAGCTGAATATGGTCAAAGTAAAGGACACAACAAACTAATACAGCTGTTTTTTTCACGGAGCTGCTTTTTTGACATCCTGAACGCATTCGGTGGGACTTCACAGGCGCACTTCAAATTTATTTATATTTTTTAAGTCTTTCAAATTTTAAGTGCGCCTGTGAAGTCCCTCCGAATGCGTTCAGGATGTCAAAAAAAGCAGCTCCGCGAAAACAGCTATTACTTTTATATTCTATTTATAGCTACTTAAATATTAAACTTAGATATTAAATAGCTACTGATATTGTATTCTCGTACCGCGTTTACATGCAGGCTTGAAAGATCGGATCGAGATTGACTTGAAATATCTTTTTCTTCGTCTAGTCAACTCGATCCGTGTTTACAGAAGAGTCGATCGAGTCAATCTAGGAGTCAATCTAGGAATCCCGCATGTAAACGGGGTATTGGTGAATTCAAATAATCTTCTAATTTGATTCCATAAAAACCAAAGTCAAGGTAGGCCTCATTTGATGTGAATAAATAATATTCCCAAAAGAGCCAGCAAATTTAACTTTCTTCGAAAATTTTATACTGTTAACTCAGTTTTAGTTACACTTTTATGTATCTTTGGAATAGAGCCTCATCATCAGTATTTAAATACTAAAACATGTCCTTTATTAAAATTAACATTTTTACACAAAATAATATGGTGTGTTGTTATTAAAAAACAGTAAATATGAATTACAATGTGCAAATATAGGTAACAAGAAATGTATAATATATTTATTAATATTAAGTTGAGCAATAATTCCACAAAACTGAAAAAAATACTAATTAGCAAAAATATGTCCAACAACAGGGATGTAGGTGAAGCAAGTCTTCATTCCATCAAAAGCTATTTTTGCTGGAGGGAAAACGCAACTTAGTAGGTAGAAAACGTAGTAGTAAAATGTAAAAACACTGGCTTTATGAATCAAGTACATCCTGCAAACAACAGATATTAAACGATTTTAGAATCAGTACAAAGACTTTTTCAAACTTTGCCTAGAGCAAAAATGCTACAAAATAAAACATACACTTTCTGTTTTTTTCTGCACCGGTCCAATGAAGATAAATCTTCTTTTAAGCAATATTGCCTGGTCCCCAGTATCGCATTCCTCATGTAGTCCGTTAAATCTGGAGTTTTTAACATCGGGAATTTTTCACGATCATTCTGATTCAATTTATCGGCTATTCCCAGAAAATTTTCGCTTATAAATATCCATTCACGGACCGAGAAGAATTGAAGGAGCTCCAAACCGTCATAAATCTTCTTTTGTATTCTTATCATGCTGCAAAAACAATGATAGGTGATTTTTACCCATAGGTAAATTTCTATTTCTGGTAAGATAATGGTGGAATCGAGGAACTTACAATGTTTTTTGTCTGAAGATAATCATTAAAAAATCAATTAATATAGCCGGAAACCAGTGATAGAAAATACTATAAATATTATGGATAAATTTGGACGATCTAATATCTCCATCGGGATACCATATTTGCATTTCGAAGGGGTTATCTCGTACTAAAGATCTGCCTTTATCCAATATTTCTCTGTACGTAATCGATAGAGCAGACGATGTGGTCAAATTATATACAGGAACATCCTTTCTTCTGCAAAATACATTACAAATTAGTATAACACCAATACCTGTAATAATTTTTAATAAAATGACTTTCTTCCACTTTCAGTTTAATGCTCATCCAATGAGGTAATTTCTAACAAAAAAAAATGCTCACCCGGTCTGATTGGTTCCTACTAAATATGCAATGCAAATGCTAGCATTTATTGCATAATCGACCGGCACGAATTGCCCTGTATTTTCACCTTTACAATGCATTGATCGTATCACACCTTTTCCTGCTCCTACCAGCAGACCTATTGGACCGTTCAAGCTGTCCACCCAGCCAGGTACAGGTTCACTCACCGATGGAATTACTACATAAAAATTAACATAAAAGCAATAGTTTTACACGGAGCTAAAAAGAAAGATTAACGAGTGTGCTTTATGTTAATCTTAATTTTATTGCAAATTTGAAAGCAGGAATTTTAATTATTCCCGTTAGATATTTCGGCGCGATGTTAATCGTTAAATTATCTTAGTCATAATCCGTTCATTGCCACAGTGGTACGTTATAAACAAAAATTTTCCTCTACCTAATCTTGGAAGATTTCACTGATCCAGATACATACAAATTGATTATTTAGTAATCTTTTAGTGTTGCCGGTGTATAAAAAAATACTAATACAAATTATGCAATTTAGATCTTACCCAACTACCATAATAACATGAAAAAGTGGAACACAATACAAAAAAAAATATGGCGTCTTTTTGACTATTGGACCGTTCCTCTAATTGCCAGATAAATTTATATTAATTCTAAACAAAAAAGTTATTGCGGTTTATTAACTAATTTGTAAAAGTTAGGTAGAATATTTTTATACGAAGCATCTTACCGATTGCAGGACGAATAATGCAGACTGGAAAATTGTCTTTTTCCTGTGCTACCAAAGATTCAGCGAGCCTTTTGCTGTAAGTATAAGTATTTGGATGGGGGCTTATGATCGAAGGTGTCGCCATTTCCAAAGCCTGAGGATTTAGCCATTTCGTAACTTCGAGCACTTCTCGAGGTGAATCCTGAGATTCGTACACCTGCAATTATCGAAAGTATGTTTATAGTTTTTATTGTTTTTAATATCTACCTATCTTATTCGATGAAGTTTCATGTGCATACATAAATATTATCTATAATTGGCTAGAATCAGACCGGGGTCATTAAAAAAATAATGTAAATATTTGCAGTATAGGTAATTTAAATATTATAAATACCTGTTTACATTAATTTAAAAAGCAGTTTTTTGCAACTAACTTCTCTGTATTGGTACTTTAGGTCACAATATAAAGTATCAAAGTCAACACCATTAAATTATTTTAAATATGTAGGTATACGCAAATGTATTGCGGAATAGGCATTGAAGAAAATATACTTAGCAGCTAGGTAATCAATTTACAATTAAATTGCTCAGGAATTGATGTGTTGTGGTAATTTTCTTTAATTAAAAAATAAGTTATCAATTAAATATGTGCTCAATTTTTGACCATGAAAGGGCTATTAAAATAATAATTAATTAAAATAGAAACAAAATTCCTATTCGGCAAGTTATTTTCTTGTTAATCCCAATGATATCTGAGTTTGTTGTAGTTGGTGTTACTTTCGTGCTTCAAATGGAAAATTTGTTTTTATTTTATGTGTTATCGTGCATTTTTATCATTATTCATTATTAGTTACCTACATTATTCAGAACCTACAATATTCAGAAATATTTAACAATCACCTTCAATTTTCCATTATACTCTATTCATAAATGAGGCAGAGTAATCCGCCATTGGGATCCTTACGAGCCAATGCAGGGTGAACCACCCAAGTAATATTAAAATATTATCGTGAACATTATTTTTTTCAATCTGTGTTGGGCAGGTAGCTTCTGAAATCGATAGCTTCTGAATTGATCCGCCTCATTTATGAATAGACTATAGGTATAACTGAAATCTAAAACAACAAGATACTTTCTAATAATTTTATAATTTTAAAGATAGATACTATCAAAATATCGCCCATTATTAATTATATCCTTGGCTATAACACTAAATTTCTGCATCAAATAATTGCGATTTTGTAGGTATACTTCCAACAGACCATGTCGTTATACTTGTGTTATTTACTAGTTATTGTGTTATTGAAGATTTTATACAGAGTGGTACACAATAGTATTGAAAAGCCCAATATATATCATTAACTGTATTTGTAGATAATTTCACTTTTATGTTGCATATTTCAAAATGGGTTATATTTATACAGTGTTTTTTATTAATACAGTTATTAATACAGTTTATTAATACAGTGTTTTTTGTTAAAAAATAATTTAGCTCATCTTCAGCTTTCCAAAAATATCTTCAACACTGTTCCATACTAATCTGTAGAAAATAAATGTATTGATTTAAAAATAAATTATAGCATTCACAACATTACAAATTTAATATCATGAAAATGTACAAAATGAATATTTTTCGTAAATTTTCCCTATTACCTAAATTTGATAGTTTCCGAGATATTCCATTTTAAATTGTAAAGTTTTTTTCATAGAGTAGTAGAGTACAGTAACTGATATGTATATTAGGCTCTCTCATACTACTGTGCCACCCTGTATGAACCATATTGATTGCGCTTGCTAATTTAATATTGCATAAACTACGAAATAAAAAATTATGAACTAGAAAAGGGTAAAGAGACCATAAAGAAAAAGTGGTAGATTGTAAAAGTGGAAAACCACAAACAACAAAATCGAATTATGCAATAGGAAGGAGGTTATGATTGATTAGTATTAGTTGCTACAACTCGATTTCTGCGTTCGAATAAATAAATTAATGGATGATTTCCTCTTAACGCTGGAATACTATTGGCACTAATTTATCACGGATGCACTTACAAATCTTACAATAAGGTGTTGAATAGAACACTGCTTATAGCAAAATTTATTAAATAATTGAATAATTAAGCAATATTGTAGATTGATGTAAAGATAAATTGATATATAGACCATGCTCTTTAATAATAACTTATACACATATTTGCGTTTCGTCATATTGCATGTGTAAAACAATTAATTTCCCATTTAGGTATAGTACCTCATCATTACATTTCATTAGAATTGCAACTACTTATAGTAATTTACAACGGTGTAAAAAATAGAAACTGCATTTTACTCACTCTTTCCTCAAATACATCGATATCAGCGGAGCAGAATGCGGTACTGAAATGCAAGAAAGCGAGGAGATTTTTCATCTTCCTTGATACGTCTATGACTCTTGCGGTGCCACCTGTGTTTTGTTCTATAGCGTCGTTTAACTTTGCTTCCAATTTCAACGTTGCTCCCATGTGAAAAACTACGTTACACTCGTTAATTAGGAGATTCAATTCGCATTCGTCGAGTCCCAGATTTTCGGAATGCAAATCACCTGTTAAGGGGATTATCTTTTTTATAGCTGTTGGATAAGTTTTTCTGAGGCGTTCGAACATCTAGAGAAATAGATAGAAATGGTATCTTCGGCTAAAGATTTTTTAAATAAATCAACTTACTGGAAGCTTCCAAAAATCTTGTATTCTTTGTTTTGGACTTTTTCCCCTTTTACTCCGAAGCAGTAAATAGATGCACTTTAGATCGGAACAGGAATAAAGAAGTTTCTCGATCATTACTTTACCCATGAATCCGCTGCCTCCGGTTATAAAAATTACCTTGTCTTTGTACCATTCCGATACGGGACTGTTGTCTTCTACAGCCATATCTGAAATTTAAAAAATCAGATTTTGGAAACTTTCTTTTTCTGTACGTCCTATACTAATTGGGTAACATGATATTTAATATTACACATATAATTAACTCCAAATTATCAACGATTAATAAATTAATAGGAGTTTAGTCCAAAATCAAATTATCTATCGTATACAATAATAAAATTTAATAAAATGGTCCTGGATGTTATACATCGCCTTTGAAAAATCTTTTTGTATTTTTCGTAGAAAATGATTGATATAAACAATATATATTCAATAACCAAAATGGTTAAATAACTAGGAACAGGAACTAAACTCTATTCTAAAGCGAACAAAAATTGAAAGTAACATTTTTAGCATGTGCTGGCTTATTTGTCTTAAGCGAATGCAGTTTTTTTTAATCAGCGAAAAAACATACAAAAGTGTAAGGATACTTTCAAATTTTGCGTTCTCTTTGAATGCTTTCCTTCGGAATTTGTATTTTGAAGCAAACGGAATATTACCTCATAGCAAAACAAACAAAATTTAACCATATTTTTCATGTTTTATGCGTTTCTGGACGATAAAATATACATTGTTTACGGTAATAAATAGATACATGCATAATTTAATATGTTTAATATACATATTTAATATATATTATATTAAATAGTTAAGATATGATGCAATTGAACTCAATATTTTTAGTTTCATTTCATGCAACCATTTAGACTTTTTTTCAACCATTCTAAATTTTTAGCGATAAAATTATCTTCTAATGGGCAACTGTTACTTTTCTAATCTATTCTTATTATTTCGGAAAGAGCAAGTATTTTTTAAAGTAGGTTACCGTTACATTCTCTTAAAACAATCACTAACTTAGATTCTACCAAAAGCATAAAAATAATGGTTTTGATTAGACGCACGCTTATTAATTAATTTTTACGAATAATATACAGTACTTATACCATTGACAATAATGTGATTAGTAATTATTGCATTATTAATTAATAATTAAGATGGATTTTAATGAGCCTATAAGAGAGAATATAATTTAAGAAAAACCGTTTTACAAAAAGCAAGAAATTCGAACGAGAAATTCCATCCTAAAATTACGTAATTAGATATCGTAATAACTATAACACGATTAGGTAAAATATGTACATAGAAGTTGAGGTACTTGCACGTAGGTTGATCTTAGTTAAAGAAAGTTGTTTCGCTGCAATAGGTAATCCTTAATAGTTCTGCACAGCAACCAGTGTATAAGGAAGAAAATTTTGCAATTCACGCAAAAGTTTCTCAAAAATTTATGTATTGCACGACATGCATTCTGTGAACTCGATTCTTACCAGGAAATTCACTTTTACTGAAATTAATGAATATGTGCATGTTGACATTTGTAACTTACCTAATGTTTGTAATGAATATACGTAAATGATTCGAAATTAAATTGAATATAGTCAATGTTAACATTAATATCTATAATAACATGAAGTTAATGTTGATAAAAATACCTATAGATTGTTATGTATGTGTTAAATTATTTGTACTATGCTTCGTAGTTCATACTATGTTTCATGGTACTTACATATTAATATTATACCTAATAATACGGCAAAAATAAAATCTTTTGAATGATTTAAAATAAAAATTTTCTATAGAGATTTTCTATGATGATACTTGATTTTTTTCAGAAAAAATTACGGATATTTAAGAGATCTAAATGCAGTAAACCGTTTATTCATACATCAGTCATACCATATATTCATATACCGTTTTCGTTCAAACATTATGAAAATATTATTAAATATTTAAATATATACAGTGAGGGTAATATCGATTACTGGAAACGGTAAATGGATAGTAGGTATAATTCCCGTATTAATTTTATCAAACACAGATCACTTTAAAGTAAAACCCTGCAAATTGAAAAAAAAAATATTTCAAAGAATGTCGTTACTTTTTGCCTTTAACAACCAAAATAAACAATTTAATAACCAAAATTATTGCTTATTTCATTTCGGCAAAAAATAATTAATTTTGGATGCATTGAATTTTTAAAAGATTTACTTATTTATAACAATTTAAAGCTTACCTGATAATATAACTTCAGTTTGTTTTAAATATAAAATGTTATATTAAACCACAACGCGCGCAGAAGATTGTGAGTAAAACTCGTTCTCGACCGTTTACCTACAGCAGGATTGCAGGATACCGTAAGACTGAATACTGAATTCAAGAATAATTCGCCTAAGTATAGATGAAAGTCTAAAATATTTATGGCTTCATATTGAGAACTCAAAAATTACTATCTATACTTTAATTTATTGTTCGACTTAAAAAGTTGATCAAAGTTATAACGGTTAAATTGTGCCATTATAATGAGACTGAGCGTTGGTACGCACGTTTAAAAACGTTTAATTAGAGTAAGGTCGATAATTTGTACCTATATGTATATAATTATTCTAATTAAGTATTTGAATTTAATTATCAGGATAATGATATTATTTTCTTCGGAATTTTTTTTTCGCTGCTACAGAAAATATTAATTTTAATATCCGTCTTTTATTACTCATATACTTAGATATATCATGAACACTGTAGTAATATAAATAACCCGAAAATTATTTTTACATTTCACAAATCCCGATGTAGAGATTTTGCTTTTTAGGCTGTTTGATAACTTAAAATTCAATTTTTAATAACTCCAACTTTGTTATAAGTTATAAATCATTATGGAAAATACGTAAGAAAATAAATAGAGCTTCTAATGAAGAAAGGGTTCTAATAAAAGGTTACAACAAAGCTTGTAACAAGGCTTGTAACAGGGATTTTTGGTCCCTGAAAAATTAAAAATAAAAAAAGTTTTTTATTTGGGCTTATAGGATTTTTCATTGAATTGAAAGTTTCACTTAAAAATTCGACCTATTTTCTTAGACATTTTTCTTAGACTTTTTCCAAATTCAAAAATACAATTTTTAATTTTTGAAATTTTGAAAATATTGAAAATTTGAATATTTGGGTGGCTGATTAACATTTAAACCACAGGATCGTAAATTCTTCTTTCTGTGAAACAATATGATCTACAACTGAAATGGTAGAGGCACAAAGAAGGGAAGACAAACTGACAATTGACAGAAGGTATTTAATTTTACAAAATGGTGGTGACAGTGAAGGAAGTATTGATTAAAAGCTATTAAAAAAAAACTAATATTTCCCCGTCATCATTTAATATTTCATCAAATATTAGTCTACTCTACATCTAATCTGGATTAGAAATAATTGTTCTTCTGTGGACTTCGCATTTTTAAAATCATCAAAATGCGAGGAAGACCAAGAAGGTAAAGTATTGTTTCGGTGTATTTTATATTACACATTTGAAACCACTTACATTGAGCAATATATTTTAGATCAAGAAGTAGAGACCGCCGAAGATCACGTAGTCGTGACCGCGGTTATGGCGGTGGAGGCGGCGGAAGGCGTAATGCAGCTGGTTCGAATCTCAGAAAACCCCGATGGGATCTTAGTCGTTTGGAGCCATTTAAGAAGGATTTCTATGTGCCTTTGAATACTGTTCAAAATCGTACTTCTGGTGAAATAGAGGAATGGAGAAGGAAGCAGGAAATATCTCTGAGAGGAAAGAACATTCCTAATCCTGTCTTGAACTTCGATGAAGCTAGCTTTCCCGACTATGTCATGGAGGAACTTAAAAAAATGAATTTCAAATGCCCAACTGCTATACAGGTGACTTATAAACGCTTATTGATTGTACTATAATTATGTTTAATCAAATTTATTGAATAACTATAAATATTTACTAATTACGCTATTTCTAAATTATTCTTCAGGCTCAGGGTTGGCCAATAGCACTGTCAGGCAGAGACTTGGTGGGTATCGCTTCTACTGGATCTGGAAAAACTTTGAGTTATATTTTACCCGCTATTGTTCACATTAATCACCAACCCAGATTGAAAAGGGGAGACGGTCCAATAGCTTTAATACTAGCTCCAACTAGGGAACTTGCCCAGCAAATACAACAGGTACTTTGCTTAGATTATACTAGATGAAAGTTAAATTTATGCTGTATTATTTTATAACTTTCAGGTAGCCAATGAATTTGGCCAAAGTTCAAGGATCAGAAACACTTGTGTTTTTGGTGGTGCTCCGAAAGGTCCTCAAGCTAATGATCTGATGGATGGTGTAGAAATAGTTATTGCTACACCTGGTAGACTTATAGATTTCTTAGAAAGTAACAGAACTAATCTAAAAAGGTGCACATACCTTGTTTTAGGTAATTTAATGGATTAAAATTTTATTCATACAACCTTTATACAAATTTCTTAATTGCCTTTCCAGATGAGGCAGACAGAATGTTGGATATGGGGTTCGAACCACAAATTCAAAAAGTTATTGAACAAATCAGACCTGATAGACAAACACTTATGTGGTCCGCCACGTGGCCCAAAGAAGTGCAAAATTTGGCGCAAGAATTTTTGAAAGATTTTATTCAAATTAACGTTGGATCATTGCAGTTGTCTGCAAATCATAATATATTACAAATCATCGATGTATGCCAAGAGTACGAGAAGGAGAGTAAATTGAGCACTTTGCTTAAGGAAATTATGGCAGAAAAAGAAAATAAGACAATTATTTTTATAGAAACTAAAAAGAAAGTAGATGATATTACAAGAAAAATGAAGAGAGATGGGTAAGTAATACATGTACATTCCTCTTATACATACAGGGTGGCACATTTAAAAGAAAACAGATGTGTTTTCAGGTAAATTCAACACTGTTTCTTTTTCAATGTGCCACCCTGTATTTAATGAGAAATGAATATGTATAATGTAAGTGATTTAAGTTAGTAATAATTTTATTTTTAGATGGCCTGCTGTTTGTATCCACGGGGACAAGACTCAGCAAGAGAGAGATTGGGTGTTACAGGGTAAGGAAACGATTCTGAATTAAATCTTTTGCTGTACACTTTGTGATACAAACTGTATTTTTAGATTTCCGGACAGGAAAAGCTCCGATTTTGGTAGCAACTGATGTAGCTGCAAGAGGATTAGGTAAGACTTAAAAAATATTTATTATCTATTCAATTACTATGTTTAACAAGCTAATATTGCTATTTAAATATATGTATTTATTTTATCTCCGATATTAACTTGTTAAACTCAAGTTGTATTTAATTTTTTTTTGTTCTTCTGAAAATTTTCATATTTTAATTACAATTTTTGTTCCATTTTTAATGTAAATTGGACGCATTCAATCATCATTTTTATCCCTATACATATGTATATGATGTTTTTGTTGGCTTTACTTACTTTTAGACCTAAACTGATAAATTTTATAAAATATAATACTGAAAAATACGGAAATTTTTAGAAAGACAAAATATTTTTTATTGCTTATCACATTTTTAAGTATTAAGAAATAAATGAATTGTTTTGCTGAGAACCAATTGTAAAATGGTTACTACTCTCTTTTCCAGAGGCACTAGCAAGTTAATGACAGACAGAAAAAGAAAGTTTTGTCATTGTGGCTGTGCCTCTCACTTCTATCTGGACGTCCATCTGCCGGTGGCCGGCGCTCTCAGTAATTGTGGCCTTAATGAATGTGCCAAAGAGCTGCCCGCCGCGCTGGCACTCTCCCGATTTTGTGCTGGTTGGGCTGAGGCTCTACGCCTGCGCGTAGCCCCGTCTTGCCCCGTCCGCTTGTACCGTGATGGTCTCAAAAATTTATCTGGACCAACTCTATGACGGCTGGCCCAGTGCCCGCCTATTTCTGAACTCGGTGGGCCTCAAACTGCCCTCCTTTTTTTGGTATGACTTTATTTTAACACCAGCTCAGGCGTCACTTATTCGAAGTGGGGGTCTACAGATTGTAATTTTTTTCTGCAAAATATTTAATAGAGTTTCATTTTTTTATATATCAAGAGTAAACATTATTTTTCATTGAAAAAAATTGGAACGCGTTTACTTTCACACTTTTACAATGAATAGCGGTACCTACATGAATAAATGTTCATTTTTAAATTCGTCTACTTTAATCTGTGGACCCCCATTATTATCATGTATTTTCTGGGAAATACGGGCGAAAATATTTTATTGGAAGCATTTTGTGTACGTACTTAATTTGTTACGAATTAAACATAATCATTCGTCTACACGAAGGATTTAAATTTAAACCTTAACTCGGATATTTCATTCTTTTTTTAGTTAAATTGAGAGGAAATTTAGAAATATGATAAAAAATAATTCAATATAGATATACATCTACAGATATACATTAAAGCATATTTTACTAAAACTAACTCGATTGACCTAAAAAGTGCCTGAATTAATTATTTTTAAATATTTGGATTATTTTTTTATACTTCTAAGATTTTCTACATATTAATTATCATTTGCTATTAAAATGTGTCGTTTTGCATACTTTTTATTTTTATTTCTTAGGGCTTTAATTTTTCCTTTTTTAGTAGATATATTTTATTATGACAAATGCCGAAAAAAGAAAAATTAAAGTACGGAATTGCTCTCATTTTATGGAAATTTAAAATACTTCCTTAATTTTACAATTTGCATCTGCTTTGTGTTTGTATTTGCACATGTAAAGTAAGTTTTGAAGACGGGAACTCAGTGAGCAATTCCAATTATTATTATTTTGTTTATTTTTGGGTAATGGTCGAGTAGGTATATTAACTATAAACATTTATGACTTTTCTCAAACAATAATAAAAAAAATAATTCAAAAATTTCAATAAAATAGTCCTAAATGTTTTCCTTTATGAACAACTCGCGTTATCAAGTTCTATACTTTTGTAAGTCTGTCCTTTTGAGTAGGTGTGATTAAAATAGATTGAAACTATTAAACTAATTTCTTAACTTTGAAGCAACTAAGAACAAGGATCGATTTACATTAAAAATTCTATCGCTGTCGTCTATATTTTTTACATTGATACTTTATATTTTAGTTTTTAAATTGAATTGGTCTTATATTTTTTTAGTATTAGTTTATTTCAGAACTAAAGCAGTTTAGTGAGAAATTTATAAAATTTATTAGAAATTCGTTTTTGATTAATTGCATATAATGAGGGTTAATTTTATTTGGACAATCCATTTGTAAAATGTAGATAAAATTTTTAATTCCTGCTATTCGTTTAAAATTTCATTTTTTTAAATAATTTAAATTTTTCACTATTAATTCATAAACAAGAAGAATTTAACGTTGGTCAACCTTTTTATTTATTGTAGTAGATAATGACATATCGACATTTTTGGTGCAATAAATATCCATTTTTTTAAATCTAGATTTCATTTTATATTAAAGGTTTCAAAAATTATTAATTAAATTCTTATTGTTTAATGAAATAAATTTAGATCATATACACTGGAGGTAGGTTATATTATGTCCTATTTTATTGATATTTATATTTAACTTAAACTGCAGATAAGTATTATATATTGGAAAAATGTATTATTGAATGTCGAATAGTTTTCTTCTTAATGTTATCAATAATAAATTTTTCCAATGATTAAAAACACATGTTTCACAAATCTTCAAATCGTCTCTTTTTTAAACTTTATTTATTGACATTGAAGTAAAATAATTCAAATCAACTTTACAGATGTCGAAGATGTAAAATTCGTTATAAATTTTGATTATCCTTCAAATTCTGAAGATTACGTTCACCGGATTGGCAGGACGGGCCGTTCACAGAAAACCGGAACGGCTTATACGTTTTTCACTCCGAACAACTTTAACAAAGCTGCGGATTTAGTTGCCGTTCTCAAAGAAGCTAAACAAGTGATTAATCCCAAGTTACAGGATATGGCTGATAGAGGTTATAATTCTGGCAATACAGGACGAGGTAATTAGTTTATTCTCCTTTAGTAATCAATTAAATTTACCCTATTTTTCCTTTTTTTTTAGGACGAAGTAGATGGGCTAGAAATCCTAGACCACGGCGTTCAGTCACCAGATCTAGATCAAGGTCGAGATCTCGTACTCCAAAACGTTCGAGACGCGAGCGTTCACGATCAAGAGATAGAAAAAGAAAGCGTTCGTTTAGTCGAGATAGATCTCGAAGCCCGGTCAAATCAAGATCTAATGGCTCATATTCGTCTAGATCTGCCTCACCTCCGATAGATAATAGTAGACAAAATTTATTAGCTCCGTCGTCATTACACAATCGCCCCCCAAGTCCGCCAACTATTCAGCAGCATCATTCAGCGCAGTTGCTGCAGCTTCCTTCCCGAACAATGCAAACTCCCAACTTCAGTCAAGCGCCTCCTTTACAGCAAAGATCTCAGCCTCCTCCGTCAATGCAACAAGCGCCTTTGTCCATAATGGGGATGTCGCAAAGGCCGCCAATGACCCAAGCGACGCCTTTAATGCAAACACCGCCTCCTCAACAGAAACAATCCACCATGACGCAGCATCAGAGGCTTCCCCATCAAGTACATATGCAAAACTTGCAACAGCCCCCACCGCCGCCTCCTCAACACCAGCAACAGCAGCAACCTCCGTTGCCCCAAGGTCCCCCTTTACATCAACCGCCTCCGCAAGGTTTATCTCAGCAAAGAGCATTACATCAACAGGGACAACATGTTCTGGCGTATCAGAATCTCCCTCCGGCTCAATCTTTCGGAGGATACCACTTACCAAACGGAGGAGCTTTGTTCTTCAATACGCCGCCGCCGCCTCCTCCTAATCAGAGAGTGACTGGAGTGTACTTTCAGTATGCCCCTCCTCCACCGGCACCAAGATAAGCAGAGTAAAAAGTAAAAAAATATCGACTAATTGATTATAGGTAGAGTATACAAATTTGTTGTATACTCGGAACAAATGAGTAATAGTGAATTTATGAATTTAATCAACGTTAAATTGATTACACTTAATTCAGATATGTCTGCTGATTGGTTCTTTAATTCAATTCATCAAAATTCTCTGTAAAAAAATAGATTGTTTCAGAACTGATTTTTGTATATAAGTGTACTAGTGACGTTGCTTTAAACGCCTAAGTTGATATTATACTTTGGGTGTTCAAGGAAGTAGATGAGAGACTTTTTAGATGTAGGTTTCAGTAGCATTAAGATTTAAAATACCGTTTTTTTTTAATTTGCAAAATGATTTAAATTTAATATAGCATTGAATTTAATAAGGTATTGATTTATAGCTGATTTTATTTATTAAAGAAATTAACAAAAATGTTCTTTTATTAAATAGTACAATATAAACTAAATGGCAGTTTCACAGTCATTATTACTTATATACTACATTACAATATAATTCCGAATCGTTTGAATGTCGTTTAAATTTGTTTTAATGTCAAATAAGCATTTACGTTCCTTTGCGTCTTCCCTCAACTTGTATAGTTCCGGACATTGCTAAAAAATATGAAAAATTAAATTTTAACACCATACCAAAATTGACTTATGAATGAACGTATCTCAGTTTCTTTAAAAATCCCTAATTACTAAAAATTTACCTTAAAAAGGGTGTAGTTTCCTATTACATATAATGCTTGCTTGGCTCTAGTTAAAGCTACATTTAATCTATTTTTATTATCCAAAAAATAGTTTGTATTATACCTAACACAAGATATAATAACAATGTCACTCTCCGTTCCTTGAAAGCTATCTACCGTATTAACATAAATATTCACATTTGCATTAAATCTGCAATATTAATGAATTTAGTTTAAAAATATTAGCTTTTAAATACTTTCATCAAAACGGTCTAGGCCATTGTTCCCTAGGGAACAAAGTAATTTATGGACACTATAATTAAGTGTCAATTTGATAATATATTTGGAAAATATTGAAATCTAACAAATGGAGGTTTTTTTAACATGAAATTATGAAAAACAAAAACAGCTTTCGTTATACAGAGTACAACAAAATGGAAAAAATTCTTAATAGAAATTCTTAATAAATTTTCATGTCCTAGACTATTTTGATGAGTGTATTCTTGATTCTAGAATTCTAATATACGCACTTAATAGCTTTAACATCCTGCTTAATTAAATCCTTCTGTGCATTATATGGTGTAATAATTCCAATAGAATATCGGCACTCTTCTCTAAGAGTGTTTTTAAGAGTTTCCAATATAGTTTTAATGAAATTTACTTCTTCTATGTTTGTGTATTCATCATTATTTGAAATTTGTGTTAAACAGAATAACATATAGGGTCTCAAAAGAGGTATAATCGGATTAGGACAGTTATGGGAAGTTCTCAGTATGCCTCCGTAAAATGCTCTATTAGGATAATCACAAATCTCTTGCTTCATTCTATATTGAACATTGAGCATACTTATAGGATATTGTTTTTTAGGAACATCATGTTGGTCGCCAAAATTCTGCATCATTCGAGAAAATAACGATTTACCAAATCCGTACTTGTAAGCGTCCTGCAAACAAATATTTCCTATAGTAATGAATATACAAATTTTAATCGATTACATTACTTGGTTAATAACAACGGCTGCTAATTGTTGCGGATCTCCTACCAAAATAAATTTATCGATTCCTAACTGTGTTGGTAACAAAGACTCTATTTCGCTGCATTGAGTGGCTTCATCTATGATACAACATGTATATTTCAAATTATTTCTAAAAAAATAGAAAAATAAGTAAAATTTTACTTACGTTGTAGCATAAATTTACTTACTTTCGAGCTAAAATGTAATTTATGCAACTACTTAATGTTGTGCATATTATATTTGCTCCAATAAGAATCTTATTCTCTCTAATACCATACTCGTACGCATATTGATTACCTAAGGCGTTTCGTAAAAAAACGTCCTGAGACATTTGATTATGGAAAACTTTCTTATAATCTGGTAATTGCACCAAATGCTTCTCCTTTATTATCTCCTTTTGGGTTAGAAATTTAAGAGAAAATTTATTCGCTAGTGAACTTATGCTCGAATGTGGGCCCACTCTTACTGTTCTTATCAGGCCTTTCTCGCTCTCTGTAAAGAATGCGTTATGGAATCTTGTAAAAATGTCAAAAAATTACTACCTTCTCTTGCTTGATTCAATTTCAGTAATAATCCATCTATTGCTGCATTTGAAGGCGCTGTCAGTAATATGCGTGGTTCACAATTATTTATTTTAGATTTATTTATGATTTCTAAAACTATTTTTACAATTACTGATGACTTGCCTGTTCCGGGCGGACCATTTATTAAGTAAAATCCCGGAGAATTTCTCAAAGCCATATTGGAAGCTATACTACTTATATCACTTTGAAGTGTATTTACATTTTTCTAAAAAGATCACGTCTTAAGTTATAGTTATCAGCATTATTAATAAAATATAAATACATAAATGCGTTTCCCTTATCAAAAAATATGCAGGAATATGCAAAACTTACGGAATTCCTTAAATTACATGTTATAGGCATTGTTTGCTCAAGTTTGATAGGATTTAAGACATAGTCGCAGATAGAGGAAGATTTAAGATATTTGGCAGTTTTCATAAGTTTCACGTAGAATCCAATATTGGCACACACTTTAATTTTAAGGCATTCCCCATGTATTTCTTTTAATAAGTCCTTTACGATTACAGTTATTTTTACAGTTCCTAAAACAAATGTGAGATTCGAACAAGGTACTGTAACAATAAATTATCTTACTAAAATAGTCATTATTAGAAAAAGAAAACACCCTCTATTGCAAAAACAAGTTAACTTTTTTTAGTAATGACTATTTTAGTTTTAAGATAATTTATTGTTACAGTACAGTACCTAACTTTCAAAATTTGTAAGCAAGGTCTTCTGAAAAAAATTAGAAAGATAAACTCAGTCTTACTTTTTCCATTGTTATTTAGTCCTTTAGGATGCATTATAGAATGTACATATGCAAAACAAGTGTACATATAATAATTGCTGGAGTCTTTTAGTTTCACTTGCAACAGGCAAAAGTCTTCATTTCTTAAAGTGATTTCGTTTAAGCCACATTCATCTAAAAAAGAATAACATGAGTCTCATTATTCCTTCGATTGAAATATGATTTGCAAAATAATCATTGATTTGTTCGATCAATAAACATTCCATTTTTAAACTTTATACTTAACTTACATTCGCAATCTAGAAACCATACTTTATTATTCTTCCTAACGAGTTTTAAACGAATGTCCCAAGTACTAAAAAATAGCTATTCATAAGTATAATTAGGGAGAAAAATTTTTATAATCATTAACAATTTTAATATTTGAGAACAAAATGTATGAAAACAGTATTGCTCAAATCAGCTTACCTATCTTCATTCTTGAAAGTCATATGATATATGGTTTGCCAAATTTCTAACTTAATCAACGGTAAAAATACGCCTACATAATGATCAAAGCTGTTGAATTTTTGAGGGACGAAATAATATGGATTATTCATATTAACTGGAGGAGTCATGTCGATATCTCTTTGTTGCAACAACCATCCAACGTTCCATTGGAGTATGTCGAAAATATAATTATCTACGTTAATTTTTAAATTATTTGTCGCAAGTGGACGTCTCTCTCGACGTCCTTGAGACGGCTTGTTCCATATAAACTGATTTTCATCTTCAGCTACCGGTAAATTTGCTTTTTTCTCATTATTATTCAAAGATAAATTATTGGTTGATGATTGGTTATTTCGTGATGATGGGGTTTCTTTAATACGAGAAGGTGAAGGTTTTGAAGAAGTGCTTCCAAGATCCACTGATGTGTATTTAATATTCGAAAATTTTAATTTTGGCGGACTTATGAACTCTTCCTTAGAATTACTCTTATCTAAAAAACGAAAATAAATTATACTAAACTAAAACACTTATTAATATCAATATAATTTTAACAAACTATACATAGGTGTAACCAACCTAAATTATCTTCTATGATCTTTGAATTTTCGGACGTCTTACCAACAAGCTCTTTCAACTTCTGCTTTCTTAGATTCTGCAGTTCTTTATTTTTGTTTTTGGTGGGTACATTCAATTTGGCTTTCTTAGCATTATCACTTTTTTTGCTCAATTTCATTTCGGCTTCAGTCGATTTTCTTTTACTAGGTTGTTTTTTTCGCTTAGATTCTATTGTATGAGGTTCTATTAAAGGTGGTTTTGACATCCTCGAACAACCTTCAACAGGCACTACATGGTTGCTTGGATCTTTCAATGTTTGTGCCTCTTCAGTAACAGGCAAATTAATAATACTGGCATTACTCTCTTTTGAAATTGGTGTCTCAGTAGCATCTGAATTGACTGATCTGAATTGATCTGAATTGTCAATATTATCCGAGGCACTGTTATTACTTGAGTATTCCTAAAATGACACAATAAAAATTATACCTAAAATAAGAAACCTATGTATACGCAAATAAGGGAAATCTGTTTACAGAAATATAAATAAACTTACCAAAAGGTTCAGTAAATCTTGAGTATTTGCAATAGGTTCAACGTCATTAGTTAAATCAACAACTATTTCCTCTCTACTATCAAAATATTCGAGTTCTTCTTTGATTACTTGAAAAACGGGATCATTTTCACCATTTTCTTTCTTAATGTGTTGAGATATTTGGTAAAATTGACTGCATGGTATTTCGTCATCATCTTCTCCATCAGATATTACGATGTAGTCTTCCTTTTCATTCATTGAAAAAGGATTATTTTGACCGGAAATTACTATAGTACTGCTATTACTGCCATCATTATCGTTACGTGTCCCTTGGCAGACATTCACACTGTCTGAAAATGGAGTCATCTTGGATGAATTATCTTCAACGCTGTTTTCAACGTGATTGAAGGTTTTCACGTCATTACTGGGAGACTTCGCTTCAAAACTGTTGTAATTTGAAGTCGTAGCTATTGTACTATCCATTTCTGCTGTCTCAGCAGGCACCGGCTGGGTAGACTAAACAGAATAAATGAAATATTAATATTGCCAACAGGTGAGAAAAAGACGAAACACAAAAATAAGGAAAAAAGAGGAACAAAAAAGATACAATATTTATATCAGTTTTTACCATGTTTCATACCTAAAAAATATAGTTCAGGTATGTAGACGTTTGTATTTGTTAAATTTTGAATACTTGTATATTTATAGAAAAAATTACACATTAAAATTAATAAAATTTCTTAGTTTTTCAAGAAATATAGGCTAATGAAAAATTATTATAGTCTATTCATAAAAGGCGCATAGTAATAAATCAATCAATTGTCCAAATTCCAGGCTACCCAACACAGACATAGAGTTAACAATTAGGATAATAATTTAATAATACTTGGATCATTCATCCTGTATGTTATTAGGATTACTCCACGCCTTTTATGAACCTAAAAAGTTTAATCTTAAAGAAACACATCAAACTTTATTTTAAACCATATATGAATTAATATGTGTTATAAACAAACTCACTTCAATTTTAATAACTTTAAAGAGAAAAGGGCATTTTTGAAATCCGGGATCGCGTACCATTTTGGAGTCACCTCCAAATGAAATTGTATCTCCATCATCTAAAGGGGAAGCTGTTATTTTTTTATCATTGATAAATGTTCCATTTGTACTCTAAAACCACATAAAAAAATATATTGAAATGGTAAGGCATTAAACAACACAATTACAAAAATTACAAATCTGTAATAAATACATAAAAATGCCGATTAATTTCTGAAAAATAGTTAAATTTACCTTATGATCAGTCACAAACGGGTTTTTATTTTTGTGATAAAAAATAGTCGCCTGATTTCTGGATACTCTAATATTTTCTATTCTAATATCAGCTGAAACATTTCTTCCGATTGTTAAAGTGGTGTTTTTGATAATTATCTCAGTGCCATCAATTAAATTTTGTAATTTCCACATTTTTGCAAATTAGTATGAAGATAACTAGAAGAGATGTACAAAACTAGTGTTGAATAGCTGTATCTGTAACAAAAACATAATATCTTAATTGTCCAGGTTTTTTGAGAATTGTATACGAAACTAAAATTTATGTTAATAGTATGAAACTAGACAATAAGCTCTTTATATGCAGAATATGTCAGGCATTACTCCCCAATACCCCCCAATCTGAACAAATAGTACCAATAAATCAATACTCATTAAAATTCATCATATTTTCACAATATAACCAAATGTTCATGTAACTATTTATTGCCGCTTTTCCTCATCTGATAAAAAGCAGCAATAAGAAATTGCCAGTACAAAATCCTGAACTAAATCAAGATCTTCACACTGTCATAGAATATAAAATAAAACCCTTTTTTTAAAACATCAGATAATAGAAAATATCTGATTGAAAATTCAATTTCCTTAAACTTACAATAACAGATTTTGGATCGTAAGGCAGCAATTAAAATAATGTTCTTAATATCAACATTAGGAAACATTAAGCGTCTGAAAGTAAATCTACTTAAAAAACTTATTTATTATCACTTTAACACCACTTGAACACAATCTCACAAAATACAAAACAAATCATTTTAAACTTTGACAGGCTAAAAACTTTTTCTGTTTTTGTGGTTTATGGCCTTCACTTCTCCTTCTATTCAGCTATTAATATTTTTATATAAACTCGGCCCTTTTACTAGCTAAATTTTTTATCCGAATTTTTGTTAATCAAAGGGTTCATTAATGGTTAAATTTGTTCCAAATCAAATATATGCGGTAATTAAAGAAAGTAATAGACAGGTAAGTGGCTTCCGGTTTATGGTTACTTTAGCGCTACCCGATTGATGCAGTTGGCAGTACTTTTGACAGATGACGGCGGTCGGCATTCGGCTTATATGTTTGGGTTCGTGTTTTTGTCGTTTCATCATCCGTGGTAGATGGTAGATGTAGAGAAATGTTACTCAAGAATGAATAAAATGTAATATTTTTGCCTGAGAAGATCATCCGAAATTGAGGTAAGCTTTAAAATCTTTCTAAAATAATGCTAAGCCAGATTTGACCAATATTTTTTATAAATCATTAACCAACGATAATATAAACAAATTTGTGGAAAGCGTGATTTTTGTTTTTGAAAATTTATTAATTCTTTGTACATCCTTTGACAATACATGAATTTCTTTCATATTTTCAATAACTGATTGGTTATTTTTGTTTACAGCAAATATGTTTTTGTATAATTTGACCCTGCAAAGGGGTACAGCGATTACCCATGCTATCCACGGCAACTTTTCTGGGTCTAAAATACAGGAAATCGTTATTTCTAGAGGAAAAATCCTCGAAATTTTACGGCCAGATCCAAATACTGGAAAAGTTCACACCTTGTTAACGGTTGAAATTTTTGGAATAATTCGATCGTTGATGCCGTTTAGATTAACAGAAGCGAAAAAGGATTATGTAGTTATAGGATCAGATTCTGGCAGATTAGTTATTTTGGAATATATTCCACAGAAAAATATATTCGAAAAGGTTCACCAAGAAACCTTTGGAAAATCAGGAGCTCGTAGAATTGTACCCGGCCAATATTTGGCCACTGATTTACGAGGCAGAGGTATAATGATTGGAGCTATCGAAAAACAAAAGTTGGCTTACATATTGAACAGAGATAGTCAAGAGAGACTCACCATATCATCTCCATTGGAAGCGCACAAGAGCAACACATTAGTCTACCACATGGTAGGAGTAGATGTTGGTTATTACAACCCGATATTCGCTTGTCTAGAAATAGATTATGATGAAGCTGATTCAGATCCGACAGGCGAAGCAGCTCAAAAGACCCAGCAAACTCTCACCTTCTATGAAATAGATTTGGCCGTTAACCATGTTGTTAGAAAATATTCTGAGCCCTTGGAAGAACATGCCAATTTCTTGGTAACAGTACCTGGTGGAAATGATGGACCTTCAGGCGTATTGGTCTGTTCTGAAAATTATTTGACTTACAAAAATTTGGGCGAACAACATGATATTCGTTGTCCCATACCACGTCGACGCAATGATTTAGATGATCCAGAAAGGGGCATGATATTTGTTTGCTCTGCTACCCATAAAACAAAATCTATGTTTTTCTTTTTGGCTCAAACAGAACAAGGAGACATTTTTAAAATTACATTAGAAACTGTAAATGATATGGTTACCGAGATTAAATTGAAGTATTTCGATACCGTACCTGTTGCTACTGCTATGTGTGTACTGAAGACTGGTTTTCTCTTCGTCGCTTCGGAATTTGGCAACCAGTAAGTTTTATTATTTTGATTTTTTAATTAACTACATTGTACTTTAACCTGGATTTTTCAATTGGACTTTGACACAGTTTCTTTGCAATCTCAATTTTCTAGAAGCTGATATTTTATATAGGTCCTAAATTAAAAACCCGTACATAGTACCAATGCATTAAATATTATGTGATGTATTGGCCTCCAAATCTGGGACATTATTTCATTTATTTGTAAATCTTTGGCATTCAAAAGATTTATTTCGCTAACAAAAAATCATTTATAAAACATTCAAAATATATTCGTACAGAATTTCATTGCAATTTTTCCAGTAGTTTCAACATAATCGTAAAAAAACATTTTTTTTTTTTTCAATATCGGAAGCCGTTACGAAAATTTTTAATAAAAAATAACAACTTATTTTGTCACGTTCTACCTATCCTAGCAAGAAGGTTACCATTTTTTGAAACACCCTGCATAGTTACAGTAGTCTTTGATGCTAATTCTTTTTTCTTTGTGTTCAGTTACCTTTACCAAATTGCACATTTGGGCGACGGCGATGATGAGCTAGAATTTAGTTCGGCCATGCCTTTAGAAGAAGGAGATACATTCTTTTTCGCACCGCGTCCTCTTAGGAATCTCGTCTTAGTTGATGAAATGGAATCGCTTTCTCCTATTTTGTCATCACGTGTAGCTGATTTAGCCGGTGAAGATACTCCCCAGTTATACATGCTGTGCGGAAGAGGACCAAGATCGTCCATGAGAGTTCTAAGACACGGTTTGGAAGTATCTGAAATGGCTGTTTCTGAGTTGCCTGGTAATCCCAATGCTGTATGGACTGTTAAAAGAAGAAGTGATGGTATGTGGTTTTTTTAAATAAATATAACTGTTATTTTTTCAATGTTAATCTTGAGGTATCACATTTTTGAATTAAAAATTCTTTATAAGATGAGATCTTGAAAGATATAAAAGTTGCTTAAAGTAATTGTACTTGAAATGTAATTTTTAATTACATCTGGCTGTTGAACAAATTTCAACACCAGTCTTTTTATTTCAGATCCTGTGTACTAATTGTAAGACTGTGGATATTGCAAGTGTGGTAAGTCTATCAGGAGAGAATTCTGGTCTGCAAATAATGTAAGCCTTAGCTCAACGTAATGATAACTAAAATCGCTATTCAAAATATCAATTTGGAGATACAATCAAGCTTATTAATTATGTTGTACTATATTTTCATGATGAACATTTTAGTCCGTGTTTCAACTGAGTTACAATGATTACACTTTCTAAAACTGAAGTTTTATTAAACTTTAGGCAACTTCTATGTTTTAAATAGTAATTGTTGATTAAATATTTTTATTGTTTCAGACGAGTACGACGCATACATCATTGTGTCTTTTTCAAATGCCACATTAGTATTGTCGATTGGAGAAACTGTTGAAGAAGTAACAGACAGTGGTTTTTTGGGTACTACTCCAACTTTATCATGTTCTGCTCTTAGTGATAATACTCTCGTACAAGTATGTATAATAACTAATTAATTGTTTGGTTTTAATTTGCAATTCTTAATATTGATAAATATTTATCATATATTGGTACTTTTCAGATATACCCAGACGGAATGAGACATATTTTAGCAGATAAGCGTGTAAATAAATGGAACGCAGGCAAGAAAAGTATTGTTAAATGTGCCGTCAATCAGAGACAAGTCGTTATCGCTCTATCTGGGGGAGAATTAGTTTGTTTCGAAATGGATCCTGTAAGTATTGATTACATTTATTATGTTTTCATTTTGAGAACTTTAAACTAAAATTACATAATGCATTACAATAATAATACAAGACAAAATATTTGCATAATTGTTTTATTTTTCTGCTTTAACAATTTATTTGTGAGTAGATGAACATTTGTGCTAGATAAAAATTGATCTTGTCGCCTCCGGTGTATCTTTGTGTTATACTGGAGTGAATCAAGATTGAACATTTAATTTTAGTATACACATTTATTGAAGAGAAAATATTAAATAATAAGTTTAATTTACTCAAAAAACGATAGACCATAATATGAAAAAAAATTTTAGACTGGAGGTTTACACGAGTACAAGGAAAGGAAACGAATGAACTCTGATGTTCTATGCATGGCATTGGCCAATGTACCTACTGGCCAACAAAGATCATGGTTCTTGGCAGTTGGTTTAGCTGATGGTACCGTTAGAATTATGTCACTAGGTAAGGAAATCTTTTAATAAAATAATGCATTCGTTACATTTGGTTTATTTTTTGTGCAGATCCCAGTGATTGTTTAGCTCCCAGAGCCATGCAGCCGTTGCCAGTTTGTGCCGAATCACTATGCATAGTCGAAATGGGCTGTACTGAAAGAGATCCAGATAATGCAGCACAAGCTAGCACTACAAGTACTTTGTATTTAAATGTGGGATTACAAAACGGAACTCTGTGGCGATCCGTTTTAGATCCTGTTACAGGTGATTTAACCGACACTAGAACGAGATATTTAGGTTCTAGACCAGTTAAGCTCTTCAGAATCAGGTAGGTCTTTTTAAATCCATTTTGAAGAACAGAAATTATTTTGTTTGAATTCCCTTATAGAATGCATCAATCTGAGGCAGTTTTGGCGATGAGCAGTAGGTCTTGGTTGAGCTACTATTACCAGAGTCGCTTCTATTTAACTCCTTTATCGTATGAAAGCTTGGAGTATGCCTCGGGATTCAGTTCTGAACAATGTCCTGAAGGTATCGTTGCGATTTCTACGAATACCTTAAGAATCTTAGCTTTGGAAAAGTTGGGAGCCGTTTTCAATCAGGTAAATTTATAGTTACATTGTTGATCTTTATGCTTGAACAATGTTTTTTAAAGGTTTCATTTCCATTGGAATATACTCCAAGAAAATTTATAATTCATCCAGAATCCAGCAACCTTATCATTTTAGAGACCGAACACAACGCTTATACAAAGGAAACTAAAAAACAACGACGACTTCAAATGGCAGAGGAAATGTTAGAAGCAGCTGCAGACGACGAGCAGGAATTAGCTAAAGAAATGGCGGAAGCTTTTTTGAATGAAGATTTACCGGAAAGTATTTTTTCGGCCCCTAAGGCAGGTCATGGGATGTGGGCGTCGACTATAAGAATCATGGATCCTGTGCAGGGTAGCACTTATAAAATAATTAGATTGGAGCAAAATGAAGCTGCTATGTCGCTTGCCTTAGTTAAGGTTGGTCAATTTCCTACGTACCATCGTAATTTGAGTGCCAAATTAATGTGTCTCGATGTAATTTTGGAAATAATTTCAGTTTCACGGCCAACCGGAACATCAGTGGTTTCTGATTATCGGAATTGCTAAAGATTTTCAAATGATACCAAGACAATGCAGTGTTGGATTTTTGGATACTTATAAAGTAGATCTTCTTGGCAAGGATTTGGAATTAGTTCATAGGACAATAGTGGATGAAGTACCTAATGCTTTATGTTCTTACAATGGCAGATTGTTAGCTGGTGTTGGAAAAATGTTGAGACTGTATGACATGGGAAAGAAAAAACTGTTAAGGAAATGCGAGAATAAAGTAAGTAGAAATTTTAGCAGAATTTACTATAACTACTTTACAATCCCTTTACTTAAATGATGATACCAAATTGTCTTAATTCCTATGTGGAAATCCTGCAGTACTGATACAAATAAATTTATAATTATAATTTTTGATTGTTCATTTAAATTGTATAACTTACTTCAATATTTTCTTTCAGCACATTCCGAATATTATTGTTAATATTCAAGCCATGGGCAAGAGAATATTCGTTTCCGATGTGCAAGAATCTGTCTTCATGGTTCGATACAAACGCGCTGAAAACCAACTTATAATTTTCGCAGATGACACACACCCTCGTTGGATTACTTGTACTTCGGTTTTAGATTATGATACAATTGCTACTGCAGATAAATTTGGCAATGTTGCAATCTTGAGACTTCCTGCAAACGTTAGCGATGACGTCGAAGAGGATCCAACAGGACACAAGGCATTGTGGGATAGGGGACTCCTGAATGGAGCATCACAGAAAACCGATACGATTACTACTTTTCACATTGGTGAAACAGTTACGTGGCTTCAAAAAGCTACTTTAATTCCGGGTGGTTCTGAATCTCTAATATACACAACATTATCAGGAACTGTTGGAGTTTTGGTACCTTTTACTTCTCACGAGGATCATGAATTTTTCCAGCATTTGGAAATGCATATGAGAAGCGAAAATTCTCCACTATGTGGAAGAGATCATTTGTCTTTTAGGAGTTACTATTTTCCAGTAAAGGTAAGCTTTGTAATTGCTTAATAATTTAAAGTTTCCACATATTGACATTTTACAATTGTGTTTGAATGATGAATCTAATAATTCACATGCTAGACTTATGAAAGCAATGATTTTATTATAAGAACTGATTTTTTAGTTTTTTCAATAAAGTTTGAATGCATTTAATTTGAGATAAATAATTAAGGTTTGCATTTTTGTTTTAGAATGTTATTGATGGGGATATGTGTGAACAGTATAATTCATTGGAACCATCGAAACAGAAATTTATCGCTTCGGAATTGGATAGAACTCCAGCAGAAGTTTCTAAAAAACTTGAAGATATCAGAACGCATTACGCTTTCTAAAAGAATTCAGCTTTATATTTTTTAAACGCAAGTAGGTATTTATTATGGATTGTAATGTTTGATAACTCTAATCAATAAGTTTTTTAATATATTTTGTGTCTTAGTCTGTATAATTGTTTTAATTATTGAGATTATTGCATGCATTGGTTTGCATTTCGTAAACTTCCTCTTTGACCTTTATCTTCTACATCTTCAGTTCAAACGGGCTTCCAACCATTGTTGAATAAACGATGTGTCTTGTTAAAAAGATGGGTTTTGGTGATATAAAGTACAATTCGGGTTCTAGGTGCCAAATAAGTTACGTTTAAAAATTTTTTACCATATATTTTTGTAAAGACAAAATATTACAATAAACTATATATAAAGAAGTACCTTGTCTTAAACTAAATAAAAATTATACAATATTGTATTTTAAAATCAATAAAATTCTTAATATCTAAAGGTAGGTATCTGTTTTTGCTAAAGGATAAAAATTATCTATATATACAAACTGTAACATTTCTATTGCAATATCACCAAAAAGTAGATAATTTTCATATATTTTGTAAAATTGCTTATTTTAAACAAACGAGTGATGTATATCCAGCCAATCAGAAATAACTGTCAGATTTTTACACAGTACTACAATCACTGATGATGGTTGGTAAAAAAGTAAAAACAATTTTAAATACATTTAACAGATAACGTGTATATTCGCTATATTGGTGACAGTTAACAAACATGCAGACATATCACAAGTTATTTGGACGATAAGTCAACAAATTTTTTATCCCCCCTTTAAGCTGGCAACATTTAATATAGAAGACTAATTTCCCAATGCAAACATTTCTTGGTTTCTCAAGCTATAATAACAATTTTAGAAATTTGCCAGCTTTCCGAGGGGTTATTATGTTGTGCACAATATTTTTTTACACAAAATTAACACATACAACTGTTTGTTCTACACAATTATTCTTATATTTTATAGTACAAATTTTCGCTGAGACAAGTCCTGGGTTAATTTTTAATTTTATCTAAAAATCTACATTAATTATTATTTTGTCCTGATTTGCACTGCGTTTTAATTTTCAAGACACATATTTAGGTACATATGTTTAATAACATAGAACAAATTTAGAAAGAAAAAGAAAACCACTAAAATTACAAAAATCACAGAAAGTTACAAAAAATTTACAAAAAAAAGTAATGTGTGATATTTATTTCGAAGTTATTAAATAAATACTATACAGAATGTACACTTACAATAACTTACAACGTTTTAAGCTCAAAATGACCCAAAATTGAATTAAACATAAGTACGAAACACTTTCTATATACATTTTTCTTTTATACATTTTTTAGCATCGAAATATTTGATTTTTATGTAAATCAAATTTAATTTGAACATGCCACTATAGAATACAAATTTCACCTATTTGAAGTACATTTTCTTAGATTGACAAATTGTCTGGTTAATTTAGAAAAAAAAAGGTGTATAATATCCCAAGGGAGATAACGACACCTAATTTTTATTAGCATAATATTACAAAACTACCGCAAACTATTGAATACAAATCATATACATATACTGGATATTTTGAAATTTGATGATGTGTAGCCATTGTTCTATAATCAATATTCTACAAACGATTTTTGTGTACAAACTGAGATCAAAAGCCAAAAAAAAAAGATTTGCAACTCTATTTAAATGGAAATAAAGAGAGCTATTTATTGACATTTCATTAGTTTTTCTGTCAATCGCTAGGCACCTCGCAGTCTTTTCTTAATCCAATTTAAAGCACCTTCCTTAATAAAAAATTTACGTGGGTAGTTCCACTTTTCCATTATCCCAATTTCCCAAACATCTAACGGGATGGAAACATGGATCGACCCTCGTAGGTAACAAAATTTGAAAAAAAGACTTCCCCCAAAAACCTTTCTTATCACAAATCTCACAAATCCAACTATCTTTAATTCTATTAAATATTTATAATTGATATCCTTATATATTTTTTTATAAAAATCTCTTAAATAACAAAATTATCACTATTCCATACTATACAAACAACTGCTTTACATTTTCCTTATTTTTTATTTTGATTTTTATAAACTATTTATACGTCAACCGTTTTAAATATTTTTATACGCTTTCATTAAACAGCACTTTTAAATGCGAATGGGAACATTTGGTCCGCGGTATTGAAACAAAAGTACAGAGGAATAACTTTTATGAACTATGTATTGGCAATATGCTGGCTTGAAAGGCCAGGAATTGTCCACAGGTTGGTCCAAACGTTCAGCTGAGATTAAATGTTTCCAAATAATGTATATTCGTATGAAATAGTGCTAAGTGGGCACTGATTATAACTATTCCAACCCTTATTAATATGTCCTTCATCAAATCACAACCATTTCCAATCTTCAGGTCACCTAAGGATACAGACTCGTCGATTTTTGTGTCACAAAGTTAACAAAACAATTCCAAATATTCCAATCCAAGCATTAATTTTTACTTTATCGCAGTGATCGTTTAATAATGTATTTCTGGTAATGTAGTTAAATTTTTTTATTAAATAAAAAATATATGGCAGTGTAACTAGCACCTGCAGTGACATCACAATAGAGTTAAAGAGCTTAAATGTTGTAATTTTTATTATTTACATTGACTTGCAAAACTTTGACAATAGACACATAGCTTTGTCTTGGAATTTCAAAATTATTTCACTAACTTAAAATAAATACGAGTATCTAACAATGAGATCTTTCAAAAACACTACAAACTGCAAAATTCGTTGTTGTTTCGTTTACTTTTTGAGTCATAGCTAGTATGTATTTACAAATCTAGAAACGCAATATTTCTAAATAAATAATTTGTGATTTGTTGTACTTTCGAGATACGGCAGGCGCTTCGCCAGCCGAAGGGTTTTTACATGTTCTGACATGGAGAGCGAGCTGTTCACGCCGCCCCCGTGCAGTCTATCTCGACTATATCCTTAGGTACTTCGACAAATTGGTATACCAGCCTTTGCCCGTCCACCTTAGCTAGAATGCCGCGCTGGTAGTAATATCTCAATGCTCTTCCCATGGTCTCATAATTCATGTCCGGCTTGTTTTTGTGCATGCCCCACAACCTCGACACCGCCTTGGAGTCCACCAGCTTGAAGACTCCCTTCTCCCTGTTGGTCCATTTGATATATCTCGGACAGTACTCCCTGTCCTGGAGCAACTTCAACAGGAACTCCCAGAGGTACGTGGTGGAGCCCTCCCTGCTCTTCCTCTTCACCGCGCCGGGCTCGCCAAGTTTTTGTTTTTTCACTTTCTTGAGTTTCCTCGACGAGAAGCCCAGCATGTACGGATCGTCGTACATGCTACTCGTGGCGGCTTGTATGACTGAAGTGGGTATGGAGTGTCTGATCGGCGGCGAAGGAGGAGATGGCGTGGTGAATGGGTTTTGACTATGGTGCATATGATGGCTTTGCTGGACTTGGTGCTGCTGGAGTAGGTAGCTGTTGTATGGGTCCAAATCTGCAAAATAAAAATAATTCGTTTAGCAAAAGCTATTTAAACGTTTGAAAATTGATTTGAATACCGGTGGGGGAATTTAAATCTCGACTAAAGTGATGAATACAAGATGGCTTGCAGCAACACAAAGTTGGTGAACGAACGACCGGTTCTGGTTTTTATTTGCACATTTTTATTAGCGTTCACTTTTACTCTCAATTGCTCCTTAAACGTTTTCTAAGTACTGTTGCGTTCTACTATTGTGTCGATTTTTTATCAATGCAAAATGTTAGTGGATTGGCGCCGATAGCCTGTGAGTCGTAGGATGGTGATTCGCGAATCGTAAAAACGAATTTCCTTGTTGCTGAAGCAGAGGCGTTTCGCATTATTCAGATTTACTTTTTCTTATTTTTATTCTATCCGGCGCGTCCGTATAACTGCGCAAAGTCGCCATTTGTTGGAAAATTGGGTATTTTATGTGCCTGGGATAACTGTTGAAATGCGAAAAAACAGGAGAGAGTAGAAAAATATAATTGCCAGGCATAACGGATAGATAAATGGCGTGGGTTGTTTACCAGTGATTGCTATTATTTATTTTATTACTTAAAAATATTTTTAGTGAATTGTTGGCTTTGGTATATCATTTCCCTTTTTTTATATTTGATGTTTTTAATATATTTTTAGTGCAACAGTAGCACAGGAGCCGCAAATTTGGACGGTAGGCCAAACTGTTACATTAATAGATTGTTGATTTATTTTTAAATATTATTTTTTTTTCTGTTGCTAAGGTGCAGCATTTTCACCAGATTTATTGAAATAATAAGAGGAAGGAAAATTGAACCATTCATATTTAAACTAATAACGTATTTGATCAATATTCATGTGAATGTAAACCCCTACAGGCACAATTTGTTTCGTTATACTGTGGCCAAATTTTTATTTTTCCTCTCAAACAAGCAAGAGCAGTTTTTAAACAGAATCTTTCCATACAAAAAGAAGTCCAATTGGCGAAATGAAAGTTCAGCAAAAATCCTAAAGAAATTCGCGGCTGAAAAAAAACAACTAAAATGCAATCGAGCCATTTCCGGTCGCCGTCGCACGTAACGCCTCATAGGTTAAAAAAAAGGAAAAAGCAAGAAGTAAAACGACACATACTCGAAGATACTCAATAATACAAAACAGCGAGAGTGAAGGCCATCGCGCGACGTTGCCGTATCACCCTCATTTTTCAGCAGATTCTCGTATATTGAGAGCAAACGCCATTGTAGTTACAACACCTCATTTAAGTTATAGTTTTTTTTTTCAAATTACAATTTAGACAAAATGATTATAAGATTTTAGTGCTCAATGCAACCTTTTCTAATTACGTTGAAACTTGCGAATTATCGCAAGGGTCCAAAAATTTTCAGCTAAATACAGTACATGCATGAAATATTCAAACTTCCACATATGCATCTCTTCATTGTTTGAAATGGTTACATTCGAGACGAAATTACTCACAACCGATCGGCAACATTGACCCTGGTGGCACACATTAGTGCGCATGTCGAATTCTATAATTATATCATTGCAAAAGTGCAAGTGCGACCGCGATAGACACGTCACTGAACCAAAGAAGTGAGGGAGAGGGTGTGTGGAGTACCGGGGTGGACGGCCTGTTCAAGGCCTACAATGTTCAATAAGCGGTTCACTCCTATCTTCGACGATGCAGTTCCGTCCTTGTTTCGTAAAGCCGAGTCACTTCTCAGTTTCGAATTATGTGTGTTATGAAGCGAATGAGATAACGAGTTATGAGGAAGATTCAATAACAATTTTTTAGCGCACAATGCGCTTATCGAAAGCAGAAAATGATGTAAAATTAATTTATGTTCGTCTTTTATTGTATAAATGCTATCTATACTGGTCCAAGAAATTAACGCACCACTCGTAAATTTCTAAATATTATATTTGCAAAATTAAAATAATTTTAATTAATTTACTCTCAATCAAAGCATTTTTCAACCTATGTATTTCTAAGAATAGGTCGTAAGGAAAAAATAAGGGAAAAAGTACAAAATTATGAATACAAAATTTTGAAAGAAATAAGAAGTACAGGCGTCTAATTTCGGGATTCGCGTTGCATCTTATCAGTTTAACTATAAAAATTTCGAAATGCGTAAAAGGTCACTTCCAACGGGAATAAATCAAACCAAACTGATTTTAAAGTCGGTTTATCTTTCAACGATTTTAGTACTATAAAAAAATGGAGAAGACCACGATGTGAGATATGCGGATTTCGACAAAATATACTATTAGAAATGATTTATTAGAGCTCAAAACCGTTTTCAGTTGCTCAAAAGGTGTTATAATTAAAAAGATATAGCCCTTCGAAATTAAAAAATTTCGGGTTCTGACTCATAAGTCATCAACCAATCATAAACCACTCACGTCTTGTTGTATACTAAATAATATGAATTTTCGAACGCAGTAACAAAGAATACACAAACGAACAAAAATCAAACTGTCATTTGTCAAAATTTTTCCGAAAAATGCACAAAACAAATTACACGAATTGCAGTTCGGCATAAAACACTTTAATGATAATATTGAAGTTGACAAGAATGTTGCCAAATAAATTTTTCTGGATCAATATTTGTGTTTTTAACACGAAAATCGGTTACAATTTATACAGATGAAGATGTTATTTCTATATTAATATATCGAATTATCCATTAGGTAATGGAAGAAATGGATCAATCAGAAAATGTTTATTGCAATAAATATACAAAAAAACGCACATTTTGCGGAGTATAGAAGAGTAATAGGAAACGTGGCAAACTTGCTAAATGTGACTTCTCTTTGCAACTCTCGCTTGGATTGGAGCCGAACGTATGACGATTGTGTGACGTTTTTCAAACTTTAAAAATTAATTGCGGCCTTATTTGGCAACAGAAAAAAATAAAAATTTCATTACGCGCCTTCTTAGAACACACGGTTTTGAAAAAAAAATAAAAAAAAAAGTCGTGGTCTTCTCCATTATCTGCACGGACAAGTACTTTATTTAGTTGTTAAAAAAAACCATATACAAGCAGGGAATTTCCAAAAGTATTAAAATATTGTTCAGTTTGTTTAAAGTGGTCATATTTTTCACAAAATATTAAGTGGTGCGTTAATTTATTGGAGCAGTGTATGTATGTATATGTATGCTTGTTGTCTATATTCTTATACCTCCAATAATATCATTGTTAACAGAACCCATATTATCATTTAACAATAGAAAATTCAATTTCAATTTTCTTACAACAGCACACACTCCTACCTTCAGGAATTAAATTGAATTAATAAGGTAGTTTAATATTCGTGGGAAGTCTGATAACCCCTGGTGATTAAGTTTTGCTCCGAATAAAGCAACTTCCCCCGCTTTACCTGTCAGGAGACAAGAAGGCTATAATTTGAGTTAAATCCTTAGACGAATCGACTCACTACCTGTTTACAACACCCTCTCTTTACATAATTGATTTCCGGGATAAAAATACATATGTCCGTCTCTTTCGGTTTTCGAACACCTTTCTGCTCCGCCTGTTGATCGACAGAAGGAACGGACAACTGCACCCCTTAATATTTAAAAAGTTTCCAATTTACCCATAACCCCAAGTTCAACTAGATTTAATTCCGATTATTTTGGATAATTTAAAAAAAAATAATAAAACTCCGTTTAATGCAATGAATTATTAGTATTTCTAGTAAGTTTCTTCGTAATAATTCGTCGAGTGCAGATGGTTTTTTCCTTGAAAATTTACCTGTGTGTTCGTATCAACCCCATGCATACAACAAATACCGCACCGCCTTCATTTGACCCACTTTTCGAATACAAAAAGGCCTAACGTACAGCCCTTCCGATTTTTCTTTACTAGGTATACGAGTATGTGTTTTTATTAAAACCTGATCCCGTTTTGTTTTTGAAGAGGTAGGGATAAAAAACAGGAGTCTTTTATTTGCTTATCCTTCTAGATTAAAATTCATATGTTTTCCTGTAAATTCTAGAAACTAAAAAAATGGCTAAATAATTCCTAATTAAGCAAAAATTATCCGGAATTTAGGTCGCAGTAAGAAGAAAAACATTCATTTTTGTATTGTTCGACTGAAACTGCTATTTACCGCGGCTCGCTCGCGGTTTTCACTATGAAAATGCACTTTCATTTTAGAGAGTCAAGTCTTCTTTTTTGTGCATTGCAATATAAATAATACAAATCTCATGCATCGACACTTCCTGCATTGTAACTGCCTACCGACTAATTACCATCGCGAATCGTTCGATTTCAATACAATTTTGTTACTGCCGGATAATCACGTTTCGATTTGCCGCTAATTTGTTTCACAATTTGTTGCCAATTTTATCGAAGACCAGCACAGTTTCAAACGAAATTATATTTATTCTAGCTGGTTAAGTAATAAAATGTTGTAATGTATTAGCTGATGGTTAATGAAACTAACGACTATAACAAAAAATTGATAAAATTTAAGATTTCTCTCAGGAAAGTGCCAAGAACAAGAACGTGGAACAAGGATTCGAAAATAAAGTATTGAAATGAGGAAAAATATCCTGTTTGCATTTTGTAATTCGATTTCAATGGGAATTCAATAAGAGTTGTAAGTTAGCATCTTCATCCATCCAATCCTTCAACTGACGAGTTAATTCCAATTTAATTTTTAGGGACGTTTTGAACCTATACACATAGTTGACGATTCTATTAAATAAATAGCGATAAACAAATAGAAAAACTACAGCGGCAGTTGCAGATAAACGTCGGTCGAGGCCGTGTTGCTGACATTGGTTATTCGGGATTTTGACCTCTGGTGTTACGGCCAACGAAAAAGTTTAGGCTCTATTAAAGTGGACACTTTTAAGTAGGAAATGTCGTTTCACGTTATCAAATCTCCGAGACAATTCCATTCTAAAGCATAACAATAAATAAATAGGTCGTCTTCCTCAGTCGGGCGATTATGAAACGTTCTAAAAGGAAACTGACGTGCTTTATCTACACTCACCAAATGAAAAATTCAATAAGTCATGTGTAATCTATATATGAGTTCTATGTAAGGGTACTTTGTCGGTTAGGCTGATATGTGTAAGAAAAATATAGAATACTATATAATTTTCAGCTATATCTATTATTTTAGAGCTATTTTCTGCTGTAAAGCGTTATCAATTAAACCGTGAACCAAGTTTCTTTTGCAATCGGTATTACGTCTGTTATACGAGTATTATCAACATTTTCGATATCGTCACTCCAAATTTAGAAAAACCGCAACCCAAACAACCCGTTTTCGTTTTCCTGCTACGCCCTCGCACGTATCCACACCAAAAGACAGTGAAATTTCCTCTTACGTGTCGTGTTCGATAAAAGCCGCGATAGCCGAGTAGCCCTAAATACGCGTCAATAATATCAACATCAACAGAAGTCGTTTTAGCGGGTCCGTCGATGATTATTACACACGTATCTGTGCCTAGTGCAGCGTCTGGAGGGGCTGAAGGGGGCACGGGGGCATCGAACATTGACCAGGAAACATCGTACATAACCTTCAAATGGCTCTGTCCTTGGCTTCTTCTCCTCGTTGTAGTTGTTGTAATAGATGCAGTGATGCGCGACGCAGCCCAAACCAAACCTAACTTAAATCAAAGTGCGCTGCGCTACCGCTAGCAGCGTTGCCGACTTTATCCCTTTATCCCAACACTTAGGGAATTAAAATTCAACGTGCTACTGATAACGTTAACATTGTTGCTATTAAATGTATTTTCAGAAGGGCGATTAGATGGGACGTTTGCTTTCGTTGGGCAGTAATCGCGGTTCGCTGGGACCTGTGACCGACGGTCACTAGTTCATTGACATCGCTAGCGACTTTCCGCAAATCCAAGGTCACCCGCTTGCTTGAAATTGATGCACATTGCACGCAGGCAATCGTACACTCTTTTGTTTTGCTCCTCTTTTGGAGGCAACATCCAGAGTTGCTGACGCTTCCGTTGTACGCCGTTTTACGCCACGCACTGTTGATTGTTGTAAACGTTTTGGTGGGTCACTGATGAATTGCCACATTTGGCCGGCAAACGCCACACTTCGCGTTTGTTTACGCTGGTGAATTTGGTACCAATAATGTTCCTCTTTGGAATGCACCTATCTGTGTAAGAGGAGGACTAGGTATATTATTGGCTTGATAAGGAGGCGAATTTCAATATTAGCACATAATCGTTTAATTTTGAGTTATTTGTAAATACATTATATCATAACGTCAGTGTAAGGTTCAATAATGTTTCTCACGTGAAACTCCAAAAATAGCGTACCTAATGATAAACGCTAAAGACATCATTTATTTCGAGTTAATTTCCACTAAATAACTAAATTTCCTAATAGGGATTATTCGCGATCTCAAGTTTATCATGCTTAACCCTCATATTTGTGTTATCGTCATAACGATACAAGAGAGTATCTACGTGAAGATACAACTAAATTGAAGATCCAGAATACCTGATATAATGATATCTGCGATATGATACCGTATCTCTCAGGTACAAAAAATTCGAACCAGGGATTCATTATTCTCCATTTTTTCCAAAGAATTTTTATTCATTGCATAGTAGATATTAAATTATTTTGATGTATAAAAGAGCCCGTGTTCCCAAACCAAACAACTTTGTACTTCAAGAAGAAGTGCTGGAACAAATTGATCAGGAAGACATTATGATCTATGCTTAGTAATACTACTACTGGCAAGCAGTCATGCCAAGGGCTCGAGTTAGTAAATTTGGTGGTACTAATTTTGATAAATAACATTTTTTCATTCAGATTTTCTCCTTAATTTTATGCGTAAATTGAACAGTACGATTTTCCTTCTCTTGCAAAAAGTATAAAATAAATTATCATTTCTATACAAACGTTTATTCATTGTTATTCAATATTTCGACTTGCTCTTAATACCAATTAAAAAGTTAAAATTGGAACATTTACTTTCTGAATGAAAATATTTATGTAAGTAAGTGGTTCGATTTTTTTTGCACCTAAGTGTATTTAGACCTTCCCTATGTTATCTTACAACAACTACAGTTTTGTTTTGTTAAAATGCTATTAATTTAATTATCAACTCATTGTCTTATTAGATGTACGTTTATGCAAGATTTCTTCGTAATAAAGTTTTAAGTAAACAGTATGGTAATTACGAATTGACAGGTAATTAACAGTCTGTTTATCGCGATAATGCTGCTGTTATGGAACTTTTTATTTTTGCGAAAAATCGTTAAACTTGAATATATGAATTTTTTTAAAGAATTTTGTTTATTTTTGTAGTACACATTCAGACAATGAAAAAAAAATTAATAGTTATTTGTTGATGTTTACCATTAGGTTTTATATAAATATTCATATTTAACGAAGTATCTACTTCGAGAATAAGGCTTTTCTTTGTTTGTATACATATATCTACATAGTGATAAATATCCAATAAAATTGATTGGCTATAATTTTACGTTACAAAATAAGGTAGTTTCTCAAGCTTTAATTCAATAATAAAACTTTCCGAATTATAAATATAGAGCAAGCTAAAGGGTAGTTATTTTCCTAAACATAGCCTACGTTAAAAATAAGACGATCGACCTAAAAAGATAAATATAAAATGTGCATATGACTAAAAAAAATCTGAATGCAAAATAGTAGATTCTACTATATTAAAAATAAATGAGGAAATTTTGAAATACCTACTTATAATTGATTCGCATTCAAGATCATATAATTTAAAGGTAGGTTGATTGACTGGCAATGACAGATTCTCTCAACGAAATCCGGTGTCTTATGACTCGGAATCCTTGTTCCTATAATTAATTATTTTCCAAAGAGTGAGCAAGACCACACGAAATCTTACAACGACCGTTCGTATTAACGTTAAAGTGATTTTTAGCGTAAAATTAAATTAAAATTAAACGTATACTTGCATACATCCTGAGTTATTAGAACGTAACTTTTTCGTTCGGCCACATCCTTGTTTTCAAAGGAAAAAGGAAGTCAATTATTGCGAATTGTAAATAAACACCGAAAATAAAGAGGCCTTGAAGTTAATTTTATACGAAACAATGTATAAACATTAAGTGTGAAGAAATTTTTCCGATTGAATCCCGGTGCTTTTACAAGCTATTTTTAATTTATTTTTCAACGATAGACGTCTCTTCGGGTTTCAAGTAATTTGGAAATATAAGTACCTACTTAAATTATTTATTATTACCATTTTTCAAATTATTATTTTTGAGGATAAAATTTTATTATTGTTATTTTGTCGTTGATATTTTGTACATATTTGTAAGATTTTTGTACTTTTCAAATTAATAAGGAGTATAATTTCATTGAATAACCATAATAAGAAACAAATAATCGGGATATCCTGTCAAACAAATATAAAAATGTATCTAATTGACATACATTAACAACATTTCGATAATTTATTTAAAAAATTATACCATTATTTGAGTTCATGATCATATTTTTTTTGCCTACACTTTCACACGTCGTACTTACGTTATGTGGATTGATCTGTTACCAGACGACCATATGACCCGAAAATAGTTCATGACGTGACGTAAATTTAAGAAAATTGGAGGCCCCATTTTATCTTAACATGACAGCTACCAGTGAATCGAAGTAATCCTGATTTAGAAACAGGTGGACAAAACCGGAAAACTTTCTAACAATTGGAATTAAATTTTACACGAAATCATTGCATTCATCCTGCTAATGCCCGTGAATTTAGATTATAAATATTAGGTATACACCTAATATCAGAAATAAAAATAAATTCCACCTACGTTCGGTATTCCGAACAGTTTCCTTATCCAATTTTAAATGTCATTGCAATCAGCACATTATTGGAACGGGTCAAAATTTAAATTTGAAAATGGGACCCGTACTGTTTTGAATAGTTGCATTAGCATATCTCGAAACGCAAAATTTTTGTCGTCGAATTAATTAAAATATTTCGGAATTTCAATATGTTTTGACTACAACTTAATTTTCTAATTTGTCTAATAGATCAAGGCCAATTAATGTTTATCCAAAGGCTCAATGTGGAAAACATACAACACGAAATGAGACAATTTCAAAACTGGACTTAATTGTGATCTATAGCATTTTCAATACTAATTAAAATGTATTTTTTGGGCAGGTTATATAAATCAATAACAAAAATCCAGGTATTTTTTTAATGCAGACGTTAAGCAAACCATGGAATCTAAAAAAAATATCTAATAATACCTTTATCTACCCTAAAAAATAAACACTATATTATTTTTTATTTGCATAGTTACTGCTATCGTTTGCGGCGACGCGACGCACTTTCGAGAAAGATGCAAATTGAAAACTGACCTGCCTTGCGCCTTTGGCGATAACATTTCGATATGAAATTTCAATATTTGGTCGGTGGAATGAAATTACATTATTAAATAGTATAAATAACAGATGAGATAAAAAATCGAAAACATTTTTTTATCGCAATTCAAATAGCGACTGCTAAATTTAGGTGTCACCTTCAAAATTTCGAGTGGATCCTGCTAATGAACAAACAAAAAAAATGTTTAAGCCCTGGTTTCCTCGAAAGCGGTACCGACAAATTGCGACCGCAATAATGCGACGAATGACGTCATAGAAAACTGTACCATACAAATCATTACCAGTGGTTTTTAAGGAAGCGTTGGTGGTCACCGCAACGCAATATGACGGTGCCGGCATAGTGAATGCGGTAGCCATTGCGTCGAGAAACAGTTCGTCAACGATTTATTACGGTGGTGTTGTGTACGGTGGCATCTTCTGTGATTCGTTTTTATATTAAAAAATTAATAAAATAGGTATTTATGATTTATATTACAAAGTTTACGTATGTATTGGTGTTTTCTTGTAGCGTAATGTGTTCTAAAATAAAACCCACTGAATGGACAAGCGAGCAGGACGAAATATTAATAGATTTTGTGAAAAATCACGAATGTTTGTACAACGTTCAATACAAAGATTATAGAAAAACACAACTGAAGCAAAGTTTGTGGAGGGAAATAGCCGAGATACTCCAAATAACAGGTAATACATTAATACGTACAACTTCTCATTACCATAAAAAATATTTATTTATAATAGTTTACATTCCTATGATTGATTTAGTTTTCTCGGTAATGCTGTTCCTGCCATGCTACAGCACCGGGTCCATTAAAATACGTTTTAAATGTCTCACGAATTTCGACTGCTATATTTGCCCCACGTACGTTGTTGTGAATTAGTGGAAGTAAATTTTCTGTAGGTAATGAGTATTTCTCTGACGATGTCGATGTCGGAAGTATATTTGCTTCTCGCAGAAGATTATATAAAATACAGGCACACATTATTAGTTTATCCGCGGTTTCTGGATGCGTAGCAATTGGCTGAAAAAATATTCGAAAAAATGCACAAAGAATGCCAAAGGTGTTTTCAGTGGTTCTGCGAGCTCGGGAAAGTCTATAATTATAGATTGCTTTAGATTTATCAGCCACTGATTGATTTCGTGGATATGGTTTCATGAGATGTTCATGAAGAGCGAATGCCTCATCCCCGAGAATAACATGAGGTACCAGAATATTCGTACCAGGTAGTGGTTGTGGCGGAGGAATACTAAATTCTTTCTTCAGAATCTTTTGTCCAAAACTACTTTTTAAATATATGCCTAAAATAAAAGTTGTTTCATCAGAAAAATTAAAAATTACATTCATTGGAATGCATTTACCTGCATCTCCTTCTCTCCCGTATGAACCTATGTCTACCGCAATAATTTTATTATCTGCATCCACAAGTGCCAACATCACTACCGAATAAAAGTCCTTGTAATTGAAGAAAGTTGAACCACTATTTTTTGGAGCCTTTATCCGAACGTGTTTACCATCAATAGCTCCAATGCAGTTCGGAAAATTCCATAGAGATCTAAATTGCCTAGAGATTGTTTTGAACATTTCCTCTGTTGGTTGTGGCATTACCAAAGTGAGCATTCTTGTAACAATGGATTCAGCAACCTGCCTTATTATTACACTAATCCATGAATGGCATATTCTAAACTGAAACGCCAATGATCGAAATGATTCTCCTGTAGCCAGAAACCTAAAAAAATAACATGTAGTACTTTGCGACACTTACCTCATTGTTGTTTTTATATTTATAGATACGGAGTGCAGCAAGAGGTGGGGATATGTAAGAGATTACTATATAAAGAGACGAGGAAAACCTGGCACGGGTTCGTCTGGGGAAGCAGCGAAGAAAAGATCGGAACAGTTGTCATTTTTAGATAGTATCTCTTCGGGCAAGAGGAGGTAAATTTAAGTTGCCTCATTTTGCTGATATTAAAAAAAATATTTTATTTTCAGCACTCTCAGCAACATACGTATACAACAGTCTGAATCCCAAGAGAGTGTGGAAAATAGCACGGCTCATTGCAGTAAAGACGATAACAACATAGAGCAACAACAGTCTGAATTATTTACTGCAGACGATACTAGCAGCAATATTTCAGATATTCAAGAAGCCGGAGTTGAAACTGCAAAAACTCCAAGAGTTATCAAACGTAAATGTCCAACTACATCCACATCTGCTGATGAACGTTTGAAAATATTAAAACAAATAGCCGAAAGGCAAGATCTAAAAAATTTGGAAAAGCAAGATGAAAATGATTTATTCTTTGGATCCATGGCAAAAATCACTAAAAAGCTGCCAAAAGTCGTTCAGGCTAGACTCCGAATGGAAATTGGAAATTTAGTAGGGAATGCAGAGATTGAACATCTCTCAGCACCATTGCCATGTTCTGAGTATGGTCCACCATCATCAGGTAGCTCCACATCATACAACACATTTGTTTCCGAGGATTCTGTAACTCTAATGGGAGCATTCGCTACTGCAATGGCGGAGTCCAGCCGAAGCAACTTTACAAATTTGTAAATTTATGACACACATGTAAACATGTCTGGAAATAAAAGTTACTTTTGTGTTTGATGTAGTTAATATTAATTATTAATATTAGTTACTATTACTGGAAATTAATAGGTACATACCTTAGAAGCAGGCATAACTTTTGCTCAGGAGTCAATGGATTTTTAACACGATTTGTTGGTTTTGAACAAAGATCTTCTTTTATATATCCTAAGACGTAATCAAATAAGACCGGAGTCAATCGAAAATATTCCCTGAACTTATTTTCGTTCGTATATAGATGGCGACAAATCAAAATTTGGTATGCACCCTCTGCAGTTCTTTTTTTAAAAAGGTCAGATTCACTTCTTCTATGAATCTCTTCCTCTGATTCCTCGCCATTCAATACTACCAAAAGAGCAACATCGAGATCGTCCATGTCGCTTGTTTTTAACGCAAAACGGTACTGGCGGGGCTTTCTGAGTTTACACATTTAATTGCCGCAATTAAGAACCCCGATTTTCCCACCGCAATCTGACGTCATTATTCGCATTATTGCGGTCGCAATTTGTCGGTACCGCTTTCGAGGAAACCAGGGCTTTACTGTACTCATACGCTTCAGTTGACACGAACAGTTTTAATTTTTTTGGAAATATTTATTAGGTGTTTGCGCAAGATTGAGGTAGGTAATTGCGTTATAAGCATAAAAAATAAGTCTCACCTAAATAAAAACTAACGATCATTAATTACTACATATATCTAGCAGGATCACTGCTTTATTTTGTAGGAGATACAGGACATTTGCATTTAGTTTTATATGGTGAAAGAGGATAAAATATGAGTCCAATTGAGGTAGGTTAATTAATTGGAAGTTATGAAACAATATGATTAGATAACGATTAATGATTGGTCTATACAATAAAAAATAATTTTGTTTACTGACATAAATTATCTTAGACGCTTTTGGACTGTTTGAATACATTAAATTGATCAGTATACCTAATGTTTAAAAATATTTCTATTTATAATAAAGAACTCGAGTTAAATAAGTACACATGTTACGAGGATATTTAAAAAATGACTTTAAAACTAGCCCTTTGTGTGAGCAAAACAAATTACAAAAGCCCAGTGAAACGAATCAATGCAGATTCGAATACTTACCATCGGAATTTTTCGTTAGGTCATACCTACAATTTAAAAAATCAATTTCCTTTCATAATATTTATTCAACTCATTGCAATAAACGGTAAACAAAAAATACGTTAAATAATTAATTACCAATAACCCCGTAAAAAACAAATACGACAAAAATCCGTGAAAACGAGGTGAAAATTCAATATTGATAAAAATTTGCGCGGTAGTAATTGAACGTTGCTATGTTGATTCCATGAAGCAGAACTAGGCATGGCAAATTTTTCGGATTATGTAAAACTGACCTTAGTCAATGTCACTAGTGAACAAAAATAGACCACCGCTAGCTAGACTTTCGGTTTCTATGAGGAAGCGCAGACCGGCGATAAAAAAAAGACGGAGTAGGAACATCATTTGAATTTGTTATTTGTTTGTCTGTTCGAAGCAATTGAATTTTTAATAGTAATTTTTTTAAGTATTTTTAACCGTTAATCAACGTCTGCGAATAATGTTTTGTTATAATATTTGCGATGAAGTAATTTCTTCAATTACTGTATATTTAAAGTTTAAAGTAGGTTACTATATTTGAATTTTTAAAGACTTCTTACATGGACAATATTTAAAATCTTGCCGATTAATATTTTAATGAATCTTTTAATGTAACAAATGCGCGAGAATCGATATTTCGATTTTTCTGTAATTTTCTCATTAATATACATCAGGACTAATTATTATTTCATCGACTAGATATGTGACATATGTATTTACATAAAAACAAAAAAGAATTATCTATCAAAAATATTCAAAAATAAGTGAACAATATTTTCACAAAAACGATTTTTAAATATCCCATGCGTATGCTTTTAAAAAACTGTTTGAGCCAAGCACCACCTTTTCCAATAAATTTTTCCATTAATAAATTGACGCCACGGAATAATGGCTAGGTATACGCATTTTGTTTTTTAAGTATTTGCCAATTTTTTCCAGTTATTTTTAAATCTAACTGCTTATTTCGAATTATATTACTACCATTTCCTATTTTGTGGTTCTGACTAAGCAACGCGTCTCGACTTAGGCTAGGTCAAGTTATTCGTAAAACCTACAAAACAGTCCCCATAACCCCCTCACCTTGTTCAAACAGGTAATAAATAAATTAGCTTTTTTTTTAAATTTCCCAACAGTACATTTTTTAATGAAGGTTTTACGAAACTCTTTTTTAGGTATAATTAAATTAGAATATAAATCCGATTACAGATAGTTAAAAATTAAAATTGGGAAGGATTTTTGTGAACGGGGAATAATTAAGATGTAGATTTCTAGCAACTGGAAAAATCGTGCAAGATTGTGTTATATTACAATATACCTACATAATTAGTAAGGTGTAAATAACTTTAATAGTTAGTGTCTAGACCGTGCTTAAGAAAAAAGTTTATCTCAATATATTATGCTATAACCTAGGTCATGCTTTGCAAATACAAACACCTTGCGGAATTGTTTTTTAATTTGCACTATTATTAGGAATTGCGTTTTTATTTTTTTTACAATTTTGAGGCAAGGCTTATACAAGATTAAGAAGACCTTGAAATCCGTGTAATAATAAAATAATCAAATAATTTAGTTGATAAGGGGTTTTAAAATGCTAAAGTGTATCTGAATCAGTGCACATTTAAAAAAAACAGAATCGTGTGCAATATATTTTTGACAATCACGTTGGATTACCAAATATTAGAAGGAAGATAATATTGTTTTCATTCGGTTTACGAAGATGTGGAAAAAACCGAAAGAAATTAAATTAATTATATCAAATGAAGGCGCCAACGATATTATAAATTAAACATAATGCAAATAAACATTATTAAAGATATTGAGGTAGGTTAAGTTTCATTATCATATCGACAATATCTAGAAATGATAAAATAGTTGATAAAAATTATTTTTAACAGAATCGAAACTTCCTCCGGGTTACAAAGCAGAACTCTACAATAATTAATGTAAATTCTTTTTAATCAATTGGGAAACACAATCATATCCGTGCGAATAGAACCGATATCAACCAATTTCAACAGATCTAACACATTAGTGATTTGAACAAAAAAAAGTGGATTTAGAGTAGTACTTACTTGAGTGGAAAGGTTGATAGAACTGCTGGGACATGTGATTCGCCGGTCTCTGGTGTGAGTTGTTCCAGGAGAACGGATGTCTCGGAAACAAGGAGCCTACAGGTGAATGTATGGACGGCTGGAGTCTCGCCTTCAGTTCATCTGTCGATGTGTGGCCGCTTGAAGAGCTGTCCACGTCCGAAACTCCCGAATCTGCTGGACTGGGCGGAAGGGAACCTAGAACAAGAGCGCACAGAACTGTACGACAGCAACTACTACATCATTTCTCAACAATAAAAGATGTAAAAATTGGGTTCAACAATTTTTCAACAGGTCAACGTTTCATTACTTCAATATTTTAATCTAATAATTGTAAGACAATTTAGCAAGTATTTATTGCAATAATAATTAAATCACACGATATTAAAGAAGAAAGGTGATTAGTGGAATACGATTACTAATTAGTCAAAAAATTATAAATAAAATGAAAAAAAAAAGGAATAAAATCTGGACAACGGAAGATAAAAGGGAGTCAAACGCTGCTAGATAATTCAAATTGTTATTGTTTTACGGAGTAAAAATAACTTCCAGTTCCAATGAATAAAATATCTCTGGAGATATTAAAAAATCTTTAAGCCAATTTCAATTTTGCGCCAACGTTTTATAGAATTTTTATCGAGAATATAATGGTGATTTTTAGAACGCGATAAATACAAGTTCAATATAAACAAATTTATAATTTTATTTATATAACCCCTTTATTGTTTGGAAAAGCTCGGTTTAAATCGACAGTTAAAAAGTTTTATAAGCCAAATGGTAACTATTTTTATTTCACGAACACAAATTTTATTATTGAACAGGTAATCGTGCTAAAATTAAATAAAAAATTACCTAATAACGTAACGCTTGCTCTAAAACAGGATATCCTAAGCTTAATTAAGGGAAAAAAGTTTTGTGTACAAGAGAAAATGAAATAAATGTTTTCGTCTTGGCATCGAACAAGGATTAATAACAAACTGTTTTTCCCAAAGGAACTATAAAGACGGGACCTAGGCGAAGCTAGACAAATCTAATTCCTTATAATGAAATATTCTAAGGGTGAAAATTGTGAAGGGTAAAGGAATAGCGCCAGGTCGGCCGTCATTAGTTACGCTGCTTTTGTTGGAAAGGGTAGTAAATAAACAACACACCCCATAGCATGTGGAAAAACCCTAACAATTGAACAGGTTTTAAATCCATCGTAGATGTCCGGTCCATCCCTCTATGTCCGGCCTGACCTGATGACCTTTTTGCCCATTAATCATATCTATTATACAAGACAGGGTCATTTATTCCAATCGCCCAGCTCGACTTACCGGCCCAGCGATTCATTTAATCACCAATTTCGAATGCGTTGCCTCACTGGAGGAATCCAGATTATGTCGTTACTTATACTGACCGTTGGTTAGTGCTTTTATCAAAGGATATACCTACGTGAGAACTTCTTTTCGGTAGTTTGGGTGTCGGAATTGTCTTGCAATTTGCATACTCATTCAGCACCGAGAAATGCTTTTGATTTATGCGATCGTCGCTCACTGTTATTCGCCATCGCCTCGGACTTTGTCGAAAAAATGTCGCGAAAGAGTTTTTGGTTTGGCTTCATTTGCATTTTTTCGGGTGTGGTTGTCAAAACACGAGTAGGTAACCGACAAACAGCGCGGATCACGGCATAAAGGGGATTTGTTAATTCCAATAAAAAATATCACAAGTAGATGTAACCGTTTTTATTTCAGAACGTGCTAATATTTATTACTGTAGTACATAGAGGTTCCTGATACACGGTACTTGCTACATTAATAATTCAAGAATTCTATATATTTTAGAGCTGTTATAGTTATAAAAATCATACCAGACTGGTCGGAAGTGGAGTAATGAAAAACGTTCCCCGTCGGAATTTTAATGCATTCAACAAATTGGTCTTGCATTATCTGAAGTCAAAATCTAAAGGATACAAGATAATGATCCTCTTAAATCATAGGTAAAGCTAATCCTTTCTACCTACCGTTTCATAATGGACCTCTAGGTATGTAAAACGGTTTAGCGCATTAAGAAAGGTGTGAGATGGGCTGCAGGTATAAGAATCTGCGAAATTTGTCACAACAATCCCATTACAAGTAGCCTCATAATAGATCTGAGACACCTGATTAGGGATACAGTACAAAAGATATGGTCCATCTTAGGTAAAATAATGTAATGGATACTTTTATGTTTTTCCGCTGTCTTCACTTCATAGAATATAAGTCGACGCACAAAGGGTGAATTTTTGTTGGAAAAGATTTACATAACATTGGCGATAGGCCGTTTTTTGGTGGTCCAACAGATTAAAAATAAATGCTAACAGACAAGCATAGTATATTAAAATGAGGCCAAGGGTTGTATTCCCTGTCAATCGAAAGATATTTTTTACTGTTAGATATGAATAATTTTTCTTATTTCATTCAAATCATCAGTAGTTAGATAGATACATATTATACCTAATGCGTTAAAAACTGTATTTGTAAGACAAACCTACAATGTTTTGTAGTGAGTAACAAACGATTTAAAAACAATTAGTTATTTGCCTATTGTGATAATTAAATTTGATTTAAATATAACTTCCGTTATTGAAGATATTGGATTTCGACAACGTTAATAGGAAAGTAGATTGATTGTAAATAAATCGGTGTTGTTTGTTCGGTTAATTATTCCACAAATTTATTAGTAGATATATTTTCCTGCAGTCGAAGAAAATGGCTTGATCGTAGAAAAGCAATTACTTACTTAGGTATGTTACGAGGTACAAAAAAATATATTTCCTTATTATAAATTGAGTATTCGACTTTTTTAATTGCTTTTCCTATCGCGTAAAATATATGCTAAAGGTCATTGCGACATCTAAAGAAATCGTCGAGTTTCTTTGGGTCATAATCTCCATTCAATGCGAAGAAACAATATTGATCTTGCGGCATTCTTCCTTGTTCAAATAAAAAGATGAGAGACTTAATATTTTTGTTGTGCAACTTTGAAAAGGGTTGAATTTGGCCTTTCGTTGGACAGCTGTACAACCTCGTATTGTGTCAACTTTCGAAACCCCGATGACCAAAATATTCGGTTTCACTCTGCACACTCATCGAAAGGATTATGTTAAACGCTCGGATGTTTTTCCGAAAAATGCGTTCTTTTGACGCGTGTTTGCGAAGGGTTGCGATATGTTGGATGGATCTGCGAACAGCTGTCACGGATTTTCAAGAAAAATGCATTATGTGTGGGTGAATGCCGAAATTGCAACCTAAAGGGTGTTGCTTTCGATGATATAATAATACCTTATGGGCAGATGTGATTGTATTAGAATATAGAGACCTCAACGTCAGATATGGCAAATATGAATAATAGATTTTTGTGCGTAACGAAATCGACGATTGTATTGAATGAACAAATATTTTGTCGAGCGGGATGATATTTCCAACAATTTTTCCAGAAATTATTTATTTAGTTTGTTTATTTCTCTAATTGTATATTAAATTTATAATAACTGATCAAACTGAAACTAATTAATAGATATTTTTAAGAGCTTATCGAAGTAGACTTTTTAATTATGAAATCTAGCTAGAACGCTTGAATAATGAATGAAATTGCTGAAACAACTTTCAGTTAAAGAGATATTAAAAGTAATTGTTGAGAAAGTGATAAATAATAGCGCGCTAGTTTATTCGAAGTATTATAAAACGAACAGTCGGTAATTAAAAACAAGGATGCAGAAAATTTACTAATTTCTCATAATTTTCTTTTTTTTAACAACTTACTGTTAACATTCTATCAGATATCGAAGGCACTTCGATAAATAGTTTTACACTTGTGCAGTAAACAAACACGCAAAGAAAATTTCTCATTTAAAATCCTAATTAGTGCTAAATTATAATTAATAGATATCTATTATTTATCCCTCATGAAATTCCATAATGCAAGTTACAGAAGGATAACACCGAATAAATCAATAAGTTGATAATGAAATAGAATAATAGAAAGCAAAAGTACAAAGGATTACCATAATGTAGATAAAATATGGGATGTTTCATGTGTATTCATGAAAAAAGTAATTCGATAAGCGTACGATAGGATCCTAACGGATAAAATTATTTCATTTTCCCACAGTGTATTTATCTAGTTTTAAGGGTTGAATCGAGAAACCAGACTTCCCTTACGCTTGACCACTGGTCAACTAGGATATTAAAAAAAAGAGAAACTTTTAAGCGGTCATTTACGTACCTTGAAACTAGTTTTCTTGGTCTTAGTTTGATGTAATTTTTCCGATAGGGTCCTTTGTATCATATAATTTTTGGAGACGCGTTCGTCCCTTTGCTAGGGTGCATTTTTGTTGAATAAAGTTTAAGTTAAAACTGTTCTTCGAAGTATTTGTATAATAAATAATAAGCAGAGGGTTGAGCGACAAAAATGTGTAATGGTTATATTCGCTTATTCGCAAGCTGTTACTTGAAAAACTCGATTTTGCAGGTAAAAATTAGCATTTTTACGATTATTGCTCCTATAGAAGGGGTTCTTTGATTGTCGGGTAAGAGCTGACAGAGGAAGTAAGGATAGATTGACCATGGGAAATGCGATACGGGATTTGATATTACCGACAACGGCAGCAGCGGTTCCTTTGAAAAATATCTTATTGAAAAATTTAATCCCAATTTTCAAAAGAAATTATATAGCTAAAGAGCACTCGTATGCCATATAGGTCCGTTGCTGCGAAATAAATAAGGGCTCTGTAACAACTACAAATTCCAGAAAAATAAAATGTCAACGTACCAGTTGTAGTAGTGGGATATACGGATTTCCTTCGACCATATTCACATAAACTTGGATGTTGCAATTCTGTCCTTTGTCGTGAAAGCAATTGATGTAGTTGGTTGTAGTGATTTTGTTCTTTGTCAACTGAAAATAAAAGAAAGATCATAAAAAATATTATAGTGCTAAACCAGAGCTAATTTTACAACTGCAAACTGAGAATGAAGCTTTGAGGTATTCGGGTAATCTGGGTAAATTTTTAAATTTTGATATCTCTGATAATATACATTCCATCAATTCGCAATTGATATCTATAACTACTGTTGATAATGTATTTGAAACTATGTTCTCGGAATGAGATCAATATATTTTTTTTCCTAAAAAAAGACACTAAAATTAATTCCTGTCTTAGTTAAAATTGCAAATTTTAAAAATCCGCGTTTATCACCGTTTTTATGATAATTCAACTTTTATTAAAAGTCGATAATATTTTTTATTGATTATCCATATCTATAATTTTCTGCATTATCTAATTTGCATGAATTATTTGCATACATATTTTCGGTATGCACTCATTCGTAAATATAAAACATCTCCGATGAATAACCAATTTTAGCTGTATTTTTTGGTTTTCCTCAAACTTCTCATTTATAAAAAAAAATGAGGAAGAATTCTCGTTTGTAGCCTAACAGGTCTTGATTTATCATTAAATTATTTAATCTGAGATACCATCCTGTTAGAAAAAAATTAATAATGGGCCTGCCCACAGGCCTGAAAGGGTTAAAGCTATTTTTTATAGGTCAAATACTTTAGAAGGGTTTCCTACCTGTTCTATCTTACAACTATCAACGTACGGTTGTGGTACGGTACTATAATATAAAAATTCTGTCTGTCTGATCGTCTGGGATTTTCTAATTTTAATATGTATTGAATTCGTTGGAATATTGGCTCTCTTTGAAAACATCTATCAGTTTTAAATAAGGATCTAATACTGTTTAGGGTTGTTTTTAGTATTAGAATTTACATTAACAATTTTAGTTTAATTAATCAACAAACCTGATATAATATTAGTTGTTTTAACACTAACAATTGTAAATAAAAACATAAATATAATGCAATCGCCTACTTCTCGCAAAGAAATTAACACAATTTATTGTAAACAATTTATCAATAGGACAAACAATATTTTTCCACACAACAAGCATAGCCTTAACCTAAATAGTAGAACAGCTTAGTAAACATTAAAATGACGTAGTGTCTGCCAAACAAGTACTCGCACTATGAATTTTATAATTGTTAAACTATTGGATTAAAATAAATTAACAATACCTATCGATCTAACAAAAGAGCACTTCTGAAAGAGTGAAACAACTGTTTGCTTTCTTTTCTCTTTGCTAAGAAACTGATAAAGTGGGTTATCTCAATATCCAGGAAATTCAGAATTTAACGGTAATAGTTGTAATAGTAAATGGTTTAAAAAAGAAACGAAATTTTTAACATTAGGGGCGTGAAAAATTTCTAATACATAGTTAGTCATTAGGACATTACAATTTTTTGCTCGGAAGCCAAAAATTTCGGTCATTTATTTACTATTTTTAAGCGACCTCATTCCTAATTTTTAATATTTCAAAATAATTCGGAAGCTGTTTGTTAAAATTTTAACATACTTTTTTAATTTTCGCGACACGGAGATTAGTAGACGGAGAACTGAAATAAGTTGTAAACACTTTTCTGTATTTTAATACCTCAATTTTAATATCATCACTTAAAAGATTTCGTTGTTTTTTCACTAAACTCTCTAAATATAAACATATTTATTTGTTATTAAATTTTAATTACCTATTACATGTTTCTGTCATTTTGTTAAAACTAGTTTTGAAAAAATGCGGTTGTTTTTTTGGCTCGCTTTGTACTCTGTAGAGTCTTAATGATTTTTTTTAAAGTAACTTTGATGAGTGGTACAAGGTTGTTTCAGTATCATTTGAAAACCAACCTGTGTGCATGTGTGTGTGAGAGATTTCATTGCGACACGGAGTGGGAAATGTCAAAATAACTGGGACAGCAGCTTAGCGAAATAAATTAAATTTGCCAGTTAAATTAGTTGGAATTGATGTCTGTTAAAGTAAAAATAAACGATTTATTTTTACTAAAATTTCATAAAATTTTTCTTATTGTTCTTATTAAACGTTTAATTAAATTATTTCTGAAAATGTCGTATAAAGTAGGCCACAGATGAAACGCCAATTCCTAATAATTTCAATAGCGTAAACACACTCAAAGAAAAATAGGTAATTAGAAAATAGAGATTTCATATGTTTTATCTACAGTATCTCTATTTACTTGCTCTATTTGTTTAATTTTTCGAAGAAGTTTTCTTTCTAATTCTATTTTTATTCACTCGCTTTTGATAAAATACTGAAGTCACTATTGACCTAGTTTTGTATATTTTCTTGGAGTTAATAAATTATAAGAAAAGTGTCAATTAATTGGGTTAATCATATTATCACTAAAATCGACAATAAAATATAACGTGCGTGCTGGCTTGACTGTATAATACAGTTGACAGTTGGGCAATGAAAGTAAGCAAGTGCATTTGTTAAAAACCAGAAGCGCCGCTGTTGTTAGTATTTTTTAACTAAAAATGTTTACTTTACAAATTAATTAATGAAGCTATTGCACCAAAAACTACGATCCCGATAATCACGAATTTACTAACCTTAGTTTTTTTTTATTTTGATTAAATTAGTAATTATCAATCAAACACTTGTACACATGATTTACTAATTAATTATAACAAAATAAAAACTGTAATTAAGTGATTTTAGTTTGTAACGATGTTTAACAAACTGATATTTATTTAGACTCTGAGATGAATTCTATATTTAATAGCAATAAATAATAAATACATTTAAATCAATATTTTTACATAAAAAACCAGTTCTCTGATTAATTAGACTAATAATACGGAAATAACGTCATAAAAAATAAAGAGTTACAAGTAACAATTTGATGTTGTTTTTTTATAAAATTACAATGCAATATAGAATTTTAGTTCTGCAATTTATATGTGAAAATAGATGCTCTGATAAAATATATATCTTTATGTTAATCTAACTAAAAAGTTGCTATGAATAAATTTTGAAAGTGTTGGAAAATTTTGCAATGTAAAATTAACGAGAAAATAAAACCGCAATGCTGAATTAATAAATAAATAAAAAAACTTTATAAAAAAATAAGGTGTCTAGGTCAATTAAATGTGAGTATTTGAATTGTATTCTTTTTCTACAGAATAAGTTTCAGTGCAATTTTTACTTATTTTCAAATTCAAACAGGTTTTATTATTTTTTTCGATAAAATTCGCTGTCACTGACATACAACATACACACAGGTAGGTAGGTATGTATTTTTTCAGTACTCGCCGGCCTTAACCTACATAGAAATCAACTTTGAACAAGTACTTACATAATATGCTCGGTACGAAATACCAACTTCCTTTAAAAGGTACATTTTTTAACCTCATTACAAAATTTATGTCTGTCGTACCTCAAAACCCCGTAATCATATGGAAAATACGAAATATTTAGAAAATATGTGAATATATTTACCACATATAAGAGTTAAAAACGATGGGTTATGAAAATTAACGAGTTGTCAATTAATTTTATAATTTTCATTTTTTTATTATCATCCGAAAAATTGATATTTTATTCACCTAAGTATTTTTTCTTCCTAACTCAACAACGTTGTAGAAAAACCACCCTGTTATAAAAAAAAAATCTATTTGCGGGTGTGAAAAATATAAATCTTTCACATGACAGAAACAAAACGGAATATTTTGAAAAAGATTATAACGAACGAGGTTAATAGCACATTGAATTTCGCAACGCTTACCTTTGTTTTTTATTTTTCAAGTTTACTTATTATCTTATATAACGAAATATAGAGAGGTAATTAAACTAAAAATATTTTTATCAGCATCAAAAACAGTTCATCGTAAATACTTATAGAATTTTTGCCCTATTGGGTAGAAGCAAGGCGAATTTAAACTTAAATAAGTAGTAAATTCTTAATTAACTTAAATAAGTAGTTCATCTATTAAATTTATATCATGTAGTTTTGAAAGATATCTACTAAATTATGAATAGAATCAGATGACACAGATGCCACATATATGTGTATGTGTACGCGAGCTTAAGAAAGAAAGAACGGAATACTTCATGAACATCAAATTTTCTGTCCTAAAACTTTCAACCATGAAACTGTAGATATCAATAAAAATACTATTTTAATTCACAATTATGGTTAGCGACTTCAAAAGTTTCTATCATACCCTAACGAAACACTACAAAATGATTTATTGATTACATAAATTATGTAATAGAAATATTCAATGATTCCCACGTAATGTTTCGAAACTTTCGAAGAAGAACCGTTGGCTGCCTGTCCTGATTATCAATAGACAAACGAAATACTTTTTGAACCACACTCTATTAGTAGTACCGATGGTGTATGTGAGCACTTACAACTATTGTAACACGTTACTTAAGTTGAATGAAAATGAACTATAGTATAAAAAATATATAGTATCTTCCAGGAGTTAAATCAAACACGTTTTAAATAAATATAAAATAAATAAAAATAACGCAATACGTATTCTTATCACTCCGACACCATTTTTGTAATATTTTCGTACATATGTATAAACGAGGAATTTATTAACAGAGTATAGATATTGAGGAAAACCGCTAAAGCTATTGAATGAATATTACATTGTCTGTGGCAATTCTATTGACTACCTATACGGCTATGGAATGTAATGCAATGAAATATTTTTTAGGTCAAGGGAATAATCAGTTTCCGGTAAAGTATGGTGCTTGATCGTTCACCTATTTCTTCGTCGTATGAAATATCACGAAACAGAAGGCGAACTAGGTAAGGGTGGATATTGAAAATTTAAAACGAATAGAAAAAGTCGTTAAAACGAGAGTCTCAGTCATAAGTAGTCCACTATACAATACACGAAATTACCGAAATAAGACTTATTATTATTTTTAAATTAAGAATGAGCTTATTCCACAAATTGCAGTAAAGCATCGGCTTTCAAATTGTCGTATAATTACGCGCGCTCTTAATTTAAAAAAGATGATTTATGATTGTCCTTTATACACGATTTGAAAAATATCTACTTATAGTCTATTCATAAACGAGGCGGAGTTATCCGCCGTCGTGATCCTTGCAAAACCAATGCAGGGCGAACCATCCAAGTAATATTAAAATATTATCGTGAATATTAATTTTTTCTGCGTTGGGCAGGTATCTTCTGTGTAGCTTCTGTATTGGCTGGAATTTGTCCAATTGGTTGATTTATAGGCCTAATGGACTATCGTTTAAACTTTTATTCATGAAACGCGGTGCATAAAATTGCAATGTTAATAAAAACTACAATAATGATTTATAAGAAAATTGAGTTTCAGTTACTCAAGCGCGTGAAAATCGTAAAGCAAATAGCGGTCATGGTAAAGGTCAAATCGCAAAAAATATTTTGTACAGCGTACAAATGACCTTAAAATATAAAATTACGCTACAAATGTAGTAGTAAATTTAATTACAAAATACAACTTTAAATAAATATTTCGTATTGGGGGATTTAACGTTTTAATTAAAGCCAAATATATGTAATTCTTTGAAAAAAGGTACTGCAGGTATTATTAACGTAATTTCTAGCTAATTTCCTTGATTTTTTTCGTACATCCTGTGTTTATATCTTCAAACGATTTCGACATGGCAGTTGCACACTTTTCATTCTCGGCAACTACTTGATTCGATTGTATCGTTAAACATCCTATTCTTCAAAAGGGGAAGTTGTATAAGCATTTCCGGGTGACTAACAATCGTTTTTTACTCGAAACGCATGCCCTTTATTTGTCCGCTTGACCTTTTTTCATTCGCACGATATAAAAGGAATTCCTAAAATTATTTTTCCTCAAAGAATTTGAGGGAGTAGCAATCTTACAAGACCGAAGGAGAGATATGAATAATTAATAAATGCGGCTTTGAAGAAGGTGCTTTCTGAAGATTTGATGATATTTGGAATTTAATTCGATTTTAGAAAGGAAAAGTATAGTTAGCAGAACCCCATAAGTATATTGTAAGACCATTATTATTGTTATTTAATTTTGTAAGAAAAAAAGTAACCTTCAAACTGTTGCCTGCACATCAAACTTCCTAACTATTCCACAAACAATGTTAAAAATGTGCCAAGTTTCTAGCAGCCGGAAGATATTTTTGAAATAGCCAACGCAAGTATATAGTTCAATTATAAATATTGTCGACACGTGTTTGTATTTTTTGCATTTGCAAAGTATTCTCCTCCGAGATTTTAATTTTCTATTTTTACCCGCATACGTTCTCGTGCTTCCTTTGTTTCAATAATATTTTTTATTCATTTGCGGTGGAAATGATCTGAGCGCATTTCAATTGTTAACACGTGCATGCACACTTACTTAACTTTAAATATTTTTTTATACCTCACGTTTTCAAATTAATGTGTTAATAAGCTCACATTTATTTATATTCAAAAAGTATGACACAGATTTCGTACTGACACGTGCGGATATTAATTATGCATTAGACGATTTTCACTAATAGGGCTAATTTATTAGAACGTTTTATTCAATAAAACAGTGAAAGTAAATAATAGTTTTTTTTTGAAAATTAGTGTCTTTTCCTCAGCATAATAACTACAAAATTTCTGTGAAATCAAATTCGAATCTTAGGTTTAATTTGCAATGAATTATCCCCTCGGTTCCTTCTGCTGCTTCCTTCAATATTCTAACCAATTTTTCAACTGATTATATTATAGTAGTCGAAAGATTTACAGTAACGAGCTAAACATATTCGAATAGCTCGGCGTATATTTTAGGATTCGAATATTTATGCTTGGGATTTATTTTTCGCCAACAGATTTAGAGGCGATTTTTGTAATCGGCTGGAAGAGCAAGGTTACAGTTTGCTTGTTCCATTGGAGTTAAATAACGGCCAGTGTGTTTGAAAAGGAAAATCCACTCTCACTTTCAAAGGCGGGTGCGAAGACAGCGCTATGTAAACCGCTACATAATATTGATATTGGCAAAGGCTATTTTAAAATTAAACGAAACTCCAAAAGCCATTTTGCCTACATGAGATTTTGGTACTGTGAAACAAATTAAAAGGATTAAGAAAAACATTTTTTGCTTATTTGCTTATCTATTGTGACAATACATCTCAATTTTAATGGATTACATAGGTACTCGAGTAAAATGATGTATCGTATGTTGTAGTTGAAATGCTTTGATATCATGTTTCAGAATTATAAATATTTCCCGCACGTGATAATGGGAATAAATTTCGCAATACTTATGGAAATAGCTTGGATATTTATAAATAAAAATAATTACAAAGTACAGGGTGTAGTAGCCGGTGTTTATAACCCAGAACACAAATACACACTAATACTGAATATTAATATATTCCACTATAACGATTAACAATTAACTTTGCAACTTAACAATTAACAACTTAACGATTAGGTATAACTCTTATAATAATCTAACTACAGTTTCCTTATTCGCAAACCGTGTATCACTGCGCTCCCTTTGTTCAGTGAGCCGCCGAGAGCGATGACGCTTCCATCACACCACCCTGACTCACTGCCCAGGGTCGTCGGCTGTACTAGGTTTCCACATCCCTTCCTTTCTTTCCAGACGGAGTGGTTTCACCTTAGGTTGAGGCGGTGTTGCTAACTCCTGGGTCCGCTCCTGGTCGATGCTGTCGCTACACCTTGATGGAATCCCGGTGCTCGAGGTGGATGGTGATTTAATGGTTTCCGGGAATGCTGTAACTAAGGGATTGTCAGTTAACGAAGGGATTTTTTTCACGTGACTAATGTTTCGACGAATTTGTCTGTCCTCTCCTTGCAGAATAAGTTCATTACCAGACCGTTGAATGACGGTGTATTCGGAGCTGCCGAAGTTAGGCGTTAACTTATTGTACCGCACAACGTTTTTCACTATGACTTTGTCTCCCGGAGTTATATCACTATCTTTTGCTTTTCTTACTCTATCTCCTTTCTCTTTTCCTTTTTGTTTATTTATGGTATCTCTGTCTCTAGCTTCTTCATCTCCGTGCTCGATAGTGAAGTCTGATAAGGACGGAATTTTATCCCGAATATTTCGCCCAAACATTAATTCCGTTGGAGATTTTCCTGTCGTTCCATGCGGTGTAGTATTATACATCAGTATAAAATCTTGCAATGCCACTTTATAATCACGATTTCCTCTGACGTGAGCGATCTGAAGCCGTTTCAACAGTGATTTGTTCATGTTCTCAACTTCTCCGTTTGCTTGGGGCCAGTATGGTGCAGTATGAATGAGTCTAATATTGTTATTGCTGCAAAATTCTTTAAATTCGGCTCCAGTAAACTGAGGTCCATTATCTGCTCTTATGGATGTAGGAATCCCCAGTTTAGCGAAGAGTTCCGTCAGGTATTCGATTATTATTGTAGCTGTTGTTGAGCGCAGGAACTTTATGTCTTGGTATCTTGAATAGTAGTCAATAACAACTAAAACTTGTTCCTGGCTAGGTAATGGACCCATTAAGTCGATGGCAAGGAATTGCCAAGGAGCTGTTGGAAATTCGTGTCGATTCATGGGTGCTGGGTTTGATGGCAGAGATACTAATAAACAATCCTTGCAATTTTTTACAGCTTCTTCTGCTTGACGATCAATTGACGGCCACCATGTTTTCGCCCGGAGTCTTCTTTTCATTACCGTTTGCCCGGGGTGGCCTTCGTGTGCTAGTTGTATTGTACGTTCTCGTAGTGGTTCTGGCATAACGATCTTATTCCCTCTCAACAAAACTGGTCCAATGGTTGCGAATTCGTTTCTAAACGGATAATAAGGACTTTTGTCGGACACCTCCCATGATTCGTCATTGACCTTAGAGACGGTCTTCGCTAGTAACGAGTCTTCGGAGCTTGCTTTGACAATTTCAGATACACTGATCGCTTTTGGCCTAGCTTTCTCGATAATGTAATGAACATGTACTTCGCTCCCAACATCATATGAGGTAGTATCTATAAGTCGGCACAAGCGGGAGACTGAGTCTGCGATGTTCGATTTGCCTGCTTCGTATTTGACTTTAAACTTGAACGCCTGTAATCTAAGAAGCCACCTTTCAATCCGTGCTGGCGGTTTCGAAGTTGGTTTGAATATTGTTTCAAGTGGTTTGTGGTCTGTTACTAATTCAAAAGTCAGGCCAGCCAGATAGTAGTGAAAACGTTCTACTGCCCAAACCAATGCCAGACTCTCTTTTTCAGTTTGAGCGTAACGGCGCTCCACCGTCGATAGACTTCTGTTCGCAAATGATATCACTATAGGTGTTCCATCATTTTCAAATTGAATGAGGACGGCTCCCAATGCGACTGGGCTTGCATCTGCAACAAGTCGCGTAGCTCTTTTTTGGTCAAAATAACCCAGTATAGGTGGTTTGGTTAAACTCTGTTTTAGTTTGTCGAAATTCCGTTGGTGATCTTCTGTCCAGTTGAATGGTATGTCTTTTCTTGTGAGTCGTCGTAGGGGTTCTGTGACATCGCTTAGGTCTGGAATAAATTTCCCTAGGTATGTGACTAGTCCCAGAAAACTTCGGATTTCCTCTTTGGTTGTTGGTGCTCTGAACTCGCAAATTGCCTTTATTTTTGCTTCGTCTGCCCCGATGCCTTTCTCGGATAATGTATGGCCCAAAAACTGAATTTCCGAAGACTTGAAAATACACTTGTTTTTGTTGAGAAGTACATTATAATCTTCGAGAGTGTTCAAGACTTTCTTCAAGCAATCATCGTGTTGTTTTTCCGATGATCCGAAAACTATTATATCGTCTAGATAATTGAGGCAGTTTTCACAATTTGCTAGTAGTGCTTCGAAGATTCTTTGGAATATTTCCGGTGCCGAATTAACTCCAAACATCAGTCGTTTATACCGGAACATGCCTTTATGTGTAATAAAAGTCGTGATTGGCCGACTGCCCTCTTCTAGTTCTAACTGGTGATAAGCATTTGTTAAATCCAGCCTCGAAAATAATTTGGCAGCTTTCAATTTGGTTATCAGTGAATCGAACGTCGGTAGTGGGTAGTTTTCACGTTTGATGGCTTCATTCGCTCTGCGCATATCGATACATATACGAATATCCCCGGTTGGTTTAAACAAAACCACAATTGGGGATATCCACGCGCTTGGTCCTTCTACACGTTCGATTATATCCTTGCGGAGTGCTTCATTCAGTTTCTCTTCCACCAGTTGTTCTACTGCAATCGGTATACGTCGTACTGGTTGCTGTACTGGTTTGACTGTCAGGTCGATTGCCAATCTGACTCTAATACCTTTTATTTTGGGAAACGGTTGACTTGATTCTTCCACTGAATGTATTCCCAGTTTCAGTACTCCTAGACGGGTAGCTGCGATTTTACCAAGTAACGAAATTTTTCCTTCTTCCACAACGTAAAACGGGGCTATGATTTCTTCTTTGCGGTTTAGTCGCACTCCTGCCATGAAATGACATTTAGCATTCAATGGATGTTGCGATCCATACGGTGTTAACATGCTTTCTACGTTTGTGTTTACGTTCCAGATAACTGCATTTTGTTGTTTCAGCTTCCCCCAATCTTTTCCACTGATAACATTTGCTCTTGTTCCGGAATCGATGAGCATGGTGATAGTAGTTCCCCCAATTGAACATTCAATGAATTCATCGTCGTCCTCCTCGATTTCTAATTGTGTTCGATGTTGCCTGATGGGTTTTTCTGTTACACGGAAACAATCAAATTCTGATACATCAGAGTCTTCGTCCATTGGGTCGTTTATAGTGATGTGATGGAGATTTGACTGCCTGCTCCGTTTCGCATATGGTGTAAATGATTTTTGTTGATTTCCTTTTCTATGGGTTGAATTATTGGGTCTTGTCCTGCATTTAGATGCGTAATGCCCTATCATTCCACACGTATGGCATTTAATTTTTCTTGCTGGACACCGTTCATCGTCAGGTTGATGATTTCGTCCCCCACATCGAATACACTCGGCGTTGAAACGTTTTCGATGGCTTCCTAATCTATTGATTGGATTTCCCGGTGTATTTATCCCTGATGTCGATGGCTCTGCTGATCTCTGCATTTCTTGCGATTGGTTTGTTATCTGTTCATGTACTCGACATATCTCGACTAATTCGTCCAAAGTGTATTCCTTTTCTAGAAGTCGCTTTTTGAGTTCCGTGTTTGCCCAAAAATCGATCAGTTTATCCTTGAGGTTGATTTCCAAGGCCTCTTGGGCGGTCCCTCCAAAAGAACACTTGGCAGCTTGTTGTCGAGCGCGCAGTAGAAATTTATTCAACCCTTCACCTTCTAGTGGCTTCATCTTCCTAAACAAATGTCTCTCAAACGTAGAGTTGCGTTGTGGCGAGAAATAGTCGGTCAATTTGCTGACTAACGTTTGGAAAACATCATTGTTTCTTTCCGGATCGAAAGTTTCGATTGCCCCTGGTATGTTGAAAGCAACCTCTTGCAGTTGCGGTCCACCCAAGTGCAATAATTTGTTCTTCTTCTTAGCTACGTCTACGATGTTTTCAGACTCAAGGTATAGCTGCAATGACCGGAGCCATTTTTCCCACTCATTACGTAATAGCGCCTTGTCGATTAGTTCACAAAGAAATGGTTTGATTCCGAAATGGTTGGAACTTGAATCTGCCATGAATCTAAAACAGCAATTTTTTTTTTTTTTTTTTTTTTTTTTTTTTTTTTTTTTTTTTTTTTTTTTTTTTTTTTTTTTTTTTTTTTTTTTTTTTTTTTTTTTAAACTTACGTTTTGCAACGATTTCCACACACAGGACTTTTAGGCCTTTGCCTTACTCACGTTAGTAACGTGGATGTCCACACACTGGACTTTTAGGCCTTTGCCTTACTCACGTCAGACGTGGATGTCCTGACACAGGACGGACTGTTGGTGGCCTTTGCCTTACTCACGTTAGTAACGTGGATTTCTCACTATGACTAGTGACGGTCTAAAAACTAAATGTATCTCTAAAGTATACTACTCTTCCATGTATCACCTCATGTTTTACCTCGTCGCCAGTTGTAGTAGCCGGTGTTTATAACCCAGAACACAAATACACACTAATACTGAATATTAATATATTCCACTATAACGATTAACAATTAACTTTGCAACTTAACAATTAACAACTTAACGATTAGGTATAACTCTTATAATAATCTAACTACAGTTTCCTTATTCGCAAACCGTGTATCACCGCGCTCCCTTTGTTCAGTGAGCCGCCGAGAGCGATGACGCTTCCATCACACCACCCTGACTCACTGCCCAGGGTCGTCGGCTGTACTAGGTTTCCACACAGGGTAAATTGTTTATCCAGTAGCTCAAGGTAATAGGCGAGTAGTTAAAATGCAATATCGCGAGATTCAAATGAAAGAAAATAACTTCCTTTCAAACGTAACGGAGGAGATATTTGATCGAATTTTAAAAAGCGTGAAATAGAAAGAAATATAGTGACCTATAGTTTTTTCGAACGTCACATTTTGATTTCTTCATCTTTTTAACCTTTCTCCGAACAAAAATAAAATTGTACGCGACGTCCAAATAAAAATCAAGATTTATAGATCCATAAACAGTTGGCGCAAAAATTTCTCATTGCGGCACCGTTGCAAAAAAAAGTGATTTACTGTTTTGAAACTGTTATATAACGATTCTTAGACGGTTTTTTTTCCATCTCGTTGTAAGGTAATGATATGAATTTGGGTCACACCGTCTTAAATACACCTTCATTCGTATTTCGACCTCCATATTATAAAACAATTGCCGGCTTGCCAAAATGCTCGCAGTCGTAGTGAAAGTGACGTTCATTTGCTTACTCCAAGGTTGACTCGATTAGGATTTCCGTCAAAAAATGAGCGATCAATTGTATCGTTACATCATTCACAGGCTATTTCCGGAGCTTCCGGTTATTGTGCGTACGGGGATTGCATACTGCGTTAAATTAAGATAAAAAAAACCTTTGAATCACCATTGAATATTTGAATTCATTCATTACGCTAAAATTTCCTATTAAGTAAAAGTGAAAATTTTCTTATTGAACATCTACAACAGTTTAAAATTAACTATAATTTGAATAACTTCCTTTATTTAATTATTCTCGTTAAATCTTTTATTATGATAGTTTTTATCTACATACAGGTATCCAATAAATCCGTAATCTTTTCTACCAAAACAACAGATTTTATAATTAATTGGACAAACGCAGAAAATTAATAAAATCCCTTAGTTGGTTTCATCAATAACTTTTTTTAATTACAATCTAATAGAAAATACAATACATCAATAAATCTCTGAAAAAATGTTTCCGGGAAGACTTATAACGAGGAAGTAATTATGGATATTGAGAACATTTTTGACAGAAGTTTGAGGAATATATCATCGCTATGACGTAAATGTGTTTAGGCATCGAATATAAATAAAAATGCGAATGTAGAGGAAATACTAAGAACCGAAATTACAGCAGCATATCTATTTAATTAACACTCGATTAGAATTTATCTCTGTAATTTATACCGAATGGAATTTTGTTTGTAATTCGGAAGTGTTTGTGAATTATAATATTCGTATGAACTAGCACCGCAATTTTTATAAAAAAACTTTCCTGGCGTTCCATTTTATTTCTGCAATTAGAAATTACGTACGGCTACGATAAATTTTCCGCGTGTTCGTTACGTTTTACATTAAATAACTAACTAAAACCCTAAATCCAGATAATTCGCGAATAAATAACGGCGATGTCAACGCAAGGTGAATTCCTCAGTCCCACCCGAAATGCTTTTAAATTAAAACCGAAACACCCTGACGTGTAATCGCAGTCTGACATGCAAAATAGGTGCATAACCTCAAAAAGAACACTGTACGTTGACCTAGGAAAGTCTAGCCGTATCGACCAGCCGCGTCCTATAAACTAGGCAATCACCGCAGGAAATTACCCTTTTTTTTTCGTTGCATTTTTGCTATCAACCACGTCAATCATGGAACACGAAATATTCTTTAAAGAACATACATCTTGTCGAATTCGGTTCTTTGCACCTTATTTACCTAATAAATAATAAATTTTTCAATACTACATAATGTGTTGTGTGAAAAAATGGTAACAGGTAATGGCTCATACACGTGTTTGACTTTTATTTCAGTAAATTTTCGTAATAATTTGAACGACAGAAAATTGCAATTAACGAAAAATAAAAAAACACGCGCGACAAAATTTGAATTCGTTAATTTCATTACACGTATTCCTCTATTAACTAATTTTTTCACGTGTAGTGTAAAATAGCTCGTAAAAAACTTAATAACCGGCAATTACTGATTTAAATATATGTTATTCTTTAGATAAAGACGAAACGGACGTGTTTCCAAAATTAAAAAATTAATAATAACACGTGTACGTTAACAACCACTGATTTCTAGAGAAATCAATCTACTTACCAGTAATTAACTTTACCGATAATAACATAATCTTTGCCATTGACGTTCACGCGTTGTTCGCAAATTTCGCAAAAAATTAGAGTCATTGACATTGAAATATAAATATTTTTCGAAAAATATCTAAAATAGGAAAGACCACTAAACAAACCACGTAAGGAGATAAAAAAATTGAGATTATAACAAACATTTATATAAGGAATAGTAATAGTTGGTGATAAGATGGAACTTTCTCAATTTTTAATGATTGTCGAAATAAATAATAATGAATTATTTGATTAAATTAATTGAAGGGTTAGACGTATAAGTTTTAAGTAAATTGTTAGTATGAAGTATATAAAGAAAAAGTATAAAGTAACAGAAAAGAAATTAAACCTTTCCTTTATAAAAAAATAAATTTTAATTAAATTCAATCTATTTAAATAATACAGCTATGAGATAAAATAGAAAAACACATTTTCACAAATGTAATTTCATTAAATTATGTAAAGCAGGTTGTATTACCATAGCCATATAAATAATTAAGCGTAACAGGAAATTTAGTTTCCTTTTGAATGCCATTTCTTAATTATTAAGGAGAGATAATATCTTGAATAAAAATCAAGGAAATTATGGACGATTTAAACCACCCTTTTCCTTTCATTCAATACTGATTGCAGGCAGTTATTTACCAACAGAAGGTTTAGTGTGTGAAAAAGACATTACATTAAAAAGCTCTACTATACCTATATGCATTGGAGAAAGGAAAGCTTTCGTCATTAAATGGATTTAATATGTGTTTGTTACATTTCCCAATCCGAATATTACATTACAATAACGCTAATCCTTCCCAAACATCCTCGTTTTAAACTCTTTATACCTGACATACTTTTTCTGTGCTCTATGATAGGCACTTTAGATATCTTTATTAGGGTTATTAACTAGAAATCTTTTAGAAATACGATAAAACTAAAGAACTGAAACAGTGCGTTTTTATGGACAACGCCTTGGCACGAACACGAATATAGGCATAATAGAACAACTGGAATTGCGACGTGAAATTATACAGATATTGAGCACTTTCTTCTTCTCTACGTTATGGTTGGACAGAGAAATTCACAATTTTCTCGTACATACTATAGTGCAACGATTCATTTCTAATGAACTAAAATCAATATTTTACTAACACTTTTAACGAGTTAAAATTATCATTCATTTGGATAAAAGGAAGGCATCAAAACTTTTACCTACCTACCGAAATAAAATTCGCAAAAGGTTTTTTTATAACCCCGTTTTTAGAGAAATGCGAACAAAAGTTACCCATATGGTCAAACCCAATATTTCTTTTATAAGTACCATCCCGTTCCTTTTCTAGGTAGAATTCTCCAATTTCTAGAAATCTTTAGCGAAATGTACCGTTTTCGATAAACCTTTATCTCTGATCTACCGACAAACGTGCAAAAAACACCTCAACCTGTATCCAATAAAGTTTATATTATACCACCCTCTGAAAAAAATTAAAATAACAGTGAGGGCAGGTAAAAAAATTGGGAAATCGACTGTCTACCTGTGAATGTAGCGTATACCGCCTATAAAGGGGAAATAACGTAACGGTATTCTTTTCGAAAAATAGGTCAATGTAATGTATAGTTTGTAGAAAACGTGGGGTTCTCAGATTTGTATTCCACCTGGCATTGAGTAATAAAAAAAAATACATGGGTGGTGTTTAGTGGGTTAAGTAAATAATTAAACAGGAAACGAGATGAATTAGTTCGTTGATTACATCGAAAAATTTAATAACTTAATCGAAAAAAAATATATATTGCCTACATTAAGATATTCTTCACCAAAAATATTTTTAGAACAATTTACAGTAGCAGTATTTTTTTTATAAATGCAACCCTTGTAAAATAACGGGATGAATAGACAAGCCTACCTCTCTCAACTGAGGATAGGGCGAAGTTATAGCTTGTAAAAGAATTTTAATAGGTTGTAAAATGCGAATTACAGTGTAAATCTGTTTATTATCACATTTCCAAAGTTTGTGGTTTTTATGTCGATCATAAAATCACAAATTTTTGGAAAATTTTGTAATAGAAAATTGAAAGTTCACAGAAAAACTTTGCGAAAAATTAACAAAAACAAGACAATAGATTTCCCGATTTTTCTCTAGGCATGGCATAAAATTTTAGACGTAAACTTAGCGATGATAATCGCGGGTGTCTGACCTTATCCGCTCGAATCTAAAGTCATATCCGCTATAAAATTTTTATAGCCGTAGATTTCCTCAAACGTATAGTCATTAAAACAATCGTGTAGCTTTATTAGGACGTATGAAAAACCACAAATATCTTTGGCAAAGGCGGGCTCGCAAAATAGAAGTCAGATTGCAAAATTCTAGACACTGTCGATATTAACGAATGCGACTCTAATTAGAGCAAGTTATTGGAAAGCAAAATTGAAATTAATAATTGAAAGTTTCTACAAACTGCAAACGAATACTTAATTATGGTTGTTGAAATACCAAACCAGCGAAAAATTGTTCGAAACTAGTATTTCTAGTTACATTTCCGTATTAAAACTTCATTTTATATCTACCCATCTATTTATTAATGAATTAATATGTTATGTCTACCTAAGTAAGATGCCTAATTAAACAGAAAATACCAAAAGAGTATTTTATTCATTTTACTATTTTTATTTATATCTACATTATAATTAAGTAGGTACCAAATCGTTTCAAAAGTAAGTGATAAAATAAAATGAACTATATTCTGATGCATGTGTAATGTCAGTAATGTGTAAGTGGCAAAAGTTTATTTTTATTAGGTATAGGTATGCACATCTACATTTCAATGAGAATAGGAAATTTTGGTAATCATTTTAAGTCATACCCAAACAGTAAACAATGTTCATTTAGGCACTATTAATGTTGTAACATTGGAATACATGTTTTATTTAAACAAAAAAGTATAAGTAATAGAATTAAAGCACGGTTGATCGGATGTTTACAAAAACAGAAAATTAAAAAAAAACGCGTCCTTAACTTAAGTTTATAGCAATTTCAATGTCGTCGTAATAATAAGGTGATACTGTTTTTAACTGTAGATATAATTAGGCCATTAACAACAGAAAACTTGGATTTAAACAATATATCTTATTTCTGCCATATTACAGCATAAATTCATTGATAACTAACTCAATTTTAGTTACTGACTGAACTTCTTCCATTTCTAATTGATCTTTTATATTTTAACTGTGTTGGTTTCAAATAAAATAATCTCTAAAGACACAAAATACATATTGCACAATATTTTATGAGCCTAACTTGAACCCCAAATGAAAGGTAATGAACCTATATTAGTGATTTTAACAAAAGAAATTTAGTTCAGTCATTTCCTGTTTACAAAACTTCATTTTTCATCTGCATAAAAATCCAACGATTGTGTTTATTGGTTTTTACAGATTTGATAATTTCTTAGAATATCGTTAACATTGCAACTATTACAACACATTATTTAGATGTATAGCTTCTGCGGAAAATTAAATAAAAAATCAAGCTTAATAAAATATCAATGCTGAATGAAAAATCATTTTAATCAAGCAATAAATTAGGGAAAAAAATAAATGTCGATAAATAATAATGTATTTGAAAAGGGATTTCATACGTCAATTTTCCAATACCAGGGAATAATAATAAAATACCCTACATGCTTCCAATTCCAATTTTCCCGGAAACCCGCTCTACTGGAATCTTTCTTTTACGGAAAACCCGGGAAAAGCCAGTTGGAATTTCCTCGCCTGTTACGGTAAATTTCCTATCGATTCGAAGGGTGACCGTGACCTAGAGCAAGGGCGTTCGGGGGATAGGCGGCGATCCTTTTCAAGTCCTTGCCCTTACGTGTCCTTCAGAATCTTTAGGTTTCTAGAGTTATGTAAAAGGAAGCCGGTAGAGGCAAATTTTCCGTAGAAGAAGAAGAATGAAAACCAATTTTCGCTTGGAAAATTTTGGTCATTTCATTAATACGTTTGCAATTCCCAGTTTTAACCGGATTATTGACGCGGATACCGGAAAATCTAAAACCTAACCCAAAGGCGTAACTTTAGGAAAGCAAAAAGGATATCCAAATTATGATGAATATCATGTTTGGCGAATGAAGTTCATTTAGAAGTAATAAATTACATATGATATCTACATATTTTTGAATCGTATACAAATATGTCTATTTTAATGTTTGATCAAATGATCGGGGTGTGGTCGCTGAAATTGTTTTATTAAAATTTATTTATCACATTTGATGATATATACACGAATCCAGGACTTGCCAAAAGAATTCTCACATATGTTGAAAATATTTTGCTACATTGTATTAATAGCCGCCCGTTTTGTTGGCTAAAATTCGAGTAAACAAAATCCACTGGGCGATAAAGAGTACGAACTTAATCTCAACTGGTATAAATTAGGCATATTAGATAATTTTTGCAATATTTTTTTATCATTTTTATAACCTTACACAACACGGTAAAGGTCATGGCATATCAAAATATTAAAATTTCAAACAAGTGATCCTGCATTTTATCAGTTTAAGAGGTGACAAAAAAATCCTAAATTATACCGAGCGATTTTTTGCCTCGATTAATATTTGATAAAAAAAATTTTTGAAGGTCGATATGCAAAAATGTATATGCGCCCCACTGATAAAATTCACCATTGCTTCATAAATTATAAATTTGGAAGCTATAAACTTGAGTTATTTATTTTTCTTTTAAGATAGAGTAAATCAATTAATATATTAATTTGTAGAGGTACATTATGCAATTTTCGGTTATAAAGATATTTTGCGCTAAAATTAAAATTAATTTGTGCAATTTGTGTTTAAGTTGATTCCTATTACCGCATTATCTTATAGGAGCCATTAGGTAATTTTTTTTATTCATATTTAATGTAATACCTATAATTTTTACAAGGATTTCATATATTTGCTTAGAATTTATTTAAGAGTTATAATTTTAACGATAAAATTAGTTTATATTATAGAGTTTATCAACTTTTAGTGTAGGTAATTTGGAATTTTTGGAAAATCGACTAAATAGGTATTACACCTTTAGGGAAAAATTCTGAAATTAAGTACAGATAATCGTTGCATAAAAGATATTTGTGAAATAATAATTAACCAGTCGTAGGATACCTAAGTATCTATAATTTATTAATTATAACCGCTTTAATTGTGAAATATTAATAAAAAGATGGATTAATAAGTTCAAAAATCTTTTTAGTAGTTATCAAAATAAAATAGGTCTAGAGAGTGTTATTATTAATAATATATTCAATAATAATTTCTCTCAATAAATTATTTTGATTTAATAAACGTTTCTTAACTATCACTTACATCTCTTAATCAAATTCTTTTTAAACGGCTTATAGTCTCCCCCATCATCTACAATCATCTTATCCTCAGTATCATCACTTTCAGTACCGGAGTCTCTAGCAGGACTTGCCCTGGCACAATTCACCCTCAAGTCCAAAGGCCCGTCTTCCTCGACACTACTGCTGCTGCTGCAGACATAGTCCTCGCACTCTTCCTTGATTTTCTCCTCTTTGACCAAAGCTTTGAATAAAGGCAGATCACCGACGACAGGCATTTTCGTTTGCTTGAAAAGGATCATAATCTCGAAGAAAAGAAGCGGTGAAATTTTAAACGCGCATCGAACACTGCACTGTTATCCTGCCGGCAAAAAGGATATACTGTCAAAACACTCGCGTGTTGATAGCGGTAGGCAGCTCCTCGACAGCACTGTACTAGTCCCTCGCTCAGAACTGTGTATACTGTCCCACTGACTCATATACAAGGCAAGAATCGCTGTGTAGCCAGCCGACCGTCTATCCAATCATTCGGCCTGCGTCGTGTTCGTGTATAACTGAAAGTGAAATTTTACTCGAATGCGCAGAGTTAGAAAAGTTGAGTTAGGTTATGTATTAGCTATGAGTAGTCGGTAGCCGAATAGATTGAATTCTAATGTTAGAAAATTATTGTAAACAAAGTTGACGACGCCGGTCTAGGAGGTGCTGCGTTGTTTCCTGGTGCCGATGATCGTGGGCGGGTGGTACTTTGCTCTCTTCGCGGCTTTTTTATAATTACACGTTAGCCTAGGTCGGGGCCATAGACATAGAAAACACTATTTTTTGGACGTTTGGTTATTATTTAATAGATAATTTTATTATACCTAATTAAGTACACATTTCGCAAAGAGAATAAAAAAAGTCTTGGATAATTCTCAATTAATTCCTATACAAAATAAGCTTAATCTATTTATTAACAAATTTTTAATTTAACAATAAAATAGTAAATTATTTGGTAATAGATATTACCAATTAAGAGTTGTATTTAACGTCTTATCAGTACGAACATAACATTTCTTACGCAAAATATTCATACAAACAAATAAATTTAGCACTTGGAACTTTGATTTAGAAATATTCAATTTCTAAATATGTAAATGCAGTTAATAATTTTATTTAAAGATAGAAATAATCCCGTCAGAATTGAAATAGGAATTCTGTAATTTTATTAAAATACAAATCTAGTGGTTTCTTAAAAAAGTTATTGCCAAGCGAAAGTTTTCCAACATTATACAGTGGGTACTTTTCTGCCAAAAACTATATACATAAAATTATAATTTATCATGTAGGTATATAAATTTTATGGCCCATGCAGCTTTCCTCGTTTTTCGGTAATTTGATATAGGCAAGCTCCTATTTTCTGACGCACTTTATTGCTTTTATTTATTTTTTTATATAAAAATGAAAATAGTAGATACTGCTGGTAAATTCCCAAAATCTCGGCAAACCAATTTAAGCTTAGTATTGCGTAACGTAATACTACCTTATTATTAAATAAAGTTATTATTTCATATACTGTCAAATTTGCATCAGTTTTGATTTTATACAGATTGATTGTTGTGGAAGATAATAAAATTATATGGCGCCTATTCCAACCAATGAAATAGCTATGTATTGCGCAAAAATATCCAACCATCTAAATTTAAGCCTTGTCATTGGTTAGAAAATTTTAACTGTATAACTCTAATTCTTTGAATTTGACCTATTTCTTAAATAGGTTAATATAATTAATACATAGTTAAATTTATCTTCTAATAAATCATAATAAGCTTTTGAGTGTTCCTAATTATTAAATTTAGTCGAATCCACCGGCACGTGGAGTTTTTTTTCAATAGTATCGATTTATATGCAAAAACGTTACGGAAAATTTAATTATTCTCCAATTTCGTGTTCACTGATGTAACAGTTCGTTTCTTATTGTTAATAATTATTAATACAGTAAATACAAATAAATGCGTAAATATTTTATGCAATCGAAAATGATCATATCTAATAATGAATGTTTTGTAAATAACATAATAATTTGAATTTATATTTTGAATGCAATATGGCAGTGGAAATTGGAAATCAATACAAAATTGAAAGGATTTAACAAGGAAATAAGATGATTACGAAGTAATTATTTTTTATATTCCCCTACTTTATTCATTTTGTTATTATTTATTCCTTCAAAATTTCTAATTGAATATAATAATGAAAGAAATGACTGCTATATTAGAAAAGCATGATATACATATAGGTATAATTGGCCGCATACTTAGATACTAGTAGGTATATCGGCCATTTCACTTTTATTAAAATATTTTTCAAATAATGAAGATAGGTTTTCAATGAATACACGCCAAGAGATATTGCCTGTGTATACCAGCTTATTATACGATTGTTGGAAAGTGAGATAATAACTAATTACTTTTTAACACGAAAGCAATTTACACTCACCGACACCATCCATTTTCTTTTTACTATTTAAAAGTGGATTTCATAAACCAAAACGAAATTAGTTTCGTACTTAGATTATAAGAATGTTTGTCGGTGTTCATATTATATCTATGTATCATTTTTTTTAAACTTGAGTGGATAAATTATATAATAAACAGGCACCTACAGATAGACGGGAATAGCAAGAGACGCTTGATGCGCGAAAGTGGAAATTCATTTCAATCGTTTTTTCACAATTCCTGCCAATTGTCAATCTATAATAGTTATTATATTTATTCGTGTCTATGTGCTTTGCACTTATAAAGAGTTGATATTGTTGCACATGATAAAATCATTTTCCTTGAAGAAATGGCGCTAAGTAACGGGCGATAGGTTCATAATGGCTCGTCAACGAAATGAAATAGAAACTGCATTAGCGGCTAGATAACAGGAGTTGAAGAGCTGCGTCGTCAGCGATCGCAACAATGCACCGGTCTATTTACGGAAGTATAAAAAAAGAAATGGAAGCAAACGTGAAACCGCGCACCGTAACGGCCGTCCAGCGAACGATTGACGGCCAGCGAAACGCCCGTAATGGTATTTGTTCTCAGTAAGTTCAGTTGATCAACATTTCAGCGGAGCTCATAGGCATGAACTTGACTCGGATTTTTCTCCTCTATTCGCGTACATGCCTAGGAGATTCTATTTATTTACACGACAGTACGAAGAAAATGCAATATGGTTATTTCCTTTACTGATATCAAATTTAAAATACATCTCTATTTAAAATTGTTTGATTTTCTATGTAGCGTTTGAATTAAGTATAATTATGATTATGTACAGGTATATATGGAACTTAATCTTATCATGGAAATGATAATGGAAATGCCATTTCCGCAATCCAAATAGAGAAAACGATTAATTATTGTTGAATTGGCTATACGTCAAGCGAAATTTTCCTCTAATGACATAATCATTGATGTACATATAAATCTAGGAATCAAATTCGTTCGAAATTACCTGACTAATGTAAGTTGGAAACAGATAAATATAAGTATTTATCTTGCTTTATCCAAACAAAACTGTCGAATTTTTATGAAATACGAGTATAGAGAGGCAAATTTTTGTCGGTACACTCTATAGAAAGAATATACATATGTATTGCAAAATAATCAACAGTACCTACCGCTCACAAATTGCAGCGTATATATTGCAGAAAATATTGGTGTAAAACTTTAATCACCTATACCTATGGTATTGACAATTAAATATTTAACTGAATTCGAATGAGTTCCTTTAACCTCATAAGATTATTTAACAGATATACCTATCGGTTTTTAAGGCTTGCTTAATTTTTTTGTGAAACGATGCCTGCTATAATTTACAGCGCATATTAGATTTAGATAAAAGGAATTAAAAAACCTGGATAAGAGAAAAATTGATGTAAATATTGGAGAAATCCTTTATGCGATTATAACAAAAAAAACGTGATAGTGTTCTGAAAAACTATCGAAGATAAATTATTTTTGCAAATTAATTCGTGTTTCATTGCAATGAAATGAATCTCAATATACCGAAAATATTCATATAAAGAAATTATCAAATAAGTAAAAAGTATGGAGCATTTTTAAAAATAATGAAAAAATAAAATATGATATATTAGTATTGTCTAAACAAACAACAATCTACACACATCAATTTATCATGAGTTCAGATTTCGTTATCGGTTTAATTAATTAGAAAAAAATAAATACGTCAATTATTAAATTTTAATTAAATTCATAATTACATAATGAAAGCTAAGTGAGCAAAGAATTTTGCTGATCTAAGGGATATATCTAATATAAATTCAACAAAGTCTCAATACGTTTGATTTTGACGCATTATTATTCGGAAAATAGGAAAAGATAACTTCTTCCTCATAACAAACTTGTTTAAAAATGAGACACGTGTTTGATTATCAGTCTTATCATAATAAGTATCAGTCAGTCCAGGGGCGGACTCACTTGTAAGTGTATAAAGCTAATTAAAAAATCTTACTATAAGATATAACTCGAACTTATATAAAGTTATAAAAATGTTTACTTCTTTTAAAGCATAGTACATTATAATTTTTCTTTATTGAGAAAACGAAATTTCTTTTTTAAATAATTAATCACTTTCAAGTATTCGCGTTAGCTACTTCAAAAAATATCAAAAATAAATGGCTGAATTATAACAAAAAGTTTCCTCAACGGGCATTTAGATTTGTCATGAAAAAGACTGCTCTGTTTGAAAATTATTTATAACCAAAGTTACGAAAGACTGTTGGAAAAATTTAGTTACGTATGAAAATGTAGGTATTCAGAAAATTTCTGGTATGTTTAAAATTTCACAATTGTTTATAATTTAATAATGCTAATTATTTATAATAAGAAATTGTTAATTAATACTTAGATTGATATTATATTATACACTGTTCGTAAAAATTAACGACCACCCTTTTTGAAGCCCTGCAAAATTGGCAATAGCCAAGCTAGAGAGCCGTGAAATGTTCAGCTGACATAGCATATATGTCTTGACTTGGCAACTTCCATGTTGCACAATCTCCATTCAATTCCAAGGAGACCATGCAACCACCGCTTTTTTTATAAGACCCTATTAAAAAGCATAAATTTTTAAGAAATTTTTAGAGAATTTTATCGGGTTTCAAAAATGTTGCCAATTTTGACGAACTGTATATTTAAATATTTATATTATTCAACTGTAAGACGCAATATGATAATTTTTAGAAACTTCATAGGAAGAAAACGAATTTTCTTTTTTTCCTATTTTGGAATATAGAGAGAGGAGTTTGCATTTTAAAATAAGTTTTTAAACTAAGACATACCTTTTGGCCGAAAAATCTTACCTGAAACAAAAAAGAATATTAGATAAAACAATAAAAGAAGTTAGATATTATTTAATAGGACTCAATAAATAATAAATAGATATAATTTATTATACAAAATTATACTGAATTAAAAATTAAAAAAATTAATAAACCAATGCAAATTTAATACTAAAAGTTCCTTCAAATAATTTAAAAATATCGTCACGTACACACATTGTTTATTATTAATATAATAATTATACTTTATGCAATAAGGAGATGTAAATATTTTCCTGATAAGTAATCAGATCGATTGGGAACAAATTACAAAAGCGGAATAATAGAACATTTTTGTTTACAACGTTATTAAATAAATGTAACTTTTAAATTTAAAAATTGATATTATCGAAAATTGACGCCTCTATTAGTTTTTGAGTGTGTACTTTTGTGTACATAACGAGTTATTTCGATTTATGACGCTCTCTCACTTTGTTATTAGAATTAAATTTATCTTTCCTAATTAGAACAAATTCATAAAATTCAGGTAGGCACCATATCTACATTATTTTGTAAATCGAGCGCAGATTGAAGTATCCAGATAGGAGTGAATAAATAATAGGTACGTACATTCAAATCTCTAACAATCAAATTTTGTATAAATTAAATATGAGGCGAGTTTTATCTACATTAGATATTTACAATTGTAGGCATTCACTGGTCATTTGAATAATTAAAAAATATTTTGGTATACAGACCTAGAAGTGTACACGCAAGTTGTTTTTGTTTTATTTACAATTCGTATGAATAATTATAATTAAAATAGCGTCTCACTTACCGCGATCAAGTTCGCTTTCGAAAAAATTCTATTTCCCGGAAAATACCAATTTAGAAGTTGAATAAATGCGAACATCCTGTGAAGTGAAGCGAAAGCAAAAGCTAAATCTTCGAGACCTCACCGCTTATTAGAGATTATTAACGATAAATTGCTTGTTGGGCTCTCGTTCTAATAAAATAAAAAGTTCGAAAACCGATCGTCCCGCAGTGAGTGTCCCGTAATTACAATAATGAAACGGAAAATGTGATTGATCCTCTCTGATAACAATATATTTACGCCTAGGCTTGAAATTTCGAAAGGCGCATAAATGGAAAAAAACTAGTTAGAAAAAATAAAACCATAAAAGTAGAGAGAAAATTTGATGCATTAAAAAAGTTTTATTTGGTTCAAGAAAGATTGAAGAATCTCACCAGACAACAGAATATTCGTTAAATTAAAAATATTATTCAAGGAAGAATGCAGGAACTCGAAAAAATTAAAATCAAAAAAAATAAACGACTTAATTTGGAACAGTTATTTTCGGAAGTGCTAGAAATGCGATTTCGAAGCGTTCTTAAATTAACTCTTACATGTTTTATGTACTTAAAACGGTCTATATTTTGGTTACGGAACCAGTGCAGTGTTTAACGTAAACATATCAGTGCAAATTTTATTAACCTACAAAATTTATGCGAACTAATCGACATTGAAAACCATAAATTTATTTTATCAATTTATTCTATGGGTGAGTTAAATTTAATTAATCGAATCTATCGACACAATTAATCCAGTTATCATGCTTAATTTAGTTGAAACTTGAATTATGATACTTCTAGAATGTCAAATAAGTTTATTCTATCATAATAAAGTTGTACTAAATGCAACAATCGCTTTTAAACGTGAGCGGCATCACCATTAAAAGACACAGGTAATTTAAAAAATACCTACAAAAGAGTGATTTCATAAAATAAACGTTTATTTCAATCGTCCTTAACCTGAATGTAAAATAATTTCATTGAAATATGAAACTGTGTAACTAACTTAATAAATAAGGAAATCTTTTTAATTTATTTTATAGTATTCAATGAATGGCTTATTCGTTTGTGTCGTTGTTTATTATTTATTAAATACATTTTACGAAAAATTGATAGATTACTAAAGTTCATTTAATATCATCAAAGGAAATTTTTAATCTAAAATTACACGATGAATTCATTCGGAAAAGTAATAAAATTTTGTAAAATACTTTAAAGTAAAAGAGCAAAATATTAAAAACTGATAAATATTTAGTGATGTCAGAGAAATGTTAAATTTTTATTTACGGATGTATAAAGATGTTTAAAATAAATGCTTTCCAATATTGACCAATCACATAATATTACGAAATATATTATTAGTTTATTTAAGTTAATTTAAATTGGCTATTATTGTTATTGAGCATATACTTTCTTCAATAGTCGAAAAAACCAATTCAAAATAGTGATTTATAGCAAGAGTCCGGTTTTCACAATTTTCATTCGCCTCGTTTTGAATACTTGCAGTATAATGTCAACAATGTAATAAAATTCGAAATTATCAGTAAGCCATCTTCATCTAAAACCTTTATTGAAAAACCAAATTTCTAATAACTTTCCTTTATGACCGTTAAAAAGCGAAAAGAAAGTTTTTATTTAATTTAAGTGAGCCTTTCAAAAGCGCGGAGACCTGTCTTACAAAAAACCAATCCAGCACATGTCGTAATGTCTACATAACTAAACTCTACCGAGTTTTGTTTATATTTCGAGAAAGCGCACGTGATTTTTTACCCCCTACTTGGAAGGAGGTAGAGTCTAAAAATGTAAAAATTGTTTTTATTTGTACCAGAAGCACCACATTTGCGCATCGATCCTGTTATTTTTGTCTCTCACTATAGTTTTTTATTGACAGTTTGGTGTACTATTACATATTTTACTAGACTTAAAATAGACATCCACTGCCAGTTTTGATTGTATAATTTGTTTTTCTTTACAATATTGGTACTATGTACCTATTTATATCTTCAGTTGTTAGCAAGCTCTACATTGAAGGGTACATTAGGTTTTGTTAAAATGGCGACAATAGAAGAACAAATAAAATCAATGAATAACCAATGCTGCTCAGCATCTATATGATTTTGGTACTATTTCATTATACCCCCGCAATCTTAACAATATCCTATAAAAGGCGGAAAAGCTGGAAAGGGGTCTTCGACCCCTTTCGGTCTCCCTCGCTGCGCGAGCTCGATTGGACACTTGGGTAGCCGGGGATATGGAATAGTACCATACTGTTATCCAAACTCGTTGAAGATAGCTTTACAACGACATGAGTAGTTCACGGTTTGTTAAACAAAACGAACTATCGAATGGTACAAAAGTAAAAAAATAAATCATTCAACAACCAAAACAGCCCCCTATTCCTCCTGCAAAGCTCGATTGACCACTTCAGTAATAAAATAACGCCGGTATTACTTTTCGCGAGGCGTCTAGGCATCGCTCGCCGGCCGCTCTCTGGGGGGAGGAGGAAGGGGGCAGAAGCGCGAGAGTAGTTGATTTGATCGCTCAGGGGGGCAAAGGGGGGAAAGGGAAGACAAATGCAAGCGGGAAGTGCAAGTGCAGCGAACGGATTCAAGGCCAACTACGAGAGCTGCATACCACACGCCGACATGTTGCACGGTTGCCGATGTAAGATTCGGATTTTTTGCGTTGTTTTTGATGGAAGTTGCGAGATTTTGCCGGTTATTGCTGCAAGAGGACGGAGGAGTCGAAGTAGACACAAATAAATGAGAAATAGTTTAATAGTTTATAGTACCAAGATCCTTTTAATTAGGTCAAATATTCTAGCAAGTGAAAATGCTAAAAGTGAAATCTAACACTTTGTGTAACTCTCGCGTTTTCTACTTTAAATTGGAGTTGTATTATTAAAGGTTTTTTGGTACTTTTGGGTCAAAACGTAATAAGTAGAAGTACTGCATTTGCTTCGAATTTGCTGGTGTTTCGTAAGGAGATTTGGCAACGTGGAAGCGATCCTCGCGAGAATATTAGCGTGAAAGTGAAAGAGAATTTCTTGTGCGATTATCCGTCTCTGTCTTACGCTGATTTTCCCGACGATGGCAGAACTCTGGGTTGGTTGGGCTTTGTGTTAAGCTTTTAACCTAAATACCCACTTGCACTCTTATCCAACTATACAATATTTATCATTATTTCATCGAATCAAGAGAGGATTGGAGTCATTTTTTCAATCATCCATTTTACTACCATGTAAAAGTACACCAATCTTTTATCCAGAATTTAAATTCAAATCCTAAAAGAAATTCAAAGAAATATTAGATTTACGAATCTTTTATAGCAATTGCCTGGATTACCAAAGTGGTTTTTAATTTGCCAATTTTGCACCAGTACAAAATAAACAGATTTCGAATTGCTTTCGTAATTAGATTTTTAACCGGGGCCTTTTTTAGAAATACTAATCGATCCACTGTGAGCACAAGAACGGCTAGGAGATGGTATAAAAAGTGCCCGCCGAAGCGAACGTGCACTGTAAACGAAAGCATCAAGCCAGTCAAGAAAAGTAAAACCACTATCAACCAAGATTAACAAGATCAGTTCATTTTTGAATTACTAAAGCCAAGTTTACATCTAGGAACTAATCAAAATGCACTGCAGAAGTGCATTTAAAACTATTTGAAAACCTAGATCGTTCTAAAATTTTGAAGATACCTCCTCAATTCCTACAGACCGACAGGTCAACGTATCATATTGGCCACTTTATTTTTGGGCAACCGTGTAGTCCCATTAAGATTATTAGTATATTAGCTTGTAGATGACCTGTTGACGACGAAACTGACCTCTCTACTTGTAGAGAATCAGCGACAAATTCGATACGAAATAACATATTAATAAATTATTAGATATTATTATTATCAAAATACGGCCAACTCCGGAAAAATTGGACCCAATTGATGGGCTAAAGCTAAACCCAATGGTATTTTGGTGGCTAATATTTTCAGAAAATAGGAAATACGCTTAGAAACGCGACTAATCAAAGACGTGTAAGCGTTGCATTAATAAGAAAACTGGAGATCGGCCAGCGTTTCAGCCGTTTCAAGCTCTATGAATGTTTTACCGTTAGCGTATCATGAATTTTTCAATATGTGGCCGTGGTTGGCTGCGATGTCTGAGCTCGTGGCAAGAATCAAAATCGAAGATTCGACTTATTTTATTTATGCCTTAGACGAGAAGATGGTGAGCGTCAGAAATATTTCAGAGCAACGAACGATGAGCACCTAATGTTGATTCTTGAAAAATTTGGTATTGTGAAATGTGCATACTACAATATTGTTAATTTCTTTTTAAACTATAGTTGTTAGGTGGGAAATATAATTCAAGGAGATTGAAGATATTGTAGATGTCTGCAATGCTATTAATTTCTTCTGTAGATACCTACCTACTGAAAATGCGAAAGTTTCTCGTTGAGAGTATGCAAAACGTGTTTGCTATAGTCTAAACCAAATTCCGAAAAATAAAGCAAAAAACATATAAAAACGAAGTGGGCGATGCGAAGCCACGATCGGGTTAGCCATGCATGCATAATAACAGCAGGTAAAATTGAGGTACCATTAAAAACGCTGCAACGCAATTGTTCTTTTTCGGCGTTTCATGATTTGCGACCGTTCCCTCTGTCTGTTGTTTGTCTGCGACGGCCTTCTGCAATCCGAGAATGCAGAATCGTTGACTCGTCGACTTTCCGGTAGTGGGCACAACATTTTCGTGCCGGTATCTGTTCGGGTTAATGAATTTTTCGCTTTGGATTATTTTTTATTTACGTTTTTATAAGCATTTTATTCGGTTTGTAATTTTTAATAAGTATATTATACTACGGTGTATCACGCTTTAATTTTACTACATCTTCGTTTCTAAATGAGGGTCCACATTTAATAACATGTTATACCAACATTGCTATTAGTATAGCAAATGTGGACGCTGCTTTTGATGCTTTATGAATTTTTAACAGCGTCCACACTTGCTATATAACACTGCGATATAGCAATGCTATACAACAATGTTATTAAATGTGGACCCTGTTTAAGAACGAAATAATTATTTGTAGGTTATAAATAGGTATCAGTTAACTACAAAGTTTGTTCATGTAAAACTGGAATTATATACCTATAATTGTCCAGAAAAGATAATTACTGAATTCCAAACAAAACTGCACTCTGCATGGGAATAACACATTAAAAATAATTTGTTTATATTATACAATGCACTGAAGAATTACAGTATTTATACAATAATGGAAACTACGTTTTGATCGGTACTCTTTCAATTATGTCATTCACAATATTAATTGTAAGTACATAACAACAAATAATTTATTGTGGTTAAACTTCAATCAATTTCTGGAAACAATTAAAAATACCAATAATGCAGTGTTTTCCATGCATGTAGGTATTCAATCTTTTGACCTAGAGATGTTGATATTTTTTCGCATGTTGAGCTTCCGTTTCCTTGGTAGTCTATAAATAATAAATATTATTTTTTCTCAAATCATTAATCCCTCGAAGATTAATCAAATGATCAGGGGAAAAGTGCTATGGAAACAATTTAGAAGATACTTCAATTTTTATCAGACCCACAATGAAATAATAAAATAGAAAATTAAGAGGAGATATAAGAGAATAAATGACTCTTAAAGATTATAATAACAGGAAGTATGTATAAATAAAAATAATTTGAATGTATATTACAATCTATAATAAAATCAATAAATTTAATCAATGAAAGGTTAAACAGCAATTGCAATAACCTATTTTTTTTATCTACAGCAATGATAGACCTAACGGAGTGTATATTGCATATACGACCTATGTTTACATTCCTTTTTGCAATTATTCATAATAAAGTAATTTATCGAGTAATAATCTCGGATATGTAAGGAAATGACATAAGTCAACAGTCAACAGTCAACATCTCTTTTTTTCTGGGTTATCAAAGTCATTTCATTGATATGCTGTATTTTTCCTATATGCACTAATTTTGTATTTCCGATTATTGATTACGGTTTTTAATTTATTCCTAATAAGAACGTTTGTTTGAATTTTATATTTAAATTTAAATTTATCGAATACATTAGTAAATATTTCCATAAACTAATAACTAAATAATATTAAAGCATACTACTTTAAAATATTTGCATTGTATGAAAAAGGCAAAGGAGGGCAAAAATAAATTTATATAAAATTTTAATTTATTAATTATACCGTCTGCAATAGAAAGCAGATATGTATACGTCTCTAATGAATCTAATAGGTAGGTACAGCTTACAAAACCCACAGTTTTGATTAAAAAAGTCGCAGGAATTCTGCTTGTTATCTTTAATTAAAGAGTAGGTAAGTAATAACAAGTAACAGATAGTAGTATTGGATTCTAACCTGCTCCTTTTCTTCATAATGGCAAACCTGAAACGGTCTTCTTGTTTTTTTCTTCCCGAGGCGGACGGCGACGGCTGCTTCGATTGCATTTGTTTTGCAAGAAAACAGGATTTTTCGTACAAGGACAAATTATAACTCTAGGAGGAGAGGAAGAAAGAGCAACTGTAAAGCTTGAAGCAGCGGCAGACCAACTGAAGATGTGCATAGGAAACTCGTGTGTACATCATTCTTAAATTACCTATATACCTGCTACAAATGAATTTTGTCAGTTTATGCCATTTACTTCTAGACCAGGAGGTGATAGTATTTTTGTTGGATCAATTTTTTTTCAATCTATTCACTTGTTAACTTTATGATAACGACGTTTTCCAAAAAAGCTCCATTAGTTACGATTTGAGGCGCGTAATAAAAATCCGCTCGAATTAGAATATAAAATCAACTAAGACAACTTTTATCAATCCCCCGCTGATTAAAACGTGTACAGCTATGATCCGACTGCTGTTTATTAAGCTTAAAAATCCAGATAACGTAGCAGCCTGTTTCCGCTATATAAGCTATACGAGATATCGAGAAAGACAGAACGAAGCGGAGCTTCTTTTTCCACGTCTTTTTCTACAAACTGCACCAATGATGGCGAAAGCTAATAGCAATAATACCGAAGATTTTTCAAGGCCAGAGGTCTTCGGCGACGACAGCGACGTTGACCCCTAGTATACGCGGTGATGATCTTGCACTTTTTTATAGGGCGCTCATCGATTGCACTCGATCACTGGCACTAAATATCAAACCTCTCGGCTAATCGAAGAAAGAGGACACGCTTTTAGGCATTGATTAGTTGCGTTTACAAATTTACTCATGCACAAACTTTCCTTTATATTAATTTTTGCGTCTATTAAACATGCCTAGCAAGTTCTTCGAGTCGATTTAAAGGAGAGCTGATATGCACTTTTCTTTTCTGTTCAACTTTCTGCACTATTCAGTCTATTAATCGTTTTGATGCATTTTGATTATGATTACAATCACTCGACAGCCGTATTGTTTTTTATTGTTAGGTATAAGATTTAAAGGAAGGAATAGGATAGGATAGAAAGGCAACGCTTGTTGAAATTGCACGTTAACAAGTGCATATTTCACACGTCAATGAGTTTTCACTTAATGTTCTGTGAAGTGAACTTGAATTCTATTTCTATTATAATTTAATAGATATCTTTACTACACTAGTTATAGTAACTGACTAACATAAATTTTCTTGCAGTATGAGGAATATCAGCAGTACAGATTGATGTCTTACTATTATAAATATATATAAGTATTTATCTTATATTCGATTTAATATTTTCAAGAGATGTTAACTATAGGTATCTTTTTGTTATAAGGATAACTTATTTTGATTACAAAACAATTTGTCTCACCACGAGTTAAAACTATTTGTATATTGGAAATCAATTACCCTATTTTAATAAAATTTGGTATGCTCTGTAAGGAGAGTTTTTCCAAAATATTTTTACTGCCGGTCTTTTATAATAAAGGCTATACAGCCACTCAAAATTTTGAATTTAGGTGGTACTAAAAGCCAAACAGTTGAAAATCGAGAAAATACTATGTTCCTATCCTAACTTTTCAAGTACTATCTAATGACATGATATAAAATGTTTACAGGGTGCTCAAAAATTTCAAAAAAATAACAAAAGTACAAAATTTTTGTATTTTTGATAGGAACATGTAAGCCGATTTTCTCGATTTTCAACTCTTTGGCTTTCAGAGCCACCTAAATTAAAAATTTTGGGATTTTTGAGTGGCTGTATAGCCTTTATTAAAAGACCGAGATACCAAGTATGACCCCTTATTGTAATCAGCTCATCGAGTACCTAGAATCTAAAAATGCAAAAATATAGGTTGTTCCATTTAAAACAAGATAGTTGTTGTCCACTTCCGCTACAACCGGACTGCAAAAATATTTTTCAAAGACACATCTTATTGTCTAATATACGTATACCAAATTTTATTAAAATCGGGTAATTGGTTTCCAATATACAGACAGTTTTAACTCGTCGTGAGACAGCCTGGTACTCTTAATAATGTGTTAAATATTTTTTATGAAGAAAAGAACAGGGGAACATGTTGATAATTATATTTTTCATTATTATACAATGCGTGTATACGAAGATATGTTTGCGTACAAAAGTGACCTTGGGGGTTGAGAAATTTTCGAGAAGTCTTATTCTTAAAAAAGAATACTTGGTGGAAGTGATATAGACTTACAGGAAGCGAATAATTGCATCAAAGGAATTATTTTCCGGTTGGTGATTTCTTTCTATTTAAGAAGCTCATTTGTCGTAATTCAGAGGTGTACTCGACATTTAAGTAACTTTAAACGGTCAACCCGAGCTGCGGTCAAGAGCGTCGGGCATATGTTTGTGTACGAACCAGTACTCGAATTGCGGTCAATAAAATATTTAAAGCTTTTTATAGGTATGAACAATATTTGTTTTACCTAAATTTTTGCCATCAAGGTAAAAAGTTTGTTAATAATTTGTATACCGTGCGTGCGCTTTTAAAAATACTCTGCACAGCTGCATTAAAAATATGCATCAAGGATACTAAAGAGGTGGTTATTTTTTTAATCAGACATCGATGGTACGATTTTTTGCATCTTTTATTGTACCAATTGTGAAAAAATTCTTACCTAATAAACATAATCTTTAATTAGCCAATATGCACATGAGGTATCTGCTTCTAATTTTATCATTAAAGTAGATAGAGATATTTAAAAAAAAATAAAGTCGGAATCACACTTACATGATGATGAAAATAGCTTCTAAAAAGTCTAATTTCCTACTTGTTTACTTGGAGTACCTATTTTATTAATTGAATTCATTATTTTGTTGACGTATGTTTTTGTTTATTATCTTCTGTAGGTAATGGTTTTGTATTCATGTAGATAAACTGTAATTTTGCGGCATTTTTTATTCTCAATATAATCGTGTAAAATTACTATACTGTTTCATCAGCATAGACCAATAAAAGCTACTCTTAATTGTAGCACTATTCATTTTAATTAAAATTTGAATCCGCCTCTGTAACATTGGTATGTCTTATTTATAGATAGCATATTATTTCACGGCTCTGTATTAATATTCTTTGAGACTATTTCCCATAACAATGGAAACTCACAATAGTAACGACAATGGAGAATTCTTTATACGCACAAAGATGTTGGTAACTTAAACTTTACAGGGTAGTTAAGAATTATGTACACTTTACTCAGCTGGGTAAAGAGAAGTTGATATTGGTAAGTTTATAAGCAATATTTAATTTGCATAGTGATAGTTGAAGCCTCGAGGTATTGCCAGTAAACGCTTCAAAGTTAAATCTCACTTCCGACGCGAGTTTCCAGACTCTCTCGTAGTTTACTTATAAGCAGAGTAAATCTGTTGATGAAACTTTACAATGAAATCAGACTAACCAAAACTTGACAAAATTTGCATAATATTCTCAATGTGGATGAAATCGAGACATGCGAAATGTCCCGTCTCGACGCCATTATGCCTCTAAACCCAAAATTTTCCCCGATTCAATTTTTCACCCTTTTTACGACCGACAGACACGTCTGACAGCCTAAAATTTGTCTATACCCCCAGACGAAAAAAATTTGCCAGGTCTTCGGCCGTCTACGACCTCCCCATACCGCTTCCTCCGTCCGTGAACGACCTAAAAATGACCCAGACTGGGGGGCCACGCTGGAATTTGGCGGGTTTCCCTTACCTCATCCCCGGCGAGGGAAAATCCAGGGCCGGTTAATCAACAAGCGTTTCCAAACGTCGGCTATCGATTCCAGTGTTAATCGACTTCCATTCAGAAATTTAATCAAAATTCGTTAAAATAGAGAAAAGAGTGAAATTTAATCAAGCTATACTTGAAGTTATTATTGCTTGTTTGAAGTAAGTTATCGTGTAATTAGTTTTTTTTGTGTTGCTTTCTTTAAATATGCATAATTTTCGTTTAGTGATTTGTAAACAAGTTTAAGATTTACCTACTACTTTTGTAATGTTCAAAATAAGCTAATAAAACATTCTAAGCTATGTTTACCTACGTAACTAAATATTTTATGGAAATGGCTTTTAGTAAGCAAAACTCTTAAATTTCACACTATCTATTATTTTTATAAAATGTAGGTATTATTGGAGAAGACCCAAATTAAAATTAGTTTGTATAGTTCTAATCCTAATTTCTGAACTGAAATAATTTCTCATGTGCTTTCTCAAATCTAAATGAGTTGGTAATTAACATGATTACGTTCAATCAAAATCGAATTATCTAGGTCTTGAATTGCGAATAATTCTGTTTACGTATTTTCCCAGTTGTACGAAATGATTTTCAGTTTTCTTTCATGGCTTATTAAGCATTATATTATACGAGCGGAATATTTCACTATTTATCCATTCAATTTTTATTGAAGCAATTCCTGACCTTTCCTTGATTAAAATAGTTGTTGCAGTCCAGAACCATTTATTGTTGCTCCTATCATATACTCGTTTATTATTGAAATTGGGATGGGTTTAGGCAAGATTTATAAACGAGTTATTTAATATAGTAGAAATACGAAGTTAAATAATTTTGGGTGTAGAAATATTTGGGGCCCAATATTTATCGTACCAGCCCTGAAGGGAAATTGTCACTAGTCTGGAACGTTTCCCAGGCAACGTAGTTTTTTTGAAAAGTGCGTAGCTGCGTCGGCGGGACGGCTTAACAGCTAGCGTCGTTGCCCGGGTCAGGGTTGTCTGCTATCGAACAGTCTACTGTCTTTTGTGTTATGATATTTTTTCTTTGCATAGACCATTAGCGAATTAGCAACCTACTCGATTCCTAAAAGGGTTGGGTCATCGTTTAAAATAGATTTTAGCCCCGGCAAAGGTCGAATAAGGGGTGGACAATTTGCGCCGATTAGTTGCTCGAATTACAGAAGGTTGGCTTTTCTGCAAAGCGAGTGTTTAATTTGAACTACCGCAAAGGGCGGTGTGTTTGCTCTCCAGTTTTGTTGGGTTTCGCAAATTCTGTCGGGTTTGCTTTATTTTTTATACGCAATTTTCAACAAGTGCAAACTACGGTGCTCCATGAAATTAACGCCCAACTAATACATTTGTAAAATTACATTTACTAGTCGCTGATGGATTTATTTAAGTTATTTAATTGGCTCTATAAACAGTTACCAAAGTTGTCCCAAAAATATTTCAAATTGTTTCTCCCAAAATGAGATTGATTGACAATGAAGACACCAATAAATTAGGTGCTAATCAATTTACCTGGTATGTTAATTCATTATTAAACAATCATAAACTTTATTGTGACAGGAAAAATTTTATAATTTCTATAAATAAAACGTATATTCTGGTAATCGTATTTACCTTTTTTAAGTAGCAGTTTGTGGTTGTGTATTCCATTTCCAGTGGCCCTAATTGTTTCATGCTTGTATAAACCTCGCATAATTTTTGGCCACATCCGTCATGGTTTTGCAATACCATGATAAACTTTAAATAATTAAAAAAACGGGATTATTTCGTATTGACTCACCCACATAAATCTGGCGGTTTAAATGATGAATTTTGTAACGCCGCGTATCAGAGGTAATGCGGTAGAAATTGGAATAATGGGTTTTTAAACTGAATAAGACTTGTTATCTTAGCTGGTAAACAGTAAACAGAATGTACAATATCTATTAATAATTTACAATGTAAAGAGCAAGTTTATGAATAATTCTGACCGATTTTAGGTGCCATAATAGTCACTCAAAGATAATTTCGAGTCGATATTTAATTAAAGCTGATATTTTCAAATTTGTTACGTAAATAACTATTTTGGAGTATGCACTCCTACACATGTACTTTAATTATACACTCTCACTAATTTAGGATCTAATATCTATTATAAAAATCATCAAACTGACTTATAACACAACTATTATTAAAAAATATTTTTAAATCCATCCATCATCAATTCACCATATCTTTCTACAGTTCCTGTGTTATACTCGTACATACAGATTTAAACGAATAATTTCAGTAGGTGTAATTCCGTGTATTATTTTTATTTCTCCAAATACTTAAGTATATTCCTAACATGTGCATAATAGTGCAATAAAATTTCCATCACATATTAAAATAAACTAGAAACTTTACAACCTTGGCCCGTAACATTTATCAATAAATTGCTGCTTAGAGAAGTTTAACTGCAAAAAAAGTTTTGTGTCAAGTTTATATTGTCTGTTGACCTTAACATCCTCTGTGTAAATAAAATACTTCTTCAGCAAGTGGTTATCATTACTTCTGCAATGATCATTTCATTTGCACAGAGGAAGTAGATGAACGTGATTTGTCTGTTATGAGGTCTATTTTCAATAAATGGGTCAGTTGGTCGACGGCTACATGCGACCTCTTTATGAGATAAATAAAGTACAATGTTTGTGAAGAGTGTGCATCGGAAGTCAAATAAAAGTAACGACTTAACCGTTCTTTTATAGAATCGTGCAGGATTAATATTTTTAGCAGTACACAATTTGCTTTTAAATGAATAAGTGACAAATGTATGATCGGATTCACCAACGAAAAATAGGATCTTATTCGATGAATAAATTTAATTATCGAAAAAAAAAATACACAATTTTGTTCCACCAACGTCAAATGGCATTCCACGATTAAATTGAGGTTTAAATTAACCAAGGAAATTTGGACACTTAAAGTTTTATTTGATGTTTTCCAACCTCAAATAATATTAAATTGGCATGGTTATTCTGAAATTTTTTTAATAATATCGTGATAAAAATGTTGATTTCAAACATCATATGTATATGACTGCTATAAAAAAGAGATTTAGGTATCTCCAAAAATATGGATTTCATAAAAAATTACAAGGATTAAAAATCTTTATAAATTAAGGACGGGACAATTAGGGTTTTGAGAGGTTTGGATCCCCTGTTAAATGGGAGAGGGATCGATAATAAAAAAATATTCAAAAATATGTCACCAAACCGAGATATTCTATACAAAATTTCAGGGAAAAAAGTTAAGCCATTCTGGTCTAATATAAAAAATCTCTTTTTTATAACCTACTAAACAATCTTAAATCATCTAAATGACTGTTCAAATATATTTGCATAAACTGTTAAATAGCTAACTAAAGATTAAAAGTGTTGGTGAAACGTCAAAATATTTAACTGCAGGGGTTTAAAAGTTCGAATAGCTATTTAGGGATTTATTTATGGTTGGTGAAAGCAGACAATAGGTATCTACTTAAAATTATATCAATAACTAAAAACATAAGTAATTCAGTGCATGCCTTGAAAGCGTGCCTTCCTAAATAGAAAATTTTACCTTGTAGAAAAATCCGGTCATAAAATTTTGATAAATAAAAGAATTTATAATATGGAAATATAAATTCATAAGTATACTCGAACAGCCATATAATTATTTATGATTCATACGTTAACAACCCTATCCATGCTGATTAGGTGAGACAGACTAAAGAACTTCCTGAAGGGTCAATACACTGGGAAAAATCTCACGGATGTTTGTACATAATTTACCCATGTTGTACTCATTGGTATGTATCGATTTACGCATAAAATTTTCAGAACGTCTAGTTGACAAAAGTGATTCTATGCCTTATTTAATATTAAATTGAATGCGACTAAATTTAATATACTCGTATAAATCATATCATATAGTGATCAGATTTAATAGAATTCGAAATGTCTACAATTGTTTAAAACACATCACGTATCCTTCGATTACTGGCGTGATTTATTGAGTTAATGTGAATTTCTAGGAATTTTCTTTCCTTTTGGGGTATTAAGAAACCACAAATTAATAGATATGCATAGGTATATTGGATTTTCATAAATTCATAATTTTTATGACACATTTCCTATTTTTGTTATTAATAATGCATAAAACGCCGCAAAACCACTAACAATTAGTGATACAGGAATTGACCAGTGTTCGCTTTATTCATTAAAATTTTTTAGAAAAATATACCTATATCGAAAAATCTTGCGGTTCAAATAAAGTCATTCCAATTTGAAACTGAATTTAATTTTGCTATAAAATATTCTATAAGAGATTTACTTTGCATTTAAATATTTCACTTTGAAACGAGCAATTGCATAATTTTTCAATTGGAATTACCTTCAAGTACTAATATCTACATAAATATGAAACGTGAATTCAATCTATTTTTTATTTATAAGATTAAGGATAGCAGTCTTATAATACATATATAGATAATATTTTTAACAATTAAAACTTTGTTATGAGTTTCAGTTTACTTCAAGAAAATGAAATGTTCAGAAGCAAATTCATATTTTTACTACTGTAAAAAGGTATTCCTGATGTTTATTTTAATTAAATATACCCTCTTTTTAAAATTATTGATTTACTCACTTGTAGGAACATAAAGCCAACCATCCATTTCGAAAATCTTACCTGTAACAAAAAAAATCTTATTATTATTTTTGTGAACGATTGATTAGGCATATTAGTAAGTAAAATATAATTTTAGAAAGAAAGGTAGATATTATTATATGGATTTTTTACAAATTTTTATTAAAATATTCGATCCGTTGAAAGCGAAAATTCCAGCAACCGGAAGACATCTACCGGAAAGAGAAAGTTACGCCGGCGCCCGGGCCAGCGACGCCCAGCCGACCGGCGTCCCGGCGACAAGCGTCTAAAAGTTGAGGTAGGCCTATAAAACGCGTGCGCGATGCCGCAATCCTGGATACACGGAGGAAGGCTAGGTTGGCCGTGGAAATGAAAAGGTTGCCAGGGAGAAGCAATTTCCACTGTTTCCAACAGAGTATCGGAGAGATTTTTTTCGAGAGAAAGATGAGAGAGGGAGAGAAATTCAAACGCCCCCGAGACAGATATCGACACTAAGAATTTGCTTATAATTTATATACATTCCAGATTAATTAAGGTCTTATTTATACACATACATTATACATATACTTATGTACATGTTTAGAAGTAATTTATTAGAAATACTTATACCTGCAAAGATAATATCTATTAATCATTGTTTTGTTTCGCATTATTTAATATATTTCATTTTTATAGATTATTAATTAAATTAAGTACCTAATAATGATCAATTTTTTTCAAATAAATAAAAGCGTGTGAAAATATATTTATCAAATTATTCATTTCTATTATTAAACCAACAAAACCCATCCACATTTTTACAACCGTACTTGTAGTAATTTTCTCTTTAAGCCAACAACCATAATAGCGACCACAATTTTATGAGAGTAAAATCTAAGTAGGAAATAGAAAGTAACAAAATAGAGAAATACGCGTTAACGTTCGTACTAACAGAGAGTAAAATTTATCAGATTTTTCATCCTGGAATAGTTTATAGTTAGGAGGACAAAAGTAAAGCAAACCAAATTGTTATCTACCTATGCAAAGACATAAACTAAAATTTTTATGAAAACTTATTTGGAATTCTAATTAAGATTATTTAATGAATCAAAGTTTAATTAAAAACAGTAATTGTTAACGATTTTGTTAATTTTAGCTATTATACAAATATATTCATTGAAAAAATATATAAAATTCTAATATGAATACGGATAGCAAATATATCTCTAATACAAGTAGTTATATTCATAACTTTATCAACTAGTATAGCCAATTGAAATAAGTTAGCAATTTATGCTTCTTACGAAATAACCAGCACCTTGACCCCTCGACTATAAAATATCGATAAATCGAAAACGTAATTTCAACAGGAAGTAGCACTCGAAATGTTCTGTTTGGTGTTATTCCTTAATAACTTTCTATAATACAGTTCCACCAGCAATTGCAAAGTTTGTTTGTAATAGCATGTTAGTAACTAATTTTTGCTCAAGCTGAAAATAACTTCTCCAAAGTGTGATTCATGACAGAAATTTATTAATTATTAATTCCTTAACGAAAGTAAAATAAAGAGAATACTCTGAGTGAGTGTAGTAATGGGAATAACCCACAAAGTTGTGGTCTTCCTTGCCCTGCAACTTAAATAACCTGTTGAAAAGCGTTTCCTTTGAGTTTTTTTTTATCAGAATCACTCTTTTTATCGTTTATTAGAACCCGATTGCCGCGGGGGCTGAATAGGATTATTGGCCTGATACGGCAGATGATTGTTTTAGACAAGCAGGAGGTTTGCCTCCTACCTCAAACTCCAGCAAAATTTGAAATTGCCCCCGGCAACGAGCCGGTGAGTACTCCACAGAAAATGTGGAAAACGAAATCAAAAGCAATGCCGGCAACTGGGGTTAAATATACCAGCATGAAATGATATCTCAGTCGCCGAATGTTTTTCCAGTTGATTGGATTTTTGTTGGAGAAATATTGAATACACCAAAAAAATGTGATTATAAAAAACATTGCTTAAAATTGCGGAATTTCTCGTATACCTTCGCTTTTTACGAGTTAATGTAAAAAATATCCAGCTAAGGATTAAGCTCAATATTTAATTAAGTGCTGTTCTACCCTATATCCTTCTCTTTTATCCAGCGCAAAATGCTTTCTTTTTATTTATAAATCCCATTAATTATATTGAAAATGGTCGCGAAAAAGAAAATTTTAACGTACACTCCGATAAAAAAATAATAATACGAAAGTTGTTTTAGTGAAATATGGTACACTCGGCGCCACGCCCTTGAATGGCCCTGCGGCACGGCATGTCGCTATCCGGCGATTACGCAACCTGATGCCGCCGAAAAGCCAGCAAGAGAACTTCCTTGTTCTCGAAAGGGGACCCGTGCGAGCCGCAGCACCGAAAGGGACAAGGCCGAGCCCTGAGCTAAGGGAAAATCAACCTTTACACTTGACCCGCCCTTGCGAAAAGACCTGAGAGGGAAAGCGAAAATGTTCCCTTGAACTCTCCTCGTGTCGGCAACCAGCCGGCGAGTTCATGTCGAACGGGGAAAGAAAAGAGGAAAACGGGAAAATTCGGGTAGACTGAGGGAGAGCGAGATAAAATAAATCGGTATCGGATTCGTTGGGAACGAAAATTGGGGAAAATTTCCACAGGAACGGACGCAATTAATTAATTTAAATTAGTAATTTGAATGTCAACTGGATGCATCACAGTGTGAATAATTGTGAATGGGGTTAGTGGTAACTTTTCATTAATTACACAACACATTTTACCGTAGACATGTTGAATTCAACTACTTAAAAAACTTCTATAATTTTTGAACATGATTTTAAACGTACCGTTAAAGAAAATAAAGTTAATAAACTTCACAAAAGTCGGAGCAAAGAGGAAGAAAATTTATAAATTAATAAAAATTATAATTTAATAAACTAGAGCGAGTCCGGTGCTGTGGTAAAGAGAGGGAAAACCTTTAGCAAGCAGACGCAGTGTATCGATTTTCCGACACTTTCCCCAGACTTTCCGTTTCGTTTGTGATGTTGCTACAGTCAAAGTAGTCTCATGCTCCACTTCTTTCTTCACTTAATGTGCTTTATGAAAATTAACTGTTACTGAAAAAATAATTTTTTGCTTTTTCTCCTGAATTAGACGACGTTTTTTGCATGAGGAGGAAAAGTTTTTTGCTGCAGATAAAATTTTTCATTAAATTCGAAAAGTTTGGACAAATGAAGCAAAATTATGAGAGCTGAAAAATTTCCTTTGTAAAGAGAAGGCAGGTAATAAATTGGGTTAATTAAATAGGAACAATTCATTTTTTTCGAGTCTTGCTTGCGAAAAAACCGTCCTGCCTTTGCAAAAAAAACTTTTAATTTTGAATTTTTTATTCAAATTAATTTAAGTAAGACGATGTATAAATATTAAAAAAAGTACAAGGTTGAGTTTATAAAAAATGATCCTGGAAAAAAGTAGAACATTATTTTAGGAGGCTTTAGGGATCCTATCACGCAATTTTCCTGTACTTGTTATATTAAAAAATGTATCTACATGGAATTTTCCAGAACAATTCTTTCATGATCATCAAAAGAAAAGATTTTTCACTTTTCCTACAAATACATTTAGTTCACTTTAGTGAGTTTTAATTCCAGATGAACCTAAAGCAATTTAATGGTGCATCTATTTACTTAATAGGATGTTATGTATAATAGAGGTATTACGTTTCTAATTTATAGGAGTCTATAAAAATGGTGAACGCGCCTGGTAAATTTATTTGTTAATTAAAATGATGTGTTATTTCCAATATTTTGTAGCTACTCTGTAAATACGAAAAGGTTCATTTACTTATAATAAATTGGATGTCTACACAATATAATTCTAAAAATGGAACTATACATAGTTATGTTGAGGCAGTAAAACATAATTCAAAAATATATCTTTATCTTACGCATGGACTTAGCCAATGAAACAAATTTCTCCTTTTTAAAATTAATATTAAACTGACTTAAGCTGGATTAATATTAAACTACAAAGTAAATTGAAATTGCCTGTTGATTTCACGAAAGCTTACCGATTTTAATTAAACGAGAAGGATTTAAAATTTATTATGTGGATTAATAAAAATCACAACTGCTTCTTCCGTTCTCTGGTATTATCAGGTTCAATTTATTAAAATTACATTCTTCTTCCCTCTTGTTTTTTCATCATTTTGTACCAATATGATCTTCCTATACGAAGAAAAATTGGATATTATATACAGGCTTTTTTTGCAATTTGCAATTGCTGTATATTATCTAATGCAATTTTTTGTTCCTCTCTATAATATTAAGTTTTCATATTAATAACATCATTTTTCCCTAAAAAATAATTCTAATTCTGATATGCTTAGGAAAAATGATGAAAATAGCAAATTAAATGGACAGAAAATAATTGCTAATTCATGTTAATTGAATTCAACGAATCAACTTAATAAATTAATTTTTGAATCCGATTTCATTGAGCTCGAATTTCCCGCAAACGACTAATTAGTAATTACCACGATCTAACGAGCATTCTTTAGGTAATTGACGATTATCGAAATGTTTTACTGAAACTAAAAAGTCGCTCGACCAAGGTCTATGGTAGAATCGACCCAAATAAATATAAAAAAATACTTTCTGTGTATCTAGTACAGATATAATTTATTTCACCACGTATAGACAGTACGCGTACATAAATTTCATTTAACCCATAGCGCATAGGCATAATACGCGGTATCGAACTGTACGGTAACTTTATGGTGTATTTAGATGGGTGTACAAACGTCATCGATGTTAAGTCTGGTGCTCCTTGACATCGATATTTTTTCTTAGTGGAGATGTGGGTCCGGCTTATAAACTTTTTTCAAACCGAATAAATGCTACTTTACAATATATTGTTAATATACCTACAGTTAATAATACTAGATAAAAATGTTTAAAGGATCTTTATGAAATTCGGTTTAATTTGACTTAGTAGTTATACAGGCTGTAATTATAAAGTACTAGGTAGATATGACTGGATATTTTACATACTAGGCATATGAGCACTGCATTTCCTTAATTAGATGATTAGTTCAAGCACTAAACTACATATTAAATTTTAGTAGGTATACTTTCAATTTTATAGATGTGGCAAATTTTATGGATCAAGATGTGTTTCGGTGAAACTACGTATGTATATTAATTTACCAATTTATTAAATTTAATTTAATACATCTATATATCTATAATAATTTCATGATATTAATTTACTAAAATTTTATAATCCCCACCACTATTAGAATGTTTTAGTAATAATCCTTTAATTACATATTTATTATTGATGTAATTTGTTGAAAAAGCTCTCTTGTTAAAAAATATTAAAACCTATCATCTTCATTTATTAAATAGTGCAGTATCATTAATATCATTAATAGATATATCTATTACTCAAATTCTCTTTAATTTCACTGACTTTTTTTCGAATTAAACACAATTGAATAAACATCGATATATTATATAAAATTTCATTGTATATCCTATCTTTTTATTTTATTTATTTACTGGTTTTGTTAATAAAATGTTTACAGTAATGCCTGCAGAATTTTTCCAAATAAATCAGGTAACACGATCTACACCTATCTGCTAAAATAAATCGTCTAAATAAGGTAAATCCTCACTGGAAATAACTTCGAAAATTAAATTTCTCAGTAACCATACACATAAATTTACATTGCAATTTACATCCCGTTTAGCTCGCCCTTCAATTCCCCTAAATTCGGTAGATTAGGTAAGTGTGCTAAATAAAGTGCTCGATTTGGTGAATTATTTTATTACATTCCACGTATTAACTAAAGAGATTCGAGATTTATATTCAAAATGAAAATCAAATTCAGCATAAACCGTAGGTATAGAAATAATAAAAAAGAAAACTGAATTAAGAAATTTTCTAATTAATAAGTAAACAGAGCAAGCAAATGAGACAATCTAAAACCAGATAATCTTTTTTGGGTCCAAATCCTGTAAGACCGAACTGCTAAATAATTCAGAACAAACCTAAAACTTTCCATCGAGCCCTTGTCTCTCGGCTATCCTTATAACAAAGGATAATTGCGGAGATTCCAAGAATGCTATATTTAATTTATATCTCACCGGACTCGGTGGCACTTTCGGGAAGTATTTGTTTTCTTGGTCCTCGCCTGTCGAATACTGCAAGGAAAACCGTAGTTGCCTCTGTTAACGATTAAAAATTCAAAGGGTTTCTCCACAAACTTCTAAATTAGTTTCAGGAAGGATGTCAATAACAGGAAGTGATATAGTAATACAATTTAGAGTGTCAAGGAAGTATTTAATAGTTAATATGTCGATATTTTTAAATATAGATGGAAGATAGAAGATAGTAGAAGATAGAAGATAGTAGAAGATAGAAGTTATTTTGGGTTGTATTTTAAGAATAAATTTATCTCATAAAAAAAATCAATAAAAAAATATCCGTTTCAATAACTAACTGAAAAAAATTCTTTTCGCTGTAGGTACGATAATGTATAGAAGTAATAAATTTTTGTGAAGGCCATCCTTATGTCCTTTAAAACTGAAAAAGTGTCCAATTATTGTATTTCCTTTTATTTAGGCACAGCATTATAACCATAACCTATCATATAAACTCCATTATTTCCCTGAATAAATCAATTTTGTTCAATTTTGCTGCTCAGCCTCCATAAGAGGTGCACTGTGGTTGGATTTCAAGACTATCGGAACAAAAATAAATGTCACGATTAAATTTTGGACATTCGAATATTATATCTTATACATATTTACTTTCAGCATTTATAAAAAAAATATCTAGGTATTATTGATGGACTATATTCCAATTTTCTTAATATCCTCAATATGCATGAATTTTATGATGAAATAAAGTAATAGGTAGGTTAAATACGTACTTTCAAATATTGAATTTAAAATTATTGAAAAATTAGTTTCTATAGTTTTTAGTAGCATATAAATAGATATACATTATTAGAAATACCTACCTATTGATAAGTATGTTTGTGCTAAAATTAATTGATTATGATCTGCTATATTGACTATTACAATATAATTTTTTTTTTATTTTTACAATATAATATACCTATTTACGATATATCTAGATGAACATATGGATCCTTTTAATTAAAATTGTCCAGCTTTAGAAAATCGGACCACTCGAAGACGAAAAGGAATATTCCATCCCACATGAAACTTCTTCGTAAACAAATTTTCTTTGAAAAAACTGGCGGAAAAACAAAACAAAAATGACATGTTTACCAAGGACAACAACATCGAGTAAAATCCTCCTAGTAATAAAGGGTGGTTCGGGCCGATTTTATATCTTTCTGTATAATGCTAACAAAGAAAAGTGGATGAATAGAGCATTATAGGTTTTCTGTTCGATTTCTTCGATTGAGCTTCTTACTTAGACTAATGTAGAATTGATGTAGCAAAATAAAAGAAAAAAGTAGTTTTGCTTGGGTAATGCTTGTTGTGTTAGTAGGATTCTGAAATATGTGTTATGTTATGACAATTGGAAACTAAAAAAAATTAATATTTACTTTTAAGGTACTAAAAAAATAACATTTTTTATAATGATATCAAAATAAATATAACAATATGTATCTACTTAAAATTGAAAATAATGCCCATTCCACATTTAACGACTTTGTTGTAAGTTATAAAACTTTCTCGACTGCAAATTTATTGTTCTAATCGGATAGGTACTTGCTGGCGAGATATCAACAAATTTATTATCTCCATTTATGGTAACTTTCACCCCTTAATCCGTCTAAACCCGAGCTTACCCATCGAATCCTGTCTGCCATCGCTTCCCGCTCCCGCTTCTCCATTTTCCACTCTTCCCTTTCCACGCCCGATGATCCGGGACTGTCTGACTAACCAGTCCAAAGGCCCAGTTGTCAAATTTCTTTCCAAAAATGTACATTCATTTGATCTTCCCTTCAATTATGATAATTACGAAAGCAAGTTTAAAGCACTAAACATTTTATATATTTCATAAACAATCAGCATTTTTATCATTAAAGCTTTAAAGGGATTAATTTCAGCACTATTTGTGACCTCTGGCAGTATCAATGACCTTAGAAAACAGCGGGAAAATACAGAGGATCCTTAGATCTAGGTGGTCACGGGGCTGAAAAAGACCTCTCCGCAAAACAACAACAACAATTTCAGCACTAACTTCTCATTTTTTATAAATTAAGAGGGGTTGAAATAATTTTGCTGATAACAGGCAAACGCTGGCAACTCCGTAAATCCGGGGTTGGAAATCGAACGTGGGCGAACCTTCCCTAACTTAGGGGTAGGTCGGGAGACTGGCGGTCAAGGTCAAGGACGCCAGACACGGCCGCGCTCATCCCCATATTTTACCGCCCTTCGAGCTACCGCCCCCACTTACTTTCACTAACAGTCTGCCGGCGCGACAGATATTTCTAACCGGCATTGTAATAAAAAAGAGGGAAATTAGAGCGAAGAAAATATTTTTCCACTAGGAACGATCAATCAGTGACACCAGCTCAAATTAAGAACTATTTTATGGGTGATACCCTACCCATACCTATGTATGTATCAAAATTATTAAATTTATTTATTTATTATCGAGGAATTTTCTACTCTCCTTCTCAGAACCTTTGGCATTTTCCAATTATTCATCCTCTTTCATCCATGAATATTTTCACCAGGATCGTCTCCATCTATCAAAATTTCCATTAGGACACAAAATTTCCAAACCTCGTATTAACCCAACTAATTGAATTCAACGAGATATTTAGGCACAAACAGACCAGATTCCGTTTCGCCGAGTCGATTAAATTAAATTCCACCCCTTTCTCAACGAGTTCATTATTCTCTGATTCCAGACCTGCTGCTCTTTCCACGAATCCAAGCGCTCTCTCCATTTTCCGACCTGTCTGTTTTCCCTGCTAACCTTGAACGCTGAACGTTTATCGAACGAACGACCCAGAAGGCCGCTGCTCGCGAGCTCCTCCGCCATGTTCTGGACAGCACCATCGTTCAACGAGCACAGGCTCAATCGCTCCCGATAGCTAGCTACGTTGTTGCCGAGTCGATAAAAACAGAAGATGTGCGGAAAAATCAACAGGTCGCCAATTGGATGAGCATTGCGTATGAGCCTCTCATAGAAGGTGTTTATTAATCTTTTAGTTTCAATTTTCTACAAAATTCATACATTCAGATAGTCAATTCAAGTCCCTTAAAGGTACAGCTAAGTGCAAATTTGATTGCAATATGGTAAATTCTATGAGTTGAACAAAAATAATATTAAAATAACAACGGTTGTGCAGGGTGTACCGGAAAATGTGGGAAATCTGTCGGATCCAGATAGAACATAAAAAATAAGATGACAAGTTCCTGTATATAAGTTTTTCCATAGAGTTCCTTGAGTACTAAAAAAATCTAATATGATAGACACTAGCAGGAACCTCGTGCATAAAATAGAGTCCTTGAAATATGTATATTTAACTTTTTTAGTTTAACAGGGCCGAGCTAAGGTTTACAAATGCCTAAATTTTCAACACCTTGTATAATAAAGACTTAAAAAACACAAATCTGGAGAACTTGAACCTTAAACTAAAAAAATTAATTCATGTTTTATTTTTAATAAAACTAATAATAAATTAATAAATTAATATAAATATGTAAAAAAGTACTGTAAATGTGCTTTAAAAGTTACTTTAAAAATTCTTTAAGGAAAACCTATTTCCAGTTCCTATCTCCGTAGGGAGGGCCTGTAAGGAAAAACTTTATATAGGAACTTGTCATCTTATTTTTTTATGTTCTATCTTGATTCGAGAAATTTCTCACATTTTCCAGGACACCCTATATAACACTTTTTCCTTTTCCTTTATATGAGACTAATGATGGTTGCATTTGTTGCACCATATAGACCATATTGCGTATTAATTAGCACTTGCCTTTATGCAATAAATACATAGGAAATAGCAATAAATTTGCTTCGAATAACAAAAATGATAAACGACTCGATGGAAATAAATCAAAAAAACAGCACAATATTCGGTCAAAAAAATCCAATTTTGGCCCTTAATTGGCCAATTTCACGTTATGTTAAACCGTTCCGGATCATCGACTTTCTGAATTAAGATTTGACACTTTGTGAGGAATTCCAAAACACAAAAATTCCCTCGATCGGTGATATTTTGATTTAGTGCCGGTGTCAAACTGATGGGCTACTATTTGCGGCCTCGACAGGTTCACACGATGGCGCTACGGATGATTGAAATACATCCCGGGGAGTGGCTCAGATTACGCCTGGAAGGCTACTTAATAGATCTTAATAGGGTCCAAATGTTTGATACTTTACTATGTTCTCTATAATGAAACTGAATATAATGTAACTTGATCAATATGGACTAAGGACAAAAACGATATCTACTGGTAAACAATGTTATATCAGGAACTAGCAGAACTGGAGAATTAATAGGTAAATAGAAAAATCAAATAAGAAATCGAGCATAGTAAGTGCGATATTTTTATGGTATAACATCTATTGATTCTAAATATCTATGATAAAGGTTAGGTTTGGAAGTAATTTCGAATAATACAGATGCACTTAAACTTGAAATTCAGTACTCTTAGCCACTTCTTGTAAAGTGCACAGGTGCACTAGACGAGCGACAACCGTAACAAGGCGTGCCGTTAGTGCCCTTTTTGAAACCCGATACATGGAATCCTATTACAACATAGCATCTTTCCGATGGCTTCTGGCGAAAGAATGTTTAGAAACTTCTTCATAGAAGTCCCCGAGGAGCGTCCCAGTCAATGCGTGTGGCAGACGTGAATATCTCCAAGGAACGATGAGATAAAAGTGTGTAAAAAAGGGTCTATTTATAAGGAGGTGATTTAATTTTTATGCAAATTAATGACCGGGGAGGTGGAACTGTAGTAAATTTCTTACAAAGGAAAGTTGAAAAATGTTTAAGTACTTACGCGGTTAATGCGAAAAGGAAAATTCAACTCACCTGAAAAGAAAAAATGATTGTTAGAAATTTTATAAATAAATAAAGCGTTTCGGAATATTTTCAGGAATAAAGGTAGTGAATTGAACAACTCTGATCCCTGCACTAATCGCCATGATTATTTTAAATACTATTATTTTCATCTTAATTCCTCAATTTTTCATCCAAATTTAGTATGGTAGTTTCATCCACTTATTAACCCAAGTAATAATTTAAGTTACTTTCTTTCAACTGTACTTAAAAAAATAGCTGGAAATATTGTTCGGAATAATTTTTAAATAACAACGTAATTTCCAACGTACAACCAACGCCTGATCTAAATGCATTTGCAAAGGAGTTTTTTTTATATTAAACAAAGCAAACGGTTTTTAATGGAAATCGGTAACAGCACTGTTCTGTAAATTGATATTTTGAGACATTTAATTTTTTTGACCCAATTCATGCGGATATATCAGTTGCCAAGCCCACTTAATGCAGTTTTACTTTCATTGATTTTTTTCCAGAGGTGTGATTTATGAAGCCGATTGCAGAGTATGTTTTATTACATCATCATGACTGGAGATATAACTGTACCTAATTGCAAGAATTCTTTGACAAATTCGCAATTTTTTTTTCAGAGTGCTATATGTATTGTTAGTTTCTACTATAACTGTACTACTAACATATTAATAGAAAATTTCATATACGTTTTTAATAATCTAGTAATTTAAATATTTTTTAAATCAATATGAACAAGATTTACTAATACTTTTGTGTCGTTAACAATTAAGTAGATTAAGAGAATAGCTCTTTCATTTATAGCGCGGTTTGCAGAATTGGGCTTATAAATTAGGTTTTCCACAAAATCCTCAAGATTTATCGATTTATCACAGCATCAAATGAAAAATTGACCCACTTACGTGACTATTTTTATTCCGACACCAACACAAACAGAATTATTATTTAACTCGACATGCCGTATTGCGAAAGTTTTTGAATGGGATTGACCCATTATCAAAAATTTAAAGGAGTAACTTGGCTAAGATGTTAAAAAAAAGTAACGAGATCCAATTATTTATCTCTTTTGTATGAAAAAATGTTTAGGGAAATATAAATTAATTCCCGGTTGCATAAAATTAGTGTTGCAATGCTTGCTGGTTTCAAGTATAGGAATACGGTGTCGGTGAAGTAATTTTTGATGAATTTTGCAAACAATTGCGAAAGCTAAAGACACAATTGACCTTTTTTTGAATAATCATTGTACTGATGGTGCAGGAAGAATACAAATTAGCTGAATAAATAATTGATCAACGCGTTAGGTGTACTTTTTCTTTGCGGTTTTTTTTCGCGGTTTGGTATTCCCTATTACCGATTTCCAACAACTATCTATATTAATATGTTCGAGAATTACTTAATAACATCTAAATTAATAAATAGATATACATATTGTGGTGAAGTTGCAGATATAACAGCGTTTCATTGCAGCGTACGATCGCTTTATTAAATAAACTTCAAAAATAGGAACGTACAACGCCCGCGTTTCATTAATTTCGACATCATCATGCGAAACAAACGCGATGTTTATCGAACCGGCGATTATTTTGATACAATTTCGAAAAATTAGGCATATAGTTTGCCAAAATCAAAATTCCCTGACCCTCTTTCCGACATTCCCAACTAATTTCATTCACTTAGCAAAACATTCATAATTTACTCATCAAAGTCGTCAATCTGTCTTTTGTTGGAAGACAATCAACAGTTTTGACTTCTTCATTAACAGCGGCGTCGATTAAATAATAAATAATTAATAGATGAAAAAAAAGAATTATATGTAGATATTTTTAAAGTAAAAAGCCGCTAAAAGGCGGCCTTCTACACTTCCCTAAGGACTATTAAAAAAAACCTACATTAGCGACCTATCACCCGAAACTCAACATCTAATAGTCCGCATGTGTTTACGTCTTTCTGGCGAAACGCCGCCTGTCGTTACTCGACTGTTTTTTCTTCCCTTTCGAAGATATAAACATCCCTTTCGATTGGCCTCTATGCAAAAGTCACGCACCGAACAAGGGCGGTATTTAGTAGTCGACTTTTTTAAAGGAATTTTTATATTTCCGAGGAGAAATGTTTTGAAAACGCCTTTCCTCTTACCGAAACTTCGAATCAACGGGGAGGAAATGCGTGAGTGCTGCTCGAGGGTGTCCTCAAACATATGTGCTTGTTTTTGGATGAATAATGGACGTATTATGTAGATTATTGCCTTTTTTAGGTGGTCTTTTGATTGATGTTGGATACGTGCATGGTATGCATCAAATTATGGATAAGTCATATCTGACGAAAATTTTTTTGTTAATAACTTCAAATTCAATGGTACTGTCGGAATTATGCAATAATCATCATCATTCGTCTTCTGTATTCTCATTGCAGATTTGCAATTAACCTTTTTGACTACTAGATAACGCAATGAGAACTGCGTAAATTCCCATTAGCATTTCGCTGGTATTTAATACCGTATATGGCTCAATCTGTCTTATTTATACTCTTAACTGTCGATTAAATTTATACACCTATACATACACAGTGACACCGTAAAAATCATTTATTTGAGTTCTGAATTAACAGTTTTTACTATTTACTACACAACTTTATAAGTTCGTAACTGTTATCAAAAGCATATAAGAAATAAAGCAATAATTTTCAAATTCAGTAACATCACTCTGTACAGTGCTACTACAAATACTAAGAATTTACGCGTTTCTATACGTATGTATAGTATGTAGTGAGTATTGCTCAATAGATTGTCCGAGGTGTTAGCCTCGTCCTGGATTGTTTTGATTGTTTGTTGTTTATCCGGCCAGGCCAAGTCACTCAGGCCAGTGGCTTGGTTTTTAAAACGAATCACGTCCGATGTTCAACCAGCAACTATTAATTTATTATAACTATTTAGATAGAAATAACTGATAACTTAATAGAAAACGGCAAGCCTAGATTCCCAAAATAAATTTAAAAACTATCATGTAACAATACCATTCGGTATATTTGCAAAAAGATAAAATAAAAACCAGAAATTATTAGATATTACTAATTTTTTATATATTAGTATAGATGTATCTCATACCAATAAAGGGAAAGGAATTATATTTGGAAATCTAGTAAATTGCAAAATGCTATAAACACGAGAATTAAATGATCAAAGAAGCATATTAGCTCCTTTGAAAATAAGATATTACCCAATTAAAGCGCTCTCTGATTGCCCAAGTGGATGAGTTATATCGTAAATGTAATGAGGCAAGCGTTAAATATCATATAGTTACCCCTAAACTTGGCATACAAAATATATTCTCATTTTTTTCTGGATACGTTAAAAAGTATATTGCGGACCATTCGAAAAAACATAGCTCAAGTCTAAATGCTCTATCGATTTATCTCAGGTGATTATAATAATAGTTTCAAATAATTCAGGATAATGTTACTACTTAGTACCTTTCGCAATCCATTTTATAAAATATTTTATGTCCGACCTGTAATTTAGCGTTAGACATGTGGGCTCTCTAGGCTATAAAATCAGTACGTATGCAAGTAAGTACTATAACGTGCGACAGGAATTGATCCTTGGCAGCCATGTTCACTAGACGGTGTAATTCGAGCCCCCAAGAAATACTTCCACTTGTTTGGGTGTCGAGTATTTCATTGCAATCAGGCAATCAATGGTTTGCGTCAATTCCTGCCGTTCTATCCTTATTTATGTACTTTCGTCTCCGTTTTCGACGAGATAATTACGTAGTATTAAGTTCGATATTTCTTTTATACGCAACAATTCACATAATGCTAATAAAATGGTAATTTTCTTGACAACACCAGTATTGCATGTGTAATGTACAATAATTGTACATAATAAATCCTTTAAGGGTGCTACCAGCTGGTCCTTAATATTGCTAACTATAATCGAAGGATTTATTGCATTTTTGTAAGCAATCCACTAATAAGGATATAACAGGGTGTTATGTTACCACTTAGCACATAACACAGAAAAAAATAATATTTAAAATTTTAAAGATGTAAGTATCTTTTAAAAATTTATTTATGTAATTTATAATAACGGTACAATGTGGCTGCATTAATGATTAATATATAGATTTTTATTGAAAATAACTTAATAATATCTGTTAAAAAGGTGCAAACATTTTTTTGTTAATCATAACTTGCTGAAAATGTGGATTTGAAAATGCCAAAAAAGATATTTAGGTATCTCCAAAAATATGAGTTTTATAGAAATTTACAAAGAGTAAAAATTCATTATAAATAATCCAATAAATCTAGTTTAAGGGAGTTGGCCACCCCCGTTAAATCAGGAATGGATAATTAAAAAAAATGGCACATAAATATGTCGCCAAACAAAGAAATTCTGTACAAATTTTCACGAAAAAAAGTTAAGCCAATCTGGCACAATATCAAAATTTCTCTTTTTTATTTTTAACTTCAAAACCCTATAACCACTTTACTAAGCAATTTTAGATCTAGGTAAGTTCGGTTAAATCGTGTTATTTTTGTCTCAGGATTCTGTGGTTAAGCCTTGTCCTAAACTTTTTGCGAAACCCTGTATGTACTTCAATTACATTCCTAAAAAGGTAACTTTTTGGATACATTGTAGGTTACTTAAGAGCCGATTTCGTCACCGTTTGGCGACTAAAAGCGTTTTTTTAACAAATTGGTGGCAAGTAAACAATTTCCGCTGCTTGTATTCTCAACTTATGGCATCATCCTTGACCGGTTGATCTCAATCTGCGATGTTGCAAATAATAAGCAACTGGCTTCGGATGTTGTGTTGCCGATTGTTTCGTTACTGCCCCCCGGGCGAAGTCTTTTGGGCCCCTCAACAACATTCCATCGAGAGCGAGTCTTTCCCTTTTTCTTCTTTCGCCTATAATATGTTATTTAACCGAAATTAATGTTGTTTCGCGGCGGAAGAAATATTCCATCAAAGAAGGCATCGCTTAGAAATGTGGGGTAGATTAATAATAAAAAAAATAAGGAAAAATGTTCAATTGAATAATTTTACTGATTAGCCGCACCATCAGATTCAGATTATTCTGAAGTTATAATTTTGCATGTTTTTTACAATTTACATAAAAACTCCCACGAGGTTTTTTAGTCGGTTTTTTAGTTTGATTTTCTAGCAAAAAATAGCTCAAACGCAGCATGCTTCGGCCAATATGTTTTAACTTATACAGATCGGAATGCTAAAAATGTACTAATGATATTCCTGTCTCGAAATAAGTGTTTTGACGTGTTAACTGCCACCTGTTCTTTTCGGCGCTTAAGAACATTTAGAGGACCTTTTGAAAATAAAGGGTCGCTTCTATAAGTGTCAATTTTACCAAATTAACGTCCACAGGTTGTTGTGATTCACACATGTTTAAAAACAGCTTAATGTTAAAAAATATAAAAAAAATACGCCCTTATTTTCTACATAGTTTTCTTTTATAGATAATAATAGACGTTATAAAAAACCTTAACTCAATTAGGGAGATAATTCTTTTGGAAATGTAAGTAAGTCTTACAGCGATTTAAGTCTTATGTAATCGAGGATTTCGGTTGTTGAATGTATCCATCACATAAAATTAATCCATATAAGCGACCGGCTTTCACTTTAACCTAGTACTTACACGGTACAGTACCGCGATGCATATCAATTCGACTCGATTCTATTGTAATACGGGGCTTTAATTTTCAGATTAAAAAAATATGAAAAAATTACAGGTGGGAATATTAGCCATTAGCAGTAATTAGTAGCAATTAATATAATAGGAATGTAATTTAGTAACATTATTCTTCTATTTCTGGTTTCATGTAAAAGCTATTTACTTAGTAAATAATTAAAAAAATATTTTTTGAAATGCTTTGATCAAGTCGAATAGTTTGGATCCGCCTTGTCAAAACCATTTACGAATTATGTATTTCAATAATAATGACTCAACGCAAACCCAATTCTACCGAAAGGCGTGTATAATGTCAGTACAAGAATTATGAATTGGTACCGGTTTCTGGTACTTACATTACTAAAAAGAACCATGCCAATATCAATTCGGAATTTACATAACATTCTATTAATGAATTAGGTTGAATTAAAAAAAATCGCACCGTATTTAGTTACAAGTAGTTTAATTAATCGTTAAGGGCACCTACTGCATTGTGTGATTATTTAAGTAGGAGATCAAATGAAGTAAATAGTTTAGAATGTTTAGAATGTACGAAAGTAGCTCATCCATGTACTACATTAATATTGTAACCTTAATATTATGAATACCTACATAATAATTAATTAGTCCGATTACCATACGCGACATCAACAGCTGACAAAACCCCGAAATTTTGTAATATGGATCGAATATTGCATAAAAATGCATAAAAAATACATGTATTGCGAAGTAAATGTAGATAGAATACTGTGGCACCTAGGAGTGGTTGGACATAATTATAACAAACCCAAATTATTGCAAATACCGGCACCGGAAATTTATAATAATTTCTTTATAAAGTAGGTAGGTGCTTAAGTAAAATGTAGGACAATCTAAAAGCAACATGTTTTGAAACTATTTCTAAAATGCATATACGTAAGTGAAAAATTATGAGCATGTTGCCATAATCAATAAATAGGTATTATTAGGATTATTTTGTAACCTAAAGGAAAAACTTCTAAATTTATTCTCCTGGAATTGAAAACTAGTGACATAATAACAGAATGAAGGAACCTATTTAGGTTTATAGAAAAGTGTGTATATCTATCTATAGGTAACTAACTACATGTGGCTAAACCTTATTTAAACAAAGCTTATAAAATGAAAAAATGCATTTTTTTAGCAGCAATCGCGGGTCCTATGTTTATTTATTTTTTCCAACAGACCTTAGGCTAAATGTCGCTTTTAATATATAGCTGCAATTTCAAATAAAAACAAGGCACATCCTCCACAGGCGCGTCGTCCTTCCTGAGCAGGAACTTGCCATTAACAAAAAATAAAGGTTACCTAAATATGTGCATTTCATAAAAATCTCCTTAGGGCGTAAACTAATGACATTCGGAATTTGGTATTATCGAAACGTGAATTTCAGAAAATTCCAGGATATTTTTTGCCTTTAAAAAAACATAAAAACGGAATTGAAAACTCGCTGAAATCAAGAGTGATTGCGTAAAGTGCAATAGCAATAACAAGAAACCAGTGAAAACGAGATATCCTCGTAACCAAAAACCAAATTTACTGTTTCAGGCGACTACTAATTCATTTACATAAAGGAAAAATAGTACGTGGTCCTTAGGTATATTGCTTTTTACGTACCAATTGCTTATTATTGAAAATATGTTAACAATTCAAACCCAAATTTCATGATTTTTATACAAGAATAATCAATTGCAATATATCTACTTTTAATCAATTAAGTGCAAGGTCTAAGTACTTATTTATTTATTTATTTATTTACGCATTTATTTATTACAAAATTGTTAATTCAGTGGGTAGTAAGTAAGATCGGAGGGAATTTTTTAGTACGTTGAACAGGGTGATACTGGAGCTATTACTATATTTGAACCATTCAAGGTTCATTAGTATTTAAACTCATGTACTATTAATTTGTGATAAACAACGAATGAAAAAAACATAATCGCATCGCGTTGTGTATCCGAAATGACCGCAGCGGCATCGCGGCAACCGGGTCATGGCTAACTCGGATCTTCGAGTTCTAGTTGCGTCAGTTTCACTTTTCTGCATAAGGAAGCGCTAAGAACACGATCTGCGTGCAAGAAAGGGAAATCCTACTTCGATTGGCGTGCTCGTTCGCTCTTTCCTTCGTTCTATGGGAGTTTCGATTCATTTCGATTCAATTAGGTCCATTAGGCTGTGCCATTAAATTCGTTGAGCAAATCGATTGTTTTAGATTATTATAGGTAATCCTATTGAAATACTTAAAATGGAAATGTCTGAGCATTGTTTGTGTAAAATTTGCTTATATTTTGACTGTGATATGATGTTCTTGAATTATAATTGGCAAAAAATTAAAATTTTCCTATATGTACTTTTTATTTAGTACAGGGTGGACCATTTAAGATTTGGAATTTTAATCGGCTGTAAAAAACAAACTAATGAAGTTATGAGTTTATTAGAAAGATTGAACCTTTCCATTTAGGAATTGAAGACATCATTAAAATGACTACCCTACCCAACTGTACAGCCGAGCTCGCGCAGCGAGCGAGACCGAAAGGGTTCGAAGACCCCTTTCCAACCTTTCCGCGAGTCATTAAATAAGCAGCTATGGCATATTGATGCAATTACTTTCCCAGAGTGAAATTCAATTCAATCTTCTATTAAATGAGCTATGTAGTAATGTAGATGAGAGTAAGACATATGCTTCACCTTCATTATTAATTATAATATGTATATGAATCCTAATTAAAGGAGGGATATGCGTATCATTTTACAGGAGTAAAAAAGAGACGATATTTCGTCCCTAAAAAGTTTCTAATCACTAGAATTCAAGAATCGTATTACCAACGAAAAAAACCACCGAGCAAACCTCTATGTATCAATAGGCATTAACTAAATTTAAATTACTAATGTCTTAATAATTACTAAAAATATCTCACCCTGTGTAAGGACGCCTGAAATGTAACCTTCCTGTTTGTGAGTGTGTACAAATGCTTGTTCGGTAGGTATTTTTATGATCAATAAGCCGTATAGAGATACTTTGTGTTTTATAGTGTTCGGAAGTAGACTTAAATAATTCATGGGGCTGTAAATTTTTTTGACGACTTTATCAGAAAGCCAGACAGGAAAAAACATTACTTATACAACGTGCCCAATGCAGCGCGTCATAATTACTAAAAATACATACAGAAATTGGAAAAAAAAAACTCAACAAAAATTTGATACGAATAGAGAATTTGTTAGTATCTAAAATCTTCTCGATATTTACCACACAATAGTTATAAATATATCTTAAATCGAAAATTAATTGATAGAATGATAGGAAATTGTTTGTGACTCTCACATTTTGGCGTCCTGTATACTCAATAAAGGATAAAATGTTAATAAAAATCAAAATCGTAAATCTTCAGTAAAAGTTGTTCGATGCAACTTTATTATCAATTAATTGTTATTTCTCAAATTTTAAATCTAGCAATCTCAAATGATTCGCAAATGCCAATAGGTCGAATAGCGAAACTGTGTCGAGACTATTTAACTCATTAGATATTTCCTAACGTCGAATAATTATAAATTTTTACTAAAACGGTTCGATCTTCTGCTTGCCAAATAGCTTTAACGGCTCCTCGTACGGCAATTTGCTCGATACCCGGTTAAATTAAAATAAAAGGATGAAACGAACAATTACTCTTGCTTCATTGTTCGATTTGAAATAACACGATTTGTTACTAAGCGAAGGAATCGAGGGATTTGAAAAAATTATGTGTTTGTATGTATTTCCTCTAGCGATTTAAATGTATTTCTGTAAATTTTATTGCAAATTCAGTGTAGGTAGGTAAGTACATAATACAAAAATTTCAAACGATTATAAACTTGCGTGCTATTAGCTATTATACCGCTCATGAAGATTGAAACTGTGAGACTAATTCTCATAGATAGGTACTGAAGAATGCGTTTCTCCGAAGCGAATATGCGTTTATTGTCGCACTATTCACACAAAAGTGAAAAGGAAATCTAATTTCAGCAGCAATAATGCACTTTCCTTATAGTCTCTATAAAATTACTTTCTTTTATCCTATTTTTTTTTTCAAATACCGCGTAAATTCGTTCGAGCGGGAATTAATTTTTAAAGCACATCCAATCCTGATGAAAATATCCTCCCCCGACACACACAGGCATTTCCAACCCCCTACTAAATGTAGCGACAAATTTAATCGCTTTTTAAAACGGCGCTAAATTATGTCTTTTTTTACACATATACAGTCATTCCCTGCGAGTCGAGGCGTGTGATTTGAATCAAAAAAGGTCAACCATCCCCTCGAGTTTACATCCTTTTTCATTCATTTACAATTATGGGTCGACTTATGGGTTTTTAACATTTTAACTAGAAACACATGTCTTGTTGCATCTGAGTTTAACGACAGAACGGCATGTGATGTTCGGTTAAATTAGACTTGAAACGTAATGTACGTAATAAATGTTTTAAGGGGTTATAAAACATAAAGCGTCTAATAAAATTTGATAGAAAAACTATTCACTTAAAAATATATCCAAAGTTCAAATAATTAGTGTTTGGTAAAATTCAGGAGTAGAAATACTATACCATAAAGAGAATTAAATGAAAATTTAATCTACAATGTTACTCTAAACCAGATAAAACCGATAATTTGGCCTATATGAAATGAAAACTGCAGGTATTATGAAATTGATTGGACATCTTAAAGTAATGATAAAACCAAAAATAACTGCTAAACTATTTAATTATTTATTAAATATACACTCATCAAAATGGTCTAGGGGACATGAACATTTTAAATGGGAATTTCTTATTGATTTTTTCCAATTTGTTACACTTCCTCTGTATAAAACAACAATTTTTTCTGTTTTTCATAGTTTCATGTTTCAAAAACCTCCACATTTGTTATATTGCAATATTTTTTAAATGTATTAATCAAATTGATACTTAATTGAACATTAATTACTTTGTCCCCTAGACAATTTTGATGAGTGTATGTACGGTTTAGGGTAACTTTTTAAAATTATTTAAGGGTGGCCGATTTTTATTGCTGGTGAGTTTATAATGTGTCCCAATTTTAAGATCTATGCTTGATTAAATATCAGAGGAAGAATAGAGGACATACATTTTTGTGTACGCACTTGATCCACAAATTTTGAAAAAAAACACAGAATAAGAACCTATACATGTACTGCAAATTCAAATTTGCTCCTATTGTAAATTTAATCCAGAAACATCGTCTAATATACTACTGAATCACAATCCCCAATTAATTCCGCATTATCCAAATTGAACTTATTATTTAAATGAACCCAAACGCTTCATGTGAACCACCTACCTTTCTCAAGTTTCGGTGTAAGTGGCGCCACCCGTGTGCGAATTTCGTTACTAACAGCTCCCAATTGCGTCAAATTCTGTTCGCTCGGTGTAGAAAGCTTCTCTGCGAGTATCGGATTCGCCGCGGCAATGGTGTATTTTCGCATTTCGTGCAGCGCTTGCGTGCCTTTGTGATCGGCAGGAGAATTCGGATCGGAGTCTTCATTACCCCCCGAAGGCGCATTGTTGTTTTCTTCTTGCTAAAATCATATAACATATGTGAAATACGCTCAACTGCGGATAGATGGCGGTAAAGGTGATGTTAAAGAAACCTGTAATGTGTGATGTATGCAACCCAGTTTACATCTTTTCATACATTCATAGGCGGAGAATAGGTAGAGACAAAATACAATATTAGGGAAGTTCAAATTTACAATTTTCATGTAAAAGATTTTACAGTTGCTTTTCGATTATACATTTGATATGTGTTAAAATCTTATGAAAAAATTGACTTAAATTCGAGTTCTTCGATTTGTACTCACCTTAATGAAAGGGGTTTGACTGAATTCGCTTAAAATACTTTCTATTTCGATGGCAGTAGTGTCTGATAAATGCCTGAAAATGTCGTCGTTATCGGCTATACTAGGTTCTTGCATATGAGGCACCAAAGAACTGAGATCGGATTGAGAGAGTTCACCCAGGCCACCTGAAGCTCCTGTAGCTGTGCTTTGTTGACCAGTGGCGACAGAGGCATCCTAAAATATGGATTATTAAATTTAATATTGATAAATTAGCTATATTCATAGGGCTACTTTTCAAAAAGACCAACATGAGGAGGAAATAGAAGAAAATGATACTGTTCATACTAAATCGTTGTCTATTTCTTCAGAATTACTTTATACACAAAAGAATGCTATTAGAGCAAATAGTATTAGTTTTTCTTTTTTTTCTGATTATAGAATGGACCAACATTTCTTTGTGGATACGAACAATATAGAAGTTTTGGGCAATTAGTCATTTAACATACTTGTAAGCAAGAAGATATATCCACCATTTTCCCATCGTGATCAGAACTCCATAGTAAGTCGTTGTCGATAAATGGCATCGCCAAAGACATTGGCGTCTCTAGGCCCCCTAGGGCGTGCACCCCCTCCACAGCGGTGTGTGCCTCCTGCCCCTGGGTCAATAATCTTATCCCCTGCTACCCTATTTTTGGTTCCCAATGGACTATCAAAAGAGATCTAAAACAGAAAATAAGATCACTTGTAAAAAATTGTTTGTTTATAGGGAATAATTGTAATGCCAGGTAATAGCAAATGGTAGTAAACTGATGGTAATTTTTTTAATATTATAGGTGTTTACCTCGAAATGTCCCGGTGAATTTTAAACCGTTTCCGAAACATGAACTTCGATTTTCTTTAAATCTGTAATAAAATAAACCAAATTAATTATTAAATAGATTTAAAAAAAACGAATCAATTGTTTGTCAATGCTTAATCCACAAATATTGTTAGTAAATTTAATAATAAACTCTCTAATAAACTAAATAAGTCCGGAAAAATAAAAAAATAATTGCAACGATTTCGCAGTATTTACTTCCTGTGTAGCCTTACGGAATACGCGCAGGTTTTCGTATTGATCCGTAAATCCGTACCTGACTAAATCATTTATTACCATCGGTTACGTCACTTTCACTAGTCTAATTAAAACCGAAAAGTTCATTTCTCCCGAGGTCATCAGAGAAAGTACGACAGCCGAGTTGTATAGGAGGAAGCGGTCGTACAAACGGTAGGAGGTAGCATGTCGAAGAGGTATGTGAAATGCTATTCAAGAAAATTTAGAAATGAATTCAAGAGAGTGGTCATGTCCTAGGTCAATAATCTCGGTATCAGTAATGCGAGTTAGTAAATTTTGATGGAATTGAAATACCAAATTAACGTTCTATACAGGGTGTTCGAAAAACGGAGAGGGTGATTCCCTGTTAAAAAATACAAAAAAAAAGTTTCTATGAACATCATGGGCCCGGAAATGCAGATTTTTGAAGATTGAGGATTTTCAATTAAAAAAGAAAAATATTAATAATATTTTTTTTACTCTGCATTCCTGGACCCGGTTCCCGATATAGACACTTTTTTTCATATTTTTTAACAAGGAATCACCCTCTGAAATATCTCCGTCTATATTTTTCGAACATCCTGTATCTGGATATGGAACTGGATGGAGATATGGATTATTTTTTCACCGAACCTCTTCGGGATTTTAGAAATATGATTAACCACTTTTATGGGCACAAGCATTGTAATTTCGTTTAATTAAATTATTGCATTTAAGTTAATTGACTAGAAGATAATTGTTGCCAAAAAACTTTTAACCTTTCCAAAACTTGTATGTACACTATGTACTACTTATTAATGAATATAATTACCTAAATAAATATTTTAAACATCTAATAAAAATAATTAATACCTTCTAAACGTGCATCTCAAACTTAATTACATCTAATTACAAAAAATAATAAACTACTTATCTTAACTTCCTGAATATTAAATACGAAATATTTTGTAGAAATTCTTGAATTTGAATTACATCCTTTTAGGCGTTAAGTAATCTAATTTCTTAAGGAAATTTTAATATTATGCACTTATCCCTAAGTATCTCCATACAAGCGTCTTTTAATAACGAATTAATGTATTAACTCTCAAATACGTAATCGATGAAATTACCATTTTAAATAACTTATAAAGTATAAATTATACGTTGAGCTCGTGCATCTAAATGAAAATGAGATTTTATTCAATAATTTAGAAATAGAAAGTATATTTATGTTATAATCAACGAAATCATTTCTCTTGCTTTCACGTTAAAGCACATTTTCTCGCTTGAGATCCCGCATTATTACACAATTAAATGAAATTGATTCATAATATTACACAATAATTGCACACGCATACAATATGGTCGCTATGAAAGTGAAATTTTTTAATTGAAACGCTTAAAAATCATTTTTTTGTTAGATAAAACGTTTAGCTTTACCAGAGAGTTACATTTTCGTAACAATTCTTTCGCAATAACGTTTTTAAAGCAAATAAAAATAAGTACATACAAAAATGTGAGAATTAAATCGAATTAAATAAAACGAATTATGTTTATCTAAATAATCAATGCCCATGCTACAACATAATAAACTAAATTAAAAACAAGATTTAATAAACGTAAAAACCCTTAAAAAAGTATATAGCACCGCTCATGATCAATTTTTTAATAAGCCTACATTATCGTGTTAATTCATAGATGTCACTACTAGCAGCAAATTTTCTTTCACATTGACATTACTGACAACTGACAATGACAGTTCTAAATATGGCGGACGATAAACAAGATACAAATGTAAATAAGGAAGATTATAATCCAAAATTGGACTTTTACAGTGCAGAATTTGATCCGTTGTTAGCATTAAATACTCCTTCGGTTAGTGTACCAGTCCCAAATGCAGAAAGGTATGATAATTTAGCTGCATTCACTACTGCTATGAATAAGCAGAAACATCCCGAACAATATGAAAAAAAGAAGGAAAAAGCATCTAAATCTGCAGTGCCGATGGAAAGGAAGTGGTTACCACATCAGCGTAAGTATTTTTAAACACCTACATGCAACTACAACTAGTTCAATAAATTACCACCACAAACTACCAAACATAACCTCACAAATTCACATGTTAGTAGATACATTATTGAATGTTACAGGAAACTTACAGTTTTTGTAATGTTAATCTTTTGTTCTTGTTTTTACAATATTCTCTTGATTATTGTTTCTTTTTTCCCTGTCTGCGACCTCTTTTTTTGAATCGACCTAACTACGTAATTAATGTTGCATGTGCAAGAGGCATGCAGGTAATTGGAAAACAGCCAAATAAATACTTGTATTTTGCCTCGCCAATAAATAAATTCAATAGATATTTTAATACAAATTTTAGGTAAAGAATAAATGAAGAATTCCATTTAACTTGGTTATTACATACATATAAGCAAAACATTTGTTTACGAAGGGATTGAAATAGCAAAAATTTTCTCCTAAGAAATCCAAAGAAATTGGCTAAATTTCCCACATAACATAAATCAATTGTTCCACACAAATAAGTACTTGCCCAGATATTTGAGTGTCAACTAATTCATTTCGTGTTAATTATGTAGTTTATTTTTAATGCTAACCTATCAGTTTATTTATGTACATAAATATTTATTTGTTCAATAGTAGATTTGAGTTAAATAGGCATAATCTAGTTATTTAACTACAATATTATTTATTGACTAGAATAATCATATATGTTTATACTAAGATAAACAAATAGTAACAAATAAAGAATCAATTCAATCTTCTAGCATAAATAAACTCTGTTTCATAAACTGAATTTACGTTATAGGTTATAATTCAGTAAATTCATCAATGGATTTGCAGGAAACCTTAATTCATGACACGATCCTTAGGAATTTTTTATGTTAGCATTTTTATATTATCTAGACATGTCTAGTTATTTGGTTTGGCTTAAAACCTTTTACTGCTACCAAACCGTCGATGCTACGTGAGTAGATATGTGCGAACTTCGCCTAGGAGGTCACTGACCCACACGGCCAATGTTGCTAGTTGGCTAGAGAGCCTGCCTAGATGCGTGTTTGTTGTATACATACACATACATGTATTATACCTATGCCGAAGCACATGAAACGCGGTGCTTTTACCAGGGCAAAACATTTACTGATTAAAAACTAAGCACCTAAAAGATTAGATTTTTTTTATGGTTTATCTCACGTTTGCGTCGATAGCGAGTTCACGTAAAGTTGATTAGAATTTTAAAGCTAGGAACAGATCCGGCGGTAGGTGAACTATTTATGTTAGCCAATTTGCTTCGAATGGGCACTTTATTACTGTAATAATTCTCCATATACTTGAATTTTTATATATTAGGGTGCTTCATAGACCAATTTAACTCAGTTATCTTGGACATACGGGAGAAAATAATGATCTTTTCAGATAACTAGCAACTCTCAGCTCTTATTTTTTATGGTTCGTATCATTCACAAGCCAGTTTTAAGGCCCAATATGGTAGCCAATTTTTATGTAGGTTAAAAAATAAAATACTCTAATTAATTCTGTTATCTAGGCGGATTTCCCTAGATTGTTGGTCATTTCACAACATTTGTAAATACAATAGAAATTAACACTAGAATTTAATATAGAAATACTTATCTCTGTATTCGATACGCTTTAAAAATTCTTATTAAATATCTCATTGATTTTAATTTAAACTATTCGTGTAAGATAAGCATTCATATAAATAAATAGTCTGTACATTTTAAAAGTCTGAAACTACTCGTTAATGTTGGATCTGTGCATACTCTGTAATCATAAGAGGACATTTAACACTGGTTTTAATTTCAATAAAAATATAAACGAAAACTAGTTACAAGTATATCTTTAGTTTAACTAAAAACATATGTTGATTATATTTAACGATTAGATTTTAAATTGAACTTCGAAATCGAATCGGGATCATATTCTATAATTATTCGGACCTCATTAAAAAGCATTTTTTTGTTTAATGGTATAATTAATTCAATTTCCGCGCATATCTAAATTTGTTTTGCAAATTTAAATCGACTAAGCACCATCAAACAATAATGCACTATTTATTTATTAAATTTATAAAGATGAATGATTTGAAAATTTGAATTTGAAAAATAAGCTCGACAAGTCAGCACCATGTGTATCTCCTCCTACCGTTTACCGGCGTAGACGTACCATTAATCAGCCGGGACCACCAACAAGTGCGAAGATACAAACAAGTCTAAAGAAATGACATAATGCGAGTAGCGAAGAAAGAAAAGACATATCGAAAATTACATAAGCCGCGAGTCCGGTGAGTGGAGCGAGCGATAATAGTTTGGGCCATGCCAAGTCTGAAACCGTGCTGTTGTATGAGAGATGAGATGAACTGCACGCAGGGCGTTGCTCTCGAACGATTTGAGTGACGCATTATGTAGAGTACACGCAAAACATTAATATCTAGTCTCTTTTCTAACGTCTAAATTTAAATGGCCTGTCAATGACTTCTCAATGTCTTGTTTGAATGTACGTCTGGAATCCACACTCCCACAATTACACATCCATCAATAAATTCATAAATGAATAAGTAATCAGAATTTCATATTTAAAATATGTGTTGTCGAAATATGGTTTGGGAGATACTTATTTAAATAAAAATCAAGTAGGATACATAAGCCTTATTTTTCAAAGCATACAGCTTTGAAAATTTACATTTTTCTACTTCATTTTTCTACTTTTCAATATAATGGGCTCAATTTAAGTTTAAAATGATAGCTTGAAGAGATAATGTCGAGTGTGTGAAGTTGGAAACCCAACTTTTGTTCTCAATAGTTCTGATTATAGAGTTCTGGTTTCGTTTTAAATAGTACAAGAGTACCTACTTTTATATAAAAATAAAAAGAGTTCCAAATTAATTAACAATTAAAAAGTAGGATGTAAAATATTCTATTATTCTAAATGTGTAATTTTTCTTATGAGGATACCGGACTCCTTTTTTTTATGAAAATGCGAATACTTCTAGAATCCTTGCATTTGATTTTGAATTCGGACCTAGTGGAGGTGCTGCCTTGATCTTGATAATTACCTCTTAATTATAGGGTACTTTTATTTAGGCTAGGTGGGGGTGCTAGCATGGTTCTTATCAGAATTACAAAGTATTTAGTTGCAATGTAACTATGAAATGTGTCTGGCATAGTAAATTCCCCAATTGATTCTAAATTGAATCAAACCAATAAAATCACAGATTTTAGTTGGCAACCAATCAAATTATATGATTAAAATGATAACGTTTCCATTGGCTTTGATCGATTTGGAATTACAAATGCTCATTGCGAATAAGTGTCATTGCTATTAAGACTTTTGTATTTTTCAATAAGAACCTAGACCTTCAATAAAAAATATATGAAACTCGCCTTCATTTATTAGAAAAATGGTATTTTTTTCCTGATCTTCCTGACTTGAAAAAAGTTTGGTTCATTAAATTGTAGGTACCTACAAAGAATGTACTAAATTGAAATAATGCACTATGCAATTGTTGAGGAATTGATCTATCGGTTGATTCATTCGAATCTTGAAATGCCCGGATAAACTTATAAAATATGATTTTCCGAAAGTATTTTATGGTTATTTGAATCTTGTTTATAAATAAGTTTTAGTGGCCTAATTTTATCGACAATTTATTATTTAATATATCATCGTCACCTGTATTAAAATCTGTTCATACTAATAGTACTATACGGCGATTTTTTAATTATACAATTCTTTGTCTCTATAAAGAGTAATCATTTACTGAACTAATTTATCCAATTAAGGTATTTATTTCCGATTATAATTATTCGAATAATTCATTAAACTTTTTTCTCTTTCTATATTGCAAACGTTTAGGTAATTACACTTTTTAATGAGCGGTACTTTACACCCCACCCGTTATTAAATAGTTCTTGTGACGAAGATTAATCGTTATTTTTGGTCACAAACATATCACGAACGAAAATTTCTTGATTAATGAATATTGACAATAGACAAAAACTTAATAAATATTAAAACTATTTGCTGCAAAATATTATTAATACCAAGGTTAAAACAAACCCACATAAAGTAACACTACATAGTAATGGAGGTATGGAAAATTTCATTTTAATTTGTGAATAATTTACATTTTTTATTTTTTATAATACGCATGCTTATATAGAATATTTAAGTATCTTAATATATCGTAATATAATAATTTAAACTAATATATTGAGTAATTTTTTGGTTGTACAAAATTAGTAAAATTTATACAGAATACACTGACCTTTACAAATTACAAATTTTATATGTCATTACATTTTTTTCATTGTTGCAGTACCCACTGCATCTCGGAAAAAGGCCAAATATTCTCGAAATATATTCACCAAAATGGACAATACGACTGGGCCATTAGCATTATTACGAAAATGTATAGAGGAAAAATTAAGAATAAAAGTAAGTTATCAAGTATGTGAATCATTCATAAGGACTTCTTTTAACAAATTAATAACATATGTAATACCTACACATAGGTCCAAAAGTTTGAAATATGTAAATACCCAAATCAGTTGAATATGACCAAATTGATACAAAAACGAATCAAATGTTTTTATCATTTTCATTTAATTGATTTAAATAACCAATTTGGATATTTTCCAGCCTACAATGCTACAGAGAAGCCATTTGCCTAACAAAGAAATTGAAAAAAATTAATGATACATTATTTTAATATTACTTGAATGGTTCATCCTGTATTGGTTTTGCATGGATCATGAGGGCGGATTACTCCGCCTTATTTATGAATAGACTATTAGGCGTAGTTATATTATTTGTACGTATTCCAAACTTTTGGAAATGAGTGTAAGTATACATATAATAACAAGATTGATATGATATACAGGGTGTCCCAAAATTCCGTGTACTTAGAGCAGATCTGTTACATAGTAACAAAAAGTTTGAGAATTATTGTAAAAAAATATCCTTCACTTTGATTTGTAATTTTTCATTCGGTACCTATGCCTATTGATCATTTGGGGGTTGCGGTAGCTATAACCGCGAACTTAAGTTTTCTTGAAAATTTTACTGACCATCACTCACTAACCATCAGTCCACAATTTTTTTACTCAAATACCATGAAATTCACATTTTTTTAGCAGGAGACAAAAAATGCTACAAATGAATACAGCTCTCCATAAAAAATGGGGGAAAAGTGGCGGCCCTCAAAAAAACGATGTCATTTCTGGTATGATTAGGGTGGTTTTTACCCATCCATGATTTCAGTTGGTGTAATTTTTGCTTTGATATAGATATTTTTGGCCCGATGGACTTATTTTACATATGTACAGTAGCTCTTACACGGATTTTTGGGACTTCCCCTATAATAATCATTAAAATTCGATCATAGATGTAATAAAAATATCACTAAATGTTCGAATTAAACCAACCGATTTATTCATTTCGCCTCAAACTCGAATGTTATTGTCTTCGTAACACCAGATATTGTTCCTTTCGTTTGCAAAATGTCGTAATCTCTATCAAATTATATGTATTTATCCAATATACGCTTTGTATTCACTTGTGCACGCGTAATATGTGTCTCTGTACCAATACTGAATTTAAATTGATTCATTTAATACTGAGGTTATATATTTTTTGATCATTTTTGTGGACAGGGTCAATATTAACTGTGCACCTTCAATTCTATCGAAGCGGGTTTTTAATGGGGTCTTATCTAAATTAATTATCCTTAATAAATCCTTCGAAATGGAACACTAGTATGGTCAGAGCATGTAGTTAATATCTAAGTATGTATGTAATTTATCGCGTTTGCAAAAATTCTTTATTTTTATTAATATTGTAATACATTTTTCCGAAAGCAATTCTCGCAATCATCAAACGCATAAGACCCTGAAATTATCTGTTCTGTTCGAACGGCGAAGTTTCGCAATGTTATCTAAACGCATACGAGTTAACGTTGAGCAATTGAAAAAGTAGTACCACGGCCAATGTTAGTAGGTGATTGTCGAATTGTATCGCGAAAAAATGGCGTGAATATCGAAAGAAAACAGATACTTGACATCATTTTTACAGCCGGCGAGAATTCGAGCGCTCGTGCCAGCTCGGTTTGCGATAAATTTTGCGAAATTCGAGATCATGTCATGGATTTGTTGATATTTAATGTATTCACGTCGATTACTTTCATTTGAACCCTTTTATTTATCGTGTGGAGATTTTCATTGAATTTTAAAATGTATCGAATACATGAAGATTCTGTCATATTAGCTGATGGAGATAAAGAAACTAATAAAATTAGTATAATTCCATAAAAATACAGTCTGTTCGCTGATCTTGTGCTGGTTTCGGATTAAGCGTCCAATGTTTACTGTTCCCAAAAAATACCTGTTTTCGGGGAATACACCAAACTGCTCAAAATTATTTATTATATCAGAATTAATTTGCAGTAAAACACTGAACAATAATGAAACACAATATAACACAATAATGTAAAACAATAATCATCGAATTCAATTTATCGTTTTAGTAAATAATATATCTGTTTAAAAAGTGGTGTAGATTTATTTGGGTAATTTAAATATACTCTATTCATAAAAGGCGCGAAGTAATCCACAGTCGTGAACCAATACAGGATGAACTATTTTAGTATTATTAAAATATTATCGTAAATGTAAATTTTTTTCTATTTTTGTGTGTTAAATGGACAGGTAGCTTCTGTGTAGCCAGGAATTTGGCCAATTGATTGATTTATTACTATTATTATCCGCGCCTTTTATGATTAGACTATAGGAAGTGCAGCACTCAATTAAATAATTAAATCAAGTAGTTCAGGTTAAAGAGTCAATCCCTGCTTTTCTTAATGATGTTATAGACAATAAATTAACTTTCAATTATACAATTAAATTAGTATTTATATTTCGATATATCCCTAAATTAATTATTCCTTCTTTATTATAAAAACACCATCTTTCATCCTGAAAACCCTAATGAACAGGATTATATCGATATACCAGTTACCTATTGCAATTTACCCCGCCCGGTCGTAAAAGTGCTTACTTCAAGAGAATGTTTATGTTTTTTGCTCGGAAATTTGTTAATCCGAAACTGGCACAAAATCAACGAACAGACTAATATGCCAGCTTGAGAAATAAAAGTGTATAATTGATGTTTGAAAGATATACCGTTGTCAAAGGATTAAAAAAAATGAAAGTATAAATTAATTATACAGCGTTCGTTGGCGCCACGCCACGCCACAACTTCATTAAATTAATCATGAAAACCAGCACGATATAGCTCAGATCTTCGACAACAAAAATCAACCATCATCATCCATGCAGTTCCTTAACGGAAACCGAAGAGATTCAGACGAAATGAATAAATCTCCTCGACAACGTACAGTTACAACTCGTCGATTTCGATCGTAAACGGTACAACGATTTGCATATAAATCGTATAAAAACATAATAAAAACGCGACAATAAAAAAATTCTCTCTCGCTAGCACACCAAAGAGAGCCTCGTCAATGGCAACCGGTGCTAGGCATTGAAAAATCTCTGATGACCTCTGTTGATTCAGAATTTAAATAGTTATTTCTCAACAAGGAAAACAGAGTCAGAAGGTTATTGGATTTCTTACCGAATGCAATCGCCCAGGTTGGGATTGAACGTCACCGTATACGAGGCGGCTCGTAAAAAAAATAGTATTATTTAAAGATTAAAAAAATAATTTAAAGTAATTGAAAGATTTTAAAAAATTAAGGCATTTTTTATATGTACCTACTTAAATAGTACGAGTGTACTTTTATTATTGCCAGTTTTTACTTTTGACCTCTGACTACTTTCTTATAACTTATAACACAATACAATTACAATAATTTTTTAGATCATGAGTGAATCGAGTTATTAATTCTTTCCAGACATTAAATTGTTAATAAAACGCATTCATAATAGCATAATAATAAGATAAATTGTATTTTCACTTAGTATGTGTACTACTAAATGTACTACAAAATTCTACTGTAAAAAAATTGTAATGTTATTGAGTCAATGAAAATTCTAATCGAACTAGGAAGTCGCACCGAACTGGCTACTAACAAGGTTATTCTCTTGCCTTTTACGTCATTACGTATTAAGTTAACTGACCTTTAAATAGTAATATAAATTATCAAAATCTCAAACCAATAAATGTATTTTTCCTTCTCTCATTGATCGATTGACGTGGGTTTTATCAACCATGCGAAACAGAAAAATCTCGAGGTAAATCTTGCGTTGTTCGCTTCATCTGGTCCGCCAGCATTCATGGTCAACGCCATGGACAAATAAATCGATTTAACCGATAATATTAGTGATTAATGACAACATAAACTATTTTCCCGCGTTACCTTATGATTATTGCTGGATTTTTATTTAACAGGGTAGATATTTTTTGCAAGTTATTCAATCCCAGTGTACTTTATGCAACTAATGATGATGAATGTTTTTTAGATAGTGCGTATTATCAGGAAGAGATAATAATAAGCATCCATTAGGTGCATGCAAATTTCAAACAGCAGCAAATTATGTGTATTGGCAATAAAAAGTTTAATTTAATAAAATTCCTAACTTAATATGTAATAAGAAATAAACAAGCTTAACCGATAGGCCTATTTTTATATCTTAAGCTTTATTTCAACATCAATCACTTTTTTTTTAACATTTCCAATAGTCTGTTCTGCAGTTGATCTGACATTCGTAACACAAGGTACCACCAGTTGACCGCGGTGTTCTTTAAGCGTTGCAACCTTGCCTGCCTATGCCTGACCTCGTCAGGACCTTCTGTCAAGGATTCTTCGTATTCACTCCGTCTTTCTCTTTTTATGTTCAACTTGTGCAAATTTCGTGCACCGGTACCGCCGCGAAAGTGCCTACCCACTAAAATCTCGCTTTAAACAACTGGCTATTAATCATATCGATAAATTTGGCATTAAGAACATTAAAATGTTCAGCAAGATATTTATGTCGTAATTTATTTTTTGGTACCTACTCTGAATACTGCACTACCTTAGAGCAATTTGAAATTGCTCCTCGTGCTCAGGAGTCACACTTATTTATTCTTAATAATCTTCTGGTAGTGATTATGATCACTTAATTACGCGATATTTATTTTCAGTATTATTACAGGTGTATACGAAGAATCAAGAAAAAACGAGAGGTTACTGCATAGCTTACGTAGTCGCATTTGATAAGCATTTTAATTTGGCCTTGGAGGATGTTACGGAAGTGTGGACTAGGAGGAAAAAGAAGAAAGTACCTGCTTTTGGTGAGGCTCAGTAACTTTTTATGTCAATGGCATGCGAATGTAAATAGCGAAGAAAATTATTCCGATTCGGGGGTGTGTGATGTTAACACCGCAACTGTATAGTTCTGAATCGTTCTGACTAGAGTTTTGGATTAAGTTTAGGAATTCTTTTGTACAAAAAATAATAGTTCTGGTGTTTTAACCCATTATTTTTTTAATTAAAATAATACATGCGGTGCTACCTTCAAACCTAAATTTACAATTGGAATAGTTCTGATTAGTTAATTTGATGTCTTTTGATGGGTTCTAGAGTTCCTGATTATGATTTTTATTTCATCAAAAAATAAGTATAAACAGTTGTCCGTTAATACTTTTTTATACAGGACAAACTCTACTTGTGTTTTGCGATGTTTTCAAAAATTATAATGTTATGGGATGCCAAGTATGCATATGTGTTAATTGTTGATTGATGTTAATTGATGAAATAAAAAAATAATAATAATCAGGAACTAGAGAACTCATCAAAAAACACCAAATTATCTAACAGGACTAATCAATTGTATATTTAATTTTGAATGTCTTATTTTAATTAAAAAAATAATGGGTTAAAACACCAGAACTATTATTTTTTGTATAAAAGAACTCCTAATCCTAATCTATATAAAAGTAATCCAAAACTCTAGAGAACTACAGAAGAACTACTGAGAACTATAATAGTTGCGGTGTGAACTTCACACACCTCGATACGGTCAATTTTCGTGTCAATTAAAGACGTAATTTTTTTAGATGGTGTTGAATCTCTAAGAAAATCTAAATTCCAACGGCAATTTCAATTTCCAGAAATAACAATATCACCTCATTCAACAGACAAGAAATTGGAAGTTTGTTCTAGGCACGTGGAACAAATTTTATTAAGAGGAGAACACGTGGTTCTAGTGAATGTATTTAATGAAGATGAAAAAAGTGAGAAATAATTTTAAAATTAAGCAAAACAATTTTGTAAGATTTAGGTTCTTAATGAATCACCTTATATCAATTATAACATTTATACAAAATATATTTTGTAATATTCTTTAATATGAACGTTATGCCTAATAAAATTGTCTTCATGTGTGGCTGCATTTTTATCGGATTTAGCTGGTTTTCCTCTGAAATTTTTGTTTGAACTATTTTTTTTCAGTGAGCACGCATTACGATGTTTTCGAATATGACATTTAGTTCTACTAAACGTAAGCCGAATAAAATATAGCTTAAAAACAAATTTTGAAGTTGGTTATTTAAATGTTGTATTTTTTCGGATTTAGCCGAATGTTGTTAGAGAGACGAAAATAAACTTATGAAAATGTCAAAGCATTCCAGGAATTTTCGGCAATGGCCCGAATTAATCGTGAGTCAGTATCGGGCTAGAATTATTTTCAATGATTTGCAAATTACATACAATATCTAATTAATTGGTTTAGCCAAGTCTGTTTTATCAATCCCGCTTGTTAGCCATTGTTGTTATCAAAGTTGAATGAACTTTTTGGCAATATTTACTCAATCGATGATAAAATTTCACCTTGTCTCAATTCGTTAAAATTTTATAGGAACAATCATATTTTTAACCACCATTTGCTTCGAGATATGTAAGTGATCCAGTAAATACATATGTAGTGATTTTTATACAGGGTGTTCGAAAAATGGAGGGAGATATTTTAGAGGGCGATTCCTGGTTAAAAAATATGATAAAGAGTTTCTATAGACATGGGTCCAGAAATGCAGTTTTCAAGATACAGGATGTTAAATTTCATATTAAAAAATATTTACTGGATTCTGTTGAAATTTGGTATTGAAACAGTTGCAAAAATACTCTTAGTTTTTTTTGATTTTTTGTTTTCCAATGCACTTATGATTTTTTTAGCAAACATTTGATGAACCAATTTTGTCCAAATCACATGCAATAAAACTGTTTTTAATTTTTCTTCAAAAACGAAGTGAGAAACACAAGAGGTAAAGAAGTTGTATTTTTAGATGCTTAATAAAACAGAAAATATTAAAGTTACAAAAAAGGCAGTGGCGTACATTTTTTCCCAATAATATTCGCTTGGGCGTCCCGGGACGCCACAGCACTTAATAATTTTAATCTATTTAGGGTATAGATCAGATACCCTTGGTCTGTGATTTAGGGCTAAATTAGTCTCTTAATACATTACAAAATTCAACAGAATCAAGTAAATATTTTTTAATAGGTATATTAAAATTTTTCTTTTTTAAATTAAACACCCTGTATCTTGAAGACTGCATTTCCGGACCCATGTTTAAAGAAACTTTTTTTTCATATTTTTTAACAAGGAATCACCCTTTAAAATATCTCCGTCTATTTTTGGCGCACCCTGTATAAAATTTTTACATGTCTAGGACCTTTCTTCTAATTTCGAGTACGGTACTGGAAAACGCTGTTGAGGTAGTGAAATGGTACAGAAGTGATTTGGATTTATCACGAGTGTGGTTGTCATTTTTTTTTTGTTGCAACTAATTGCATCCTTGAAAATGATTTTGAAATGAACTTTGGCTGCACCTCAAACTCAAACTACTAGTTTAAAATAGTTCGCTAAATTTTTGTCTGTTTACATTGTTCAAAATCAAATATTTTTATCAGCTAGATGTCTAACCTACCACTTATTATATATTTTCTTTATCTGCAGTATATTATTAAGATTTATTTACGTTAATATTTTAAGAATTTTTAGTGATAATTTTCGGTTATTTTTAAATGTATCGACACCCACCACTGTCAAATTTTTACAAAACGATATCTTATATTCTACGTTTATTAATTCGTTCATGATATGGGTACCGCAAGGTTAACTTGGAAGGCCGTTCTATTGTTTACTAGTGATACAAGTCCACTCTATTTTGTATAATTTAGATATTAGCATGTTTCTAAGTTTTTTGTTTGAACTAGCTGTTTTAAAATTAAATTAAGGCCTTTACATTAAAGTTTCAATGCCTAAATGTCCATTCGAATTAGATATTATTAATATGTATGATGGGCTAAGGGATTAATGGGCTCAATATCATTATTTCTCGTAACATTGAACCAAGAATTTAAGAATTTTTAAGTACATGAAATCGTCAAGAATTACCGATTTGATGGAATTTGAGAGGCTCATATGAAAATGCCCGTATTTATAATTGCTGGCATAGGTACTCGTCACAATCATATTTCTTTATTCGAAACTTGAACTAACTATACCTACAATAAAAAAGTTAGAATTGTACATGACATAAACAAATTAAAATTTCAATAAACGGTTGAAGATGTTTTGAAAATATGTGCCAACGAACCCATATAAAATAAAGAAACAAAAAATAACCCAAATTTAGGCGGAAACGATTTTAAAAGGAAACAAATGGTATCTATTATAGTTTTTGATTTGGTTCACGTACGACCTGCCATTGACTGAACAATTTTGTCCTCGCCTTGTTTATCGAAATATCACACTCCATTGCAAATGTTTACTATAAATTTTAACTTAATCTACTCGAACACACAAATACTTAAAACAATAAAATATGAAAATGAAGGTTTTTAGTAAAGTTGAAATTTATTTTACGGTTCATTGCATAGGCGTATCTAGCGGAACAATCCTCAAAAATGCCGATTTACATAATAAGGGAAAATTCTTACAAAAAATAGATCCCTTATTAAAAAATTCATAAAAAATTAATTCAGGCTCTAATAAAATAATAAGTACACTATATAAAAAAAATATATTTATCTAATTTTCTTTACTTAAACAATTTAAGTTTGTTAAAGTGGCGTTTAAAATTAATGAGCCAAAAAGAGGATGCAATTAAGCAAAAAATGTGCAAAAATTTTGGTTATATTATGGTTTTTTTTTGCTACGACTATGTTACGAAGTAGTGAATTTAGTCTATAGTATCCAGTTATTGGCGCCAAAATTTCGTAAAAAATGCTAGTTACCTTGAGTTTCAATCTCTTTATAGTTTCGTCTAGAAAATAAAACACAAGTGATATAAAAGTTTAACGTTCTAGGCGAATCCTACTAACTATACAACTGAAACCGAAAGAATCCATTCATTCATTCACTGACTCATTGGCGTGTTTTTTTTTTTACGGCCAAACGCGAAGGAAAATCGTCGCGGAAAAAACGCTATCCGACGTAACTCGACGAGATCTATCGGAAAATCGACATTTCGAAACCCGGAAAACTTTCCTTCCGAGTGAAAAACCGGATTTTTGGGGTATTTTTGAGGTTTTTCGGGATTTTCTCGGAAAATCTTCCAACGATTTTCTTTAAAATTTTCCAAAATATTCTTTAATATATTACCAATCACCTCACTCTAACCGCATATCCGGGAAAATCCATTTACCGGAGTTAAAGGAAAAACAAATTGTCATTTTCGCAATTTCGGCATAAAAATTGAAATATCTCGAAAAAAGATGCGATTTCGAAAAAAAATTTATTCTTCGAAAATTGTAGAGAACGTTTTTCTCTATAATAGGACATATAAGGGGTTATTCTCTTTTGAACCGTTTTTGAGTTAATACGATAAAAAACAAACTTTCCTTCGCGAACGAAAAATTTATATTTTACAATTACTCCAAAACTAGCCGTTTTTCGAAAATTTCTCAAGAATCGAAATTTGTAAAGAATAGTATTTTGTATAATATATGTAGATGGGGTGATTCGATTTTGAGCGGTTTCCGATTTATAGCGCGATATCGATTTTTTAAAATAAACGCGATTGACAAAAAGTCGAAATAACTCGAAAAAAGATGCGATTTCGAAAAAAAATTTATTCTTTGAAAATTGTAGAGGATGTTTTTTTACATAATAAAAAGTTTATGGGGTGGTTCCAACTTTAACGGTTGTTGAGTTACGAGGAAAAACCTGCGATATTGCTGGGTAAAACCGAGCTGATTGGCGTTTTTTTTTTTCTTACGGCCGTATGCGAAGGAAAATCGTCGCGGGAAAAACGCCATCTTTATGAATTTTGACGAGATCTATCGGAAAATCGTCATTTCGAAACCCGGAAAAGTTTCCTTCCGGGTGAAAAATTCCGGATTTTTAGGGTATTTTTAGGGTTTTTTGCGATTTTATCGGAAACGAAGAGATCGATTTTTCTCAATCTCTCCTAAAATATTCGTCAAATTAATATCGATTATCTCACGCAAACCGCGGGAAAATCAAAATTTCCTTCGCGGAGTTATGGCAAAAATAATTTAATTATAATTAAATTCTTTATTATTTACACGCTCAAATCTCGAAAACTATTAGGTTTACGATAATTTTACAAGAATACAAATTTGTTAAGCGTAGTTTTTTCTAACTAACAAAACAAACTGCATATGTTTATCTTGAACAGTTCAAAAGTTATAGGGATAAATCTAAGTCGCGATCATGAGACTCGAGCGACGGATTTATGGTTCAAATTCGCGCAGCAAAGGGATTCCCGAAACCGGTCTCTCCGTAGAGAACAGGGACGGATCGAGAAGGAATTACTTTATGAATAAATACATTAATATCTCCGAAACGTAAGGTTTACGAAAATTTTACAAGATACAGAAATTGTTTAGAATTGATTTTTCTATCGAACGGTATATTTTCCGAACCTCGCGAACAAGCCGTAATAAAAATCGTTTTTTCCGGTAAATTCAAAATCAAATACCTAAACCGTTAGATTTACGAAATTTTTTCAGACTAGGTGATTTGTAGGGAATATTTTTTTACATCGAATAGTAATTTACAAATTTTTATTTGACAATTAGTTTTTGAGTTAATAGAAAAGGTTTAATTTTAATTAGTCATAATTAGAATTATCACGCTCAAATATCGAAAACTATTAGGTTTACGAAAATATTACAAGAATACAAATTTGTTAAGCGTAGTTTTTTCTAACTAACAAAACAATCTGCATATTTTTAACTTGAACCGTGCGAGGGCATTTTACTTTGAAACGTTAGCTTGTCGCGGTCGAGAGAGGGGTGTGCAATGTGCATTAATATTTTGGCATTTTGGATTTTGGCCGAGCGATAGCATTATTAGCATATGTTAGAAATGGGGACGGCACTGCGATGGATATTTATTTAAAACGAAAGAATTGTATCGAAAATGTATGATTCACGGAGGGACTAGTTTTTAGGTTGATAAGGTGGAATCGGATGATGTATATGTGAGAACTCGAGGACTTCTAAAATTCGTGATTAGAAATAAAAACACCTTATTGTACTTTTACAACGGAAAAACCAAACTAATTATTTAAGGTATCAATAACAAAAAACAAAAACCAAATTACAAAACAAATTGAATGTCTTCTTTTAAATTAAGTATCTTCTTTCCAACACTCCTCCTCATTCATTATATTATTTGCCCAATTTAATCCCAATCGTTCTCGTAACATACCATGCCGCTTTGGCTGGAGGAGGAGATGTCGCGGGAGTTTCCGCAGGTGACAATGGCTTCGTCAATAAGTCAGCCAACATATCTTCTGTACAACAATATACGCACGATACGAATTGTCGTTGTACATAATCCTTCACAAAATGAATTCAGGTGTCGATGTGCTTCGTTCGATTCGACAATCTCTCGTCTTCGATGAGTTTCAAACAGCTTTGATTGTCCTCATAAATTGTGGTCGATGTTTGGATCGGCTGCTGGAAATCACCAAGTAATCGTCGTAACCAAAACGCTTCCTGACACGCCTCCGACAATGCAACGAATTCGGCCTGTTGATGACAATGCAACACAATTCTGCCTCCGACATGCCCAACTGACGACTCCACCATTCAAAATAAAAACATAACCCGTGTTTGATTTTCTGTCTCTTCTGTTTTCAGCCCAATTTGCGTCGGCATATCCATAGAAAACCGCATCTGAATTGTCGCTTCTATTCAACGCCAATTTCAAATTTGCGGTACCCTTTAGGTACCTTAATACCCGCTTCAAGTCATTCCAATCTTGTTGACGTGGTTGCTGCACTCGTTGCGCCAAAATTGATACACTTGCTGAGATATCTGGTCGTGTATTTACTGATATGTAAAGCAGACACCCAACAAGCTTTTGATAATTCGTGTTTATTACCAGAATATCATCATTTGTATCATTCTTTTCGTAATTTATATTCATTGGCACATTCGAAATTTTCGCATCTTCAAGACCAAAATCTGTAACAACTTTTTGAATATATTTAGATTGGCATAAGTAATAAACGTCATTGCTGTCCTTGATGACTTCCATCCTAAGATAAAACTTGATTTCCCCCAAATCCTGCAGCTCAAACTTCGATTCAATGTCCTCCCTCACTTCATTGATGGCTTCGATTGATTTCGCAGCCACAACCATATCGTCGACATAAATGAGCAGAAATATCCACTCGTCATTCCTTTTTCGTGAGTACAAACACTGATCCGCCTTGCTCTGCAGAAAACTTGCACCAATTAATACTTCATGAATAGTGTCATTCCATGATTTTACAGCCTGTTTCAGACCATATAAGCTTTTCTTTAACAAACAAACTAGCTCACTATTTTCCCCGAATCCAGGCGGCTGTTTCATGTATATTGTCTCGTTCAATTGACCATTTAAAAATGCCGTTTTATCATCCATATGTTGTACAATGAGTTTCTCTTTCGATGCAATCGATAGAAGCACCCTGAGAGTAATCTGTCTCGCAACAGGAGCAAATACCTGATCATAATCTGTCCCATACTTCTGTGAGAAGCCCTGCGTAACCAACCGTGCTTTATATCGGTCAATTTTTCCTTCTGCATCAGTTTTTACCTTATAAACCCATTTGCAGCCAATTGCTTTTCGACCTTCTGGTAATTTACACAAATTCCAAGTTTCGTTTTTCTTTAATGAATTCATTTCTTCTTGCATTGCTCGTACCCATTTGTCTTTGTTTACGCTCGACAATGCTTCCGATAGACTCTTCGGCTCCTCGACTTTATACACCATATCTATCTCTTCGATCAATCTCCGTGGAGCTATACCTTTATTCCTACGCTGTGATACTCTACGCATTGGTGCTTCATGATTCTCAGAAAATGATTCAAAATTGTTTGTTACTGTAATTCCGTTGTTGCCATTAGCTTCTATTGATTTATCCATATTCAATTCGATGAAACTTGAATCAACGTTTGTAGCATCTGACGTTTTATCGATACTTACAAAATTTTCAATAAAACGAACATCTCGACTAATCACCAATTTGTTTTTGACTGCATCGAAGCATCTGAATCCCTTTGAATTTTCGTCATAGCCAACAAAAACCATTTGTATTGCGGTATCATTCAATTTTCGACGTTTTTCTGCTGGAACATAAACATAACATTTAGAACCGAAAATTGAGAGATGTTTGATACCTGGTTTTTGCTTATGCCATGCTTCGTATGGTGTCTTTTCAATTGCCCGACTTGGCAAACGATTTTGAATGTAATTTGCGGTATTAACCGCCTCCGCCCAAAATTTGTTCGGTAAATTTGCATCCAACAGCATGCAGCGCGCCATCTCGATTAAGGTACGATTTTTTCGTTCTGCAACACCATTCTGTTGCGGGGTGTATGGTGTTGTGTATTGAATTTGAATTCCTTCACGTTTGAAAAATTCAACGACGTCCTTTGCCATATATTCTCCTCCTCGATCCGATCGCATAATTTTTGGTTTAGTTGAAAATTTAGTTTTCACCATTGCTATGTACTCCTTTATCTTTTCTTTTACATCAGACTTGTTTTTCAACAGATAAATCACTGTAGAGCACATATCGCTTACCGCTCGGTGAAACCGTTTGCATTGGACCGCATACATACGTGTGAATAATATCGAGGCATTCTTCAGTTTTTGTTAACGATTGCTTTGGAAATGGAAAACGTGTTGTTTTTCCCTTTAGACAAGTTTCACACTTAACCTTGATACCACAATCAACAATTTTTATGTCATCAACCAATCCTTTTGAGCACATTTCTTTAATTGCATTTGGGTCGCGATGACCAAGAATACGATGCCATTGATGAATGCAATTTTCTTTGTGTTCTCGCACCACATATGCTTTGTTTGGTTGACGCAATTGAAACAAATTCGATTGTACGTCTGCTACTGCAACTTGTTTGTCCCCAATTTTGATTTCGCATGTTTGATTTTCTGGACTGAAATTAACCGAATAGCCCTTTTCAATTAGCTTCTTGGCCGACAACAGATTTCCTTGAATTTTCGGCACATATAAAACATCTGCTGCTGTTACTACTGTATTATCTCCATTCATGTTGACCACTTCGATACGACAAATGCCTTTTCCCTTGACATCTACACTTTCACCGTTTGCTACGTTTAGATTCGAGAACTCCGCAGGTTCAAGCGAAACAAACAAGCTTTTGTTACTTGAAATGTGTTTTGTTGCTCCCGAATCCAAAATCCAACCATCAAGATTTTTCTTGGATGAAACTGTAAATAAGAATTCATAAGAATTATTTTCTCTAACTTTATTTACCTTATCGCTGGTCGATGCACTATCCTTTTTCAACTGTTTTCCTTTCCACACTTTGCGTATTTACTACAATCAGATTTTATGTGGCCAGATTTCTTACAGAAAAAACATTTGACTTTGCCTTTATTTTGTACGATAGTTTTTAATGCCGAATCCATATTTCCGTTGCTATTACCATCCACTTCTTTTCGACGTTGGTATTCAGTAATTAACTTTGACTGAACCAATGACAGTGTAACATCTGCTTCTGGTCGTGCTTCGAGTGCAACAATTAAATTGTCGTAACTACGTGGTCTAAATCACTCAATTTTTGGAATAAGTTCGTGAGTTCGTTTAAATGCTCTTCCACATTGCCACCTTCACTCATTTTTAGTCCACAAATCCGACGAATGATGCTCATTTTATTGGTCATTGAGTCCTTTTCATGAAATGACTTTAACGCCATCCAAGCATCCTTCGCTGTAGTTTTGCTTCGAATATGGCACAACTGATTATCTTCAACAGTTAAGCCAATCCACGCACGAGCCTGATCATCACGCATTTACCACATGCTGATAGCATCCGCATTAGAATTATCCCGAGTTTGTTCCGGTTTTTCCTCGTTTAAAACACTCCTTAATCTTTCCTTCATAAGCAACAATTCCATTTTGTATTTCTTTCCAACAGTATAGTCCGTTCGTTGAAATCGTGCCGGTATCGGATAAAGCGTTCAATGTTTACAGCCCCCAAAAAATACCTGTTTTCGGGGAAAACAATATTGTTCACAGTGTTTTACTGCAGATTAATTTTGATAAAATAAAATAATTTTGAGCAGTTGGCGTTTTCCCCGAAAACAGGTATTTTTTGGGGACTGTAAACATTGAACGCTTAATCCGAATCCGGCACGATTTCAACGAACGGACTATATTACTTTACTTTGTTATTTTGTTCTTGGGTGTTAATAAAGAAAGACTTACAATTATTTATTTTTCGAGGTGCGTTTATAAACCTTATTTGATTTGAAGCGAACAAATGTTTGCATTTGGACGCTATTATCAAAGTTTTATTAACAATTACGGCTAATAAACTTTTCTTGCGAGCTTACAATTAGTGATTTGTGATAGTGAAGCAGTAGTGTATGGTTGTATAGTAGAGTGTATATAGTGGTAGTGATTGCCTGACTAAGTGACAAGACCACCAAAAGATTTAATTGCAACAATTTACGACCAGACAACGGGTCAGTGACCCAAGAAAGGGCGCGTTAGCGCCCTTTCCAACCATTCTGCGAGTTGACTATAATTAAAACTGCAATCTATTTATGTATTCATATATGTATGTACGAGAGTTTATCATTTCCAATTATTGCACATAAATAAACATAATGAAAAACAAAGTTTCATTATTTCCCTTCACAAAGTTAGCACTGACTGCTAAACGCGCTAACAATATGTAGTTCGAATAAAATTTAACTCTAACAATAATGCAATTAATTTCACTCTACCTAAAACGATGAATAGTGTTTTAGTAAATGATAGCGAAATTTCCTATTATTCATTCTATTAATGATAATTTCTCTTTTGAAATGAATTAATTACAAGCGCACATTTTAGTAGACAATAGTTGAAAGTAAAAGTGCGGATTTTTTGGTAGCGATTAGAGTTGACGTTGAGGAGAAGAAAGACTTTGTTTAAATATAGTTTTCTACACTTGTGTTACTCATGAAATATAGTTTGTACTAAATAAAAATAACATCTAATAATAAATAGCTGGAGGTGTGTAATATTTTGAAACTTTAGTTCACGACGTTTGATATTAAAAAAATGAAGAAATCAAAATATTAATAACAGCCGAACAACTGTTTGAACTATTATAGGTCCCCTAGATTTGCTTGGCAGTTGAAGTGTTAAAGAAAATTCTGTTAAAAATGTTTTGTTTGTTCTACAGTGGCGTTGCATACGTTATTACTTCAAATTATCCCGCGCTTTCAATTTAATTACACAAACACAATAATTTATTAAAGTTTGGAGAATAAGTATAATATGTGTTATACTTGTAAACATGCCTTTTACGTACCATAGGAACCTTGCTTGTATATGTTAATTTTATAAATTTTCAAGAAATTAATATTTATTCTGAATTTAAGGTAATGACTAATTATCTTTATTAGTCGAATATTTATATTGCAGGGTCGTCTTTTATTATCCCAAAAATGAAATAATAAATCTTAACTGCAAGACAAGAATCGGCAAGGTAGGTATCTATAGTACCCAGGAAAGTTGCATTATCATTGTTTAAAACTAATTAGCAATTGGCTATTCAAACGGAATACATACCTACACATTTTTCAACAGGCCTCCAATTTATTACGATTCCACTTTTACTTTTCTATTCGCAAGACGAATCTACCGAATCGACTGCGAATCTGATTTTCGGTCAAATTTCGCCCGGTTCCTTCTACACGAGCATTTTAGAGAAAGCATATTTTAATGGTTGTTATTATCGTTAAATGACTATTTATTGCTGTGATGAAATCATTTTCTCGGTTCGTTGATGTGAAAAAACCGCATTTTGCATAGTTGAAAGTAATGACATTTTCTACAACATTTTGCTGTAATATCCCAGTAAATAAATTGTCCGTTTTAGTTGGATTGTTCGAATTAGCAATAACAAATTTCCTAATTAACTTGCGCTGTAATTCATAAATTTTAAGTAGGTATGCCAGCAATGTAACTTTCCGTACATTTTTTCCTGTAAATAAAGAATGCAGTTTTCGCGTATCTTATTACGTTATTGGATTACTCAGTCGAAAATTGTCTGAATTAGGCGCATCTTTATCGAAACGTAAAGTATTCGATATGATTAAATAACTTCGTATAAATTTCGCTGAATGAAATTCGCCGTGTGATTTTAGAATTTTCAAGTTATTAACCGAGGCATTCAAAAAGTGCGATGTATTCGAAGAATCTTGCACTGTTTTGGTGTTTCATGTCATATCTTAAAATATATGGTTTCATTTGTAATTATATATTCTACATTGTACAAAAAATTAAATATTTTTTGTATAGATATAGATATCTAATAAAGTATAAAAAACTTAATTTCCTATATTTTATGTTAATTTAATCCAACTTCCTAAACCGTAAACAACTCTCCTATACCGGAAGTATATTCACGGAATAAACAAATTGGTAATCACATAACCTTTAGAATAATTCGTAGGTTTCTTTTTCGAGTTTGAATCAATGAAGATATAAATATGGATATTCGTGTTTCCTTCCGCATATACAGATAGGATTACTACAAGCAAATTGTTAAATAGCTGATCTTTATCTATAATGGTAGTAAATTATTCATTACTTTTACAAAATACGTTTACGACGTTTCTTTGGAATAGGAATTTCGTTCAAACATGTTGCCCTTCGAAATTTATTATAGTTTTTATGCTTTTTAATAATCTGATTGTAATACAAATTTTGCTCATTTTTTTAACAAATATTCTGTTTGTGTTTAATTATTTCACAATTTTGTGTAGACATATAACTCTTCAAAATTATTTGACAAACATTAATTTGTTGTTTGTTCTACCTCAATTTACATTAAGTCAAAAAATAATATTTGTGTTGTTATTTTTTATTGTCTTGCAATCAGCAGAAATAATCAAAATTTAGTATAAAAGCAGTGAGAAATGAGTATTAATAGACGGGGATAATTATTAATAAAATTGTAAAATAGAAAAACCATTAAAAACCCTTTTAATTCACACATTTCTTTACAAGTTGTAAATTATATGTAAATACTGAATTGTAATTTAATTTTTTTTATTTAATGTGAATGGGCGTGTAAAAACGATGGGCATTCAAACATATCTGAAATATTTCTGTTTCCTAAAAAATGAGTTGGATATAAAATATTTATGATAAAAAAGTAGTGATGATTCTAGCGAAAGTTGGATATAACAATGAATGGAATGAGGAAACTGGAAAAGCAGTGAAAACGAGGAAATACTATAATACTTACGACGGAAGGAATCCTTACATAACACAAAATAAGCGGGATAGTAAGATAATAAAATAAAAAGTTAAAATTCAATTGCGCTTTTAGTAAACCTGAATTTGAGAGATTATTAATAGGTAATTTTTAATGTTGGTGTGAAAGATATGAAAGGAAATGAAATTTTGAAAAACTATAAAAACAAGTAGGTACTACATAGGTGTTTGAACTTATAGGAACTAGATATTCGTTTAGGTATTCGATTAGGTATACCTACCAAAGATAATAAATTAGAGTAGAGAAATAAAAATTTACGAGTAACAAATAAAATAAAAAATAAAAGAGGAGTTACTATTACTGTAGGTATCTAAATAGGTTTTGAACTATAGGAAAATAGAATCAATGGGTTTTGATTAAGTTTGCAGCAAGTTAACACTTACAATAATGGTGTTGAATATTTATAAACAAATACGTTAACTATACGTACTAAATATTATTAGTTTTAGCATTAACAAACAAGTTTGGAAAATGAATGAAAATCCTATTTGTGGCAAGAATTTATTCATTTCATTCAAAATTCATCCCTTTGAGTTAAACGGCTTATACAAATTTATAGTAATATTCAAATACTAACCCAATTTCCATCCCATGAATGCACGTAAATCCAAAATGTTAATCCAATATACAGGCACTCAAACACTACAATGAAACCACTGAAAAAATCAACAAATCACTCAAAATCAATTGAGAAATCCTGAAGGAATTGTCACAGTATGTCACTCAATAAAATCCCCATGCAAGGTGTTGGGTACCTATACAGTCACCGAAACCACTCCGAAATCACCGAAGACAATAAGTTCCTGAAAATGAATGAAAATCCATTAGAATAAGGGCGCGCGGGATCGCGCCAACCCCGTTTGAAAGCAACCCCGTCCGTACCGAGCGGGCACGGCCGCTTTCCCGATCGAATAAAAAAAAAATCGGTACTCCCGGTTTCGAATTCGAACGAACCACGCGCGAAGTGTTTTTGTTTTGGCAGCGAGTAACGGTAAGCCGGATCAAGTTGAATGCGAGACCGCGATGTGAAACAACTGAGCGCGGTGATATGTTTTGCGTTGCCTAAGCTAGCTTAGCTAAGCTGATCTAAGCAACCCTGCGAAAGCTCGCGATTGGTAACGAATGCAAGGTTGCAGGAGAACGGCGTTGCCGTAGCTGCGTTGCGTAGCCGCACTATACGCGCTACACATTTCGCGTGCCGAGGTTCTTGACTTCTTGTTTAGTTTTCGGTTGCTCGTGTTTACAATATGAAGGCGTTTACTCTGCTCCGAGTTCGGAGCATCTTTGATCTGCAACCTGTATGTTTTATCTATTGGTTTTGTCCTAATATTTGCTTCGCTCTACGTAATAGGATTTTTCAAATAATGCTGTGGCTTCAACTGGAAGGAGTAAATTTAATCATTCTGAAATAGCTTAATTTTTTTTTTAATTAATCATGTAAAGAAATAGCTTTTCTTCTAACTTTGGAAATTTAAGGAAATATTGGATATTCTTTATAATATATCCATTTTAAAATAATTGTCCATCAATTGAAATGCATTTTTACCTTCTCAAAACCGCGTATTATCAAATTAATGGCTTAATTGGGAGTAATTCATTGTAAAAATTCGTTTTATAGGTTGTCGATTTTAGGGGTAAATTTGGTGTCATTCGACGCGTCTCGACGAGCTGATACGAACGGTACAATTCTTAGAGCGAGGAAATAAAAATTAATCCCTAAAAACGAAGAAAAAGAGAAGACCGAAAAGCGCACAAAATGAACAAAAATGTATTAAACTTTTAAAAATATTTTAAAAACTTTTAGAAATATTTCAGATACGCACCTTTTTCACTCTAATTACTCCATACCACACCCCTCTGCCCAACACACTACCCTACCCCTACCCTCATTTTTTATAGAATGGAAAAATGTCTTCAAGCACACTCCTCCAGTTGATCTCCACCTACACTACCTCCCTACCCCACGGCGATCCTATTCCTACCCTACGGCGATCTTACTCCTACTCCTGCCCTACGCTACCCTACATCGATCCTTCCCCTACTCTACCCCCTAGAAGGTATTTATTTGAAGTATTTCTAAAAGTTTTAATACATTTTTGTTCATTTTGAGTGCTTTTGGGTACCCTTTTTCTTCGTTTTTTTGGGTTAATTTTCATTTCTTCGCCTAAGAATGGTGCTATTCGATTCAGCTCCTCGATACGCGTCGAATGACACCAAATTTACCCCTAAAATGGACACCCCCATAAAACGAGTTTCATCTCATTATCAATTTGAACAGAGAAGATTTTAATTGTAATGTGGAGATCACCTCTGGGGCTAAACCTAACGCTGCTTGGTTACATTATATAGCAAATTAAAAATAACCGCTTGGTTACCTCAATATTTATTTTTTATATAACGACTTTAAAAAACGAACACGCATGGTTACGAAGTAGGTACTTATAATATTTAGGTACTTTTGTTTTCTTTGTCCGGTCTTTCAGTCGAGTCGACATCTGCAAAGTGCAGAAAGAAAATTACCTGCAGATACTCCGCATTACCATCCGCACTACCATATAAATAATGGAATTACTCGGTGAAAGTTCTTTTTTTCAATCGCCTGTAATTTGCAGTTTGGATGTATCATTTCCCTATTTTTTATGTAAATACGGCATTTGCATGAACTCTGGACGAATTTTAGTGTAGGTATTTACTAAACTAAAGGTAAGATAAAATTGGTAGATACAAATTCATGTAAAATGAATTTATACACCTAACATCAAATATAAAACTAATATATCGTTTGATACTATCTATTTATTTTCTCTCGAGACTAGGCCTTGTTGAAAATTACAGTGAACGACAAAACTAAATTGATCTTTAGCACTACATTCAATTCACGAATTGAGATAGCGAGAAATTCATTAGATATCATAAAGTTATCTTATATATTTTTGTTAATAATTATAGATGAAGGTTTCGACCGGAAATTTTTCAATTGCATTCTATAATTACATGCAAAGTAGTAAATAGGTATTTCAAAATATGTGATAATTTAAATGAATGAGACAAAAATAAAAATGATGATAGGGAAAAGTTGTATAATAATATTAGGAGTTCCCGTATAGGTATTTGAAAAGCTTAATTGTTTTCGTATTGATAAAATAGGTTCTAATTTAGTACTAAACCATTGCTAACTTTTACAACAATCTATAAAAGTTGGTTAATTTAATTATTTTTCTTTTGCCATAATTATTGAGCCGAAGAGAGATAAAAGTTTATTTTTGTAACAGAAAAAAACATGTAAACAAAAAATAGAATAACCATCTATAAAAGTTTATTTTTCTGAAAAATAACGTTATTATTGTATTCTCTTCATCATGTTATAGAATACGTTGAATCTCTAACTTTTTTTTAGAAATGACTCAAAATTTTATACAAAAATGACTTACAAAGATACATATGAAAGTTCAAAATAAAAATTCTGGCCGTGCACCCTCCTTGATCCATAGCAAAACAAATCACAGTTCAACCGAGCGATATTATTTGTTTCATTTCTAACACTAATAATAAAAGCTGGAAGGACACTTGTCCATAACATTTCGAATGATAATATAATAAACATTAAATAAAAATCAGTTGTCAATGCCTTTAAAAGGTAACGCCGGTTCAAGGAACTGTTACGACATGCAGAACAAGACAGATATTTAAATTTTCAGAGATATCTATAAACAAGAAAAGCCAAAAGAATACTTTCTTGATAAGTGTAGCAATTATAAATATGTATAAATAGTATGATTTAGGTACATTTATAAATATTAATGTGTGACTTACTTTGCATCATTTAGGTAAATTTGTATAATACTTCATTTTGAAGAATTTGAAAACGTAAAAAATAAAATTTTTGATTGTTAGTGCAGATTTAGGTTCGATAACATAATGATAATTTTTATAGTAGGTACCTATAATTATAATAAAATATTTATGCAATATTAGTGATATTCAAAAATTCAAAAATTAGAGCAAATTTTTTTATTATTAGTTGTAAATATTTACAAAAAAATTGTGATTTTTTTAGAGTTATTTTCTAAATAGAGTTGGTCTTTGCTTAGATAACGCCAATATGCACTTTTAACCAATCTCATTTGAAATTTAAAGTTATTGTAGGTCGGGAAATTTATTTTTGACGTGGTAATCGAATGAGTACCTAGATCTGATAACTTTAAATAAGCTCTTATGAATATAAAATAGGTTTTACTGAAAACGACCTCATCTATTTCCAGTTCTTATCATAAATTTATTAACAGGTAAATGTGCTTGATGAATATTTTACCATTAGAACAAATTGATATAAGAATAAATAGAGATATCACTATTTTTTTTAATTATATCTATCTATAAACGTTTTAATGTGAGATAAATTTAAACCTGTAGGTACCTAACCATTTATTTTCAAATACTGGTAGAAGTGCTTACATATAGGTAGGTACCTATTTACTCATAATTCGTATCAAACTGGTGTATTAATAGCCGCGGTAATAATACACAATTTTGCATTTGACGCATTTACGATTAAGAAAATTCCAATCTGCACTACGTCTAAGCGGTTACCGCATAGATAAGAGAGAAAAGCCAAGAAAGGGCATCGGCTTCTTGGGCCGGCGACCTGACGATGGCAACGGCGATGGCGAGTCGCTGGCGGTCGTCGAGCCGAAGACCGAACCAACTCCATCCATCTTACGTTAGCGATATTACCGCCATTCCTCCATGCTTGACCCATTTCACGGCCCGGGGAGTGAGTGACTGAGTGCTCCAGCCCCGAGCTTCTTGCTCTGCATCTTTGCGCAACCTAGCTCACACTTTCTTGTGTACGGTCTCCTCTGCTGAGTAGCGGTTTAATGAACGAATTGGTTGGCAATAGGTTATGATTCATAAACGAATAAAGTTAAAAAAAAAGTTATATGTTAAATCACAATAACCTGCTATAATAATCTCATGAGATGATTTGGTATGCTTACAATCTCTGGGCTTTTGTAACGACCAATTGGGATCAGGAAAAATATAGAAGAAGCTTATTAATCGAGTTCCTAATTTTTGAAACACCATTCTAGATATAAATAGAAGCAAATTTTGAAAAACAAAACTAGGTACCTATACTCTGTCATTGTACATATAACATTAAAATGTAATATGTAGTACTAATAATGCAAACGATATAAAATACTATATAGTACCTAGATGATTAAACTTGCATAGATACTATTGTGAGAATGTAAGAAGGGCTTTAAACTATTCGCTGCATCTCTCGGCAGGTTCTTCACCTCTTCTCTTTTGCTTCTCTTTTTGCATCTTCTTCGGTACGTAACACTCATTACGAGAGACCTAGGTCAAGGAACTAGATATGCTGGTATGAGGTGTGCCACAGGGTCCCGAACTCTTGTTAATTTATTGATTCAAAGAATTGGAAAAATTTGCACCTTCTTGATTAGTATGCTTATTAATTAATAAATTTAGTAACGTCATAGAAAATTGTTGCGAAGTGAAAAATTTATATGCGAATTTATTAAATTGACTTGGAACTTTACGCTAAAATGTTTTTAATATATTCTTTTACAATATTCAATAATTAATTAATTATATTGCTTACCAAATTTTGCACTTTGGTGACATTGAAACGTCTAAAAGCGAGATATGATTAATCAGTTTTCAAGAGTTTAATAATAAACCAATTACGTATGAACAAGGAACTTTCATGTTTCGCGTGGGTGCTTATTAATGTTTTTATCAAAACTGAAAACGTAATTCTACTTCGAAGTTAGCAAAAATGCAGTTTGTATGCGTATAAGCGATGAATTATTGCCAAGAACTGAGCGCAAACTAAACGTTTATCTACGTATATGCTTTTTTAACTTATTGTACTTACTTATAGAACACCTGTTTCGTTGTGTTAAACATCATTTAGGTACTTATTTTGTTATGACTCATTCAAGACTTTAACCCTTTTTTATTCTACTTTCTATTTAGGAACTTTCTTAAAAAAAATAGCACTTTACATTGGCAAGGCTCGAACAAAAGAGTTTGGAAAACTTGATTTATTTCCTCATCAGATGGATTCTATCGCCGCATACACCTCTAACAGCGAGCTGAACAAAGTCGTTAGCGTATGAACTTTCGACCCCCCGTCATTTAATTCTCAATTTTCGTGAGTTGAGTCGGAGAAACCGAGCAATACCAACTGTACAGAGTGAAAGTATCGTGATCTTCCAGTTCGAGCATCTTTCGGTGCGCTTTATTGGGTCAAAAAAATCGCCGGAATAATGTTTCTCTGATGTCAAAAGGATCGAGTTGGTGCATAAGCTGCAGCTGATGGTAACGAGGTAATTGATTGTTCATGGAGAAATTTTAAAGGAACTACAATGGATTTTAATATTAGAAAATGATGCCTACACTGAGCTCTAATTTAGCCGTTATTGAAAGGTGGATGAGAAGTAAAGAAAAATATTGTAAAATGTGAATGTCTTCATTGCGCTTATTGGATATTGTGTGGATAAAATGGCCCCGAGTTTGGCGGTCGATTTTTGAACGATATTATATTGTATATTTGCGACCTCTACTGATCGATAATCAGAGGTTAGTATTGACGTCATAAACTTGCCAAGAGGTGTAGGTGGTTCTGTTGTGGAATTCTATTAAATTTGCACTAAGTACCAACAATATTGTAACTCATAAAAACTGATAATTTTGCTGAATTAATGTACCATAATTTTTGTCCATATTGAGTGAATTTCAAAAACATTACCAATGAAAACTGGAATGTTAAAAACTTTAGTGTTGTAAAACAAATAATGTATTTAGCGAAGACATTATTTTGAAACACGCAAAAATTGTAAAACTACAGCTATTCACTCATTAGATATTCAGAATTTCTACAAAAACAAAACAATAAAATTAAATTGCGAAAAATAAGTTTAGTGGTAATACATAATTTTCGAGATGGAAAACGTCTTAAAATAAACGAAAGACCTTGCATTTGGCTGTGCTACTGTTGGTAGAATTCATTCAGAAACCTTCGAATTCATGTTTAATTTATGTACATATTGAAGCAAAGTATTTAATTAGTTCAATATTTCAATGACTTTCGTTAATATTCAAACTGATTACTGGTTAATTAGTGTTTTTGTAATTTACGAAATTATATTACTACACGAACAACAAATAAATAAAATCGTGAACGAACAAAAAGGATCATTATATAGTCATAATAAGTAATTGTTTTATTTTAAATAAGGATAATGTAATTTAATTAAACCAATTCCAATTTTTGGATTTAAATATTTTTGGTGAAGGTGATAGTTAGATCGATTCCTATTTTTATAGCTAATTCCAAATGTATGCAAAATTTCCGTCAATAATAAAAATAATAGGAATACAATCGCATTTGGCGTTTTGTTAGAATATAAAATCGAGTGTAATAACCTCGTGGAGAAAGTTTCTCAACAAGATCGTCGACTCTTTTTACTTTCTACGGCAACGACTACGACTGATTTTATACGGACGATTATTATATTACGCTACTAAGGCGACTATCGATTCGAATCAACTGAACAAAGTATTTTTAATCTTATCCAAAACTGTCCTAGACAAAGCTTTGCACATTTGCAAATTTGCATAATAAAATACAAATTTTTTTAAATTCTTATTTGACTTTTTAGAATTTAGCTAGTTTCATTATTAGCATTACTTTACCTAGTAATTCTTGTCATTAATGATCATAAACTTTAAGTGAAACATGAATATGTTTCACATAAAAATACAATATAATTATTTTGAACTAAGAAACATTGAATTAACAGTAAAAATAGTGCATTAATTAAAAACTAGAAAAACTAAGAAAAATTATTAATAAAGTCGTTATTTGTGCAGTTGACATTTTCCTCAAATGTCGGCACCGCAACGGCAAGTTATTCAATGTTCATGGAGAATCATCGACATAGACCGTTAGATTAGAAATTATGAATTTTATTTGCCTGATAACTATGCAAAATTATGCACGCAAATTGCAGTTTCTTTTCTCCTTTGTTGGTAATTTATCGGTGAAAAACACACCGGCATCGGCGATGTAGTAATCGGCTAATTGGTGTGATGTTGCACAATAAGCAATTAAATCTAAATATTACATATTTTAGTAATTTTTTATTCATGTTTATGGTAATAGTGGATTGATTTTGAGTTATAAGTATAATGCATTCATTGATTTATAGAGATACAGGAATTGCCATAGAGCATTTAGAGCAAACTATGCGCAATAAATCGTTTGAAATATGCGCGTATCATGTCTAGAACTATGTCTATCAATTTGTAAATACAGTACTATATTGCTCCATTTTAGACTTCTAACAACGGAAAATTCTTCGAATTTTTCGAAAACGAAGTCTTATGATCTGGCTTTGTCGTCCGTCCGTCCGTCTGTCGCGAGTTTCAGCGGCTAAACGGTTATAGATAGAGACAAACGGACAACGGCATTCGATTCAGCATAGTCTAAAACCTCTCCCGTTTCAAAAAAAAAAAAAAAAAAAAAAAAACTTAACGTTACATTAGTTAGAAGTCTCTCTACGGCGCACTGGGCCGTTCGTCCCACTTGTTTATATAATTTTTAGTTTTATAGTCTATTTATAAATGAGGCTCAGGAATCCGCCGTCTTCATCCTTATTGCAAAACCAATACAAGGTGAACCATCCAAGCAATATTTGGAATTTGTCCAATTGATTGATTTATTTACTCCGCCTCATTTATGAATAGACTATAAGTATTAATTCATTTTAATAGATATGTTTAATTTTTTAAAAAGCAAATTTCTATATATTTAAATTAATTTGCTTGTTTTTAATGCAGGTATAGAACGTGTTTAAAATCTAATTATTAAACATCAAATCAAAAAATATTATTAAAAAATCGTGTTATCATCCGCGCAAACAAAATGAACATAATGTATATGCAAAACGAGCATTAAGTGGAATAAGTTTTTGCGTAAAAAATTAGGAATCATTGACCTGGTGAGCGTGCTTTATTTTTGACAATGCTTTAAAGTTGTATTATTATTTTCGTCTAGCGGCAATTTAATTAATCTTTTTTATCCTATTTAGTCACAGATAAGATTTTTGAGTCAAAATACTCGGCAACATTAATATTAAAAATGTGTTATTCGGCTGTAACAATAATTTTTCAACAAATTTTTTATATCATCACTGAAGTAGAATACTTTTATAATTTGTAAAGCGTTCACATTTTTTATGTCGTTGACCCCATTTTATCTTTATTTTTATTTCCACTAAAACTTTTATTGTACCTTACGATAAAAATATATTCTTATTTTCAGGTTGTCGTAGAAATACATACATTGTAGGTATGATAAACTGCGAAACTTTCATTTAAGAATTGGGAATTCTTTTTAGAACTGTTTTTAAACTATAGACAATGCAATTTATAGTCCAAGATACAAGAGTAATCCATAATGCCTAGAAGCCAAACATTCCTCACACGGATCTCATTCAATAAAACTTATCCACGGATTATTTTTGTTAATATTGCATAATTAACAGGAACGTATGTGCAGGATAAAAATAAATGTATTTCGAAGCCGTAAAAAATATAAACAGGCATCAAAAACTGTTGGTAACATTTTAATGAAGTCGTTAATACTGCAATCGCTATTGATGTCTTCAAGCTTATAAACTTTTTGTGCAATTGCCTCACATAAACGAATATTTTTATATAAACTGTTTATTTTTCAATGTGATATTGATGTTTGGTGTGAATTGCTAATTTTCAGAATTTACAATTGTCTAGATCCATTAATTTAGTGTCATTTGTTCTATAAACTCATCATTTATCTCTTGTTCTATTTTCAAATTCTGCAGGAGTAGGTAATGGTATAATCGAAATTATTCTATAAATAGGTATCTATTAACACTTCCGCAGGAAACACAGTAGATGGATTATATAGGGTCTTTCAACGAAAATTTGACCCCCCCCCAATTTTTTTTTAATTTTTAGAAAAGCCAACTTGATATGTCCATCTCTTTTTTTAGCTACAAGTTATTTTCAACAATAATCTTTTAATTAATCATACCACTTAGCACATAACACAGAAAAAAATAACATTTAAGATTTTTCTTTTAAAAATTTGATTTCTGTTGTTTATAATAGCGGTTCAAGGGCTCCCTGATTAATAAATAGATTTTTGAAAATAACTTAATATGTTAAAAAGGTATTAGAAATAAAAGGTGTTAAAAGATATATTATAAATAAATAGGTGAATTACATGGGCGGAACAATTAGGCCTTTTAGGGGTTGGTCACCCCCGTTAAATCGGAGAGTGATGCCAATCTGGCACAATATCAAAAAATCTCTTTTTAATTCTTAATTACAAAGCCCTATAACTTCTTTACTAAGCAATGTTGGATCTAGTTTGGTTAAATCGTGTTATTTTTGTCTCAGGAGTCTGTGGTTAAGCCATGTCCCAACCTTTCTGCTACAAACTGTATAGTTAAAGCAATATTTTCATATCTACACGCATGTTAACAGAATTTTTCGTATCTGTATACAATTGCAGGATTCCCAAAATGCCATTGACACCCGAATTATTTATAAAAATAAAAATAGCGAACTATCGACAATAACCCCGCGTAGACGAATGACTGCCAAAACAAAATTGATTTGCTGGGTCGATGAACCCGCGAGTTCATTTCGGTACAGATTTTTATTATATTGGAAAATATTCACACGTTTCTGCTTTCCGAGGTAATGCAAAAAAAATATAGTGGATGATTGAATGATAGCAGGAAGTTTTGCTTATTTTCAAACATACTGTGGGAGGTTTTATTCTTTATGATCGATACAAATATAGATAAGTCGTGCATAAATTTTAAATATGTTCCTTTTATCTGTATTCTATATTCATTAAATAATGTACTTTTTTTACACGGGGTGTGTCAGATACTATTGCAAAAATTATTCTATGACTTGGCCAATTTTATTATCAAAAGAGGTTGTGGTATACAAAATGGTAGACAAAATGGTTTGTAGATTTCAGAAAAAATTCTTAATATTTTTACAAAGTTGAATATAAGCATCCATATTGTTCTAACAAGGTAACTTAAAATTCTCTCGAAAATTCGATATACTTGTAAATTGATAATTGGTAAGGTAATTGATAGATTAGATATAATTTTAATTTAAAATCTGTCAAAATCATTCTTTACAATATTTTTTCCAAAAAAACTTTCTACCCAAATTATGTGAGAGAGCAGATGACGGACTAATTTTATAAGCCGCGCTATCGGCACCCACGCCAAAATAAAGTCCCTTTAAAATATCTGTCGGAGACAGTTATACGCGGCATTACCTCCCGAAATGTAGGCCAAACTTTCTTAAATAGAGATAGATCATCCAGCAAAATATACCGGGAGTCTAAGTCTAGATCAGCGGTTAATTTAAGCACAGGAGCTTTTAAAAGCCGACAATTCATAGTACTAAGTTCAGTGAACGCAATGTTATTGTTTGGGGAATTTCAAATGTTTAGTTTGATGACTTAGTCCTAGCCAATACAAAACGTACGCCAGTAGAAATAGAAAACTATTTAAATCCATAGCTAAACCTTTCTATCCTTTTATATTGGTTACAATTAAAAAGAAATCATATTAAAGGCGATGCTAATGATGAAATTAATCGTGATTGTTTAAAACTGACTAGCTACAAAAAAATCCTTCTCTTTACCTTGGACTGCAGGCGGGGCTAGTATATATTTATCAAGTTAAACAACTGAAAGCATAAGTATGTAAGGATAAAAAAAATTACATTACATCCCTATCCATACAAAACAATTTGAAGTGATATGTTAGATTACTAATTTAGTTACCGAGAAACTGAACGAATAATTCGTAGAAGAAGGTGAAGTATTAGAAAAACGTTTAAGTAAGGCCATTCCATACGGGTCAAAAGTATCGAAAAAGGAGAAAATAGTTTGAGAAATCCTGTATACAAATAAATGTCACCACTACCGGCAGGCGATCTATAATTAGACGCGATATTTATTTATATTATACTTTTTGTTTCTTCTCTTCTTCTTGTAATGTTTATTATTATGATGTGTTTTTACCTATGGATTTCAAATGTTACATAATTGGAGAAATGTTTGTGTTTCAAAATCGGGATTTGATGGGCCCCGTTTTAGTTTGTTTGGTTATTTTGTTGACAAATTTACTTGTAAACCCAACTTATAACTAAGACAAATTTTAAAATAAATCAGTCTCCGAGTTTGAAATAACTTCGAGATTTAAATATAGGAAATACGAGCCACAGGACATTACAAGTTTTATTTCTTTTTCCTCCGTATTACTTAACTTATACTTTCATTCTCCATCGAGACGAACAAAAGATTTCGAACTTTCTGAAACTCTTAATTAAATGATTAACACTGTAACAATAACCATTACTACCATTTCTAGCTAGCAATTCCAACTGCATTAAACATCAGCATTACTGCCACAATTAATTTCACTTTTTTCTATCAGAGTTCAACCGCATCATTTACTGGTAATCTCGATTGGGATTTAATCGAAATCGGAATTAAATCGATCATTACGATTTCACGGACGATTTTCATTGTGTACCCAGTCAAGTCCGAACCGAAACATACATAAAAGGATAATGAAAATAGTAGTAAAATGGTACCTATTCAATTGTTTCATTATTTATCGAGTGATCCTCGTATAACAGATCGTTGACATTTAATTCTGAATAACGATCAGTATACATTATAAAACGATTCTTTAAAATAAATGAACTTTCTCCTAGATTTTATCTCCGTTAATCAACACCTACACTCGCTGAACGCGATGCATTTTTATTATCAGATAACAACTGTTTTCCAAGTTAATTTATTACAATTTCTTCTACAAGGTGCATTGTAAAAATTTAAATAAATCAATTACTTTAGATGTGTAGTGGGCAATAATTTTTGCCAAACGGACAACGTATTTAGAAAATTTTAATTTTAATTTTAATGGTATTTTTATACCTTCTATAAAAATGTAGAGGTTTGAAGAAGAATCTCAAGTTTCAAAAAAAAAATGATATTGTGATTGCATTTTTTTAATTTTAATTAAATCATAAATGAAAGCTGATGACGCTTTTAACAAATTCACAATCTAGTCTAAACACAAGTAGGTATTAAATTAAATGTAATTTTGCCATTTGGCGAAAGTGACGACAAAACGAAAGTGTTTTTTTATAATGTGGTCGATCTGAAATATACAGATCAAACTAATGTAGAAAGATTTCAATATTAATTTTAAAATAGTTGTGAAATTGAGCAATAAAGATGTATTGTACGAATGAGATAACATTAATGATAGAGTAATTTCAAATAATGGACATGTTCAATGGCCTGCAAGGTCTCCTGATCTTACCCCTCTTGTTTTTTTTAGATGTCAACATAAACATAAAGTCTTTAAGTAAGAACCACCAGAAACTCGTCAAATGATTAGAATAAAGAGTGCATAAGTGTTCGATTATTCATAGGTCACCTATTATTTTAAAATTAATATTAAATTTGTGTTTTTCTAAATATCTATACCATAAATACATATTCTTGGGACATGTTGTACATCATTAAAAAGATCTTTTTAAGAGTTATGTAACTAACCCAAAATCCAATATGGCTATTATAGGAAAAACAAAAGCAGTATGATACCTTGAAAACAAATGAAAATCCAAAGATTCCGATAGCATCAAATGATTTGTCTTAAAAAGGTGTCTGCATGCATGTACAATGTAAATCTTTAAAAGGGGTCACATTTATTTTTGAGTTATTAAGGAAAATTGACTTCGTTCAATATAGTTTTTTACAAATTTTCTTAAAGACCAAATAAAATGGCAATTTTGAAAGCTGATCATCCACAAGTATTTAATTCTGCAAAACATTCCCCATTTAATCGTTTCTGTAATTCTCCAAATAACGGTGATGCCATCAATAGTGAGCCTCGAAATGTGGACACAGTGTATATATAGTCTTTTGTCCTTAAATCAATTCAGTGAATTCGTATTTTAAGAATCGATAGAAATTATTTACCGAGCATAATTTAATTGCACTGTTCCACTGCACGTATGAGTAATATCTTGCAATTCAGAGTTGCGCACGTTACACACACACATCATGCCATATTAATCGTTTAAAATATGGACCTTCGATCTGATTGATTTGAATTGATTTAGTCAATGTCTAATATAATAGAATGTGTAATTTGAAAGAATTAGGCGCGTGTAATAAGATTAAGATTCGATTCGTCTGATTGAGATGAAAAAAACCTTCAGACATTTTATTTACTACTACTTTCATGTTCATCAATACTAATAGAGCAAAAAATGTTGCTTATTGTTGCTATAGATATTATTAAATGAACCAAGCTTAATATGAAAGCCAATGGAGGTGCGTTGACTTAGAAAGGTCTAAGTATATTGAATAAAGATGTATAAGTGAGGGAGTAATAAAGAGTGATGATATTTTCCAACTTTCAAGATATACCTACTTATACCTATTTCCATTAGAAAATCCATAAATCAAAACCATTACATCGTTGAAAGGTATCCAATGTTTCGAACAAGCTGGTTCATCACGAACAGACCTTTTCATTTAGAGAACAAAAGAGACAATACCCAATAGTGCAGTGACTAATTCGATCACGTCAATCGAACGCTCAATTTCGCACAGACATTAAGCCGAAATTTCTGGCCGAAATCAACTTTCCATCCACTCCTTTTTCGTTCGATTGTAAATATTTTAAGTGGCAATTCGCATTCGCAAGGTCGTCAAGGCTGCGTCTGTCTCTGTTCTACTCGCGAATATGAGAAATTTTGGGCAAATTCGGCGGCATCGACATTGACCTGCATGGCGATGTTAAGCTATGGCGGTAGGTACACGCTCAGTCGGTAAGTGGGTCACCTACATTCCAAGTGTTTCATTGTCAAGAACCGCCAAAGATCGCCTGTGCTGGTTTTTTTTCAATTGCTAAAACCGATTTGTGCACACCCTACATTCACCACCCATTTTATGGTTGAGCCATCTTGCTAAACCCACTTCATTTGAAACCTTCAGATTCTTCTTCATTCAAAAGCAGACTAAGTCGAGCAAAAAATGAAGCAAGGTATTAGAGGGAGAATCAAAAAATTGCCTGTCCAGATGGAATAGTTCAACAAAATGTCACAGAAGAAGAAAAATAATCAAAAGATATACTCATCTTGCAACCTTATTCTCTATACTTTACTGCTTCAACATATTCTTCTGTTATTACTTTCTAAGTAGATTCATCTATATTTCCTCTTCTCAAAATACCTTTTGCTTGGTTTTTTAAATAAAAGTAGATACCTACATACATTGAATAAATGTTATTTCATGTTTCCAAGTTATCCTGCAAATCAGTAATACCCATTACCGAATCTTACGTAACTAAGTCTATCTGGGAATGTTGTATTAAATTGACTAATTAATTTCAAAGCAGCATGCGCGTAAAATGATATAATTAATTAAAAGCTAGTAATTTAATGTTAGCGTAAATTCACTTTCTTTTATTTGAGGCCTACCTCAAAATCATCCGTTTAAAATCCAAAATTATTTCCTATGTAATTATCCGATATTATGCGACTGTATTTTTAATGTGGAATGCCCGTTCATTCGTTACGAATCATTTCCTTCGAATTTCTTTTTATTTATTCGACCAAACGATACGCACTTAACGGAGAAAGTAACTAGTTTGTCAAATTATTAGTCTTGTAAAATTTCTGAAAATTACAGTGTTCGTTTGGTACAGGAAAAGGACGAAATAATTTTTGCAAAATAAAATTTTGTTGTTCCTGGACCTTTAACAATCGACATATTTGGTTGCGAAAACATGAAGGAATGGCAAAATCATTTCATTCCGAGTTATTCGCGTGTCCTTAACTTTTAAACAGTCAATAGCAAGTTAATATCCCGCAAGATCGCACATATTCATGACTAACAATTCCATCAAGGATAACAAGGAGCAGTTTTTCAGAATTATCTAATAAATTTCATTAAAGGTAACATTTAAATTGTTTATTATTATAATGCTACGTTGGAGGCACTTGAACACCTTAAAACATTGATTTCCACCTTGATGATAATTAAGCTAAAAATTGTATACATTTACTTCCTGTTTGCAAAAAAAATGTTATTTATTAGTTTAATAACATTTTCAACTGTAAATGGTCATTGAAGGAATCAGGTGTAAGAGAAGTGTGTTGTTGTGGAAAATATTATTGAAAAATGGCGATAAAGAAAAGTACCTAATTGATGACTTGGGTTATTCTCTTATTAAAAAGGAGAATAATCTATTTTTCTCAAGCATGCATGTGTGTTCTTTATTGGACCAAAGTGTGCTGAATAAAGTTTCTGACATATTTTAAAGCACACCCTACAATTAGAAAACAGTTAGATCTCTAATAAAAAATCCTTTTCTACGGAGTATTATTTTACCATTTTTCCAACGCTATTATTTTACAGTGACTAACAAAAGACCGTTGTCTATCATCCCAACCTAGTTTATTATGAATCAATAAAAAGTTGAACAGGCCCACACGTAAATTATTTTTATTTTTCCCTCTTTCTAATACATAATGTATGCAACTTGAAAGCTCTGGAAACAAAAGAACCACGTCGAGGTTGAATCGAAACAACTGATAATGGCTAACAGTAAAATCGTGTCTTTCTCTGTATTAGTGAAGCAGTGATTCATTTGTTTCTTCGCTTTTATTACCATATTAAAAGTGGATTGAATCGAGTCGATCTAACGGTATTCGACAACAAATGGTTTTTAAGAAACCAACTTATCACTTTCTCAGGAACACGAACACTCATTAATGTCTGCTTTCTAATCTAATGCCCTTTGTGTTATGGGATCAATCCATGAATGTTTACTGAAGACATCCAGAGATTCTGAAATTTGCAGCTTTTTAAATATTTGAGCGATATCTAACTGAATTTATTCAAATCAACCTAATATTCGAGGATTTTTTTGGTATGTATTATAGGTAGATACTTATTTGAAATTTTTAGATATTTTGTATTTATTGTAACCTAGCAACTATTGATGCCTATTCTCTTTTGCCTTTGCCCTCTCGTCCTCAATCGAGCTGTGCGTGGGATACATATTCAAAGGTCGTTGACTTCCGTGACATTTCATCATGGGCCCTTGCCCTTGAATCATTTCCAGATTTATACAAAATTGACATGCGCGTGTTCACTACTGATTTTTTTAGCCATCTATTCAACAAGCTTTGAACTTTAACCAGATTCTCTTAGGAGCATTAACTCAAATTAAAACTCTGTTAATTCCCATTTTTTCACCAGTCCGAAATTTCGCAACCAACAATTTGCATATCACAACAAAACTTTAGGCAAAAAATGCGACAGATTAGAAGCCTGCAGCTGCGTCCCTCTGCCCCCGTATCAATAAATAAAATAGAAAGTGAAGAAAGTGCAACAAACGCTGCTAACTTTAAAGCGGTATTGGGTACTTTCCCTTTCACTAACAAACGAACAAAGAAGTGGCGTATCCAAATTAACAAAAATAAAAAGGGGTTATATTTTCGTTAAAAAATAGATAAGAATTTTGGAGCTTTTGCAACAATAGTCCCATGTCTATTAGAAGGTATTTACTGTTCTCATGACTACAAAAATTGTTAAGAAACTATAGGCATTATCTAAATTTTTCAATAACAATTTATGTGTATTTTATTTCAATTTTGACAAGTCTTATATATCTATTTATTTTCTAATTAATTGTTACCACGTCACTGGTAAATGGAAATGTTGAAAACTGAAAAATATCGTTGATTTTTTAGTTGAGTTACCTCATACCTACCGCATTTTTTTACATAAAATATGCGCATTCCGTTTCTTTCTTGTTTTATTGTTAACATTGGCTGACGGCGTGCCGTAAGTGGCGATAGATAAGTGCGTAAGATGGGTATTTTTGAACTTTCTTTTGAAATTCATCGCTTCCTGAAAACGCATAACAGATAGTGCATTATCGATTTCATCTTGTGCATTTACTACTTGAAACTTGAAGCACTCATCATTATGCATTTATTTAATTTGTAAATGATGTCCTGGTATATGCAAACCAAGATTACTAGAGACGAGTATTTACTTTAAAACTTTCCTTCAATCTATCTTCACATGCTCCATTATAGACAATTAAGCGGTACAGTTCGTTGGGAATTTCCTGAGGTGACTGAGTTGCATATATTTTTACTATTGCGCATTCGACCTTTGGGGGCTTCAGCTAATCCTCTAGACCTGTAAGAAGGCATTCAATCCTGGTTATCTATAAAAGTTTGATCGAAAATGCACTCGTGAGAATAATAGGAATTTTGCATATTACATTATCCACTGCCTATTAATCTTTTTAGAATCGATCGAAGCTAAAAGCTCAACTTATGACCAAAACCGGCCCTCGGGCGACATACTAACCCAAGTTATCTACCACGCACACGTTCAGTCACGCCCCATCTATAATCTCTTCATCTTCGTGCACTGTCGTTTATTAGAAAAATCAAAAACGCCTTAACTGCAGGTTCGACGTTGGCGGTCCGATTTAACTATTTTATGAATAGGCTATATACATGCAATAAAAACGCAATGATTTTAATTTAATTTTATGGGAATCTGGAGTCGACCGTACCATTGCAGACAATAACGATATTAACAATTCGAATGCTAGTATAAGGAATGAAATTTTACCGTGCGTAAAAATTTCATACACTTGTGCACTGTATAAAACGTAATATATGCGTCCACACCTACTAAAAGTATCGTTAAAGATTTATGAAGATTTTTATTCTAATAGCTAGCAACTTCATCTATAAGAACCTACCTAATACATTTTGTATTTCAACACTATGCCGCAGCCTTTGAGTACAACAAAAAAATATAGTCCATAGGACAGATTTTTAATGTGTTTAAAAATCGAATAATTTTTTACTGTATGAATTTAGGGAGTACCTAACTTACCTATATTAAAATTGGAGCATTCGTAATACAAAAATTAGTATCTAATATTACGAACGAGTCGAGTTTTCATTTAAATGCTTGTAAAGGAAAATACCTACTATTGAATCCTATTACTATAGTATTATTCTACATATTGCAACTTTGTAACATTACCATATTCAGCAAGGATTGTCTTGCTCACAAACTATTACAATTTGCGGAATATCTAACTCACTCGGCATGAAAACAGTATTTCTGTATAAGCGGCGAGCTCTTTGGTTCTCATCTCTTAACCGCGGTTCTCTTCTTTTTTATTTGTAGTTATGCCATGCTCGTTCATTCCGTTCCACTATACATCGCATATCCAACAGAGATACATACCTTCCATCCATGCTGGTATCCTAGTACTTCGCATTATCCAATACTTATCTAGCCGATCTAGTCGCGGTGCTAGATCAGAAGGTCAGAGCACTCTACCGCCAATGGTTACTCTAAGAGTTTGTTATGTTTTATCGTATATAATGTCCATAACAGTGGATATTACTCAAAAGTATTTAATGAAAGTAAATACATCAATAGCACTAATTAATTGGTTGCTTCAGCAACTGTGAAATTGTGCCCATCAGTGAATGAGAGTCCTCATAAATCTACCATGTACAGACTTCGTGATTTTACACGAGGGCGTCCCTATTGTATCTTTGAGATGTAAAGCAGTTAGAACAATTTTCTTTGATACAAATGAGACATTCTATACATACATTGTTATTCAAAACAAGCACGTCAACGAGCAGTCAAAGTTGGAGTGAGTAACGTGTAGGAAGTGGCCTTTAACAAACCTATTTCGACCTCGTCGATTTTTTCACTTTTTTACGTTCTAAGGGGACCTCCATAACTTCATTGCCGAGGTTAGTCACAACCGCGACAAGGAATTTTCGCGTCACTAACAACAACGCGATACGAAAAATCCTATACAGTAGAAGATAATGAAGAAATTAATAGGTGCTTCTACCTACGTATTAATGAATTTAAAAAATATTTAAAATGTAAATGAGTTATAAGGAAGTTATAAAATTTGACAACGCTGCAAAGTAATAGAGTAATGATCGTTGCATAATATAAATAAAGCAAACTAACAATGAGTAGATGCAAATTCCATCTATGTGATCTACAGGATAAACTCTTCTTGCATGTCTCAAGTATTATATGCAAAAGTGAAAGAAATTGTTTTAACCTTTTTTTATGTGCACCTACAACAATACAATAACGAAAAAAAAACAGTCAGTAACCAAAATAAAATTTTAATAAATTAAAAATAATAATTACTCACCTCATTAAAAGCCACCGAAAGAGATATCCTTAATTTTAGTATAAAAAAAATCACAATTTTACCTACGCGATCACAATTTTGCCGGCATGGACTGGTCCCGACGCGAACGCGCAATTTTCCCGCAATTTTTCCAACAATCTGATCAGAGTAAACTTGGCGACAACGACGCGATTTTCTCTTGTACCGACTATCCTGGCCGTTTTCAATGCCATCTTAGCGAGACCCAAACACGCAGCTAATCGAACGCCCAAAAGAGCACTGAACTTTTTTACGGATATCAATAGGACGAAAAAAGGAAAAGGGAAAACGAAGGAAAGCCCGGAAAATAGAGCGTAGCGCGTAGCGTTCGAACGACCTCGGATATCCCTTAGGTTAGTGGTCATTTACACCTTCTAACAGGTAGAGGTAGTGGATTTTCTCGTGAACTATAATATGCATTGACATAGCAGCGCAGATATTACTTAGCTGAAGCTGCATATGTATGGTTTAAAAATATGGATATACAAAAGTTATTTGATTAGTTTTTTTAAGAGGATACCGGACCTCTTTTTTTTTTCATAAAAACGCGAATACTTCTAGAATTGTTAGTTTTTATCCGATTTTTATGAAATTTGGGGAAGTAATTTAAAAATAATACTACTAATTGTTTTGAGGAGACTCCTTTAAATTTTTATTTTTCAATTTTTTTTAATTTTTGGATAAAAAGAAGTCCGCGCAATTTTGTAGATAATTTAAATAATTTTGTCGTTCTTATATTTTAAAATAGTTTTGTAAGTTTTAAATGAGAAGCTTTAGGGGTCTAATAAGGTTGAAATTTGTTTCACACTCGAGAGCTCCGGTACGCTCTTAACACAAAACTAATATTTTCCGAGAATAAAAAATAAATATTTTATTGTTTAGTTTTGACTTTTGATGTTTAAGTCGAGGTAGAATGTTTTTATTTGTACATTTGAAGCATCCCTTTTGAAGCCTCAAACGGGGGGCTTTTGATAAATAGTATTTATTAATAACCTAAAAATAAGTACAATCAAGAGGATATTTTTTAATGTGTGTTAAAAAATTTCAAGGAATAGGTACTAATAATACTTTATATGATATCTACTATTTTTCAATCAACTTTCGGAACTGTAGTTAAAAAAAAGTTTTGCACTTTATCAAGTATTTTGTATTATAATGAATTACAATCAAGTGAATAAAATATTTTTAGGGGTGTTAAAAAATTTCAAAGGAGTACTTATTATTTAGGACAATGACAAAAATTTTTAATCAACTTTCTAAGCTAATAGTTAGAAATAAGTTAACAATTTAAGACCAAATGCAACAAAATTTCCATTTATCTAGTAGGTATCTACGTATTTTCAAGTAAGAATATTTTCATTTCGTCTTTCAATATTATACTATAGTCTATTCATAAATGAAGCGGAGTAATCCGTCGTAGTGATACTTGCTAAACCAATACAGTGTGAACCATCCAATGTATATTAAAATATTATCGTGAATATTTTTTCAATATCTGTGTTGGGCAGATAGCTTTTGTGTAGACTGGAATTTGGTCAATTGATTGATTTATTACTCCCCTTCATTTATAAATAGACTATAGATATTTTCAGGCTCCCATTCAATTTGTAATGTCGTAATAGTCAAATTCCTATATTCACCTGTTACTTACTCTCAATACTGAAGCATATTGATGATTCAAAATACAAAGCATATGTGGAAGTTGCAAATAAAATCTATAAACTCGTAAATATTGAATAATAAATGCTAGAAATTTTTCATGGAACATCTCGGAAAAATCGAGCCCCGATCATCCTATGACGTGCGCGTGGGTTATACATTTTCTTGAACCAGGAATATTTGTAGGACGGCTTGGCAGCAGCGGCGAATAGCATCTCGCGAGGAGTTAGTTCAGTCATTCACCCCACGAGGTTGAAGTCCGAAGCCACTCAGCTGTTTTCCATGTTTCCACGGCGTATTCGCGCGGACGATTCTTGCGTAGGACGCTCGTGCCCGCTCCGGAGGAAAGCTTTCCCACGTGACGTGTCACGAGAAAATCGAAACAACTTTTTGCGGTTATCTTACGGCATAACGCAATTTCCATGTGGAAAAAGTACTAAAGGAATTGTTTGCACGTTTTCTTGGTATGAACAAATCTTATTGCTTAGGTATACCTACATTAATTAGATACAATTAATTAGGTAAATACTACATTACAGGGGGTTGGTGCGCCTAAATTATTTATATGCTAAATATATTCAACATTTATTTGTAAACCGAAATTACGACCAGTCAAAAATGATTGTTAAAACAAATTTAACAATGACCTACTTAAAAATGGTCAAGATCATAACGAGCAAATCGAGATTGCAAAGGCAGATAGGTACGTTTTTTTATTATTCCAAACGCACGGTTCTAGACTACTTTTTTTATTTGAGGCGAGAGCATCCTACATTGTGGATATCCCATTAGGCTCTCGTGTTCAATGCAGGTGGACCATTAATCGCACCAGTGATGCCGTAAAGGCGTTCAGCAGATAATAGAAATTAGCTCATTAGTCAAAATGAAGAAATAACTAATCGTTTAATTTTTTTAATTTCTTTATCTTGGGGTATGAGGCTCTCATTGCTTCAATGAGATGATAATACTAGAGCACAAAACTTCCACTTAGGATGTAGCAAATTTTATTTTCATTAATAAATACACTCATCAAAATGGCCTAGGGAACATCAAAATTATAAATGAGAATTACTTATTATTTTTATCCCATACGTTATATTCCCTCTGTATAAAACGACAACTTTTTCTGCTTTTCATAATTTCATGTTAAAAAAACGTCCATATTTGTTAGATTTCAATATTTTCCAAATATATTATCAAATTGACATTTAATTGTCCAATAAATTTTGACGAGTGTATTATTGTGGTACTATTAAGATGGCGCAAATAAGAAATAAGGGAGTTTAGCAAATGTAACTCAAAAAAGCTTTTTGTAATATATGATAGCTTTTGGTTTTTTTAGTCTTGACAAAAGTTGCAAAATAGTGTAATGGTTAAAAAAAATTAATGTCAGAAGTGGGATTCGAACCCACGCCCACAGAGTGGACCAGAACGCTCGAATTAGCCTATTTCAAATAGGCAAGGTGAACCTTGAGTCTGGCGCCTTAGACCGCTCGGCCATCCTGACATACATTTTAATGATCTGAAATATGCACCACATTGTATAAATCTGATTTGTTCGTTCGTTTTTTTGATTTGTAATTGATTTAATACTGTTATAATGTAGAATTGTTAGATGTAATTATTTTTTCCAAATGACTGCTGGTTTCATAAGCAGGTTTGACCAAGGGTATTTTTCTCCTATAGGAATAAAGATAATAATTTACTTATTTAACACAGATAAAAAATTAAGCAGTAAATTAAAAAAAAACTATAAATTGTCGATATTAGTAAAAATATAGAATATACACGAATATAGACAGTTCACGACATCTTTATTTCGACTTAAAAAGTATCGGGTTCCGTTGGGTTGGTACAGTTTTCTACCAATTTTAATTGCCTACAATTCTAAATTCGATCATGAATGAATCAATGAATCGATGTAACACTTGCTCTTATTTAATCTAAGTTTATCTGTATTTTATCAGTTTTTCTTTATAAATACGTTATTTACACATGGTGTCTCACGACGAGTTATAACTATCTGCATATTGGAATAACTATAACTTCCCGATTTTAATAAAATTTGGCACGCACATATTAGTCAATAAGGTGAGTCTTTGAAAAGTAATTTGACAGTCATAGCACCTCCGGTTGTACCGGAAGTGGACTTATTTTCTTATTTTAAATGGAACACTATATATTTTTTCAGATTTAGATTCTACTCGATAAAAGCTATACAATCGCTCAAAAATCACAATATTTTGAATTTAGGTGGCTCTGAAAGCCAAACAGTTGAGAATTGAAATTGGCTTACATGTTCCTATACTAACTTTTCAAGTACTTATAACTAAGGGAAAAAATTTTTTTGACATAACAATTTTGAAATATTTGTCACCCTGTATACATTTTATGTCAATGTATACATTTCATCATGTCATTAGATAGTACTTGAAAAGGATTTTCAACTATTTTGACTTTCCGAGTGTCACCTACATTAAAAATTTTGTGATTTATGATTTAGCCGTTATTAAAAGACCGAGATACCAATTAAGTACGAGCCCTTTTGTAATCAGCTCTTCCAGTAAGATCTAAAAATGCAAAATTATATGAGGTATTCCATTTAAAGTCCACTTCCGGTACAACCGGAAGTTCCATGATTGTCGAAATATTTTTGAAAGACTCACCTTATTGACTAATATGCATACCAAATTTTATGAAAATCGGGTAATTTGTTTCCCATATACAAATAGTTTTAACTCTTCGAGACACCCTGCGAGAAATTTATGTATAGCATGAGGAAATGAACCCTTTTAATTTCAAACCGTGTTCGAACCTTTCGGAACTTCCTTATTTTTTTCTTCTTCAGTCATTAATTTATTTTCAATTATATTACAATTCTAAATATGTATCTATTATACTCCATTATTTATACAAAATTTATCGTTGAATGGAATCTACTTGGATCAAATTTAATTTCATCGATTTTTGTACTAATTTTATTGTATGACACTTTTATGGGATTTCATGCCTGCAAAACACCTACAATATTGTTAATGACAATTCAATAATGAAAGCAATGAAAATCTTTTTTTAAAAGTAAGCAAACACTTTCAAATGGATACATTATTACTTTAGCATACGACAACGTTTGATACTTAGAATAATTAATGTGTAGTTTCGTTGAAACAATGATGTTGTCCATTTAACTCTAAGGAAGATCCATTTATTTTTCCTATACAATAATGTGTATAGTCACATTACTATGCACTTAATAGATATAAAATGTTGAATTATACAAGGGGTGTTCAGTTTGATTTGGCGACCATATAAAAGGTATTTAAAAAAATTTAAACCATATGAAATGTGAAATTTACTCCTTTTTGGAGTTAATACATTAATGATTAATTTATATAAAATATGTATAGGTAGTAATTTTTTATTAAATTATAGTCGAATTCACTACAACTGTCCCCTGTAATAAATTTAATTTTACTTTATAACAGGCACGTCTGGTATAAAATAACAAAGTTATAATAGCATTATAAAATGCAATAATCTCTGAAGTAACTTAATCCACATTTAAAAGTAATATATTCCAGTAAAAATTTCGTCAATATCAAAGCAATTCACTGAGTAATACCATTACAAAGGAAAAACTTTACTTTCACCGGCGAGTTAAGTCAAATCATCTGCAACACTGCACATAGCATTACTTACTTTATTCAGTGCTTCCTAGTTCAGTGTTAAAGAAAGTTTTATTTTCTTTTGTCTAAAATTTAAATATATAATTTTTCATTTGCCATGGGTGAGTTCAACATATTATTCTGTTATTAAGATGCCAAATAGACTGTGAAACTTATATAGTTTTTAAACATTTATTTCCTAATTCGGATAAAAATAATAGTTAGTAATTTATCGAAAACATTCAAAAAATAGAAATAGATAACACAATAGTATTGCTAAAAGGTGTCATTAGCAGTAAAAATCACTTTATCACATTAGTAAAAAAATCACTTTCATTTTCATTGCGAATTTTTTTACATTTTTTTTATCAAATTTACTGTCTTCCAAGAATCAAGGGGTCCTTTTTTTAATAACATTTATAATCATTTTATGTATCCATATAATCCCAAACTGGCAACCGTAATAAAGGTAGGTGTTTTTTTAGTCGTAATCATGAAAAATAATAATTTTAATATTCTCAATTTTTCTATAAATGTATGCCAAATAAGCATACCTTACATACCTTACCATAATACATTGTGTAATATTTAAAAACAAACATTATAAATAACGTGTATGTTGACAAAATTCAATTATAATATTACACTGTCTCATCGCCACTGCACGTATAGACAAACTTTTCAATTTTCACGTGTAAACAAATTTTTCATAAATGGTAAATAAAACTTGGAAGTTATTTACTATACATCTATACTTACTCATAAGTAAAATTATGTATTTTAGAAAATGGCAATAAAGATGAAGCCAATGAATTGCCATCAACACTGCCTATGCCAAAAGACCCATTGGAAGTAACGATTGGTAATTTCGGAAAATGGCAGTGTCGCATTTCTTTTCTCATGGCCTTACTGAAAATTCCTATTGCTTGGTTTACATTGAGCATAATATTTTTGGCGCCCCCAACGCAGTTTTGGTGCGAAACTTACACGAAAATGACTGAGAAAAAATGGACCAAAATGGCTGAAGCGATGCCCCTTAAATTGGTAATAATTAGCACCTACTATTATTTTGTAGTGTTTTTATTTTGCAAAAATGAAATTCTGTCTTCTAATCTAATAATATATTCTGCCAATCTGACAAACATAGAATAATTTTTTATTCTCTTTTTCATAGGAAGGCATGAATAAGGGTTTCTGTGAAATGCTGGACATGCCCGATTATCCTAATCGAACAATACCTTGTAAATTTGGATTTACATATAATAACACCATATTTACTTCAACCATAATTTCGGAATGGGACTTGGTTTGTGGATACGAACGATTAATCGATTTAACCCAAATTACTCTTATGCTTGGAGTGCTTATAGGTACTCCACCAAAGTTATTACAAAAAATAGTGCATAGACTTTGTGGGGTACTTACTCGACTAAATTTTAGGCAATATTTTTTTTGGGATTTTGGCCGACAAAATTGGCAGAAAGACTGTAATAATAACATGCATTCTGTTCCAATCGCTTTTCGGATCCGTCGCTTCGTTCGTACCAAACTATTGGCTGTTCATTTTGCTGAGATTCTTCGTCGCACTGAGTTTGGGAGGCACCATGGTCACCTCCTTCGTCATGTGCATGGAAGTGGTCGGCGGTAAATGGAGAACTATAATGCCGATTTTATACCAAGTACCCTTCGGATTCGGTAATTCGATAATGGCTGGTATAGCTTACATGATAAGAGATTGGAGGTACTTGCACCTTAATCTATCGTTGTTATCAGGGTTTTATGGTGTGTTTTATTGGTAAGTAAATAGATGTTCACAATAGGATTCTGGATTAATTGTTCAGGTGGTTGCTGGTTGTTGCCCATAGAAATGGTACTTTTTCATATTGCAGGTGTATTCCGGAATCTCCGCGCTGGCTTTTAGTCGTAGGTAAAAGGAACGAGGCTATAAATGTGCTTCAAAAAGCAGCTATAGAAAACAACATTAAGCGGAACAAATTCCAAACCGGCCTAACGCAACTGTCAAATGTTAATTCGAAGAAAAATAATTACACCTCCTGTTTAGCGATTTTTTCCACGAAGGAACTAAGAAAGAGAAGTTATTTGCTATGTTTCAATTGGTACTACCTAATCATTTTTTAATAATTTAGGGAACTCGAGCAATACCAATTATCAATCATTTTTTAGGCTGTTATACGGCGTAACATTTTATGCGTTCTCGCAATACTTAGGCCAAGTTGGAACAAACATATTTTTAACGGTTTCTACGAGTGGTTTTGTGGCTCTTCCGGGTACCATAGCGTGTATAATTTTGGTGGAAAAGTGTGGTAGAAGGTGGACTATAACTGCAGCCAATCTACTTGTTGCCATTTCTTTTTTAGCAATTCTTGTGGTACCTAAAGGTACTTATAGTTACGATTGGCCAAGAGTCACTTTGAGTGCTATATGTATTGTTGGACTTTCGGTGAGTTGCATAGCAAAATATTATTTTGGTACAAATTTATAGACTGAAACAGTAGGCGGATTAGACTTTATGGACGATTTATATTTTAGATAACTATGCCTGCTTTATATCTTTTCACTGGAGAATTATATCCCACAATTCTGAGAAATGCTGGTGTTGGAGTGTCTGTAATGTGCTCTAGACTAGGTTCTATGCTAGCGCCTCTTATAATTTCCCTAGAGGAAAAAGGTTCTTACATACCATTAATTATTCTAGCGGTGGTAGCCTTTGCTCAATCAATACTGGTACTACCCCTACCAGAAACGAAAGATTCTAAATTACCAGAAACTATAGAAGATTTGTGTAAAATTACAGATATTAACCCTGAATGTTATCAGATGTATGAAGTTGTCTCAACAAAAGTCGATACTGAAGACGACCGAAAGTAACTATTTTATATTGTGAATTAAATTACCATTTTAAAGTATTTTTTATATTGTATAAGTATTGTATATATTGTATAAGTTATAAGAAAAAAGCGTATATTTACTAGACTCTTCATCAAATTAAAAAGAATTTGTTCAATTTTATTACTCTAAAACACTATTTTTTTACAAAAACATTAATGCATGTGCCAATTAACCATCTACAAAGAGTATAATATAACTTATTAATGCGCCACTTACTAAATATCAGTTTTAGAAAATAACTTAATTTAAGTTATGTTACCGATTGTACAATTTATAATAATGGTGCCTAAAATATTTAAACAAACACCATTATTGTTCAAATCCAATGTTTATTAACTATGTTATATACTATACACAATTGATAGTACAATTCAAAAAGAACCGAAATTAATTACTTATCAAAACATAATAAAATTAAGTTTTCTAAATTAACAGAACTTCCATCTGTTACCACATTCATTGCATAAAACAAACGTGGTCATAGGTTCATCAGAAGACCTTGTTTGCAATTGATTGTAGGTGCAATTTCTCTTCTTGCATTTACCGCATTTAAGCATGTCCGTTTTGGTACCTTGAGCAGTTGCCAATTGGGCATCATTAATCGCCTCCTTGGAGAATTTCTCTCTTAATTTTTTCACCTCATCATTTGCCATTTCTTCCGCCGTCATCACTGCCAAACGAGCTGCGGGACATGCCCCAATTCTGAAATTCGTCCTTAACGTTGGATTTTTTGGATCTTTCAGATTTGCTATTCTAGATCGTACTCGATTTTTGTACCGCATATCTGTATTTTTGAATTCGGAGAATATGGCTTCTTCCAATTCTTCCGCTAGTTCCTCTGGTGATGCACAACCTAAAAATGAACAAAATTTAATAATGTTGGAACAAGGTATATTTTTAAAATTATTATAACTAGAAAAATTTTATAGGTGACAAATTGTTACACAAACATGATTATACCTAAGTAGTCCTACTTTGTTTTTAAAGACATGCTTTGAAAATTATAATGTAACAATAAAATAGTACAGATTTTTTTAGTTACGTAATTGAAGCCACTTACTTACCTTCAAAATCTTCTGCCTTTGAATCTGTTTTGATAGCACTAGATAACATTTCCCTACATTTTAACCTTACTGCATCTGTAGTATTTGAACTAGGTGGGAACTGTTTTGGCAGGGCTTTTACTTTTTCTTTATCTTCCCGACTAGGCTTTTCGTCTTTGTCCTTTTTTGGTTTATTGGAACTACTGCCGGAGGATTTTTCATTAGAATTTGTTCCAGAAATAAACTTCTTCCAATTTTTTATTAACGTTTTCGACAGACTTATAACTTCGTCATCTTTGCTTGATTTTCTTAAAGCATTTACAGTCATACCTATGCGGGTGTTAGTCAATACTTCTAAATTAATATCTAATTTTTGTAATTCCTTTAGTAAGTCCAAAGCTTGCTCTTGGCCCTAAAAATAATAATTGTTCAGCTGAATATTAAGAATACAAACGGATTCTGGAATGTTGCAAATCAAAAGTTCTAGTACACATTGATTGTAGCAGTTTATTTATTTTGAATTGGTACATACAGTTCCGTCTTCCGATGTCATCTTGTTTAATTTTTTTTGAATTCTCATAACTTCCTCTTCCACACTCATTGTTATTAAAATGTAATTCGTAACTTTCAGCTTATTTATAACAAGTATATTTCGATATTTATTAATAGTTGGGACTGAAAAATAGACGCTTCCTCCACCGCCGTGCCGATGTGGTTAATTACCAGCTGTCATATGTCATGTCATTCACGTCATCACAGTCAATGTCAAATGTCAAAATACAATTTATTCTAATAAATGACTGAATACTTTCAATTCTGAGGCCATGTGAAATTAAAACATGAAGAATCTCGTGACAGCCGTGACATTGACATAACAAATAATAACACAACTCACATAACATCAAAAATCACATGTTTTTAAGAGAAGTATAAAAATAATACCTAAAAAAATGAAGTCTTCTCAACTATCCTATGATAACAAGATTATTTTAGCCCCTATGGTTAGAGTTGGTACATTACCAATGCGTCTGCTTGCCTTAGAATATGGTGCAGACATTGTATATTCTGAAGAATTGATTGACTGGAAATTTCTAAAATCCGTAAGAAGGGAAAATGGTAAGGAAACTACTTTTGTTATATATTTTTAATAGCAATAACGTCTTTCTGCTTTTACCTTTTTCAAATTAGTTTTTACTTTACAGACGTCTTAGGAACTATCGACTATCTAGACCTAACAGATGGGACTGTAATATTTCGTACATGTGCCGCAGAAAAGCCGAAAGTTGTTGTTCAGTTAGGCACTAGCGATCCCGAACGAGCTTTAAAAGTCGCAAAATTAATGTAAGGCAACAAACAATTCCTGTAATTTTTTTTTAAGCAATTATTCTAATTTTTGCAGTGAGAATGATGTTTCTGGAATTGACATCAACATGGGTTGTCCAAAAGAATTTTCTTTAAAAGGTGGTATGGGTGCAGCTTTAATGATGCAAAAAGAAAAGGCTAAAAAAATTCTTTCCACTTTAGTTGAAAACGTAAAAATTCCGGTAACTTGTAAAATAAGAGTTTTTGAAAATATTGACGATACGTTAACCTTAGTTAAAGAATTAGAAGCTACTGGAATAAAAGCCATAGCGGTTCATGGGAGAACAAAAGTAGAACGACCACACCATCCCAATAGAAATCATGTAATTAAGAAAATTGCAGATATTTTAAATATACCTGTGATTGCTAAGTATGTTTTCTTTTAAATTATTGAAACTTATATTTTAACAATATGGTCATTTTAGTGGAGGATCCCGTGAAATCGAAAACTATCGTGATATATTTAAGTTCAAAGAAGACTGTGGATGTAGCAGTGTAATGGTAGCCCGAACTGCCCAATATAATTGTTCAATATTCAGAAAAGATGGAATGAAATCTATGGATGAAATTATTGTGCAATATTTAAAAAAATGCGTCGACTATGATAATTCGCCAAGTAACACTAAATATTGCGTTCAAAACATGTTGAAGGAGTTACAAGAAACGCCTAGAGGAAAAAGATTTTTGGAATGTCAAACATTGGAACAAATATGGTAAGAATTCCTGATATGCACGTATTAATAAGACGAGTTAAATTAAAAACAAACTAAGGTAACGATTATTAAAAACAAATTTATCATTCTAGTAACATATGGAATTTAGGTGACTATTGCCGTCAAAAGCAACTGGAATATCAAACGAAAGGAAATTTTGGCCGGAGGGAAATAATGCCTGAACTTTTAGACCCTCAACGTAAAAAACAGAAAACAATATTCGATAATGAAAACATAGATGTATGTTTAAACTGCGCTTTCATTAGGGTAAATTACACAGAAGATCCTCACTTACCAAAATCAAAATTAATGGCTTACTGTGGGAAAAACAAACTTACTACACCTAAATACAAAGTTTTCAATGAGGACAAGTTATTCAGGGCTGTTGTTACGGTAGAAGATAAAAAGTATAGTTCTTCGTATTGGTGAGTTATTTCGTTTAACCAAAATGTTGCAAAATTACAAAATTAAATTATTTTTTTAGGGAGAAAAATAAAAAGTTTGCAGAACAGGGAGCAGCGCTTGTCGCTTGCGTTTCACTAGGGTTAATTAATAAGTGCGATTTAATTAAAGATGGAAGTATTTTAGAATAAATCAAATAATAGTAATTAAGTACATTTCCTTCTTTTCTAATCCTTTTGGTCATATTATTCTCGCTGGCCAAAGTAATTTGGAACTAGAGGAAATTTAATAAAGATTCTATGTCATTAATATATTAAATTTATGATAAAATAAATATATATTTATAAATTCATATACATATAAACTCATAAATAACAAAAATAATTTATTAGTATTTGCGATTCGATGATTTCATTATTTTTTCATATAAAGTCCATGATATGGCGGCTACCAATGTGCGTCTCATTAACCTAGGAAGAATACCTTGAAAATAGCCCAAAGCGCCATGTCGCATGTACACGTGAATAATTACTGGCCATAAACCGTTAAATTTACTAGGATAAAGTTGCATCTGCGTTTTAAAAACATCGGGGGGTTGAGTGGCCAGGCAAGCTAGAGTGCTCGATATTATAGCACAAGAAAAGTTTGCAGCTGTGCTGTGACTAGTATAAAAATCTGCAAAAAATAGATATTTTTAATTTTATGGTAAAACTGTCTTCATTCATTATAGTTACCTTTTGGTATCAAAGATTTAGATTGCGTATAGAGCATTAGGTATATGCCAGCATACGGAGCGTCTCTAAATATCGTAGGCACCAAACCTCTTGTTAAACCTTTTAATCCTTCAGTCTTGAATATTTCTCCTATTGCTACTGTAACTCCAGCGTAATTATACACTCCGCTCTCAACTCTGAAATGTTAAAAGGGCTGTTAGACTAAAACAAAGAAATCGAAAAGGAAAAAAAATGTCTTTACATTTGTCGTTATGGGCAAAGTTTATTATGTTCAACAATAATATTACGTTAAAACCGTACTTTTAATATGGGTCAATGACTACAAATAGAATGAAAGAAGAAATGTAAATGAAACATATAAACAATGAAAATATGAATTTATAATGGAAGTTAACAATGGTATGATATAATAAAACGTACCTCGTTTTTACAACGGTTAAAGGCATCAAGGCTGCTCCAGCCATTGAGCGGGCTACTATTCCTACTAATACCGATTCGGTTGGATTCAAAACTCTATTATTAAAAACATAGGATTTGATATGGGTCAATAGGCCGAAGTACAATCCTATTCCAGGTACAGTCTTTACTAATGTCTATAAAGAAAATAAAAAGATATTTAGAAATGTAGAAAATGAGAAGTTGAAAGAATGAGTATTAAACTGTTTTATGTGAGAAATATGTACCTATATCTATTGCAGGGGATCATTTTCACATCATATATCATATAATACTTAAGAGATGATTAAAAAATATGCGTTTGTATTGAAAAGTATGTAATGCGGAAAAAATCTAAATTAGTAAAAAATATGGAACTCAAGGCTTTACATTTAATTACAAAATGTAAACATAGATATGATAAAAGCTATTTTTATAGTATCAGTTTAGACAATTTTATTTCAATTCAAAATTGATTCTAGTTGTTATACAAAAGAATAATTTATTCATAAAACAAGAGATAAAAAGTTTAGTTCAAGTAAATATAAAGGGTGTCCCAACAAGTGCGCCGGATTTAATTATAAACAAAAACACATTTATTTTTTGAATTAAGCCAACCTTTTTATGTCAACATGTTGTTCGCCAAATCGAGAAATGGCACCGCCTGGAAACTTGTTTTGCAGTAACACCATTGTTTCACGTGTCTTGTTGGAAATATGTCCTCCACATCAATTTCATCCAATTGGCGCCACAGAAACACCGTGAAACTGGCTGTTACTGCAAACCAAGTTTCCAGGCCGTGTCATTTCTCGATATGGCGATCAACATTGGCCAGCAAAATTGTGCGATTTAACGCCGATGGATTTTTTTTCTATGTCCGAAATTATTCAAAATTTCAACAAAAGAATAACCTTGTGCCAGAGGTTTCGTGGCGGCAAGTTGCCTGATGTATTTGATGTTTAATCGGAACTATTTTTCTTTATGTTGAAATAAAAATAAATGTGTGTTTCTTTCAAATTAAATCCTGAGTTCTTGTTGGGACATCCTTTATAATAAATTATCACGCGAGTTCCAAATGATAAAGCCATCAGACATTTGGTTGTTTTGATTTTGGATTATCTCCAATGGCGATATAAATAGTTAATGTGTTCGTAACCAATACCCCCTGCAATGATATGAGTCGGATATGTGTAACCTATATGACCCCCTGTGGAGATTTATAACTAACAAGCATAATTATTATGAACTTTGTTTTCAAAATACATTAATAATTTTTGCATATTAGGATTTCCTAATTCTTAACTATTTAATGTACACATATTTGGACGTCAGAATATGTAACAAACATGTAGGTATTTGAAAACATGTATCCCCTACAGCGTCAGACGATTATACGCCTTAGAAAATGGATAAAAATCAAAATTTGCAATACTTACGGGTGTAGTTCCTTTCCAGAACCCTTTAATACTTTCTTCTTTAATAATATTAGAAATTATTGTGTTGAACTTGGGTTTGCCATTGATCGACCTTAAAATAATGTATGAAAATATTAGAAATCAGTTTAAAAATGAGAAAAAATATGGATAACTTCATAATGTTCAATTACGGATATGTGTTCATATTAGGACAACATAGAATATTTTATTATTTTCTGTTTTTATATAGAATTTTCTAGGTGATGAATTAATATTACTTACGTTGTAACCGAACCAGACAGATTTTGTAGGCGAGTTTTAACAACATCCAATGGTTGAAGTAACACCGTACAAATTACCCCAGAAGTTGAACCGGATAAGAAAGCCCTTACCGTTGAATTCTAAATTGGAAATAATAGATGTAATGTAGAACTTTTAGATACAATATGAATAGTCTAGTATCCAAATTTAAATAAGAAGTGTAATATTTACCTGAAGTAAGTGGGAATAATAAAAATCGTCCTTGTATCTATTATTTATCATTTTGGTAAACTGGTATTGGTTTTGAAAAGCCATTTTCTCCTATTTTAATACTGTTTATTACAGTGAAATTTCTGGAACACTTGATTATCCACACATATTATGTAAATAACTAATTACTATTAAATAGTCAATATTATCAGCATTCACTTCACTATTTGATTACTATTAATGATTACCACCACTACCAAATTTTATTTCGAATGCACAGATAACTTCAATTACTTGTATTCATGTAACGTCGAATTAATAAAGCGTAAGTCAACCAAACTGATAAATATATAGCGTAATTACTTGACATTTCTAACATAACATGTACATACGTATAAATTACTGACACTGACATCTGACACTTACTTGCGCATAGAGAAAGGGAAAGACTGACGTTCACTACTACGTGATCACTGTTCGCATTGTTGCCATGTTTATTAAATTTTTTTGAATATTTGCGATTATTTATCATATTGAGCGTGATCGTTGAACTAACTACAAGGTAAGAAGTGTTTTATACAGGGTATGTGGCGACAAAATTGAAGGAGAGGATTAGATTGTATTCTTGACCTCAAAACTAATAAACCATATATTAGTTTCTGGGATATAAGGGCTCAAATATTCAATTTTTTCAATTCTTTATTATGTGTTACTTCGGAAATGGTGCATTTTCGAAGATAAGCCTAAATTATATATTTTTTTAATTTTTGAGGTCTAGAATCACTTTTCCATTTTTATCGCCACTTAGCGTAATTAAATACCCTGTATATTATTTACTGAAATTGGAAATTGGGTAAATCTTTCTATTTTTTCAAAACATATTCGAAAAACGTGATTTTTCCACTGTATTGCTATGTATATCCAATGCACAGTACCTACATTTTGTACATATGTATGTAGGTATGCACATATTTTGTAAAATTTTGAAATATACAGTGTGAGTGACGTTCAACGGGACGAATTATAGGCAAAAGATATGTAAGTGTTTAAAAGATGTAAGAGATCTTTAAAATTCCTTCGGTTATTGAAAATTTTTAAAATGTACGCAAAATTTTTAGTAAAGGGTACTTTTGTCTAAATACCTTTTTCCAAAAATCTATACTTTTTGATTAAAAAACTTTTTTAAAACAAATTTTACCAATGTAGACCTTTATTTTTTTATACGCGCATCCGATGAAATATTTTGAATCGGCTTTGATAGGGTCAAAGGTATTTGAACCTTTCGTGGAAAATTCTTTATTGCTTAGAGGGTGTGTATAAAAATTGTGAAAAGTTGAGCTTGAAAAATATCGTAAAAAATAAGGGAAATTCATGTACCCTATACCTAAACCTAAGAATTTTGAAGATATTAAAAAAATATATATTTCTGCTGTTCTATAAATTTAATAGTAATTGTCGAGAGAAAATTTTGGTTCTTGTTTGTTTAGGTTGAAATTAGACATTAAAGATTATGTAAATTTATTTTTAATAAAGGACCAACTTAAAAAATCTCGAGTTAATTAAGAGAAAAAAATGTAAAAATTTTCAATATCCGAAAGAATTTAAAAAATCTCTTACCGTTTGCCTACAATACTCTGTCCCGTTGAGCGTAACTAACCCTGTATAATCATTATTAACTTCTTCTTCTTTGTCATTTAGTGGACCATAGACTTTACCCAAACCATTATTTATTTCTTTTTTTTTTAGTTCGTATTTTTACTTGCTACTTTATCATTATATGTGAATAAATAAATAAAACGAAATTATTTACAATACAAGTAGCAAAGTACATACTACTAGCTTTGATTTAATTATATGCGAATGCTCGCGGAATTGAAATTGTCTCCGGTTTAGTACAAGGCGTTGGCAATTCTTACACATATTATTTATCAATTATAATCGTAAAGTATACCTTATAGCTGCATTCAGTTTAAAAAAAAATAAAGGTGGAGAAGGTCGAAACGTAACTATATAAACGGATATGGGGTGAACGGTAAGCAATCAGTGTTGAAGACAGATCTCACTATGAACGCTTTGGTAAGTATTGCGTACCTAATTCTTGCCTTTGTACTTTACCTCGTTTTATATTCTTCTCTACCTATTTGAATTTCTATATGTAATAAATAAATCAATAGTCGAATAAATGCTGAATTATAACAGGTCCTCGCTTTGTCCGCCATTTTGGCCGTAGCATCGGCAGCTCCCTCTTGGGGACACGGAGTAGTCTTGGCCGCTCCCGTAGCTCATGGGGCCGTTTTAGCCCCTGCTGTCCACGGAGCCGTTGTTGCTGGCCCATTAGCCCACGGAGCCGTCGTTGCTGGCCCATTAGCCCACGGAGCCGTCGTTGCTGGTCCAGTAGCCCACGGAGCCGCCGTCATAGGACCTCACGCTCCTGGTGCAGCTGTCATCGGACCCGTACAAGGACCTTCTGCTATCATCGGACCTAGAGCTGGACCCAGTGCTGTCGTAGGACCCGTGAACCACGGCGCTGCTATTGTAGGACCCGTGAACCATGGCGCTGTTTTGACTCCCGCTATTGCTGCACCTTCTGTTATTGCTGCTCCTGCCATCGGTATGTACACGTGTGCTTGGAAAGGTACCAAGAATCTACTGTGAATTGTTAGACATGAATTATTTTTTGTCAGAAAAAAAGAAGTATTAAGTCTTGCCATTATTGCGAACATAATTTATTTTCAGGTATTGTTGGAGCATTGGGAGGTCATGGATTGGGCCATGGTGGTCATTGGTAAATTCAAGAACAGCTCGCCAATCATAAACACTGCCATTCCATTATAAACGTGTAAATATTCTATTGACACTTCAATAAAGACAGGAACCACCAAAATACTAAACTCTATATGTAATTTTCTTCTTAAATTTTTCTATCTTCTATTTTACTTCTTCTATCCCTTCTTATTGTCGATGTCTGTGGAATTTTTTACACCGATCTGGAAGAGTCTGAAATGGTTTAAATGCATGTACGTTTTGTAAGTACGTCGTTTAGGAATATTTTTGTACGTATACTATATAGATATTTATTCGCAATATTTGCTCAATAAAGAGTCTAAAAATACACCTATTGTTTTAATACATTTTTATGCAGTTTAGCTATAACAATGGCAATCCTCACAAGTGTCATTGATAATTTTATTCACAAAAGTAATTAAATATATTAGGGAAAACATTCAAGGAATTTAATGAAAATTTTGTTAACATTAAAGAAAAATCTGTCAAAAAATCATTGTATGTTTGGTATATAACAGATTATTAACACTTGATATATACAGTGTGGCCAAATAAGGATGGCACTCGGCCGTATAGTCCGTTCGTTGTAATCATGCCGGTTTCGGATAAAGCGTTCAATGTTTACAGTCCCCAAAAAATACCTGTTTTCGGGCAAAACAATATTGTTCACAGTGTTTTACTGCAGATTAATTTTTATAAAATAAAATAATTTTGAGCAGTTGGCGTTTTCCCCGAAAGCAGGTATTTTTTAAACATTGAATATTGAACATTGGTAAACATTGAACGCTTAATCCGAAACCGGCACGATTTCAACGAACGGATTATATCTCGCGAACTAAAAGCCGTATGATTTGCGGTACATTTTTTTTACTAAATTGGCCAACGGAAAATGCTGAAAATAATTTTGAAGTCTCTGAAACGGCCGGTAGGGGGAGTATCCGCCATCATTTTCATTTTCAATTTTTTTCAAAATTTTCCTTAATGTCGCGTTTACATAAACAAATAATTTTGTGGATAAAACAACGATAATTAGAGGCTTTTATAATGATAGGTGTGCAGAAAATATCCCCATACTCCAATTTTTATTACAGTTATTTAACAATTTTCATTATTTACGCATATTTTAGGCCAGGAAAGATATATTGAGATATCGATTTTCAAATGCTTGTTGTGCAATTCTTTGACTATCTTTTGCTAAATAAGTGATATTGTAGCATTTAAATTTTTTGAGAAAATTAGATGTTATTTGAGGTAGTGTCGGAAAACGCCATCTTGCGGCCAAGTAAGCACTCGAAATAATATTTTACACAGTGTGAGTGATAGACTAAGGAAAGCCCTTTTCGACGATTTCTTTTTTAAGATGATTTGGTTTTGAAGTTATTATCATATAAGTAGTAATATTTATTTGTATTATACATATTCAAACTCACCCACCAATTTATTTTAATATATAGTCAAAAATATGTAATTAAAAAGGAATCGCATTTATCTCAACTCTCAAAATAAAAGGCATTTTTGATACCTCAGAGGAAAATTTTGAATAAAAACGGCTTATCGAGTGCTCGGCCATATTTGGCCCTATTTGGCAACCCTGTACTTCGTTAAATAAAAATAACTCGATTCAAATATAAATTTATTCTATTAAAATAAGGTAGAAAAACATCAGTTCGTTGCAAGAGTCCAATTATTACCAAGGGTGTGGAACAGGAGCAGCGACTCCTGCGATCGTAGGGCCCCACAATCCGTCGGCCTTGACAACTCCAGATGGTCCTTCGATGACCACTGGGGCGGTTTTAGGACCGGAAACTATGGCCCCGTGCCCGCTCACTCCAATAGTACCTACGCAAAAGGTTTATTGAAATACTCTGCAGCGTTTCGAATTGGAATATTAACCTCCTCCATTGGTGACGGCGACGGCGGCGGCAGGAGCGACAGGAGCTAGAATTGGAGCTGTCAGTGCTACAGGGGCTATGGGAGCAATGGGCCCAAGAGCGGGTGCTAATCCCAAAGTAAGGGCTGGCTTAGTGATTATAGTTTGAGCTGAAGGTGGTACTATGAGCGTTCCTGGTGATATTAGGTGCAGACCTAATCCTAAACCACTGGGAGCTGCTGTTGTTACTGCTAAGGTAGCTAAGAAAATTGCGATCTGTAAATTGAGAAAATCTTTTTTTATGAGGTTGCTTGGTGATTGGAGAATATGGTCAAATAAAATGAATAAATAAATGGAAGCATGATAACCAGGAAACTTTGGGATTTGGAAATATCGAAGAGGGAATCGATTTCATTCCATTTAGTGCTTTAAAGGATTTGGTTGTTTTTAAAGTTGGAGGATTAATCTAAATTTTACTAAATTTTACTCACGTTATGACGGTGTTAGGATATTTACTTTCAACCATATCTGAAGGTTTTTATCTATAAGGTAGAAATTAAAAAGAATGATGAAGGAACTTACCAAACCGTTCATGTTGAGACTTGTGACAGACGACTACTAATGCTGCATACATCTCTACCCTTCGATTTTATAAACTTATTCTACGACCTTCGTTAGTATTCTTTGTTCGTTTACGAAATACCTACACCTAGAGAGAGAATTATTCCAACTTTGAAAAAAAACCGCATTAAGTGTAATACAGGGTGTTTTACAATGAATAGTAAATATTTCAATTGTTGTTATTAATTTCAGAATATAGTGTAAAGTTCAGTTACTTTGTAAAAACGGCAATTCTAGGTTAAAAAGAATCAAAAATTACCATTATTGTTTTTTAACGGACAAACAATTTAAAGGCGTGAAACTAGCAATTAAACCTTAAGGAACGACCTGTATACCTACTTAAAAACGAAACTAATAAATACTCCTCCAGTGTTACTATTTTCAATATTTTTTAGCTTTGTTATAATATTTTATAAGAATTCGCGATCGTATAATGATTTCCTTAGCAAGGGAGTGGACCGTTTCGCCGTGAAGGACAAGGTGGGTAGCGGTTACTGCAATTAATACATTTTTTCAAATTTTTCTAGAATACATAAGTATGCTATCTACGTATACGAATATTAGGATTGTCGTTCTACAAGATGAATCACACTACGCATACTTCTTTCATAGTGAACGGAAACCGTTAATAAAATACGCCCTGTGTCATTGGATATCATTATCGACGGAATCGGTACTTCGATTTCATCATTTATTAAGTACCATTTAATTTGTACAGAATACCTAAAGTGTTTGGTTTTAATTTTTTTAATAAGATATTTAAAATTTTTATTTTTAATATTTTACCTGTAGTGTGTCAAAACGTGTTTCAATTATTTGGCATTTCTTTAGCTTTATCAAAATCTTGGTAAAATTTACATTTCATCCACCTCATCCTAAAGGCGTATAAACCCCAAAGAAGTTTTATTTTAGGAGTACCTAGCTAGCTGATTGAAATTATTCTTCTTCCATTATGCCATTAATTAATTGCTCCAATATATTTTATTTTTATACAATTGTTTTTTTTAATAATACAGGGCGAGTCACGACGGACGCCACGAAATATTATGACGAAACGGTATATAATATTCGATTTCTGCTGCAGCAGACCCTTGTAGGTCTGAAATGCTTGGTATTATATTTTTTCTTATGGTAACACCCCATATTTGACGACATTTTTGAATTGTCCTTGAAAAATGACCTAAACATTCATACAAGTTCCCTAGACACCAGAATCCAGATGCGTTCTGATTTATTTGGATATTTCAGAAGAGTTTGCGATATATCCAAATTTAAAAATCCGGTGATTAATTTGCTCTTGAACCTAAATAAGGGACTATTTCTTCTACTTATTCACGAATTTATTGTTGCAAAATTATTTACAGAGTGTTCAATAAGTTCGGTTCTCTTATTAGTGTATTCAAAGTGTATAATAACGTGCTTATTTTAAAGGGAACACCCTGTAATTTATTACTCTATCATGTAGAAAATCGTTTCTCTTTCAAAATGTATGGGGGTGTCCTACACCTAACTCTGTTACTTGTGAACAACATAACATGAAGATTATGACCAGAAGATCTGGCTAGATATAATTCCAGATTGAACCTTCTCCAGCTCCTGTATAGAACCTGCTCGTATCATCTTCCTTTAATAGCAATTTCCCTGAACCTATAACCTATAGGTAGATTTTAAAGTGCTGGTAATAAATAATATTTGTACGTAATCATTTGATAAACGGATATACATATCTACATTCTGGTATCAATATAATAATTATTATCTAATCTATATTTACGATTTGTCCGCACCCAAGGTATAACACCAATTTATTTCTAAAAATGTTAGGGAATAAAATATAGTTAAATAAAGTAAAAGGTTGTAAGAAACTAACACTCTTCTGGATGATTTTTTCTTTTATAAGTAGATTGTTTCATTAGTTCAGGTAAGTCCATTAAAGATAACATAAGTATATTAAAACAGAGAATGTTTGCCGCAAAAATTTTGTATTAGTTTTGTCTTCCGCATTTGCGACATTTATTTGAAAGAAATGAAATTTTATTGTTTGGTTGTAATGTGTGTTTTGCTTAAAAAATAAAGAAGCCAGCTTTTGAGCTTTATTCTCTTTACCTACAAATGGTGAAAAATACAATAAAATGGATAGGTATTTTTGCAGTTCCATTAATTATCTACGATGTATCATCTAGCGAATATAGCAGAAAACGATGAAAACAATGAAAGCGAAGAAAACGAAACTCCTTTACGTGACGAAGAAATGAAGCATATTATTGATTTTTCTCAGTCTTCTGTTGCACCAAATTCTTCCAAAGAAAAGCGGATGTTGGACGAACAAATTGATAACACTGACAGTGAAACAGCTAATAGAAAAAAATTAAAATTAGACGATGATAAAACATTCTACTGCAGCGGATCAGGAGTCAAACATACGCTGCACGGAGTGATGTATCAGGTGGAATTGCTCGTGCTGGTCGCATTAAAAGCTATAATTGACTACGATAATTTCAAATTGTCATCAGAAAATGACGATGCCGAGTCTTTCGACGATTTGGTAATTAAGTACAAAACTAATTCCCAGAAATGGGCTCAGAAGTTCCTGCAGGCCAAACATAGACTGGATCCATGCAAAAGAAGAATAACTCTTAAGGATCTGGAAACGGCAAAAGATGGCGATTTTAGTATACAAAAATATTTTCTTTCGTTTTGCACGATAAAATTGAATCCGAATTTTGATGACACCGAATTAGAAGATTTTATATTGTGTACAAATACTAGTTCGAATCTAACAATAAAAGAGGTGAAATGGAAGAAAATTATTGTCGAAGAGAGTTTACCAAAAGAAAATATTCTTTATATAGACAATGACCAGATTAATCAAAATATAAGATTAATAAAATTTAAAAATACTGAAGAAACCGAAAAAGTATTAAAGGATTTGTTCAGACCTATATTTTTGGAGAAAGTAGCTTCAAAACTGAAAATTATTCAAAGCTGCAAAATAGAAACGAAATCTGTAAAACAGTATTTGCTAAATGGAAACAAAGGTAGTGTGGCATGTGAAGAATTATCAAAAGTAAAAGAAGAAATTCTTAATGTATATGAAGTTCTAAGGAAATATAAATCGTGCACTCATGCATTGTCTAAGACTTCACTTAAAGAGCTTTCTCTTGATAAATATATGACCAATGATAATTTAAAAAAAATTGGCAATTTCGACAAAGTAGGAGAATGCCAAGATATAGTAGAATCGAATTTTCAAAAACTACTACCCAATTTAACACCGTTACTGCTGTTATTGGACGAAGAATTATTTAAAACTTATTTAAATGAATTCTTAAAATTATTCCAAATAATAACAAATTACCCAAACGTAGATGAATTATGTCCACATTTGCTAAAACTGTTTGGAGAACATTTTAATTTGTTAAACCCAAGTTTACCAGCTCATTCATTCCAAAATTACATTGTGCATTGGATGAGATATTATCGTCATGGGAAATGTTATTGCTTAAGCAGGGAAGATGTGGAGGATTTACTTCAACGCATCAAACAAAATAATAACATAATTACTGTTATTGGCTTAAAAGAAGCATACGTGGAGAAACTAAATTCATACCGGCTTCAATTCAACTGTAGTATTAAAAACTTTGAAGATTGGTATGGAAATTTGCAAAATAACAGTTGCATTCTATTAAAAACTAATATCACAGGATTAATGGCGAATTATGTTTTACAAACTTTAGAAGAAAATGAACAATACAAAGCTAGGGATAGCTTCTTTATTGAAACAATTAAAACCTTATCACAAACTCAAACGCAGAATTTAGTTCTTGAATCGTGCAATTCTCTCAATAGCTTTCATCTTTTAATCATAGAATGGCAAAAAATGACAAAAACAAAATTAGTTTCAGATAATTTGCTGGCGAAAATAAAGGCAATTTTAAAATCTAACGACAAAAAAAAATTATAATTATAGTGAGTAGTAGCAAAGAAGTGAATAGTAATATGAAAAAGTTAAATGAATTATTGTTAAATGAATTGTCAAATAAAACATTCAATATGGAATTTCATTTCAAGAATCTGAATACGCAAACGCACCAATATTTGTTGGATCAGGACTGCGAATTTCAGGGTAAAACGATTAAATTGAATAAATTGATAAATGCTACATCTGCTCAGAACACACTCGACCACGTAACTCTTGATAAACTAATCAGAAAAAAGTTAATAACAATCGGAAATAACGATCCCTTTACTTTTGATGATTGTATTGGGAACTATTACGTAGAAAGACATTTGCATTTACAAACACTTAATATCAATTTACTACGAAAAAAAAATGGTATAAATGGATGCGTTTTTATCATAACGGGAACCAATTGCGATCTATTTCATCAACAATTACTGGACATTGGATTCTCTAAAGAAGATATTTCAACTCATTTTAAATGGTGTTCTGAAGCAGATAACGAAAACGTCGACAGTATGGAAAATGTTAATATCAACAAACATTGGTTCGAGTATATAGATAAAAATTTATACTGGAAACAGTCGACAGAATACGATAAAATTCAAAAATTCATCAATATCCAAAGCGATAATGTTAACAATTTCGTCCTCGAAAAAGAATTCAATTTTCTTAAAAATACGAACGAAAAAATCGTTATCGTAGCCAATGAGAGTGGCTTTGGAAAATCCACGTTTTTAACTAGCTTGGCGAATAAAATGAGAAACATAGACGAATCGTTGTGGATAATCAGAATAAATTTGAAGGATTTCGCTTTTATTAGAAAAACCGAAAACCAAAGGAAATCTTTAAAGGAAATAACATTCGATGAAAAAGACGTAGCTCAAGCTGTGAAGTATATTACGGAAATTTCCTGCAGGAACGCATTCGAGAAGAAACTTCTTAAACTCAGTTTATCGAATTCAGATAAAAATTGTTTATTACCGAAAATAGTCGTCATGCTCGACGGTTTCGACGAAATCTGCCCGGGATATTCCAAAGAAACGATAACTCTAATAAAAGCATTAAAAAGCTCTAACGTAATTCAAATATTTATTACCACTCGTTGTCTCGACAAAAATGTTCTGGAAAAAGAACTCAATTCTACCGCAATAATATTAAAATTTTTCGATCGAGAGGAACAAATAAATTTCCTAAACAAATTCTGGCGTTTCAAGTTAGTTGAAAATAAAGAAAAATTGAGCGAAAGAGTTCTAGGCTATTTGGACGAAATTAAATCCAATATTGACGTTTCATCTGCTATTGACAATATTAAAAAGTGCAATAGTAACGATGACATAAAAAAAGTCGTAAACTCCATCGATTTCACTAAATTTTCAACAGAGTTATTATATAGATGGCAGTCGAAAATTAAAGACGAAGACCAATTAAAGACCAATTTTACTGTTGTACCATTGCATTTGAGAATGTTGGCGGAAATCATATTTTCCGAAAAATTTCAATTGGAAGAAAACTTTAACGTGTTAGATATGTATACAAGATTCATTGAGACAAAGTACGATAAATCCTATCAGAATATAGGTCCCGGTGAAGGCGCAGAACATATGAAGTTTATTTACACAAAGTGGTTGGAGGAAATGTTTTATAGTATATCATTTAATGTTTGGCTTCCAGACGAGAATGTAATAGATTTTAAAGGTAAGATTGGAAAAGATGTTAAAACGGAAGACATAAAACCACTCGAACGAACTGGGTTAATTGTTTTGAAAGGAAAGCGGTTAGATTTTATTCATCGCAGTTTTGCAGCATATTTTATCAGTAAATTCGCTTTAAATAATATGTCTTCTGAACCAATGCAAAAAATTATAATGAAAACACTTTTATACGAAAGCAAATTTGATTTCATTAGGGAGTTTATAGACAGTTTCTTGGAAAGTGAACAAATGAAAGATGTACAATTTTCAAATGAAGCTTTAAAATCAATATTTATTAGCAAAGGATTTGATAATGTGTTACATATAGCGTCAAACGAAAATCGTATTTGGATATTGAAATTTATACTGGATGTTTCAAAAACATATACAGATATACTCGAAAAACTACTTTTAACTGTTGGAAAATACGACTGTGTGCTGGATGAAATAATATACAATCCCAGAACCCACCCTCGCCCCGAACTTTTCCCAATAATTTTAGAAAAGATCAAAAGTAACCAAGATCTTTTAAAACAAGTTTTAACCAACAATTCAGAATCATACGGAATGATTACTTGTGGTTTAGGAGGCTGGGATCAACCTCAAACTTCCTTCACAATCTTAGAAAAGATAATAATTACACGAAAAGACTTCAAATTACTCTCAATGTTTGTAAATGAAATAAAAAAATATCCTGAAATATATCTGGCTGTTGTAGAAGCCACTCGAGACGGTTTATTGAACTTTTCTCGTCATCTTCCAGAAGACCAATTTAAAGAATTTTTGAGACTCATAACTGTCGACAATGAAGAGATAATGGAGAAAATCATTTTAAAAACAAATAAATTTGGCAAAGAAACTCTTTTGCACAAACTTGCACGTACGAACAAAAAAATGCACTTTGACCATTTATTAAATTGGTTAAGTGAAATAAAACATTATGTTTTAGTGGAGCGATTATTTAAAGCAACAGATAAAAACAAACTCACCGCCTTGGAAACTGCTGTCTTAATAGAAAACCACAAAAACACTATAATTTTGATGAATTTTTTAAAAAAAATTTCGTCCTTGACCTTTTTTAGAGAGATAATATACCAAAATGATACCAATAATATATTATTTATAGCTGTATCTCAAGGAAAAGCCAGTAGCACCACAACCTTATTAACTTGGCTTCGTCTCAATATAGAAAAGGAAATTTTCACCAAAATAATATTTATAAAATCGGCTTGTAAAAGAACGGCTTTACAATTAGCATGTGCTAGAGGTTTTGTGGACACCTTAAGAGTATTCTTAAATTTTTTCCAAAATGAGCTCGATGATCTACTGCCTAGAGTGATACTATTTTATGACAGTGAAACAATATTATCACAAATTATTCGATGGAAGCAACACGAGTCACTTGATTTTCTTCTACAATTTTTGTCAACTCAATTATCAAAGGAAGATGTGCGTGCTTTATTAATGATGAACTATGAAAGAGAAGGTAATATTTTAAATATGGCGGCTTCAAAAGACAATGAAGAGGGCTTGATAAAATTACTTCAGTTCATTCTCGATCAATTTGGCAAAGACACGCTTGTAGATCTCTTACATATGCAAGATGAATTCGGCAACACTGTGCTAAGCTATGCCATGAAAAATAAGGGCAAAGCCTATCGTATTCTGCTGGATTTTATAAAAGAAAACTTTTCGGAAGATTTTCCGACACTTAAAAACCTCGTATCAAATCTAACAAACCTACGAATTTAATCTAATCTCACTTTGTAAATGGAAAACTTTGTTTACAAAATATGTTTGAGATAATCCTTTGTATTGAAAACAATTAAGAATAATCGGTAAAACTTCAGTAATAATGATCGTAAAGAGGCTTTTCTACGCGCATTATATTATAGAGTTCAACATAAGGGCATAATTATAAAAAAACCAGGCAATAGTTATAATTATGTATATTTAACCAAAACTTTGGTATACAAGCATTTAGAAATTAATTAAGAGTGTCAAAATGGCAATCTTTTATCAAACACACTCAAAATCTTCTTAACGCTACAATCCAAAATAAAAAAACGAATTAATAGTAAATATTATAAAATTTAAGATGGGAAAAGTTGTATACAAAAGGATTAGTATGTAAGATTATTACAGAAATCAATATAGAGTGGAGTATTACTATTCAAAGTTATTTAAATCGATTAGGGTGTACCATTAAATTTTAATATCTTTAAAAACACTAGCTAATATGCGAAAATTTCGAAATATTTCCATTCGATAATCGATTGTAACAAAACAAAATGATACAATGAATCATTCAAAATAAAAATAAAAAAATTTAAAGGTTCACCCTGTAGTTTATTACTTAGTCTAATGAATATATAGCACACTTACAATACACTTATTAAATGGCATTTCAAACCATTATCACAAAAAAAAATATTTATTTGCCACTTTTCTATGAGAAAGTTAGTTAACTAATTGGTTGACTAGTGATTATAAAAAATGACAAATAATTAAATATACAGCAGATCTATGTTAGCTAAAATTTGCAAACTATTTAGGAACTTGAATGTAGAGCACTAAAATGACCGTTTAAATAATAAAAAAAGTGTCTAATTAACGATAATATATCTTACAATATTTTACATTTTCAAGAAATTTGTCCACGGCCACCAAAAATTTCCATTTTGGTTCAATTAAAGACATTTCCAAAAATGTAAAATACCGTAAAAAATTCAAATATGTTCTGTCTGTAAAAAAGCTGTAGAAATCAGATAGTGACTTGACTGACTTGCTGATCATACATTAATTATTATTACAAGGTACAAAATAATGGAGGTGTTGTGTAGTAATTATATTTAAATATTATATCATATTCGGTAGATATTATAATGTATTCGGTATATAGGGAAATCTTTTAATTATTGTGAATAAATAAAATGTAAAAAAAATCAATTGGAAATATTTTTATCAATAGTACCTGTACAAATAAAAATTACTGCCAATAAACAGTATATTTTTGAAATAAAATTAGCCCGAAAATTAAGAAAAATATTATTGTTTTTTACGTTCTGTATGTACAATTAGTTCGTCAGTCAACTAAGGCGTTCCTGCAAACAGATCAAGTCTAAAATGCCAAGAGAACGGTAATCTCATTAGAAATACGACTAAACCTACTGTTACCTTATGTAATTGAAAGGATTACAAGCTTGCTTTGGATATCAATATACGCTTCATCGATAATATGAATATTTATATTTTTAAATGATAACTTTTTTCGCTATGTTTTCTTATTTCTTAACTCTGAGTAACTATATCGAACAGCTACAATAATTTTCATGCATAAATTTAAAGACATTGATATATTCATAAATTTTGCAAATCAAGTCATATAATTTAACATTATATTTTATTCTAAGAAAAAAAAAAATATAAGATGAGAGTTACTTGACAATTCAAATTATAATGTAAGCATTTAACACAATTCCCCCCAGGAAGCACCTTTTACGTTATAATCGAGCGAATTAAAATGGTGCAGAGCAAACGAAACAAAATAGTAAAATAAGAAAGAGTCTAAATGTCTCAAAACAAAATTGTTAGCTAAAGTAGATCATTTCGATCCACCAAAATGTGATTAAATGGGAATAAGGTAAAGAGAATCCTACGAAGCAATACCCCAGAGTTTTCCATAATTCCTGCAAGAGCAGCATAATGCCAATAACCAGCATGTCAAATGTTTACATTATAATAAATAAAAGCGAAAAATCAATGCAAACAGCTAAATGGACTGGAAATCGTCAACTGCCAACGTTCCCTCATCTTTTACAGCTCTATATAAATTTTTGCCACAGCTTCTGTATAATTACAAGATGGCGACGCACAACCTTCAAACATTTTTACGATGAAAAATAACTAAATCATATCGCCAACTCAACTACAAACTATGCAAAACGAAAATAAACAAAAAAACAACTTAGTATCCATACGGGAAATCGAACGATAAGCTAACTATAATCATTAGAAAAGCCTACAGTATGATGATTGATTTGTGACGATTGGCTATTTTAAAATTTTGGCACCATCTGTAGACCGAAAAACGAATGAAAAATAAAACTTTCACCCATTTGTAACCCAATAACCATTCACAAACCATAAAATATCACATGACACATTGAGCCACTGTTATAAAAACGACCGAGATTTTTTCGAATGTACCAAAATATTGGCAGAATGTGTACGTATTGGTGTAAGCGGCTCCATCGGCCCCAAAATATTAGCAAATTAACAAAAAAATAATAATAATATTATATAAAAAATTGCAAAAACTTGCGAAAATGCGCACATTTTTTTGGAGAAAAACAAATTTTTAGTTGTTTTTGACAAAAATTTCATGTAAATTAATCAAAACAATATTTTTAATAATAACAATAATCTCGTAAAAAGATTACTTCAAATAAATGAAAACCAAGTAATTCCGAAAAATATGGAAATAATGCACAACATCATCAAAAAATCTACCTAAAATAAGAGTCTACAATAAATACTCACATCGTCCCCAATTGCATAAAAATTCTTCGCGCTTGTGCAAATTTAATAAAAAAATTATTAGAAAGAATCAGTCTCGAATTTTTGAGTGAGTATTCAATGCTGACGAAGGAGATTCAATGTTACATTAACTGTTTGAAACAAATCCAAATTTCCTGACAAACCGAAAAATCCCAACAAAAAAAAATTGGTCGACGTTTTTCCCCTTTTACAGATTACACTGCCACAGTATCGTAGGCTGAGAGTCCCCCGTTTGCTGTGTAGGCTTGCCCTGTTTCGTTTCTAAAAAAATTAAAAATTCAATCATTCGACTCGATCGTAAAGCAAATGCAGGATTTATGCGCGCAGACCTTAAATTACAAGTTCGTAGAAATATTAATAAATTTGAAAAAAAAGTAAGTACCTACACATTCAATAGTTACTAACAAAAAAGTGTTTAGTTCATAAAAATTAATAGTCAAAGGCCAATATTGTTGAAACGGTTAACCACATTTTTATAGAAATATTTAATAAGATCGGCGCGATAATATATTCCTGCATGTTTCTGTAAAAAATAATAAACAACTAGTATTAATACAACACCAAGAGTGAAAATCAAAACTAACACATAGTGCATACAAAAAAGTTAACACACAAAAAAGCTTTGTTACTGTGCTGATCACTTACAGTTTCCTGTTTGAGAGGAATTCATGAAATAAACGATTTTTCTATAATAAGATTTCATTATTTAAAACAGGTATTAGCATTTAGGGATGTGATTAAGTACCGATTATTTTGACCTACCAGTTAGATATTTAAAAACAAAATTAGTGCGTCATCCAAATGAAAATCTGTTAAAGTTTATGAGAAATTAAGTTTTACAGGTTAAGGCTGTTTTATTAATAGATAATAATTTTTTTGCAAATGAAAAAAATTAAATAGATAATCATATCTATCTTTATCAAATTTGTAGATATTAAATTTAGAAATGCATGACATATGTGTATGATATGATGTGATCATATAAGATAAAAATTGCATATATGAAGGTATACATTTCTATGTAGCAAAAAATTTTATGGAATTGGTAGTTCAATATGATCCCTATACATAAATGCTTTGAATATCCTAAAGACAAATGGTAAAATTGAAAATTTTAAGACGACTTTATATACAAAATGTTGATGAATAACTTCAGTGCTTACATTTCAAGCGAATTAATGAACTACCCAAAAGTTAAACATTCATCTTGAATTAAAAGTATCATTTAACTGATGTTACATGAAGCAAATGTTAAAAATTCGCTAAAAATGCATAGCAAACGAACATTTCATGTCTATTTTGGGGAAAAACGATGATCTTACTGACCTCTCAATCAGTTTGCGCATTTCTTCATGTGTCATGCCATCCTTTGAGTTACCTCTCATTACTGAAAACAAATTACACTTAACTACACGACCACGAGACGAAGTACAGCTAATAGAAATTAAAAAGAAACACGGAATGAAAATTTTGAAACCAAACTTTGAAATAAAATGGGTAGATAAAGAGTAATTCATAGCAAGAAGCGCAAATCTTTTACATCATGTTTTATTTAGTGACATTGGAAGTTTAAAAAAATCATGAACAACTTTTGCAAAAATGCGTGTAAAGAATTTTTTTTTATTTTAAATAAAATCATTCATGGTATGAATTACTCAATAATAAGTAAAATTTTGAATGGGGTCATTTATTGTCAAATAAAAATTAATGCATATGAAAGAACATACATAATTCCAAAAAAGTGTACGATAAGTTGTGAAATTATCTTATAATTATTAGATACAAAAATAGATGATTTTCAAATGTATCAATAAAATTAATACCCCTTATGCAAGTGCATATGCGCGTTGATAAAAAAATTGAAGAAGTTGATATGCAAATGAATTAAAAAAACAAAAAAAATGTTAAAAACACACAAAAAACATGCGATGGATTGAACTGATTTTCAGATAAAAATTAAAACTTTACAAATTGTAAGTGCTAAAAAAATTGTTACTAAAAAAATATTCATCAAATTTGAGAAATTAATAATTATCTGGAAATTAGCCCTCAAGTTACAAAACACCATGCATGGAAAATCCAGATGAAAACGTGTAATGTTAATGGATGATTTTATGACATGAGTTGAAGAACCTAATCTAATAGAAATAGATCACGCCTGCAACTCACTTACCCTGTTCATCTTCTGAAAAATATGAATATTTTAAATGTTTAATCGCTTAGAAGATTTGACTATTTTAAGGGCACATCAGGTTTTATTTTAACCGTTGGAGAGCGAAATTAAAATTGAGGATAAAAGTGTCCCAACGAAAATTCACTAAAATGCACTAAAGCGTATATACTTTAATAATGATTATTATTAAAAACATAAAAATTGCAAAAATAAAATGTGCAATAAAAATATCAATAACTACTTAAGTAATTCTTCAATACATATCTAATTAATCATTCAAACGGCTCAAAATAAAACCTGATCCAAGTCAATGTATTGAATTTGTTCAGAAACGTTTGTTGTAGAGGGAAAATGTGGTAACAAGGTATGTAAAGCTCAACTTATAACTCTCGTTGTATAACATAAAGCAGTTCAAAATAAACTTTCGTAAAGCATTCCAAGTAGATTACCTCTACTGCTAAAGTATATTAGCAATATCCAAATGTAAATAAATCTACTTTACGTTACACTGAGTCGGTTAAAAATTTAGCCCTATCATAGCAAACTCACCGCCGTAGGTTCGGCTATTTATCAACTGGTCTCTGTCGCACTCGGCCTCGGAAATCTCGTTGCTGTCCTTGGAATCGTTGAAGGATGGATCGTGGTTCCTCGGCGGCGGCGGCGGCGGTTCCGGGCTACCGTTGTTCGGGGGAATTCTCAAGGAACCTAACGAGCGACGACCGATCGAACCGCGGCTGCCGTATTGATCGTAGGGCGCTCCGTAACCTCCGTATTGGGATCCGTATTGCTCGTCCTCCGGGGCGCAGTTTGCCGGGTCGTCGTATTCGGGACCGGGAGAATAGATGCTGCCGTTTCCTATTTGGAACATAATCATATTTATCAACTACATAGATGATCCGTAGAAATTAGTTTTTTACGTAAAAACCGGTCAATATACTGAACATTGTTTATGAAAGAGTTTGCAGAAGATTTTGGAATGCCACTTGAAGAGTTCACAACCAGACTATTGATCAAAATTGCAATTTGAAAAACCATTGGAGACTGGCTCCAATTGGAGACATATTATAATTTCTTTAATAAACACTTTTGGATAGGTATAGCTAAGTTAGGCCAAATCATCTTATTTCCGTCACAGAAGTCTGCAGTTAAGCCGGATGTCCCAAGAATAAGCTGAGAGTAGTAAAATTTATGGGTGAGAAAATTTCGTTCTTCAAAAATTCGTTAGAAGTCAAGATGGTATTGTTGGTACCTACAAGTTTGCATGTAATAAAGGCAGTTTACGAACCTTGCGATCCAACTCTGTCGTATCTGTTCCGGTTTTGTCGAGGCATGGATTGAGAGCCGTTTCTGGAGTGCAGTCCGTGCGGAGTATTTATTCCAGATGGTCCAATGGTGCCCGAATGAGGATGCGGGAACGTTTGGAATTGCAGTGCTTTGGATGGGTCCATTTCTTCTCTGAATCCTAGCAGATGGAACGTCGCGTACGGGCAAATTTCATCGTCCATGCCTTGAAATAATGGTAAGCAGATGTGCTTTATCGAAATGTGTAAATTTCCAATATGATCTTTTTTATTTTGGTTGATGCCCGACAGAAGCGATTTGATAAATTTGATAAATATGATAAATTTGATAAATATGATAAATTTGATAAATATGATAAATTTGATAAATATGAAGATTTTGTAATACTATCTGTACATCAACCAAAAGAAGCTCTCCATGCGGTTGTGAAAAAAGGCGCTTTTGCAAAAAAGCTCAGTCGACTAAACATACTTGGGTTAGTAGAAGGAAGCAAAACAATAATACACTCATTTGCTGTTAGTTTTCAAGTATAAATTAGAGATACGCAAAAAGCTCAGTTTAAACTAAAACCGAACTTTTCGGAAAAGTATTGCCACAAAAAATGCTGGATAAATTATAGCAAAGAATAGGAAAACATGAATTTCGAAATGAACAATGAATCATGAACGAAAACACAAATAGTTTGAATACCATACCTTCTTGTTAACACCCTCGAAGAATGATTTTAACAACATTTTTTGGTACAATAACGTAGCGAGTCATCTCCAGTTACCAAATTTCAGCCAACACACCAATCACTTATACGTATACTATACTTTCAATTTTGTCATTACGTACATGTTTGTATTTGTAATCGCTTGTCTTAGAACGGTGAGTACGAAGATAAAATTACACAAATTAAAAATTAAATAGAACTTAAACTAAAAATCGATGTAAAATCGCCGATTTTACTTTCAAGTACGCACGAAATACAAGACCAATCGATTATCAAATACCTTTCGAAAAGCGCCAGGAAGCTCTTTAGAAAGTCAAATATTCATTCTACGATTGTTGTGAAATGTTTACCTCTGTGAGTATGAACAGTTTCATTAGAGCCTCTCCTACTTCTCAATTCCTCGTACAAATGGCGTCTGGGATCCCAAGTCGAATGAGAACGGTAATGTGTTCCTACATGTACAATGATAAAAAAAAAACAAAAAAAAGTATGAACTATCGCAAAAGCGAGTTTCTTAGGCGAGTACCCCACTGTTAATAAGGCCCTTGTATAAAACAATTAACAGCAAATTAAACAAAGGGTTTTAGGGAGAGCACTACTACATAGATCTAAAAATTAAGCATAATTAATTCTTTTGAGAGATTTGAAGAGATACTACACCCCTACTAGTTTAAACATCAATCCCAGTTAAGTAGGCATTTAAAATTGGATTTCAACTGAAGCACATTTATATTACTCTAAACTGGTTTATTTAAATTCGCTTCTGACCACAATATCATAATCCCCAAAAGAATTGACCGCTACTACAACTCAAATGACCATGGCGCAGACAGTGAGAATAGGGTAATGTAAAATAATAAGCATGCATATAAGAAGCAGCAATGATCTTACTTATTGTACCTCTTTTGATCCTATCGCAAGTATTGTAGTTTGAGCCGGGTACCGGGGGCAGTTTTCTGTTCGGAGGGGCGATGTACCCTAATTCATCTCTAAGGTCCGGACGACGTTTGTCGAGAGTGTTGCTTGCGTTACACGATTGATTGTAGACCACATCGTCTAAATAAAAATTAGAATGATTATTAAAATATGTTGCATACAAATTTGGACAACAAAAATGGACAGTGCTTTCAAAAAATAAAATAAAAATAATGTAAACTATTCTAGTTACAATGATTAGAGGGAATAGTTAATCTGATGTAAATTATTTATAATTGAAATAATTGAACAGGATAAATCACCTTAGGTCAAGCTAAATTAACCCAAAATGATTCTCGCCCATCGTCTAATCTACATCTGACCTAAAGAACTAACACTATAATAACGGAAAAAATAAAAAAGTTTAGATGAGATGAAGAATGGGCCATACACATACAGTCGCTCCGGAGCCTAGTCTGGAGAGGCCCGTGAGCTTTCCTGGAAAGCGCCACGCAAACGACAACAATACCAACTACAAGAACAACAACCGTCGCTGCAACGGGCACGGCTATGTTCCAATCGACCCAATCGGGAATCCAGGGGAAGAGCAACTTCATAGTCGGCATATCACGGGCCGGCGCGATCGTACCTAAAATAAGGAACACACATTACACTGTACCTTTATTATAGTTTCCTTTGCCACGCAATACACAGATCACAATTATGGCAACAATTATGACCAAGACGGCAGCCACTACGGGAACTACAAGGTTAAGGTTCGCAAGGATTATTTGTATGGTGTCCTCTTTGGGAATTTCACGAGCCGGGGCAATAGTACCTGAAACCAAAACACAGGGAGTGTGTCAAGGGATTCCAGATAGGACGCTACATTGTGCTCAGGTTTTTAATGACTATGTCATACATCTTTATAATGATACCGCAAACTTATTTTAATTCAAAAAGTTAATGCGACTGTATTAATTTATTCACTTATTTCTGAATGTTTAAATGACGTGTTTACTAAGTTGGAAATGGACCATTGAACGAATATATGAATGTAGTTTATGTATCTAATGCGATTTTTGGATATTGATCAAATATTAAAAGAAGTAGGTAATTAATAGATTGTTATCGATTTTCTTCGAAATATCTGCGGCAGAGTTCTCACATTTTAAACATTGCTAAAACACCTTTTCACTGTTAAAATTCATTATCGAATAAATATGTTTGAAGTATCATTTATTATACATTATTTACAAAATAATCCATTGAACTGTATATTAAATTTTGTTAAGCTGTTAGTAACGTTACAAAATAGAAATTTATTTTTACAGGTTCCAATACAAGATTTTCTGTGAGATATTCTGGGAAAAAATCTTAAATATCTACACTTATTAACTGAATTAACAAAAAATAATTTTATTCAAAGTTTATTGACTATGATTATAGCATCATTGACTACGACTGTAGCCAAATCTTACAACACCTATAGGTACATACATATATTGCATACATAAATTTGAGAACTACTTACAGTTAACGCGAAAATGATGAAGTGATGTAATAGGTTCAATAGAAGAGTTACTACAGGAATAAAACTAAGAAATCTAGACAAATATAATAATTAAACTACAGTTAAAGTAAATTCGATAATGTTGCACTGCCTCGATTGTCAAATCCTTATGACACAATGCCCCTCGATTCTTATTCTTTTAACGTGCAACTGCAATTGCAATCGCTGCCAAATACTTCCAAATTAACTAATTAATGTTACTTAATTGAAAATGTAAATGCTTTAGAAAAATTTAACGACTATTATGAAACGTTTGGATTAGATGTTATTCAATGAAATGTCGATTTGATATCTTTACATTTGGATGAGTAAGATTCATTCAAATATTTACCCCAAAAAATTTGAACCCAATTAAAAGAATTTTATTTGGCAACATAATTATTATTCATCATGCAAATTTACTAGAATTTACATGCAAATTAACAATTATATTTACGTATGCAACAAATACATATGTATGTATGTTCAGGGGGAATAAAAAATCTTTTTAGTAGAGGAACCCATATTATGTGAAATAAATGTTTTAATGTTTCGCCAATTATAAATTAATAATGATATATGACATGTTTTAAACTATGCATTATATTATAAATAGTATGTAAATTATTCAGAATTAATTATTTATTGGTATAGTAAATATTGATTAATATTAATAAAAACGAACGATTTGCAGCGCTATGTATTATATTCAGGTACTATTGCTATTTTCAAGCAGAGATTGTTTGATAAGCTCTTTACAAATAATTTATTATCCTTTAAACATGTGTACAAAACAGAGTCGGTTGTTTTTATAAAACATGTGCTGCAAACTTAACAAAATATGTGTTACATGCTATATACTTTCCATTTTGTATCATGCCAACCATTTATCAATTTTATCAATTTTTTTTAAACATACTTTTATCATAATTCCAACAAACTCAAAACAAAACATCAAACACACGTGCAGTGGCATTCTTATTTAATTAAATAGAATATTCCATGTGAAGTAATCTTTAAAATCGATATTAATCGTGTTCGATAAGTATGAATACCACAGTACATATCAAAATAATAAGCCCGTATGTAGGTAACTGATTGAAGATATGATAAAAAAACAACTAAGCAAGATTTACACAAACATTAAAAACCGACTTTTGTACATATATACAACAACAATCTTACCTCCTGTGGCGGTGAGAGTGGCAAATTCGTATTCGGCTACGTTGAATCCAGCGTTGTTATGAGCCGTAACTCTCAAGTGATACCACTGGGCAGGGTCTAAATCCAGCAGAACAAAGTTTCCTCCTGGTTTGCCGTGATTCGAAACTTGAATCCATTCAGTGCTGGTCCTAAGAGGAACAAGAAAATAATTTATGATGTACGATTAATGTACAGTTAACGTACTTTTTCTTCTGCTCAATGACGAAGTACAGCATTGGACAGCCACCATCGGACCATGCGCTCAAACGCAGCGTGATACTATTGGAAGATACTTCTATAAACTTCTCAGCACTGGGAATGATCGGTTTTTCGCCTTTCGTCTTAGGATTCAAGTTATCCGAAGGATCTCCGGTTCCAATGCTACGAATTAAACGAGTTTTTAGCAACCAATCAACAATTTCTTACTAAATAACGCACCTGTTGTACGCAGTAACGTACAACTGGTATCTGGTGCCGCACAACAACTTCTCGATAGTGTATTTGTCAATGTGAGGTCCAACTTGAATGGTTTCCCAATCGCCGAATTCCGGTTTGTAGTGGATGGTGTAGCCGTGAATCGGTTCTCCGTCGGTTTCGTGGGGCTTGAGTTTGATCGTCAATGAATTTGTAGTCGTCGTAGTTAGTTGAACTACAGGCGCGTTCGGTGGAGCGTTAACTATCAGATGATGGGTAACGAAATCTTGTCCGTAGTCATTCTCGACCTGGAAACATTTTATTAGTATATATACTGCTCCAAGAAATTAACGCACCGCTCATAAATTTCTAAATATTATATTTGTAAAATTAAAATAAGTAATCAAACATTATATTTCAATAATTTTAATTAATATACTCTCAAACAAAGCATTTTTCAACGATGTATTCCTAAGAATAGGCCGTAAGGAAAAGAATAAGGGGAAAAAGTACAAAATTAAGAATACGAAATTTTGAAAGAAACAAGAAGTACAGGCGCCAAATTTCGGGATTCGCGTTGCATCTTATCAGTTTAACCATAAAAATATCGAAATGCGCAAAAGGTCACTTCCAACGCGGGAATAAATCAAACCAAACTGATTTTAAAGTCGATTTATCTTTCAACGATTTTAGTACTATAAAAATTATCTGCACGGACAAGTACTTTATTTAGTTGTTAAAAGAAACAATATACAAGCAGGGTATTTCCAAAAGTATTTTTCACAAAATGTGGTGCGTTAATTTATTGCAGCAGTGTAGAAACCATTGACACAATGCAAAGCAGTAGTTTCACGAATAATTTAGATTTATTGCTGCTAATAGAATGATGCAAATTACCTTGCAGGAATATTCTCCAGCATCGCTACGAGTAATATCTCGGATGAAGAGGGATCCGTCAGGATGTTGGCGCACCCTGTCGTTCGTGTTGGTGGAGAATTTGGTTCCTTTGATAGTCCAAGTGATCACCGGAGTTGGAACTCCCACTGCTAGACACGGCAGAGTTACATCTTCCTTATAGGTTGTCGTAAATGCGTCGTCGAATGAAGCTATTTTCGCCGGAACTGTAAATAATTGACACTTTGAAATTAGTGAGATAAATTATGAGAATAATTTTATTTGCCACCAAAATAAATATTTGTCATCAAATAATATCCTCTGATTATTAGTTTCAATCCCAGAAACATTTTTTTCCTCAGATTTACATATTTGTCTCCAAACATATATGTATCCAAATGTGTAACAGTTTGTATCCAAAATAAACGAATAATCATCGCAACTTATGCCCAAAGATTCTTTATTACGTTCAGAATAATAACTGTGTTCTCAAAATGATAGATCTGGTGACAGATCTGTTATTCTGAGAACAAATCTAATTTATTTGATAATTAAAACCGCAACCCTACCGCTTGTACTTGGAGAAACTGTAACTTTCTTCGAAGCTTGTCCTTCGCCGATGGTGGTGGCAGCCGTCACCCAAAATTCGTATTTCAAATTGCTGTCGAGGTTTTTGGCTTGGTAACTCAAATTCTGGTTCCGCAAATTCGGGATGATTTTTTGGGATTTCGGCTTCTCCTCGGACGTGCCGGATTCTTTATAGTACACCATGTAGTATTCGATTATGCCGTTGGGTTCGGTCGGAGGTTTCCAGCTCACGAGAATGGAATCGGCGGACATGACTAGAGCTTTGACGGCTGTAGGTGCTTCAGGAGCTACAATCAAACCATATTAAACAATTTGCACAAAAAAATTAATAAACTATATCTTACTGTCTTGTTCAGTTTGGCAGTGAATTGGAGTAGTACGTACACCGTCACCACCTGATGTGTATGCCAATATTTCCATGCTGTAGTTCGTGTATTTGTTCAAACCGTGCAGAATAGTTTCACTCGAAGCCGTAATTTTGGTATCTTTTGTTTTTTCATCTAAAAAAATAATCCCTAAATATAAAACAAACTGTTGTAAATGTATATTTACCAAACCAAGAATCTGAAGGTCCATATATAACTTTGTAGCCTTTGATAACACCATTTGCAGTTGTAAGCGGCGGAGAAACCCAAGAAACTCTGATCGTTTGTGCCGTTAGCGTAGTACAAGTTGCTTTTTCTGGCGGTTGTTCGGGTACTCCTTCGGCAGTATTGGCCTTGATTTCCTCTGAAGTTGGACCGGCTCCTACTTTGTTGAAAGCTTGCAGTACCACGGAGTATTGAGTGTACGTTTTCAGGTTCGAAATTTTCAAAGTGTGCTCTTTAGCTTCATCTTCTCTTTGAATTTCCACGGTTTCGAATAAGTAAGGCTTGTCGGTGTTGGCCAGTTTGTAGCCGATGTAGTAGCCTTGGATGTCTCCATTCCAGTGGTCTCTCATTGGGGGTTTCCAATAGATTATTATGGAATGCTGGTCTTCGGCCTCGACTTTGATATTAGTGGGTGGTCCGCTCGGTACTTCTTCTGCTGTAATTATGGTGACGGTATCGGAGGGATCGCTGGATCCTATATCATTTTCAGCGATTATTCTAATGTGATATGTAGTGGCAGGCCTTAGAGTGAATATCCCAGCTTCAGTTTGGTCACCGGGGATGAGGACTCTTTCGGAATTTTTGTCCCAGTTTCCTTTGCTTGGCTTGTATTCAATCAAGAATCTGAAATTAACATCGTTAAGTATAAGTTGATGGAATAAGGAGAATTGTGTAAAAATTACTTTTTAATCGGTGAATTCCCGTCGTATGGCGATACCCAGGATAATTGGACGGTTTTACCGGATTTGTCCAGTACTTTCAAACCGTATGGTACCTCAGGCACCTCTTGAATAATCATGTTAATGTTGGTATCGTCGCTTCCAAAAGCGTTTGTAGCCACGCATGTAAATATAGCCGAATCGCTTCTTTCAGTACGTTTGATGCTCAAATCAGACAACACACCGTTGGGTAAAATTTGTTCTCTAATCGTGTATCTGTTATCGCCTTTGGGTTCTAATCGTTTGTTGTTGATGTTCCAAATAATGCCAATGGGTTTTTCGCCTTTAGCTTCGCACTGGAGTACCGCTGGATCGCCTCTTCTTGAGGTCTGATTACGGTACTTGACATCAAATTGCGGTGGAGCTAAAATATTCAATACAATTCTATATTTCTTTGAATTATTTGGTGAGATTACATACCTTGTACGCTTATTAATATGACTGCTGATAATCCAGACCCTATACCATTTACAGCTTCGCATAGGTAATAACCTTCGTTATTCTTTTGAATATTGTTAATAGTTAGAGTTCCATCTTCTACTTTGATATCGGGATTATTAGGTTTGAAATCTTTGTAATCGCCAGGTGATACGCCTAGAAAATGAATATTTAAAAAAACGTGACATTAATGGTGGTTTTTCTTGTAAAATACCTGTAGCTCTTTTCCATGTAACAATCGGTTTAGGAAAACCATCAGCTTTGCATTCGACAACTGCATCAGAACCTTGAGCAAAAGCTTTATCGGTTGGTTCCAAAATCCATCTTGGTGGTACTAAAAATTTAATAGTTATTGAGTAAATTGTATTCAAATAAAATATTTGTCAATTTCAACCGCTTTTTGCATATTGTGAAGTTAGTTTTGCTATCATGTAGACGATGCAAAATAAAATTGATCGATACTTAATGAACTTTTTTAAAATGCAGAAGCAGTTGAAATATTTCTATTTTTGAAGTTGAATGAGGACTTGAGACTGACATTTATGAAATGTAATGCAAGTAGAAAAATGTGCAAATTAATTATTTCTGTAAATTATGTAATGAATACGTTTTTCGATGAATAAAATAGTCGCTCAATCAAATTCGTGGCATGCATCAAAATTTTAAAAAAGTTAGAAAGTGCATTTATTGTGTCAATATGGTTAAGAGTGAGTATTTTTTACAAAATTGATTATAAAGATTGTAAATTATAATTATTTAACACAATTTTTATTTTAAAAACAAACTATTAAGTACAGATAATATTTGATATGCACTTTCTAATTTTTTATAATACGGTAATGAAGTAACCAAAGTATTAATCTCAATGGTGAGCATAAAAAATATTAACGAATTCATTCAAGTTACTCCGTTATCGCTTAATTTTGTGAAATTAAACAAAAATTAGTGACAAATAAAACAAAAACATGCAATAGTTAAACAAAATGAGAGATAAAAAAAAGTGCATGGGATCGGGTTAAAAGGATGTCCCTATTATCCCAGCTTAGGTAGGATGTTAGGATGAGATGGGTTATCGCTGGGACAGTCCACCAATGTCAATTTTGTTACGAATCAAGTGCGAAAAGATACGATTTCGTGAAATTAGATAACAGACAGTCGAGCATATCCATGACATTTCCAGAAAATTTTGACGAATACCATAAACATTTAACGAAGCAGTATAGAACACAGATCCAGCTTTGTTGGTGGCAGTGCAAGTGTAGTTGCCTGCTTGAGCTTCTGTGACAGAGTCTATGAGTAATAAGTTAGCCTTTTGACCAATTTTCGTAGTACTAATCCTGTTTAAAGGATCTACATAAGTTCCCTCAAAACTCCAGGTAATATTTAGCGGAGAATCCCCTTCAGAAACCAGGCATGTGACTTGAGTAGTTTGACCAGAATGAATAGCCGTTTCGCCAAAACTGAATGGAACGATATGTGGCAAGACTGGAAAAAGGAAATTGTTATAGAAAATCCTACGAAAAGAGATTTAATAATCGCCTTCGTTAATAAGACAAATGCTAAATACGCAGTTTTAGGAAAACTAATGAAATTTTTGAGGGTCCAATAAAAGAACAAATACGTCTCTACTATCTCTAACCATTAACTAAAAGTTCCGTCGTGTAAACATTGTCTCCTGCAGCATTTTTCGCGTGACAACTATAATTTCCTGCATTAGAATATGATACCGATTCAATGGTTACCATGGAACTTCTTCTGCCTCCTTTAGATATCGTAATTTCGGGATAATTATCGAGCATTTCTCCGTTTAATTTCCAATCAATCTCTATCGGCAAATCACCCACAGCCACTAAGCAATTAATTTGCGCGTATTCGCCCGAATGCAGCGGATTGTCTTCGAAATGAAATGGTGTGATACGTGGCGCAACTGGAGAAGAAACAAACAAATTTTAAAAATGCTTGAAATGATAAATTCGAACGCCAATGGTCGATGAGCAAAACAGAACAAAAGGAGATTATTTTTGCACAACTAACACATACCAAAATTAAAATCTAACACAGAAACATTCATCTAAAACTAGTACATCTTCGAGTACCGTTAACGTGCAATGAAGCAGAATGTTTCGCTACCCCTGCTTGATTTTTAGCAGCGCAGGTATACGCTCCGGTGTGAAATTCCTGCACCGAATCTATTGTTAGTTGAGTGATGCGCTTATTTGTTCGAGTTATAGACACTCCTTGCAAGTTATCAATGGGTTTGCTGTTGAAAGTCCATTTAATACCAATCGGAACGTCACCCTTATTAACCGTACAAAACACGTTTACCATGTCCCCGGAATTCACGGGGTCACTACCAAAATCAAATGGCGTGATTTGCGGAGGAACTGTAAGTAAGGTAAAATTGATTTATATTCAATATTTACGTATACTTCGGTATGAATTTGGAAATTTTAATTAGAATCAAATTAACTGAAATTTAGAAGTAGTGTTGTATTGGAACGAAAGAAACAAAAGGAATGAAATTCTGCGTTTGAAATCATGATAGAAAATGTATGTACAGCAGTATTGTTAAAAAACAGCACAATTAAATAAGACAGTGGAAGAAAAATCAACACAAAACAAAACACCTTAGAAGCAACAAAACCTAATGAGATTATTTATTAACCATTCACAAACAATTCCGATGTGTAATGTTCTTTTCCCGCCTTGTTCGTGGCCGAACAAGTGTAATTTCCAGCGTGTTGATAGGAAACGGGATCTATCGCCAATATAGAAATCCTCTTGCCCACGGAAGTAGTAGTTATATCGTGAAAAACTTCTAAAGGTTTCGCATTTAATTTCCATTCGATAGCGACAGGCAAATCTCCTTCGGTTACCGTACACGAAATTTGAACTAACTGTCCGGCATGCACAGCCGCTTCTCCGAAATCGAAAGGGACAATTTGCGGGGGAACTGTAAGGACAAATTGCAAATAATAGAAAAATAAATGTCTGAATTAACCATTAACTAGTAATTGCGTTGTAAATACTGCTGATCCTGCTCGATTACTGGCCGTGCACGTGTAATTCCCCGAGTGTTTGTATGTAACAGATTCGATAGCCAACATCGAAGTTCTTTTTCCTACGGGCGTGACTGTGGTATCGGGGATATTATTCAGCGCATCTCCGTTCAATTGCCACACTATATTTATAGGAAAATCTCCTTCGGTCACGGAACAAGTAACTTGAGCGTACTGACCGGAGTGGACGGGATTGTCTTCAAAGTAGAACGGAGTTATTCTCGGCATAACTAACAACAACAGTGAACATAAATTAATATTTTTAAAATGGTAGCATTGGAAAATGTTTGGTCTATTCGCAAGAGACTCCTAGCCGATGGGGAAGAGCTGGTTTATTAACAGGAAAGGTTAAAGATGCATAAAACTAATCTAAAATATAACTTCAAGCGTACCCTTGACGATCAATTCTGCTGCGTAACTCGAAATGCCTGCATTGTTTGACGCCAAACAAGTGTAGTTGCCCGAATGGGTTTCAACTACTGAATCTATGCTCAAAACAGAAACCTTTTTACCGAAACTGCCAATGTTATAACCGTCGTCTGCACCGATAGGTTTCCCGTTTAACAACCATGAGAATTTGACGGGCAAATCGCCGGCGTTAATGCTGCATTGTACCGTGGCGGATTCTCCCAAGAAAAGCGGCTCTTCTCCAAAAGAGAATGGCTGAACGCGGGGCAATACTGAGAAAACAACAAATAGTTTCAACAAGGTATAGAAACTTCATAAAAGTAGACAAGTTGGAACTTTGGGAAAGATAACCAAAATTGCTAAAAGAGGGGAAGACAACGTGTTTTTGGTTAATGAATGCATACAAAACAACATAGTAAATTGTACCCTTAACCAATAGCTCTGCACTATGAGTGGAAATTCCCGCTCTGTTAGATACAACGCATGTGTAATTTCCAACATGGCGCCAGTCGACTGAAGCAATACTCAGAAGAGACGTCTTAGTTCCAAACATATTTATGGCAATTCCCTTATCTTGCGACTTAAGTAAAACTCCGTCTTTCATCCACGAAAACGTTATGGGAGTGTCTCCTTTGGTCGCGTAACAAGAAATTTGTGCCATGTCGCCAGAATTGGCTTCCTCTTCGAATGTAAATGGTATTACGTGAGGCAGAACTGCGGACGATAAATACTGTTTGTACATAAGTTAAAAGGGGAAGGTTTCATTAGGGTAAATTTGTGAGATAAACTAAAAGACACAAGAGATTAATTATACCCTTAACGAACAATTCTGAAGAGTGTGTCGAAATTCCAGCTTTATTGGATACGAGACAAGTGTAATTCCCCGCGTGAGAACCTTCAACGTTATCTATATTTAAAACTGACGTTTTTTTCCCAAAAGGCCTAATATTAACTGGAGCACTGTCCGATATTAATTTTCCGTTAAACATCCAAGAAAACGATAAAGGCAAATCTCCTTTGTTGACGTAACAAGATATCTGAACGCTCTCTCCAGCACTTGCTTCTTCGTCGATAATAAACGGAGTTATGTGGGGTAAAACTACAGAAACAGAAAATTACATTACTTAACTAAAAAAACTACTTTATACCGTTAATGAATAACTCCGCACTGTGCGAGACTTCGCCTCCTTTATTCGACGCCCGGCAAGTATAAACACCCGCATGCTCGGGCTGAACAGCATTAATAGTCAACAGGCTCGTTCTCGAACCAATTGCGATTGTGTTGATTCCCGAATCGGGCTTAACTTCTCCCTTATTAAGCAACCAACTTATGTTCACGGGAACGTCACCTTTGGCCACGTAGCAATTCAATTGAACATTATCCCCTGTGTTCACCTCACCATCGAACTCAAACGGAGTTATATGCGGAAGAACTGAAGACAATTATGAAATATTTACAGACGTATCTACAAGCTTAATGGAACTAATCAACTGATTTTGAAGAGGTGTTATTAAATTTAAGTATTTGTAAATGAAGTGGGTTTTCCATATAGATGGGTACGAAATTGAGGTGGGAATTGTGCATTAAGGAAAGAAATTTAAGCGCAATTAAAACATTCGATTCAATTTCACTCTACCATTAACAAATAATTGCGTAGTATGCGCGGCTTCTCCGCCGCTATTGGACGCTATGCAAGTGTAATTTCCAGCGTGATCCGGTTGGACTGAATTAATGGTCAACAAATTCGTTTTGCTTCCGATAAAAATTGTGTTTATTCCGAACTCGCTTTTTACTGCTTTGCCATTATGCAACCACGTTATATTCAAAGGCAAATCTCCTTTAGCAACGTAACAATTGACCTGAACGCTATCGCCAGTATTCGATTCTTCCTCGAATTCAAATGGTGTTATATGGGGTAACACTGCAGCAAAAGTATGAGGAAAGTTAGTTGTCGTTTAAGTGAAATTATGAATGGAAAGTTGGGGTACTTGGGAAAAAATGTAAAACGTCTTAGTGCATTTACAATCACTAAATCATAGCAAAATACCATTCACATGTAATGCAGCTGAATAGGACGAGGTTCCAGCCAAGTTTTCTGCTATGCACGTGTAAATGCCGCGATGCTGCGATTGCACCGAATCGATACTAATCGTGCTTATTTTTTTGCCCGCTTTAGTGACCAGAATTCCATCGTCATAGCTAACGGTTTTATTGTTGTGGGTCCAAGATATGTTTACTGGCAAATCGCCCTTATGTACGTTGCACGTCGTAGAGGCAGAATCCCCAGAATTAACGGATGTATCCCCAAAATCGAAATGAAGAATTTGGGGAAGAACTAGAAAATATTTAATCACATGTAAAGTAATTCAAGACCATAGAGAGATTCAAGTAGCGGAGTACGAGCTGGGAGAATATCGAAGAGGCCTCAGGCAAGATCAAAAGAGGTAAGAAATAGGTGAGGGATGTTTATGTGCTTCCTGGATCCTATATACAAAAAACACAACTACGATAACGCTGATTTTGCTGGTACCATTGACTCTAAGTACAGCTGAATGTCGAGAAAATCCAGCTTGGTTTGTTGCTTCGCAGCTGTAAACTCCGGAATGTTCTTCTTTTACAGAATCGATAGTAAGCGAGCTCGCTTTACTTCCGACTTTTGTAATCGAAATTCCATCATCATGAATGCGATTTAAGCTGTCGTTATTGTGAAACCAGGATATAACTAAAGGTAAATCTCCTTTGTGCACGGAGCATTGTATCGAAGCGTAATCTCCACTGTTTATGGATTCGTCGCCGAAATCGAATGGAGATATGATTGGTGGGACTATAACGAAAATAATGTGTTAATATTTGATAATGTTTTTACGAAAACAATACCCGCGCTTCACGCAATTCATTCAAAACTCCTTAGAAATGATCGATAAGAAGAGGCATTTGGTTAAGTCTAGGAATGCAAAAGGATAAATCAGAAATTAACAGTATTATTAAGATACAAAAGCACGAAAACAGCAATTTTAAATACCATTAACATTCAAGTAGGCAGCGTGCTTGGCTAGACCGGCGTTATTTTCGGCAATACAAATGTATTCTCCGGAATGGTGAGCAGCGGCCGATTCAATCGTAAGTTGACTAACTTTTCTGTTAGTATTTGCAGCTGTTATCCCGTTAATATTATCTATGTCGTGGCCATTAAGGGTCCACTTAATTTTTATCGGAAAATCCCCTTTAGACACTGCACATGTCGCTGTTACTAATTCACCGGAATTGACGGCTTCATCTCCAAAATTAAACGGATGTATTTGAGGAGGAACTGTAATACATACGTTCAAAGATTTACCGAATTGACTGAATGATTATTGGTAGAGACAAGAGAAGAAAATGTCCCTATATGGGTAAAAATTTGGGGATGAACAGTGGTAACATTTAAGACTATAGTGTTAGAATAAAAAAACAAGGAAGGCTCTGAAATTGTTATTAATACCGTTAATATTCAAATATGCGGATTGTTTAGCCAAACCAGCCTTGTTTTCGGCCACGCAAACATATTCCCCGGAGTGATGAGCTTGCGCCGATTCTATGGTCAACTGGCTAACTTTCCTATTAGTGTTTGCAGTAACGATTCCGTCGAAATGAGTGGTAGGTTGGCCGTTTAAAGTCCAAGTAATGGTAAGCGGAAAGTCTCCTTTAGAGACGGCGCAATTAATTGTGACCAATTCGCCCGAATTAATTGCATCGTCGCCGAAATTAAACGGATGGATAATGGGAGGGACTGAAAATGAGTAAAATATTCGAGGTGTAGTTGGTCGCTAAAAAATCGCAATTCTACTGTAAATATGAGTGTACCGTTAACATTTAATTGGGAAGAATATTTAGATACCCCGGCTTTGTTTTCTGCTATGCAAGTGTAAACTCCGGCGTGTTTCTCTTGCACAGAATCTATGCTGATTGAACTGACTTTCTTTCCTACTTTGGTTATTAGCACACCGTCCATGTATCCTAAACTAATATTGTTGTGCAGCCAGGATATGTTTATCGGTAAATCTCCTTTATGAACCGAGCATTGAAGAGAAGCCAATTCGCCAGAGTTTACAGATTCTTCTCCGAAATCGAACGGCAATATTTGAGGGGGAACTGAAATTCATGTAGATTGTAAAGAAAGCATTTATGTCAATAGTATAGTCATGTGCGAACCATTATCATATTTGGCCATAGCCAAGATAAATTTAAACTCTCCTATTCCAACTCTCTGAGGTAATGAAGGTACAAAATGGATTCAACGAAGGGATAATACTAATATAAAAAAAACAATATTTCTACTACCGTTAACGTTTAAACGAGAAGTATATTTAGCAATGCCAGCTTTGTTTTCGGCAATGCAAGAATAATCTCCCGCGTGTTCTGCTTGTACCGAATCGATAGTAATTGTGCTGACTTTTTTTCCAACTTTCGTCACCACCACACCTTCCATGTATCCCATACTAATATTATTGTGCAACCAAGAAAAATTTATCGGTAAATCCCCCTTGTGGATCGAACAAGAAACTGAAGTAGAATCGCCAGTATTGATGGATTCGTCTCCGAAATCGAAAGGAGCTATTTGAGGGGCAACTGTAATATTCAAATAAAAATGATAACATTGGAAGTGGATAGAATTTTAACACAGGTTAATTCGTGAATGTGGATGTGAAAAAACATTCAGTATTTTAAATACCGTTAACGTTCAACCAAACTGAATAGCTGGCGGCTCCGGCTTTGTTTTCTGCCAAGCATGTGTATTTACCGGCGTGTTTTGCTTGGACAGAATCTATCGTAATAGTACTGACTTTCTTCCCCGCTTTAGTTACTAGAACGCCATCCATATAGCCCAGGCTAATATTATTATGCAACCACGAGATGTTTATGGGCAAATCTCCTTTATGAATTGAACAGCCGGCTGACGTAGAATCTCCTGTGTTAATAGTGTCGTCACCGAAATCAAACGGAGCTATTTGAGGAACGACTAGAATGTAAAACAATTCAATTCGAGACGGCCGGTCAAATATTTGAAGAGGTGCAAAGGGTGGTTGGGGTGTAATTTCTCAAAATCAAACAACGCTAACAAATAAAGAAACGATTGTTGTACCATTAACGTATAATAAAGCGGAATATCTCGTCACTCCTGCTTTGTTTTCTGCTATACAAGTGTATTCTCCAGCATGTTGCGCTTGAACCGAGTCTATAATTACATTGCTAACCTTCTTTCCACCTTTATTTACAACAATTCCGTCGATATAGCCCAAACTTATGTTATTATGAAGCCAAGAGATGTTAATCGGTAAATCCCCTTTGTGAATTGAACACGAAGCAGAAGTAGAGTCTCCTGTATTAATCGGTTCCTCGCCAAAACCAAAAGGGGTTATTTGAGGTGTGACTAAAATATGAAAATAATTTGTTGAAGAATGGATTTTTAGAGACTAAATTCATTGGGAAAAATAACAGATATAACAAGTGCATCAACAGAATACCAGAAGAATCATAAAAGTACCGTTCACGTTCAATGTCGTGGAATATCTCGCAATTCCCGCTTTATTCTCTGCAATGCACGTGTACTCTCCAGCGTGAATCGCTTGAACCGAATCTATGATGATTGTGCTAACTTTCTTGCCACCTTTCATTACAGTCACACCGTCCATGTAACCCAGACTTACGTTATTGTGCAACCACGATATGTTTATGGGTAAATCTCCTTTATGGATTGAACAACCGGCTGAAGTTGAATCTCCTGTGTTAATAGATTCATCACCGAAATCGAAAGGAGTGATTTGTGGTACAACTGGAAAATAATATCGTGGAACTCATTGTAAAGGACTCTTCTACAGATAGAGGTATGATGAAAAATCGGATAATGGAAATCGTGCTAAATCGAATAAATTATTAACGAAAATATACCGTTCACGTTTAACATGGTAGAATATCTCGCCGTTCCAGCCTTATTATTCGCAATGCAAGTGTATTCACCAGCATGAATAGCTTGTACCGAATCTATAATGACAGTACTGACTTTCTTTCCATTTCTGGTTACAGTAACACCGTCCATGTATCCTAAACTGACATTATTGTGCAACCAAGAAATGTTTATGGGCAAATCTCCCTTGTGGATCGAACAAGTAGCAGAAGTGGAATCTCCGGTGTTAATAGATTCATCTCCAAAATAGAAAGGAGTGATTTGTGGTACGACTAGAAAATAATATCGTGGAACTCATTTTAAAGGACTCTTCTATGATGAAAGGTATGATGAAAAATCGGATAATGGGAATAGTGCTAAATCGAATAAATTATTAACGAAAATATACCGTTCACATTTAACATGGTAGAATATCTCGCTGTTCCAGCCTTATTATTCGCAATGCAAGTGTATTCACCAGCGTGTATAGCTTGCACCGAATCTATTATGACAGTACTGACTTTCTTTCCATTTCTGGTCACAGAAACACCGTCCATGTATCCTAAACTGACATTGTTGTGCAACCAAGAAATGTTTATGGGCAAATCCCCCTTGTGGATCGAACAAGTAGCAGAAGTGGAATCGCCGGTGTTTATCGATTCATCGCCGAAATCAAACGGAGCTATTTGAGGCACGACTAAAATTCAAACCAATGCAAACATGACTGTGGGTCGAAAAATATTGAGGTGGCACCTGTACCGATTCATACTAATAAAATAATTTTCCGATATTACACCACCAAATTAACCCAGACAAAAAGGTTAAAATATTCGGGGAGCTCCGTGTACCAAAGCTACGTATGAACAAATGTAATAAAATTAGAGATTACCAGGAAATGTCTGAAGAAGAGTCGATGAAAGTAGAAAGGAAGAATAAAGCCAACAACAATGCGGGAAAAAGAAATAAGCTAATTTCAAATGGATTTATTTATCAAACGAGTAACCTAGATGGTTACATGTGAAATACATTGTTGCAAGGATTCTTGGTGAAGGTAAAATGAGGTGCAATAATCGATTTAAGTACCATTAATGTTAAGGTAAGCAGAATAACTGGCGTTTCCGGCTGAATTTTCCGCAACGCACGTGTATTTCCCCGTATGACTTGCCTGGGCGGACTCTATTGTAAGCTGACTCACCCTTTTATTGGTATTAGCGACGGTTACACCGCCTATCGAATTGAGATTATTATCGTTTAACATCCAAGATATTTTAATCGGATAATCGCCTTTAGATATTGTACAAATCACTACGACTATTTCTCCTGCATTGATGGGCTCGTCGCCGAAATCGAAGGCATGAATTTGAGGGGGCACTAAAATACATATTCTGGAATTACACAATAATCCAACTTATTATGCTGAATATTTAACAAGAACTTCAACCTATTGATTGTGCTCAAAAAGAGATTTAACTATTTCGCTTTTCTATTTTATACCTACAGTATGTAAAATCAAGAATTGGAAATGATAACATACTGCAATTACCATAAACTTGTAGGAAAATGTTAAAAATTAAATTCCTACGAATGGGTAAGAAAAACAATGATACAAGAAAGAAAAGAGGTACTGTGTGAGAAAGCTAAAGGTACAATATACTACCCAACCTCGAAAAATTGATTGGTTTCATCGTAACGTCACTATCCTGAAAAATAAAAACATCAGGCTTGGGGTGAGGTCAAGAGAGGTAAAATAATAAAACACCTAAATTAATTTTTCGGATCTGCTGATCTACCGTTAACGTAAAGATTGGCGGTAAATTTCGATTTGCCCGCTGCGTTCGTAACAATGCAGGCGTACTCTCCTCGATGGTGCGGTTCAACGGAATTTATGTTCAAAATGCTGGCCTGACTTCCGAAGCCAGACGTTGAAATGCCTTTCGAATGATGTGTAATGTGATGGCCGTTATGAAACCACTTGATTTTCAACGGGCGATCACCTTGGGGGACGTAACACGTCAAAATTGCGCTGTCTCCAGCATTTAAGGGGCCGTCAAATTGAAAGGGACTTATTACAGGTGCCACTGCAAACAGCGTTAAATAAAATTGAGGACGGACATAACGCACGGGGCCTTCCCTTAAGCTATGACCAAGTATGATAAAAATAAAATCACGAATTGTTTATGATGTGTATCGTATAAATAATAGGTAAGTGGTTGTTCAACGAAAGCCTGGTACATCGCAAATATGAATCTTACCTTTGTTTTGTTATACATATTAATTTGTATCAGATGCTGAAAGAGATTGTCATATAAACTAGCCGAATAATAATTGTAATTGTCATCTAAATAATTGCTCAACTTTTAAGTAAATCTAGACTTTATTTTTTTTAACTACTTACTAGGTAAAATTTTTAGAAAAGTTAATAGAAAATGTAAGTAATCATTTTGAAGTAAGTACATCTATCAATTTTAAGTAAATCTTTATTTTTTTAATATGAAAAGTATGTTTGATAGCAGGAATATTATAAATTCATAAAGAATTGAGAGTTGATGACATTAATTTTTTCTAAGATCATCTGTAATATAAACTATTAATATTTGGATAGAAATAATTAGAGAACTTAGGTATACATTTTGTCCAAGTATCGAGGGTTCATCGAGTCGATGAAACAGTTAATTATTTTGCTATGTATCGAACAAAGAGAGCATATGATAGTGTGACGTTCTTAAGCCACGCCTGCTTTATGTTGTAGTATTACAAGTTTTATTATTCCTCATCTAACTTTTTATAGAGATAGTCTTTCTATAGAGAGTACCGGCAAAAATTTGCCACTCAAATGGCCAGATTTACCAAAAAGTTGTAATTAAATAGATAAATAGTTCCATAAAAACTGCCAATATATTTTTTTAATATTCATAAAAGAGCTGTAAATATAAAAATTGTGTATCATGTAACGAAAGTAAAGAGTAAAACATTGAAATATAATTTAAATCTATCTTAGGAGGAAACTAATGCAAGCGTTACAAACAGAAATTGTTGCATTTTCTATGAAGTTTAAGGAATATTTTCTTCCTTTAAGTGATTCCCACTATTTAATTGAGAGATTCATGTACCAGATTTATTCATTAGATTGGTAAATAGCAGTTTAATAATTATTGTTTCTTCAAAATCTCTTTATTTTCGTCACGCTCAATTAAATTGCAAAACTTACCCATAACTTGAACTTCCAACGATCCCCGAGCGGTATAGCCCTGAGAATTTTTCGCAACGCAAAAGTAAGTCGCCTGATCGGACGCTCTTTCGACGTTTTCTATGATCAATGTTCCATTCGGAAACACCTTCTGCTTTCTGTTGATAGGCAGCAATCGTCCGTCTATCAAAAAAATCAATTGAATTAATAAAATCGTGATGAATACAACACGTGTATACCTCGTTCCCAAACAACAGTCTCAACCGGATGCCCAGCAAAAGGACAATGAACAATGAGAGTTCCTCCAGCAACGATAGCCTGCTTCTCCATGGATCTAACAAAAGGCAGCCCGTAGACGTTAATCCTCGCAGAATGGTCAGCCGAACCGACTTTACTGCTGGCCACGCATCTGTACAAACCGCCGTCGTTGGTGTGAATAGCGCTAATGTTCAAATGGGACACCACGTCTCCGTTCACAGTAACATACTGGCCGATTTGATAGACGTCGCTGTTAGCCAATCTTCTTCCGTATAGTTCCCAGGTTATTTCTGGGGTGGGATTGCCCGAAGCTATGCATTTCATGAACACCGAGTTGCCCGGCTGGACCGTTTCTTCGTTGAAAGCGTGGCGAATTTGAGGCGGCTCGAACCGACCGCCCAGTTTCAATTCTCCTGTTGCTTCGGCGTTTTCTTGGTCGTTTCGAACGAAGCATTGGTACATTCCCTTATCTTCTTTTCGAACGGCTTCAATTTTTAGAACGGGATCGTTGTGGTCTATTGGGTTACCGTCTTTCAACCAACTGATGGTCTTTATGGGATTTCCTAAAATGTAGTAGTGGTGGTTAATAGAAGCAAGAATTATAAATGATGCTTTTTTACCTTCAAATTTGCAAGTAAAAACAGCAGGTCTGCCGAAGTCGATGGTTTGCACGGGAGGATCGATCTTGGCCTTCAAAGGAGCGGTAACAGTTAAGACTGTCTCCACGCTCTCGCCTCCGACAGAGTTGTTAACGACGCAAAGATATTTACCGGAATCTTCCACTTTGGCCTCGCGGATGATCAGCGTTCCTGCTACTTGCTTGACGCGATCGTTCAAAGCGACGGCCTGCTTCCTGTTGGTGCCCTCCACGAATTTGTACCATCTGCAACAAAGAGAATTTCGCTTGTAGTTATTTATAGAAATCGGGGCGGTTTTGCGTTCTTTCGCGAAACTAGCGGTTTGGTTTACCTAAAAAACGGAACGGGAAAAGCTTGCGCCGGACAAAGAGCTACCGCCGAAAGGCCGGATTCGACAAATTTTATGTTTATTGTTCTTGAATTTAGATGCGGTCCAACTGACCCTGTAGGCTCTATAAGTAGAATAACACATTGTTATAAGCTTGTCTACAGAACTGGGATCGTTGAGAAACGGTTTTTGGAATATGGTGGAGATTAAAATAAGCAAGAAAGTTTTATTCGAATGGTGGCATGATAATATTTGGAGGAAAAAAGTGCCATGAAATTTGGAGGTCTGTAGAAACCACACAAAAGCGTGCTTCGGAAATATTAAGTAATTATCGACGCCGGTCGTGAGTGAATTAATAATGAATGTATTTCTTCCGGTTTCAGAGTACAATGTACCCATGTTTTTTCACAATGCTTCTGTTGCACGGGTATTGTATACTTCCTCAAATGTATTCGACGAAAAAAACACACATTTTTACCATTTAATACTTCCCAATATTTCTAAATGACTTATATATTAAAAACTTCATGCAATACTACCTTTTTCTCGGAGTAGGAAAAGCCTGCGCTTCGCATAACAACCCAATTTCAGAACCGTTTTTACCAGTTTGTCTGGTCAGGCCGTCGCCCGACAATTTGGGAGCAGTTTGGCCGGTGGGCTCTAAATTAAATAAAAATAATTCGTGCGATAGACCTACTTGTATTTAGGGACAGGGTAACCGCTAACGTCGCACGTTAAAATGGCATCGCCTCCAGCCGAGTACTCTTGAACGATGCTTCCTTCGATGCGTTTACCGGCGTTTTTAGGCGCTACGTTATTCGTAGGCTCTAAATAAAAATAATTTTAAACGGGCGTTTTTAAGTACCTGAATTTTGGAGCGGGATATCCCGAGACTTCGCAAGTCATGATAGCGTCTTCTTTAATTCTAGAGTGGAGGAATATATTGCCATATTTTTCCGAAGAAGACTTTGGTGGAACGTTACTAGTGGGTTCTAAAATTCGTAATTTTGGAAGGAGATAAAATTCTATAAATCTCAACACCACAACAAACATAATAGGTAAACGCACTTACTTGAAGTTGGGATAGGGGAAACCCACAACGGGACAAATCAATGCAACGCTACTTCGTTGAGAATACGACAATATCTTCCCCAACGTTCTTTCGCCAACTAGCTTTGGAGAAATATTATTGGAAGGTTCTGAAAATAATGCAGAAACTCCGTTATAATAATATTTCTTCAAAACTATTCTTGCAAATATGCTATAAGCGCTTAATGTTTAGAAGCTCTACTTACAGGAATCTTGGTACAGGGTAACCTGAGACTTGGCAAGATAACCAAGCGGTTCGTTTTTCGGGAATTAAAAGATCTTTCCAACCAGTATACTTTTCCCCATCTTTTTTTGGAGGTACATTATTGGTTGGTTCTAGAAAGTCAAAGTTGGAAGAAAGGACAAGACCAAGGATTTTTACTCTAAATGTTGAGATTTGGGCTAGAAATTTATTCGATTCTACTGAGCCATGTGGAGTTGGTACTTACAAAAATCTTGGTACTGGATAACCCGAAACCTGACAAGTCAACCAAGCCGTTTGATTCATAGATAATATGATATCCTTCCAACCAGTAAATTTATCCCATTCTTTTTTGGGTGGTACATTATTTGTAGGTTCTAGAATATTATTAATATTTGCAATTGATTATATAATTTTGAACGTTTCTAAATGTTGGAATAAGGTACCACCAAAAGGTACTTACAAGTATCTAGGCACAGGGTAACCAGTAACTTGACAAGACAACCAAGCCGTTTTTCCCTGTGTAACGAGCAGTACCTTCCACCCCTCATATTTTTCGCCGTCCTTTTTAGGTGCAACATTATTAGTCGGTTCTACAGAAGAAAAGATATTTAAGTAAATAGACTTACAAATAGCGCGGTACTGGAAAACCAGTAACTTGACAAGTCAGCCATGCAGTGTCGTTTTGACGGAGAAAAATCTCCTCCCAACCCACGAAATTTTTTCCTATTTTCTTTGGGGGAACGTTACTGGTTGGCTCTGGAAATGGTATTCAATATGTCAATCTATTATTTTATAATTTGACTATAGTACCGATGGAAATAGGTTTTAAAATACTGGATTAATTTGGACAAGAAATTCTGAAGAAGAGTTGCTACACTGTTTGGCAAGTGATTTTGAAGTTGGTGATGATTCAATCAAGAATCTAGAACGTACTTACCAGTTAACAATTTATAGGAAAGATTATTGTCAACATGCAATATAAAACAATCAAAAATGCCTACAAAAATACCTCCGTATAATTCAGAAAATAAACTAATGACGACTCAGAAACCACACTTACAAGAATCTAGGTACAGGATAACCAGTGACTTGGCATGTCAACCAAGCAACCGAATCTAAGTTAACGTTAACAACTCTCCACCCTCCGAATTCAGCGCCTACTTTTTTAGGGGGTACGTTATTGGTGGGTTCTGGAATTGGAAAGTACAGAAAGTTACCGGAATGAAAAACCCTACCTGAACATTGGCACGGGATACGCTACGACGGGACACATAACGAACACATCGTTGCCATCGTCAACAATAAGCAACGTAAATCGAACTTTATTGTCAATAACTTTCGGAGGAAGGTTATTGGTCGGTTCTAAAATGGAAATAGTTGTATCAATTGATGTAATTACCTGAATATGGGTACAGGGTAACCTACAACGTCGCAAGTGAGTACGGCGGAGGTGTGTATGTGGTAAATGTAAATTTTGCCCCCTTCGTATTTCTGTCCAGGAATTTTGGGCGTAATTTTACCAGTGGGTTCTATAAAACACTACACAATTAACCTATCAACAACCTAACAAACTTAAATTTTTCATCATGTACAAAAATATTTTACCTAAACTTAGGTGACGGGTATCCTTGCGCATTGCATATCAAATGTATTATATTGTTAACTGGTACTTCTTTCTTCAAACTACCTACGTCCATATCTTTTACTTTTGGAGCGACACCTGTTATGGGTTCTGCCGAAACGTGAACAAATAACTAACAAGTCGAAATTTGCCTACCTGAAAGTTGGAGTGGGTAAACCCTGAGCTTGGCATAACAGAGCGAAACTTTGCGCGCGGTGTTTGAAAAACGTCGAGCTCTTTGATTCCGAGGGAAAAGTCGGGGCTTTGGAGCCAATGGGTTCTATGGAGATAAGAGGATGCAAAAAATGTTAAAAATGAATGTACCTGAATGTGGGCGCTGGTAGTCCTTGTGCCTGACACAACAACGCGAAACTTTGATTCACAAGTCTAACGAACATTGAAATTTTGGAATCGGACGAAAAAGTAGGCGCCTTCGAACCAATTGGTTCTAAGAATAAAATAGTTTTAGAATCGAAGGAATTAACCGTACCTGAATGTTGGAGTTGGCAGGCCTTGTGCTTGACACAGCAATCCGAAACCTTGATTTTCATGTTTGACAAAAATTGAACCTTTCGATTCTGAGGAAAACGTGGGAGCTTTGGATCCTATAGGTTCTACACAAGACGAATTACCAATTACAACACAATAAATATCTTACTTGAATGATGGTGCAGGTTGACCCTGCGCTGGGCATAGAAGTGCAAGGCTTTTTCCATTGAACCGGTTAAGGGTAAATATTTTGGATTCAGAAGAAAATGCCGGCGCTTTTGATCCGATAGGTTCTAATAACAATTATTACAGAAAAAAAACTGGTTAGGAGGAGATAGAAAAACCAACCTGAATTTGGGAATGGGACTAGCTTGCGCGTCACATATCAAAACTACATCTTCCTCAACCTTTCCTACTACTGCATCAAGTTTAGGTTTACGAGGAAGTCTGGGCGGTGTGGATCCGATTGGTTCTAATATAAACAACGTTTATAAGCGATGGTAAAAAAAACTAACCTGAATTTGGGTAAAGGAGTAGCCTGAGCGTCACACGATAGTACTAAATCATCACTAGCTTTTCCCGTAATAGCATCAAGTTTTGATTTCGGAGGCAATTTAGGTGGCGTTGAACCAATAGGTTCTGATAAATAACCATAATGTTATTAATATGGTTGAAAACCTACCTGTAATTTGGCGCTGGGTACCCTTGAGCTAAGCATAGTAATCCAAAACCGTGACCAATAGAGCGAGTGTACGAAATACTCGTAGCGTCATTCGAAAATGAAGGAGCTTTGTACCCGATAGGTTCTAAACAAAACAGAAATCGCGGTATTACCTGAACTTAGGAACCGGTAAAGCCTGAGCCGGGCAAAGCAGTACAAATCCTTGCTCCTCCTTAGCATCGAACGAAAATATTTTCGAGGCGGAAGAAAAAGTAGGCGCTTTAAGACCGACAGGCTCTAAATCAGAAACGAAAAGATTACTTAATTACCTGAATTTTGGAACGGGTAAAGCTTGTGCAGGACACAGCAAGACAAACCCTATGCCCCCTTTGGTTTCGTATGTGAAACTCTTAGATGTCGAAGAAAACGACGGTGCTTTGAAGCCGATCGGTTCTAACAGGCATAAAAAAAGGAAATTGAAGAAACGAATTACCTGAAGAAAGGAGCAGGATACCCTTGTGCCGGGCACAGCATTGATACAGTGCTACTATGTTCTTTGGAATACCCTAACAATTTAATATCACTGGAAAAACTGGGTCCTTTCGTACCAACCGGTTCTAAAAGCGAATTTATGAGTAAGCACAATCGACTTGTAATTACCTGAATGCAGGAACAGGGTAAGCCTGCGCTTGACAGAAAACAGGAATGTTGGTTCCTGCCGCCTTTTCGGTTCGTTTGTACTTTAAATCATCTACAACATTTGGCGCTCGAGTACCAAGAGGTTCTAAAGAAAGACGAATAACTATTTAACAAACTGCCAACTACGATCCAGGATAAGAGTAAGAGTAATCAAGAAAAACAGGAAACTTAGCTAGTGTAAACATTTTTCGATTTTTACCTGAAGTATGGAACAGGAAAACCTTGAGCCTGGCATAAGAGAGCTATCCCGTTACCGGAATGTTTTTCGATAGTTATTCCTTTAAGATCGGATATCAAACTTGGTCCTCGAGTGCCAATGGGTTCTGTTCGAGCAAAACAAAGCAAAAATGAGCTTAAGCATTCCAAAAGCACTTACATGAACCTGGGAACGGGAAAACCTTGCGCCGGACAAAGAACCGTTAGTGTCGAGTTCAATTTGTAATCAACTACATCGTACTTAGATTTAGAGGAGACTTTCGGTAATGTACTACTTACAGGTTCTGTCGAAAGAGAGTAAATGTTAATTACCTTATCATGGGGACAGGGTAGGCTTGTGCTGGACACATAATCGTGACGCTACCAGAAGCCATTGTTTCGAAAGCGTGGCTTTTATCCAATGAAGGAAATTTTGGCTTTACAAAACCGACCGGTTCTACAAGAAATACATAGTAAATATTACAACTGTATACGAAACAAATAAAATGATAAAGTACCTGTAACTTGGAACAGGGAAAGATTGCGCAGGACACATCAATGTCAAGGTGAAGCCACGACGGGAGTCTGTCGTTTGGATTTTTGAGGTTCCGGCTGACAGCCTGGGCGCCACACTCCCGACCGGTTCTAGCAAATAAAAAAGAAAATTCAGTCTTACCTGAATTTAGGAATTGGAAATGCTTGTGACGGACACAGCATGGTTGAGGTAGAATGTTCTTTAGTGTATACCACTCTGCTTTCATCGCCAGATGTTAATTTCGGAGCAACGGTACCAATGGGTTCTGGATTACAAAATGTAAGATTAGGAGGGACGTTGATCAGAAAGATTGATAGCAAATTACTTTTCCAGCCAATTTAGTCATTTTAACCGATTGTAATTTAAAGGAGAATTGCATGGGGATGTAACATGACGAAAAATTAAAAAATGTTTACATGTAATTATAATTAGGGAATCAGATCTTCCTTTTCATTTCAGTGGATCAAGTTTTGAAAGCGCGATTAATTAAAAATTTTAGAACACCTAATTAAACTTGTTAATAAAATTCTTCATATCATAGTAAACCGTAAAAAATTGATTACAAATCAACCGAACGTTGTTTATAATGAAAGAACACTTACCTCAAGAAAAGCTCCTATGCCCAAAACAAAGTCTTGGGCAAGGGTACCCAAACCGAATTTGTACAATGCATTATCGAATATCATGCCACCCTAATCGAAGAAAATACAATGCGACAGGACGTGGATAGTGGATAGAAGGACAGGTACTATCGTCAACTGATATTTCAATGAATATGTCCAGTTTTAATTTTGAAAAATTTCGAGAGTGCCCGTTCGAGAAGCAAGGGTACCCTATCCCAACATTCAGGTAAATTTTGATACTTTGATTAAAGATATCCCGTATCTTTTATCATAGTTCGTGTAAGTTTGTAATATGTAAAATTCATAAAAATCACACATTTACTCCAGTAGGAATGTTTTAATTATTAGGTACTGTTAATTACGTGAATCATTACTAATGAGAATAAATTGTGATTTTTAGTGACATTATTACTAAAGCTTCCAAAAATATATTTAAGTGAATTAAGTTTATAAAAATTACTTTATATTTTGTAAATTTTATTATTTATAAATTTAGTTAGTAATAATGTCGTTAACATTTATCTTCTGCTGTTCACCGCTTTAGCAAAATTAATTCTGTAACTGATATAAAAACACTATACCATGGTAGAAGTAATTCGTGATGAAAATTTGTTCAACTAATTATTCTTAGAACGGCAGAGATAAAAACAAAAATAAGATTTAAGTACTCGAAGTATTAGATAGAATTTTCTATATAAATGTGTTGAGCTAATTAAGAATATTTCCAAAATTTTGGTTCATTATGGAACACCCTGTATGCAAAATGAAGCAGACAGTTCAAGTTTATCGTGGGAATTAATTCGAGTAGCCAAATCGTTTTAAGAATAATAAACAAATAGTCCATGCAAATTACTGAAATAAGCCGGTGTGAACGATCTGATTCAATAATGCACCGTCGACTGGAATATCAAACAAAGCATTCGGTTTGGCAAAAATGAAGCTGCCGTGACTCAGTTTCAGTAATTTGCAATGAACTTCCTGTTGCCAAGTTCAAACATGTTAGCGTTTAAATCAACAAAATCTCTATCTAATTAAAGTGACCAAAATAAATTGAAATTTCAATGAATGCGATAATGAAATAATCACCAGCAAATAGGTATGCGTTATAAGTTAATTTTTTTGTTGAATTTTAAGAAGTGTTAAGAAGGATCCCTCAAGAAATGTGTTACATTGAGAGAAAGCCAACTGCATTAAAAGGTCTTCAAACTTTACACACGATGTCAAACATTTAGGGCCCGACATGCATGACAATTAATAATTCTTTTATGAGCCCGAAAAATGGTTTTCATAACACGTAGCATGTACTTATATTTCCAAATAGTTCTCAGGATTTTTATAATTTCTGACAAGATTTTGTCGGAATTTTTGATGTTCTAAGAAGTTTCCATCATTTATTATCACTTGTTTTTGCTAAGGAAACATATGAATGAATTAATGAATTTATTTTACAAAAATATAAGATAATTTATAATCTCATGAATTTTCCGTTTCGTTAAACAATTACTTCATCATTTCGAACAAATATGAAGATCATAATAATTGCAGCTGCACGTTCTTTAACATACAAGTAAACAGCTGATAAAAGTTAAAAATTCGAGTTTCATTTAAAAAGCCTATAAAAATATGTACAAAATAAACATACACCGGAATGAAAAATATAGGTGCAATAAATACCTACCTATCTCATTAACTGGTGCTTTATACATATTAAACTCGACATGTTTGAACTCGTTTAATGCCAATACCACGAACATCACTCACCAGTTATCACTAGTCTTCCTTTCGTAGCGCTGAGTTTAGTTTCTCCGGTCAGCCTGTGTTTCGTCCTGCATTGGTACGATTTGTATCCATCTTCAGGACCGACGTCCTTAATGTGTAGCTCTCCGGAAGGAAGGACCAAATATTTGCTGTCTGTTAGAATATGAAAGTTTATTAATTTCTAGTTAAAATAACTGAAATAATATTAATCAATTTCTGCAATTATAATGTGGCAATTACTTTTGAAAAGCGGTTATTAGTGATTTTACTATTATAATTATATGAAATTAGTAATTTGCAGGATAATGTTTTTCATCGTTATTGATTAATATTACGCTTGAAATATTTTTTTTTATTATATTTTTATGTAAACATGAAAGTAAGTGATTGACGAAAAAAATACTTTCGTTTAAATATTAATGATTTTTCTTTATTTTCTGTTTACATAAAAATGATTTTCAAAAATAATCAGTAGATCCAGTAATTTCAATATGTAGATAATATAAATATGTAAAAAGGATGTATTTCGTGAAGATTTCATGATTAGCCTACTGGTTAGTTTTGAATTAATCTATTACTACTGTTATTAAAAAGCACACAAAGGAGTGGTAAACATTTGGAAGTTGGATTGAAGGATGTTTGGGGAGTTCCAGATGTCCAAACTTTCAGTTTTGCTCTATTCTTTAATGGAATTTCCAATAAAATCTTTACCGACAGCTAATAGATGAACCCTAACGAAAATTTTATCATTCTCAGAAATCGACTAAACACAACGTAATCTCGCTTTCGATTTTTCAACTATTAGTTTCAAAATAACTCGCATTTGTAACTGTTATAACTGTATCTACTTTCCAATAATCATCTTATACATTCTTATGCATATGAATACAACAATGTTTCCTATGGGAGAAAAAAAAATAGGAATACAATAGGAATAAAATTCCTACCATTAGCGATGCTATTGAACGGCAAGTGAGCCCAGAAATAATTTGATAATGATATAGTATAGAGTGTTGATCTTTCAACCACAAGGGGAAAATTATCCAAGAATTGTATAAAATTATAGAGTAATCTTAACGGATGACTAATTACGATGCTCAAAAAAATAATTTTACGATTTTAGACAGTGCTTCGGTGAACATCCTCAATGTTCCTTTTTCGTTAAATATTTTGTTTTGTATATAGAAACAAGAAATTTCGGAATTTTTAATTGAGATATACAATATTTTGAATTAAATTATGTACATTTTTGCTTGCTTTTACGCTATACAGCTTCCTAAAATAAATATTTTACTGTGCATTGGGTTATTGACCGTGTATTTTAAGATTGATTTAAAAAATATCGATTTTATTAGACGATCGTAAACAAACATTACCAGTAAACATTAAAAACTTAATTTTATCTCTCATCACGCTATTAAACTTTTTGTGCAGTAAACGAAATGGATTAATCAAATGAAGTATAGCGCTAATAAAATAGCCCTGGTTTATTTTTAAGTATATCTACTTACTCATAGATCTCAATGGAGTACCTATATCAATAAATACAATATACTGAAACACACCTCTTGCTGTAATAAAATAACCGTAATTCGATACAAAACCGTAATTAGGTACAAAATAATTACTGCAATACTTTAAGTAACTTTTAATAGTATGTACCCAAAATTTCAAATACCACTTTCCACGAACCCATACAACACCACCGGATGTATCTGCAAACGCCCAAACACAGTTGGATGAGCTCGATATTCGAAACGTGCATTAAAATTCAAGGATTGCATAGTTTCGGGTTTTTGATATTTAACGCACCGTATGATCCGAGATCCGTCCTAATTTCCTGGCTGTTCCGGCCGTCCTCCTGCATCAGCCAAGACGTCACGAACACGTAGTCACTGACAAAACTCGGAATGTGACACTTAAAAATCGCAGTGTTACCTTTGAGAACGCTCTCTTCCATCACGTTAGACTTATACGCTTGCGATACCACTGAAAGCAAACGAAGGCGGTAATAACAAATTTGAAGTTCAGAGATCTGATTGAAAATTTACTGTTCGACATTGTCTGAACAAAGAATCTAATTTATTTAATGTCTATTGGCTGCTCTCCAAGTACGAATATCTGCAGCTTCTGCATAATGAATATCTTAAGAAGCAAAATAGGTTTATTGTGGGAAACTCCTCAGATAGACTTTATATGGAATTATTATATGCTATTTGTTTATAATTTAAGACTAGCAAGTACAGAGATTGTTAAGAAATAGTAAAAAAATCCTACAGGAGATTAAAGGATGGATTGTTTTAATCCTTTTTAATTTCATACTTTTAACTCTTTGTGACTTCAACTTTCCCACAATCATTCGCTTAGTCAGGACATCTGTTGTGACAGAAAAAATACAGGGAAAAGGAGTGCAAAAAGCGCAAATATCAATTTTCCAATTCATGACGAACCGAAGGATCCCTGCGAAGTTGCTAGGACTTCGTGCCCGTCGTCTTGTAACCAGGAAGTAACATAGACGAAGTCGCTCACGAAGCTGGGAATGTGGCACTTGAAAATCGCGGTGTTGCCCTTGAGGACGCTTTCATCCATCACGTTCGCAACGTATACTTGAGAAACGACTGCAAGATCAAAAAGATCAGGCGTGAGCACTCGCAAAACTTAGAAGATAGCTTTTTTTCATCGCCTATTCGGGAACACTTTAGACAAAAACCCCTATTGTTGTGTTTCCTACAGTACCTATACTAATTTTATTAAGGCGATTATTTCAGGGCATCAACCTGTTTATCATTTTAACGCCATTAATCACTCAATAGATTTTCCCTATTAATAGGTAATCATCAAAATAAATTACCGTACACGCCCATTCCCGTATACCGTTCCTAAAGCCATCAATTGTAGGTTAGTCACTTTGTTACTATTATGAGAACAAATGTTTCCGTATTTATCAAATTAAATCTCACAGTCGGACAGTTTCGTGTTTTTTTAGTATCTTTTCTAAAAAAAGAAGGTAATTACCATACCGTTGAGTAAATTAATTAAACCATTTCAATAGGGTAATTTATACCCACAAATGAACATGAATATTTGAAGCCAGAAGTGAATATCCTTTGTGCAGAACAAATTGACTTTTTGAAAGAATTTATACCACATATCTTCATTCACACTACATCTTAAATTTTTATTAGGTGTAACCTACGCTCTTTATAGCAGCTTTAGTTCCTCTTTGATTATTTTTATTTATATCATACAACACTTACAACATGATTTATACATACAACAGGATGAATATCGCAATTCAAGAGTCGGTAACTATAACTTAAATGAGGTCACATTGAGATTCTCAGTCCAGAAAAATTCATATCGTAAACATAAACTTTTGGTGTTAATAGTGAACAGATTGTTGGGATGAAAGTACCTCACAGTTTTATCTCACTTAGAGAAAAAAATTGCGCTCGTCATTCAATATCTGCAACGAAACATCCTTTGTTTCCTCTATCAGCTCGATTATTCTTATTAATATTAAGTAGCAGGTTCTTCTTCTATAAATAGACCAAATAAAGTTGTTATCGCAGTCTTGATAGAGACACTGTGGTCAATAAAATTAATGTGGCCAAAGGGGGACCGAAGATTATCAGTAAATTGTTTTAATGCTATATTACGCCTTATGAATAATAAAAGACGAGATTACGTTTATAGTTGACGCGGAATAGAAGGTAATGCATTAAAGACAAACACATTATTGTCAGTCAAATAAAGTTTTTTTTCATAACCAATTAAATGTGTACCTTGTTCGATTGTAGTGCTTTACAGTTATTCACGTCATTACATGACATTATAAGGTGATCGAAACGTTCACGCCTGCTTTATTATGAAACCGAAAAGGCATAACTGAACAAAATATCCGGCGAATGCATCCGGTGAAGCAGAAGCAATCAACGCAAAAGGAGACATTTGGAAAATTTCATAGCGGCGAAAAATTAACAAGCAAACAAACAAAGCTCGGGCGTGATGATTTTCCTTTAACGAATACAACTGAAAGTTATAGAATCGAGAACGTTTGTGATAGACGTCTATTTATTTTCCGCACTTTGGCTTCGAATCAGGCAGACGTAGAGTGTCAATGAACGGAAAAATCAAGGCCTAAGGGTATCGGAGTGAAAAAGGGCGAAGGACGCGGTGTATTGATGACGGGTTTAACGGATCGGAAATTGTGTTGTTCGGTTTTAGGAGCGGTGCATCAACTACTCAGGTTGGTTGGGATTTGGAATAATTGGAATCAACAAGTTACATACATAGAGTAATGAACGGTAATGCGATAATACGACAGGTTGCTTTTTTTTCATTGCTGAATTTTAACACTTTAACTAATTACTAAATGACGCGTTTACTTTATAACTTAATTTCGAAATCAGCTACCCTTACTTCGTAAATTTCGCTTGTGCATATTGCATTACGAATTCGATTAACACGAGTTGTAGCAGCAGTTTTCAGCCAGAAAGTAGGACATTTGAATTATATATTAATATGATGTAACTACCTCATTTGCTACGAATATCGAGAATTTAGGTCGAACCTTAATTGGCCCTTCGCGACATCGCTGTGCGAAATTTTCGTTTACTAACCAACACTAAATTAATTATTCTAAAGAACAGAATAAAATTTACATTTACTGGAAGCAATATATTGAGATTTTAATTAGTTGATAACATATTATGTATGAGCAGTTTAAATTCCGCAAACCATATTCTAAGTGTTAGATTCAACGAATCTACAATCGAATTATTCTTAGTGGCGGCTTAATTTGCAACCTGTCCATTATTACTGCAAATAACAAATCATCACTGTTTATATAAACATGTACCGTAATCGCTCTTTGGTGGTAGATAACTATTATTCGCCGTATCTTGCCAAGAAGTAATTTCCACATGATCTGATACGAACGATGGTATTTGGCATTTAAAAACGGCCGTATTTCCTTTTATCACGAACACGTCGTATACCTGAGCCTCATAGTATTGACTGACAACTGAAAGAAAGGCGTAGATAGAAAAAAATATCTAACAAATCGTTTTCTAAGAAGCTTATGAGTCAATGTCGGTTAACCGCAATGATGGTTTTGCTCGAATTTGCATTTATAAAAGTAAAGTTCGTAGAACTGTCAGCAAAACTTTTGCTCTATGAATAAATGTTTAATGCAAGCTAGTTGTTACAAGTTCAGATATCTGGAACAGTAAAAATTTCGCTAGGGTATGGCTAATATTGCGCTTTACAATTTCATTTCAACGATATCGATCGATTTACCGAAATCATATCCGTCTTTTTGATATTTGTACACTGTATCGTCATCGGCTACCCAAGCTTCGATTTGGATAAAGTCGGTGATGAAACTGGGCACTAAGCATTTCAATATGCCCGTGTTTCCTTTCAAAACGAATTCGTCGATCACGCGACTCTGATAGAATTGTTGGACAACTGCAACCAAAAAGAACGAAAGGAGAGATAAATTCGTGTGGAATACGGTCGGGGCGCATGTTTAAAGAATCCTTGTTACGATTTTCTTTAACTATACGAGTAGTTTATAGGGGTTGGATTGGCGTTGCTTTAACAAATTGTACCGTAATCGTCGGTCCCTGGAAGATATACGTTTCCTTGAGAATCTCTCCAATTTTCCACTGAGACGAAATCCGAGATGAAGGAAGGCACTTCGCACTTCATCACCGCTGAATTGCCGCGAATTACGTATTCGTTATCGGCTTCCACTTCGTAGGTTTGGGTAACAACTATCAAAATAACGATTATTTAGGTAAGAAACTATGCATCTATACCTGGCTGTATTGAATAGGTACTACTCTTTTATTAAGTGTTGTCTTATATTTCAAACCTAATTCTCTAATCTATAATATGCATCGATAGGCGCTGCATTGCGATCTCTTGTAGTGCCTCACCAATTCCACTTTACCAGGTTTTTGGTGAATTTTCTTGCATGTTTATAATATGGAGAAATGATTATAATTACGTTTGTTTTTCAAATGTCACATTTACAAATCTAATTATAAGGTCTAACGCTAAGCTCTTCGAAATAATAAGATTAAAGCAAGCGAAATCGAAGAGTATGTAAAGGTTGTAGTATAAAATTAATAAAACCTCTAAAGTTTCGACGAGCGGCTTAAAGAAACGCGATACATACGCATATAAATCAATTATGCACGGCATATGGCGAGCACATCGCGTGATAATGAACCTGACTTAACCTAAGCACAAGATATTCCGGATTACGCTAGGAGTTAAAACCTGTTGCAATTAAATAATTTTTTCATTAAAGTCGTTTCAAACGATTTGTCGTTCCTTTTCAACTCAACGTAACGTAAAATTCTCCCATGCAAGAGTGTACATGATAGTTCTGGAAATTCCACTGAAGTTTGATGAGGGCTATTGTAGAAGAAATGATTAATTTCTAGCCATGATTGAATTGGATTATGGAAAGGTAAAAGAAGTTATGGGAAGTTAAAAGTAGTGATTTTCTCGTGAACAGTATAGACATACGTAGACACCTGATTGTCATTTGATTGGTTTTTTGTGATGTAAAAGGCCAAATATACAGGCTGTATCATAAGTTGAAACTTCCTTTTCAACTGTATATGAATTTCTTAATTCTAAGCAACTTTTTCAAATAAACTTTTTGAATATTCTGAAAAACAGATAAAAAATTTAAAAAAATTTGTATCTTCGTATCGAATTTTGAATAGTTTCCAATACGTACCTGCTTCATTAAATATGAAATTTTTTTTATTTTTTGGCATTTATTTGACAGATGACTGCCATAAATAAATTTATTATTTAATAAAGCAGGTGGAAAATATTCGAAATTTAAAAATTTTCTATATTCTTTGTTATTCATAATATTCAAAAAGTTTATTTGAAAAAGTTGCTTAGAATTAAGAGATTCATATACAGTTGAAAAGGAAGTATCAATTTATAATACCATCATGGTAATTAATATAGTTTTGACTTTTGACGATTAAAATATAAAGTTAGAATTTTTTTCATTTCAAGTCTTGAGTAAAACTTTATCTAAAACAGATGTGCTTAGAATAAAATAAACTTTGTTTTTTAGGACTACTAACCTAATCGTCAGTACAACTTCGTTAACAAACCTACTGCTCATGAGAAAATTTTCTACCTTTTACTTCAAATATTTACCACCCCTTGTTACCCGAGATTTCTATATTAGGTAACTACCGTAATCGGCATTGTCATTGTACTTTCGTACATGACCGTCGTCCGAAATCCACGAATCAATTTGGACAAAATCGGCCACGAAACTGGGTATCTTGCATTTCATGACGGCCGAATTTCCCCGAATGACGTATTCGTTTTCGGCCTCGGTCACGTAGTACTGGGATACAACTAGAACGGAAGAAAACGTGAAATTTTCTATTACAATTACCATAATCGTTGGACGCCTTCATGGCATTCCCTTGATCGTCGATCCACGAATCTACGTACACAAAATCAGCAACAAACGATGGTATGCTGCATTTTAAAACCGCCGTGTTGCCGCGTATTACATATTCCGTAAGTATTTCCGCTTTGTAAAATTGGTTAACAACTGAAAAGATAATATAATCGAAATGATAGACGATTATTTTAATTGGTTATTGCTATAGAAGAAATATATTGCAAATATTACTATTATAACGCCGGTATTCGCTAACAAAACTGTATATGATGGAGAAACTCCAATAAAAAAACCATCTAATATTTCCAAGAATGCAGCATCACACTTTTCACGCTCTCTTCGCAGCGAGCAATAATTTCTAAAGAAGCTAAAAATAGCTACCATACAGCTTTTGTGGGTCGTTGTTTATCGAAACTTGTTAAGTTTATTTCCAACTGGAAACCGACGCCACGCAGAGGATATCGCGCTCATTTTCCGGAAGTGGCAAATAGAAAATATTCAATACGTCAGTGGAAAAGCTAAATTTAGGAGTATTGCACATTTACTTTACACTAGACACACAGTGTTAATTAAATAGAGTTTAAAATTTTTCATAGTGATTAAATCGCCATAGGGGAGAAGCGGATACGTAAAAGTCGCGTGAGATTTCCATCATACATCAGAACGGAGATAGTGGGTTATAGCCGTGTACTGGGGCACAAAAACAAATCGATAGAACTTCAAAATCCGTAGTGGAGGAGGAGACGAATTCACAGCCGAATAAAAGAGCCCGCTTTCATGGAGAAGAAGAGTGATAAGCAACATCTGGAGTGCGAGGGATCGCGTTTTTAGTTCCTTCACCTTTGCTTCTTTTAAAAGTTAATCCTTGGCTTAAGTGCACGACGGCGTTGCGAGTCAGAAGGACAATTTATTTCATTATCAAAGCTTTATTTGAAACGATAATGGAAAATAGAAAATTCCCGATAATTTGATCAAAAATTTTACAGAGCGAATGGAGGTTATAAAACAACTTGAATTTCGAACTAACACTATTACCCATTAATAAAATATTAATAATTTAGAGAGCATACCAACGTGAATGTAATAAAAATATCTGCTTAGTTAGGACATCCATAAGCTTTCATAAAGGAAAAAAGGAAAACCGGTAGTTCAATCCAAAAGCTTCCTACATTGTATGCAAATTAGGTACTTATATCCATATTTTCATAAATAAATATTGCTGTAAGGTACCTATAAAATGAGATGTAATTTCTTCACGCTGAAAAACAACAACAATTTATATTTGTGAAAGGGCAGTAATGCTCGAATTAACTAATCAACGTTTCAATTATTTAGCGCAAACTTTTTCAAAAAGCTTAATTGGCACATCCGTCGCCTACTAATTTTGTAATGACCGCCCTCATCTCGATTGTTCTTCATTAAAATGGAATTGAAGACACATCTCGAATAAAACATCAGTCTCTTCGAAAGGGAAATGTTAATCAACGCCGAATATTCACCCTTCTTATTGTCACCATTTTCAAGTCTCCATTTACAAGAGTTAACAAGACGTTCAACAAAGTTTCACCTAAGTTGAATGTAACAATTATTTCAAAAGAAAATAATAGATACCTGTTTATTGCATAAAATGTAGGAAACGAAGAACGCGTTATCTACGAAAGAATTACCGTAATTGCTATTAAAATTATACGTTGTTCCATCCGATCCTACCCAAGCTTCTACTCTTACAAAATCGGACACGAAAGACGGTATATTACATTTCAATACAGCTGTATTACCACGAATAACATACTCCGACACAACCTCCGCTTCGTAGTATTGATTGACAACTAAAAATTTTAAAAATAACAAAAATTTTAAATTGAACATTCGCTTCAAAAACTCGCCTACAATTAATGCAGTAATTGAATAAATAACTGAATTTGAAAACGCTGTAAATAAAGTACTTGCGCTTCTATATATTTCAATCAAAACCCTTTAATAGCCAAACCACAGGCAAATAAAATTGGTTTGATAGACGATAATTCCCAAATCACTTTACAGAAAGGGTTTCGATTTAGTCGCAGTTTTTTTGAACTTTCCACATGCGGCGATTGACTTTATTCGGGGAACGAACTCAATTGAAGTAAATTACGGATCAATTCAAAAAGTAAACATTAGAAATCAACCGGAGGTTACGGGATTAGTGTCGAGAACGGCACTTTTGTTATTAGGGGGTTAAAAATAGTTCAGACTGAATTGAAAATAAAACACCGGATGGAGAAATTGTGTTCAGTTTCACAGTTTTACGTTGTTAACGTTTCCGCTATCTTTTATTATCGGACTATTTGTCCAGTAAAGTTTTTCCTCATATGCCTAATTCAAAATTAAATACCTATAAATTTTATTTATCTACTTTTCCAAATTTAATGAAGGTATACTCAATGTTTAATTATTAATTGCAATACGAATAGAATTAATTCGAACTAAATCAGAGTCGAGCGAGTAATTACAAAACTTCTATTTTTATAACGACAACTTGTTATTCTAGCGTTGAAATATTTCCGGTTTTAACGAAAGCGATATAAATCGAACGATGCCGAAATAAGGCGATGATTATTTTTTTGATAAAATTAACAATTCGTACTGGAACTGTGCGGAAAAAAGGGAAAACAATGGCAGAATGGACAAAATTCTCCGTAGAAATAATACCGTAATTGTCGTCATTTAAGCCATACTGATGACCATCGTTATCAGTCCAAGATGTAACGGTGACAAAATCCGCTATGAACGATGGAATGGAACATTTTAAAACTGCAGAATTTCCACGGATGACGTACTCGTTATTAACTTCTGTTTGATAGAACTGTTGGACCACTGGAAACAGATCAGGATTGATTGACATACTATTGAGGATTATTTTAAGGACATAAAGCAAATCCTGTAACAAATCGTCACATAAATACAAACTAAAATTTGGAGGCAAAATTTAGTCTGAAATAAACTACACAAAAATAGCATAAGATTATAGAGTTAATAATTTTTTAAGAAACAATCAAAATAATAAAAAGTGTGAAATGGGAAAAATATTAAAGTACGTGTTTCCTTCCGTCTGTTGTTCGCGCACAAACGAATTACGAATGTAATGGAATTGGATTTATTTATTTTTAGAGGCATTTCCCTACATAACCAAGTCAGTGAAAGACTGTTAAAATAATTAACACGATGATTTTACATTTACAGCATAATTCAATTTAAAGCATTTGAATAACATTTCCACGACAACTGCATGGATAATGCTACTTTGAATTAACATGAAAAGAAAGTGATGAATGAAAAACAAAGATTTGTTTCAGGATGTGCTTGTTGCTAATTAGGGAACAATTAACGAGTATCTAAATTTTAATTTGTGTACCCTCCGGCTCGCTCGGGTAAAAGTCTTCATTTTGATCCGTATGCCAAGATACGACTGTTAAAAAATCGGCCACGAACGAAGGAATTTGGCATTTCAAAATTGCGGAGTTACCACGTATGGCGTACTCTTTATTAACATCGATATCGTAAAATTGGGCAACAACTGAAAGATAGAATATGAGTGGTAATTATAGAATATTCCTCGGTGAAGTATAAAATCGCTCACAATTAAGACAATAAAAGGCTATAAAATAATCTAGATTATTAACGCATTAACCAGCAGTAATTAATGATCATTTCCAAAGTTCTAATCGTAATTTTCCTAAATTCGTTAATTTCATATTTTCTAGTCTGGTACTTTTCATACGATTTCCGTCTGCAAACTGCAGACTGCGCTTTCGAATAAATAAAATAAACTACTTGGAATTTCAACCAACCGAATAAAACAAAGAGAAAACATCGTCTCGACATTCAGAAAATTTAAAATTGCGAATCGTCTATTTGGTTCGTCCTAGGAATTTTATCCCAACTACTTTTATTTATTTCCTTTATTTAATAGCCACAATTTACACAACTTGATTATGATCTACTGGTTTTTTATCGACTTTTTTCATCACGTCAAGTTGAAAAGTGTATGGTTAAGGGCGCGACTTGCGCCACCCCTATGACATTTAAATATTCACGTAATTATACTAGAATTGGAAAAAAGGTCGAATTGATTGAATAAACAAATGGAAATTTACTCACAAACTAAACAAATTTAGTTTGATCGAAACGGCTAAAATTTCATAATGTCTGGATTTGTGTCATAACTGTTTATTTCGTTATTCTAAACCCACTGACTACCTACTACAATTTACTGAAGTCGTTAAAATTATAACGCGATTCTGTATTTATTAATATGTCGAGTAGATAGTAATATGCAATAAAATAAAAAACCATCTGCGTTCATAATAAAAATATATAGAGTAGTAATAGTATATACTTTAAGCAATTATTTATGAACGCATTCACTGAAAAAAAAATTAAATTTTCTCAATAAATCTCTACAAAGTAAACCATATTTCTCCATGCAGTCCTCTTGTTTTGCTCGAATGACTCCAGCGATTCCTGACGGCGTAAAATTATTTTTAATGTGTTCTTATTCTTCAAGGCTGGTATTCTCTTCCTTTTCATTGCCGCAACCGATCTATTTTTGGAACGACTAAATTGAACGTCTCGCCAAATTTATGCCTATATCGCTTGTAAATATACTACAGGTAATAATTACTGCCGTGTAAATGATAAAAACTATTAAACCCATCAACACCTACCTGCTCGGACGTTGACATCCCTCGAATGAATGGATCCTTCGGTGTTCTTGGCCAAACAAGCGTACACTTGAGCGTGGACCTCTTGCCGGTAATCTTCAGCCCTAAACGGTGGGAAAACTAGATTTCCGTTAGCCAAAACTTGTCGCAAGCCGGGGACATCGCCGACGGCCGATCCGTCGGCTCGCACCCAGATGATATCGGGCGTGGGGTTCCCGCGAGCGCTGCACTCGACCACGGCGCCGGTAGTATTGGAGAAATCAACGCGATTCGGGGGTTCCTTGAGAAAAACGGGCCCGGCTGTGGTGTCATCATCAGCCCTGGCGCCCAGCGCTAGAAGCACGAAGCACAGGGATCCTAGAAGCATGGCCGCTGGTGCGGGGATCCGAAGGGACCTGGAAGGTGAGGTCCTGCCTTTAGTTTCTTTTCTCGATCGAGAAAGTAATATTTCGGGAATTGGTCAATAGGTCAATCTCGGGGTTATACTAGTCTTAACTGAGAATCACGTGGGGCTATATTATGTGGTTGTTGTTGTTGTTTTGCGGGCAGGTCTTTTTCAGCCCCGTGACCACCTAGATCTAAAGATCCTCTGTAGTTTCCCGCTGTTTCCTAAGGTCATTGATTCTGCCAGAGGTCACAGATATTTGCGAAACTCAGCAGTTCTGATGCCCTTGTTTTATTTAGATCTTTGGGATCTAGTGACATCCTTCCCCACAGGTTTTAAACCTGCGCAAGGATTGTGCTGGACAATGACACAGTATGTGTATGCTGTCTTCAGCGGCCTCCCCACATGTTTTCTGCTCTAATACTATTTTGAGTCGGTGTAGGTGTGCTCTGAGTGCTATATTAAAATGCTATATTGAAATGCCAAAAAAATCCAAAAGACACATTAACACCTCTTTAACTACACTATAAATGAAATAAAAGTCCCAAATAAAATAAATGGCTAGATGCTTTGGGTGCTCAGATCAAAGATTTTTATTTAGGATTTATTTATTTTATAGAGCACTGAATACTATTTCATTAGTGAAATTTTAATAATCATGCTAGCTGAATTATAATTTTAAAGACGTTCTGTTATCTATGCAACAAACATTTAAATTCGAGTCGGATTAAATTATGACTAAAATCGTATTTCGATGAATTATTCACAGAAGTTTTATTTCTATAGATGATCTAATAACGAAATAAAAACTCCATAAAGATTTCTCTTAAAGCATAATATACATATGTCGCAAGATTGGGTAGGGGAAATTGTTGCAGTTTGTTTGTTTTATTTAATGGCCCTGCTATCAAATAGTGTATACTCTCTATAATGTTTTGGTTAATCAATTTATGGAGTTCGCTTTTCGCTAACATACCACATGGTCATCAGTGTTTGCAAACGAAACTAAAGTAGAAAGTTTGATTAGTTTTGACCGCATAAAAAAGGATGTACAATTCACATAGAGTTTTCGAAGGGAGGTTTCCGATTTGAATGGATTACAAAAGGCGTAATGAAAACTCGTGCAAAGTAAACTAACATGTGTGGATGTTCCTTTTTTTAAGGGACAACGGGGGACGACCGCGAGAGAAATTTATTATGGAGCCTTTTGAAGGAAAAGACATTTGTACTCAACTTTTATTAGGGTGATATGAACAAATAGTACATAATTATTTACAGATGGAATTATAATTGAATGATGCTTTTAGTTTTTAGGGATCCGAACTTGCAAGAGGATAATACTTTCACTCGTGTATAAACCATCCAAAGTCCTTTATTTTTCTGATGGACATGTAAATTTATAATTTCGAAATATCCACGAATCTCAAGTGGTTTTTCAAGCTAATAGGTCCGTATTCGAGCGAGCACTAAACACCTGGTCTTATTTTTATAGAAATCCCACTGGCAGGTGGTGGATTCGGGCCTCCGGTCGCATCTAACCTAAGAAGGACAGCAGCTGCTGTACCATTTTCGAGTTTTTGATTACCTACACCGAATGAGATATAACACGAACCACATGTCTTCTCCTTCATACAAGTGCGTTTAATATTAAGCATCTTTCGAGAAACACAATGGACACTTCCTTAGGGGATTCGGATTCAAAACAATAATTCCATTCTGACTCGAATATTAATCAGAGGAAGTAACAACATTAGAACAATATTTATTCGACAACAAATTTCGACCTTCGAATCCAAGACATATCGAAAATAATTAATCCTTTAGATGAATTGTTCCGTTTCACTTTCACGTATTTATAGGTGCATTAAAGGGCTCTTGATATCCCAAATATTGACAACCCCGAGAGACCGGCGTGGGAGGTAAATAACCAGGAAATCCCTTCGATAAATTCATTTTCTAACTTAAACACCACCTCAAATGGCTCACCTAAAGGGATCACTACGAAATTGGCGCACTGGTATCACTAATTTTAGCAAAAACACCAACAATCACTACACTTTACAAATGCCGGGAGGATTTATACGTACACCCGCACCACACGCAAACTGACTAAACGCAGAATATCATGACAAAACAGAACACTACGCCTTTTCCGAAGACAGCCGAACGAGGGGGAACGTGGACGAGCTGGCTCGGTCTTGTAGCGTGGGAGATACGAAGAAATCACTCGAATCCCAACTGGCTTCCGCAGTAAAGGGTTGTTTGCAGTTGGTTGTTTCGTTGTATATCGCTGTAACTATCTTCCTTGTACTGGGGTTGCCTAGTAGCTCGTGCTTCGACATTCTGGAAGTAGAAAAAGAAAAATCAATTTCACCAGGAACCATTTACGGGGATATTTTAGACACTTGAGTCCAGGAGCAGCTGGCGGAATGGCGCCAATACCAATATCGTTGTATGAAATCTGTATAAAAATTAAAGAATTATTGCAATTTGAAAACGAAATTATTATTACTTATTATTGCTCAATGGTTTAGTTTTTGCTTCTTCTAAATTAGTTTTATTAAAAATGCCAATAAAATGACATTATGGTGGCGAAATGACAGTTCATAATCGTATGCATAAATCAAATTAAAAACAGTTTCCTGAAAAATCAAAATTAGAAGTTTGGATATGGGGTAAATAAAAATAATAATGAGCAATGATACAGAAGTTACCGAAGTTAGCAATAATTCGCAATGCGTGAGTAATAATTTTATAACTGGATCTCTTATACTATGAATATCAAAAATGAAGAAGCTCTGTTTTTTTTAGAATTTTTCATCGTTGAAAGTTATAATGGCTGGAGCAGTTTCCGGGATACTTTCAGCCGTTCTTCTGCAACCGTTTAATGTAATGAAAACGCGTTTGCAAAATCCTCAGGTTTCTTTAAAAGAGTAAGTAAGTACCTGTGCTACAAACGAATAATATCTCTGGTAGAGAAAATGTTGCGTTTTTCGACTAATGGCAAAGCTTCTTTTCCAGTAACAAGCAGAATCGCCACCGATTAATCAAGCTTCTTTCGCATATAAGAAAGCACGAGCATATTTCAGTTTTATGGGCTGGAACTGCCCCTGTAAGTTCTATAATAATTTCTCTAAGTACTCAAGATGTAATTATCCTTGATATTATACTACAAACTTTGATCTCCCACGCACAGAAAATTAATTCTTTTTGGTCAAATTTCAACTTGTATGTTACTTTTGTAGACTGTTATGAGAAGTATCCCCGGTAGTGGAATATATTTTTACATATATGATACAATCAAAGGGAGTTTCTTTTCAACACGATCCCCAAATAATGTGGAATCTTTAGCGGTAGGCATGCTGACGCGTGCTCTTACGGATATTTGTGTTATACCTTTAACAGTAATCAAAACTAGGTAAAAATGTGCAATTGTATAATATTAAAATGTAATTATCAATAACATTAATAGAGTCGAAAGCGGCGTTTACAAATATGACGGTGTGTTAACAGCAATTAAAAATATTTACAAAAATGAGGGGCTCAAAGGATTGAAGTCCGGTCTGTTACCCGTCCTTCTCAGGGATTGTCCGATGTCTGGAATGTACGTAATGTTTTATAATCAAACGCAAAAATTAGTATTGCAAGGTAAAGAAGAAGTACCGTTCGAATGGATGATCCTAAAATAGACTTCACCGCTTTTTTAGATGTTAATCAACAGCCGCCGTTCTATGTGAATTCGGGCTGTGCCGCGTTTTCGGGAGTTCTGGCGACGATAATGACGCATCCCCTGGATGTGCTCAAGACGCAAATGCAATTGTTCCCTAATAAATATTCTGGCATAAAATCCGCCATCACCTACATTTATCTGAAGCACGGGATGCGAGGGTATTTTCAAGGGATCATTCCGAGATTGTTGAAGAGAACGGTTTTCGCGGCGATATCCTGGCCTCTCTACGAAAAAGTGTCCATGAATAATAACATTTCATCGTTAACGTAATTTAATTAGTTAATTTATACTATGGTTCAAAATAATAAAATTTTAAAAACTAAAATTCTCGTTCATCAATCAATGAAAAAAGTTTTTGCTCCAATTAAATTCCAATCATTCAATTAATAATTATAGCAAATCGAAATTTTGACCTGTCTATAAATGGATTGCACTTTATTACTGGTGTACTAGAATTGAACCAAACGCTTATTAATCAGTTGCAAAATCATCCCGTTAGTTTGGTTTGCACAACTGATAAAAGAACCAATTTTTTCGAGAGGGAATTAGAGATGAACGCAATATATACTTCAATTAAAATGACTGACATAATAGACACAACAAAAAATTCATTTGAACGTACATATACCTAGACAAATTCAGCATTAAACAGTAAAATTTTTGACATTTTTTTTAATGTCGAGTTATTCATCGAATTGATCCACAATGTTGTAGACGAACAATACGTTTACAGCAAAAAATAGAGTAGAATGGTAAGCTACAACCAATTTTTATATGGATGAAAGAATTAAGAACGTAAATAAGAATAATTCGTCGGAAGAAGGTGAAAGGAAATTGGTAAGTTTTAAAGACAGAAAGAAGTTGATTTATACATCAATTTAATATAATAAACTTTAAAATATTGCAGCATTTTCCATCGGTAACAGTTTTTCTTACTGGCTCTCTTGGTGCAGTTCTTTGTTCCGTGCTGCTCCAGCCGTTTGATGTTATAAAAACGCGTTTACAAAATCCAGATACACCACTCAAAGGGTAAATTATCGCTGGGGAATTCGTTAAATAATATAAAAACTCATGTCTGACTTTTTAGAAGCAAAGTTAGATTTCGTATTATTAACATACTTTATAATATCTACAAACACGAGCACATCACTGCCTTATGGTATGGAACTTCCGCCGTAAGTATTCCCATTTTCTTCACGTAAAAGAAATAATGATAATATTTTTAGACTATTTTACGAGGTCTACCCGCAGGAGGTATTTATTTTTGTACATACGATTGGATGAGAGGGTGCTTTTACAGAAATCAATCGTTGACACCTTTTCAACACACTATTGCAGCGATGACTGCTAGAGCTATAACAGATATAGCAGTGATACCTTTCTCGGTTGTTAAAACGAGGTAATGATGTGAATCATTCCCTTTGGAGCCCAAGTAATAAGGTTAATTTTTTTAGGATAGAAAGTGGCATTTTTCGTTACAGCAACCCTGTTGTAGGGCTAACGCACATTTATCGCAAAGAAGGGCTAGGAGGAATGACGTCTGGTTTGCTACCGATTTTAGCGCGAGACCTCCCCATGTCTGGAATATACATATTTTTTTACAAGCAGGCCAAATCGGCCATACCTTATAGTAAGATCGGGAACATATTTATTCACGCTCGCCGCCCTTTCAGTTTGAACATGATTTCAGATTTTCGGAAGAGCAACGAGAACTTGGCTAATTCGCTTTCTGCGGGAATAGGCGCCACTTTGTCTTCGTTCGTGACACATCCACCTGATGTTTTAAAGACCCAAATGCAGTTATATCCCAATAAAAATCCAACTTTAGTTTCCGTGGTAAAAAACGTTTACAAAGAGCACGGTTTGAAAGGATTCTATCACGGCATAGTACCGAGAGTAATGAAACGTGCAGTATTTGCGGCTGTAGCTTGGACCCTTTATGAGAAAGTAAAAACAAGGAAGAAGGTTTAAGTTTTGTATTATTTAAATGTACAATAAATTTATAGGTAATTCAACGGTTTTCTATCACTGAAAAATTTGTTTTCCGACAAAAATAAAAGGTGTAGGACGATTACTTACATACCTATACCATATTTTGAGGATATTTTTTTACAATAAGTTTTACTAACCATCGGTTTGAATTGTTATTTTTTATAAGAGCCAACTTATTGTTAGTTTTCTTGAAAATTTCAAATCCCTAACACTCGGTCCATAAAAAAAATTGTTTTACTCAAATACTATGAGATGATTTTTGCAGACACAAAAAATGCTATAAATGAATACAGCTTTCCATATAAAAGAATTGGGTGACCAGGAGCGGCCCTAAAGAAAAATACGAAGTCATTTATGGTAGGATAAGGGTGAATTTTACTCTTCCATGATTTCAGTAGGTGTAATTTTTATTTTGAACAATGGCTCTTCAATTAAAAGTACTACATACCAATTTTATAAAAATCGAAGCGTCTTTGAGTTATTAATAAAAAATGAAAATTTTCTTTCAACTTTGAAGCTTCCTCAAAGGCAAGCGAAAAACTTATTTTGATCTCTCCAACACATAATGTCGAACACAGTAGCTCTGTGTACATGAAATTTTTTGACACCCTGTATAATTTTATTTATATAATTTCAATCAATTTTATCACAACAAATGAAAGTAATGAGAGCCTCCTTATTCATTTTGAATAGTTTACATCGGCGCAACCGGGTATTGGGATTAAAATCAGGTAATATCGGCGCAATCGTACCCTGTCCAAATAATGCATAATTCTGCTAAAACTTAGGTAATTATTAAAAAGTGCAATATCAAATGTAACTCTTTATTAACAATACGAACAGGGATAAAAATATTTACGTTTTTACTTTAAAACAAAATTGATGATATTTACAAATAAACTGCCAAATGTAGTAACGATATCAACGAATATTAGGTAAGTATATCCTAACGATCACAATAAAGAATGGTACTTTCAAATGCTAACAATTTCTACTAAAATCTAGTAACACTTAAGTACAAAAATAGAAAATATAGGAATACACTTTGCACGATAAGTTATAGATGGCTAGCCTTAGGACATCTTTATAATTTCAAAACCTTAAGAGACTGGTTTATCAGTGATGTTTTAAGCATAAACAAGTGAATCACTAAGAATTTAACTTAAGTAAATAAGTAAGTTTAAGTTAAGAGCATTAAGTAAATAATATAGAATGTTTCGACAGATGTTTTAAATAAAACCAATAGTAGGAAGGCACTTATTGAGGTCTACGTTCGAAAAAAATAATAAAAAAACTTAAATATAATACCTACACATAAAAGTAATTTCATTTGTAAATAACTACGTTTAAAATTCTTTATGGACTAATTCATTTTAAAAGACTAGCCTCTATAATATACAAACAAATTACGTCTTAAAAGACGTATTGGCATATTTTTTGCGAAAAACTCCTTCACTCAATGCATCAAGCTAATCCTGTATCTCTAGACATACTATAGAATATCGAATGTTCATTCGCCAATAAATTAGCAGGCGAATCGAATTCCGCAATTTCCCCTTTATCCAAGACTATAACGCGATCTGAATCCATAATAGTATTCAACCTGTGAGCTATAGTAAGTACAGTGCACTCCTTAAATTCGGTTCTGATTGTTTTTTGTATAAGATCATCGGTTTCGAGATCGACAGCTGCGGTTGCCTCATCTAAAACAAGTATCTTGGTCTTTCTAAGTAGAGCTCTAGCAAGACAAATTAGCTGTCTTTGCCCCACTGATAGATTTTCTCCACCTTCTGATATCTCGTGATTTAATCCTGCACTTAAACCTGCGAGAAAAATGTCGGTAAATAACATTCCAATTTTTTAAGGGCATTATCGGTACCTTTTACGAATTCTTTAAGATGAGCGTGCTCCAACGATCGCCAAACTTCTTCGTCGCTATGAGAATCGAAGGGATCTAAATTCATGCGTAAAGAGCCAGAAAATAATACGGCATCCTGAGGTATAATCGTCAGCTTCGATCTTAGAGCGTGCAAACCCAATTCATCGATTTGCACGCCGTCTATAAATATGTTTCCTTGAGCAGCTTCAATGATTCTGAAATGTTGAAAATTAAAACCACCAAGAAGTTTGTTAATGCTTAACTAAAAAGTACCTGAATAAGGCCAAAGTTAAACTGGATTTTCCGGCTCCCGTTCGTCCAACAATTCCGACCTTTTCGCCGCCCTTAATTTCAAAATCGACGTTCTTCAAAACGAGATCCAAGCCTTGCCTGTATCTCACCGAATAGTTTTTGAAAGACACGGTTCCGTTCATCGGCCATTTCGGCGACGGGTTCTTGCTGGGTATGTCCCAAGCCGCCTCCTGCTGCGCCTCCGCGTACTCCTTTATACGTTCTACGGCCACAATGTTTGTCTCGACATCGGACGTCATTCTGACCAGCCAGTTGAGTATTTGGGTGATCTGTAAAAGACATTTAATGATTAATTTCAAGCGGCAAACACAACGAATCGTTCGTACTTGTAGCGAGTAGGTGATCGATAGACCAACCAAACCAGCTTGGGAATCTGGAGTTCTTCCGATGACTGCGAACAACGCGGCAAAGAATATTATCAAATTTCCCAGCATTTCCAATCGGACGGCAAGCCATCGGTTCGAGATGATGCCGGGATAGTAGCATTTCTGGTTCAAATCGACTCTGTATTCAGACTCTTTTATGAATCTGTCTTGTTGATTGTACGCTCTGATGGCGTGTGCGCCCGACACCGTTTCGCTAAAGTGCGAATAGATCGGAGATCTCGAAACGGATTCCAAACGTTTCACTTGCCTGGACGTGGCTACGTAAAATCTTTGAATGAAGCCGTATACTAAACACAATGGTACGATTGCGGCCAGGAACAAAGGTGTCGTGTAACTGATTACGCATAATGTACCAATAACCTGGAAAATTCAGTTATAAAAATGTCTGCATTAAATATCCAACACGTTATTTCGAAAAAGAGCAGTTATATTTAAATTTAACGTCTATTTAAATTTAGAAATGCGTAATAGCAGAAGTATGTTAAAGAAATTATGAAATAATACGAAACTTAAAATTTTGGTCAATATCGTTAGCATGAAACAATAGTATTAAAACTATTAAAATAAAATTATATGGTTCTTAGATCTTATATAAATTTAGCACAACGTTATAAATTTACGCAAAAATTTCAAAATTTACATCATTTTAACAAATCAAAGCAGGTAAGTTATATTCATAAAAGCTAATTGTATACCTGTTGTTTCTTTAGTATTACCAGAATACTTGTAACAATTTCTCTGAACCAAACAAAAACAAAGACAAAAAGAGCAACAATAAAGTCTTATACCTCGAATAAACACATAAATCCGTCACCAAAGCTCCACGGTAACTTTTCATCTAGAACCTCAACGTCTTTCGAAAATCGCGACAATATGCGCCCCAAAGGATTCGTATCGTAAAAAGATACAGGTAATCTTAAACTACCGCTGAGTAACTTGTGATGTAATGCTATGCTCCCTGCGAGAGTTCCTAGACGTAACGATAACTGTGCAAAAACGGCGGGTAGGGCTAAAATTATTTGAAAACAGTTCGTTCAACACAGTGTTCGTAAGTACCAATTGAAACTACACTATTTCGACTTGTAGCCGATACATATTTACAAATGAATTGTTAATATATCTTCTAAATAGCAAAGGTTAAAAAGGTTAATTTAGACAACAAAGTGTCTGTAACAATTTACTTATTATTTAAGGATTTAGTTAATTAGATAGAGTTAATAGGGATAGAGTTAATTACAAAAAACAAACAATTTCTCAATGTTAGTAAGCTTCTAAAATAAAACTATATTAATTAACACATAAATGTGGGAATTGGTAATTGGTATTTTAATTGTAAGGGACAACGCTCTTCGATCTGCTTTTGTGGTAGCAATTTTGCAACATTTTGTAGATACATACATGTTTTTAAAGATGCTTTGGCATCAGTTTACAATGGTTAGAAAAAATTATAATCAATCTAAATCTAAGCAATTAGTAACTACTACAGAAAGTTCAAATTAACTAAATTGGTACCTACAACAACGAAAAAGAATCACCACGAAATGAATCAAAAAATCGCTGCAATCCGCAGAAAATAAGACCCTACATATTAGAAGATCCTCGCGATTGAACAAGAGAAGCCATTGAGATAATACCTAAATCCAAAACAAGCCAACACGGCTATTCCGCGAGAGTAAAGAGAGGAAAAGAGAAAAATAATAAACGTAATAAAAATTTGTACCTCAAGAACACAGTATATTTCATTGGAAACGTACCAGGGTAATTCGTCATCGACTATTTCAACGTCTTTCGAAAACCGGGCCATTATACGTCCCAGTGGATTAGTATCGAAAAAAGTCATTGGTGTCTTTAAAATTCTTTGCAACAAGTTTCGGTGAATTTCAGCGGCCGCTTTAAGAGCTCCCAGCATCAACACTAAATCAACAGCGAAGGCTGGTATCGCTGAAATTATCAGAAAAACGTTAGATTTATCGAACATTAAAAAAATCCAACCTATATCAGCACTGTGGTTTCATTTAGAAGCTCCAAGCGTATATTTTAGAAGCTTTTCAATTATCACATAATTGTTAATTATAAATTAACCCAATACCTTCTGTTCAATTCATTTGTTAATAATTTGTCATTGATTTTTTCCCCTTATCCGGCCAATTATTATTCAGTGTGTGTGTGTAAAATCGCTTACATATATTACAATAGGTGTTTCACAGAATTGGTGCATTACTATGCAAATAGCTTTAAAATAAAAAAAGGTAAATTAAATTGTGATACCGCTAGGTAGTTTTGGAACTGCATTTTTTGCACAAACCCCAAATTTTTGGGAAAACTGTAAAGCATTGTAGACAATAAAACAATAATTATTAATAATAGGAACCAGATACAATATTAAAGTTGAACAGGACATACTACCGTTACAAACAAATTTTACACTGAACGAAATCAACTCGGTAAAAATACCTAGACAACTAAAATATATTAGAAGACATGAATCGACGAAAAAATATTCGTACATAAAACAAGGAATTTAAAAAACAATAGTTCCTGGTACCTAATACAATCTAGGTACAACAAAATTAAAGCTCTACCGGATATTTTACTCGTTCCAAACAAATTTCACACTCAACGAATTCAATTCTACAAATATCTGCACAATAACCAAAATATTGTAGAAGACATTAAACGACAATATATATATTTAAAACAAGAAATATAAAAAAAATAACTCTTAAGTAATACGAACTAAGTACAACAATATTAAAGCCCTAATGAATGTTTTACCCGTTCCAAACAAATTCAATACACGAAATCAATTCGACAAATACCTGCACAACAAGGAAAACATTTCAGAAGACAGTAAACGACAAAAAGAAATAGAAAATGTATACCTCTAAAGAAAAATAGATTAATTCGCTAATGCTATAGGGCAATTGGTTATCAACGACATCGACATCTTTCGAAAAACGACCTAAAATGCGTCCTAATGGAATCGTATCAAAAAAGTGCATCGGTGCCCTCATTACGCCTGCTATCAAATGTTGATGCAATCCTATGGCTCCTTCAAGTAATCCTAAACTTACAGAAATCGCTGCAATAGCGGAAGGCGCCGCTAAAATTAATAAATATTATTTATACGCTGACGCAACCCTTAAAATTATGATAGGTTTAGAATAGTTATTTATCATACAGTATAGTAGGACAATTACACTTTAGAAATATCACCAATCAAACTTGTGCAGGTTTGCCTGGCAGGTATACCGGAACGTGAGTATCCGGCCTTATGTATTTTAAAAGTAATTGTTTTAATAAATACGACCTGTGTTAGACTAGTTAACCTGGACCGTAATGAACATTTATAATTGTCATAATGACAGTTATTATAAAACGAGCAGTATAAATCTACTATAGATGAATTTCAACTGCCTTATAATATATTTTACGGGTTTGGAGGATTTTTATTCACCTATTTATAATTTAATGGGAGAAAAAAGATCCCATTCCACATATTATCAAATTTAATTAGATTTTATGGTCAGTATTATTAACAATTTACTTGCCAGAAAATATTGTTATTTGTTTATTTGTCAATTAAATTTTATAAGGCAAATAATCTAGGTATTTGTACTAGTAAAATACATGAAGGATTAATATAATATACATACTCGAGTATAGAAAATAAGTTAGAATTAGAAAGGTTACCAATCTTCAAAGAAATATTTGCAAAATGTAGAATAAGTTTGACACTTTTATGCAATGATTGCTTTAAACTTCAACAAAAAATCACGTAGTGTTAGTTTGTACAACTTATTATCACATACTATGGCATATTGGTTTCAATGCACAGACAAATCATAAAAGAACATCAACATAACGTACAGAATTAAGCATTTTGAAACTTTAACGACGCAACATTTATACATTCGTGTATGTTTGAAATTTTTAAGACCTGTTACTCAACTTTTTTGTAAGAATTAAAAAGTTAGGTAACAGAAATAAATATTGAATAAATCTTTGTAGTACCTCGAAGGCGCACTCTAACAGATTTAACACGTCCCAAGGTAATTCGTCGTCGACGATTTCAACGTCATTCGAAAACCTAGATAATATACGTCCCATAGGAATCGTGTCGAAGAAACTCAAAGGAGCCTTGAAAATCCCCCTTAATAATTTTTGGTGTACTAGGACAGCTGCCCTAAGACATCCTAGCAGCAACACTAAATCTGTAGCAATGGCTGGAAATGCTAAAATTTTTTGAAATAAAAAACAAAGTATTGGAATGTGACAAGTACTGCGCTGCTGTGGTATTTACATAAATAAGGTTAATGCAATATATTTAGAGGTTATTTAGTTTATTTTTAATTTCTATAGTTTTTTGACTGCTCTTAATCTTTGCCGTTGCCCTTGTTTTACTAAAAGAATATTCATATTGTTTTATTAATGTAAATTTCAATAAGATAAAATTTTTATGTAATAAAAATTTCGTGAAAGTCTAGAAAATGAAGATATTCAAGTATGAATTGAATAGTGAGGAACATTCAAGAATCAAAAGAAAATAAACAAAACTGTAACTGATTAATTATGCGGGAAGAAATGTTAAGTAGAAATGGTTCAAGATGCTAGAAAGTGCTTGAATACAGAGTATGAACGAAAAAGGACCTTCCAAGTACCTGATATAAAAGGTACATAACTCCAACAAGGATATGTCTTAACGTTTCATCCACATCAAAAATATCTTTAGAAACGCGAGACATGATTCTGCCTACAGGAATTGTATCGAACATTGACATCGGCATACGTAAAATTCCAGTTAGTAAAATATCATGCATCGCTATTGCGGCTCGGAGCATACCGATATCCGGAATTAGAGTGGTTATGATATTGATAATACCTGAAATAATACGAAAAAAACTGGAACAATTTAGAAAAAAAGCTATAGGTATGTTTCGATAATCGGTATTAAGCAATAAACTAAAAAATATTACGATATAACATTTTAACTATTAGTGCAACTATTTGAGTTGTATTGCAAAATATTTTTAAATGCAGCTTTTAATTTTTATGTCTATGTTATGTTCTCTAATTAAGCAACACAAAGTATCAACTGCCATGTAGAGGTTCCCTTCGATCAGTGTGATAAAACAGTGCTACCTTATAAAATAACTACTAGGTATTCATGTAATAATATGCGAATTCAAAAAATTTCTAATTTAAATTCTTTGAAAATTTTCAAAAATCAAAGCGTATTAGTATGTATATTGATTTCGTATTTTATTAAAAAACACAAATTGTTCCCAAAAATTGCGTGCTGAGGGAAAATTCTGCTGTGCAACAATGCAATGAGGAGTGAAAGAAAATATTGATGGCAAATTTAGAAGAGTACATACAAAGAGTAATAATCGGAAAGAATTCCTCATCTGTCGTTAAATGAATTAAATAAAATATTTGAAACAAATCAAAATTAAACCGCAAATTAGACATCCCTATCAGCATTACCAATTAATTTTATCATTTTTAAAATAAATACGTAATTAGAAAACCACGTAATTAATTATCACAGTTAATTCGATATACAATAAGTCTCGTATGAAAATAAATTCCCGGCTTTGACGTTAAAATAATGCATTGCATATTTCCAATTCATTATTACTCCAAACTAAATTTATTCGTGAAACGAATTAAAAATTGCGCAAGGTAAAACGGTCAGATAATATCGGAATAAATAAAGCGTTTTCATACCCTAAACGAGCAATTCACAAATTGAATAATCATGGGAGGCAAAGTCATATCGACAATATCTATATCGGATGAGGTTACCCCAAGAATTCGTCCGATTGGCGTGGTGTCGAAATAGGATGCAGGATACCTAAGTATATTACGTATTAAAGCTTTATGAAGTCGTTTACCAGCGACTATAGCTCCTGTCGTAACAAAATAACCCGAACCGGACAATCCAATTACTGCAAACAAAATTTCATGTTTTAAATTTCGAACGCCCACTCAGTAAAAATCCCCACAAAAAATAATTTCTATATAAATCATTAAATTATTCTCATAAAGTATAAAGTAAAAAATAAAAAAAAAAAGAAAATTCTATTAACAGAACATAATCGAAAATATTTGTGCACAAAATAAGTTTGAATCTTCTCAAAAGCTAAATCCTTACAAAAAACAAATTAAAAATCCCCTCATACTCATACCTATTAATAAAAGGAAAAATAAAAATTATTCGACATACTTCTTGATGCATTTAAATATAACTGCTAAACAAATGAGAGCCTGAGAAAGAGAAGGGGCTAAACCACAAAATCAACTTTTTAATAAAATGAAGCTTTAAGTTATAAAATAATATGACTGCGCGAATTTCAGTAGCATTTTAGACAGACAAGGGATATGCCACAGTTCCAAGGAGTTCGTATTATGGTAGCAGCTATCCAGATCCATTAAAAATAAAAACAACTTGTGTGGCACAGCCCCTTCTCTTACTGAGGCACTCAAATGGAAACAATGCAATCACTCACAATGAAGCCGCTTTCGATAACCTCGTAGCAATTAAACGGCAAATCGATATCGATATCGGTAAGGTCTTTGGAAAATCGGCTGAGTATCCGACCGAGCGGATAAATTTCGAAAAAAAGCATCGGCTGACGCAAGACGTTGTAGAGAAGACCTCTGTGAATTTCGTTAGTAGCGTTTAAAGACGCTATCGTTAAATTTACCTCTGAAGAACAAACGAAAAATGCTACAAATGATGGTACTGTCAACAATTGATCGTTCGGTGTACGGATTTTTTTCATTCAAAGTAAACTAATCTACGAAAATTTCGGTTGGAAAGAACCGAATAAATTTTTTGCTACAGTTAGACAACCATATTTACTAAATTGATTTATTCGTCTAATTATTGTCAATCAGTGATTTCAAAAAATATCCAGTAACTAATATGAAATAACAGAAATCATTGAATTAGTGAAACATTAAAAATACTTATAACAAAATTTCATTCCTATAGTAAATATGGATTAACTGTTGCATGTATGTAAAGGAAGACGAAAAGAAACACTAAAATATTGAACATTCAATACAGCTACGCTAAAATGCTAACGAAAAAGCGAAATAAAAAACTGAGCTAAAATTAGAAATATTTGAAGATTGGGCGATACAAATATACATGTATAAACTTGACGAAACCATAAATTCTTTCTTTACTTGCGAAGGACACATTAAAAATGAAATAAAGACGATTTAAATGACAACCCAAAAATTTCAACAAATTTACAGAAATTTATAGAAAAGAATCAATATCATAAATAAAGCCTGTTCTTAAGAGCATACTGTATTAAGAGCCTATTGTTCACTATACGTTAGGTTTTGTCAAATTTATTTTTACGTAAAAAAATGTTTATTTACTTGCATTGATGAGACAATTATTGTAAACGAGTAATGTATGTTCAATTAACGAAATGTATATTTAGGTATGTGTGTATAATTTACTTAGAAGCCAAAATTGGAAAAAAAATAATGGAACAATCCGAAAAATCATTAAATTTAGTGCAAAAATCACGAATAGTGAAACAACACTTAATTTCTTTTTTACATAGTCACCAAGAAATATTTTTTAGATGTCTGAAATATTATATTATATAAATATACTGATTCAAACTTATCATTGTACAAAATGTGTATTGTGCCAAAATTAATTATTATGTATTATTATTAATATTAGACCCATCCCATTTTCCCTATTAAAGAAGATATTTACTCATTCAGACCGTTTAGTAAATATAACTGCACTTGTAAATAAAACTACTTATATCGTAAATCGAATTTTCACTAACCGAATAAAAACAATTCACCCAACCTCTTAAGGTCATGGGTAGAACATTATCCAGTGTATCGACGTCCTTTCCGAATCTATTCAATATTCGTCCTAAAGGGGTAACGTCGAAAAATGTGGTACACGGAGTTCTCAAAACATTGTTGAGCATTAAGTTATGCATGAGTTTAGCGGCTCTTAATGTACCAATGTATAACGTCAACGAAGCGAACAATACAGTTATAACTGAAAACCGAAAAATGGTATAACCTACGTTCATTAAATTCTAATAATTACAATTGAAGGATTAACAAATTGATATATGTATAATAATTTGATTAAATAAATATTAAATGTAAGGGACGAAAACAGAATTGACAAAAAACCAAAGCCAACAATAATTAAAAAAGCTCAAATATTAATAATAATGAAAATCAAATAAAGAAGCAAAAATAAGGCAAAAGCTCATCTGAATAAATCGTAAAGAAAAAAACACCTTCCGCATATTATAAATTATTAGACTTCAATTTTAAAACAATGACTCCCTAATCCCGTGTAAGGCGAAACAAAATAGTGTAACAATCAATGATGAACCAGGGAAACGACATTTTGCAAATATTTGAAATATTATTCATTAAGGTCAAAATTCAACCAATAAAGACATCAGTAAGGAAACTGAAAATTAAAATATTTAACAAAAAATTAATCTAACGGATATCTATTTAATGTAATTTTTTTATTTATTATTGTTATTAATAAATATTAATTTTTCTATACAGGGTCCCAAAATTCCGTGTACCTAGAGATACTGTATGTAGGTGTATCAAGTCGATTAAGCCAAAATTACCTATATCACAAAGTTCTTCATTTGCCTCTGAGGAATCATCAAATTTGAAAGAAAATTTTAATTTTTTTTAATAACTCTAAGACGCTTCGATAGATTTTTAGAAAATTTTGTATGAACTTATTTTAATTGAAGAGCCCTTGTTCAAACCAAAAATAACACCTACTGTAATCATGGAAGAGTAAAAACCACCCTCACACTACTATAAATGAGATTGTATTATTTTGAGAGCCGTCCCTGGTACCCCAATTTTTTGTATGGAGAGCTGTATTCATTATTACAGCACTTTTTATCTCTTGCAAAAAACACGAACCCCCATGGTATTTGAGTAAAAAAAAATTATGAATAAGGGTAGTGATTTAAAATTTTCAAAAAAACTAAGCGTGCGGTTATAACTATCGCAACTCGAATATTGTCGATTTTAACGCTATTACAATAGCTGTTTTCGCGGAGCACATCCCGAACGCATTCGGAGGGACTTCACAGGCGCACTTAAAATTTGAATGACTTAAAAAATATAAATAAATTTGAAGTGCGCCTGTGAAGTCCCTCCGAATGCGTTCGGGATGTCAAAAAAGCAGCTCCGCGAAAACAGCTAATAAAAAAATCATCAATAGGCACAGGTATTGACTGAAAATTTACAATTAAAGAGTAGGATATTTTTTTACAATAAGTCCCTAACCATCTGTTTCTCAGACTTTTTTTGATCCCACCAACATACAGTACCTCTATGTACACGGAATTTTGGGACACACTGTATATAAAATTAAATTTATTGGAAATACTCAGTGTAAACATTAGTGTAAGTACACTAAATAATATGTTAAGAATGTTCGGTCAATCAAACGTGCAGTAATCCCTTATTTGTGTAAAAAGTGTAGTGTGTAGTGTTTCTAAATTGGTATATTACCTCTACATGAACTCAATAGTCTATAGTATATCGTGTTAATTCTTTTGATTTATGTTTTAAAATTGCAAGTCTATAAAACAGTATATTAGAATTAGAATACATTTAAAATTATAGAGGCTAATAGTCCTAACCTTAAAGCCGAATAAGTTTAATCGCACTATTAGATATTTGTAATACGAGCCTACTTTTTAAATTAAAATTTATAGGTGTTACTATTAAAAACGATTCACATTGAATCTAATCTTTAGTAAATACAGTAAATACATCTTTAGTAAAGGGCAGATTATGATGAATACATTTTAGTTTACTTCATTTTTATGACAGCCTACTATCTAAAAATTAATTCAACAAAAAACACAAAGTGCAATCTGATTAACAAAAATCCTTGTAAAGTGTGTCTAGTCTTTTACAGTACATAATACATACAGAATATTCGTGATTACACTTCATTCTAGTCAAGATTGAATGTTGTTGTAAATATCCATAAAATACTTATTAAAAACTAAGTGTATGTTATGGTTATTTTTGAACACACTTGTGTAATAATACCCCTAGTAAAGTATGTAGTTTATTTTAACCTTCGTATCAACAAATAATTTAACTTGACGATTATAAAAGGATAAATTAAAATATAATAAACATGCACTAAAATTATTTTGTAGTTTTTGAAAATACTTAGTAATATTAATTTTGTAGCATTCAAAAGTAACTTTTATGAATAGAAAAATTCTATTAAAATTGCAAGTAATATTGATAAGGCATTCGGACTCCCACAGCCTAGATAAAGTACGTTACTATGCAATGTTCGAAATAAGAAATTTGGCTGAGATTAAATGAAAAATAAAATCGCAAGTTATTTTTCTCCAAGGCAATCACGGTACAGTATAAGGTCATTTAGGTTAATTAGTTTCTTATCCAGTGTTAGTGGGTATTTAAATCAATGATATTATAAAAAGCATGCCAATGTGAAAAAGTAAAGCAATACATCAATCAATAACCCTAGAGCAGCCAAGGCTAAAGAAAAATGCAAATTAAAGGAAACATGCACATAAATAATTTAAATATTCTCACATTGTAAGTACATACAGTGTTCCGAAGTTAATGCATCAAAATTCGGTCACAACAAAACAGAATCCGATTTTTTTTCATTGTTGGTGAAAGCTTAGGGTGGATTTCCAATACAATGAAATCCGCCCTAAAATAATTTCTTTTCCTTTTTTCTTTGACTAAATTTAGTAGCATTAATTTCGGCATACCACATGTATGTGTAAGAGAACCAAAATAATCATACAAACTTAACAAAATCTGGGATTATCTATCCAACAATCAATTTTTTTACTGTTAATTTAATATCAGCGCTTCTTTCGTTAGATCCCTCTTAATTAAAGAACTATATTAACAGTAGAAAAACTACTGTTCTTCAAGAAAATAATAATCATAATAATACTGTAAAAATCATGCAACTATTGAATCGGATAACTGACCTTGGCCCAATCCAAGGGCACCATATACACCAAGATACATGTCCCTTTTTCCTGCATCGACTGTTCCATCAGCCGCAATCTGATCTTTATCGTCCGCCCAAATCCCCAACCAAACGTTCGAACCGATTTGGAAACCTTGGTAGATCAAATTGAATATTAACGTCGACAACATAAACATTATTCCTATCGATTTCAGGTAATGCTTGTAAACAGCCCAACGAACGTTGCCTGTTTCGGCCTTTTCTACTTCTATTAATTTCTCGCCCTTTTGCGGCAGCTTTTTAGAATCCACAGATGATTTCCTTCCGCTTTTATCCATGCTGTTCAATCTTTGTATCGAACCGTTGCCCAAATGGTCCGAACTGGTATCTGAATGTGATTCAGAAATTCGTGACCTGTGCCTGATTAGTTTCTTGTTCAATTCTTCGGGTAAGTGGCTTTCGCTTAGTTGGTCTTTGAGTTCGTCGAATTCTACAAACAGAAAATAACTATTATTTTTCTAATTCGTATAATTTTAAATTTCCTTTGTAGTTTCTACTGCATGCTTTAAAAACGGGTAATTTTTTGCAATATTTTTGAGGGACAGTAGATAATCGTCTATAATATCAACCTGATTATATAACTAGATTTATTTTTCTATAGACAAAATTCATGCAATAAAAAATCGGAAAAGGATAAATGAGGAAAATATCTTCTAAATGAATCTAGAAAAATGAACGAAAAAGCAAATTAAATTGAAATCAAGCATACTCAAATGCGAAGTGAAAATTGAATTCCAACTTTCGTCCAACTCCAAAATATATCAAAAAACCCAAAAAAATAAAATAATGTCCAGAAAACTAGTTGACCCCAAATTAAAAAAATCCATTGACTAGGAGGAGTAGAAGGATCAGTAGAACTCGAAACTTAAACATACATATGAGTTATACCATGTATAAACTCCGATCTGAAGACGGCGTCAAGGCACTAAAACATACTTATCTAATTCATTTACTTAGAAATTGAATTTTTCGTTCTACTGACCCTATCCTGTACCAACAAAATAAAATAAAATTCATGTGAATAAAAACAAATAAAAATATTAGTGAAAAGTAAACACCACTAATATTAAATAGCAAACAACATACCATCTTTTTTAACTTTAGAACCTATAAAAATGGAAAACCGTTACTAGTTTATAAGTACTTTTGTAATGGAAGCAAAATGCGTTGTAGCTAACTAATCAAATAATTCTTGCAAATTTCGATACCTGATGAAGCATTTTTATTGAAATGTAAAACCATTTTGTTTCCACTTGTTTAAAGAAAATATTATTTGAAACATAGAAAACGGAATTATAATATATTGATTTTTGATCTTAAAAATCTCTGTAGCCGACAAGTACAGTGATATAATAAGAGTTCACTACTACTATAAAACCACATTGTCATTCGTTAAATCTACGTTTCAAATAATTTTACTACAAATTTTAGCCTTCACTTATTTTAATAATTAATTTACCTTCTGCCGTTTCGGCTTCCTCGGTGATGTGTTGTATCAAGAAATCGGCAAACGCTCCCTTCTTATCCATCAATTCCTGGTACGTTCCAGTTTCCGAAACTTCGCCGTTTTTCAATACGATGATTTTGTCCGTTTGCGGCAGATAGGTGATACCGTGAGTGACCAGCATCCTCGTCTTATTCTTCAGCAGACCCGTCGGACCTATGACCTTCTCGAAAATGTGTTTCCCAACGTGACTGTCCACGGCGCTCAGAGGATCGTCCAGAAAGTATATGTCCGCATTCGAGTAAACCGCCCTGGCCAAGCTGACTCGCTGCTTCTGCCCGCCCGAAAGATTGATACCTTAAATATAATTAATTCCATGATTACAACATTCAATAGCACTTTGATAAATCATTTAGTTAAACTAACAGAGTTTCATGTACTATACACAGTGCGCATAAGAACTTGGTAGCTTCGGCCAGTAGAAATTTGAATTGCATACCTTTTTCTCCTATTTCAGTTTGATCACCAGCAGGTAACATATCGAAATCCGGTTTAAGGGCGCACGCTTCGATAACGTCGTTGTATACAGATTTATTGTAGGGTTTCCCAAACAGAACGTTGTCCCGAAGGGTGGCGTTTTGAATCCAAGCTTGCTGAGATACGTAGGCGATATTCCCGTATGTATTAACAGTGCCGGAGATCTTATCCATTTCTCCTAGAAAAGCGGACACCAAACTCGATTTGCCCGATCCCACTGTACCCACAACGGCCGTGAGGGTTTTCTTTTTGAGTTTGATGTTGATGTTTTTGAGCACCGGCTCGCTTCCCCATGAGAAGTTTCCGTTTTGAATGAGTAAAGGTTCTTTAAAGGAAAGCAATTATTAGGTGAGTTTGAAATGATAGATAAATTCAAATTAACTGACCTTCGGTAGGTTCATGATGCACATTGTCAGGATCGAGTTCTTCGGCATTCATGAATTTGTTTATCCTTTTAACAGATACCCATGTCTAATTTTGAATAAAAAATTCGTTAATATTTATTCGAAAATTAATATACCGCAACCTAAGGCAAGCTTTTAGGAAATACTAGCGAGCTAGCATATATCCTAATTTCCAGAAAGAACGATTTTATAAGGAGTTTACAGTGTAAACATATCGTACAATACTTAGATTTAACTGGATAGTCTTTGTAACTCAATATTAAATCGTATCTAACTAAGTAAGAACCAAAAACCATAAATTTATAGGTAATAAAAAATGATAATTTAATTAATACAATCAACAAATTTCCTTATTTCTATTCAAACGGAAATAATTAAAAACTCAACAAACCAAATATTATTTATGTATAAAAAATAAGGAAAAATGTATCAGTTTTGTATCAGTAGTTAATTTATGAAATGGGTAAGTAAATAATTGCTTACTTGAATTAATTGCGATAACATCATGGGTAACATGCTCAGCGGAAATCTTATGATATTGAAGAGAGAAATAGAAACATAGGCTTTATTGGCGTCTAATATGTTTTTTTCATCAACCAAAACGTAGGTAGCAAAAGTGACTAGCGATACCTAAGAAATTGTTAAATTTTAATTAGAAATAATAGTTGAAACCGACACCACCAGTTTACATATTTAACAAATTCATCAATTTGATCAAATTTAAAAAAAAAAATAACATTCAAACACGAATTGTTCGTTACTAACAGAAAATATCATCAAATTGACCAATCATATTTTAATAAGAAGATCCTTGAAAAGGCCTAAATCAAGATCGAAATGAGGCAGCCATTTCAGGGCAACGACCATGGAAGTTGTTACATATTCACGATTATCTCAAATTTAAAAGAAACAAAAGCCTGGAGCACCATTCTGTTTTGTAGCTAAAATGTAGATGAATATCGTAGCGTCATGCTCTTCATTTAAAATTGTTTACCTCTACACAATATACCAATAGCATTGGTAAAAGAGCCAAGGGCATTCCGATTATAGAAAATAAAGCCATCGCTTTAAATACTTTCTCTATCGTTAAAACATTATTTACCGGATCGGTGAAGACGTAGGTCATAAATGTAACCAATGTTACCTATATTAACCAACAATAAACCTATTATAAACAAACAAAATAAAATATAGTTCATACTTTTCACGAATAAAATAAAGGCCCAATAAACCTGAATAATACATAGGTAAAACATGTAGTATAATTAAATTGCGAAAAAAAAATAATTAGATTAATAATTTATCAAACTATCACTCACCAAGAATGGAGCGCATGACCATATAAATGAAGTACCAGCATTCAAATATGCTGCCTGCCTGAGAACTTTTATTTCTTTGTTTCTAATCTTCAAAACTTGCTCTTCGAAACTGTGTTCCCAAGCGTACAGCTTCAAAACTTTGATGCCGTTCAAAATTTCGTTCATCAATTTAACGCGTTCGTCTTTGTTTTTCATTTGCTTGACTTGTAGAGTTTTCGCTTTGTTGGCTATGAATCCGTTTACGGGGATTAAAATTATCATGACCGCGAGACCGGCCAATACGGACGGACCCAATTCTTTCCACAAGAAATACAACGACAGACAAATTTGCAGCGGCGCCGACCAAATCATGTTCAAGTAACTGATCAAATCCATGAATTTTTGCGCATCGACGGCCATCAGATTCACTATTTCTCCCACGGTGCTTTCCTTGCGAGCGCTGTTAGAAATCCTAAGGGCTTTTCTGTAAATTGCGGAAACCAGAACTGTTCGAATTCTCATGCCGACGAGGAACATGCGGTTGAAATATTGGGCCAACAACAGAGTTTGAATTGTAACCACTACAAACAGCAACGCCACATATGAATAACCCTTCCATACGGGTTCCTGGTTCTTAATATACGAGATCAGGAATCTACAAAATATGAGTTAATAAATTAATTCCGCCACGACTAAAGAAAAATTATTCCTGATAATTTAAATGGAAAATTTTGTGTAATATAGATTTAGGGATTTTTATGTAACTTACCCCAAAACTTGCGGAGATACAAATACTAAAATGTCTTGACAGAATTTTAGAAATGCTCCAAAGAAAAAGACAGGACCGAAACACTTGATCAAAGCTGGAAGAACTGACGCCTGTTTTTTCGGTTTGCTACTGAGAAAATCCACATGATCTGAGTCAGATTTAAATTTTACTTGACCCGTAGGGTTGGGAGAGGAACTGTAATTATTGAATATCTGTTTATAGCTAAGTTTTCTTAAAATTAGGTTCAAAGCTCTACAAAAACTACAAAGCATTTATTAAACGGCAGGCTACGATAAGCTCCTCAACCAAAGCCACAAGCGCTATTAAATAAGGACGAAAGATGCAGTCAAATTCTACTGCTGAATAAAAATAATCCACATGTTATGATGGTTTTCCATTAAAAGGACAGTACAGTTTGTTTTCTGGAACCTGGCAAAAAAAAACCGAAACAAACCTAAAACTCCTTTACTTATCCATTATCACTTTCGAGCGGGACTCGAAAAAACAACACTCAAACTGTCGAAAACTTAACAGACTTCAAAAAGTTTCATTCGACATGAGTTTAAGTTTTGTCTCTTTAATAGAAAACCGCCATTATATTAATATTACAATCGCCAGTAAACAATTAGGTCAACAATGCGTATAACAACTAATAAAAGCAACTAGAACAGTGACAATATAATACAACCAAATACCTTTCAGCTTTCTGTAAAGTTTCCTTCCAAGCTGTTTCAAATTTCGGCACTAATTCTCTGGAACTATCTTCAATATTCATATCCCAAAGATCTTCAGTAGTTAGAGGTTTTCTGAATCCCTTCCATGCAAGTGCATCGAACCAAGAAAACAGAATACGTGACAAGAAACCAGCACCTTCTTCAGGACATGGTTTCTGCAAATAATAATAATCAAAACAAAGAAACGTAATTAAACGAAATCGTTACCTCTGATAGAGGATACTTCCTCTCTCTTGGAGCTTGATCTGCCACACAATTAAGTAAAAACATTATACAAACCAACGGGTAATAAATTAAATAGCTGGTATAGAAGTAATATTCTGATGGAGGGATTTCATTTCTTTCGGCTTTTCTTATTTCGGAGCGTAGTTGGGGAATACCACAAACCGCCAAAAGTAACCAAAAGAGGAATAATAAACCTGACGTTTGAAGACCATATTTTCTGTTAAAAACCATGATGACCCCAACAAGAATCTAAAAATTGAAATACAGTTTTATTCACAGTCGTTACCAATAAAATAATGTTAATATGATTAGATAGAAATTGGGTGATTAGTTTAATTTGTCTCAAAACTGCAAATGATTAGAATAAATTGCAAGGTTCGAATCTCATTTCTATCAAGTCATCTTAATAAAACAAATTACACTTACGAATGAAAATATTTTCATTAAGGGGGAAATTATATCCACATTAAAAACTTTACTATCTTCTTCTGCTGCTCTCTTGAATGTAGTAACTATATCGCTGATTGTTAAAACTATAAGGGTGGCTGTAACTCCCAATTTTAACAAATTCAGCCAATTCCATGGTATATTCCACCTTTTACTAGAATAGATGTAGTAGCATTCTAAACCTACGAAAAGCCACAAAAAGATGCATGGGATCCAAACCAAAACGGTTTTCTCTAAGCAAGGGGTAAATTCTGGATCTGATGTATTCCATGTTAATTTGGTGTCCTAAAAATAATAATAATAATAAGTCTAACTCAATTACCACAATTATTGTCCTACCCAAAAGGGAGATCCGCAGAATTTGTTTAAAGCAGCAAATGCTTCCGATGAATTGGTTTCAACATTTTCCAAATTTGACACATTTTGAAAATCAGATCTAGTAACATCCAATTCAAATGGAGTTTGAATTTCTGGAGTAACAGTATTCAATTCTGTCAAGTTTTCCATATTCACACAGAAACTAGAAGTAAAAAGATTTTAAATGTAAAAAAATACTAAAAAGTAGATAGCAATACTAAAAAGTGATAACCAGTAAAAATCCAGAACAAATAACCAGAAAAAATCCATTAATTGCTATAATAGTCAATAAAATGATTAATAAAATCAATATATTGTTTAACATTTAAAAATAATATAGGTAATTTAAAACTAAATAAAAAGTAAAGTTTACAACTTACTAAAAAAATATTTTGCATGATAAAACCAAAAGTAGAATTTCATTAAGCTTTTAAATATATAACACATGAAATTATCAAGAACAATTCGAAAATAAATAGTTTAGTTATCTAAATGATCACAGCACAATCTGTTATTTAAAAGCAATTATATGTATTAGTGTTAATTTCATAAGATCATATGGTGTTATAATAGATGATAGTATGCCAAACAAACCATATCATGAATAGGCACTTCTAAATCAATGAGTAATTGCAGAAGTATCATAAATAATAAAGCAAATCATTGTAACATTTCCAATCGATATTTAGAATTTTTTAATAAAACAGCACATCACATTGAACAGTATCAATTAAACTGTGATTCTTTAACTGAATGACCTCCAAATTTTAGCACACAGGTAAAATTTATTTCTAATTATAATAGAACTAAGACTATTGCTGTTCAGTTCAGATTATTGGCTCACCTCTTCAATTCTCTTCAGTCACAAATAGCACATGTCACCTAATATTGCAGTTTCTTCAATCAACGACTAAAATCCACTCCAACGAATTACAACGACAAATACACTGTTTTTATTTTATATTAATAATGAAACTGATGAAAGTATTAATGACAACAAACGAGAGAGTACCCACGTGCCTAACTATTAAGTAACGGTAAAGTGACCCTGCTCAAACTCGATAAAAAAAGAATATTAATAAGATGATAGACATACAAGCAAATCTCGTTGATTGTACCCGTACCAGAACTCAATGGCAAATGACGATGACGAAATTGACGAATGAAGTTAGTTAAAAAATAGACAAGTGACATTGATGAATAAATTCTGATATCTGATTGGTGGAATCACTATTTCTCCTTCTCCCTGATTAGTAAATATAGTAGAGGGGAGTATGTGAGGGGAGGGGAACTTGAAATTCGCTATTACTCTCAATTGTAAAAGGCCTTCGTTTATATATAAAGAAGTGTTGAGAATAACACCGCATATTTTTCCTGAGCAAGTTTAAATTTAAATTGAGACACATGAACGATCAATAGTGGACATAATATATTTCGATTTTATCGTTATTCAACGTCAATAGAACTAGAGAATATTATTTAAGATAAAAAGAAAAAAGAAGAAATGTGAAGACTTGACAAGTTTGACAATTGAATTTCAGTGACAGTGACATGCCTTTTCAAAAGTTTTATCAATTATTCATTTTTTCCAAATAAACAAACTTAACCAAAAGGTTGAAAGGGATTCGAGAATTTACGACTGAAATTAAGATGTCGAAACCTGTATTTTTGGACATCGATTCCAGCATAGTTGAACAGAACCTTCGAATAAGCGTAAGGGGTCTTTAAAATACAATTTTCTCATAATATTTGATATCGTATTATAATTACAGAAAAATTCAGAAGAGGATGACCTAGCTAAGCTGTTTGAACAGAAAAATTATCGTTCTAAGTTAGTAAAGCCATCACCAGGTAAGCAGAAATAACTTTCAAAATTCAGTCCCTTAACAGTGCGAATTATGAACAAGAAAGCTTGTTTTGAAATTGTTCGAAACATCATCTCTAAAATTATTTTTATCTGCCTATTTTTCTTTTTGAACCAGTGAATAAGATCTACCTGGAATACTAAGTTCTGCATGATCAGTATTTATCTTTTTAATAACATAAACCTCTAATAGTTGGATTCATGAATGATTCAAATAATTTATATTTATCAGTTGCACTTGTGGTATTAATGAGTGTTCTTTAAATAATGTGTAGAACATGCTTTTATTCTAATAATAGATCACTAATTTTTGCTTAATATACTAACTGCATTTTTACTTAAAATATGTCTGATATTTGCAATTTTATTATTTTCATTATATAAATGAATTCTCCCTTTTATTTTAATACACTCAGTTCTCTAATGTGAATATTATTAACTAACCCAAATGCCTTAGATGATATACACTTTGGCCAAGTCGGACCACTGCAATTTAGTGTGCGATACAGTTGATTATTTTGCAATGTATATTGAAAGTATTTTCTATTCTCACTATTTTACATTTTAATTGAGGGTTTCTTTCTATAGAGTGTACTGACAAAAATTTGCCTCTCTGTATACTACATATACATAATGAACGGGACAATAACGTTTTGAATCCATAAAGAAAATTAAACGAACTTACAGCAATTCGTTGTATCTGTTTGTTACTTGTGCTTAATTGTCTTGTTATTGATTTTAATGAATGCACCGAGTTGAAAGAATCTGTTAATAACATTTTCCATAGAAGTACCAATAGACATATAAAAAAAAGCAATCAACCTAATTATGTTAGGCACACAACACAATTTGTATGTATAGTGAAAACATTAGTTAATGTACTAATAGCTACTAGTAATATATAAAGTAATTCGAAAATAACAAATTGTTTTACCTCATTTACTTCAGTATGCCACCAGTAATGTATTATAATAAAATATTGATAAAGAAAATACATAGAATTTCAAATGTTATATTTAAGTTGACATCACCACATTTAAATATACTTATACATACCTTAAAAATTACTTGCTAATATTAGCCCGATTTTAATTCAAGTAGATAATAATTAAGTGTTAAACTTTTATTCCCAATGATTTGTCGAGTATACAAAAAAATTTACTCACTTTACTAACCAAAATCACAATATCCGCAATTACTTATCAAATTTTACAAGACAATTATCAACGTTATCACATTATGTAAATTTTAAATATTATTGTTTTTTAACAAGTTCACAGCACCACGACTACAGTAAGAATGAATGGATGTAATAAATACAGTCGAAGAACAGCGCTCAGGTAGCTTCTCTATATTTGTAGAATTTCAATGCAAACTGTCGTTATTTTAATGATTACTTACACCTTATCATTTTCAGTCTATCGAATCATTTTATGGCATATTGCGAGATGTACGGCAATGATGAGAAATGATTATTTTTTTCATTTTTCTAATGGATCCGAAAATTTTTAAATGATTCAAGGTTAACTACAGTTAGAGTACCTACTTTTATTTTCCGCCGATTATGTAAACATTGCAATTTTATCTCCAGGATTGATAGATACTCTTTGCATATACTTTTTTTTTAATACCGCACGATTTATTAGAAAAAATAGTTGCATCCTATAGAATATTTATGCAAATTTCTTCTTCTATTCAAAATCTGGTTGCTATAATCAAGGATATCAAGATTTATTATTTTCTAAATCGAAACTTGTAAATTTTTATTTTTATGTATTCACTATTCTTACATGAAAACTAACTTAAAATTAATTCCGAAAAATGAAAGGTTCAAAAATCGCTAAAATCTCCCTTTTTGGAAATTTATTTTTACCTCTATTATACTTTATACAGGATGTATAAGTGAAAACTATTAAGTAACAAATATTACATTTCATTATTCCGTACCCTCTTTTGAATTTTATTATTACCAATTCTACTAATTCCTTAATTATTGACTTTTGGGCAAAAGTGTATAAGGTATTTTCGATTTAAAATTGACCAAGGAATACCCTCCTAAGCTATGTCCATCGAGTCACGGGACACCCTGTATAATAATAATAAGTAAACACTTTTATCATGCAAGAATAATTTGTTAGAATGTCTACAGTCATAAGCATCAACTGGTACGCAATTTGTTGAACGGTAACATATAATTTTGTTCGTTTTATAACTACATTTTACCTTTAGCAATAAAAAAATTAATGAGTTAATTTTGCAGTGATTCTTTTATGATTTTTTTTTTTGTTAAATGATTTACAAATGCAATACGCACTTTTAAGAAATGTAATTCTAAATAATAACTCCCAAAAAAGTTCATAATATTACTTACTTTTAGTGCTTAAGTAAGTACATCCCTGTAATTTTTATTATACTGCAATCATCTCAAAAAATAAAGGTCAAATTAATTTTTTATTCAGAATTGTATTTCAATAAAATTGTGTACATTATACAAACTATAATAACAGTTGAATGTGTCAATGACATAATACCTAATTATTCTAAGAATAACTTTAGAAATAAAATTACACTAATTTAGTTCTATAGGAATAGAAACAATAATTTAAATTAAAACGAGTTGAAAAGGAAATGCTTTATTAAATTCACTACTTATTTTGGAAAAGGTTGGAACATAATTTTTAGGGAAGTAAAGAAATTTTCCTTATGATAAAGCTATTTGTAATTATGAGTTGTTGACTTTAATTATTGTTAATCCATAGTTTTTAGGAATATATTTTTGCTTAAGAAATAATAGTTTTTAATTAGTGCGTTTAAAATTTGCTACCAACCAATTTAGAGATAATTGCGTGATGTTACGTAACATTATGTCAAGTAAAGTTGTGATAGGCAAGATTATTATGAGTGACGAAGCACTTTGTCCATTTAATTAAATGCCAAATGTTTTATCAAAATTCTATTAATGCATCGATGAAACTCAATATGACTTGACAAATTTTCATCCACATATGGATTTTTTACTTATATGGGCAATTTATAATTATTTCAATTGCGGTTAACAATACTAATACTTCATAAAGCTTTATAAACCGAAACTGGTGCCAAGGACAAAATTACGTATTTATAGTAACATCCTACTTATACTGATTATTTTTGAAGTTATAAACACAATAATTTATATAAGGTTTAGGAGAAAGAATATTTTAAGTAACAAGCAATCTTGATATCCTTGAAGAGTACGATTTGATGAAGAATACCTCGTCTAATCATTAAAAAAATTGTAGGATGTTCCGATCTTAGGTAGTCAATTTATTTTAATGTGCGCAGACATTATGTAATCATTGTTTTAATTTAAATTTGATCTAAACTTTACAAGAAACCTGAGAAAACCCTCATCCTTTTTTACAAAAATACCTATCTACTTATAGTTATTACCAGTCACAAAAATATGTTTTTACTTATTCGAATGTGAAACATTTTTGAGTTTGTAAAAATATGTAAAATCTTACGAATTTATTTACTAGACTCTGCTTATTAATACTAACGAAAATATTAATATGATAAACTCGTACTGTTACATTTAATGCTTTGTCATTTTCACGTATTTATCAGATAAAATCAACAGAATAATATTTGATATAAGAGTAGAACAATGCAAGATGTTTTTTGCTCAAGTGTACATACTCTTAATTAAAAGCATTAAGCAATTATACGAGTATTAAGTCTTAGTAAAAATGATGATTGCCTTAAAATTAATAAATAAGCAGAACTATTGATCTACTCTAGCTGTATTTGACAAACTTATTAAGCGTCTGAACTAATTTATTTTATCAATATACACTCAAGATAATTAGATATTATGTCATAATAATCGTTGAAATTACTAAAATTTAAACGATTGCAAAATACTGGAAGTGAACCTTTTTTAAGCTTCAAAGAATTTCTCATTTTACTTTCCTTTGTGACAATGTCCTTGCGCCAAATTGCCTCAATGGTTCTGAAGGCGGTTTTAGACAAATTAAAACAAAAAATTGATGATACTAACAATTACTTATTTCTTAATTTTTCAAGCCAAACAAATTATTACCTATTGTTGTAAGTTATTAAATCGACGAATTTATGTAAAAAGGGAGAATGTTGTAACTTGCAAAAATCATAGGCAAGTAGAGAGTTTATATATTATGCAAGTATTTTGAGTATATTAATAAAAAGATTAAATGAGGTCATGGTCAAGAAACACAATAAACTAAAAAAAGTCTGTAATTCTTAGGGAAATTTCAAACAAAAACGGTAACTACTGGAACAAAACAAAACTAAACAGTGTCAAGGATCTTACTAAAGCTAATAATAATAGTGGCGAATTTACAGTAATCAGTTCCAATGTTCAGAACACAGTCTTTTAGAGCCTATATGAGTACACATCCTGACTCTTGCCAAACATTACAATAATAAACATAATATATTTCTCTAATAAAATTTATGTTTTCCAGGCTTTTGTATCAAAACACGAGAACTTACCGACAAAGGAAAAGTGTTTGTTAACATATGCCAGACAGATGCCATTCCCCCTCCGAAGGACATTACGACCAAAGAACTTCAGGAAATCCTCGAATCCGACGAGCCGGGGGACTACAGGGTGCCGATGAGCATCGGAGAAATTAGAACGGAAAACGACAAGAAAGGAGAGAAAGCGAAGGTCTGCGATGTCGCTGTGAATCCCTCGTTCTTCAAGAAAGTTACCAACATTCCGGAATTTAAGAATTTCTTCTTGGCAATCGTCTTCCACGGTCTGCAAGACAAGTACAACTTGGAGTTCGTCGAAGAGAAGATCATTTTGCAAAATCGTAAAGTATTCGGTACTCTTCAGACGCATAGGATACAACAAAGGGAAATTGAACAGAAAATGGCTGCCGGGGACAGTAATATGCTGTTATCTGCTTTAGGCGATAAAACACATGCACCTTCGAAGAAACCCCTAATAGAAACTATTTCAAGCGTAGATTCGGTTACTAAAGAACCCCCTTACAGACTATATAAAAAGAAAGATGGACAAAATTGTTTGTATGGTGAATTTCAATTGCCAGAAGTGGTAAGTACTCGTATAAGGAAATCTTGATTGCTCTTATTCTACAGGGTGTTTCAAATAAGGTGACCTCCTTTTTCAGGCCATTGAAAAAAAAAATATGCTCTTTTTTTATGATTATGTCGAAACTACTGGCAAGACTGTAATGAAATTTTGTACGAATATCTTGTATCTTGAAAAAGGATGCCACTGTGAAAAATTTTACTGAGCAAACCCAACTTATTTTATCATGTTCTTCTACCTATTCTAGCAAGGAGATTTCTGAAACATCCTGTACTTTACTACAAGAAAATTATATTTTTTGTTGCAGATCTCAACCAAAGAAATTACACTCGACATTGGTGAAGATAGAATTCTCTTGGAATCAAAATTAAGGGGATATCTTTTAGATATATTCGTACCTTATATTATAAAGCAAAGAAATTGCGCATCCACATTTAATAAAACATCAAAGGTAATTGTGAAAAATTATATTTAAACGAGATTTTCTCATTCAGTAACTTACTTTTTTTTTTTAGATTTTAAAAGTTACAATGCCTCTCGTTGGGGGTTAAATGTTTTATAATATGGTTCGGATGTTTTGGATGGATACGTTTTTGATAATTTACACCAGATGATTTGTATTATTTCAACGTTTTGCTCTAGTCGATTTTGCAATCATTGTTGTTATACATATAAAATTATTTCAGATAAACTTCATATGTTTCAATGTTTATATTCATTTATACAAATCTCGCACCTAATCCATTTATCTTACTTTTGCAATTTTTTATTAAAAAAATTAATATTAAATCTGCCAGTAATTGACCTCAGATCTCAGTTATATAAACGATTTCCTGAAAAATAATATGAAATAAAAAGTACTGACGGTTTTAACATTAACATATCTATTTTAGAAATAAACTATTTTTTCCATAACTTCTTCCTACACTAGAATACATACATTTTGATTAAGGGATCAACGATTACCTTAAAACCTATTTTATAAGCGATATTACTCATTATTAAATGACAGGTTTCCATGTAAACTCGGTATCCTAAAATTATTGAGCATCATTTTCCGCGAGTAATTCCAAGCTTATATTATCGCTTTGTAAAAGTTACAAATAGTTGAAATATTATATTCATATTTATCACAGTTGGTAAAACAGTGAACAATTTTTTATTTTGTATTTGGATGAATCAACAAAATTGACAAGAAAACTTTCAATTTCAAATACGTAAATGATTCTTCCGCAATTTATTTCCCTAATATAGGCATGGAATTTGAATCTTTTAACAAGAACATATTTTGTTTTCTGAACTAGAAAAGCAGTATAGATTTCAAATGCTTACATAATAGAATTCCTTTTTTTTATGTACAAAATCGTGCTCTTTTTTGTATGACATTTTTCAATTTTACTTAATTTTACATCAAATTGATAAAATTGCCATTAAATTCCTATTTCATTGCGTCTTATATGATATGTTCACTTATATTATCAGCCTTTCAAAATAACTCTAAAATATTATTTAAATAACAGAGAACAGCAATGTATTGGACGGAAAATCTATTTTAAAATTACTCTATATGATTTCTAAAAATTGAGTTGTTTGGTTAGATTATATAAATTTAATCCAAGATTTAGCTAGTAATTTAAATTGAATAAAGCCAATAATTGTGTGGTATCGAAACGAAAATAGTATACACCTAATAAATAAAATTAAGAAATTTGCAAGGTTAATAATTAGGTTTTCAGATAAATATGTGCATATGATATTGCGGATTAATTAAGAAATCTAAATGAGAAGTTTCCTTTGGTAATATTTTTTTCAATTGAATGATTGAAACGTTTCAGGAATATCCAAATGTTTTCTAATAGACCATTGTATGGATACAATGCGATTACTATAATTTCTCAAGTTTATGTATATGTTTTCAAGATTGTTTTGTTTTTTCACATGAAACGAGTCCGTCCCAATCAGAAAATCGACAATTTTTGACTAGATAGGTTTATTAACAGGTAATTATCATATTTCTGTAAAAAAGGTTGGCCGTTCAATCCTCAAGAACCTAAATAATTGTGGAATAAGGTACAAAATATTAAACCCTATGAGAGCACATGAAACGAATTTACAGCTCAATTCAACAAAGGTTTTGTGCTTATTTTGTAGTGTATTTTCGGATTTTTTAAGACTGTCTACGTCTTGTTTCAATAGAGCACATAAAAAGTTGTAAGTTAAGTAATTACTAATTTTTTTGGTAAGCAAAACGCATACGAATCCTATAAAAGTTCTCAATATCAGGCAACAAAACATTGTGTAAGAGAGCCACATTATGATGTATGGAGCAGTCAGTTCTGTTGGTTTCATTATGCCTGCCTGATAATTGGTCCATGCGCCTAGTTCAGTTCCAACACTTACTCCCAAAATCATAGCTGTGTCGCCTCTAAAAAAATATAATACAATTTAATATAATTTTTAGCTGTAACATAATCCTCAAGGTTGTAGCTATTATAGAGAATTTACAAAAAATATTTCATATTTTATGGAATTATTTAATTTAATGATATAATTATTATCATTTAATTAGTGAAATTATTTCGTTTCAAGGTTTCTTCTAAAAACTACATTAAAGTATTATATGTTACATTCGTGAACATACCTAGTGGGAGTCCATTTTCCACTATTTGGGTAATATACTATCAACAATACTGCTGATACTACCAGTATTAAGGGAGCAGAGGGGCTTGTGAGAAAATAATGATCTAAATTATCCACCAATGGAACTATTGGAAACATGATTAAAATAGCCAATAGCACACCAACAATGACATCCTAAAAAAGTAGTATCATCAAGTATTTTTAAATATTCGTTTTTTAATACATACCAAAACTGTATGCATGCCTAAATATAGCCTGCTAACACAAATTAATGCACACCATGATGTTGAAATGAATATGCCTAAAGGAATATTATAAAGATATCTATCCATTGTATACAAAATAATAGAAAAAGGTATCGAGACTCCAACCATTGCGTGTGTCGAAGGCATGCCATATTCTAAAGCCCATTTGTTGTGCAAACGAACTACTGGTGGTCCAGGTCTGGGCCATTGGATAATATCCTTCAAAACTTGCCCTAAAATGAAGTATATATAGTATTTATATAAATTTTTTATGCAATTAATTACGATGTAAAATAATGAGAGTACCTAAGTACTGATGTATTTTCTGCTACTTTCAAAAACAACTTCTCTTTATCAATCAAATATAATTATTGATAAAATATTTAGCATATTCATAAGAACAATGAAAAAAATTCAATGCACTGGATTAAAAACATCACGGAGTTATTATTTGATTTTTGAATTCCAATACTGTCTCATGTCTCATCTGGCTTTCTGTTAGGATTCCTAATTTGATTTTACCAAATTCTTGTTGACCTCTAAGATTGTTTAATTTATAACTAATTAATAAATTATACAAACCTATATACATAGCAATACACCAAACTAATACAAATCTCCTTCCTACAGCTCCATCGATGTTCCAAAACCAAAATGGAATGAATGCGGAATAGAACACTTCATCCCCTAAGGCCGTGCCAAAAAGAAAAGTATAGTACCAAAATTTATTTTCTATCGTATAATCTTGATTTTTCTGCTTTAACTTTCGGTTAACACCGAAAAAATCTTGAACTTTGGCTACTAATTCCGGCTGCTTCAGATAATCCATAGTAATAACTTAGCTTTGAGGTACACTTTGCAAATATTTGCTTCCTTGATTACTGAATGTTAAATTTCACTAAGAACCTCATTCTAACATAACCAGAATTTAAATGGTTTGTAATATGAAATTCATATTCAATTAAAACACTTCAAATAAATACAAAGTAAAATCTGAACAATCGAACTACCGCATGGCGCAATGCGCAATGTCAATATGTCATGTGTCGATAAAGTCAAACTACTACTGCTTCTTCTACTTCTAATTTTTCTATGGCCTCTTGCCAAATAGGAGAACCAATCAACCCAAAACCAGTAGATTAATACATAATTCATAAATAACAGATATACAAGGGTCTTCCTACGAAAATTTGACCACCCCTGTATTTTCAAATACGAAGCGCCAGAATATTCGCAACGAAAAGGGCTTTCAAATGATTTATTTTAAGTATAGGGTAGTTTCATTTGAAATTACAAAGTTAGTGTGGATGGGGATTAGGAGGATGAACTGATCAAGTTGGCTTGACCATCAAAAATGCTCCCTCTAAGAACAAAAGTTGACGGGTCTCAGAGAATTTTGAAAAAAAATTTGGGTTCTCTGGTTACAGGGGGGTCAAATTTTCGTTTGGAAGACTGTATATGATAAAAAAGAGTTTATTACTTCAGTTATAACGAGACTCAGAAGAAACAAACAAACGCTGAAATAGTTTATTCATTTTTATTGTACAGAAAATATCATACATCGATTATAATATAATCAAATCACAACATTGATTTTAAATTCCATTTAAATATTTTCATGTTAATAGAACTAGCTCCACACGATTTAGATTTCGCTAGCATTAGACACGTAAAATATAAGTAACTAGGTAATAAGTAGAGAACATTTTAACCAGTTTTGTTTAAATTTTTCATGTCAGTATCACAGATATGAAAATAAACGGAAAACCTAAATAAATTTTGATATAGAAACTATTAACAGAAAAATAGGTCTACTTGAAACCTAAACTACCTATACAGGGTGTTTCATAAGTATTGTATCAAACTGATAGGGATTGTATTTTATGAGGGTATCAAATAAGCAAGTTTGCGCAATAAATCCCTATCCGGAAATTAGTCGTTTGGGCTCCAGGAAAAAAAAATATAGCGGTTATTACCAATTTATTGATCCAGCTTACAAAAATTGCTCAATGTGTCCGCCAAAAGTGCGGGATACTTGGATGAAATCTTTCCTAACAGGTGAAGAGGCCAAGGTGGCCCTGTGCATAAGCCCGTGCGGTCACCTGACTTGACAGTATTGGATTTTTTCTTATGCGGGATCATGTAAAAGCTTTGGTTTAGTGTATGAGGTCCCTGTTCCCAATCAAGAATTAAGAGCTACTGGGAAAAGTGACACACTGCGGGGATATTCCAAGGAATTTGGCGAAACATGAACAGCCGTTCCCAGCTTTGTAATGAATAAAGTGACGGACACATTGAGCAATTTTTGTAAGCTGGACCAATAAATTGGTAATAATCGCTATATTTTTTTCCTGAAGCCCAAAAGGCTAATATCCTGTAGGGGTTTATTACGCAAAATTTTGTTTATTTTCATATTCTCCACAGCCTCCATCAGTTTAATACAATAATTATGAAAGACCCTCTGTATAAATCGCTTTATTTTATTGATATGCAAGTTTATAATAATTATGTGTTATGGGTGAAGCTATAGGGAAATAGTAATACACGTACTATCAATGTAATACACGGCCAGAAATATAAGTTTACCCAAAAATCTTTACTCTTGAATACCTAAAAATTGTATTAATGTCATGTTTAAATAGGTACAAAGATTTTCCACGCTTCTAAGTTTACCCGTAACACATGTATTAACTGATAAAATGTATGAATAACGATTTACAGAACTCTATCGGTTCTTCGGTAGAAACACAAATTGATAGAATTTTACGGGCTCACAATATAAAAATCTATCAATTTTTAGTAGGTATCTACTGAAATATTTTGAAATATTTATAACTAACATAATAATAAATACTCTACTCTAATATATATCTAATACTATATTCACAATAAAAACACTTACTAAATACCCTGCTTATTTTCTTAAACTTACCTAAATTCATTAATCGATATCTATAAAATAAATATATACACACGAGATATATTATACACATGTATTTGACATTAAAAATTATTTCATGATATTCAGACATACAGCGACAAAATTTAGTTTAATCATACGTTATTTTATCAGAAATACCTAATTAGTCAAGAATATATTTGGACTATAAATAAATAGATGTTGTTGGAAAATTTTATGCCTAACTTATTCAGTACTTACATAAGTAATAATATAATTTACAGTATGTAGAAAAATAGTATATAAATCGTTCTGATGAGTTTTCATTCATAAATTTTATTTTTTATAATAACAATGTAATAATTATTAATAAAGAACGGATTTGCTAAATATGCGGCAAATTTTATTTTTTATTTTATTAAAATGTGATAATAACTCTAACCGGAACAATTTTTTCGATATGAAAGAGCAGTGGGGATTTACAAGTTAGGGAAAGATTTTTTACATCGTTCTAATATTAACATTAACTTGTTGAACAATTATAGAATAGTTGGTGGCGACGTATTAGATCCACCATTTCTTAAATTGGTTTTCTCCCTATTGGTGCAAACAGTCGAATTTCTACTATTTACCGTTGTGACAGCAGACGTCGAAGCGTCTCCTTTGCTAACTACTAATGGACCGATTTCTCCTTCTTCGTTGTTAACGCAAAGAGAAGTTCCTCTGGTTTTGTTTTGCTTTAATCTGTTAAAAAACGAAAATTGATTTATCAGTTTTACAGCCAGTTGTACAGGTGCGAGTATGAATCTATTTATTAACATAACATTTTAATAGTCGTGTTTGTACAACCGGTTCTTAATCATAAAGTCATATTCTGGCTTTTAATTTTTTCCTGAGCAGAATTACCATTACTTCTTCTCTGGAAAATACACCTACCTACATAATTTTATAGATTATATTATTAATTAGGTAATGTAAAACACATAAATGCACCTATCTCTATGCGATTTCACTAAACTACTAACATGACTACGATACAATGAGCAAAAGCGTAACATACAGTTTGATCTACAATTATAATAGCAACTTGTTGGCCCAATGACGGAACTCCTTCACAGACAACTATATTTACAGTGATGAAATTTGCGTGGTCCTTTCACTGTAAGAAAATAAAAACAAAAAATGAAAAACTGCCAAAAGATAAATAAGCGCGATCAAATTAATGCATGGAAAAGCTAAGCCAGCGATATCAAGCTCGAAGCGAACATTTCGTTATCGGGATTAATTTTTATGTAATCTGCATATTCATAAAAATTATGTGCACAAAATAATCGTATCTATGTAATTTTAACTGTTAAATTGAGTAGACAGCACATATAGGCACCAAATATTATGAAAGGCGACTCTAAAATAAAAATGTATCGTTTTTGACCTCCCTTATTACAGTTATTTTCCTGTAGAATGCTTTTAAATAGAAAAGCAATTAAGAAACAGTCCATATTAAGAAAACTCAAAAAACTTCTTCTACTAGATTAAACAAAATTAACCCAGATAAAATGTAGGTACAAAGTCATATAAAAGTATAACAAAATATTTCATATGTGACGGTCATGATTTGTATATCTTTTGCACTATGGAATTTAAAATAACGTATCAATAAAAGTGATCGCAGATTCATTTCAATGATTCAAATACGTCAATAAAAAATGTACCGTAATGTAGAAACCTCACCTATCGGAAACGTGCTTCGCTTTCTTGGGAAATACGCTATTTTCCAATTGGAGAGTAGCATTGACGTCTTTGTTTGCTGCACAAGTGCACGCTTTTACGAAGCTCTTCTTGAAATTGTCGCTCAGAAAGGCGTACAGAATCGGATTCACCGCTGAATTCGAGTAGCTCATGCAGGACGCCAGCACGTGAAGAGTGATTGAAAGCCTGAAAAAAATACGTATGCACCTGAGTACCTAACACCCATCGAAAATAATCCATTACTAGAAGCACACATTCTCTCCATTGTAGACAAAAAATACAACTTACGTATCGTCATTGTCGCTAATTGTCAATTGGGTCACCCAATACGGTAGCCAGCAAATGATGTAAACAGTCACCACTATCAGCACCAAATTGGTGACTTTCCGATGAGACCTCTTCTTTTCCTTGGACTTGTTTTTGGGGCCGACGTTCCGCAATTTGAGTATGACTAGCCAGTAGAAGTAGACGATCAAGCAGAGCGGAATGGCGAATCCGCAAACGAACATGTAGTAAGTGTAAATTTGAGCCGGAGCAGCGTCGAATTCCTCCGTGGAATTGGCTGAGATGGAGAAATTGCTTTCGTTCGCGGGCACAGTAAAATTATATTCAGTTGTGCTCCATTCGATGACGCAAGAGGTCTTGCCGAGGTAGTACACTTCCTTCGAGTATTTGATTATGGGAATCATTAATAAGATGCTGAAGGTCCAGGCGAATAGGGAAACTAGTTTAGAGATGAATGGCGTGCGCCATCTAGGTGAAGATATAGGATGGCAAACTGCTATGTATCTATCTGCGCTCATCACGCATAGTAAAATAGAGCTGGTGAATTGATTTATGCCCGCTGAGAGCATGTAAGCTTTACAAGCAAAATGACCGAAAATCCAATGGCGATTTAGCATTGTGGTAATCAAAAATGGTATGCCGATTAGAAAACATTCATCCGCTATTGCTAAATTGACGATATACATGTTAGTTACTGTTTGCATTTTGGAGAATCTAATTACGACGTAGATAACCAGGGTGTTGCCTACCAGACCGACTATACACACAATTGCGAACAGGATGGTCTGGATAATTTGAACGACCAGCGGGTAAGAAAGTTCTTCTACTTCCGTGGAATTTCCGGTAACGTTGCTCATTTTGTTAGTTTTTAGATTACCACCATTTCCAATGTATTCCTGAAAATTATTAAGATGATTCAGTGAAAAAACGGTAGTTTTATTTGCAGATCATCCCAAATAATCCCTTAGAATTCCTCAATTGAGCTAAATTATTTCATTTAATATTTTTTATTGAATTTGATTCTCTGAGTAAATCAATTAAAGATTTTTAATTGATATAAAGAGGTAATTAAATTGTGTCAAATCATTCTAGGTATACTTTATGTACCCCTGTCCATGCCGGTTTTTTACCCTACCCTGTATTTTTATTTATTTAATTTTTATAGTAGATAGGATTAATCGATTTTCATTATTTTATGTAGTACTAAAATTCTTACGAAAATATGTTTTGTTCCTCTCAACACGCGGACGATGTTTTTCTTAAAACTTTCTCCATTTCGCCTCGTGCTAAATCTGTAACAAAAAAATCCAATTAGATGGAGAAGACATCTAATTAATAATTAGATGAAGAGGCAAATTATTCACGCAATTAAAAAGTTATCGGCAATATTTCAGAGGGAGAAAATAAAATTAGCATACCTTTTTGCTTTATATTCTCTTCATCTTATACATCGTTTTGCATATTTGCAGAATTCGTTTAAATAAGAACTAAGAGATTATTTATCGATAATAAAAATAAAAAATATTTCTGAAAATTAATAGTTTATCGTTGTTGTTCTAAAGCGATAGAAGGGGGAATGGAATATTCGATTTGGAATTAGAAAAGTCAGTAAACTCTCTGTTGATATCTATTCGCAAACCAATATTCATATTTTCCGCAGAAATCAATACCCTATAAATATGCATGTCACAAGTGCCGGCTTTCGAAAACCCGCAGACACGTAGAAAGTAGAATTAAAAAATTAAATTGACAACAATCGACCATGATGAGATTTGACGGTTTCTCCAAAATACCTAATTCATCAAAGTCTAAAAATATTAATTATTTCCATTAAATTACTCTGATCTCTTCTAATTCGATGCTTTTGAGGTAAACAAATTGCAGACGGAATTTTCGGTAAACAACTTAAATATTAAAAGTGAACTGCAACTACTTTGTTCGAAATTTATGGTTTTAATGAGTTCTGTTGCTTATGATAAATCACTTCATTGTCATTCTAAGTATAATACAAGCGGACGATTCCGGGAAATAAAAAGAACGAAAGGATGTTTTTTAAGGCAGAACGTATACAGGCTGATTGATAGGAATGTCCTCTACTCTCCCAGTGATATATTGCACGCCATTGATCTCTTTCCACATTGACGTTCGGCTCTACCACGACGTAATTTGAGGAGGGATGTCGCGTTTGGTAGAGCATGTAGGTTTTTGTTACGAAAATTCGACCCGTCACCGAGATTTTCCGCAATATATAGACGGTTGAAATATAGTCAACAGCTTCCTTCAGGTCTGAAGACATTACATCGACGGTAGGTAATTTAAAAATACAGCTAATAAAATTACATCGGACGAAACCAATATTTGATCACTTATTAGGTGATATATGGTACACTCCAATTTTATTACTACGATGAAAACTAAATCTTGACGATCCACCTGCTATCAAATATTCATAACATAATTTCCATATACATATTTGAGCGAATACGCGTTTAACACATAAATGAATATTCATTGTATATAACTTATCGCCTGTTGACCTTCTTCCTGTGCCTAACGTTTCTAAATGTGATTCACACACTGTCCCTCTTTCGCCGTAGTAAATTTAAATTTATTCAGGGAATGTATTTTCATATTTTCCCCGTTGAAAATTGATTTTTATGCGCTTGTACAGGAATCTATCGTAGTTTTAGTCAATTATACGATTGAGCAGTTTCCATCAACAACATACCTATGTTTGTTCAAAAGCTGGATGATCATTGATTATTAATTTTCATATTTCTGTGTATAGGAGGAAGAGGACCTATAATTTCATATTTGTACAAATTTATGAAAAAATTCAAGCCTTTCTCTATGTTAAGCAACAACTTAATGCTTAATTTTAAGATGAGACAAAATTGTATAATGTAAAACCACTTTTGACTCCTGTACTTTACCAATATTTGTCGAGTTCCCCTTTTAATACCCCGCATTAAAGGAGCATTTTTTCTTCTCGCCAATAAAAAATTCAGATTTCGCTTCGAAACTTCGTTAACTTTTCGAATCTCTATACTCGATTAAGTTTTTAAGCTGTCGTTCTTTGTGGCGCTAATGTCGATCGACTTTCAGACGACTTTTTAATTCACTTTATACATGTTCAGCATTAAAATATCAACTCGATGCGGCTTTATTTAACTTTTTAAAAATCGCATCATCGTATACTAAATGACACATCAAACTCACGGTGATTTTTTTTCCAAAATTAGATACCTAAAGACCCAGCAGTAAAATGTCTTTTAAGACGAACGAGCCGAGATTTCTTAAGAAATTTATAATATATGGATACAAAATGTTTGATGTAGGTAACTACAGCATGCTATTTCCTTGTATCCTTGTAAAGCAACAGCTGGGTATGCAAGTTTTAATATAACTTTAAATAAGTTTTGAAATTGTTCGACAAAATTCCTTAGCTGGAAGCATTTGGATGCAAATATAGTTTTTTTGTGGTAAAGAAATATACAACTTCTCTAGCAGAACCGTTAAGTAAATATAAGAAATATACAGTAAAAGGGAACTGGATGTTGTGAATCACAGAACATACACGACAAATTGTTAACAAGGACGTAGATAATCTAAATTCCACTTGTTCTCCGTTTAAGATGCACTTAAAGTTATTATAGTTTGAAATACATGCTATAGAGATATCGCGATTTATCATACCTATTGCGCTTATAAGTATAGATACACATAAATGGTAAGTACACTAAATAGATTTTATAACCTAGAATTAAATGAAAATGTACCCACATTTAAATTTTTATTTATTTTATTTCGTTACTTCTTGTTTACCTGAATTCGAATCAACACATTACAATTGAAAATTTAATAAGTATATTAATATTGAATGCTTATTAGCAATTTTGAAATTTTGAGACAGTAATTCTGAGCATGGAAAATTTATGACGAAGTTTAGGTATCACATAACTATTAATTGTTTTGACATTCTTTTTTCCAGACCGATAAAATCAGTTATGAGACAAATCTTGGAGGATATAAACGTCACGACTTTTGACGAACATTTATTCGATGAGGAAGGTGCCAATGAAGTTACATCTAAACCAGTTGACGCGTATTTATTGATTAGATACAGTACCTTTATTTTTAGTGTAGTATCAGATGTGCTAATATTGCATTCTCGCTTTAAAATCGAATCATTCGGAAATCATAATATTAAACTAATTACTAATTGGGCATTTGTTAATCTTTTCTACTTTGTGCACCACATGTTAATAATTGATTTATTATGGTTTGCCATTTTAAAATATGAAACCACGCCGGTATGTTTGAGGGCATTGTCAGGAACAGCTTTGTTACTAAATTACATTTTTGGTTTAGGAATGTTAATCCGCTCAATTTTGATTAATTCCAAATTCACGTTATCTGAAGAATTAAAAGATATATTTGACAGATACTTTATTTATTCTTTATATTCTATAGGTATAACATTATGGGTGCACGAGTATTTTTATAACAAATATGACACATATGAAGTAGTAGTGATTTGTTTAGATTCTGTTATCATTTGTGCATTGATTATAAATATTGTTACGTACATTTTTAAGATAAAATTTGAAGATTCTTTTGTTATCTATGTGGGAAATTGCATAATAATATCTATGTCACCTATGATAATGTTTCATTATTTGTTTCTTGCATTAATAGATAGTTCGATGGAAATATTGGATTTGCTTTTTGTAGTTAGAATAATTCCTGAGATAATTATGTTCAGTAATCCTGTAATAGTCTGTATTATTTTATATAAAACTAGCAGATACTTTAATGCGGCTTTCAAATCTGTATTCAAAACTTGTAAACAACCGAGGGAAATTAAATTTTTCAATGAAGTTGAAAGTATTCGATATGACGAACTTTAGACTTTTTGTTATCTAGATTTCTAGAATAATTCTTTACTTATTACAAATATAAAATTTAATTAAAATAAAATAATTGAATTCGTTAGAATATAATAACTCGTTATTAAATATAGATAATATTTGTACCAATGTATTTTATTAAGTGCGATCCATATGCTTTAAATAGTCGTAAAAAATACTCGTATGTTAAGAAAATATCTAGAATAGTGACTGGATGTAGCTAATAGAAAAATTACATTGGTTGATTGAATGATGTAGTTAGGTGTACTGTACATGATGTGCGTATGTACTTACACATGTTTTTTAGTTTCTTCTTTAACTTGAAATGCAATATCAAAGCGTATATTTGGAATAGTTAACATGCGGTAAGTTAATCGTAGATATATTTAATTCATATATAATTTATTCACTCTTTAGTAATTATTCCTTTACTTGACTTATTCAGGGTGGGTTTTTTCGATGGTTCTAAACTACTAGAACAGACTACTGTTTCATTTTTGCAAAATATGACATAAATTTATGTTATTTTAAATAGAAACCATAGGTATCTATCTTATTTTTGTATATACATATGTATTTAATTTTCGGATATGTTACAAAATAATAATGGGGTTTAGATAACAACTTTTTGTACCTGCTTTAATATTCCATATCATGCTTTATTTATAAATTTGTAAAACATTTTTGTAAAAATATCTAATAATAACAACAAGCCATTAATCGCATTTAGTACGTAGAATGTAGTAGTAAGATTGATGTGGTTCATCATTATTGGTGTTTATTTATGCTCCTAATCAATGATCATTAAAGTGAATTTTTATTTTTTAGGTAGACATATAGGTACTACCCAATTACATTTTTTGAGAAGTATGTCCGAATTACTTAACATAAGCAGATTGAATGAAGATCCGTTCGAAGACACTGTGTCATCACCTATAGAGGAAGATATACACAAGACAACCTTTGAGATACTTTTCTATTTCATGTACTTTACGAAAGCATTAAGGGTTTTCATTGATATTATCGTCTTCGTAGCAAATATTTATTTGATATCTACGATCAGCAAAGACAAGAATAAATGCAGAACCAAAAATTTGATTATGCATTACTCGATTTCTCATCTCTTCCTTTTTTTGTGGTCTGTGCTAACTTATTTTTTGGACCTGATAAATTGTTTGAAAAGAACGGTTTTATTTTCTATTTGGACTTTCGAACAATTTAGTATTGTTTTAGGTGTATATGTTGGGGCAGGCATGGGTATCGAATGGTTGATGATTGTTTATAATCCAATTTTGAATAAATGTATGAAATTATTTTATAACCATTTAACAAGTGTTCTCTACGGTTTAAGTTTGTTGCAGTTTTTTATTGATTTTTGTTACACTATAGCTCAGTCTCATTACTGGTATGCAAGTGCCTACATTTTTAGAATAATTTTACTTACATCTGTAGCGTTATTATTAACCTGTAATTATATAAAATATAAGAACAAAATTATTCTGCCACACAAAAAAGCTTACGGTTTAATTGTGGCAAATATCATAGTATTTTCTTGGATTCCTTTATATATATTTGATAATGCCTTATTTTTAACAACTAATAGCAAGGTATTACATGCATTGGTTCTATTTTTGTGGTTCATACCAGAAAGGTTAGCATTCGGTAATTCGCTGTTCATTTTATTCGTACTCGGAAAATACGACATTTATTTTCAAAAGTTTTACGATAGATTATTTAAAAAATGCGCAAAGTACAGAGATGATGAGGAGTACTTAAATGAACAATTTGATGAGAATTCTATCAAGAATAAATATTAAACATTTTATATGTGTTAGATTATTATTATACATTGTAATTTTAGATTAAATGTGTTAAATCACAACTTAATTTTATAAAAAATTGTAATTTATTTAAATTACATGATGATTGTGATTTTACATCAAATGTTTTGTTCACATACCCACAGTAAATTTATTGTAAATATTTTTTTCAATGCACGTTCCCTGTGCTTTAAATAGTCGTAAAAATTATGTTAAGAAACATAGAAAAATGACACAAATTATAGGCTAATCTAGTATTGTTGTTAGAAGTAGCTAATAGAATAATTACATTGTTTGATTGAATGATAGAGTTAGGTGTACTGATGTACGTATGTACTTACTTACTACGTGCTTTTCAGTTTCTCCTCAAACACTTGAAATATATCAAAGCGTATATTTTTATGGAATACTCATAAAATAGTTAACATTCGGTAAGTTAATCGTATATTTATTTCATATAATTTGTTCACTCTTTAGTAAGTTTCCTTTTACTTGACTTAATGACATTTAATTTTTGTAATGGATATATTACAAAAAAATTGAATTAAACAACATATTTTTATATTCCTGTAATATACCTTGTAACCAGTAATATATTCAAGATCATGCTTTATTTTTAAATTTGTAAAATTATCCCTCGGTGCAGAAAAAAATATTATCTATTAATTAACAAGCCAATAATCATTTAGTATGTAGGATATAGGATTAAGATCGATGTGTCATAATTATGGTGTTCAGTTATGCTCCTATGCAATGATCATTAATCTGAATTTTTATTTTTTTAGATATTACATAGTACCCAATTATTTTTTAGACAAATATGTCCGAATCACTTAACATAAGCAATTTGAATGAAGACCCGTTCGAAGACCCTGCATCACCTATTGAGGAAGATATACACAAGGCAACCTATAAGATACTTTTCTATTTCACTTACTTCACGGAAGCATTAAAGCTGTTCGTTGATGTTACCGTCTTTGTAGCAGATATTTATTTGATATCTACGATCAGAAGAGATAAGAATAAATGCAGAACCAAAAAATTGATTATGCATTACGCAATTAGTCATGGCCTCCTTTTCTCGTGCTCTGTTCTAACTTATTTTTTGTACCTGATAAACTCTTTGGAAAGAACGGTTTACTATTCTATTAGGTCATTCGAACAGTTTAGCATTGTTATAGGCATATTTATTGGAGCTCGCATGGGTATCGAATGGTTAATGATTGTTTATAATCCGATTTTGAATAAATATATGAAATTATTTTATAACCACTTAACAAGTATACTCTACAGTTTAAGTTTGTTGCAATTTTTTATTGATTTTTGTTACGCTTTAGCTCAGTCTCGTTACTGGCATGCAAGTGTCTATATATTTAGAGTAATTTTATTTACATCTGTAGCGTTATTATTAACATGTAATTATATAAAATATAAGAACAAAATTATTCTGCCACACAAAAAAGCTTACGGTTTAATTGTGGCAAATATCATAGTATTTTCTTGGATTCCTTTATATATATTTGATAATGCCTTATTTTTAACAACTAATAGCAAGGTATTACACGCATTGGTTCTATTTTTGTGGTTCATACCAGAAAGGTTAGCATTCGGTAATTCGCTTTTCATTTTATTCGTACTGGGAAAATACGACATTTATTTTCAAAAGTTTTACGATAGATTATTTAAAAAATGCGGAAAGTACAGAGATGACGAGGAGTATTTAAATGAAGAATTCAATGAGAATTCTCCCAAGAATAATAATTCATCTTACGAAAATAGACATTAAGACTGATTTAATTTGTATATACGTATAGGTATCTACTTGTATCGCTTGATTTGTTAATTAAAAACATTGCTTTATGAATCTTTTAATGTTGGCTAGTAAAAGAGTAGATAATAATAAATTTTATTCTGCAGTCGTTAATAAATAACAATACAAATTGAAATGATGTTACTCCTCAATTCACCCAACACAGAATAACTCGTTGCTACAAAAGCAGTCCTCGCACTACACTAGAGCATATAATAGTATAGAGCGCTACCTCATGAGCAGTGAAGAAGTGGTAGATGTAGGCGGAGGTGTTATAACAACCAAGTTCCATACTTTTAGGCGTCCATTCCTAACATTAGAGAATGCTCAACAGAAAAAAACATCTTTTTACGACATCCTTTAGGATCGCATTTTCTCAAAAATTTTCATATTGAACATGATCTCATTCAAAGGGGTGGTTCGAGGCCTTTGTAATTGAGTGGTGAAGAGTCTACTTGGTGGATGTCGAAACAAGAAATGAGGCTATGTCTGCTGAACATATCACGTCTCTAATAAGCTTGTCCAAAATAACGGGAAAAAGTGAGTTGTTAATTTTGACGAACAGTGTATACCTAATAGAATAATTGCACATGCTTATCTATTGAATAATTGTGTAGGTGTAAGTGCTTACTAACATTGCTAATGTTTAAATACTCAAGACATATTTCTTTGCTTTTAACTCATACCCAAGTTTTATTTTTAGAGAATACTCCAAACTAACACAAAAATCAGTAAGTTTAATCCAATTGACTCCTGTCAAGAATATAATTATTTTTTTATACAATCGTTTTAATTAATTTTAAGTTGTATTACACACACATTGGTTTAATTCATTTAAAAAAGTTTAATAAAAATCGTGATTTTTATGAGCGTATGAAGCTGCAAGCTGTTTATAGGTTAAGTAATCAAGTTTCATCAACCAAAATAAGTTTTTTTTATATTTTTTTATTTCTTATAGAATATGTCTGACTCACTCAATATGAGCCATTTCATTGATGACCCATTTGAAGATACTGCATCAGAGTCGCCTTTAGAGGAAGATATTCATAAGACGACTTATATGATATTCAACGATTTTATGTATTTCACGCAAACATTGAAGTTTTGTTTAAGTATCGTCGTCTTTGTTGCAGATATTTATTTGTTTACGACAATTCGAAGAGACAAGAAAAAATGCAGAACTAAAAAATTGATTATGCATTATGCAATTTGTCACGCCCTTGTTTTTGTGTGTTCTCCGCCAGTTTTTATTGTGATAGATTTTATGGATTTTTTGACTAAATATTTCTATTTTAACATGAAGTGCATGGAACAATTAAGTATTATTATATGTCTCTTTTTTGGTTTGGGCTTAGGTATCGAGTGGTTAATAATTGTCTATAATCCGAAATTAAATAAATTTACGACGGTAATTTACAACTCATTAATAGAAATATTCTACGGTTTAGTTTTCTTGCAATTTTTCATCCAGCTTCTTTATATTGAGCTTTATTATAGAATTTCTCAGATTCATTACATGCGTGTAAGTCTTTATGCTTTTAGAATAACCTTATTTTTTACTATTGCACTATTATTATACTGCAATTATTTAAAATATAAGAATAAAATTATTCTGCATCATAAAAAATCGTACGCTTTGACTATAGCTAATATCATAGTATTCTCGTGGATTCCTTTGTACATATTCGATAATGCCTTATTTTTAACAACTAATAGCAAGGTATTACATGCATTGGTTCTATTTTTGTGGTTCATACCAGAAACACTAGCATTCGACAATTCGTTGTTAATTTTATTCGTTCTCGGAAAATACGATATTTATTTTCAAAACTATTACGATAAGACGTTCAAAAAGTGCGCAAAGTACAGAGACGATGAAGAATATTTAGACAAATCATTTGATGGAAATTTTCTTAAGAATAATAACACACCAACTCATAATAATATTAATGAAATATAGGTTGGTGTACTTGTAACATTAAATACGAATTTGTTTAATAAATAAAAATAATGTTGTAATCTATTGTGTACTATGTTTGATTAATTATAAATATGTCTATCTACATAATATGTAGGTATATCTAGAAACAATTATAAGAATTGTCAATGATGGACAAAAAGAGTATTTAAATTATTAAATGTAAATGATTAAGTTATTTGTTATATTAGAATAGTATTTAGATAGGTACTGAGTATATTATTTTATATCGAAATATTCAATCAAGCATATTATTTTTGATATCTCATGCTTCACAATTTTCATTGAATTTTTTTCACAGCTCGTATTTTAAGGTTTTATGTTAGGTGTCATCGCTTATCGGTATAAATAACGGTGGATATTCGCTTACTGGATTCGGGAACGAAAATGATTTATTTGATTTATTCCATTAGTTGCATATCCAGTATACCCATAATTCTTTGATTAATTCAAAAAGACTTAAATTGCTTATCCTTCTTTTTAGAGTGCTATAACGAAACAACTTTGGACTAAGATAAATTTGGTTAAATGGTCATATTTTGATCCAAAGAACCTACCCTAAGCCATTCTACAGGGCACCCTGTAGAAAGAGACTAGCAATCAAAATGTCGAATGAAACTTTTCGCAAACTTTTGGAAGACTGTTAAGTTTTTCGACGCATCCACCTAATAAATTATATTGACTGCCAAGTTGGAATCGGCAAGGTACAGGTTTGTTTCAGTTTTGGTTTTGTTCTTCAGGTTCCAAACTAAAACTAAACACAAACTCTACTGTCCGTTCAATGGAAAACCGTCATTACTCGCAAAACATTGTCCATATATGGGTGATGAATTCGTTAAAGCTCATGTTAGCAATTCTATATTTTTAACTTTTAAATTGTACAGTTTCTTATAGGCGCATTGTAATATGATAGTTATTAGGAAGGTAATTGTTTACCTAATACAAGAGCTGATGTTAATTTCAGAGGTAGATCAATATTTGCATAGTTACTTCAGCATATAAATTGCAATACAGGCAAACTGTGCAAGCACAATGCAAATTTCTGGTGCCTAAATTTATTTAGTTCATCGAAACGGAACGTAACATATTATATATTTCCTGCATAGCTGTGGTTTCATTTTATTCTAATTCCACGTCCTTTGGGAACAATTATTATTTATTCGTCTCGATGCACTGAAATTTTAGAAGAACTTAATTTTATTTGAACAATCAACTAGCTAAAACGTAGGTATAGGAATGTAATGTTTAACATATAATATCGGTATTCCTAGGATATCAATAAGTGTAAAATACTAATA